>CM057459.1:1282267500-1283572500 GCA_016271365.2 Neoceratodus forsteri | reverse complement strand
CTTTGGTCATTACATCCACCCTGTTATTTGACTACTTAGTGAGGTTAAGGCCAGGTTTGTCCCAAGGAGCAGATGGGCTACACCCACAGATTGTAGTGGAACTGTGGGAAAAATTGAGGAAGCCACCCAATATAAACTTTAATGAGCACTTCTGGACTGGTGTGGTGCTGGAGGACTGGAAATTGAGGAACAGTTACTTTAGATGGATGAAACTACAGGTCAATGAGCTTGACATCAGTGAAGGTATTGGAATCCATTATTAAGGAAAAAGTAATGGAGCACTTGTTTATCCTTGCCACATCTCAGCATGGATTTTGAGGGGCAGATTGAGTCAAACTAACCTAAGCATCTCATCTGAAGTGTTGGCCAGTGAACTGGATAGGACAGGGCTGTAGATGTCACCTACTTTGACTTTAGCAAGGCCTTAGAAACTATGGGACATAGCATTTTTCTGTGCCAAGTACACCAGTGTAGTATAAATGAGACAAACCTAAGGTGGATTGTTAACTGGCTTCAGCACAGGGATGGCAGTGGATGAGTTCCACTTAAAGTGGAGAAAGGTACTCGGCAGCATCCCTCAGGGACTGGTTCTGAGACCACTGCTGTCCAACATTATTTTAACATATTGAGTGATGATCTCAAAGTAGGGATCTTAAAGATCTAGAAGAATCAAAAATAACAGGCAATAAATGTTACTCATGTTTAAAAATAGTCAGTTGGCACTGTTTTTTTTACTGAAGTATTTTTCTTTTTCCATTTTCTCATTAGAAAGCATTTTACTAACATACTAACATACTAAAATGCCAGCAGAATAGGCCTAATGGTCTTTCACATCTGCTCGTTTGGTCAGTCCCCACCCTGGGAGCCGACCTTGCTGCCCCCTTGCCTTCTCTGGCTTCTCCCTTCCCAGTTCTGGAAATTCTTGCTGCATTGGATTTTGCTTCCAGAACCCTTATCCTGTACCTGTCCCACCCCCGTTGAACCCCTCCACCATCTCTGCCTCCACCAGCCCCTTAGGCAGTGCATTCTGTGGCTCCACCACCCTCTCAGTGAAGTAGCACCTCCTCCCTTATCCCCTGAATCTTCCCCCCTCCAGCTTCCACCCATGCCCTCTAGTGGCCACCTCCTCTTTCCTTTGAAGCACCCTGACTGTTCCTCCTCTATTTACCCCCTTCATGTACCTGAGGACCTCTATCATGTCCACCCGGTCCCTTCTCTCTTCCAATGTGTACATTTACTTGATATTGTCAGGTGTGATGCAAATAGCAGTACTTTACCTAAATGCTAACATATTTAGTTCTATTACTCTTCATACCTCATCAGCGTTGTGACCTCACTAATTGTGACATCACAAGTGACCAATCTTATAGCAAAGTGATTGGCTCTTCTTGCTCAGTTGCGATGTCACAGACAGTGACGTCATAGGGCTGATAAAGTATTTATTTATTTGTGTATTTATTTATTGTTAACCAGGTAAGGTGCACTACACAAACATTTGCCTCTTTTCAGGCATGACCTGGGAGATTACAAACCGTTAAGACAATTCAGTGCAAGCCAGTGACTATAACTTTGGAGCACATAGTAATCTTAGCAGTACAATACTGTGTATGACAATAAATTAAACAACAGAGTGGACAGAAAATACAGAGTAATTAGTGTGGTACAAGGCAATCACATAGGGAAAGCAAAGGGGAAGGGTTATTTCCAGGTTCTCAGTGGTACAGAAAATATTAACTGGTAACGGAGTCGTCAAGTGCAAAGACAATCATATACTGTATGTATGGCTCACTAGGGACAGGGACTAAGAACAAGAGTTTACTGCCAGCTGAAGCAAGTGTGATTAGGTACTGACTTCAGAAAGCTCTGGCGGCAGTGCAGCATCTTAAGTGAGCAGAAATGTTGTTCCATAGTTTCAGGGCTGCCACAACAAAGGCTGTCTCACCAGATTTGGTCCTGGTCCTGGTTATGGATAGGAGGTCAAGGTCTGAGGATCTGAGTGGGTAGGTGTTTCTATAAGGCACCAGGAGGAAGGCAAGGGATAGAAGTGTTGGGTTCTGTATTACACTGTGGATGATGCCACCAGAGGAGCGATCTCATTGAGCAGCAGGAGATAGCAAACCTAGCTTGGAGTACATGGTGCAGTGGTGGACAAATTGATTGCAGAAAATGGCAAAATGACAGAGTAAATCACATCCCATTTGTGCAGTTAGAGTTTGAGACATTTGAAAACATGGCCAGGCAACAGGACAATTTAGGGAGTAGGATGCCATGAGCAACGGCGGTGCAAGTAGAAGAGGAGAGCTTAAGGCTGGCTCAATAGACAAGTCCAAGTCTAATGTTAACTGCTTTATGAATAGATGATACATGGAAAGAGAAATCAATGAAGGGATCAAATGTGACACCCAGGTCATTGAAGGATTTTGCAGTGACCGGGGGGGTACCATTATCGCAGGCAATGCAGAGTCAAGTAAGGATATTTTTTTAACCAGTGTGCAGTTTTGAGTAGCATCACTTGTGGCTTCGATGGGTTCATTAATAGCCTATTCTCATGAAACCAGGTCTGAATGACCTTCAGGTCAGCTGACAGGGTTCTGCTGATGTCATCCACGTTATGAGCACTGGTGAACAAGACCAGGTCATCGGCATACAGGAAAGGGGTATTGCAGGTGAAGCAGTGATGAATAGAATTGATGTGTAGAGAGAAAAAGAGTGGCCCAAAGATCGAGCCCTGGGGGACACCAATGGCAACTGGGGTGGGATCAGATAGAGAGAGTCCAAACTTGACACATTGCTGCCTATTGGTTATGTAACTTCTGAACCAGGGTAGGGCATAGTCAGAGATACCCAGGGCACTTGTCTTGCTACAGAGCAGGGAGTGATCAACCATATCAAAGGCCTTAGTGAGGTCTAGGAATACAGTGCAAGTGAGCTCCCCACTGTCAATAGGAGCAGAGATACTGTGAGTAAGAATGAGCAGTGCAGAGGTGGGTGCTATGGTTCTGGTGGAAACCATGCTGGGCTGTGGGGAGGAGATTGTGAGTAGTGAGATTGGAGGTGAGTTGGGTGGAGACAATTTTTTCCAGAACGTTGCCAAGAAAGGGTAGAATGGCAAAGAGTCTGTAGTTATTAATAATTTTAATATTACCTATTTTAAACACAGGCACTATGTTACCCAGTTTCCAGATAGTAGGTACAGTGTTAGTGATGAGGGAAAGATTAAAATTTCTGGAAAGCAGGAGGGGGGGCAGTTCATAGGCAACTAGTTTAAGAAGTTTGGGCTCAATTCCATTGGAGCCAGTAGACTTACATTCAGGGATTATCCTCAGGAATGTGTACACCTCAGAGATGCTTACATGTTGGAGGTGGAAGGGGGAATATTTCCCTGATTCAGTGGTTAGGGGAGAAGTCAGACAATGCAAGGGAGGGGAAAACGCCCCAGTATAGGCTGAAAGGTCCAAGAAATATTAGTTGAATGTGTTAGAGTTTATGAAGGGTTTGTTGCAGTTTTCACCCTCAGTCTCAAAATCAGGAGGAGTAGGGGTTCCATCCTGGCCCATGGATTTCTTGACACAGTTCCAGAACTATTGGAGTTGCTACAGCAGGCAAGTAGAGTTCTACAGAAGTGACTCTTACTCTGTCAGATGGTCTGTTTACATTTGTTTCTAAGTTCTGTGTATGTGTATCAGTCAGAGGTGGAGTTGGTGGCCTTGGAGGTAGACCAGCTTCTGTCACTCTTTTTTAGTAGGGAGAGGAGAGAGTGATACAGCCATTTGATTGTTGGACCACGGACCTCCTTGTGGTGAGAGGACATGTTTCTCCTGGAGACTAGAGAAGGTAGAGCTGAAATAAAAGACAGCCTGATCAATATGAAAGGTTGCCCACAGGTAAAACCAGTCGAGGCAGGGTCCTTAACTTTTAAATTGGAAGGGGTCCAGACGAGAAAAGTCATGAAAGTGAATCACGAGAGGAGGGGCTTTAGGAGCTTTTGCATGCCATACACAGTAGACTGTGGAATGGTCACTGACAGAGTCGGGGAGGACAGCTGAACAAATTACTCTGTCAGCATTATGGAATGACACCCAGCCAATAAGGGTAGCACATTGCCCGTTGTTGGAAAGACTGGTAGGATAGGAGATTAATTGAGTTAGGAGCAGCTTGTTTAGGGATAGTTCAATCGATTGTCTATTATGTTTCAACAAATCAATGTTAAAGTCACACAGGATTATGAGTTTGTTGTCATTTGCAAGTGACCCTATAGTACTGACTAGGGTGGGGAGGGCCTGATGGCTAGTAGTAGGTGGCAGGCAAATGCAAAAGATAAGCTTTTTGGTGTTACTTAGGGTTAGGACAGCATGACTCAGTTCCAAGGTCAGTCCTGTGAGTTAGACGGGGAGGCTTGGGGCTGAGACATTAAGGTGGACCTTATAGTAAATAATTGTGCCCCCACCACATTTAGTGGAGGCCCTGTCACATCCTATGAAGTTGTATCCAGCTATAGTACAGAGATTGTTAGATACTGTGGACGTTATCCAGGTTTCAGAGACACAGAGTAAATCAGACTGATAGAACTAGCTACAGTACAACAGCCTCCAGGTAGAATACTGTTCTGCACATCACACGTAGTACTGTCTGAGAAAAGTCTTTTAATTAGCACAAGGGAAACAAGAAATTATTCAGATATAAGAAGTAATCATGCACCACTTTTGAAAGTTAATATCAAATTTACACTAGCTTTTTAAAGTAGCTGTTCGGCAAAAACATTTTTTTGTAATACAATCAGCAGAAATAATGAAAACATCAACATATCCGTGTTTCTTTCCGTTTTATTTCATCCCCAGAAGTGTGGTTTTGTAGGCTTTAAAAATGTCTCATCACCTGCACACCAGCCAGGCTAAAAATAAGCGTTTTGGTTTGACGTTGTGCTGTGTACTATCAGAAATGTGTATGAGTTCCATCTTGATAATCCCCAGAATGAAGTCAGTGTGCACAATAAAAGTGTAACATCAAGAAGATTAGTAAAATTAGCTGGTAGCAGCAATATTTAATGACTTCAGTCATTAATTAGAAACCCAGTAATACAAAATGGCTTTCAAAATGATTAAAAGGAATTAAAACTTCACTGATGGTGAATATTCAAAATGTAGGAATAAATTACTGCAAAAAAACTGCGTGATGAAATGCTTGGCTGCCTAGACACTACTAATTTACATTTGTTGATGCTACTCTACTGGCTAGGGTTGTAGACTCCCTTGAGGATGGGAAGAAGTTTAATAAGGACCTGAACAAACTGGACTGTTGGTTGGTCTCAGTGTAGCTAAATGCAAGGTGCTACACGTGTAGAAACAAACACAGAGCTAAGACCTACATATTGTGTGGGGCTCCTATTGCTGCAGTGGAGGAGGAACATGTAATAATGGATAATTGTTTGAAACATGGCAAGCAGTGTACAGCCATTACCAAGGAAGCCAGCAGAAAGATGAGGCTAATCAAGAGAGATGACCAGCAGAGCATGGGAAGTAATCCTGACACTTTACACAGTCCTGGTCTGACCCCACCTGGAGTACTATGTGATGTGCTAGGTTTCTCAATAGAAAAAGGAAATTGCTGTAGCTAAAAAAATGTAATGCAGGACCTCAAAAGTTTTTAGGGGTACTGTGCAGTATGGGGGACAGAATCTATGAGTGGAGAGACTGGAGGCCCTTTGCATGTTCATCCTGGAAAAAAGGAAGCTAATGTGGGATATAAGTACAGTCTTACACATTCCCAAGGCAATCAACAAGATCAGACAGTCATATCCAATCCAGTGTCCTTGAATATGGTGCAGGGCCACACTCTGACATTCAGAGGTGGTAGATACCGAGGTAATGTTAGAGTGGATGTCTATCATTTCCCTGTGTACTGCTCTTTCTTTTCCCTTACAGGTGCGCTTGAGTGTCCCCCAAGGTTTCGCCAGTTTAATACCATTGCAAATTACCTCCCCCCTTGTTGTCTAATCCTGCAATATTTGTGTGCATGCGGGTGACACCATTTGGATTACAACTGGCCCAAACTCAACTGTTATCTCTGCCTCTCTTCAACTGAACTTTACTAATTTCTTGACTTGGTTTTCAGCAAACAGTTTAGTGCTCAATCCAGCTAATTTGTCTCTATGCTATTTTGGCTACAGGGAATGTTTCATTCATTGTCCAAGCATGTGTATTGCAGCTGAAGATAGACAAACCTTACTGTAAATGAAGTATCAGGGTACAGGCGTTAGGGATGGGCAGACCCGAAAAGGTTCTGACCCTAAACATCAAGATTAGGATCCAGGTTGGAGTCCTGATTAGTTCTAATTGATTCTGATTCAAATCAGAGTCTTCAGGAAATTGATGAAAGTACCTTGAAAATAATCACAAATACAGTAAAACATTGAAAATAAAGCATGTTTCCTTACCTGTGTATTAGCCTGTTTTTCTGATTCCATTCTATGTGTTCATATAATGGTTACAGATAATCCACTTTTATTCTTTCCCACCTACCCATTAAGTAGAGGTACATGGAAGGGTTTGTCTGATTTAACACATCCCAAGCCCCCCATCCTTCTCCAGTAATTATGCATACCCTCAGCAACTCCTACTTGATGACATAGAAACATACTTTGATGGCAGATAAGGACCACTTGGCCCACCCAGTCTGCCAGTTTCCTTACCTATTGGATAAGCTGCAGATCCTAGTTAACCAACAGCCTACTTCATACTACCCCCACCAGAATTGCCTTATGTCTGTCCCATGCTTTCTTGAATTCCCCCACAGTTTTTCACCCCACAACCTCCTCAAAAAGGCCATTCCACGTGTCCTCCACCCTCTCCATAAAAAAACACTTCCTCACATTTGCCCTTGAGCTGTTCCCCCTCTATCTTCAAATTGTGCCCCCTTGTTCTTGCACATCTCTTTTTCTGAAAGAAGTTACCCTCCTGGACTTTGTTGATTACCTTGATGTACTTCAAAGTTTCTATCATGTCCCCCCCACCTCCTTTCCTCAAGGGTATACATATTAAGCTCCTTTAGTCTCTCTTCATATGGCTTCTGGTGCAGACCCTGCACCATTTTAGTTGCCCTCCTCTGAACTGCCTCCATCCTGTTTATGTCCTTGTGGAGAAGGGGTCTCCAGAACTGCACACAGTACTCCAGATGGTGTCTCACCAACTGTCTGTACAGAGGGATAACAACTTCCTGTTTTCTACTGGTGATGCCTCTTCCTATACATCCCAATGCCCCCCAGCCCTCCTTATTGCCTTCTCACATTGCTTGCTTACGTTTAGGTCATCTAATATGACTACCCCCAGGTCCCTTTCCATTTTTGTTGTTGTTAGTACCTCCCCCCTCCAACTGTGTACTCTTCCCCTGGGTTTTTGTTTCCCAGGTGCATTACTTTGCACTTCTTTGCATTGAATCTAAGCTGCCATACTTCTGACCATTCTTCCAACCTTGCCAAGTCCCTTTTCATCTTTACATACTCCCCAACCCAGTATGCACCACACTCCTGATCCTCCTCACATCTGGTGACATCCACACTGCCCTAGTATGTACACCACACTGCCACAGTATGCAAAACCCTACCCACTCTATCTACAGATATGCACCCTTTCTTAATAAAAATACTACTGCCTCTCCTCCCATCTACTAATATAAACACCTTGTCCCAGACTGACTATCTCTACCCCTCCTCCCATCTACTAATGCCCACCCTGCCCTAATACAAATACCCCTACCCCACCTTCAATGAGCTTGCACCTATACTGTCCCAATATGAGCACTCATACCCCTCCTAACTGCTGATACCCCATCCCAATATTAATACCCCTACCCACTCCTCCCATCTTCAGACACACACACACACACACACACACACACACTGTACCAATGCAAGCACCCCTACCCATCCAACCCTCTTCTGATAATACCCATTAGTTATCCTGTCAGTCACAGAATGAATAACCCTACCCCTTCTCCCATCTGATTATACCCACTTTGTGCCAAATGAATACTCTTGCTGCACCCCTCCTCCCATCTGCAGTGCTGATGCCAATCCTGCCACACACACACACACATGCACAATAATAAATACCCCTCCTGACACATACACACACACATGCAATGATACCCCTCCTGCATCTGTCCAATGCACCAATTTAAAAAAAAAACATCTTTGGGTTAGGCCTTCCTTGAGATCTAGGCATGCATCTGATGTGGCCGTTGTCTCTCACTAGGCTTACAGATCCCACATACTCTCCAACTCATGCAGTGTTCCTAGCATGTGCACTTGTGACAATGTGGTTGCATGCGAGGACACACAAGTAGCAGTTAGAGAGCAGAAAAGGGGGAGAAATAGCATCCTTTTTTGTTTGTTTGTTTCCTTGTGACAGGGGAGCTGGTGGGTTTTGGAAGATGGGAGTTTTTCTTTAATTTAAGCCCTTCTGAAAATGCACTGGGAAGTGTGAAAAAGCACTAAGTAGGAGAAACAGTACACCTTCAGCATAAATCCTGTTATACCTGGGCCCGCCAGACATTGAGAGACCCGGGATGGGGATGGGAGTTCTGATTCCCATAAGACCAGTTAGCACATCCCTAATAAGTGTCCAAGAATCATACTTGTCCAAGTCATTCTCTGGCCTCCAGATCCTACAAAAAACTTGGAGCCTTCTATGGCATTACAGGTCACCTATCCAAAAGTATGAGAAAATTCCTAGTTGAGCAAATGACCTAACCTATAACTGACTATTGCGATATCATCTACAGTATATCAGCTATCTAAATTGCATAGTCTGTTCAAATTCTGCTGCCTTTTGATTCTCTGATGTTTTCACCAGACCCACTATTACATTCTATAGGACCGGTTCAAGTGGTCTTCAGTTAACCACTGCAATTTGTAGCATCTTGGCCTCCCTGAGTTTAAGTACAGGCTCAACAAACTCCCCAGATATCCATGCAACTGGCTTTTTCCTGCTCCTAACTCTGGCCACAACCTCCATTCCCACATTGGCAACAGGTGCCTAATTTCAAGGGCATGTTGGCATCTGGTCAGTTTTCCTTATGTTATAGACTCCCACAGTTATGAAATAACCTAGATTGGGTGGCTTCCATTCCACCAGTGTTTCCTCCGATAAACAGTCCCTTAGGATTCTATTCATATTCCAATGTGCTTGCAGCTGACTGCTTCATTTTGAATATCCTGTAATATTATTGTATATGTTGTATAACTTTCATGATGCTAGTTCATACCTAATATTGTATATAATATAGTGTGTAAATTCTGCATCACATGTATCTTATTGCATAATTTCTTCATAGCATATGTCATATTCGTATGGTCCACTATCCAACTGGTCCTCTGTTGTTACCTTGTAATCACTCCCGATCCTCCTTACCCCCAGGTCACATTTGTAAATGAGATTTTTCCTGTACAGTATCTCTGTATGTTTACCTGGTGAAACTATTTTTAATGAATGGACAAAGGGGATATGCACTGCCTTTGAAAGGAGGAAGATCCATGGAGAATCACCGGGAAAACTACTTTTCAGAATGAGCTGTTGACGAAGCCAACAGATTTCCAGAACAGAGGATGTTATCTAGAACTGTGTCCATAGGCGCCGGGTTGTATGGGCCCGTGGGACATTGGCCCCAGCAAGATTTGTTGACCTGGGCTGAGCCCAAGCAATATTTTGCCTGCCACATGCTGCCTTTTTTTTCCCTGGTTAATTTTTTAATGTGTGTGTGCCATGCCTCTGCTGCTGTGACACGCCCCCTTCTCGTTCCCATTTAATTGGCTGGAGGGCACGGCGCTGGCAGCATTTAAAGATTGGCACCTTTTATCTGCTTGGTTTGGCAACCCCCCCCAAAATCAATTTGTGATTGGTTGGCTGGCTGGCAAGAAACGTGCCGCTTTTACTGCACTGTGATTGGCTCGGAGGAGGGGCTTATTAGGCGCAATACATGTGCATCTGGGCAGGACGGTTCTGTGAGTGAAGAGGCGACAGGCATCATGAAGGAGAGCATCAGGTCCTCAGAGATGAACAAGTGTTAGAGTAGTAAAGACCGGTGCGGACATGCGGTGGTGGTGCAGCAGCTGGGAGTCAGCTCAGCAGTCAGCCAGATCCAAGAGTCGGGATCCAGGGAGAAACAGAGTCTGGGGGACCAGGAGTCAGCCAGTCGGGACTGGGAGTCTGGGATGTTCATTAGGATCTTTCATTGCCGCAAGAGATAGGTAAAAAAGAAATTCATTTGTTTCATCTGAAGCCTGAAGGAGGTGGTTATGTGTGACCCCTTACTGCTCTGTTCATCATAGTTGGATAGGAGTCCAGGCCCACTTTGCTGGACATGAACCCTTAATCTTCTGGCCCATCGAGAGATAGCTGTTTACCACAAAACCAAGCTGTGGTATTTATGAAATTTCCATTTTCAGATTGTTCCTTAGACAGCAGATTGGCATTACAGAAACTTTTATATAACAGTTTGCCTCAAGCTATAGTTTCAGTTGCTCAGTAAGGCAGTGATGTCTGCCTTTGCACTGGGTGCCTTTTTTTGAGCCATGACCTGCTCTGAGCCCTCCTTAAACGCCCACCCACACCCACCTACTGTCAACACTTAAGTGATGGCCACAACTAACGGATGAAGGTATCTGGAAAAGCCAAGTTTCTACACCATTAACTTGCAGCTCACTGGCTTGATAGATTGCCACAGTATCAAAATCCATAGTATGGATAAACTTTTTATACCTGCCAGGAGCCCCTTCCAGCCCTACACAGACTGACCATACATCTCCCTTTAGTAGAAGTGACACCTATATAGTGCAGAATGTGCACAGATCCTTCTGGTGGCTGACATCCCCATCTAGATGGGATACTGATGTGTAACTGAGGAGGACCAGATGGGTTTGGTTGTTTCTGACATCAGGTAAGCAGCCACGAATCAATGGGATCTCAAGAAAAGTAGGTCTCCCTTATGACAGGAGTCCAGCCATAGAAAAGATGGCAAAAAGTTGTATAGCCCCCCCTTTACTTTCCATTGCGAGCACTGTCCTGTTTGCTGAAGTCCTCCCTCATCTGCACACTGCAACATTTAAAAACTTATTATGCTGTAGTTTGTATTTTGCTCTCCATGTGATCAGTGCCACTGATCCCTACAAATTCCTTGGTATGGTTTTCATCATGGGACACAATACCCACACCACCTCAGGTAGCAGCAAGTTGCAAGGAAGGCCAGCAGGCAGAGCAGCAGACTAATGGCGCGTGTGGTGCTGCAGCAGCAGAGGGGCTAGGGAGTAGAGTGAGTGCCATCGGTCTTGTGACTTGAGCATGATCAAGCATGCTTAGAATCACCCCTAGGGCCCCTGCACCAGAAGGTGTAAGGCAGGCACCTGCATCATCTGGCATAGCAACCAGAGTGGTAGCATGAGGGAGAGAGTGTGACCACCAGGACCAGAGAGGCAGTAGTCATAGCACAAGTCCCATGTGGGAGCGCCTGAGTCCAGCATGTATGTGTGGCTGTTGCATGTGATGCAGATGCAAATGGCTGTCAAGAGGGGAAGACACACATGGGAGCGGATCAGCAGAGGTCGGAGGACAGGAGCCAGAGGGGAGAGGTGGCCATACTACTCCGACAGCAGTGGGCCACACCAGTCCAGCAGCAGAGGAGCAGCCCACCAGCAGGTCAGCCAGACTAAGCAGTACTGTGGGTGGTGGTAGGACCACAATAACAACAAAACCATCTGGAGTCTACTACAGCCAGCAAGTAGTAGACGCTAGGTAAGGTGGTGGGGCAAGGGCGGTGGGGAGATGAGCCCTAACAGTGACAGAAGGAGACAGGTGAACTGTGTTCCAGAACTTCTGAGTCCTGACCAGCTCAGGCCAGCAGTGTAAGGTGGCAAGCCCAGAGGGGAAGGGAGTATTTAGGGTTGGGGCTGTTTGTTTTTTGCTGGCATGCAGTTACTCACTCTTTCCCTTTATCTACATAAGCATCTCTGTATTTTATTATGTCATACTACTGAACCACCAGCCTCATAAATCCAGTACAAGGCTTAAAGAAATCAGGGACACATCTTAAAAAAGTATTATTCCCTCAGGAAGATAAATCCAGAAGAATGAGAAGAAAGGTGGGGGGCTGCTACCAGCATGGGCTGGGAGGGTGGTGACAGGGGGAGAGGAGGCGACAGATGGAAGAATTGAGGCAAGTAGAGTCCTAGAGGCACTGAGGACACTGAAGATAGACAAGGCACCAGGGCTGTATGGTATCCCCTAGGTACTGAGGGAGATGACGGAGGTGTTGGTGGAGCTGCTGGCGGATCTGTACAGCACCTCACTGGAGTTGGGATGTGTGCCACTGGACTGGAGGATGGCACATGTAGTACCATTACACAAGAGCAGGCCGAGGGATGAATTTGGTAATTATCATCCGGTAAGTCTCACCTCCATAGTGTGCAATCTCATGGAAAGAATACTTAAGGAAAGACTGGTGGCATACCTGGAGGACAATGGCCTCCAGGATGTGAGGCAGCATGGGTTTGTTTCAGGTAAATCTTGTCAAACCAGCCTCATACAATATTATGACTGGGTGACAGGTGAGCTGGATAAGGGTCATGTGGTGGATGTTCTTTACTTAGACTTCAGCAAGGCCTACCATTCAGTACCTTATGGGCAGCTTGGGGAGAAGCTAACTGGTGTAGGGGTAGGGACAAAAATAATGAACAGAATTACTAGCTGGCTGAGTGGCAGGCTGCAAAGGGTGGTGAGAGGGGAGCCCTCAACTCCAAGGCCGGTGATGAGTGGGGTGCCACAGGGCTGTGTGTTGGGGCCAGTATTGTTTGGGCTCTTCATATCAGACATTGCACATGGGGTGGTGAGCAAAGTAAGTCTATTCACTGATGGTACCAAAATCAGAGCAGTGGTGGATGGAGAGGAGGGATGGAAGCAGCTGCAGGGGGACCTATGCAAACTAGAGGAGTGGTCAGAGGTGGCAGCTGGGGTTCAGTGCAAAGAAGTGTAAGGTTATGCACTTTGAGTTGAAGAACCCAAGGAGAGAATACTGGCTGGGAGGGTTAAGCTGGGTATCACTGAGGAGGAGAAGGACCTGGAGCAATGATAACAGGGACTATGAACAACACTGCCCAGTGCAGGAGAGTGGCTGCAAAATGGAATTAAATGCTGGGTGCATAGCGAGGGAGGTTTCATTCAGGTGAAGAGAGGTGATCTTGCCCCTCTACAGGTCACTGGTAAGCCCACACTTAGAGTATTTTGTGCAGTTTTGGGGTCCATACCTAAAGCGTGATATCAGGCTACTGGAGGGGATGCAGAGAAGGGCAACAAAGATGATATGTGGAATGGAGGGGATAGACTATGACAGCAGGCTGGGAGACCTGAATATGTACACCCTGGAGGATAGAAGGGATGGGGGGGACATGATAGAGACATTCAAGTATCTGAGGAGACTCAATAAGGATGGGGCAGATGGGGTCTTTGAGTTAAGGAGTGGGAGGGTCACCAAGGGGCATGGGCTAAGAATAGAGGGGAGAAGATTTAGGAAGGAAATGAGGAGACACTATTTCACAGAGAGGGTGGTAGCAAAATGGAAATCCCTTCCAGAATGGGTGGTATCATGTAAATCTGTGAACAGCTTCAAAGGGGCATGGGACAAGGAACAGGGAGAATGAGGGTGGGGAGGTGGGGGTGGCAGTGAGATGACAAAGGGGAGGGGGGTGGGGCAGCTGCAAACTCGGGGTGTTGGCTGCACACTCAAGCAGATATAAACAGACCGGATGGTCTGTTTCTGCTGGCACATTCAAATGAGGGTCTGAGCGTAAAATGTATTTTCTGAAGAACAAGTCAGTAACTCAAATGTTTGACATTATCTTGTCCTTACAATCACTACTGTTTAGTCCTGTTAACATACTTTAAGAGGGACAGAGACAAATTTTGATAGAAAAGAGATGTGCCTGACAATTGGGGGACAGTTGAGAGGTATGTACTCCTTATAAAATCCTGTGCTCTTAACCTGATTTTTTTTTGGGGGGGTACGAACAGATATGAAAGCATTCACTCTCTCCTCCTCTACAGGAAGCATCTCTTTATTTTAATGTTTCATACTCCTTACAAAACCCTGCACTCTTGTCCCTGTAGCCTGCTTTTAACAACTCTTAGTCCTCTCACATCCTGGAGCTTCAGGAGGGCAAGAGCCAGTAGTTAGTTTATTTAGTAGGAATTAAGAACAAAAATAAATTATCCATGTGACTGTCAGTGATAAAACGCAGTAGTGTGTGTTTGTGTGTGTGTGTGTGTGTGTGCGTGCATGCGTGTGTGTGTGATTTATGGGGAATAATGCATGCATTGCATAGTTGTGAGAGATGAGGCATAATCAGATGCTCCAACCCAAGACATGCATTACTACTTTATTATCACTCACTCACTCTGGGGTAAATATGCTTTGAAATAAGCTTTTGTTTAGAAATATCCTTACAATTAAAATGAGGAGTGTAGCTGTAAGAGAATAACCAATGGTCATGTGTTGTGGTTTGAATGAGGTTATGATTTAGCATGCTGAGGCTGCCAAGGAACCTGGTTACAAGTACCTCCATGGCTCTCACTGTTATCTCATCATCCTTAGGCTGAGCTCTGTGGCATTCCCTGCTTTAGATGAGGTATGGGTATATTACACCTATAGACCAGATCACCTAAGCAGTACCTGATCAAGGTGTGCATCCCCGTGCTTCTCTCACTGCAACCGAGAATGTAATGTAAAAAGGCTGAGACATGCAGAACAGTTAACTTAATAGAGTATTTAAGAGACGTTGCTTATTTGCTTAGATGATAACACAGAGCAAATTGAATAGGTTTTGTTCTTCCTTTTGGATCTGGTGTTGTGTGTCAGACTGCCATTCTCATCACTTGAGCACTTAAGCAGTTAACTGGGATCAATTATAGGGCTGAGATTGAGATGGCTGTTGTATTAATTTATGTTTTCACCTCAAAAATGCCTGTAGGGAAATCTGAAAGGGTTGTAATTTATTGGAATCTTGCACATGTGCTGCTGCAGTTGATGCAACAACATGAACAACTTTTTTGTTTGTTTCTGTTCTAAAAAAACTGAGCTTCCAGTGGCACGGATCTCAAATACTCAGAGTGTGAGTGTGTTGCCTGTGATGGCACTGGGACAGTAGGTGAGATTCTGAGCTGCATATATTTTTGTACTCTGGTACATACTGCTGCAATTCGCTGGTTATTATATGAATACAATCATTTATTGAGAAACATATTTAGACCACTTTTTTGTTATAAACTGACATGCTTATAACATGATGAACAACAATAACTGCAGCCCTATCATGGTGGGAACCTGAGTGGTAAACTGGGAGACTTGCCTTTCCTGCTAATGCGTCACCAGTACAGGCTTAATGGTGAATGAATGTTTCTTACAAAAGATTTCAGCAGCACATGAAGTTCAAGTGGGAAATGTGACTAATAATAATAAAAATAAAGAAAATTGGGAGACTAGGCACGGGGGGGGGAGTTCTCCCAGAGTTGGAAAGTTGGAAAGGGAACTATATTTTATGAGGTTTTTGGTGGGGGGGGGGGGCATCTTGCTTTTAAAGCAGCACTGCATTGTAGTGGTGAAACTATTGACCTACACTTCTATTTTAGGTTACCCCTTATCTCCCACTTGTATGATGCACTTTTTTCATTTTGACTTATTTAGCACTTTTTGTCAAATTTGAAATATTAAAAGAATTAAAGGAGTGCTCCATTGTAATATGGCTTAAATTGTTTAACCAGTATTTTTAGTTGTTTCTCCACATTTTGTTTTTGTTCCATAAGGTAGGGGAGCTGTCTGCTGCATGCTAGTTCATGATAGGTGCACAAAAGGTGATGTTAAGCATTAGGTGTTCAAAAATGAGTACTGGTGAAAGCACAGTGCAAGCCATTAAAGGAGCTCTCTTTTTATTATTTCAACTGTGAAAAAGTGGTAAAACAGATTTGTATGAGAAAAATGTGCATCATACAAGAATCGAAGATAGGTTGCACTATCAAATAAAAAGGTATAGGTCAAAATTGTCACCATTATCATGCGCCCTAACTAAACTAGCTCCTCCCCACCATATCCCATTAAGGCAATAGCATTGATGCTGTGAGCTCATGATGGATATATAGGTGCTGACCCGAGAACGCACAATGAAATTCCAGGCATTTCCAGCACTCTTGAGTCCCCTCAGTTGGGTACAATCCCACCTTGAAAACTTAGAAAACATGTACCTAAATCTATTTATTCTATATTCTAATTTAAAGAGGTGTCTTAAAGAAATAGTAATATGCAGAGTATTGTAAGTGCAATGTTTACTAATACACAGACAAGTGGTAGGGCCATACCATAGTGCGTCCTCTCCCATTCCGGGATATACACGCACACACACACACACACACACACACACACACACACTGTAGCAGCAAACAAAATATAAAGTTTATTAGGGAAATCCCCCCCCCCGGTGCCTCCTTCCCCCCAAAAATGTGATTTCCTCATTGAACTTTAAAAACAAGGCTTTTAAAGAGCATCTTTAGTTTTTTTTCTCATATTGAATGGCAGTGACTGAGCACCCAGACTTCTCGTTACCATACAGGGGGCTCCATTGCCACAGACACAAGCTGGGGGGGCTTTGACCTCTGACCCCTGTGCACGGGGCGGGGCTTTGACCCCTGACCCTTTGTCCCCACCAAAAAAGGGGATTTGACCTCAGACCCCTGTGCCAGGGGCAGGGCTTTGACCCCTGACCCTTTGGCCCCACCAAACATTTTACAAACCCAGCTCCTATGACTGTGTCCACTGTACCTTCAAGTTGGCAGAATAGCCAAGAGATAAGAGTAATGAGTTGTGAATGAGCGCTGTACAATCAGCAGACCTGAGTTTGATTTTCACAACCTCCACTTACATAGTGTGTGACCATGAGCAAGTTATTTAACCTCCCAAGTGCTCCTGGGTCACTCCTGAAAACAGCCATTGTCTCTAATGGGTCTTTCCTGAATATAGCAGAAGAGAAAAAAAGCTAAAATTATTTAATTAAAGTTTCTGTTAACCAGGTAAAAAGTCTAGTCTATTACTAGTCTAATCTTAAGCCTGATCCACACATTCAACAAATAACAGGACATTTGTATGTATGTGCAGACAGTAGTGAAAAATGCAAATTCAATACAGACCATGTAAAGAAACCACATGCATTAGTACTCAGTATAGACTGTCTTAAGTTCCCCCTTTAATTTCTATGGGCAGATAAAAAGGGGTGACATGATATTCCAGATGAATTGGTGGGAGAAAGGGCTTGATGTAGAATGATCTTCTTTCTTTCCAAAACTTGCATGTTCATATGTTAGTACTGTGGTAGATACAATATATACATACACACACGCAATTTTTTTCTCCTTTGCTTTTTTAGGCAGTATGCTAACATATACATATCATAATACTTTTTTATTGAAAAATGTACAATCTACTGTACTATTTACACTACTTTATTAGAAAATCATTTTTATATACATATTACAGAAAATGTTATAGAAATATAGTTGTAAATCATATTTAAAATTATTCCTTTACACTATAGCATAAAGAAAAAAGGTGGGCATGGGATCACTATATAAAAGCTGTTTCACATTCAAAGTCAAATGGCAGTGACCTAGAACTGTTTTAGTTACAATCCTCATCAGGACACAGGGATGTAAGCCCTTCATAGTCATACATTCCTTGAATAGGTGAGCACATACAAGTACAGAATACAAATACAACACTAATAACTGTAATCCTGCGTATGGAAGGTATGAGGTAGATATTTGCAGCCACACCAGGGCATTTGGTCTTCTCAAAAAGAGCACTGCCAGGCTTGAGTGGCAGCTGGAGCCATCACGGTGGATGCAGAGAGGTAAGCAGACAGCTGAGAAGGATGTGGTGAGAGGAGGCTACACAAATGGACGCTAGATTTGGAGGGGAGTAGTTGGCAGGGATAGATAGGATAAGGATGCAGATTTCAGGGACATGGATCTTTTGTTGTAGGTATGGGGATGGATCAGAGTGGAAAAAGCTGATAGCAGGCATGATCATAATGGTACACTGGCAACTGATATCAGCTCCTGGCTGGCCACACTGAGTGGTTTCAGCAGATATTGTGGCTTCTGGGGGCACACCTAGCACCTGGACACCTACCCAGCCAAAGAGGAGGAAAGAAAAGAAAGGGAATAAAGTCAGGAAGGTAGCAGTTTTGGGGGACTCTATTGTTCGGGCAGTGTGTGGGAGGGGGCATTGCTGGACCAGAATGGTAACTCATGTGAGGTAATCCACTGGAGTGCAGAGTGAGTAATTGCTCTCCAGAGCCAAGCAGCACTGCTGGGGGATAGACTTTTGTCTATGCTGGCATGAATTACATAGTAGGCACAAATTCCTAGGATCTAAAAAGCTCATTAATGGAACTAAGGATGTTCCTAAAGAGAAAGGTATCCAGTGTGACCTTTCCAAGATGCCTCTGGTCCTTGAGTTTAGGGAGGAGAGGCAGTGGTCTTTTAGGCAACCTATTGCTCAGACAATAGCCTGGTACGAGGGGGTTGTTTTTCTGGGCAAACTGAAGAACCATCTGGGGCAAGAGATGCTGTCCCACCTGAGATGGTTCCACTTGTACCCAGAATGAGTAAGGTACTGGCTAGAAGAACTGACAAGATCATAAGTGTGGATTTATCTACAGGATAGGCAGGAGGGTGCTGGTACAAGGGATCACCATGGGTAGATCACAGATACAGGGGATCATCAAGAGAAGGACTTCAGGGCAGATGTACAGAAGGAAAAAAGATCCCCTGGAGATCAGGGACACATGGAGGAAAAACTATCCTCAGTTGCATATAGGCCAGTATAAGGAGCTCACACAGCAAAATAAGTAAGCATGAGGGCCTAATGAACTTTAATTGCTGGGGCATAGAGGTCCTGGGTCAAGGGTCTGGTGTATGAGTTTTTTTCTGGCCAATTGGAGGTCCTTTTGGGAAAGGGATGCCTCATCATTTGCACTCAGAAGGAATAGTAGTACTGATCTGAAGAACTGACAAGGGCATTAGCAGGGATACAGGGATATGGACTACAGGATAGGCAGGAGGGTGCTGGTGCTGAAGAATACCATGAGCAGATGCAAGGGATCATTAAGGGAAGGAATGCAGATCTGTTGAGTACAAGGAAAATAGACCCCCTGTTGGTTGTAGAAGCATGGGGGGGGGGTTATCCTAAGTTGCATTCATGCCACTGTGAGCAGCAAAAACAGCAAAATGGATCAGTCTGAGAGCCTAATGCACTTTAAAAGTCAGGACTTAGTGGACTTCAGAGAGACCTGGTGGGTGAAAGAAAATTACTGGCTCACCAGGATAAAGGGATAAAGACTATTTCAAAGAGATAGTCCTGAAAGGAAGGGAGGTAGTTATTTTCATAACAGAAGGAGTCACTTTGAATTATTTGGATTACTTGGATTATAAAACATAAGAAGGTCATGGCCCATCAAGTATGTTTCCCACTCACAGTGGGCAAACTACTTAATATATTATATTTATTAAATGGTAGTCTAGAAGAATTTTGAATGATAAGAAGCATATTAGGGGGCACATGGTGTCTCTAAGTCCATCTGGGCAGAGCTAGAGAAATGAGGGATGAATGAGTAATCCTGGGGGTATGCAACAGGCCCCCAAGCTGCTCAGTGGAATATGACACATAGCTGGTCAAGGATATTATGACAGTAGTCCAAATCAGATGCAGTAGTGATCCAGGGGAACTTCAGTCTCCTTGGCATAGACTGGCATCTTGAGGGGGGTAAAAGTAGGGCTAAGACTGAATTCTTGTCAACCTTCAAGGACTGCTTAAAAATGTAGCATGTCTAACAGTTTGAAGCCTTTGAGTGCCCCTGTTTTCAGCAGTGGGATTAGGGTAATCTCCAGTGCAAAGGTAAAAGAACCAGCGACATAGTGACTACATATGGGGACCTTCTTCCCGGTGACAAAGAAAACTATGTGTGACTTGATGACTATGACAAGACACATTAGAAATGCATGTTTTGCCATGATAAAGGACCTGGGCCAGATATTCTAGAGTTAGCATGGGCATTACGGATTGTTTTCCTGTGCCAACCAGATTTTGCACTCCACTTATGAGTGGGGTCTATATTTAGAGACCCCCTCAGTGCAGGCAAAACCCATAAGCACCACACACCACTGCATTCATGCAAATGAGGGGGTCCCCCTACATACAGGTGCAGCAGCAAATTCAGCAGTTTGCACCAGTGGTAAATGCCACCCAAACAGGTGTAAGTTATCACCTTTGCAGACCTAGACTTAATGGGACACAAGGCCCTGGTGGTAGGATGGGGTACTGGGGTACTGCAGCTGCCTGCCCCCCAGATCCCATCCTGGTGAAACAATGAATTCACTGGAGTCTAGTGGTACTCCCCCCACTCATTAATAACCTATCCAGATGGATCGTAGCACATCTCTGGTGTTCAATGGCACCTTCCAACCTGAAGCACCCAGCCCCATCCCCATACATGTCCGTGTTGTCCAGTGGTACCCCCACCCTCTGAACACCAATCCCAATGCTGCTGCAGAGGTCCCTGTGGCTAGCACCCTCCCACCTGGCCTCATAGCCTGAACAATCCCCTGCTGCCCAGGGAGAAAGTGGCAAACCCCTCCGCACTCAGCACAACTAGCCAAGCAACACCTAGTGTCCATGGACCCCCCTCACAACCATCAGTCACCATCCAGACTGTGAGAAGTACCATTAGCTACAGAATAACTGCTACTGTCCTTAGTATCCTGGATTGCTCATTTGATCCCAGCTGGTGTTCTGGTGAGGCACTCTATAGTGTGGTAAGCATGTACACATGTAGATCTCACTGCCAGGGATTGTAATTGCACCAACTGTGTAATATAAGTACAGGATTCCATCCAATGGTATCCAATGATATTGCCCACTGCAAATGAGTGACTACCATAATAACGAATCATTTGCAGTGCCTCAAATTTGGGCTATCCTGTAAGGGTAGCGAGGGATGGTACTGCGACAGTAGGGATGAACGAGGGAGAGTTGCGGCACTGTAGGATGGTGACCAGAAAGGGAGGGACAGGGAAGAGGGTTTGTGTGGGACAGTGCAGCATACTGCTGCTGAGTTAGCTGTGTGGTGTGGTGGTGAGGGTGGCAATCTCTGGTGCAGCAGGTACAAGGTTTCGGGCTGGAGAGGGATATGTTTGGTGGTGCACAGTTCAAATTTTCTTTGTGTGACTTTGTCCCCCTTCCCGAAATGCACCCCCCTTGAGTTGGTTATCTAAAGTCGGGGTGCAGGGGTGAAGCCCCCACCTTAATACTTGTTTCCATTGTTTGGGTTCATGTTGCCAGTAAGTGTACATCGCTGATTTGCTTTTTGGTGATGTACACTCGCCATAACAGCCATCGCTGTTTTGTGATCGTGGTTATGACATGGAACCCCATCTGATAGAGAGAAGTGGGACCAGTGAACAGTGGCAGAGCCATGGACCCCAACCCTCTCTGCCAGCATCAGCATGCCACCAGCCGCCACTATACATGAGCTGGTATGGGAAGGCCCAATACAGTGACTGGCATAGCCCTCCTGTCACCTTCTCAGCTGGCCACACATGAGGCTGGCCAAAGAGGTGAAAGGAATGCTGTGCCAGTCACCATATTGTACTCCCTGCATGGTCCCTCCAGTTCAGGTATGGGGGTGCTGGCTAGTGACACACTGGGTACTGGCAGAGCTAATGGGTGTCTGCAGCCACACCACTGTTCACCAGTTTCACTTCTCTTTATCGGGTAGCATCCTTTACTTATGATACTTATTATTCCTGACAGTGAGATTCCCATGTATACATATTTGCTGCACTATAGGATGCCTCATCAGAACACCTGCAGAGATCATGCAAGTGACCCTGGGTACTGAGGCAGTAGCTGTCATTCTCTAGCCAACAGTGTTTCTCATGATCTGGTTAGTGACTGGAGGGTGGAGGAGTCCACTGGACACTAAGGATTGTTCAGCTAGTTGGGCTGGGGTTTGGGGGAATGCCACTGTTCACCTGGGTGGCAGGAAACTGTACAATCATAAGCGTGGGGGCTACTAGCCACAGAGGCCTCAGTGGCAGCACCAGGATGGGTGCTTGGCAGGTGGGGGGGTACCACTGGACACCCCAGACATGTATTGGGGATGGGTGTTCAGAGGCATGCTGCTGGACACCAGGGATGTACCCCTACTACTCACTCAGATAGGTGACTGGGGATTAGGAGTTGCCACTGGACACAAGGAATGTATTACTACTCACGTGGATGGGTGATCAGGGGTGTGGGCGGTGCCACTGAATACCAGGGATATAATACTATTCATCTGGATGGGTACTCAGGGGGTGAGGGTAACACCAGACAGCAGAGATGTACTACTACAAACCCAGACAGACATTCGGGAGGTGGGGGTACCACTAGTCACCAGGGACACAGTGTTACACACAGGGACAAGTGTTCAGAGGGTGAGGGTTGCCTTTAGACAACAGAGAGTACATTTACATTGAGGAGATGAATGCTTGTGGTCTGGTAGGGACTGGTCAACACCATGACTGACATGGCAGGTGACAACATGATGAGTACAAACCTGCTGCCACTTCCAAGGCAAATGAGCCCATAATGGGCATATTAATGGCCCCTTTGCACCCTGCATGCTCATTTGGCTCATTTGCATTTTGCAGTTGAATACCATACCACTGCTCCCCAATCTATCTGGTCTGGGGGCACAATTCCCTATGGGCTACATACAGTCTTGGTCTGTGTCAGAGCAGCGCTAGTTGATTTAGCACTGCGTCAACACAGTCTGATATTCAGTTGGACAGCACAGGTGAGCTGTCTGACTGAATCTGGCAACCTCCAGCTCAGATGCAAAAGTTGTGCAAACCTTTGCACTCTGCTTTTGCCCATATTTGAATATGTAGCCCCTGGTGTTCAAGGGTCTTGACCGACTGCACGAGACTGGTAATGGAAAGCACATTAGATATTCATTGAATGTGGTGCTCAAAGAAGCTGCAGAAATCTGCATTTCAAAAAGCAATGACACTGGCTCTATAGAGATCTAAGGCAATTTATTCGGAACAGAAAGAAGGCCTACATCCATGAAAAAGTGACAGGTTACTTTCAGGTGGAAGACATACAGACCATCTGAGGGATTGTAAAATTAGAATGAAGAAAGCTAAGGAAGGGTTATAAGGCAGGGTAGCTGCACAATCTGCAGACAACACTAGAGCCTTCTTCCAGTACATAAATAAGGGAGAAGTGGACTGGGCTGTTGAAAACAAGACCAGTGGGCTTAACATCTACCCTCAAATTTTGCTGCCTGGTATGGATCAAATCAGATACGTCCCAAGAAACAGATGGCATACACCCCATGACTGCAGTGGAGCTAATGGAGCAGTTGGCAATATCTTGGGTCTGGCCCCCTCTCAGCATGGCTTTATGAGGAACAGATCATGCTAAACCAACCTGTCCACCTTCTTTGACGGGCTGACCAAAGAGAATGAAAGAGTTAGTTATGGATGTAGTGTATGTGGACTTCAGCAAGTCCTTTGGCACAGTGGTGCATGACAAGCTTCTTGGCAAAGTAAACCAGTACAGTACAGTACACAGGAGACATACATAAGGTGGCTTGCTAACTGAATTTGGGCAGAAAGCAGAGGTTGGTGGATGTCAGGCACTTTTCTGAGTGAAGAAGAGTGCTCAACAACAGACCTCTGAGATTTATTTTGGAACCACTGCTGTTCACCATCTTCATCAATAGTTCAGAACTAGTGGTCTCCAGGAGGCAGCTTACTATAAGTTTGCAGGTAACATGAAACTAGCCTATGGAGGTACACTACCATGAGTATGGGGAGGTCCTGAATGAGCTAGATGATAGGTCTTACTCCCAACTGCAAGGTGCAAGGATTGCTGGCAATATAGCCTAGAGGTTAGAGTAATGAGCTATAAATGAGTTTGGTACATCCAGCAGTCCCAAGTTTGAGTCTCACAACCTCCCCTTACATCCTGTGTGACTCTGATCAATTTCTTTAACCTCCCCAGAGCACCTGGGTTGCCCTGAAAACAGGACTTGTGCCTAGTGGGCTTTACTCAGTTACCAAAGGAAAAAAAAAGAGGTACTACACTTGGGGATCTGAAAGATGCTACCCTCTTGGACTTTGTTGATTCCACTGAGGTACTTAAACATTTCTATCATGTCCCCCCTCTCCCTCCTTTCCTCAAGGGTATACATATTAAGCTCCTTTAGTCTCTCCTTGTATGGCTTCTCTTGCAGACCCTGCACCATTTTAGTTGCCTTCCTCTGAATTGCCTCCATCCTGTCTATGTCCTTGTGGAGATGGGGTCTCCAGAACTGGATGCAGTACTCCAGATGGAGTCTCACCAACTGTCTGTACAGGGGATAACAACTTCCTGTTTTCTGCTGGTGATGCCTCTCCCTATGCATCCCAATATCCCCCAGCCCTCCCTACTGCCCTATCACATTGCTTGCCAACCTTAAGGTCATCTGATATGATTACCCCCAGGTCCCTTTACATTTTTGTTGTTGTTACTACCTCCCCCATTGTGTAATCTTCCCCTGGGTTTTTGTTTTCCAGGTGCATTATGTTGCACTTCTTTGCATTGAATCCAAGCTGCCATACTTCTGACCATTCCTCCAACCTTGCCAAGTCCCTTCTCATCCTTTCCATGCCTCCATGTGTATCAACCCTGTTGCAGATCTTTGTGTCATTTGCAAAGAGGCATACTTTTCCTTCCAGTCCCTCTGCAATGTCACTTATAAAGACATTTAAAAGGACTGGACCTAGTACTGAACCCTGTGGTACCCCACTAGTAACCCCTCTTTCTTCAGAGTGGACTCCATTTACAATTACCTTCTGTGTCCTGTTGTTCAGCCAATGTTTTACCCAGGCTACCACCCTGGGACCCACTCCCTGGCTGGTTAATTTGTCTACTAATCTTTTGTGTGGGACTGTGTCAAATGCCTTTCTAATGTCTAGGTAGGCCATGTCCATAGCCCCTCCCTGGTCTACTACTTTGGTCACCCAGTCAAAGAAATCAATTAGATTCATCTGACATGACCATCCCGCTGTGAACCCATGCTGCCTTGGGTCCTATGCACCACTGGCCTCTAAGTACTCAACAATTCTTTCCTTCAGAAGTGATTCCATCACTTTCCCTACCACAGAGGTCAAACTGACAGGTCTGTAGTTTCCTGCCTCTGTCTTGGTCCCACTTTTGTGAAGGGGAATCACATCACCCTTCTTCCAGTCCTCAGGTACCACACCATCCTCCCATGATTTGTTGACAAGGGTAGTCAGTGGTGTCACTAGTTCTCTGCTTAATTATTTTAGAATTCTGGGGTGAATTCCATCTGGCCCCATTGCTTTGTCCACCTTCAGTTTTAGGAGTTCTTTCAGAACCCTTTCTTCTGTGATATGATTGGGATTGATCCCCCTCTCCAGAGTGCTTCTGTTAATTGGATTATGCACCTCCCCCACAGCACTCTTTAAATACACTTTCGATGCACCTCCCTATACTACTTCCCCTTCCATTGGCTATTTACTTTCCAGTACCCCTTCCTCTTAAAGTGTCACTCCCTGGCTATACTATCCTCATCCTCTCACACTCCTAGACTTCCCCATCTGCTTTCCATCCTCCCTGTGCACCTTGCTCCCTCCACCTCTCCATATTTTTTCCTACTTCTTCTTCCTTCTGAACTTCTGGACATTTCCACAGCATCACTTCTCTCTAATTAACTTACTGCCATTTTTATTGGGGTGTCCCCTTTTCTACTCGGGTATGCACCCTCTGTTTTGAGCACTTATCTGCCATGACCCATCACAATGAAGCCATTATCCCTCCTACTAATGTTTACCTCACTGGTAGGCACCCTCCTGCTACTCAGTCTCTCAGCCACCTTATTTTCCTTCAACCAGGCAGGCCTACACCATTTCTCCTAGGATAGTCACCATACCAGTCCCCTCCTCCTTCTAGCTAGATGGGAGTTAATCCATCTCAGCACCCTCACACTCGGCTTTCTATCTAACTTTCAGCATTGCCAGCTAGGTTTATTACTACTCTCCCCTTCCTTCTTCCCCCTTCTCCCCTGCCTGTTTGCACTTATCACCTCCTTCTCTCCTTACTATTACTGGCTGAGGACATTGAATCCAACTCAAACAACAAAACTGGGATAATGTCTACTCTTCCAGTACTGTTGATGCAGCTCTTGGTCAATTCATCAAGCTATTTTTTTTTTTTTTTATAATTCAAATTTTATTAAAGTTTCCATTACAGAGAACGATCATAGTGGAGTACATCATGAACCCCAAAGAGCAGACACAAAATACAAAATGATTAGCTCTCCCCACCCCCTACCCACCCAACCCCTCTCACCCCAAACAACCCATCGGTACTCCTTTAGCACAACACCAAAGAATATAACCTGGTAGTACTTAGGCCTGTAGTGCATAAAGAGTCTGCAGTGGGCCCCAGATCTTGTCAAACTTTTCCAGTTTGTTGTATAAGCTAGCAATAGTCCTCTCTGTTCTGAGGTTCGCCAACAATTCCTGAAGCCATTCAACATAAGATGGTACCTCTGTGTCCTTCCAGTGCCTCAACACCACCTTTTTAACAGACATCGACATCAATGCTATATGGTACCTCCTGTTCACCACCGAAATAGAGGAAAAATCCCCGAGAAGACATATTTCGGGGATGAACAATTCTGAGAGCCCTAAAAGGGGATCAGCACACTGATTAATCATGGTCCAAAGTGGGGAGATTTTAGAACAGCTCCAGAAAATATGAAGGAGGTCACCTTCTTGAGACTGGCATCTTGTGCAAAGAGGGGAAGACATCAGACCCAGTTTGGCAAGCCTCTGCGGAGAATAATAAATGTTATGCAAAATTTTGAATTGTGTTAATCTAAGTCTGTCCTGCTTAAGGAACTTATGGCAACTTTGCCACAAGAGAGACCAATCCATATTTCTGCCCTAAAAGAGGGAGGCCCAAAAGGAGATGGGAGCATAACTATCAGGGTAAGCCCAGGTAAACAGAGCAGTATATATTTTAGATACAGCATGAGACGAACCCACCAACTCCATAAGGGTAGCCTGAAAACTTATATTGGGAGCTGGAGCGGGGACCGGACTAATTACCTTAACCAGTACGTGGCGAAATTGAAAAATCTTAAAAATTGCTCTGTGAGGTAACATAAACTTATGCATAATGCCAGCAGAAGAGCATCATTGACTATCGGATAACATAAAGTCATCTAGATGGGAGTTTCTTATCTGAGGGATCCAACTAGGTGAGAGAAGCTTGCCGTCCAGCAAAAATTTAGGGTTGCCTATAACAGATTGAGATAAATCCTTGAGATTTTTATACCTCAGAAAAGTGCACAATTGAGTATGAACCCTAATTGAAACAGCAATAAGGGAGCTACATAGAGATTCTGGTAAGGAACTAACTTTGGTGTATAGCAACTCAGCCGGAGAGAGGCCATGTTTTCTAATGGTAGCAGACTCAACAGCTAACCAGGTCGGGATATAAGTGGCAGCCACGGATTGTTGATCCACGGTCAGCCATCTGAGATATTTATTGGCCTGACTGGCCCAGTAATAAAGCCCAATATGGGGGAGTCTTAACCCTCCTTTAACCTTTGGAGCTGCTAGCTTATGGAAAGCCATCCTAGCCTTCTTGTCACCCCACATAAAGGTAGAGATCATACTATGCACTTTTTTAACCCAGGCCAGGGGGAGCCGTATGTTTAGCATGTTAAGGGGTGGAATAACCAAGGAAATATGTTCATTTTGATTAGGTTAATTCTGCCCCAAAGAGAAAAGGGAAGTAAAGTCCACTGATGGAGGTCTAGATCTATTTTATGTACCAGTGCATCAATATTAAGTTGTCTGAGCCATGCGGTGTTCCAAGTGAGAAGGAGCCCCAAATATTTAATATAATCAGGCTTCCAAGTGAGCCCAAACGTAATAATGTCCTGTTTATATACCCTATGGTTAAGAGGAAAAACCACAGTTTTACCCACATTAAGTTTATAATTCGAGACCTTGCTGAAGTCATCTATTAACTGCAGAATAATGGGAATATATGTGAGTGGATGGGTTACCTGCAGCAGAAGATAATCTGCATAGGCTGCCACTTTAACCACCTGCTCCCCGAGAGAGATACCCGAGATGCCCTGGGCGCCAGACAATCTCCTAATAAGAGGCTCTAGGTAGATATTAAAGAGAAGGGGGGATAGGGGACACCCCTGCCTGGTCCCTACATGTAATTTAAAGGGGGCTGAAATAACCCCATTACATGAAATTCTGGCAGAAGGGAACTTATATTGAGAGCTAACCCAATTCCGGAATTTCGAGGGAAAACCGAAAAATTCCATCGTAGCAGACAGGTAATCACAATGGACTCTGTCAAACGCCTTCTCAGCATCCAACAAGATCAGAACCATCGGATGCAGAGCATCCTTGGATGCCGAGAAGACGTGAGACAGGGCCCTCAGATGATCAACCGAGGATCTACCTTTCATAAAACCAACCTGATCTGCCCTGATTAAAAAGGGCAGTACTGCCTCCAAACGGTCAGCTAATAGTCTTGCCAGGATTTTAACATCATGGTTAAGAAGGGAAATCGGCCTGTAACTTGAGACCAGATCAGACGGTCTGTCCTGTTTAGGCAACAAAACAATCAGTGCCTCAAAAAGGGGAGGAATCGGATGCTTGACCGGAGAGAATAGCCTGAAAGAGAGGCAGCAAAATGGGGATCAATTGCTTAGAGAAAACTTTGTAAAAGTTGGAGGTAAACCCGTCAAGGCCCGGAGATTTGTCGGATGGGAGAGATTTAATTACCCTTTCAATCTCTCCCTCAGAGACAGGAGACTCCAAAATTTTCTGCTGGGACTGTGAAAGAGTTGGCAGTTGTAAATCACTCAGATAATCAAGAAGTCTCTCCTTAGATGGGGAATTAACCATAGGGCCATATAAGTCCTGGAAATAATTTGTGAACTACTCTGCTATCTCCGAGGGTGAGACCTTAGGGGAATTGTCTTTGGAGGAATGGACTGCAGGAATAAATCTAGAGGATTCCTGTTGCTTAATGCGCAGTGCCAACATTTTGCCGGCCTTCTCACCCTGATCAGTATATACCGCTTTTGTTTTCAAAATGGCAAATTCGGCTTGCTCCGATAACATTACTAGGTAGGCTTCTCTCAATTTCATTAATTCTTGTTTAAATGTCTCGGAGGAAGATGGAAAGAGGACCTTCTCCATGCCCCTAATCTGAGAGAGAAGGTCAGAGATCCGAGATGACCTCTCTCTTTTCCTTTTCAATGTTAGGCCAATTATAATCCCCCTTAGGTATGCTTTACAAGCACCCCATATCATATCGGACTTCTCCACGGAGTTAGAATTGGATGCAATAAACTGCTCTATTTGGGATATTATATATTGAACCATCTTTGGCTCCTTCAAAATTTAAATTTGATTATTCAACTTCCACCTACCCCCTTTGTTGGGCAGTTACGCTAGGGTTATTTGGCAGGTGACCAGAGAGTGATCCGACAGGGGCCCTGAAACAATACTAGAGCTTATAACCCCAGGTAATAGAGATTGAGAGATGATGATATAGTCAATCCTCGAGGAAGTTGCATGGACTGGAGAAACATAAGTATATTCCCTTGTATTAGGATGTAATACACGCCATATATCACAAAGACCTATAGAGTCCAACAGGTCCCTCAAAGCACTTTGTGCTGGGGAAAGACCTTGACGGGATTGGCCTGACCTGTCAAGAACCTGATCAAAACTGAGATTGAAGTCACCCCCTATAACCATGGGGATGTCCAAAAATGGAGTTAGGGCTTCTATTATCTGGACAAAAAAACTGGGGGAGTCTACATTAGGGCCATAGATAACACCCAAGACAATATCCAAGGTATGCAATCTACCTTTTACAAACAAAAATCTGCCGGAAGGATCATGTATAACTTGGAGAGGTTTGAATGGAACTGACCTATGCAAAAGGATCATCACCCCCTCTGCTGTGGGTCGTGCCTCTGCCATGAACAGCTGCCCAATTTGCTGCCGTCTCATTTTGTCAGCCTCCCTCATAAGCAAATGCGTCTCCTGCAAAAATATAATTTCTGCCTTCAGGTGATGTATATGTTTCAGGATTTTGTATTGCTTAGTCCTGTGCCTTGCCCCTTTAACATTCCAACTGATAAAGTGGATATTTCTAACCATCACTGAAGATGCCAGTCAGAAATCCCCCAAAACACCACATGTATTTATATTTCCCATCAATACTTTTCCAAGTGAGGTATGCGCTGGGTTATTCTACCTCCCTCACCTGAATACATCCCCAATCACCCCTCTGAAACCCCCAGGCACCCCATAAACCCTAGCCCCCCTCCTCCCACAGCCACCCACCTTTTGCATGGTACATGATGATCAGCTAACTGAAAAGATCTTCTCCCTCCAACCTCCCCGCCCTCGTGAACCAGAAAACGAGAACACTACCCCTTTGTAAACAGAACACTGTATAGAGAGTAATACCTCCACCATTCTTATAAATTGTCACCATTGCTAGCTAGTGTAGAGAAGTTGTCTGCGCAAACCCATAAAGAAAGTAATTCTCCCTACAGAGTCCCCATGAACCATGCTACTACATGATTCACAGAGGGTAAAGTGTGTAAAAGACTTGCCTCAAACGTGAAAATTGTAATTACAGATGCCCTCTTGTGGCGCAACCCTCGAGTGACAGAGGTGAACAGCAGAGAAAGCGGGCCATTACTGCCTGCTTTGGTATAGGGGAAACATAAGGTCTCCTGGGCCGCTGTCAGGACCATATTTCTGGGACCAGAGGCAGTGACCATCTCACTTCATTAGTGAAAATTTAAAAAGAGAAAAAAAGAAGAAAAAAAGGATATGAGGAGTCCTCCTTAAAAAGCACTCGAGGAAGGTAGTTCTGAAGGGGCAGACCAACGCCATTTAAAGCATACAACAAACCTGATATCGCCATCTGTCTATGGCTGCAGAGTCTCCACCTGATATGCAAGCTAGCCATTTTTATCGCCTAATGGCAACAGGGAATGAGAAAGAGAGGGAAACCTAGAAAAAACCAGACCATAAAAACAGAACCAGAAAGGGACTGCAGCCACAGACAGATTCACAATGTAAAACAAAGAAGAAGACCTTCCCAAACCTTGGGATCAGGATATCGCCCTTGAAAAGTGAATTGCCAGATCTGACAAAGTAAAATTAACTTGAACATAGTAACTCCAGATGAATACGAAGAGACTAGACTGGACTAAAGTCAAAATTATGAGAGTCAACAAAATTAGACAGTCCTGAAACAGAAAACCAGATCAGAAACGCAATGTCCATCAATCTGTCAGCACGAAGACCCTTCTCAAGAGCTGCAGCTTGGAATTAGATAGCCAGATAAATAGCTTATGACTAACGTAGTCCCGGAGACAAAGTTGAGAAATATAATTTGCATCAGCTGAATTACACCACCACTGAAAAACTCAGCATGGCTCCCCACACCAGGTCGACTCTCATGCAGGCTTAAAAAGGTCAGGAAGTGCTTTCTTGAGCCCCACGGTTGCCAACTCCAATTCCTCATAGGTCTCACAGGAACCATTCAGACAAACTTGGAATCTTGCAGGAAAACCCATGCGAAACTTGATTCCCATGGCAATCAACTTGAGGACAAGCTTGTGAAACGTGGCTCGTTTCGGGCGTACAGATAAAGGCAAATCTTGCGCCACTCTCAGCTTTTTAACTTCCCATTGCAAATCTTGAGCTTCCTTAGCCTTATATGGGAAGTGTTGCCGCTCCTGGAAGTTTAAAAAGTGAAATATGAATGACCTGGGGGGGCTCCAACCGAAGGAGGGGGCGTAGTGCTCGGTGAGCTCTTTCTATTATATAGCTTGCACCAAAGGGGAAGGGCCTAACACATTCTCGACAAACTTTCTGATAAACTTAATGGGTTCTGAACCCTCTTCACCTTCGGACAAACCAATGATTACCACGTTATTGCAGCAACTGCGTCCCTCCAAGTCTTCCACCTTGTTTTCCATTTTCACTAGCCTTTGCCTCAGGGCCACTAACTCCAATTCTGCTTTATCCTGTTTCCTTTCCACGGAACATATGCAAGCTTCATTATCAGCAATCATCTTAGAGAGCTCCTCAAGGGTGCTGGAGATGCCTTTTATTTCTCCTGCCATATTCTGCATTTCAGCCTTGAAAGGCTGAAACTCCTCTAGAAATCTCAAAAGGGTAAGAATATCAGTTTCAGAGCTCTCAGTAGTAGCAGGCAGCGAGGATTGCAGGGAGGAGGCCCTGGCTTTCTTAGAGGCCTTCTCGGGCGTAGCGGGAGGTGTGTGTTTGGAAGCAATTTTCTGCATCTCTTCATACATCAACTTCCTATATCGAGGGCACACTGCATTCAGGAAGATAACAGACAGGTGATCTGCAGTGGAAAACACCGTAAAATGGGTTTTTTAGTGATAATTAACAGGCGGTAGGTCAGAGCAAGCAGAGAGGCGTCCTACCCAGCACACCGCATCACGTGACTCCCTCCATTCATCAGGCTATTTAATGGCATCTGTGATTGGCACGCTCTGATAAAGAAACATAAAGCCAAGGGCTGGAGCAACCCATGATGTTCCCCACACCTTCCTGAACAAATGAAAATAAGGGACCACCTGTTTCTCAGAGCCCAAGCATTAGGTAAGTAGGCTGTTGTTCAAATGTACAAAAAAGCATGCAATAACTGTACAAGGGCCATGCATGTAGTGAAAAGTCAATATTTCAAGGAAGCCCTAAATATATTCTGGAATGATGGCAGGAAATTCTGGGATAATATCAGAGACATCACTGGGAAAGATCGGAAGGCAGCACCCGCAATGCTAAGCATTAATGGTGAACCCTCCACTGACTGCACTGTTACAGCAAATTCATTCAATAATGCTTTCACTGATCTAAGCAGTGTGCTCCCACCAAACTTCTTCATTCCTGTTTCCACCCCTCTGAGAACCAGCTCTGATAACCCACTACCCTATCATCCGCTGTTCCATTTCAGAGCTGTCACCACAAGTCAAGATAGGAAATACTTCCTAAAGGTCTTAGGCAAGTCACATTTCAGTGGTGACTCCCTTGACCTTAAATTTGGTGCACTCACTTTGGACTCCATAATTGAACCACCGACACACATTATAAATCCTTCTCTAAGACTCTCTACACCCATAGTGGCCTGCTTTATAGGCACAAGCAGAGTCTTACGCCTGAAGCCCACAACAGTACAAAACTTAGTTCCACTGTGTCACTGATTGACTATGGGCTAGTAGTCCATGGCTTTGCAACAGACTCAGGCCTGCACTGAATCACAGTCACCTTAAATAAAGCTTGTCACCTCCTAACTGGGTCTACATGGCTTACACATACATGTGATCTGTATGCCCAGGCTGATGGCTCCAGCTCTCAGTCAGGCTCAGATTCTAAACTTGCCTCCTGGCAAAGAAAGCTAGTCTGCGCCTCTAGCCAACAGGGTACTGAAGCTCCTTTTCCCCTTTCAATGTAACCACCCCACCAGAAGCTCGGACAGTATGATCTTTAAGATTCCCTGATGTCGCTCTTCTCTAGGTCAAAGAGCTTTTGTCCACTGAGCTCCGAAATGGATAAACACTCTTCCACCAACTTTCATCACAGAATCCAGGATGGAACCTTTTAAGCAGGAGCTCAGAAAATACCTCGTTGCTCACAGCAGCTGCAACTGTTTTCACTAGACCCTGGATTATGGCCTAATAAGGCTCTGGCCTTACCCCACACAGGACCATGCACTATTGTAGCACCTCTGTATCTTTTCTAACATTCTTGCTGGTTATGTCAATGCAGAGGAGGCATTTGCTGGGCTGAATTACCCCCCTATTATTTTCCCACTACATGCTAATTAGGAGACTCAAATTGGGCTAATCACCCTCTCCCCCCTGCTCTTCACCTGCACTTAATTTTCTGTTGCAGTCCTCTTCCCTCCTTGCTTATATTATGCCTGACTTCCTAATTTTGACCCCAGTGAATATAGCTTCCTACTCTGTCTGGCCGTAATCCTGGTCTTCAGCTCTGATTGAATGCGTGAAGTTATTTTTTTTTGGTTTGTCAAAACCAGTTTTACACTTTTGTCTTTTTTTACTTTCTTAGCTGTATCTACAGTACATTACGTTTGTACTGCTTTGTGTTTTACACTATCTTGGAACCTAGGTAATGAGCTTGTTATCAAGCTATATTGTATTGTCTTGTTTGTTTTTTTGTAAATGACATGGAACCTATGTAATGTGCTTGTTCTCAAATGGTGTTATCCTAGATCATAAATAAATAAATAAATAAATAAATAGAAACCTGGGCCCTATGCAATCCACTATCCCCTTCACTGATGCCACCTGGTCAAGCCACCATGGATTTAAAATTTCCCATATGAATATCTGCAGTCTTCCTGCTAAATACCCAGGTGTTGAAGCTTGGCTGTCTTGCTATAATCCGCATGTACTTTGTCTCACTGAAACCTGCCTGAAGCCACATCATACAGATACCATATTCCAGCTGTCTGGGTACTCCCTGCTATGCAAAGATCAGCTAGAGAAATGTAAGGGAGGTGGTGCTGCCATATTTGTCAGGGAACCCCTCACCGTCTCCATCACTCTATGTTCTGACAATGTCTCCCCAAGCAACTGGCTCATTGTTGAAGTTACTCTAGGCTTGACAAAATAACTTTGCCTGGGCTGCTGCTATAACCCTCCTGATGGGGCTGTAGAGGGCCTTTGTAACCTCTTAACTGGCTTCGGATCTCTCTCTCCAACTAGAGAATCCATCCTTCTTGAGGACTCAATCTCAACTGGCTTAGCGATTATGAACCCGACTGTGCCAACATTCTAAACCAGCACAACCTTGTGCAACGTATCTCCACCCCCACCCAATTCAATCCCTGCACATCTAACCACACACTCCTTGACTGGGTGATTATGAATAGTGGAGAAAGAGTCATCGGTGCCGGCATGCAAACAAACACCTTAAGTGTTCACTCCCCTACCTATATCCTACCTATGGTCCTCCAAGGCTTCCCACTCTGCCCCCCAAGTACCTCCCCTTTCGCAACTTTAACCACCCAGACACCTCTCACCTTTTTGAGGACATTAGGGCCATCGACTGGTAAGACCTCTAAGCCATCACTGATGTGTCTCTTGCTGTCACGTACCTCACTAATGCTCTACTGGCCATCCAGGACTGTCACTTCCCTATCACTACTTGGCATGTCAGGGGAAGGTGCACACGCTGGCTAACCAAAGAACTCCTGACCCTCATGAACTTGAGGGATAATAAGTGGTCAGCCACATAGCAGCCCCCTCTCCTGCACTGTGGAATGAGTACAGACACCTGCAAAATAAATGCAAGCATATAACCAGATCCACAAAATGTAATTACTTCCACAAACTCCAGAGAGAGAACCTAGGCAACCCTAGGAAATTCTGGGACTCCATTAGCTCTCTCCTAAATCCCCCCACACATAGCCCTAGCATTCTTCTGAGCTCACCATCTGGCCCTCTAACCCAGCCCCTTGGTGGTTACTGAAGTTTTTCAACACCAAGTTCTCTGACCTGTTGGCTTTCCTTTGCAAACTCCCTTCTAGCCATTCCATGCACCAGGGTGCCTGCACCATCCCAGTTTTCTCTTCTTCCACCCACTGTCCTGACTCCTCCCCCTCTAGTGCATCCTCTATTTTGGGACCCAGTACTTACATAGAAACATAGACTTTGACGGCAGATAAGGACCGCTTGGCCTACCTAGTCAGCTCATTTCCCTACCTACAGGATAAGCTGCATATCCTAGTTAATCAACAGCCTATTTCTTCTTAACCCCCACAAGAATTGCCCCATGTCTGCCCCATGCATTCTTGAATTCTCCCACAGTTTTAGACCCCCACAACCTCCTCAGGAAGGCGCATCCATGAGTCCACCACCCTCTCTGTGAAAAAATACTTCCTCACGTTGCCCCTGAACCCCCCCCCCGTCTTTAAATTGTTTCCCCTTGTTCTTGCACATCTCTTTTTTTGAAAGATGCTACCCTCTTGGACTGTATTGATTCCACTGAGGTACTTAAAAGTTTCTATCATGTCCCCCCTCTTCCTCCTTTCCTCAATGGTATACATATTAAGCTCCTTTAGTCTCTCCTCATATGGCTTCTCTTGCAGACCCTGCACAATTTTAGTTGCCCTCCTCTGGACTGCCTCCATCCTGTCTATGTCCTTGTGGAGATGGGGTCTCCAGAACGGGATGCAGTACTCCAGATGGGGTCTCACCAACTGTCTGTACAGGGGGATAACAACTTCCTATTTTCTGTTGGTGATGCCTCTCCCTATACATCCCAGTATAACCTCAGCCCTTCCTACTGCCTTCTCACATTGCTTGCTAACCTTAAGGTAATCAGATATGATTACCTCCAGGTCCCTTTACATTTTTGTTGTTGTTATTACCTCCCCCATTGTGTAATCTTCCCCTGGGTTCTTGTTTCCCAGGTGCATTATTTTGCACTTCTTTGCATTGAATCCAACCTGCCATACTTCTGACCATTCCTTCAACCTTGCCAATTCCTTCTCATCCTTTCCATGCTTCCTTGTGTATCAACCCTGTTGTAGATCTTTGTGTCATCTGCAGAGAGGCATACTTTTCCTTCCAGTCCCTCTGCAATGTCACTTATAAAGACATTAAAAAGGACTGGACCCAATACTGAGCCCTGTGGTACCCCACTAGTAACCCCTCTTTCTTCAGAGTGGACTCCATTTACAATTACCTTCTGAGTCCTGTTGTCCAGCCAATGTTTTACCCAGGCTACCACCCTGGGACCCACTCCCAGGCTGGTTAATTTGACAATTAACCTTTTGTGTGGGACTGTGTCAAATGCCTTGCTAATGTCTAAGTAGGCCATGTCTACAGCCCCTCCCTGGTCTACTACTTTGGTCACCCAGTCAAAGAAATCAATTAGATTTGTCTGACATGATCTTCCCGCAGTGAACCCATGCTGCCTTGGGTCCTGTGCCCCACTGGCCTCTAAGTACTCAACAATTCTTTCCTTCAGAAGTGATTCCATCACTTTCCCTACCACAGAGGTCAAACTGACAGGTCTGTAGTTTCCTGCCTCTGTCTTGGTCCCACTTTTGTGAAGGGGAATCACATCCACTATCCTCCAGTCCTCAGGTACCACACCATCCTCCCATGATTTTTTAAAAAGGGTAGTCAGTGGTTTCACTAGTTCTCCCCTTAATTCTTTTAGAATTCTGAGGTGAATTCCATCAAGCCCCATTGCTTTGTCCACCTTCAGTTTTAGGAGTTCTTTCAGAACCCTTTCTTCTGTGAAAGGACTCAGATAACCCCCCCCCCATCAAGAGTGCTTCTGTTAACTGGATTAGGCACCTCCACCTCCTCCTCTTTTCCTCTTTTACTTCCACCTCTACCTCAAACTCCCCTTCTTGTGACCCTCCCTCCACACACCCCTTTCTACTTTAAGACCATATCCCGAGGGGCCACCTACAACCTCCTAAAGAGGTTACCTAATAGAGGAAGTCCTGGCACCAATGGCTGCTCATCAGTCTTTCTGGAATTCCACCACCAAGTATCTGATCCCCTCATTAAATACAACCTCATATGCAGCCAACAGCATGGCTTTCACAAGCATCACAGCACATCAACTATCCTGGCTCTTTCTGCTGATGATGTTCTCTCAAACATGGATGGTGAACATCCCACAGGTGCCGTCTTTGTTGACCAAGCCAAAGCTTTTGATATGGTCAACCACTCCCTCCTCCTTTCTAAACTATCCTTGCTGGTTTCAGAGCTACCTCTCTGGATGGTCCCAGTCTGTGTGTATTGGCTCTACCACTTCTTCTCCACTGCTGGTCACCATGGGTGTACCCCAGAGCTCCATCCTGGGCCCACTGTTTTTCTCTATATTCATCAACTCCCTCCCTGCTAACAATTTCACTTGCAACTCATTGCTCTACACAGATGACCTGGTCATTTTTTATAGTAATAAATCCCTCTGTCCTCACCCAGAACTACAACGCTGCTTTTAACTGGTTCTCATCCAGCCAATTGTTGGTCAATGCAAGAAAAAACAAGGCTATGTTGTTTGCGTCAAAACCATTCTTAGTAAAGACCCTCAACGCAAACTCTTCTCTTGTCATCTACCTCCCGACGGCCCCACCCTTGATAACGTTTCTTTTTCAAGTATCTGGGAGTTCTGCTTGATCCCTCTCTCTCCTTCCATGACCACATAAACCACATTGTTCATAGGGTTAATCAGAAGCTAGGTGCCGCTTATCGTCTAAAGCCATACCTTACGAAGGAGGCTCACCTAGTTATCATTATTGGAAATCTCCTCCCAGTCTTTGACTACTGCTCCTCTATCTACTCTAGAGTCTCTAATACCCTGCAGTCTAGACTCTCAGTGGCTTACAACAATGCTTGCTGCTTTGCCCTATCGACCCCCTATTCCACTTCCCACTGTGACCTCTACCACTCCCTTGGCTGACTCTCCTTACAAGGACACTTTGACTATTCCCTTGGTTGTCTTCTGGATGCATCCCTTAATTGTGGTAATACTTCTCCCCTCTCAACCCTCTTTAACTTCAGAACCCTGTCTAGAAACCTCCACTCCTCTACTGTCCCCACCCTCATTGTACCTAAATCCACCACCAGCACGAGGGAGAGAGCTCTCTAAGTTGTGGCCCCCTATCTGTGGAATGGACTTCCCTCCTGTCTTTGATTTTCCAGCAATCACCATAGCTTCAAACAAAGCCTCAAATACTGGCTTCAGGATAAAGATACATGCAACTGCTGTACTTGCTAGCTCCTCCCACCTTGCCTTTTCATATGTATTATTTGCTCTCCTCATCCTTTATGCTCCAGAGGATTACTAGGTCCCGTTTCTTATGCCTGCTTCAGAAGGTGGGGGGATGGGGTGGGGGTTGTCCATTTCTGGACTCGTGTTCTTGCATATACCCTTATATTATTTTTTAAATGTACTGTATTTTTCAAATGTTCTGCATTTGCCTTCCTTGTATTCACCATGCAATTTATGATTATGATTGTTATTTTAATGCCATGTGCCTTCTTTATTGTTGAGTTAGAAACTGTATTGTTATGTTTTATTATTCTGTTGTGTTACTTTAAATTGCCTTGTGGGCCGGGTCGAACCTGTAAACGGTCCTCTGGATCAGCGCACCTACCCAGTTATCAAAGTCATAAAGAAATAAAAAATAAATACAATCTCGGGGTCTGTCGGAATGGGGCAGGTGACCAGAGGAGCAGAAATACAAATAATAAAAAAATAAAAACTAATAAATACAATCTCAGTTATCTATCCGATGCACTCAAAGTCCTAAGTAGCATTTTCATTCAGCAAAGCATTTACAGAGGACATTTTTTTGTATATATTTTTTGTTGTGTATAAGGTTAGAAAGGAAGATTCCAGTGGAGTTACTTTAGTTAATTCTGCATGGCATGAATTTAAACAGATCTCTAGTGGGTTTGGTTCTGGGCACCTACACCCCCAATAGGAGTATTGCCATCTGAAATCACTATTCCAGTTTGGAAAGAAGGTTCTTAACTGGGCCATAAAAAATACTCCCTTGGGTTCTTTCTTTGTATAATACTATGTATTGGTAGTCTTTATTATTTGACAATAATGCATCATTATGAAACATAAATAAGTAAAATACAAACATAATTACATCTAAGAGCAACAAGTTGAACATGCAGAATAACAGTAATAAAAATAGCTATTAATAGTAACACCTTACATAAGAGCACTGAGTATACCAAGTGATCATGTTAGTAGTCAGGAGACATTATAGCAATATGAAAGGGAAAGGGGAAATTGTTTAACCAGGAAAGGAACACTAAGCCAGAGCTTGTTTCCAGGTGGGACCTGGGAGCACAAAGAAGATAAGTGACTTGCTCAGGGTCACCCAATATGCAAGTGGAAGCTGTGGAATTGAAACCCAGGTCTGTTCTGCTGGATGTCACCAGATTTGCAGCTCAGAGCCTTAGACCACTGTGCTATATTGCCTCCTAGACATATGTCTAGTGAGTTCCAATCACATGGGTGCAGGAAAACAGCTTGGCAATTATTTTTTCCCAGCTTTATTAACTGTGAGAAAATAATTTGCTAATCTCTGAATGGTCCGGTCATCTTCTATGTGTAAAAGGATTGCTGTAATTACAAAATTATCTAGCTCTTTCAAGGTCTCAAGATAAGGACCTAGCCAATACACCCTGGCTTTACCATACAAGAGCAATTCTACATAATGTCAATAAGATCCTCTTTGCCACCAAACAAACAGAAACAATTTTTTCCAATGGGAGTCAGTTTGTTATATCTCATCATAAGTATGTTATGGTCAAAAAGCTCAAATTTATATTTAACAAAAACCCTACTTAGTTGAAGATCTTTAAGAACATCAAGATAATATCTGCATTTAAATTTAACATAATTGGTTGCAAACCACAGAGAAAACATGGACCTTGAGATGCATTCCAAATCAAAATTAACCCAATAATTATAAATTTTAGTTTTGATATATACTTTGTATTTCACACTAAGGGTTATATTTTTGAGATACCCTAGATATAATATATTTTTTATATTTCACACTAAGGGTTACCTTTTTTTAAGATACCATTTCAAGAGTAGCAAATTATGCAATCAGTCCATGCATAATATTTTTAAACCAGTTATATTCTCTGTATCCTAGTCAACGCCAACTCTTTTTTTCCTCAAGACACTTATATGGTATCCTATCCCATAACATTGTTGTTAAATGGAGCTAGTAGTTAACCTTCTTTATGTACTGTATATAACCAAATTTATATTATCTAAGCCAAGCTTAGATCTAATGTACACTGCAGGACAGGAGTGCCCCATATCCATTACCATCCTTAGGAGTTATACAGTGGTACAACAAGCTTACCTATATTCTGAAGATCCCAAATCATGGCCCCATACAACAGCTGTGAAAAGTATTTGGCTTTAATTACATCAACTAAGAGTCTCACAGTATGACCACTGTAAGCATAATTAAATTTCCTAAAACCAAGTACTATTTTCTTAACACCTTCCATAGTTTTAGAAACATGTATTATCCAAAAGCCATTTGATGCAAAGGTCACACCCAAATATACATAACTAATGGTAGGTTCTAACTTATGACTCTCAATAAACCAGTGACTTTTTCATTCATTTGGGCCAAAAATCATAACTTGTTTACCTTAAGTCTTAATTCCTCTATTTTTACATTCAACATATCTAGTTTATTCTGTAGACCTTTTTTGGACAGGGCTAGTAGGGTCAGGTCATCTGCATATGCATTTGCTGGTCATAGATAATCATTTATTTTTGGACAGTCCAATTAAACATGTTCAGACTCTCTTAACATTTGATCCATACATAGGCAAAAAGGTTGAGACTAGAACAAATCCATGCCTCACACACTTATTTATGGGAATGACATATGAAAGCCCTAGTATCCTTATACAGATTATGTATTACATGAATCAAAAGTGGATCAATACCATGCTTCACCATGAGTAACCATCATAGACCCCTTGAAATTGAATTGAATGCTGAAGAGAAATCCATGAATACTACATATTATTTCTGTTTCCTAAGATGAACATATTTCTCTATCAAGTGCCATAGATTAAAGCAACTGTTCATAGTAGAATGACCTCTCCTAATACCAGCCTGTAATTCACTGACCCCTCCTGTCATATTAATTTGAAGTCTTACTCTCTCTAATATAATTTTGGAAAAAAATCTTCAAATTTCTATCTAACAGACTAATTGGTCAGTACATGGCCGGATCAGCCATGTTACCCTTTTTGTGTATAGGAACTAGTTAAGCCCCTCTCCATGTATGTGGGATAAAATCTTCCATAATACATTTGTTATACAGAAACATCAGGGGTTTACACTGCAACAGAGTGTTACATAAGTAATAATAATACTTTTATTTATATAGCACAATTCTAAAGTCAAAGCGCTGTACATACAAAAACATCATAAAACCAACAATTCATTAAAACTTTACAGTCAATTAAAAAACTTCAATTAAAATATCCCACAGTCCATAAGAATGTCAAGTGCTAAATGCCTGCTTAAACAGATGCATTTTAAGGCTGGTTTTAAAGCTCTTCACGGTCCTGCATTCTTTAATCTGATGAGGTAGAGAGTTCTACAGGGATGGGGCTGTGAACATAAAAGCCCGGGTCCCAAATGTTTCCAACTGCACCCTGGGAACCTCTAACAACCCCTCATCTACATCAGCTGAAATTTTATCTGGTCCTGGACCTTTTTAAGTTTATGGGACTTAATTGCCATGTATACCTCTTTTATGTCTGTTGGGGGGAACCCACTTTTGTCTAAATTTTGAATTTCTGGTGGAATAAAATTTTTGGTATTTGGATAAAAAAATACTAGAAAAATATTGTACCCACTGACTTTCAGGAATATAGGAATCTATGCTCTCTTTTAAATTATTAGTACTTCTTGCAAGCAATTTCCAGAAGCCCCTAGTATCTTTTTCATTTATAAATTTAAGCATCCCCCCCGTAAGTTATAGTAAATTTTAATTTGTTCTCCTTCAAAAAATAATTATATTTCTTCTTTTCCTGAAAGAGTTTTAGACATATTCCTATCCTTGCTATTTTTAATATTTGTAATAATTTCTCTTAAGAAAGCTTTATGTCTCCTATATTCTGAGTCAAACCACCCAGTCTATTTCTTATGTGTCCTAGAAGCTGGGACCTTTTGGTAAGAAATTCCTATTATTATTCTAAACAGATAAGAGAGTGTTCAGACTAGAAGAAGTTTACATCTAAGTTATAAAAATATCCCAGTCCTTGGTTGCAAGAGATTCCCCTATTACATTCCAAATGTGTTGTTCTAGATTACAGTCCCATGTAATCCTCCTTCTCATTCTACTGTAAGTGCAGTAAATGGAACTTCAGATCTCACTTCAGGTACCTGGTCTGTAACCGTTCCTCTTAGAATTACTGGCAAATGGTCACTTTTTAACCTTACAGGAATATGTAGGCTTTGCCAAACCTGTAATTATCATGACCAAATAACTAGATTAGGGAGTGAGATGCCAGTAGATTTTACATATGAGCAATTTCCTTCTAAATCTCCTGTCAATCTGGCATAAATTAAATTATTTTAGTATTTCAATCTGAGCTAATTCTGCCTTATTAGGTCATTTATCTTTTGTGCTTCTATGTGTCACTGTTGGAAAAGTGTTTGTATACCCAAGAACTGAATTATCCACTAGGTCATCATTTTTTTTTTCATACTTGTTAGCATGATGAGCATATCTCCTTGTTTTTTTGGGTGGGGTTCAAATTATTGTATCCTCCCATGGCAGGTCACCTTACATTGTTCGCCAAGCCTACTGAGCTTGGGAACTTTTGGGGGCTTGCAGCACTATGCATGCCCCTGCAGATTCCTGGAGTCAGTCCAGAGGCATCATCCTAGGCAGCCCCTACCATTTCCTCAGTTACCTTCCGTGGACCTACTCTATGCCCGAGACCCCCAGAAGTAGTGGCACATGCACATGGAGGCACACATGTGCACTACAGCTCCAGATTGTGTCTCCTCCTCCCTCCCTCTATGGCATAGCACCAATGGTTCTCAAAGCAATGCCACTTCTCCAACCTCCAACAGGGGGTGGCCAATCTCTGAGGATACCAGCTACCCTTCCCAGAGGTAGATGGCCAGATGTTGGAACCCGGCTCAAGTCCTCTGCCTCCCTTCCCCCCAGCTGACCTCCGACAACCAGGCTTGTTCCTGAACCCATGTCACCGGCATGGCATAAGGTGTGGCATCCAGCACCTCAGCCCTCTGCACCACCAGGCTGGCTTATCTGCCCATTTTCATATGTGACAAGTTAACATCTATACAAAACTTGAGAACAATACAAACATATGATTAATACAAAATACTAATAAATAAGTATATCACAAATACAACTAATAACAAGAAATCACAAAAACAATTACATTCACAAAAAACAATTGTATTTATCACTGTCAAGAAGCCATGCTCGTAATAATTTTTTAAAACTATACAGTAATGTGTAATTCATTATATGAGAAGGGAGAGAATTAATACTAGTAGGAGCAGTAAATAAGAGTGACCTCTGATCAACAGATTTCTTAAACAAAGGTATTGCAAAATTCAATTTATTTTGAGACAGTGTACCATATGAATTGGAAACTCCAGGAAAAAAGCAGAAATAGAAGGGGGTATGAGATTCAAAACTTGCTTAAACATAAATACTGATGATTTAAAGAAAATCCTCTTGGTTAATGACAGACAACCTGAGTTCTTGTACAGATAACTGGAATGAGGGTTAAAGAGGGATCTGGTAATAAATCTTAAAATCTTAAAATTCACCAGTCCTAGCATTTAGGTCACCCATTATCAAAATATCACTGTCAGGAAACTTAAAATAAACATCTGGCAGTAACAGTCTAAAAGACCCATGTTTATTTTGCCAATGAAACATAGATCCTTTCGGGGGTACCTAACTATTAATTAATAAAAATTAATATTTTTGGTTTTCCAGTAAGATGATAATACAGTTAGGTGAAACTAATATCTATGTGTATTCGTAAAGGAACTCATTTTGATATAAATAGCCACCCCCTCCACCCCAGACCACCTCCTATATTTGTACTCCTTAGTCTCAGGGTGGTGAATAACTCATGCCCATTCAGCATGATTTCACAAACTGAGTCCAGTTAGAATCTAAACATTTGTGTTCATACCCTGCAATGTTCCATGAGAGGAATGAGATGCTCTCCCTCTTTCCTCCACCCTTTCTAGTTTCACCAGCACAATATGTACCATTCTTTAATTTTTCTTCACTATGTTGTTGTAGTCAGTCTTTATAGCTTGCCAGGGCCATAAACTTATTTGACCAGGGAATTGATGAGATCTGTCTGCAATATTTAAGTAATTTTTCACTTGGCTTCAAAATATCAGCATTCACAGTCGAAGCAGTTAGGCTAAATTATACCATGGACCTTGGACAACAACAAATCAGAACGGCTGACTGGCACCTTACCACCTTTGTAAATCCTCTGATAATCACCACAAAAGGTGCCAGCCAGCCGCATCTCTTAAAAATCATTCAAACCGGGAAATTCAAACCGGAGATCCACCATGTTGAAATGCTCACTCGGCTGTGACTGTTTACTGGTCAATGATTTAAAAAATACTACGGAGCGCTTCAAGTTAGCTGTCATGTAGTGTTATTGTGAAAAGTTAATCGAGTTCAGTCTCGTCGATTAGGTGACTTGATTCAGCCATTTTTTTTTTTTCACTATACGAGCCCTAGTGTGAATTCTTAGCGAGAGGAAAAATGGCGACTTTGTGGTGTTGGGGGAATCGGAGACCGCTGGTTAGCGAGCGTTTTAACATGGCAGATCTCCGGTTTGAATTTCCCGGGTTGAATGATTTTTAAGAGATGCGGCTGGCTGGCACCTTTTGAGGTGATTATCAGAGGATTTACAACGGTTGTAAGGTGCCAGTCAGCCGTTCTGATTTGTTGTTGTCCAAGGTCCATGGTATAATTAAAACAAATTACCACCTTCACATACTTCCCACTCTAATGCAACTCACTATTAAAACATTGTAACCGGGTTATGTGAGTAGGGTAAATGAATGAGACCAGACTCCAAAATATGGTTAACACACCTTGACTAGGCATGATATTTATTGTCCAAACGGACTATTTTCTTGAAGAAAAGTATATTTATGTACAAAAATAAATATAAACCATATTTGGCATAAGCCTTAAACTTCAGACTAAATGACAAAATAAATTTTAAGCAAAAGAAAATATCTCTTCTTGAGCTCCAGAGAACTACCCTTCCCTGGTAGTACACCCACAGAGTAGATAACTTTTCATTAACAGTTTCTACAATCTTCTGTGTTTCAGATAATCTCTCCTTACTCATTTTCAGGCTTATCTGCTACTTCTGGGCACCAGGGAAACTTTTATACTATTCTCTGCTGCATCATCAGGTCAGTTTATCTGCCCCTTTTCTAAAAAACAATCATTTCTTCTCTAATACAAACATTTTGGAGGATCAACCTGACTGCATAAACAATTTTAATATTATAAGATAAGAACCAAACACATTTTTACTTTCTTACAAAAAATAAAGCACAACATATACAGTATTATAAGTTAATTGTCTGTCAGCCTTGAAACTCCGCCCCATCTCACCTTGAGTGACAGCTGTTAACTACTATAAAACAGCCTCATCATGGGGCTGCTCGCTCCTAAGGGCTCAGTTTTCTGACCAGCTATGCTCAGGTAAGAACAAATATATTTCAGCATAACAAAACAGAGGTAACATTCTTTATTTTGTATTGGGCACCATATTGTTCATGAAACATTCCCATATGGATAATATAATATTAAAGTAATCTATATTCACAGAACATTTTAATACCAGATGGCTGATATTGCAAGCCGTTAGGAATACTTTCAATTGGGCCCCTTAGAGTTACTATCAGTAAACCCCTTCTGTCCTTGCAGGGTTAGTGCTGCTTCAGTACTCTTTAGACAGAGGGTTTTTGTTTATTAGACTTTTTTCCCCCTCACCTCCAAGAGCGAGCGCTATCCTCAGCGCTATACCAGGAAGTGAAATAATTTCCAAAATACAGTACCACTGCGTTCTGCGGTAGGAGCATACGGTTCCGAGCTACATAAACTCTACCTCCTGTAACTGTAGGTTGTTTCTGCAGATCTCCAATTGTGTTTTGGCTTAAGCAATTAATTTGCACTGGGACACTGATTACTTTATTTACCCAGTGCAAGCAGAGAATCCAAATAGGCGCGAGTTAGTGAAAGTAATCACTTTCACTTTCTCTCCAGACATCGTGCCATGAGTTCTCCCGGATGTTTTCACTTTTTTTGTATGTTCAAAGGGAACAAATCAGGGATGAAAATCCAGAAGATGATAAAAATGGCTGAGCAATCTTGAAAAAGCATCACTGGAATAAAATTAATAAAATATTACAGATAACTTTCCCCTAAGTAAGGTTCATTTAAAACAAATTACCACCTTCACATACTTCCCACTCTAATACAACTCACTATTAAAACATAAAAGAAAATGACAGCTGCCGTAGATTCTAAAATATCCAGACTTTAACATCTGGGGCTGTATCAACTTATGTCTGCTTACTTTTAAAATGTAAAATCTGACAAAAGCTGTTAATCTATTTGGCTTCAGGGTCTACAGCTTCTCAGTTGTTTTAGTCAAATCGCTATTACTCCACAGTGCTCATTCACCACAAGGTGAATCTCACCGCTGGAGATCAAATCTGATGTCAAAAGTACATATATAATACTCAAGCTTTCACTTAGACTTCTACTTTAAACTTTAAGGATGAAAGCTTCTGTTTTCTTATAGTCTGAACTGCACAGATGAAATGAAGAGAACCGAAAACCACAGGACCTTTACCCTTGATCACGTTGATATGATGCAGGTGTTAGTTGTAAAACAATTAACATTACACATATACGCACATGCTCAATGTCTGAAATGAAATATCACTAAATAACCTGCATGAGGAAGGGTTAAAAAAAACAATTTGACTTAACGTGAATTAAGAATCAATCAGGCAACCAGGCGATGTACTATACCATTGAAGAAATAATTATATCGGCTCAATCTACAATTTAAAAATTGTTTGCAATCAAGCACATAAAATAAAATGCAGAATTCAAAGAAAGTTCACAAAAATATGATGAAATTTAGAAAGTTTACACACTAGGGTTCAAACAATTAATACATAAATTAATTTTGTATAAAAAATTGTGCAAAATCGATCAGATTGACCCTTCGAAAACAAACACCTTTATTTGTCAGGATAATTCTAAAAATACTTTATTCAGAGTTTAAAAGGCAGTTTTGGTGTACCTAAATACCCAGCCGCTGCAGTGCTCCTAAACTGAAAAAAAAGCTATGTGAATCAATATATTCTCCTTCTTGTGGCTATGCCTCTTTTAGTTGCTCACTCCAGTTCCATTTGATCTCCAGCTAGCCTCTGGCTCCCAAGTGGGTTCAGGTGGCCTCAATGAATCAAGTTCCATGGTCCCATTTTTCCAACTCCTGGACCCCTGATCAATTCCCCAAGGGTTCTATGTCATAATGGCGACCGCCCTCACAAAGCAACCCTCCCCCCACACACCTATACGTGTTGCAACATCTTTCTCTGGTGGGTAGCCCCAATGACATGCACCACTATTGAGTCAACGTTTTTATAGGTGCCCAATCACGGTCACCCATGTCAAGGGATACCATTCCCAAGCGGGAGGAGGAGATGATGTGTTCCAACCCTTCCTACTTGCAGAGGATATAAACATAAAAAAAATGCAACTGTGGACTGGAAACCCTGGCTAGCATAAACTTGATTTAAAGGAGGCTATGTACGAGATAAAAATCTGTTGAAAAGCCTGTAGCGGCAAAATAACGGCAGACACATGGAGACTCAATGGCTTAGTGGTTCAGCAACCCCCTCCTCTGTAAAAAATGCTGTCATTAAACTTTCTTCCAGGGTCCTATATCAGGCAAGTTACCAGTCTGATGCTGTGCCCCACAAGTCTGCTGTTTCATGTCCAGCCCACAGGGATCACAGGATACTACTGGAGTAGCTGCTTTTGTTCCCAAATTGCCCTGTTCCTAGCCCCAGAACTGTGGCACTTTGATTTGAACGAGCTCATATGTCAAAGCAAGTAGAGGTTGCTTTGCAATATGCTCTCTGGCTGCTATCAATCAGTACATGTGCTTCACCCACAGTTGATTTATCAACTGGCTTACATCTAAAGAAACTGAATATTCCTGTCAGGACAGTGTCCAATGAACATCATAGCAATCTCAAACCCAGAATACTCAAGCTTTTTGCTTTGTTTTAAACAACCAACTACTAAATAAGTAGCTTAATGTAACCTCATCTAATAGTCAAATCGACTCTCCCCTATTTATGAGAGTAGGTTCCCAATCCTGCCATGTCATTGGGACTGTGCCAGTCACCATCAGGGAGTACACCTACAGTGGGTGGGGGACCAGGGGCTGGCAGTGTGGGGGACTGGTTGGGTGACTTTCCTACAAGCTATGGGGAGACCAGCAGACACCAAGGAAATTAATTTCATTGCATGGCTTGGGGACTGGGGGGGAACAGGACACCAGAAACATGTCATTTACTGTATGTTCAGCAATGGGGGGGTTAGGGAGGTGCAGGCCATATGACTTGATTTGGGTAGGTGGTAATTAGTGAGGCCCTTGCAGCTAGTTATCTCATCATCAAACCTACAGTACCAGCCTGTGGTGGACATATATATATATATATATGTGTGTGTGTGTGTATATATATATATATATATATATGTACACCCTATCAGCTGCTTGCATAGGTGCACTGGCATGACTTAGGGTTTGTCACAAATGGGTTAGCGATTCACTAACCATGCTATTCAGTTTGGCACTTTGTGCTACTCCTCTGCTTTAGGGCTATAAGAGGTGTTAACAAGTTGCTAACCTGTTTAGCAGTCACAATAGGCCTTCAAAAACCTGCCCCTGGTAAAGTAGAAAGAAAAAAAATTTCTGCTTTGTGCCAAATATTGTGGCACTTAGTAATATCAATCTGTAAGTAGTCTGCACAAGGCCTATGGACATCATTTTTGCCCAGTAAAAACAAATTATATTTTCTAAACCTTTGTCTCTCTTTTCCTCTTGTGTTATTGGGTCTTGGGTATTTAGTGGGCCACTGGGTTAGTGGAAAATTCAGGATAGGCAGGAAGAGAGCCCAGGAGGTTTGGTGTTACTAGGAACAGGATGCACTAAGGACAACTGTGGGAGGATCTTGCTGTCTGGGTAGAGTTTTGGGACATACTGGGAAGGCTGGACTGTATCAATCTACCCAGAAGGACAGGAGGCACAGGTCCACCTTCGCTCCAAAATGACCAGCAGAGGTTCAGTTAGCAAATGTGGTGCAACCATGCATGGTGTGGGTATGACCCAAGTTCACCTGACTGTTAGAGAAGGATGTGAGAGTCTTAAGCCTTTTGAGTGCAATTAAACAACTGAAATAAAATAATGAGGAAGGCTCCAAATATCAGAGCCCCATATCTAAAGCAATTGTGAAAATCTATGGTAAGAACCCTGTGTGGGGCAATGCATGAGGAAAGCATAAGGATGTTGATGTGTAAATATTCTTACAGGTGCAAACTCAGTTACACCCCATCCTTCATCACTATCCAACAGCAAAGAAGCACCCTGCCTCATCACAAGCGTCCTTGGTATGGGATTTTATTTGTCCAAGCTCCAAGAAATGAAAGCTTTGCAGTATGTCAAATACTGTATGGAAAGCCAGAGTCAGCCATGGCAAACCCAGCTCATGTCATGGGACTTCTGGTTGGTGAAATTAAAACAAAACATTTTCTTTTCTTTTTTTGCTTCTATTTTACCTCCCCAGGCCCTGGTCAGCCCTTTCCTTTCAGCTGTCTGCCCAGCCCCATCCCTCAACCTTCGGGCCCTCACCTTTGTAGCCCCATGGCTTATCCTCCATGTCAGGGTAGTGGGGATCCCCCAACTTGACCCACCAGGACCGGATCCACTGTTCAGGTGGTGCCCTCTCAGGGGCAGTGCCTGCAGTGAACGACCATCATGCCACTCGACTGGACCTCAATTTCCACTTTTTTCCCTGCAGAGGGGAGTGTGCAATGCTGACAAAGGCCATGCATGCATCCACACACAGCATGGCCATTGGATGCTCCACCTCCATGCCCCACTGTACAGAACCTGGTGTGCCAACACCTAGCCTCCACTAGGTGTCAGGCAAATGCCAGTCTCTGTTCCCCACCCTTCCCGGGACAGGAGAGCTGCCCTCTGGATGCTCAATTCTCTCTCACCTTGGCCAGCCCCCAATGACCCACGAACATGGGTCGCTGGCATGGCAGGAGGTAAGGCAGCACTGCCTCAGCCATCCACACCACTGGGCTGACTAAAAACATTTTCTTAACTGGAGGCAGCACTAAAGGAATGCACAACCTGATGTAAATACAGTAATCCTCTTTTTTTGGCTATGGTCGTGGGGGGAATGAAGAAGCAGGAGTTGGTGACATTGGTCTTAGCACTAGTGGCATTACCACCACAATACCTCTGCTGTGCATGCCACAAGCATTCCAACCAATAATACATCCCATCCAGTAGCTGGCTATTTTTCAAATTTTAAATACTTACAAAGTCCAAACTTACAAGCTTAAATGGGCAGACTGGGTGGGCCATAGGCCCTTATCTGCCAACACTGTCTGTGTATCTATGTATCTATGTATCCATTCCTTGGCACTAAGAATCTCTCCCACTCCCTAGTCAGAGTACTATCACCATCTATGCATCCTCCCTTGGTGTAATCTGCTATCACCCAGTCCCTAGCTAAACATAGTTAAATATCATTATAACCACACAGTCTCAGTGAACTGAATGCTTGTTAGTGTAAATACTGGCAGTGAAGATACTTCCCAATTAATTTCTCAAAAATTCAGGCTTTATGCATTTAATGAATAACAAGTACCCAATTTCTGCTGCATGCACTGTCCATCTCATTACAGCTATGTGAAGCAGCAGTCCAAGAACAGTCTCTTCATTCACAGTATATGTATCACAGCACACTGGACACAGTCTCCTAATGTTTTTGCTGCCAGGCCCTGCCAATCTGATCAATGCCTAACCCACCCCAGCTGGTGGGTATTAGCAGGTCACACTTAGAATGACATGTATATACTCTTATGATGTGCAGTGCAATCTTTTTTGATCTGAATAATCAAATTAATGAGTGGATCAATTGGCAATGTGTCCACTGCAAGTAATAACGACAGAAACCTGGTCACGACCATTGAGGATGCTTAATTCTTCCAGTGCCATGCTTTGCCCACTGCCTTCATTTCATTGTGCTTGAGTACTTGAAGTAAAAAATAGAGGTAGACTCCACACTGGTTACTGCCCACCTATGCGGCAACTGTAGCCATTCCAAAAAGGCCAGAAACCAGCTGAAAGATTTCCAGGCTAAAATGGAATCCCAGAACACACAGTAATTGTTCTCATAGTCCAGGGGCAGGGTGTACCTAAGGAGTGTTAAAACCCAAAAAACAATGAAGTAAGGTACATAAAAGGCACACTCAGTAGAGGGTCAAGTTAATAAATAAATGAAAATGTCTTACCTTCCAGTAATTTATTTTCTTCTAGCCCGGCATCTGTCACTTCAGCAAGACATCGTAAATGACACCCCATGTGGTGTCTTATTGGAACCACCGTTGCTTTGACTTCAAGTTGTCTCCTGCCTTGCAGTGAGTAAGATAGGCATAGTGCTAGCACAGCATACTGTTGTTTTTCTCCTCTCAGCTTCACTTCTTTCTCATGATGCTTTTTCCTTGTTCCACCATGTTTTGTTGACAACTTAATACAGCAACAAAAATTTGCCAACTGTGATTACATCGCCCGGCGAATCTGTCAACCATCCACCTCAGTGTCTATTGCACTGGGACACATTTAGACAGTTTACGGGGGATTCATCCCCTGCATCCCCCACATGGGAGGCTTGGCTCCTCACACCCCCCCAGACTTATATGTAATCAACTTTGAGGAAGGGAGGTTTCATGGAGAGAGCAGTCAACACCAGGAGTCACTGTTTCCGTACAGCACTCTGACAACCTGTTCAACATTGTGGATGTCGAACAGGTTGTGTCGCTGTAATGGTTTTGCTGTTTAGGGTTCACTGTAACAGCAGTATACCTTTCTCGCTGCGTCATCCCAACCAGGAGTGGTCTAGCGTTTTGGGTCCACTGCTCCAATCGCTATGCTGCCTTTCCTCAGCAACATCTTCTGCCTTCCATGACTGGTGCCATCTTCATACTAGTACTGAGCACACAAGAAGCCTGCTTTCAGGAGTTCCAGTTCAAGGTAGAATCCAGCCTCTTCTGTAGTCAGTGAATCTCACCCCTTCCCACCCAGGTCACTCCCATTTGTTGAGTTATCAGAACGCAGGACTGGGAGGCAATCAAGGTTCTGTAAGAGTTTTATTTTCTGCACCACCTATTTTCTGCCCTCCAGCAGCACTGCATTAATACATAAATAAGCAACACAAGACAAGTCTAGCCAGACCAGACCAGCAGCACTGAGGGTTGAGGCGCTGAATGCCACACCTTGGCCACACTGGCAACCTGGGTTTGGGAATGGACTCGGGCCACCAGGGGTCAGCAGGGGAGGGAAATGATTGAGCATCTGGAGGATTCATACTAAGATTCATAGTAAGATTTTGTTAGGAGCTAGGGAGCGGTGAGGTTCATAATTGTTCCTATTTACTAATAATAATTCAAAGTTGGATGTAACATAATAAATTTATCCAGCTGATTTTTAAAAGTCCTTTTAGATCTACTAATAATAACATCAATTGGAAGAGCATTCCATATCTTAACAATATGTAACGTAAAAACATATTTCCTTGGTAAATATTTATATTGTCTTTGTTGAATCATTAAAGGGTGTCCTCTAAGGTTATGAAATCTAGATTTAGTAGTTGCCGTATTGGTCCTTGCAAGAATAGATCCAGAAGCAAATGATTTGATACCTTATAATGGACCAACATGGAAGCTGTGAGGGGAAACATAAGCTTGGAGCCTACCTTGTAGCTATGTCCGTGGGAGCTGGCAGTTAGAACAGGGTCCAGTGTCTCTTGTAAGGACAGGGAAGGGTAAGTTAGTGATAGCATATTTCAGTAATAGCCTTCTTATTTTGCCATCTGTTATTTAAAACATTTGTTTACTTTTCCTGTATGAATGTTATTCTCTTGTGTTGTAAATACATATCCTGTAACTGCTCATTGCACTTTCTGTTAAGTAAAAATCTATTTATTTGCTCAACAGTTGTGACTGTGATGTCATTTGTCTAAGGTAATATTTGGTTTCCACTGGCTGAGGTAAATTTTGTGTAGCATCTGCCACCCAAGAGAGACACACTACCAGACTTTAACTTGTGCAATTGCGTGTTTAATTATTTCAGGTTTGTACACTTGAAAGAGGTGCCGGAAGGAAAGTCCAGCTGGTGGCAGCGAATACCCGAGGTATCTTCTTTAAAAGTAAACCAGAGGTTTTCCAATAAAATAGGGTAATTAATAATGTCATACATTAATAAGAGATCCCCTCTCAATCTTCTAATAAATAATAACATTAGATTAAGAGATTGTAATCTGTCTTCATATGACATATCTTTAAAACCTTTATCATTTTAGTAAATCTCCTTTGAATTTTCTCAATTTAAACTATATCTTGTTTTTTATAGTGACACCAGAATTGTGACAAGAAGTCTAGATGTGGAAGAACATATGCCCTATAAAGAGGCATAAGTACTTCTTTTTCCCTTGATTTAATATTCTGTTTGATTGCCCAAATAACATTATTTGCCTTACGTATTACTTCATTAATTTGAAGGTCAGGGAGGAATTTGTTAGTTATAATGACCCCTAGGTCTTTTTCACTTTCTGAATCCCGTAGTAATTTATTATCCAATATATGGAATATATATAATGGAAGGCTGGGAAGGAAGTTAGTAGGCACAGGGGCCGGTGCAAAGCTGGTGAGATGGGTAGGAAACTGGCTGCAGGGAAGGCAACAGAGGGGGGTGGTGGTGGTGGGGAGCTCTCACACCCAAGGGCAGTGACGAGTGGAGTTCCACAGGGCTCAGTGTTGGGACTAGTGTTGTTTGGGATATTCATTGCAGACATATCATGGGACATCAAGAGCAAGATCAGTCTGTTTGCTGATGATACCAAGGTAGGCGCGGTGGTGGATGACCTAGGGGGATGGCAGGGGTTGCAGGATGATCTGGCAAAGCTTGAAACCTGGTCCAACACCTGGCAACTGGGCTTTAATGCCAAAAAGTGCAAGGTGCTGCATTTTGGGATGAAGAACCCAAGGAGGAGTTACCAACTAGGGGGAGTGCAGCTAGCCCAGACAGAGGAGGAGGAGAAGGATCAGGATGTGCTCATTGCAGGGTCAATGAACAACTTGGCACAATGTAGGAAGGCAGCTGCAAAGGCCAACAAAATGCTGGGTTGTATTGCAAGGGGTATATCCTCGAGGAGAGAGGAGGTGATTCTGCCACTGTATAGGTCATTAGTTAGACCACACCTGGAGTACTGCATGCAGTACTGGTGTCCATATCTGAAGAGGGACATTAAGTTACTGGAGGGGATGCAGTGCAGAGTGACAAAGATGATCAAGGGGGCTGGGGGACTTATCATACGAGAGGAGGTTGAAGGAGTTGAACATGTACTCACTGGAGGAGAGGAGAGACAGGGGTGACATGATTGAAACCTTTAGATACATGAAAGGAATAAACAAGACAAGTACAGAGGGGCTGTTCAAAGTAAGGGAGGAGAGGGACACCAGGGGCCATGATATGAGACTGGATCGAGGAAGGTTCAGGAGGGAGATGAGGAGACACTTTTTTACAGAGAGGGTGGTGGCTGGGTGGAATGTGTTACCTCCTGAAGTGGTATGCAGTAGAACAGTGGACTGCTTCAAATGAGGATGGGATAGGGCAAGGTGGAGGGTTAATGAAGGGGAAGGGTGGAAGGGAGGGGCAGCTGCAGAATAAGGGGGTGCTAGCTGCACATTCGAGCAGACTTGATAGACCTCTAGGCCTTTATCTGCTGGCAAATTTCATATGTTCATATGTTCGTATAAACATGTTTAGGGTTGTTAGCCCCAAAATATAAAGTCTTGCATTTTGCATGATTTAATTTAATTCCTCATTTTGAGGCCCATAAAGAAATATTATCCAAATCCTTTTGTATTGTATTGATTTGTTCGCTGTTTTCACATGGTCTTCCAATCTTAATATCATCTGCATATTTAATGACATTAGAGATACAAGTCTTAGAAATGTCCATTACAAATAAATGAAACAAACATGGACCCAAAACAGAGCCTTGAGGTACTCCACTAGTAATTGATCATGGATGTGATAGTTGGCCGTTTATTAGGACTTGTTGTGAATGCTTATTCAACCAGTTAGCTAGCCAACAAACCAAAGTTGGATTGATGTTTATTTGATATAATTTTGTTATTTTGTTATTAAAGCCCAGTGATGGAGCAAATTAAATGCTTTACTGAAATCCAAATATACTACATGGTGGAGACCAGGGGCTTTGCCAGGAATACACAGTGCAGAGATGAAGGGGTGGTGGGGCAGTGATGTCTGTCTGGACAATCTCTCCTCTGGTCCCCCCAGGTTCTCATCCAATACTGACCCTCTAGTTGCAGAAAGGTCGCAAGGTAGGGGGGTGGACCCTTCCCGGGGGGGGTGATCCGGGGGGCTGGAAGGTCCTGGGACGGGGTCTGGGGGTGGGAGATCTCAGGTGGGGAGCAGAGGCTATGGTCGAGTGGGCACCTCCAAGAGATGCTCTGGCCAACCAAGTGCATAAATAGAATTGAAAAAAATAGACATGCATAGCCCAGCTTTTTCAGACACAGCTTCCTTATTACAATTTCCACAATGTAGTTTGTCAGGCAATAGCAACTCCATGTAAAAACATTAAGTGCATTTAAAAAGGAAAGCACATATAACATGCACCCCTTAAACAATCCCACAAAAAAAAAAATGACACAGTGGTGCAAAGGTACTAAGGTGCTGCAGTGCCTTACCTCTTACCATGCTGGTGACATGACCAGGAATGAGCTCAGGTCAGGAGGCAGGACAGATGGGAGAGGATCGAGCAGCTGCTTGACAGCTGTCCACTCCCAGACTGGGATGGTGGGTTACCTTGGCTCCTGGCTGCCACTAGGTGGAGGCCTGGTTGTAGTGCAAGATCAGGAAGGCAGAATGTAGTTAGGGAAGGTGGAAGAACCCACTGCTCTGTAGCGTATGTGTGCCTCCATGCACATGCATCCTCCATGCTGCCATAGGCTCAGAAAGGAAGAAAATGGAAAGAGATCTGCCTGAGCTCTGTGACATCCTACCTGCCAGCCCATGCTCTGTTCTGCCACCTAGACAGGACCCATTACTAGATATGGGTCTCCAGGTGGGGGGGGGGAGGATGATCCTCCCCTACTTGTCTCCACTATGGGGTGTAATCTGTGGGGGTCTATGGGCACCCAGCTAGGCTGAGGTAGGCCGCTGAGCAGGAAGGAGCAGGAACAGGACTGATGAGCCCCACCCCTGCTTACTGAAGGAAGATAACGATGATGGGGGGAAAACAAATCCCACAAACAAATTGTAAACCACATCACAGGGTCTCAGATGGAAAAAAGTCTTGATGCCTCTGGTTACACCTTGAAAAATACTGAAAAGAATAAGTTTCCTGTTTCTTATTTATGTTCTGGAGCCTCTCCTGAGTGTTCATCTTTTTTTGCAGTTTAGTAAATTAGAAAATCACCACACTGGCTAAAGCAGGAGGTGACTACATACTAGAATTCTACATTTTATTTACACAAATGTTCATTTGATCAGTGCAAGGCCCCCACTAAGTTAGCAATAAGACACTATGAGGTGTATGTTAAACAGTTCTAACACATGGCTGGGGGCATAGTGAGGCACGAGGCTGCAGGCCGAGTGCGTCCAGCCCCCTAGCTGTGCATTAGAACTGCCTAACGTACTCCCCAGAGTGGCTTATTGCACTTATGAAATGGGCATCCAAATTTTAGATGCATGTGAAAATTTAAATTGTTATGCTTGAGCAACAGAAAAATGAAATTGTTGCCTTATTTTAAATAAAATAGTTCCTTTGCCTGGATGTGTTTTTTTTTAAACCTGAGGACATTTTCCCTATCGTGGCCCCCATAATTTCGATTTTTTTTTGTGGTTCTCATGGTCTCCTCACAAACACACGCACACCCACGCACTCTTCCATTATTTGTGCCCCATTGGTTAGTTTGGGTAATAGAGGTTTTTCTTTTATTAGCGAAATTAAAGGGAGCGTACCAAGCGGACATGACAGTAACTGTCACAAAGTGAAGGGAGCAACACAGCATGGCAGCAAGTGCGAGCACGCTGCTGTTAGAATTGAGCACTCTAAAACCAGAGAACTAAATCAATCAATCAATCAAAATCTTTATTTATCCAGGTGGGCACCATTGAGCAAGGCTCTTTTGCAAAGTGGATACTGAATTTGAAGTGTCCATTTGGAGCGGCAGCTGCTGTCAGGGGAGTTAACAGTGTTGCAGTGCAGCAGCAAGTGTCAGAAACTGAGTTAGCTTCTGTGAGAAAGGAGCACTGTAGAAGGCAGAGGAGGATGGCATTTAAAAGTTTGTTTTTTTTTACTGACTCTGAGGTGAGTGTGTGTGTGTATGTATGTGTGTGTGTGTGTGTGTGTGGTGGATTTATACTTGTATGCTGTTTGTCATGTCAGTCATCTGGTTGACAGAAAAAGCTAAGGAATGGTAGTGAGAACAAGCCAAGAGGCAGGCAAAGGGGACAGGCAGATGGATTTACAAAATCAGTACTGCGTCCTCTTTGTCAGGACTAGTTGCAGCCATGCGTTAGACACTTCTAGTGCATGTCTATCAACCAATTTCATAATTTCCCCATGCTGCACAGAGAGTGTGATACATCATCACTCTTGCACACTATGGATCTGCAGGGTGAAAAAGATGATAATTCAAAGAGCAAATTTGGTTGTGAGGAATAGTGAAGAAACATAGTAAAAAAACAGAGACAATGTCAGCAGAAAGACACCATTGATTCATCCAGCCTGTTACACCCTATGCTAGAGTGTGACCTATTATCTAAATGGGGTTTATGCCATCACTTACCCCTGTACTTTCTGTTACGCCCTGAGTAACAATTAGTCCCTTAACTCTGTCCCAGCTATGTTTGAAACCATTGCTATATTTTTCACCCACAGATTCAGCTCCTGCTGAGTAGTTCCTCACAGGTTACCTTACACATTCCTTTCAAGATCTCGAAGCTGTCTATCAAATTCCAAACATTTTATGAAAATTGATGGTTTTTAATGAATATCACCCATATCACATTTCATGATATTCAGATATGTAGTTTTAAATGTTCAGCGGCTCAGAATCTGGTAGTTTTTTCTTTGTGAATTTACACAGCTGAAAATGATTCCAAGGCAATCCATCTTACTGTTGAGAAAACAAAGTATATTTGTGACAGTAGTAAGCCAATCAAACTGCAGTCAACTAACCACAGAAATAATCGTTCCCTCTCTCGCTGAACAACTAATGTACAAAATCTCTTTACTCTTTTCAGTTTTCACAGGCCTAAACAATATCATGCTCCAATATTCCATGGGAAAACAACTTCCACAAGGGAAATATTGCAGCATTCCTTTGAGCTTTAGTGCTATACTTGCATGTCTTTTTATGGCTGCATGGGCAGAGCCATGCTGATGTATTGCTATCAGTGGAGAGACAGAGGGGGTAGTGGAATTATGTGATCTGAGTCCTTTCCTGCATGCTTCCACAGTGCTGCAGTCATCTTCCACACTGCCTCGATTACTGCTGTAGTGTTGTGTCTCCACCACCACTCCTCTCCATGGCTACAGTAGCCCCCCTCTGCAGGTGAACTATTGCATTCCTACCAGTCACTTCCCCCATGGCCATATAAAAGGAGACCGCTAAGAAGGGCACCTGAGCTCCATGCACATGTGCAACTTCACGTTCGCAGTTGCGCATGTTCGAGTTCACTCCTGCAGTTGCAGTGAAGTCATATATACGCACAGAACCTCGGAGAACATCTTGGGCATGGCAGACTATTCTGTCATGAGCTCAGCGAGGGCTCTTAAATTGTTGATGTAGCCATGTCGACTCTGACCAGAGATTGTTTTCCTTCTGTTATGTCGTGCCTTGTATCTGAAACTATGCTCTCAAACCATTCAGTTTTCATGGAGACTGCATCATTTCCTTGGCTGGATAAATCTGCAATCTGTAACCTGCTGGCTTCTCAATTTTGTGAAAATTCATGAAATTTCACAAAAAGTCACCCTAGCGAATTGTGCAGCCTTGGGTGACTGGTCTAAGTACCTGCCACTGTTCATAGCACTCAGATATTAATTTTGAGCTTTCAGTAGAACAAAAGCTGGCAGTTTATTTCTTTGTGAATTTTCATGACATTTTGCCAATAGTTTCAGCTAGTTATAACTCAGCTGGCATGTAAACTGCTTGCCTGAAAATTGGCATGCTTACCCATGAATTAAGGTCCTAAGTACCTGACAGATTTCCAGATGTTTGGTTATGTAAAGAGGATTACATTTTAGCAGTTTATGGATTTCTGAAATTCTGTTTTTTCCTTCTGCATCATCAACTGGACTAGGGTGGCTACCACAAATCTTTAAAATTCTGAGACGATTTGCAGATATGTTCAGCAGATAATAACATAGCTGGCCTTTAAGATAAAGGCATGCAAACTGGCATTACCACCCTTAGACTGCAACTCAAAGTACATATTCCACTTCCAGACATGAATTTATGTAACACTAAAGTTACATGGGTTCAAAATCTGGCAGATTGTTTGAGAAAATGTCCAAACTATTTTATTGCATATAACCCAGCCACATTTGGAGCGAAATACCTGAACATTTGCCTTCATCATGATTTTAGAAGGGTATTGGAAACTGCTAAATGTGGCAACATTTTGTCAAGTTGCCTTTAGGTTACTAGGGAGCATAATTTCACAATTTACTTAATTCTTAGAATTTTGTGAAACTTTCGTAACAATTTAAGTTCTTCTAACACCATTGCACTTAGAGGTACAGAACTGGTATTTGGCATGTTTGCCCAGTATCAATGAGCCATAAACATTTAAAATCTGGTGAGATTCATTTGCGTACTGTAGTTTTCAAGAAAAAGGGGAGTTATCATGGACTACTTTTTGGTAAAATGACATGAACATTTTAAACTTTTTCACAAATTTTCAAGGAAGCAGAGTAGATCATGCTGCCACAAATCCACTTGCAGAATTTTATTTTTTCCTAGCACTAATCACCACTGCATCTGATGTGGATGGTTACTCTCCTAGTTTCCTGAATCAGCTGGACATCAATACTACTGAGCAATTCTGAGTTCTGCTGCATACTAGAGGTAACTACTTTTCACTCTTATCCCCTAGCTCGACCAACTAGAAGCAGCTGGTCTTAGTTTCATTGTTTATATTCTGAAATCTTTCTTGTGCTCTCAACTGACACCATCTCTAACCAACAAAAATACACTTACTCCTTTTCCTGCTAGATTGATCCAATCTGAATTGCCTGAATTCATCCTTCTGATGTCCCAGTCATGTTGCTGTGAGTGCTACTAAGTCCTGGACTTGCAGGTATATCAAACTCTCAAGCATGTAGATATTCCTGGACATGATTCTTATGACGACCTATATTCAAGTGGAAATTGTTGCCCTGCATGCTTCTTTGCTCCCCTCCTCTCTCCCCTTCCCGGGTTCACTTCTTCTGGTGCTACAAAACCTTACAGTTCTTCTCTTGGCAACACCCTACATCTGACTGTTACCCTTGGTGAATCCTTGTAATAACACTCCCCTATCCTTTTAGCTTAACTCCCACCTGACTACCTTGTCTATTCCCCTAGCAAGTATCCATGCTCCCTCCTGGCACAGGTGCAGCCCTTCTCGGTGGTGCAGGCATCCCTTTTCCAACAGTTCCCTCCAGTTAACCAGAAAAAGAAGAACCTCCCTCTTGCAGCAGACCCTGAACAAGAGTTATGGTAGTAGTCAGAGATTCTGTACTGTATGTCCTAGTAAATATCTATATATATCCAAATATACTGTATCTCCGAAAATGCAGATGGAATGAATAGGGATTTCCTGTGATATATCTAGCCACATCTAGATATATTGGGACATATGTCACTCACAACTGCAACCTTCCTACTGAGCCACTACCATTCCCCAAAGGCATCCAGGACCACAGGATCTCTGACCAGAATTTTCCTTCCTCCTTCATGGTAGGTCAGATGCATGTCTGGACAAAATTTAGGAATACAGCTGTTGCAGAATCAGCACTTTTCTAGATTTTATAAAACATTTCAAAGCTTTATTTCTAGTACTCCTGTTAATTTGCAAGTTCTGGCTGATTACAGAAACATAGAATTTGACAGCAGATAAGGACCGCTTGGCCCACCCAGTCTGCTCATTTACCTACCTAATGGATAAGCTGCAGAGCCTAGCTAACCAACAGCCTACTTCTTCCTACCTCCACCCCCTACAATTGTCTTATGCCTGTCCCATGCATTCTTGAATTCCACCACTGTTTTTGAATCCACAACCTCCTCAGGAAGACTGTTCCATGCATCTACAACCCTCTCTGTGAAAAAATACTTCCTCACATTACCTCTGAACCACCCCCAGCTTCAAATTGTGCCCCCTTGTTCTAGCACATCTCTTTTTTTGAAAGATGCTACCCTCTTGGACTTTGTTGATTCCCTTGAGGTACTTAAAAGTTTCTATCATGTCCCCCCTCTCCTTCCACTCCTCAAGGCTATACATATTAAGCTCCTTAATTTTCTCTTGATATGTCTTCTGGTGCAGACCCTGCACCATTTTAGTTGCCCTCCTCTGGACTGCCTCCATCCTGTCTCTGTCTTTGCAGAGATTGGGTCACCAGAACTGTATGCAGTACTCCAGATGTGATTTCACCAGCTGTCTGTACAGAGGGATAACAACTTCTTGTTTTCTACTGGTGATGCCTCTCTCTATGCATCCCAGTATCCCCCAACCCTCCTTACTGCCCTCTCACATTGCTTTCTCACCTTTAGGTCATCTGATATGACTACCCCCCAGGTCCCTTTCCATTTTTGTTGTTGTTAGTATCTCGCCCCCCCATTGTGTACTCTTCCCCTGGGTTTTTGTTTCCCAGGTGCATTACTTTGCACTTCTTAGCACTGAATCTAAGCTGCCATACATTTGACCATTCCTCCAACCTTGCCAAGTCCCTTCTCATCATTTCCACCCCACCTTGTGTATCAACTCTATTGCAGATCTTTGTGACATCTTCAAAGAGACATACTTTTCCTTCCAGTCCCTCTGCAATGTTTCTTTTAGAGACATTAAAGAGGACTGGTCCTAGTACTGAACCCTGCAGTACCCCACTAGTAACTCCCCTATCTTCAGAGCGGACTCTGTTTACTATTACCCTCTGGTCCTGTTCTCCAGCCAATTCTTTACCCAGGCTGCCATCTTGGAACCCACTCCCAGGCTGGCCAACTTCTAGGAATTACTACCTTTGAGCCAGAGCCTCTTTTACAAAGGTTCCACGTCAATTAGGTACAGTACAAAAGGTTACATAGATAACACAACAATTTGTGTTGTGTCAAGAGCAAGAAAACATATACAAATACATATCAAATCATTTGTGCAAAAGGACATGAGATATCAATAATCACATTATTATTACAAGAAAGAGGTCATGCCAGATTAGGAGAAACAAATAGGGAAAAAGTCCAGAACAGAGAGGGTAAGTGAAAGGTGTGGGGAGCAGACAATAGCAGGAGAAAAGGTTTCCCAAACATGTCTTTGTCAAATAACGGGACAGGGTGGGTAGTGAGAAAATAGGAGGTTTAATCAGGGCAGTCACAGGAGCTGGAGGTGGCAAGGTGAGAGAAAAAACTTCTATATTAATTTTTTGTGTGGGACTGTGTCAAATGCCTTGCTAAAGTCTAGGTAAGCCATGTCCACAGCCCCTCCCTAATCTATTACTTTGGTCACCCAGTCAACGAAATCTATTAGATTCATCTGACATTACCTTCCTGCTGTGAATCCATGCTGCCTTGGGTCCTGTGCTCCGATGGCCTCTAGGTACTCAACAATTCTTTCCTTCAGATGTGATTCCATCATTTTCCCAATCACTGAGGTTAAACTAACAGGTCTATAGTTTCTTGCTTCTGCCCTGCTCACACTTCATGTGAAGTGGAATAAAATCTGCCCTCCTCCAGTCCTCAGGCACCACCCCATCCTCCCATGATTTATTAAAGAGGGTAGTCAGTGGTATCACTAGTTCTACCCTTAGTTCTTTTAGAATTCTGGGATGAATCCCATCAGACCCCATTGCTTTGTCCACCTTCAGTTTTAAGAGTTCCTTCAGAACCCTTTCTTCTGTGAAAGGGCTGGTATCAACCCCCATATCCAGCGTGTTTCTATTGTTTGGTTTAGGTACCTCCCCCTCTTCATTTGTGAATATACTGTAACTTGGTAATACTTTAATCAACAGATTTGAAAGCTGAAAGCTCCACACCATATTTCTGGGTCTACACACCTGCTTAATCTAGTGACATTGTGTTATCTGCTTCAAATGTTTCAGAAACTCAAAATCCCACCATTTACTTATTAACATTAAGAAGCTTTGGTTGCTTATAACCCAACCACTGTGTGAACTAGTGACCCAATTATTGATAGGCACATTCTGTGTTGTAAGAACAATTAACTTTCCAAATGTAATTGTGTTTTGTTATGATGTTGCAGACACTCACAATGATACAGTTTTCATATCTGTAATTTTTTATGAAAATATGTGAAATATTTGGTGTCTTATAGCTTGGCCACCCTTAGAAATAGAAATCTCAAACAGGAGTGCATATTCTTTAGGTACGGTCACTCAAACCTGCCCAATAAAAAATGGATGTCTATCTCATTGTTTTAGAATTACATGGTAAAAACTGGTAATTAAAGGTATTTGATATTTCAAGGAAATTTATATTGAAAAATATGGAACATGAATCTGTAATCCTGCCCAGATTTCACTAGTAAAATTCGAACTTCATGCTGGCAGTGTAGCCCAGAGGTTAGAGCAACTAGCTGTGAATTAGATTGGTATATCCAGCAGGCCTGGGCTTGATTTCCACAACTTCCACTTGCATACTATATGAATCTGAGCAAGGCATTTAACTCACCAGTTCTCCCAGGTAGCCCTTGAAAACAGAAGTAACATGGAGGTGGGTAGGAGGTGAGGGCAGGATATTATGGCAGGTCAGTAGGGAGGGCTAAATTATGTTTTGTCCAATATGTTATTTAATGACACCTGTCATGTTCAGAAGAAGGGGTCATAAAAAGACTCTGTTAAAGTTTTGAGGTCAAAATATCACAAAAAAAAATATGAAGTAACATTGTTTGCAGGAATGGTCATTGGCCCAGTGGGGACCATGTTGCTTTCCCGTGCCAATGACCTGAGTTCAAGTGTAGCTCAGTGAGCCAGTTTAATGGGCCAAGGCTGGTGGGGAAGGTGCTGCAATGTGCAGCACCATCCCTAGCCTGGGGAGGGACAGAACAGTGTTTTGGAACACACACAACACCATGTGGTGGGCCGTGGAGCCTTACCTCACAAAGTATTGACATGCATGTCAATGCCTGATGGGCCCATGCACTGTGTCAGAACTGTCTCCAATTTTGCAAAGGGACCTGGGTACATGAGGATACAATTCTGCTATCAGAAAGAGAAGGGAAATTAGCTGCACAACACTATGTTAATACAGACATTAGGGTTGAAGATAGCAAAGTGCAGAAAGTAGGGAAATAAAAAACATTAGGGCGGGATTTGGGTCTCCACAGCATTGGTGAATCAGTGGTTGAGTATTCCTTGGGGTTGTCAAACATAATGCTCACCCTTGCCCTGAGCAAACAAGGTCACTCATGATCTCTTTTCTTCATGCAGGGCCCACAGGGCTCTGAAGGAGACCCTACCACTGATTCACCAATACTCCAGTAACCTAAAACCCAATATTTTTCATATCCCTATTTTGTGCACATTACTTTCTTCAACCCCAATTTCTGCATTAAAGTCATTTTTTGTAATTAATATATATAATACAGGTGTGGTAGCACCTATATGTTAGGATTAAGTAACTACTTTAATATCAACCCCCGATTTCTGTGACTTATCAACTCTGCCCCCATTCAACTGATTTATTTGAAGTTTGACAGTCACTGAGTGGGTGTCAGGATCTGTGGATTCTGATGATTTCTTGGTGATCGGTTCACTTGGGGCAAAGTTATACAAATGCAATAAATGTTGAATTGGCCAAGATTAAGACCTTTACTTGCTCAGCTATAACTAAAAATACTAAGTGGTTTTCAAACCTGAAACTTGCAAGTCTAGTTTGCCCCAAGGTGTACGCTTTTGTGCTTTTTAAGTCCCTAACTTGACCTGTTTTTAAAAAATAAAGGAAAAAACACATGTGCTGAAAATTTTGAGGCTCCCTGATTTTTCTAAAGTCGGTTGGTTGGGGACAATGCATACATGTCTGCAACGGTGTGGCTAACCCGATGCTGTATACAGGGTCTGTATGCTTTCAACGGTATTCGTTCAGCAGGGGTGGGGCTACACATCAGTGTAATGCCTCCCCCAGTGATTGGAGCTGTGCACGCCTTTGTTGAAAAAACAGTCTTTTGTGGCTATTAGCCACGTCGGCAACTAAATTTCTTTGAACTGGACACAAAGTTACCCAATCCCCAGTGCTGGCTAAGTAATAAAACTTTCTAACTCTGACACTGGGATGTCAACCCCCAGAGCCGGTAAAGTCCCTCCCATCCTTTATTGTTTAATTAACCCCCCCACCCCACACTCCACACCAAGATCCCAACACCAGGATGCACAATTCTCAGTGACAGCTCAGACCACCCCTTCCCACTACCCAGCTGTGTGTGACACCAAGGTTCCCATCTCCGGTGACAAAAAACATCAAGCCAACACTGGGGTTCCCAATCCCCAGTGTCACTATCTGCAAAATAAAAACAGTCCCTCATCTTTTTCATGTTTTTAAAATCAGCAATAAAAAAGCAAATCCATCAGTGTGTTTGTTGTGCCATTCACCACCACCACTGTCCCCTCCACAACCCACCCCACTCTGACCCTCCCATTCAGCAGCCACTCCCCTACCCCTCACTCACCTAAAAATGGTCCACTATCATAGATACAGTCTCTGAGCTGAAAGACATCCTCCTGCTCCTGACACCATGACTGTGAACTGAGGAAGTATGATTAATGTATTTCCAATGCATTTTGAACTTTTACTCATGACTTAATCATTTTTTTTAATTTTTGTCTAAACTATTCAACACAGCGTTTTTGGGATCCCACCTGATTAACAAGGCAGGGGACATTTTTAATGCACCCTGAAAGTTGATTTCAAAGTTGCACTGCAGCATCAACATTCAGGCAGGATTTGAAAATGTTCACCTACTGGAGTCATGAGGTGAGGTCTTAAGAAGACTATGTTGAAAATGTGGGGTCAAAACATTGAAAAAATCAAAGTTATGAAGTACATTGAAATTTTACAAAGTCAGCTTATAGATTTGGTAATTTTCAATATTCTGACCTCAAATTTTCAACATAGCCATTTTTTACCCCAGTCAAGAATGTGACAGCAGTTGTTTTTCAAAGCCTGCCAAAAACCTGTTTCACACGTGTGGTAAGAAATGACATTTGGGTCAGTATTTTACCTGTTATGTTCAGAATAGTGGGTCATAAAAAGACAACTTTAGAAATGTGTGGTCAAAATGTGAAGAAAAAAAAAAGGAAAAGTTATTAAGAAACATTGTTAACAGGGCCAGTCACTGGCCTAGCAGGTAGTGGTTTGTGTTCACATGCCATTGACTCAAGTTCAGGGATGACTTCAAGGAGCTGGCAGCACAAGGATAGGGGACACACTGTTGTGTGTTACTGATCCTATTCAAGGAAGGGCTGGTGCAGTGTTCTGTCACACAGATGACACCCTGTGACAGGCTGGAAAACCTTCTCTCACAAGAGGCTGGCTTCTTGTCAAAGCCTGACTCTGCCATATACTTCACTGTAAGAAGATGGGTTAACATGGAAAAATGTGCCTTGAAATATTTCTACTAGGCTGTTTATTCTGGTCCCAAAGGACCTCCACAAATGAGGATGTGATTCCACAATCATAAAAAGAAGGGAAATTCAATGCAAAAAACTATGTTAATGTGTACGTTAAGGTTGAAGAATACAAAGTACACAAAGTAAGTCAATGAAACAACATTAGGGTTTTGGGTCTCTAGAGTTCTGGTGAGCCACTGGTGTGCTGTTCCTTGGGATTCTCAACACTAATGCACACCCTTCCCTTAGCAAAGAAGACCAGATATACAAGAAAACTATGGCTGATTCTGCTGGCAACATGTGGCAAGCCATACTTCTCTACCTCTGAAGAGTATATCACTATGAGGCACCTGCTCAGAGCTGTACCTTATGCTTTGGTCAGGTTGCTACTGGCTGGAGGAGGTGCATTAGGATTGACAATCCTAAACATACACCCCACAATAATTTGTGAAAACTGTAGAGGCCCAAAATAATAGTGTTTCATAATCTCCATACTTTGTCCACTTTTTGTTCTTCAACCCTAATGTCTGCATTAAAGTTGTTTTTTTATTTGCAATGAATAGATATATTCTTTGCAAAAAACAGCATTAATGCACTAGCTAGGGTTCAACTTAGGGAAATGTGGCATTAGGGTTTCCAACCCTAACTCCCCACCCCCACTTCCCAAGTAGCAAAAGAAAAAAACATTAGGGTTTGGGGTCTCTGGCATCTTGGCAAATTCATTGTGGGCTCTTGGCAATGTATGGTGGGACCCTCTATGAAGAAAAGAGATCAAGTCTGACCTTGTTTGCTCAGGGGAGAGGGTAAGCATTAGGGCCGCAACCCCACGGAAAACCCCACCTCTGATTTTCCAAGACTCTGAAGACCCAAACCCTAATGTGTTTTCCTTGTGCTGTTTGGGAGTCGGAGGTGGGGAGTTAGGGTTAGAAATCTAATGCCACATTTTCCTACTTTTGTTGAGTTAAGTTGAACTCTAACTGGTGCACTAACACCATTTTTGTAAAGAATTTCCTTTCTTTTGGAGACAGCGGAATGTTTTCTTCATTCATGCAGAACCCTTAGGGACCTGCATGGACAGACGTAGACATGCAGGGCTGTCTGGACCCTGCACCAAGGGAAATCTCCATCTGTCTGTGGAAGTGCAGCAACAGATGTCAAGAATTCATGAGACTGTCTGGTGGACTACAGAAGAGCAGTGCCCTCTGGGCTCTGCACTTCTGTGTGGTCACAGATACAGATGCACAGGGCAAAGAGTCTGTCTCTCAGCCAGTACACTGGGCCTTCTGCTACCCATGGCTGCAAAGGTGCAGAACTCTATGCCAAGAGAAGAGTTATCTTCACTATATGGTAGCTAGCCTGGTACAGGCAACCCTGCACCTTTTCTTCTCTGGCTGATGAGTGGTTACCATAACAGCACCACCCCCCAGCCTCTCCCCATTCAGCTGGCTCACTGAGTCCATCCCCTAAACTCAGCTCACGGGCACAGGATGACTAAGTACTACTCGCTGGAGTAAAGGGTGGCACTACGCACAACATTTCTTAATAATTATTTTAATTTATTTTGATCCCAAATTTTCAAGGTAGTAATTTTATGACACCACTTATAAACATGACATGTGGCATTTATAGTATATTGGCTGAAACATCATTCTGAACCACAAGTTCAAAAACACATCTCATCCAGGATTCAAAAAACACCACCTGTCATGTTTTTTTTTTTTTTTTACATCTCTTTTTATTGCCTCTGGAACACTGGAACGCTCTCAGGATCCCAATTCATCCCCCACTTACCTCAGAGATGTTACTTTCTCCCACAGAGCCCCAGGTCCCAAGCCCAGCCAGGAGATCAAAGGGGCAGAGGTAGAAGTCCAGTGTTGGGTGTGTGGTGGGCGGACACTGCGGGGCCAACATCTATCAGGGCCAAAAAGACTTTTCCCCCTTGTAGTTGTTCCTCCGAGTTCCCTCCCCCGAATGTGGTGTGCAATGATGCAGTCGCACATGGCAGCCCTGTCGGCATCGCCACACTCACCCACAAATCCAGTCCACATCTTGCAACTCCCCTCCTCCCCAATGGGGGTCAATAGGATGCTGGACAGTCCTGATGTCCTTCCCCCAAGAGAGGAGAGGAGAGCAGTCCATCAGATGCTCAATCCTCTCCCTCCCCTGCCGACCCCCGGCACCCGAGTTTGGTCCCGAATCCTGGTCACCAGTGTGACATGAGATGTGGCATTCAGTGCCTCAACCCTCAGCACCACTGAGTCAGATCTCCGCCTGTCAGGTTTATCAGGTAGTGTGAAAAAAATGACTATGTTAAAAGTTCGGCATCAAAATATTGAAAATTAGCAAAGTTATGAGTGAACTTTAAAATATTTCAATGTTCACTCATAACTTGGTCACTGTACCAAATTTTTACACCAAATTTTCAGCACAGTCTTCTTATGACCCCATCTCATGAACTGGGTACAGTAGGTGAACATTTTCAAACCCTGCCCAAAAGGTGATTTTGTGATGCAACCACAATATTACCTTTCCTGTGAGATTTGAAAAATTCCACCTCCCTTTTCATGAAGAGTGGTCCCAAAAAGGCCTTGTTGAAAATTTAGTGTAAAAACATTAAAAAATGATGAAGTTATGAATAAAAGTTAAAACCACATTGAAATACAGTACATTAAACCAAACTTATCTTATCTTCTCATATTGCAGTCACCAGTTCCAGCAGCAAGACATGTCTTGGATTGGAGAGTGGATCTACATTGTGGCATTTGTTCAGGTGAGTGGCATGTGTGGTGGGGTGTGGTGTAGGGGTGCTGAGTGAGGGGTCAGGATGTGGTGGGTGTGTGTCTGGGGGGGATCAGATCACTGATGGACCACATTCTTTTCTATAGGCAATTTAAGAAAAAGACATCAAGGGACTGTTTTCTTTTTTTGAAGGTTTGAAATTTGTATTGGATCCAGCACTGGGGATTAGGCACACCAGTGTGTCAGCTGAATTCTATGGTGGCCCCTGGAGTTGACACCCCAGTGCCATCATCTAAGGATTTGGGGGAGGTAACCTGGAGGAGAAGGGGTTTGGGCAAGTGGTACTGGGGTGGACACCATGGTCTGCTTTATATAGTTATATTTTAGTACTAAATATTTCAAAGAATGCAAGAGAGGGCAGGCTGAGCTGGGAGGTAAACTGAATAGAAAAGATAGATAGATAGATAGATAGATAGATAGATAGATAGATAGATAGATAGATAGATAGATAGAGGCATTGTCTAGCAATGCTCCATAGTATGTTACAGGCTGCACGAGGAAAGTCATGATGCAAAAGCATCACTTTCCATGACACCAGGGTGCATGTGGGAGAGTGCCATAACCCAAAGCAGTTGCTGAGCAGGCATCACAAAACTCATACTGTCACCCAGGTTGACTGTACAAGGTGAGGATGGTAAAAAAGGGTAGCCAAGCCAAGAGATACAGCAGGAGCCATAAAAGTAAGACAGTCCTGTTCAGCAACAGTGCATTTGAAGGCCATAACAACCCCCACTTAGCATTAAGTCCCTTAGTTAGGAGAGTGTTTTTTTTTAACAGTCAAGTCTAGGATACAATGTAGAAAAGGGGATAAGTAGTGTTGAGGGAAGAGTGGCCATGTCTGGAGGGGGAAAAAGAGATAATGTCAATTTTGAGAGATCACACTGGCTTGTGGGTGAGGAGAGGAGTCTGACTGGATCAGGGTGGGTGGTGATCCCTAGAAAGGGGGGCGGACAATGGACATGCCCAGACTGGTCATCCAACATATCATAGCCTAGAAATTGAACAGTCATGTCCATGAAAGCCAAGGGGACATAGACTGAAGAAACAACCCCACCCTTTTTGGGACCCTCCCCTGGTTGATCCCGCCATCCCCTCCCATCCTAATGTAGAGGTGGGACTGCCAGCCAGATCAATTAAGCCACAGAATTAGATATACACCTAGCTATAGTAAGGTGTGTGTATGTGTATATATATATATATATATATATATATATATATATATATACTCATATACACTAGATCAGATGAATAGAGTAAAATAAGACATTGTTATGTATGAAGCAATATGCCTCACTACAACATGGTAATGCCACTTATGATCAAAATGTTGACAACGTATGTCTGTAAGATGCTAAAACTTGATGTATAACTGTTCCTGAGAAAAACTCGATAAAAACTTTAGTTTAAGAAAAAAAGTCATTTTTGAGTACTTACGGCTCATCCAGGCTGCTGTTGTATAGGTTGCTGGGGCAGAGAGGTAGCAGGGGCCAGAGGCACCTACGGGGTACCCCTACGTTCATATGAGATGCATAATCACAGTACTAGTGTTTACAAATGTATGGTGCAGCTTCATTTTACTCCCACACCGCAATACAGACTATAGCTCATCACTTACTTTTACAGAAACATTTCATCATCTATTATTTTTCTGAAGAAATTAGAATAATCAACATTTTCTAAAATTATTCAAGATAATATAATAAAATACAGACTAATATCTAGTTAGAAATAGCAAGGAATTGAATACAGCACCCCCCCACCACCACCACCACCACCACCACCACTACAAAAAAATAAAAACGGAGATAATAGACATGAATAATAAGAGTGTGATAAAGCAAGGCTGGGATGCTGTGGTGCATAGCAAGAGGTAACACTTGCAGAAAAGAGAAGGTGGTGTTGCCCCTATATAGATCACTAGTAAGACCCCACCTTAAGTACTGTATCCAGTTCTGGAGACCACGTCTCAGGAAGGACATAGGCAGAGTGAAGATTGTCCAGAGGAGAGCTACCAGATTGTTTGGGGTCTGCATAAAAAAAGCTGCTTTAGAACAAGGGGACATGCTATGGAGCTGGCAGGGGACGGTAGGTTCAAAAGAGATATAAATATTTAAAAAACAGCAGGCTAGGGTGGGCACAAGGATGTGGTGCTTCAATACTAACTTCAAAGAACAAACACAGATACAAAAGTAGGGCACACACAACCTCATTTAAACAAGGGCACCGTTCTTCTTAATAAAAATAATTTCTTTTCAACTGGCATGACTGAAAACCATAAAAACCTGACATGTTTTGGATAACCACTCATCCTTTCTCTTTGAGTGGTTATCCAAAACACGTCAGGTTTTTATGGTCTTCAGTCATGCCAGTTTAAAATAAATTATTTTTATTAAGAAGACCAGAGCCCTTGTTTAAATGAGGTTGTGTGTGCTCTACTTTTGCATCTGTGTTTAGATGAAAATATTTCTTCACAGAAACAGTAGTGGATTCCTGGAACAGCCTTCCTGATGAGGTAGTTGGAGTGAAAACAGTAGTGAGTTTCAAAAATGGCTGGCATAGGCACAATGGAATTATAGGGGTAAAAATGGGAGGAAGAGACAGCACTGCATAGATCAAGTACTGTAAGTCTGTAGCAAAACTGAAGGTAGAAAATAAATAAATTGGGCAGGCATGATGGGCCAATCAGCCCTTATCTGCTGTCAGATTCTGTGTTTTGATGTTTGTAGGACTATGAGAGATAAACAAAACACTTTAACTATTAGAGAGAGAGAGAGACAGAGAGATAGATAGATAGATAGATAGATAGATAGATAGATAGATAGATAGATAGATAGATAGACAGACAGACAGACAGACAGACAGAGATAAAGAAAGAAAGAGATCCAGATTGCCAGATCACTGCTACTACACAAGTCAGCAGCACATCTCTATCTGCAATTGCAGATGTAAAGAAGATCCCACTGCTCTGATACAGAGAATGTAAGTGAATGACTCCTCTCGCCAAGCTGAGCACCCTGGATTTTGAGGTACCCAGAAAAGTATTTCTGGAGATTTTTAAAAAAACAAACACCAGACTCTAGCTAAACAGTGCCCTTTTTGTTAGGTTCAGGTGTTTATTTTTTTTAAAATACACATTTTGTTTTGTATTTTGTATATATATTTATTTTATGGGAAAAAAACAGCATGGTTGCCATCATGACATGAAAACATATTTTTGGTTTTTGAGAAGCAGGGGTGAGAAATCAAAAATGATCTTGCAACATGGAATGTTTCATGCCGTATCACAAAGTTATCTAAAAAAAACTCTACTGAGCATGCTCAGAACAGCTAAAAACTAAGGGGGACATTTTCAAAGGAGATGTGCCTGCGCATCTCAAGAAATGCATTGCAGCATGATAGTCAAAGGGAGGAGATGTGCCCAAGTACAGCAATAATGTGTGCGGTGCATCTCAAGGGGACATGCCCATGAATATGTGACATATCCTCATTTTCAGCAGAGATGTGCAGTGCAGCTGCCCTCGCATCTTGGAGATTTGCCACACAAAGTTAGATATGGAAGAACCATGCCAAGGTCCAGGCCACCCACTGACAGGCTGCTGTACTGCACACAGCAGCACAGCAGCCGCCAGCTCCTGCAGCCCAGTGGCACCCATCCATCCCAGAACCCTGATTGTGGTATGAACATTAAAATAAAATTGTCCCCACAGTCCCTGGTAGGCTAGTGGACCCCCCCATCCCTGAACCACGATCGCGGTGTACACATTAAAATAAAATTGTCCCTGCAGTCTCTGAAAGTCTAGTGGAACCCCCTTCCCATCCCCGAACCTCGGTCGCAGAGTTAGTAAATAACATAATGTTCCCTGATGAGCTCTGGTACTCTAGTGGACCCCTCTCCCATCCCCAAACCCTGAACGTGGTATTAGCAAATAAACTAATGTTCCCTGAACAGCCCTGGTAGTCTAGTGGAACCCCCCCATTCAGCAAATCTGAACGCTGTACTAGACCCCATGCCCCTTTTCCATAGTGTAGTGGCCCCCAACCCACCAACCACTCAGGCACCCACCACCCCTGCTACCCATCCCAGCATGGCCAGTCAGCTGGTGAGCAGCACAGCCCTCTGAACACCTCCACACCTGCCCGCCAACTGAACTGTCATTGACAGTGTACAGTATAGACTACATGCCCATTGGTTGCAGTTCAACCAATGGGCATGTAGTTTATACTGTATGCTATCATTGACAGTTCAGTCGGTAGGCAGCTGTGGAGGTGTGTGAAGGGCTGTGCTGCTTGCTGGCTGACTGGACATGCTGGGATGGGGCAAGTGTGGTGGGATGTAGGTGCCTGAGTGATGGGTGGGGTGGGGGCCACTACACTATGGAAAAGGGGTATGGAGTCTGGTACAGTGATTGGGTTTGCTGGATGGGGGAGTCCACTAGACTACTAGGGCTGTTCAGGGAACATTATTTTATTTACTAACACTGCAAACAGGGTTTGGGAAAGGAGGGGGGGGTTCCACTAGAGTACCAGGGACTGTGGGGACAATTTTGTGTTAATATGTGCACCACGATCAGGGTTCAGGTATGGGAGGGGGCTGCACTAGACTACCAGAGCACTTAGGGGATATGTACATTTTGCTATGGTTTGATGATAGGCACTGTCATGTACAGGGCCATGGATTGGACAGGGGGGTGCCTGGACCAGCATATCCTACCAGGATCAGGTATGTAAATGTGGCCGTAATGAGCATGCAAATGGCCTGTTTGTGCCTTGCATGCCTAATGGCCACATTTGCATATTCTGGCTGAATATCAGGAATCTGGGACCAGCGCATCTGTGGATGCGTTGTGTATTCCCATTCCCAGTATTTAGGTCATCCCAGTGATGCACTGGCACATTATCAGCCAACCCCATTTGCACCGCCCACTAGGATTGCTATATTAAGATGAGATGCGCAATCCATTGGGATCACACATCTTGTTTGAATATTATATGTTTTTGCACTGGCCCTTTTATTTGGGTGACATATCTAGATGTGCTTCGCATCCCACAGGCTTGAAAATCAGGGCCCAAAACTTTAAACCATTATAAATTTGGAATCATTTAATATTTTTTCATGGAATCTTCAAAAGGCATTACTTTGGCACATCATTCTTCTACCCTGACAGTTTTAGGAAAACATTCCATATCGTCTAAGCCGTACATGAGAGTAAAACCAAAAACCCATGTTAAGTATAGGAAACAAACTAGTCATCTACAAGAAAATGACATACTGTATGCAAATCTCAGAAACCACACAAGCTGCCATCGCAAAACATTCCACATATTTAGATCTTGCATGCTAGACAATGCATAGCAAATTGCATGCAATTTTTACAAATGAAGCTAATGCTATTAAGGTGCAAATTTAAGAGTTTACCATAGAACCTGTCAGGCAACCCTATACTGATGCTACCATGCCAGTATAATGTATAGACCGAGAGAGAGAGAGAGAGATAGAGAAAGAGAGAGATAGAGGAGAGTCATATCCCTATATATTATACAGGTGGGGGGCCAAAGTTACAAAGATGCAGAAAATATAATTTAAAACCTGTGTTGTTTTCTGAGTATGCGTATTTAAAAAAATGAGCACGCTTACAGTCCTTGTTAAGTCAAAGCCTTCTCGTACCAAATTCACTCTCTAAAATAATTCTAAATGCCCTTTTCTGAATACATTCAAGGTCATCAAATTATTTAATATTTAAGCCACAATCCCGTACATTGGTGCCAGTATAGCGCAGTGTTCTAAGGCTCTAAGCTGCAAATTTGGTGACATCCAGCAGACCAGACCTGGGTTTGAATCCCACAACTTCCACTTGCATACTGTGTGACCCTGACCAAGTCATTTAACCTCCTTGTGCTCCCAGGTCACTCCTGTAAAAAAGCTTTCAGCTTAGTGTGCTATACCTGGTTAAACAACTAAATAAAAAAAATATTCAAGCACTGTCCTAATCACTTTACTATAATAATAGGTAAAATTTTGCTGATTTGCCCCAGCCCTTCTTAACATTGTCAAAAAAATACAATCTTGTTTTAGCCTTCTTAATCATTTATTTACTTTCTGTATCCATTTAACATCACTTTGGATCATCAACTCCAAAAACTTTATTTGATTTACATTGTTGACTTCCACCCTCCAAAACAATTAAGATATACCCCCAACTGCTTTTTCCTGCCTAATCAGATTTCCTTTGTTTTTGCAGGGTTTATTTCCATAAAATTTGCCTTAGACCATTTTTTTATTTCTTCTAAATCCTGTTGCATTTTACTATCCTCATCACATTCAAAAATGTCAACAACAGTTGTATTATTCACGTATTTGATACACTCACCTATAGTTATTAAATCATTTATCATCAACACAAATAACAAAGGCCCCAGTCTGGTACCCTGAGGGACCTCTCCACATAACAAATCTGGCACTGATTTTTTCCCTTCTAATTCTATCTACTGGGTTTTCCCCTGCAAAAAAATACCTTACCATCTTACAATACATTTTGGTACCGCACACCCTTCCAGTTTTTTATCACGGTGTTATGATCTATTTGATCAAAAGCTTTCCTATAATCTATCAAAACTACATGTACTATTTTTCCTCATCCCATGATTTCATACAATTTCTAAACACTGAAGTATAGCCAGCATAGTGAAGCTGCCCCTTAAGGACTTAAACTGGGTTTTGTCAATAGTACTTGACACATATTCAGTAATCCAGTTTGTTAAAAACCCTTCACATATTTTTGATACTACACATGTTAGGGAGATAGGCTCAATGTCCTTTTCAAGCAATTTAGGGTTTGGCACTTTAGCTAGGAAGACAACTCTTGCCTGTTTCCATTCTTCAGGTATCTTACCCGTTATCACTGATTTATTAAAAATATGGCATACCCATGGTGCAATAAAGATCGTCTCCTTCTTGTCATTCCCAGTTTGGAATACTGTCAGGTCCCACAGCTTTATTTAATTTTTAATTTTTCATCCCTTACCTATCTCTTTGATATTCATCAAATATTTACTGGGAATATCCCACTTCTCTACTTTTCTTTCTTCGAGGGGGAACAACTTCTTGCTTCCTTCATATAGGGTCCTATTTAACTCTTTTACAAAGAGAAACCCTTTCTCCTGTCTGCTGATCCAGCAAGCTTCAACCCATTTATCAATCAGTCCCTCCTGTTTTTCTCCTTTCAATAATTCTTTTATTTTTTTCCACCATTTTTGCAGGTCAGATTTCCTAAGACTTTGAACATTCCCCTCATAGTTCCCCCTTCTTAATATTTTCACCATTTGATTTATCACATTTCTCAACCTTTTATATTTCTCTGTATCATTCAATTTCATGTCCCTTTGTCTTTGTTTTATCAACTCCTTAAACTCATCTGTCACCCAAGGTCTATCCCCTCACCCTCCTAATATTTTTTTTTCTCTAGGGCAACCTGATCAATAATTTGTTAAATAGAAGTTGCCATTTTTTCACAATCCACATTTGATGATTCCAGTTTAAACCATTCTGGGTTTAGTTTTCCTGCTATTTTGTCAAGTACTCCTTCTTTTTTCCTTTTATATTGTATCCACTGGTATGGGAGGGAAAACACTATCCATTGCTGCCCCTACACAGTGGAATGGGATACCTGCAGCCCTCCACTCCTCAAACACCCATTCAGCTTTCAAATCCCTCTACAAATCCTGGCTTGTGGATAGAGCAAGTTGCTCCTGCCTATAAGTGGTAGACTCCCCTCACACCTAACACTTTCTATCCTGCACTAACCTGGCTCCTTTGGGAGTTTTTAGCTACTCTCCCCAAGCTTGTTTCTGGCTCCTGTTCTCTCCCTCTCTCTTCTCTTTGTCTAGATGTGACTTTCAAAGGTGGGGTGACTCAGAGGGAATGGTAGGGTTTGTTTGTACCCTCTTATTGTCTCATTTCCACCATTTGTTAATGTATTTATTATTCCCTGTATGTAAAAATGTTCTTGACCTCTGTTTAACCTGTAACATCCCTGTGCCTTGTGATTTAAATTGTTGCCTAACTATGCCATCTTTTATGGCCCGGGTCATGCCTGAATACAATCCCTCAGACCAGTGCACCTACCCGATAATCAAAGACATAAATAAATAAATAAAGTACATTTTCTGCTATGTATTACGTATTTTTTTTCTCTCTACTCTTTACCCCTAAAATACCGGGTTTTGGCACCACAACATCATGGTCATATGGGCCAATGGGTGGAAGAATTTCAATTGTATCATAGCACTCTCTCAAATTTGCAATTATTACATCTAGTGTGTTTTCCCTTTTGTCCCTCCTCTCACATTTTGTTTGAGATTCCATCCTTGCATAATCTGTCTTATCGGCAATTTATTTGCATCCCCCATTAAAATAACACCGCACATGGGGTATTTTTCAACAGTCCTATCCAAGCACTAATTTAAGTACTTACATGTGGCATAATTATTGCTTGAAGGAGGGTGAAAAAATTCACAAATAAATAAAGGTCAGCATAATCAGGGTAAATGAGACATTTTCACTTCCACACAAATGCATCTTTCTCAAACTCATCTATTCTAACATACTCACTCAATTTACTCTTCTGAATCTATCCTTATGATTTCTATCCTTGCTAATTTTAACTGGGATATTCATCTACTGTAGTGTTCACCTACCATTTCCCCCACATAGTATTCTATTAAAATCAATAAACGTAACAACATTACATTACCTACATTCATCCTCGAAAGAAAAAAGGTCAAAGCCACACTTACAACAAATATTATAACTTACAAAGTTTTAAATGCTAAAGTACAGTATTTCATTAGACATACATGATCCTTCACTTCCTTATAAAGTCTCATATCACTGGCACTAAATCAGACCAAGCATGCACTTTATTTATTATTTATTGAAGAAATCGGAAATTACAACCCTTTGAGTCAAAGACTCATTTCCAAAGGCTCCATGTCTTAAGTAAAAACATTTAACTTCCAGCTAAAAAGACTAAAAAGACTCCATTCCAGTTCATACACATGAATCAAACTCAGAAGAGAGCAGAATGTTCTGGCCCAAGCTCCATGGCTCCCAAGGACTTCCATTGATTCCCATGCACTTGGCCACATTTCTCCACCACAGAGCTGCCGCTGTATATGCCCACTGCATGTAATAATAGCTGATATTTAAACTTCCCAACCCTGAAAAAGTGGTCTGCCACCACCAATCAGGAAAAGGGTGTATGGCTCAAAGACAGAAAGCAGCTCAGGCAGTAAGTGTATCATTGTTGGATAACCCACAGGAGCATAGCAGGAGACACTGGAGATGAAAAAGTCAGTAAGGTGCACACAGCAGTTCACAGTTGATCACTGAAGCAGTAGACAGAAATTGATGGCTTTCAGAATAATTGAAGTGACACACAGCGCTTTTACAAGTTCGCTCAGAGAGGCACATACAGTACAACAGATTGTAGCAGGGTGCCCATCCCTCTTGGTTTCATGAAGGACCCAAGTGATATTTGCACATGCGGGTGCTATCTGCAGGGACACAATGATAAAGCCTGCCACATTCCACCAAATCCCTTGCAGTTAGTCACACTTCACTGCCACAGAGCTGGCACTGCAGAACTGTTGTGGGAGTGGGTGATTGAGGTAAAAGCAAAGAAGGATATAGTCTTCTCTGAAAGGATTAGCATAACAGGAAATGGGGTGGGTGGCTCTTTTAATGAGTGAGAGAGCATAAGAGAGTAAGAGAGGAGAGAAAGAGAGACATAGATAAAGACAGAGACAGGACTGTAGAGAATAAGGAAGCCATCAGAAGCTAAACAGTGTCAGAGTCCAGCTGGGTTGGGCTAAAGGAAAAGGGAGGGGCAAAGGAGTTAACCTGGGGGAGTGCTAGAGGTTACCAAACTACTTGGCTGAACATGATGTCAAGCTGCTTGGGTAAATTAAGAGAGTAGAAAAAATCAGATGCAGTGATGATCCTGGAGATGTCAGTTTTCAATATATAGACCTGAAGAGAGCTAGCTGCAGAGCTGAGATAGAACATATGTCCTTCAAGGACTGCTCCCTAAAATATGTTCAGTAGGAACCTAGTTCTGAGGCCAGCTTTGATTTTGTTCTCAACAGTAAAGATGGAAGGGGGGAGGCTTATATCCAGTGTGATCACTGGGATAATGGTGGGAGTCAGGGATCACAATACATAGCTCTACTCCCTGGTGCCAGAGAAGATAAGCTGGATCTTGGCTACAAGGACCTGTAACTTCAAAAAGGATGACATTGGCAAGATGATGGACCTGGTGACCAAGGGACTGGAGCAGTTCCATGAGGGTGGTAATGCATGGCACATGTAATGTTTGTTAAAAAGGTGCTCAACGCAACTACAGAGGTCTGCGTCCCTGTAAGCAATAAGGACAAACATGTCAAGAAGCCCCCCATCTTAATGGGGAAATATGTCAACTTATCCTCATTAAAAAAAGCCTATTTACCACTACAAAGAGATGGGTTACCTTGTGACCTAGGGAAAATATTTCTTACAGTAGATAAACAGAAAGAGGAAGGTGACTGAAGGAACTGGGCATCTGAAAACATGGAAAGGAGGGAACACACAGCAATAAGAGCTATTCCAGTGTGACTGACTTACGCATAAGGCAGTAACTTAGTGCCAGGTTTTCTGGCTTTTTGCTGAAGGAGGGAAGAACCTATGAGAAAGCCTAGGGTGAATGCAGAGGTGCTGAATAAATATTTAGTTTCATTATTCACCGAAGACCCCCCATGGTAGAGATGGGTGCTCATTTGCAGGGTCCAAGGAATTAGGGGTATACATGATACATCCTTTGGTCATTGCAGCCACCCTGTTATTTGACTACTCAGTGAGGTTAAAGCCAGGTATGTCCCAAGAAGCAGATGGGCTACACCCTCAGATTGTAGTGGAACTACGGGAACAATTGAGGAGGCCACCCAGTATAAACTTTAATGAGTATTTCTGGACTGGTGTGATGCTGGAGGACTGGAGACTGAGGAACAGTTAATTTAGATGGATGAAACTACAGGTCAATGAGCCTGACATCAGTGAAGGTCTTGGAATCCATTATTAAGGAAAAAGTAATGGAACACTTGTTTATTCTTGCCACATCTCAGCATGGATTTATGAGGGTCAGATTGAGTCAAACTAACCTAAGCATCTTATCTGAAAGTGTTGGCCAGTGAACTGGATAGGACAGGGCTGTAGATGTCACCTTCTTTGACTTTAGCAAGGCCTTAGACACTATGGGCCATAGCATTTTTCTGTGCCAAGTACACCAGTGTAGTATAAACAAGGCCCCTGGAATTCTGCGGTTCTGCGGTTGCAGAATTTGCCGCAGAATTTGCATCATGCCGCAGAATATATATAGTGCCACAGAATTCATTGTTTTTGGTGAATTTTCATATAAATGTACTGTTTTTTCACAGTGTCAGGCTTTCTTTCCCAGCTCGTTTATCCTGAAGCCCCTCCTCTATGCTCAGCATATGATGTCATCGATGGCATCACATCATATTTAGCCAATGACAGGACTTCATTCTGCCAGAGAAATGAATAAATCATGCCACAGAAATCAGAAAATGCTGCCGCAGAAGTCAAGGAGCCCTGCCGCAGAAATCAGAAAATTCTGCCGCAGAACACCAGGGGCCCTGAGTATAAATGAGACACACCTAAGGTGGATTGCTAACTGGCTTCAGCACAGGGATGGCAGTGAATGAGCTCCACTTAAAGTGGAGAAAGGTACTCGGCAGCATCCCTCTGGGACTGGTTTTGAGACCACTGCTGTCCAACATTGTTTTAACATATTGAGTGATGATGTCAAAGTAGGGATCTTAAAGATCTAGAAGTATCAAAAATTACAGGCAATAAGTGTTACTCATGTTTAAAAATAGTCAGTTGGCAGTGTTTTTTAACTGAAGTATTTTTCTTTTTCCATTTTCTCATTAGAAAGCATTTTACTTGATATGATCAGGTGTGATGTAAATAGCAGTACTTTACCTAAATGCTAACATATTTAGTTATATTACTCTTCATACCTCATCAGCATTGTGACCTCACTAATTGTGACATCACAAGTGACCAATCTTATAGCAGGTGGTTGACTGTTCTTGCTCAGTTGCGATGTCACAGACAGTGAGTTAATAGGGCTGATAAAGTATTTATTTATTTGTGTATTTATTTATTGTTAACCAGGTAACGTGCACTACACAAACATTTGCCTCTTTTCAGGCATGACCTTGGAGATTACAAACTATTAAGACATTTCAGTGCAAGACAATGACTACAACATTGGAGCACATAGTAACCTTAGCAGAACAATACTGTGTATGACAATAAATTAAACAACAGAGTGAACAGAAAATACAGAGTAATCAGTGTGGTACAAGGCAATGACATAGGGAAAGCAAAGGGGAAGGGTTATTTCCACGACCTCAGAGGTACAGAAAATATTAACTGGTAACAGAGTCATCAAGTGCAAAGACAATCATATATGTATGGCTAGAGATCACTAGGGGCAGGGACTAAGAACAAGAGTATACTGCCAGCTGAACAAGCGTGATCAGGTACTGACTTCAGAAAGCTCTGGTGGCAGTGCAGCGTCTTATGTGAGCAGAAATGCTGTTCCATAGTTTCAGGGCTGCCACAGCAAAAGCTGTTTCACCAAATCTGGTACTGGTCCTGGGTATGGATAGGAGGTCAAAGTCAGAAGATCTGAGTGGGCAGATGTTTCTATAAGGCAAGAGGAGGAAGGTAAGGGATAGAGGTGCTTGGTTTTGTATTACACTGTGGATGATGCCACCAGAGGAGCGATCTCATTGAGCAGCAGGAGATAGCAAACCTAGTTTGGAGTATATGGTGCAGTGGTGGATGAATGGATTGCAGACAAGGGCAAAATGACAGAGTAAGTCACATTCCATTTGTGCAGGTAGAGTTCGAGGCATTTGAAAACATGGCCAGGCAACAGGACAATTTAGGGACTAGGATGCCATGAGCAACAGCGATGCAAGTAGAAGAGGAGAGATTTAGGCTGGCTCAATAGGCAAGTCCAAGTCTAATGTTAATTGCCTTACAGATAAATGATACATGGAGAGAGAACTCAAGGAAGGGATCAAATGTGACACCCAGGTAATTGAAGGAGTTTGCAGTGACCAGGGGGGTACCATTCTCGCGGGCAATGCAGAGTCAAGTAGATATATTTTTTAACCAGTGTGCAGTTATGAATAGCATTGCTTGTGGCTTCGATGGGTTCATTAATAGCCTATTCTCAAGAAACCAGGTCTGAACGACCTTCAGGTCAGCTGACAGGGTTCTGTTGATGTCAACCACATTCTGAGCACTGGTGAACAAGACCAGGTCATCGGCATACAGGAATGGGGTATTGCAGGTGAAGCAGTGGTGAACAGAATTGATGGGTAGAGAGAAAAAGGGTGGCCCAAGGATGGAGCCCTGGGGGACACCAATGGCAACTGGGGTGGGATCAGATAGAGAGGGTCCAAACTTGACACATTGCTGCCTATTGGTTATGTAACTTCTGAACCAGGGTAGGGCATAGTCAGAAATACCCAGGCACTTGTCTTGCTACAGAGCAGGGAGTGATCAACCATATCAAAGGCCTTAGTGAGGTCTAGGAATACAGTGCCAGTGAGCTCCCCACTGTCAATAGGAGTAGAGATTCTGTGAGTAAGAATGAGCAGTGCAGTGGTGGGTGCTATGGTTCTGGCAGAAACCATGCTGGGCTGGGGAGAGGAGATTGTGAGTAGCAAGATATGAGGTGAGTTGGGTGGAGACAATTTTTTCCAGAACGTTGCCAAGAAAGGGTAGAATAGCAAAGAGTCTGTAGTTATTAATAATTTTATCATTACCTTTTTTAAGCACAGACACTATGTTACCCAGTTTCCAGATAGTAGGTACAGTGTTAGTGATGAGGGAAAGACTAAAATTTCTGGCAAGCGGGGGGGGGGGGAACAGTTCATAGGCAGCTAGTTTAAGAAGTTTGGGCTTAATTCCATTGGAGCCAGTAGACTTACATTCAGGTATTATCCTCGGGAATTTGTACACCTCAGAGATGCTTACATGTTTAAGGTGGAAGGGGGAATATTTCCCAGAATCAGTGGTTAGGGGAGAGATCAGACAATGCAAGGGAGGGGAAAACGCCCCAGCATAGGCTGAAAGGTCCAAGAAAAGTTAGTTGAATGCATTAGAGTTTATGAAGGGTTTGTTGCAGTTTTCACCATCAGTCTCAAAATCAGGAGGAGTAGGGGTTCCATCCTGGCCCATGGATTGCTTGATACAGTTTCAGAACTGTTGGTGTTGCTAGAGCAGGTAAGTAGAGTTCTACGGAAGTGACTGTTACTCTGTCAGATGGTCTGTTTGCATTTGTTTCTAAGTTCTGTGTATGTGGATCAGTCAGATGTGGAGTTGGTGGCCTTGGAGGTAGACAAGCTTCTGTCACTCTTTTTTAGTAGGGAGAGGAGAGAGAGTGATACAGCCATTTGGTTGTCGGACCATGGACCTCCTTGCGGTGAGAGGGCATGTTACTCTTGGAGACTAGAGACGGTACAGCTGAAATAAAAGACAGCCTGATCAACATCAAAGGTTGCCCACTGGTAAAACCAGTCGAGGCAGGCTACTTAAGTTTTAAATTGGAAGGGGTCCAGATGAGAAAAGTCATGAAAGCGAATCACGAGAGGAGGGGCTTTAGGGGCTTTTGCATACCATACACAGTAGACTGGGGAATGGTCACTGACAGAGTCAGGGAGGACACCTGAACAAATTACTCTGTCAGCATTATGAACCGACACCCAGCCAATAAGGGTAGCACAATGCCCGTTGTTGGAAAGACTGGTAGGATAGGAGATTAATTGAGTTAGGAGCAGCTTGTTTAGGGATAGTTCAATCGATTGTCTATTATGTTTCAACAAATCAATGTCAAAGTCACACAGGATTATGAGTTTGTTGTCAGTTGCAAGTGACCCAATAGTACTGACTAGGGTGGGGAAGGCTTGATGGCTAGTAGTAGGTGGCAGGCAAATGCAAAAGATAAGAAGCTTTTTGGTGTTACTTAGGGTTAGGACAGCACGACACAGTTCCAAGGTCAGTCCTGTGAGATAGACGGGGAGGCTTGGGGCTGAGACATTAAGGTGGACCTCATAGTAAATCATTGTGCCCCCACCACATTTAGTGGAGGCCTTGTCACATCTTATGAAGTTGTATCCAGCTATTGTACAGAGATTGTTAGATATTGTGGACTTTATCCAGGTTTCAGAGACACAGAGTAAATCAGGCTGATAGAACTAGCTACAGTACATCAGCCTCCAGGTAGAATACATCACACCTAGTACTGTCTGGGAAAAGTATTTTAATTAGCACAAGTGAAACAAAAAATACTTCAGATATAAGAAGTAATCATGCACCACTTTTGAAAGTTAATATCAAATTTACACTAGCTCTTTAAAGTAGCTGTTAGGCAAAAAAAATGTTTGTAATACCATCAGCAGAAACAATGAAAACATCAACATATCCTTGATTCTTTCCATTTTATTTCATCCACAGAAGTGTGGTTTTGTAGGTTTTAGAAATGTCTCATCACCTGCACACCAGCCAGGCTAAAAATAAGCATTTTGGTTTGACATTGTGCTGTGTACTATCAGAAATGTGTACGAGCTCCATCTTGATAATCCCCAGAATGAAGTCAGTGTGCACAATAAAAGTGTAACATCGAGAAGATCAGTAAAATTAGCTGGTGGCAACAATATTTAATGACTTCAGTCATTAATTACAAACCCAGTAATACAAAATGGCTTTCAAAATGACTAAAAGGAATTAAAACTACACAGATGGTGAATATTCAAAATGTAGGAATAAATTACTGCAAAAAAACTGCATGATGAAATGCTTGGCTGCCTAGACGCTACTAATTTACATTTGTTGATGCTACTCTCCTGGCTAGGGTTGTAGACTCCCTTGAGGATGGGAAGAAGTTTAATAAGGACCTGAACAAACTGGGCTGTTGGTTGGTCTCAGTGTAGTTAAATGCAAGGTGCTACACATGTGTAGAAAAAAACACAGTGCTAAGACCTACGTATTGTATGGGGCTCCTATTGCTGCAGTGGAGGAGGAACGTGTAATAGTGGATAATTGTTTGAAACATGGCAAGCAGTGTGCAGTCATTACCAAGGAAGCCAGCAGAAAGATGAGGTTAATCAAGAGAGATGACCAGTGGAGTATAGGAAGTAATCCTGACACTTTACACAGACCTGGTCTGACCCCACCTGGAGTACTATGTGATGTACTGAGTTTCTCAATAGAAAAAGGAAATTGCTGCAGCTGAGAGAGTGTATGGCAGGGCCCCTAAAGTTATTAGGGGTACTGTGCAGTATGGGGGACAAAATCTATGAGTGGAGGGACTGGAGGCCCTTTGCATGTTCATCCTGGAAAAAAGGAAGCAAATGAGGGATATAAGTACAGTCTTCCACATACCCAAAGGAATTAACAAGATCAGACAGTCATATCTGATCCAGTGTCTATGAATATGGTGCAGGGCCACACTCTGAAGTTCAGAGGTGGTAGATACCAAGGTAATGTTAGAGTGGATGTCTATCATTTCCCTGTGTACTGCTCTTTCTTTTCCCTTGCAGGTGTGCTTGAGTGTCCCCCAAGGTTTCTCCAGTTTAATACCATTGCAAATTACCTCCCCCCTTGTTGTCTAATCCTGCAATATTCGTGTGCATGTGGGTGACACCATTTAGATTACAACTGGCCCAAACTCAACTGTTATCTCTTGCTCTCTTCAACTGAACTTTACTAATTTCTTGACTTGGTTTTCAGCAAACAGTTTAGTGCTCAATCCAGCTAATTTGTCTCTATGCTATTTTGGCTACAGGGGATGTTTCATTCATTGTCCAAGCCTGTGTATTGCAGCTGAAAATGGACAAACCTTGCTGTAAATGAAGTATCAGGGTACAGGCGTTAGGGATGGGCAGACCCAAAAAGGTTCTGACCCTTAACATCAAGATTAGGATCCAGGTTGGAGTCCTGATTAGTTCTGATTGGTTCTGATTCAAATCAGAGTCTTCAGGAAATTGATGAAAGTAGCTTGAAAATAATCACAAATACAGTAAAACATTGAAAATAAAGCATGTTTCCTTACCTGTGTATTAGCCTGTTTTTCTGGCTCCATTCTATGTGTTCATATGATGGTTACAGATAATGCACTTGTATTCTTTCCCCCTACCCATTAAGTAGAGGTACATGGAAGGGTATCTCTGATTTAACACATCCCAAGCCCCCCATCCTTCTCCAGTAATTATGCATATTCTCAGCAACTCCTACCTGATGACATAGAAACATAGATACATACTTTGATGGCAGATAAGGACCACTTGGCCCACCCAGTCTGCCCGTTTCCTTACCTATTGGATAAGCTGCAGATCCTAGTTAACCAACAGCCTACTTCATACTACCCCCACCAGAATTGCCTTATGTCTGTCCCATGCATTCTTGAATTCCCCCACAGTTTTTTACCCCACAACCTCCTCAAGAAGGCCATTCCATGCGTCCTCCACCCTCTCCATGAAAAAATACTTCCTCACATTTGCCCTTGAGCTGTTCCCCATCTATCTTCAAATTGTGCCCCCTTGTTCTTACACATCACTTTTTCTGAAAGATGTTACCCTGCTGGACTTTGTTGATTCCTTGATGTACTTTAAAGTTTCTATCATGTCCACCCCTCCCTCCTTTCCTCGAGGGTATACATATTAAGCTCCTTTAGTCTCTCTTCATATGGCTTCTGGTGCAGACCCTGCACCATTTTAGTTGCCCTCTTCTGGACTGCCTCTATCCTGTCTATGTCCTTGCAGAGATGGGGTCTCCAGAACTGGACACAGTACTCCAGATGGTGTCTCACCAACTGTCTGTAGAGAGGGATAACAACTTTGTGTTTTCTACTGGTGATGCCTCTTCCTATACATCCCAATGTCCCCCAGCCCTCCTTATTGCCTTCTCACATTGTTTGCTTAAGTTTAGGTCATCTAATATGACTACACCCAGGTCCCTTTCCATTTTTGTTGTCGTTAGTACCTCCCCCCCTTCAATTGTGTACTCTTCCCCTGGGTTTTTGTTTCCCAGGTGCATTACTTTGCACTTCTTTGCATTGAATCTAAATTGCCATACTTCTGACCATTCCTCCAACCTTGCCAAGTCCCTTTTCATCTTTACATACTCCCCAACCCAGTATGCATCACACTCCTGTTCCTCCTCACATCTGGTGACATCCACACTGCCTAGTATGTACACCACACTGCCACAGTATGCAAAACCCTACCCACCCTATCTACAGATACGCACCCTTTCTTAATAAAAATACCACTGCCTCTCCTCCCATCTACTAATATAAACACCCTGTCCCAGACCGACTATCTCTACCACTCCTCCCATCTACTAATGCCCACCCTGCCCTAATACAAATACCCCTACCCCCACCTCCAATGAGCTTGCACCTATACTGTCCCAATATGAGCACTCATACCCTCCTAACTGCTGATACCCATCCCAATATTAATACCCTACCCACTCCTCCCATCTTCAGACACACACACACTGTACCAATGCAAGCACCCCTACCCATCCAACCCTCTTCTGATAATACCCATTAGTTATCCTGTCAGTCACAGAATGAATAACCCTACCCCTTCTCCCATCTGATTATACCCATGTTGTGCCAAATGAATACTCTTGCTGCACCCCTCCTCCCATCTGCAGTGCTGATGCCAATCCTGCCACACACGCACACACACATGCACAATAATAAATACCCCTCCTGACACATACACACACACTCACACATGCAATGATACCCCTCCTGCATCTTCCCAATGCACCAATTTAAAAAAAAAACATCTTTGGGTTAGGCCCTCCTTGAGATCTAGGCATGCATCTGATGTGGCCATTGTCTCTCACTAGGCTTACAGATCCCACATTCTCTCCAACTCATGCAGTGTTCCTAGCATGTGCACTTGTGGCAATGTGGTTGCATGCGAGGACACACAAGTAGCAGTTGGGGAGCAGAAAAGGGGGAGAAATAGCATCCTTTTTTGTTTGTTTCCTTGTGACAGGGGAGTTGGTGGGTTTTTGCAGGTGGGAGTTTTTCTTTAATTTAAGCCCTTCTGAAAATGCACTGGGAAGTGTGAAAAAGCACTGAGTAGGAGAAACAGTACACCTTCAGCATAAATCCTGTTATACCTGGGCCCGCCAGACATTGAGAGACCCGGGGTGGGGATGGGGGTTCTGATTCCCATAAGACCAGTCAGCACATCCTTAATAGGTGTCCAAGAATCATACTTGTCCACGTCATTCTCTGGCCTCCAGATCCTACAGAAAACTTGGAGCCCTCAATGGCATTACAGGTCACCTATCCAAAAGTATGAGAAAATTCCTAGTTGAGCAGATGACCTTACCTATAACTGACTATTGCGATATCATCTACAGTATATCACCTACTGTATCTAAATTATAGTCTGTTCAACTTCTGCTGCCTTTTTATTCTCTGATGTTTTCACCAGACCCACTATTACATACTATAGGACCAGTTCAAGTGGTCTTCAGTTAACCACTGCAATTTGTAGCATCTTGGCCTCCCTGAGTTTAAGTACAGGCTCAACAAACTCCCCAGCTATCCATGCAACTGGCTTTTTCCTGCTCCTAACTCTGGCCACAACCTCCATTCCCACATTGGCAACAGGTGCCTAATTTCAAGGGCATTTGGCATCTGGTCAGTTTTCCGTATGTTATAAACTCCCACAGTTACGAAATAACCTAGTTTGCGTGGCTTCCATTCTACCAGTGTTTCCTCCGATAAACAGTCCCTTAGGATTCTATTCACATTCCACTGTGCTTGCAGCTGACTGCTTCATTTTGAATATCCTGTATTATTATTGTATGTTTTGTATACCTTTCATGATGCTAGTTCATACCTAATATTGTATATAATATACTGTATAAATTCTGCATTACATGTATCTTATTGCATAATTTCTTCATAGCATATATCATATTCGTATGGTCCACTATCCAACTGGTCCTCTGTTGTTACCTTGTAATCACTCCCAATCCTCCTTACCCCCAGGTCACATTTGTAAATGAGATTTTTCCTGTACAGTATCTCTGTATGTTTACCTGGTGAAACTATTTTTAATGAATGGACAAAGGGGATATGCACTGCCTTTGAAAGGAGGAAGATCCATGGAGAATCACCAGGAAAACTACTTTGCAGAATGAGCTGTTGAGAAAGCCAACAGATTTCTAGAACAGAGGATGTTATCTAGAACTGTGTCTATAGGCGCCAGGTTGTATGGGCCCGTGGGACATTGGCCCCAGCAAGACTTGTTGACCTGGGCTGAGCCCCAGCAATATTTTGCCTGCCACAAACTGCCTTTTTTTTTCCCTGGTTAATTTTTTAATGTGCGTGTGCCGTACCTCTGCTGCTGTGACATGCCCCCTTCTCGTTCCCATTTAATTGACTGGAGGGCATGGCGCTGGCAGCATTTAAAGATTGGCACCTTTTATCTGCTTGGTTTGGCAACCCCCCCCCCAATATCAATTTGTGATTGGTTGGTTGGCTGGCAAGAAACTTGCCGGTTTTACCGCACTGTGATTGGCTGGGAGGAGGGGCTTATTAGGTGCAATACGTGTGCATCTGGGCAGGACGGTTCTGTGAGTGAAGAGGCGACAGGCATCACGAAGGAGAGCATCAGGCCCTCAGAGATGGACAAGTGTTAGATTAGTAAAGACCGGTGCGGACATGTGGTGGTGGTGCGGTGGCTGGGAGTCGGCTCAGCAGTCAGCCAGATCCAAGAGTCGGGATCCAGGGAGAAACAGAGTCCGGGGGACCGGGAGTCGACCAGTCAGGACTGGGAGTCTGGGATGTTCATCAGGATCTTTCATTGCCGCAAGAGATAGGTAAAAAAGAAATTCATTTGTTTCATCTGAAGCCTGAAGGAGGTGGTTATGTGTGACCTCTTACTGCTCTGTTCATCATAGTTGGATAGGAGTCCAGGCCCACCTTGCTGGTCATGAACCCTTAATCTTCTGGCCCATAGAGAGAGGGCTGTTTACCACAAAACCAAGCAGTACTATTTATGAAATTTCAATTTTCAGATTGTTCCTTAGACAGCAGATTGGCATTACAGTCGCTTTTATATGACAGTTTGCCTCAAGTTGTAGTTTCAGTTGCTCAGTAAGGCAGTGATGTCTGCCTTTACACTGGGTGCCTTTTTCTGAGCCATGTCCTGCTCTGAGCCCTCCTTAAACGCCCACCCACACCCACCTACTGTCAACACTTAAGTGATGGCCACAACTTACGGATGAAGGTATCTGGAAAAGCCAAGTTCCTACACCATTAACTCGCAACTCACTGGCTTGATAGATTGCCACAATATCAAAACCCATAGTATGGATAAACTTTTTATACCTGCCAGGAGCCCATTCCAGCCCCACACGGACTGGCCATACATCTCCCTTTAGTAGAAGTGACACCTACATAGTGCAGAATGTGTACAGATACTTCTGTTGGTTGACATCCCCATCTAGATGGGATACCGATGTGTAACTGAGGAGGACCAGATGGGTTTGGTTGTTTCCGACGTCAGGTCAGCAGCCACGAATCAATGGGCTGTCAAGAAAAGTAGGTCTCCCTTATAACAGGAGTTCAGCCATAGAAAAGATGGCAAAAAGTTGTATAGCCCCCCTTTACTTTCCATTGCGAGCACTGTCCTGATTGCTGAAGTCCTCCCTCATCTGCACACTGCAACATTTAAAAACTAATTATGCTGTAGTTTGTATTTTGCTCTCCATGTGATCAGTGCCACTGATACCTGCAAATTCCTTGGTATGGTTTTCATCATGGGACACAACACTCACACCACCTCAGGTAGCAGTAAGTTGCAAGGAAGGCCAGCAGGCAGAGCAGCAGACTAATGGAGCATGCGGTGCTGCAGCAGCAGAGGGGCTAGGGAGTAGAGTGAGTGCCATCGGTCTTGTGACTTGAGCATGATCAAGCATGCTTAGAATCACCCCAGGGCCCCCTGCACCAGAAGGTGTAAGGCAGGCACCTGCATCATCTGGCATAGCAACCAGAGTGGTAGCATGAGGGAGAGAGTGTGACCACCAGGACCAGAGAGGCAGTAGTCATAGCACAAGTCCCATGTGGGAGCGCTGGAGTCCGGCATGTATGTGTGGCTGTTGCATGTGATGCAGATGCAAATGGCAGTCAAGAGGGGAGGACACACATGGGAGCGGATCAGCAGAGGTCGGAGGACAGGAGCCAGAGGGGAGAGGTGGCCATACTAGTATGACAGTAGTGGGCCACACCAGTCCAGCAGCAGAGGAGCAGTCCACCAGCAGGTCAGCCAGACTGAGCAGCACTGTGGGTGGTGGTAGGACCACAATAACAACAAAACCATCTGCAGTCTACTACAGCCAGCAAGTAGTAGCCACTAGGTAAGGTGGTGGGGCAAGAGAGGTGGGGAGATGAGCCCTAGCAGCAACAGAAGGAGAGAGGTGAGTTGTGTTCCAGAACTTCTGAGTCCTGACCAGCTCAGGCCAGCAGTGTGAAGTGGCAAACCCAGAGGGGAAGGGGGTATTTAGGGCTGGGGCTGGGGTTTTTTGCTGGCATGCAGTCATTCACTCTTTCCCTTTATCTACATAAGCATCTCTGTATTTTAATATGTCATACTACTGAACCACTAGCCTCATAAATCCACTACAAGGCTTAAAGAAATCAAGGACACGTCTTAAAAAATTGGTGTTATTCCCTCAGGAAGCTAAATCCAGTAGAATGAGAAGAAAGGTGGGGGGGGACCGCTACCAGCATGGGCTGGGAGGGTGGTGACAGGGGGATAGGAGGCAACAGATGGAAGAATTGAGGCAAGTAGAGTCCTATAGGGACTGAGGGCATTGAAGGTAGACAAGGCACCAGGGCTGTATGGTATCCCCTAGGTACTGAGAGAGATGGCGGAGGTGTTGGTGGAGCCTCTGGTGGATCTGTACAGCGCCTCACTGGAGTTGGGATGTGTGCCACTAGACTGGAAGATGGCACATGTAGTACCATTACACAAGAGCGGGCCAAGGGATGAATTGGGTAATTATCATCCGGTAAGTCTCACCTCCATAGTGTGCAAACTCATGGAAACGACACTAAAGGAAAGACTGGTATCATACCTGGAGGGCAATGGCCTCCAGGATGTGAGGCAGCATGGGTTTGTTTCAGGTAAATCTTGTCAAACCAGCCTCATACAATATTATGACTGGGTGACAGGTGAGCTGGATAAGGGTTATGTGGTGGATGTTCTTTACTTGGACATCAGCAAGGCCTTCCATTCGGTACCTTATAAGCAGCTTGGGGAGAAACTAACTGGTATAGTGGTAGGGGCAAAAATGATGAACAGGATTACAGGCTGGCTGAGTGGCAGGCAGCAATGGGTGGTGAGAGGGGAGCCCTCAACTCCAAGGCCGGTGATGAGTGGGGTGCCACAGGGCTGTGTGTTGGGGCCAGTATTGTTTGGGCTCTTCATATCAGTCATTGCACATGGGGTGGTGAGCAAAGTAAGTCTATTCACTGACGACACCAAAATCAGAGCAGTGGTGGATGGAGAGGAGGGATGGAAGCAGCTGCAGTGGGACCTATGCAAACTAAAGGAGTGGTCAGAGGTGGCAGCTCGGGTTCAATGCAAAGAAGTGTAAGGTTATGCACTTTGAGTTGAAGAACCCAAGGAGAGAATACTGGCTGGGGGGGGGTTAAGCTGGGTATCACTGAGGAGGAGAAGGACCTAGGGGCAATGATAACAGGGACCATGAACAACACTGCCCAGTGTAGGAGAGCGGCTGCAAAAGGGAATTAAATGCTAGGTGCATAGCGAGGGGGGTTTCTTTCAGGTGAAGAGAGGTGATCTTGCCCCTCTACAGGTCACTGGTAAGGCCACACTTAGAGTATTGTGTGCAGTTTTAGAGGCCATACCTAAAGCGTGATATCAGGCTACTGGAGGGGGTGCAGAGAAGATGATATGTGGAATGGAGGGGAGAGACTACGACAGCAGGCTGGGAGACCTGAATATGTACACCCTGGAGGATAGAAGGGATGGGGGGGACATGATAGAGACATTCAAGTATCTGAGGGGACTCAATAAGGATGAGGCAGATGGGGTCTTTAAGTTAAGGAGTGGGAGGGTCACCAGGGGGCATGGGCTAAGAATAGAGGTGGGAAGATTTAGAAAGGAAATGAGGAGACACTATTTCACAGAGAGGGTGGTAGCAAAATGGAAAGCCCTACCAGAATGGGTGGTATCATGTAAATCTGTGAACAGCTTCAAAGGGCATGGGACAAGGAACAGGGAGAATGAGGGTGGGGAGGTGGGGTGGCAGTGGGATGACAAAGGGGAGGGGGTGGGGCAGCTGCAAACTAGGGGTGTTGGCTGCACACTCAAGCAGACATAAACAGACCGGATGGTCTGTTTCTGCTGGCACATTCATATGAGGGGCTGAGCATAAAATGTATTTTCTGAAGAACAAGTCAGTAACTCAAATATTTGACATTATCTTGTCCTTACAATCACTACTGTTTAGTCCTGTTAACATACTTTAAGAGGGACAGAGACAAATTTTGATAGAAAAGAGATGTGCCTGACAATTGGGGACAGTTAAGAGGTATGTACCCCTTACAAAATCCTGTGCTCTTAACCTGATTTTTTTTTGGGGGGGGGGTACGAACAGATATGAAAGCATTCACTCTCTCCTCCTCTACAGGAAGCATCTCTTTATTTTAATGTTTCATGCTCCTTACAAAACCCTGCACTCTTGTCCCTGTAGCCTGCTTTTAACAACTCTTAGTCCTCTCACATCCTGGAGCTTCCGGAAGGCTAGAGCCAGTAGTTAGTTTATTTAGTAGGAATTAAGAACAAAAATAAATTATCCATGTGACTGTCAGTGATAAAACACAGTAGTGTGTGTTTGTGTTTGTGTGTGTGTGTGTGTGTGTGTGTGTGTGCGTGCGTGCGTGCGTGCATGCATGTGTGCGTGTATGATTTTAAGGGAATAATGCATGCATTGCATAGTTGTGAGAGATGTGGCATAATCAGATGCTCCAACCCAAGACATGCATTACTACTTTATAATTACTGACGAGCGCTTTTTCCCGTAAGGAAACCCAGTTATAATTGCCCGTTATAACCCAACTGCCCTGGTTATAACGCAAACAACACGCACTGGGTTTCCCTTGGAGCACGATGCCTACTTATCCGTCCTCCTTCAGTGTACGCTGACGGTTGAACATCGCCCATCGCACTTCGTGGTGAATATTTTTTTTAATTACAAACAAAAATCTCTTCCTCTAATCACTGGCAGGAAAACCAAACAGAAAATATTTAAACGTACATCTGGTTTCCTGCCAGCACGTAGAGCCAGCAGATCTCTTCACCTCTTTGTACCGGAAGCATTCCACAGCTCAGCAACTCCTCTTCGCTGGTAAGCTTAAAAAAAAATAGCATACATGTTGTGACTTAAAAAAATTAACTATTCAATGTAAATTGTCAGACCACGGACCACAACAGCACAGACTCCTGAGCAGTCTGTCACTGCCTGACCGCCAGTCTACTGCCTGATTTTTTACAATTGCTGAGGTGAAAAAGCACAGGCCAGCAATTATAAAAAACAAAATATGGGGTGGTGTGTAAAACTCAATTTTACACACACCCTCGTTGTGGGATGCATTTCCATAAACCCCTCGGGCTTCGCCCTCGGGGTTTATGTAGCATCCCACAATTCGGGTGTGTGTAAAATCTTGTTACACACACCACCCCATATATTATTCTCTATATTATCACTCACTCACTCTGGGGTAAATATGCTTTGAAATAAGCTTTTGTTTAGAAATATCCTTACAATTAAAATGAGGAGTGTAGCTGTAAGAGAATAACCAATGGTCATGTGTTGTGGTTTGAATGAGGTTATGATTTAGCATGCTGAGGCTGCCAAGGAACCTGGTTACAAGTACCTCCATGGCTCTCACTATTATCTCATCATCCTTAGGCTGAGCTCTGTGGCATTCCCTGCTTTAGATGGGGTATGGGTATATTACACCTATAGACCAGATCACCTAAGCAGTACCTGATCAAGGTGTGCATCCTCGTGCTTCTCTCACTGCAACCGAGAATGTAATGTAAAAAGGTTGAGACATGCAGAACGGTTAACCTAATAGAGTATTTAAGAGAGGTTGCTTATTTGCTTAGATGATAACACAGAGCAAATTGAATAGGTTTTGTTCTTCCTTTTAGATCTGGTGTTGTGTGTCCGACTGCCAGTCTCATCACTTGAGCAGTTAAGCAGTTAACTGGGATCAATTTTAGGGTTGAGATCGAGATGGCTGTCGTATTAATTTATGTTTTCACCTCAAAAATGCCTGTAGGGAAATCTGAAAGGGATGTAATTTCTTGGAATCTTGCACATGTGCTGCTGCAGTTGATGCAACAACATGAACAGCTTTTTTGTTTGTTTCTGTTCTAAAAAAACTGAGCTTCCAGTGGCACAGATCTCAAATACTCGGACTGTGAGTGTGTTGCCTGTGATGGCGTTGGGACAGTAGGTAAGATTCTGAGTTGCATATATTTTTGTACTCTGGTACATATTGATGTGATTCTCTGGTTATTATATTAATACAATCATTTTACTGAGAGACGTATTTAGACCACTTTTTTGTTATAAACTGACATGATTATAACATGATGAACAACAATAATTGCAGTCCTATCATGGTGGGAATCTGAGTGGTAAACTGGGAGACTTACCTTTCCTGCTAATGCATCACCAGTGCAGGCTTAATGGTGAATGAATGTTTCTTACAAAAGATTTCAGCAGCACATGAAGTTCAAGTGGGAAATGTGACTAATAATAAAAATAAAGAAAATTGGGAGACTAGGCATGGGGGGAGTTCTCCCAGAGTTGGAAAGTTGGAAAGGGAATTATATTTTCTGAGTTGTTTTTTTTGGTGGGGGGGCATCTTGCTTTTAAAGCAGCAGTGCATTATACAGGTGAAAATATTGACCTACACTTCTATTTTAGGTTACCCCTTATCTCCAACTTGTATGATGCACTTTTCCCATTTTTACTTATTTAGCACTTTTTGTCACATTTAAAATATTAAAAGAATTAGAGGAGTGCTCTATTTTAATATGGCTTAAATGGTTTAACCAGTATTTTTAGTTGTTTCTCCACATTTTGCTTTTGTTCCATAAGGTAAGGGAGCTGTCTGCTGCATGCTAGTTCATGATAGGTGCATAAAAGGTGATGTTAAGCATTAGGTGTTCAGAAATGAGCACTGGTGAAAGCACAGTCCAAGCCATTAAAGGAGCTCTCCTTTTATTATTTCAACTGTGAAAAAGTGGTAAAACAGATTTGTATTGAAAAAAATGTGCATCATACAAGTCAGAAGATGGGTTGCACTATCAAATAAAAAAAGGTATAGGTCAAAATTGTCACCGCTATCATGCATCCCTGCTTTAAACTAACCCCCTCCCCCCCATATCCCATTTAAGGCAATGGCACTGATGCTGTGAGCTCATGATGATTATATAGGTGCTCAGCCCTAGAAAGCACAGTGTAATTCCACGAATTTCCGGCACTCTTGAGTCCCCTCAGTTGGGTACAAGCCCACCTTGAAAACTTAGAAAACATGTAACTAAATCTATTTATTCTATATTCCCTAATTTAAAGAGGTGTCTTAAAGAAATAGTAATATGCAGAGTATTGTTAAGTACAATGTTTACTAACACACAGACAAGTGGTACCATAGTGCGCCCCCCCATTCCAGGATACAAACGCACACACACACACACACACACACACACTGTAGCAGCAAACAAAATATAAAGTTTATTAGGGAAATCCCCCCCAATGCCTCCCTCCCCCAAAAAATGTGAGTTCCTCATTTAAGTTTAAAAACAAGTCTTCTAAAAAGCATCTTCAGTTGTTTTTTTTTCTCATATTGAAGGGCAGTGACTGAGCACCAAGACTTCTCGTTACCGTACAGGGGGCTCCATTCCCACGGGCACCAGCTGGGGGGGCTTTGACCTCTGACCCCTGTGCCCGGGATGGAGCTTTGACCCCTGACCCTTTGGCCCCACCAAAAAAGGATTTGACCTCTGACTCCTGTGCCAGGGGCAGGGCATTGACCTCTGACCCTTTGGCCCCACCAAAAATTTTACAAACCCGGCTCCTATGACTGTGTCCACTGTACCTTCAAGCTGGAAGAATAGCCAAGAGATAAGAGTAATGAGTTGTGAATGGGCTCTGTACAATCAGCAGACCTGAGTTTGATTCTCACAAGCTCCACTTACATAGCGTGTGACCATGAGCAAGTCACTTAACCTCCCAAGTGCTCCTGGGTCACTCCTGAAAACAGCCATTGTCTCTAATGGCTCTTTCATTATTATGGCAGAAGAGAAAAAAGCTAAAATGATTTAATTAAAGTTTCTGTTAACCAGGTAAGAAGTCTAGTCTATTACCAGTCTATTTTTAAGCCTGACCCACACATTCAACAAATAACAGGACATTCAACAATCAAACTCCAGTTAGAGATTTCTTCACTGGAAAAATTTATAGACTCAGCTCTAGATGACTGTGCTGAACAGCAGGATCATGCTCAGCTAGTAGGGGCTGTTAACATCAAAAGAAATGACACAATACAGGCAGCAACAAGTTGTTTTGACTCTAATGATGATTGGTGTAGAGTGGAAAAGGGCATTAAAAAGGGCAGGAGAAATATTGGTGGTCATGGTCAGATTGAGCTGAAAATAAATATAGTGTTCTTAATACAGAGCTAGACCAAGACGACACTACTAAAGGGGTTTCAATTATTAGTGACTGTAGGGAAGGTCATGTGGTCATGACTGGGCATAATAAGCAGGAAGGCCAAGGAAATCAAATAAAAAAAGACCTTTTGGTTATTGGTGATTCCATGATTAGAAATATTGATAGGATAATATGTCAGGGTAGGAATGAGTCAACTACTGTTTGTACCCTACCAGGAGCAGGGATAGGGGATGTTTGTAAAATGCTACCAGGACTGTTGGAAAATACTAAAAATCCAGTCACGGTACTGCATGTAGGTACAAATGATGTTGGAAAAAGGGCATTATTAGAAATCCAAAGGGATTTTGAGGCCATCGGGGAAAACCTAAGGTTACATGGATCCCGTATCCTAATATCAGAGATCTTACCCATACCTCGAGAGGGGGTAAACAAACAAAGGGACATTATACAGCTGAACGGGTGGTTGAAAAGGTGGTGTCATAGGGAAGGTTTTGTCTTTATCGAACACTGGAACACCTTCGGGGATCTAGGGATATTTGGAAAAGACGGACTACATTTAAACAAACATGGGTCTAGAATAATAGCTAAGGAAATCCAAAATCAAGTGGTTAACTTTTTAAACTAAGTACGAAGGGGGTAGGGGGCAGCCATCAAACTTTAAGGACATCTGTGAAGAATTCAACTTCACATGAGAACTCTAAGGGCTCTCAGGACTGGAAATGCCTCTCCCTAAATGCCAGGAGTCTTACAAACAAATTTGAGGAAGTAACCTGTTTACTAAATAATGACAACATCCAGATATGTGCCATAACAGAGACTTTGTGGACATCCACTGACACCTGGGACCATCACATACAGGGATATGATCTATATCAAATGGATAGGGAGGATAAAAAGGGTGGTGGTGTCGCACTGTATGTATCCAACAAAATAAAATCAGTAGCTATTAAAGTCCCAAAAATACCAGGCACAGAGCATGTGTGGATTAGGGTATTGCCAGCTAAAGGACCTAATATTAAAATTGGGGTAATTTATCGACCTCCTTCAATTTCTACTCAAGATGATGAGGCAGTGCTAAAATTTTTGGACTCCTTAGAGATTACAAAAAATATTATACTTTTAGGAGATTTTAACCTTCCCAGTATTAATTGGACTAGGCAAACAGGGGAGACATCCTACGAGCTAAAGTATCTGGATTCCTTTTTATTAGCTGGATTTGATCAGTATATAGGATATAACACTAGAGGGGATAAAATATTAGACCTTGTGTTAAGCAATATGGGAGACCAAATAAAGAACTGTAGTACTTCATCACCACTCGGCTCAAGTGATCACTGTGTGATAAATTTTGATTTAAGAGGGGTCTGTTCAAGCACTTTTGGCTTAACCATGGTTCGAAATTTTAATAAGGCTAAATTTAATGATATGAGAACAGAACTCTCGAATTGGGGATGGAAAAGGTTTTGAAAATAGACCATTAGTGGAAAACTGGGATAGTTTGGAGAATAAAATTATGGATTTAATTGATAAGTATGTCCGATTAAGAAAGAAGTACAATGCTTTAGGAAAAATTCCCCTGTGGTTATCTCCCAAAATTATCAAATTGATCAAAAAGAAAAAAGAGCTTATATAAAAGCCAGGAAAAGTGAGTGTGCCAAAAATTGGGCCTTGTATAAAAATTATTAAAAGAAACTAAAAGTGCCATAAAACAGGCAACTTGAAAACATTCACTAAACCTGGTTACAAAAGTGAAAGATTACCATAAATCCTTTTACACATATATCAATAACAAAAGGGGATGTCAAACTTTAGTGGGGCCCATTAAGGATCGGGATGGCATATTAGTTGAGGATTGCCAAACTATGGCAGGGCTTTTCAATACTTATTTCTCATCAGTATTTAATAATAAGTCTAAAAATATTAGAGATCATCTGACTAAAATAGATTATAAAATTATTTTAAACAAAAACGATATTGAGGATAGACTAAAGCACCTGGACCCGAATAAATCTCAAGGACCAGATGGAATCCATCCTAGGGTCCTAAGGGAATTGGCAACAGAATTGGCAGGACCTATAACATCACTGTTTCAGAAATCTTTGGATAACGGGGAGGTGATTGAGGTTTGGCGAAAGGCAAATGAGATCCCTATTTATAAAAAGGGATCTAGACAGGAGGTGGGCAACTATAGGCCTGTCAGCTTGATTACTGTACTGGGGAAAATGTTGGAATCTATTGTAAAGGATCAAATGGTGGAGTTTCAGAATTCAGAAGGGGATTGTGACGATACTCAGCATGGTTTTAAAAAGGGGTTATCATGCCAAACTACTCTCTTGGAGTTTTATGAGCATGTGAGCAGAGCATTGGACGAGGGTGTCTCTGTGGATGTGGTGTTCTTGGATTTCTCGAAGGCATTTGACAAGGTCCCACATGGTGAATTGATTGAGGCTCTGATTGAACATAAAATATTGGGGTATATTACAACTTGGGTTAAGGCATGGCTGAGTGAGAGAAAGCAGAGGGTCTGTTTGAAGGGAGTTTACTCTGATTGGTTGGGAGTGGACAGTGGAGTTCCCCAGGGATCTGTTCTGGGGCCCTGCTTGTTTAATATCTATATACACTCATTATCTGGAGGAGAGGATGTCTGGGAAACCAAATTTGCAGATGACACTAGAATTGGCATTACTATCAGAAATGGTGAGGATGTGACAAAGTTGCAAAAAGCCTTACTCAAAATGGAAAGCTGGGCAAGGGATAAGAAGTTATCCTTTAACACCGACAAATGAGTGGTGATGCACTTTGGGAATAAAAATAATCAAGCTGACTACTTCTTAAATGGACAGAAATTGGGTAAAGTAGTGGAGGAAAGAGATTTGGGGGTTAAAGTGACAAGTGATTTCAAGTTCCACCAGCATTGCAGTCAGGTTATAAAATCTGCTAGTAGTACTCTTATAAATATCAAGAAACATATAAAGAGTAGGAATAGGGAAGTGATTGTGCCTCTCTTCGGTGTACTGGTGAGGACGCAACTAGAGTATTGTGTGCAGTTCTGGTCACCTGGTTACAGGTTGGACATAAGAAGATTGGAGAGGGTTCAGAGGAGGGCTACCAGGTTAGTAGCGGATGTTAGGGACCAGGACTATGGGGATCGTTTGGAGGACTTGGGGATGTTCATGTTGGAGTATAGGTGCCTGAGAGGGGATATGTGTATGGTGTATAATGCACTTAAAGATGCAAAGCTAAGGGTTAAATTGGGACTTACCCTGAGGGAACAGCGATATGACACTAGGTCACATTCATGGCAACTTAAGGGGCATAATTTTAAGACCACGAAAAGAAGGCACTGGTTTAGTGTTAGAGTTATTCCAATATGGAATAATCTACCTGAGGAGGTAGTCACAAGTAAGATGTTATTTGAGTTCAAGAAGAAACTGGATAAGCATTGCAAAGCAAATAAAATAGGGGGGTTTCAAAATTAAAATTAACAAGCGAGCACAATGGACATAAGTCTTCTTTGCTCTGAAATCACTGATGATACCTATGATTTGTATACATGTGCAGACAGGAGTGAAAAATGCAAATTAAATACAGACCATGTAAAAAAACCACAAGCATTAGTACTCAATATAGACTGTCTTAAGTTCTGCCTTTAATTTCTATGGGCAGATAAAAAGGGGTGACATGATAGTCCAGCTGAATTGGTGGAGAAAGGACTTGATATAGAATGATCTTCTTTCTTTTCAAAACTTGCATGTTCATATGTTAGTACTGTGGCAGATACAATATATACATACACATACACATTTTTTTTTCCTCCTTTGCTTATTTAGGCAGTATGCTAACATGTACATATCATAATACTTTTTTATTGAAAAATGTACAATCTACTGTACTATTTACATTACTTTTTTAGAAAATCATTTTTATACACATATTACATAAAATGTTATAGAAATATAATTGTAAATCATATTTAAAATTATTCCTTTACACTGTAGCATAAAGAAAAAAGGTGGACATGGGATCACTATATAAAAGCTGTTTCACATTCAAAGTCAATTGGCAGTGACCTAGAACTGTTTTAGTTACAATCCTCGGCAGGACACAGGGATGTAAGCCCTTCATAGTCATACATTCCTTGAATAGGTGAGCATATACAAGTACAGAATACAAATACAGTACTAATAACAGTAATCCTGCATATGGAAGGTATGAGGTAGATATCTGCAGCCACACCAGGGCATTTGATCTTCTCAAAAGGAGCATTGCCAGGCTGGAGTGGCAGCTGGAGCCATCACGGTGGATGCAGAGAGGTAAGCAGACAGCTGAGAAGGATGTGGTGAGAGGAGGCTACACAAATGGACACTAGATTTGGAGGGAGTAGTTGGCAGGGATAGATAGGATAAGGATGCAGATTTCAGGGACATGGATCTTTTGTTGTAGGTATGGGGGATGGATCAGAGTGGAAAAAGCTGATACCAGGCATGATCATAATGGTACATTGGCAACTGATATCAGCTGCTAGCTGGCCACACTAAGTGGTGTCAGCAGATATTTGGGCTTCTGGGGGCACACCTAGCACCTGGACACCTACCCAGCCAAAGAGGAGAAAAGAAAAGAAAAGGAATAAAGCCAGGAAGGTAGCAGTTTTTGGGGACTTTATTGTTCGGGCAGTGTGTGGGAGGGGGCATTGCTAGACCAGAATGGTAACTCATGTGAGGTAATTCACTGGAGTGCAGATTGAGTAAGTGCTCTCCAGAGCCAAGCAGCACTGCTGGGGGGGATAGACTTTTGTCTATGCTGGCATGAATTACATAGTAGGCACAAATTCCTAGGATCTAAAAAGCTCATTAATGGAACTAAGTATGTTCCTAAAGAGAAAGGTATCCAGGGTGACCTTTCCAAGATGCCTCTGGTCCGTGAGTTTAGTGAGGAGAGGCAGTGGTCTTTTAGGTAAGCTATTGCTCAGATAATAGTCTGGTATGGGGGGTTGTTTTTCTGGACAACTGAAGAACCATCTGGGGCAAGAGATGCTATCACACCTGAGATGTTTCCACTTGTACCCAGAATCAGTAAGGTACTGGCTAGAAAAACTGACAAGATCATAAGTGTGGATTTAACTACAGGATAGGCAGGAAGGTGCTGGTACAAGGGATCATCATGGGTGGATCACAGATACAGTGGATCATCAAGGGAAGGACTTCAGGGCAGATGTAAAAAAGGAAAAGAGATCCCCTGGATATCAGGGACACATGGAGGAAAAACTATCCTCAGCTGCATATTGGCCAGTATAAGTTGCTCACACAGCAAAATAAGTGAGCAAGAGGGCCTAATGAACTTTAATTGCTGGGGCATAGTATTCCTGGGTCAAGGGTCTGGTGTATGAGTTTTTTTCTGGCCAACTGGAGGGCCTTGTGGGTAAGGGATGCCTCATCATTTGCACTCAGAAGGAATAGTAGTACTGATCTGGAGAACTGACAAGGACATTAGCAGGGATATGGACTACAGGATAGGCAGGAGGGTGCTGTTGCTGAAGAATACCACGGGCAGATGCAAGGGATTATCAAGGAAAGGAATGCAGATCTGTTGAGCACAAGGAAAATAGACCCCCTGTTGGTTGTAGAAGCTTGGGGGGGGTTATCCTAAGTTGCACGCATGCCACTACGAGGAGCACAAACAGCAAAATGGATCAGTCTGAGGGCCTAATGCACTTTAAAAGTCAGGACTTACTGGACTTCAGAGAGACCTGGTAGGTGAAAGAAAATTACTGGCTCACCAGGATAAAGGGATAAAGACTATTTCAAAGGAATAGTCCAGAGAGGAAGGGAGGTAGTTCTTTTCATAACAGAAGGAGTCACTTCGAATTATTTGGATTACTGGGATTATAAAACAAGAAGGCCATGGTCCATTGAGTTTGTCTCCCACTCATAGTGGGCAAACCACTTAATATATTAAATTTATTAAATGGTAGTCTAGAAGAAATTTGAATGATAAGAAGCATAGTAGGGGGGCACATGGTGTCTCTAAATCCATCTGGGCAGAGCTAGAGAAAAGAGGGGTGAATGAGTAATCCTGGGGGGTATGCAACGGGCCCCCAAGCTGCTCAGTGGAACGTGACACATAGCTGGTCAAAGATATTATGAGAGTAGTCCAAATCAGATGCAGTAGTGTTCCAGGGGAACTTCAGTCTCCTTGGCATAGACTGGCATCTTGAAGGGGGATAAAAGTAAGGCTAAGACTGAATTCCTGTCAACCTTCAAGGACTGCTTCAACATGTAGCATGTCTAACATTTTGAAGCCTTTGATTGCCCCTGTTTTCAGCAGTGGGAATAGGGTAATCTTCAGTGTAAAGGTCAAAGAACCAGCAACATAGTGACTACATATGGGGACCTTCTTTCCGGTGACAAAGAAAACTATGTGTGACTTGGTGACTATGACAAGACACATTAGAAAGGCATGTTTTGCCATGATAAAGGACCTGGGCCAGATATTCTAGAGTTAGCATGGGCATTATGGGATGTTTTCCTGTGCCAACCAGGTTTTGCACTCAACTTATGAATGGGGTCTATATTTAGAGACCCCACAGTGCAGGCAAAACCCATAAGCACCACACACCACTGCACTCACGCAAATGAGGGGGCCCCCTACATACAGGTGCAGCAGCAAATTCAGTGGTTTTCGCCAGTGGTAAATGCCACCCAAACAGGTGCAAGTTACCACCTTTGCAAACCTAGACTTAATGGGGCACAAGGCCCTGGTGGTAGGATGGGGTATTGGGGTACTGCAGCTGCCTGTCCCCCAGATCCCATCCTGGTGAAACAATGAATGCACTGGAGTCTAGTGGTACTCCCCCCACTCATTAGTAACCTGTCTGGATGGATTGTAGCACATCCCTGGTGTTCAATGGCACCTTCCAACCTGTAGTACCCAGCCCCCATCCCCATACATGTCCGTGGTGTCCAGTGGTACCCCCAACCTCCGAGCACCCATCCCATTGCTGCTGCAGAGGCCCCTGTGGCTAGCATATAGCCTGAACAGTCCCCTGCTGTCCAGGTAGAAAGTGGCAAACCCCTCCACACTCAGCACAACTAGTCGAGCAACTCCTAGTGTCCGTGGACCCCCACACACCCATCAGTCACCATCCAGACTGTGAGAAGTACCGTTAGCTAGAGAATGACTGCTACTGTCCTCAATACCCTGGATTGCTCATTTGATCCCAGCTGGTGTTCCGGTGAGGCACCCTATAGTGTGGTAAGCATGTACACATGTAGATCTCACTGCCAGGGATCGTAATTGCATGAACTGTGTAATATAAGTACAGGATTCCATCCAATGGTATCCAATGATATTGGCCACTACAAATGAGCGATTACCATAATAATGACTCATTTGCAGTGCCTCACATTTGGGCTATCCTGTAAGGGTAGCGAGGGATGGTACTGCAACAGTAGGGATGAACGAGGGAGGGTTGTGGCACTGTAGGATGGCGAACAGAAGGGGAGGGACAGGGAAGAGGGTTTGTGTGGGACAGTGCAGCATACTGCTGCTGAGCTTGCCAAGTGGTGTGGTGGTGAGGGTGGCTAGCTCTGGTGCAGCAGGTACAGAGTTTCGAGCTGGGGAGGGGTATGTTTGGTAGCACACAGTTCAATTTTTTTGTGTGACTTTGTCCCCTCCCGAAATGCACCCCTGGAGTTGGTTATCTAAAGTCGGTGCAGGGTGAAGCCCCCCACCTTAATGCTTGTTTCCATTGTTTGGGTTCATGTTGCCAGTAAGTATACATCCCTGATTTGCTTTTTGGTGATGTACACTCGCCATAACAGCCATCGCTGTTTTGTGATCGCAGTTATGACATGGAACCCCATCTGATAGAGAGAAGTGGGACCAGTGAACAGTGGCAGGGCCATGGACCCCAACCCTCTCTGCCAGCATCCAACATGCCACCCAGCCAACCCCCCATACCTGAGCTGGCGGGGCCATGTGGGGAGCCCAATACAGTGACTGGCATAGCCCTCCTGTCACCTCCTCAGCTGGCCACACATGAGGCTGGCCAAAGAGGTGAAAGGAATGCTGTGCCAGTCACCATATTGTACTCCCTGCATGGTCCCTCCAGTTCAGGTATGGGGGTGCTGGCTAGTGACACACTGGGTACTGGCAGAGCTAGTGGGTGTCTGCGGCCACACCACTGTTCACCAGTTTCACTTCTCTTTATCGGGTAGCATCCTTGACTTATGGTACAGTGAGATTCCCATGTGTACATATTTACTGCACTATAGGATGCCTCACCAGAACACCTGCAGAGATCATACAAGTGACCCTGGGTACTGAGGGCAGTAGCTGTCATTCTCTAGCTAACAGTGTTTCTCATGGTCTGGTTAGTGACTGGAGGGTGGAGGAGTCCACTAGACACTAAGGATTGCTCAGCTAGATGGGCTGGAGTTTGGGGGGATGCCATTGTTCACCTGGGTGGCAGGAAACTGTACAATCATAAGGACAGGGTGGGGGGCTACTAGCCACAGGGGCCTCAGTGGCAACACCAGGATGGGTGCTCGGCAGGTAGGGGGGTACCACTGGACACCCCAGACATGTATTGGGGTGGGTGTTCAGAGGCATGCTACTGGACACCAGGGATGTATCCCTACTACTCACTCATATAGGTGACTGGGGATTGGGAGTTGCCACCAGACACAAGGAATGTATTACTACACACATGGATGGGTGATCAGGGGTGTGGGGGGTGCCACTGGATACCAGGGATATAATACTATTCATCTGGATGGGTGCTCAGGGGGTGAGGGTAACACCAGACAGCAGAGATGTACTACTATAAACCCAGATAGACATTCGGGAGGTAGGGGTACCACTAGTCACCAGGGACACAGTGTTACATACAGGGATGAGTGTGCAGAGGGTGAGGGTTGCCTTTAGACAACAGAGAGTACATTTACATTGAGGAGATGAATGCTTGTGGTCTGGTAGGGACTGGTCACCACCATGACTGACATGGCAGGTGACAACAGGATGAGCACAAACCTGTTGCCACTTCCAATGCAAATGAGCCCATAATGGGCATATTAATGACCCCTTAACACCTTTCATGCTCAATTGACTCATTTGCATTTTGCAGTTGAATACCACACCACTGCTTCCCAATCTATCTGGTCTGGGGGCACAGTTCCCTATGAGCTACATACAGTCTTGGTCTATGTCAGAGTAGTGCTAGTTGATTAAACTCTGTGTCATCACAGTCTGATATTCAGTTGGACAGCACAGGTGCGCTGTCCGACTGAATCTGGCAACCTCCAGTTCAGACGTAAAAGCAGTGCAAACCTTTGCACTCTGCTTTTGCCCTTATTTGAATATCTAGCCCTTGGTGTCCACGGGTCTTGACTGACTGCACGAGACTGGTAATGCATAGCATATTAGGTATTCATTGAATGTGGTGCTCAAAGAAGCTGCAGAAATCTGCATTTCAAAAAGCAATAACACTGGCTCTATAGAGATCTAAGGCAATTTATTTGGAACAGAAAGAAGGCCTACGTCCATGGAAAAGTGACAGGTTACTTTCAGGTGGAAGACATACAGACCAACTGAGGGATTGTAAAATTAGAATGATGAAAGCTAAGGAAGGATTATAGGGCAGGGTAGCAGCACAATCTGCAGGCAACACTAGAGCCTTCTTCCAGTACATAAATAAGAGAGAAGTGGACTCGGCTGTTGAAAACAAGGCCAGTGGGCATAACATCTACCCTCATATTTTGCTGCCTGCTATGGATCAAATCAGATAAGTCCCAAGAAACAGATGGTATACACCCCATGACTGCAGTGGAGCTAATAGAGCAGTTGGCAATATCTTGGGTCTTGCCTCCTCTCAGCATGGCTTTATGAGGAGCAGATCATGCTAAACCAACCTGTCCACCTTCTTTGAGAGGCTGACCAAGGAGAATGACAGAGTTAGTAATGGATGTAGTGTATGTGGACTTCAGCAAGGCCTTTGGCACAGTGGTGCATGACAAGCTTCTTGGCAAAGCAAACCAGTACAGTACAGTACACAGGAGACATACAAAAGGTGGATTGCTAACTGATTTTGGGCAGAACGCAGAGGTTGGTGGCCGTCAGACACTTTTCTGAGTGAAAAAGAGTACTCAGCAACAGACCTCTGAGATTTATGGTGGAACCACTGCTCTTCACCATCTTCATCAATAGTTCAGAACTAGTGGTCTCCAGCAGGCAGCTTACTGTAAGTTTGCAGGTAACATGGTACTGGCCAGGGAGGTACACTACCATGAGTATGGGGAGGGCCTGAATGAGCCAGATGATAGGTCTTACTCCCAAATGCAAGGTGCAAGGATTGCTGGCAGTATAACCTAGAGGTTAGAGTAATGAGCTATAAATGAGATTGGTACATCCAGCAGACCCAAGTTTGAGTCCCACAATCTCCCCTTACATACTGTGTGACTCTGAACAATTCCTTTAACCTCCCCAGTGCTCCTGGGTTGCCCTGAAAACAGGATGTGTGCCTAGTGGGCTTTACTCAGTTACCAAAGAAAAAAAAAGAGGTGCTACACTTGGGGACAAAAAACAGAGGTAGGACCTACAGATTGTGTACAACTCCACTTCTTTCAGTTGAGGAGGAAGAGGACATGGAGTCATAATAGACAAGGGGCAGAAGCAGGAAATGCAGTGAATGACCACTATAAAATGGACCAGCATAATGTTGGAGCAAATCAGAAAGGGGGTGACCAGTGGAAGATGAGAAGTATTCCTGTTAGTTAGCAATGCTCTTGTCAGGCTCCACCATATCTGGAGTACTGTATGCAGTTCTGTTTTCTTCAGTACAAAATGATAATGGAAGCAGTCACAAGAATGCAATGCAAGGACGCTAAAATATCCAGCAATATGGAGAATATACTTTATGCTATGTGGGGAGAGGCGGGAAGCCCTTAACAATTAAACCCTGGAGAAATGAAGGCTGAATGGGAACATTAGTCCAGTCTTTTACACACTCAGGGGCATTGGCAAGGTATCTGAATATTATTTGACTTTAAATAGCAATTGAAAATCAAGATTTACATAATATAATGATATGTAAAATGCATTTGTTAAAATTAAAATGTCCTTAAAACCTTAAATTGCTTAAATATTGGTTATCAAGTGATAGAAAAACACTTACACATGAAACAACACTCCAAAGTGCATGCCTACTTATTTATAGACATTTATTTTAATATATTCAAATAAATATACATTTTTGTTTCAAACTAATACCTTGTCAAGGCAATACATGTTAATGGTACCCTGTTCATTCCTTCAGCTATTATTGTGATTACCTGTGGTAATTTGTCTCAACTATGTTGGGTGCAATTGTAAATGTGGCCTATGTTCAACTGGTTTACTAATAAAATTCATTAAAATAAATTTAGATTATTCAGTGCACAAAAGTGGGTAAAAAGTGTTTAGATTTTTGGAACTATTACCTTATTTTGGAACTATTACCTTTGTTCTTATAAACTTTTTAATGGCTTCTTTAACATCTTTGTTTCTGAGTGTGTAAATGATTGGATTAAGTGTAGGAGCTAAAACAGTGAATAAAATGGTACCCAGAGCATGGAAGTCATCAGAAACATCATCTACTCTGTATGAGGAATAGCTAACAACAATTGATACATAGTATTTGATTACAACCATTAGATGAGAGCTGCAAGTGGAAAATGTCTTCTGACGCCCCGCTGCAGAACTAATTTTCAGCACAGATCTGAAAATGTTAATATAGGAGAATACCACAAGGGAAAAGGGTACAAATATACATATGACAACAGCAGACATTGTACAAATGGTAAGGGAACTAATATCTGCACAAGCTAATCTGGCAATGAAGAAGTGATCACAAAAGCAGTGGTTAATTTTGTTCGGTCCACAGTAGGGAAACTGTGCTGTAAAAATAACAAGTGACACAGTCATTATGCAAGCTATGGCAAAACTTCCTACTGTTATTTGAATGTAAAATCGTTTGGTCATAATGGACGTATAATGCAGAGGGTTACAAATTGCTACATAGCGGTCATATGCCATTACTACAAGAAGAAAACATTCAAAAAGCCCCAAGGTATGTATCAAGCATAACTGTATAAAGCACGCAGTGAAGGAAATAGCATTGACATTAATCAGGAACAACGCTAACATTTTGGGGATGGTTGTGGTTGTAAACAATATGTCTAAAGCAGCCAGGTTACCAAGAAAAAAGTACATGGGTTTGTGCAGCTTCTGATCTACCATGACTGCAATCAGGATGGAAGTGTTTCCTATAAGTATTATTAGGTAGATCATCAAAACCACAACAAATAATACTGACTGATAACCATGGAGGTATGGAAATCCAGCAAGTATAAACTCTGTGACTTGAGTTTCGCTGTTATTATATGTCACCATAGCCCAATCAGTTTTGATATCTGAAAAAAAAGAAAGAAAAAACATCATTGCCATTTATGTTAGCAAGACAAACTGACAGGATGGGTTGTTCTACGATAAACACACACGTAGGTGCATTGTGAGACATGAGCCAAGCACTTTCAACACCTGAAAGTGAAGTTATCACATAGCAACCCATACCCTGAAGGGTCATATTATGCTTAAAAAATGGGTACACTGACAAACAATTTAAAAAAGGCACACAAAAAAATGACAAACTTTAAAATCAAAAATAGGTATTTTCTTTTGTTTAAAGTAACTAGTAAAACATGGGCCCTCCCCACCTATTAATCATCATTTTCCACGCATTCAGTAGATGAAATATTTCTTAAATATATTGTCATGGAATGCAGAAATGATAAATTCTGCAGAATTCTTTTGGCAAAATGTTCTCCTCCCCCCCCCCATACACACACAATGATGGCTTGTTATACAGCCAGGGCACTAGTGCTATGTGGGACAGGGTAAGCAGCAGAGATTTCTCTGCAAAACAAGTGAAGCTAAGAGAGGAGTTTCTCATGGTCAACAAAACAGCACCAAAAAAGTAAAACCATACGTAGTATTTCATTTTCCTTTTAAATTTGTGTAAGGAGATAGTTGGAGGTTATTATGAGGGGAACAAACATTTAATACATTTGTTTGTTCTTTAATTTAAGGGAGTTTCATGATTTATGGCTTAGCTGACAATAAAAAGTAAAGGTGGTGGTTACATTTTGAGATGGAAATTGTGCTCTTTCCTGGTTATGGAAAGAAATGCCAAACAATTTGTTGTTGATTCATGAACTTCTGAATCCTTTTGGCCTAACAGGATGCCAGTCACTCCCCACCCATTTAATTATAAATTAATGTTTTTTTAGTAAAGTTGCACATCTTTGGTATTTTAAAAAAATATTATCAGTGTTGTACAGTAAATATTGATGTGATCTTTGGTCTTTTACCTTTCTATCAACTAACTACTGTGCAACAGATTATATTTGATGTAAAATAATTATAGTTTTATTCGCTTATGTGATATTTCCACTAAAAATTGTACTAATTGTCCAAAACTGCGCATTTTCAATGGGCATAAATTAGGAGCTTATTGCAGAGCATGAAATTAAATTTGCACAATTGTGGCTGATTAGTGCAATGCACTAACTATAACATGTGCAAGAATGAACAGTTCTACACTATATTGCATACAATGTGTCGCTATTTAGCAATAGTGATAATTATGGTTTGCTTTATGCTCCATTTTTTTCAATTTCTTATCAAACTAGCAGTGTTGTATGGCAACTGAACTTAACTTATTGTAAATGTACGGTTGGTTTTATTCATCTTTATTCCATTTCAGGCCATGGGTATTTAACACGCATAAGAAAATTCTATATTTAAGCAATAATACCCAACAGGGTGGCAGCATCGGGCTATACCTATCTGCAAAAGGGTGTAATGAGGCCCAATGCCACTGGTGGAGGGCCTCATAGCCCCTGGAATGGTGGGTATTAAGCATTAGAATATGATGGGGTATTGGCTATACTAGGTCTGCCACACACCCAGGGGCATAGTGAGGCATGAGTCCACAGGCCAAAAGCCCTCAGCCTCTGGGCATGTGGTAACCATAGTACAACTAATGTCATTGGAGTGTCTTCTTACTTATATAAAATGGGAATGTTCTGTAATAAAAAGAATGGAAAATAGAGAGATTTAAAAATATATGAAAAATCTTTAAAAAGCAGTTAAAAGACATGTAAAGTAGTTCCTCCATATGTTTGTTACCACTAGGGGGGTCACTATTTTTTCTGTATAATGATCTGTGAATTAATATTTACTGAATATACTGACAACATACATTTTAAAAGTCCTGTAAGACTGTTTTCTTCATTTTTTTTTTGTGTGATCTTTATTGCACTTGGATGTTTTATTATTTGTTTTGTGTGTGACCTTTGTTGTACTTTTATTACTAGATTCTGGCTATGAAATGATCAAGGGTGCAGAATATGGAGACATTAATTGCAGTGGTGCAATGATGGGGGGGCTAAGAGTGCTATAGCCCCCCACCCCCCTTCCGAAACTAAATGCATATGCACTGTTGGATTATTGGATCGCTGCTCATGCTCACTGCAGTTTTACTATAAAAATCCTTATAGTAAAATTGTGGTGAGTACAAGTAGCGAGCCAATAAGGAAAGGAGCATTCTGCTTTTAACTGATGAGGGTCAGGACTGCACCACACATGTGTGAGTGCCTTTTTTCTTTTTTTGTGAGCTAGCTCAGCATTGTGTCACATCAATCAATCAATCATTCAATCAAAATCAATCAAAATCTTTATTTATCCAGGCGGACACCATTGAGCAAGCTCATTTGCAAGGTGGACCTGCATTACACAAGGACAAGTAACAGTGCATTTATATACAAGCAATAGAACAGTAAGTGAAAGCATACATCAGTGCAGGTGGATCTTCATCACACCAGTCGACTAGTGGCACATTGTGTACAGACAAGGAGACAGACATTATTGGTATACATAGTAATATAGCAGTTAATGATGATTAATACTGAATTCAGCTAATATACACATGGGCAGTATTCATGAAAAGGATATAGCATGTTTAGACAAGAGGAGAGAGAAGCTAAAGAGAGTAATGCAAGAAAAGGGGGATTCATTGGCAGTCTAACAAAATCATATACAGTACGAAGGAAGTTGTGTGGTAGGAGGAGGAGGTGGCAGACGGGGGGGGGGGGTCTGGGGCTAGGATAATACTACCAGAGGGAGATAGGTCAACAGGCTAGGGAAGAAGGGGGTGGGCAGGTGTGTAAGGGAGGACTGAGGATGGTAGGTTGGTAAGTGAATCAAGTGCAAAATGTGTGAAATGAAGATTGGATAAGAGGTATGAGGGGGCAGGCATAAGTGAACTATGATCGATGGAAGCAATTGCAGACTTCTGTGACATGTTTTGCATACAAAGTCTTGAACACAGCAAGACTGACAGAGGTCTTTAATTTCAGAGATTTCTGAAGCTCATTCCATAACAATGGCAGTATGAAACCTATGGCAGTTCTCCCAAAGCACGTTACGGCCCTAGGCACTTTTAAAGAGAGCAGGTAGCAACTTCTTAGAGTGTAGTTTCCAGGCACACTGGAAGGTGGACAATCAACAATATACTGCAGAAGTTTGCCAATAATAGTACTGTATGTCCAGAAGGCCATATTTCTGTTGTGTCTATATTGTAGGGAGGTCCATCCCACAGCCGCATATAAAGAGCAGTGATGGGTGGAGAAAGGGTCACATGCTTATGCCCTGGAGGATGAGTGCTGACGACTCACCTGGTGGCTGATTGGGATGGAGAACTGCACAGTCAGTGATCATGAGACACACCAAACTGTAGGACGGATGACCCAGCATGCGAGATGTGCGACCCATGACCCTGCCTCCAAGTCCCAAGTCCCAACATGACTGACAAGTGGGACACACAATTGCAGAAGTGAGGTTGCTTAGCAGCCACCAACTGTGTGCCCTCCTTCCTAGTCTGTCCCTCCAATCTCTAAGTACACAGTGCAGCACAACAGATAGTCAGATAGTACTTTTCTGACTGTGACTGTGTTGAGCTCATTGGGGTCTGGGCATTGCCTTGCCTGGATTTAGTTAAAATATTTGAGATTGTTGAAAAGCTCTTTTAAGAGCTAGTTATTTTTGTCTTGGCACTACTGAACAAAAAATAAAGAAAAGAGTCGAGTGGGAGATGAGAGTCAGAGAGAGAGATGGGAGGCAGAGAGCTGGACTAGCGCTGGGAGATGGGAGGGAGGGAAGGAACAATGACCTGCTTAGAAATCATCCATTTAAAAGGGATGCACTGTACATAATTCATTAAATCAAACCGGCAAAACCTCAGCACATAACATGGTTACTGTCGGGGGACAGAGGAAGTCCATTCTTTGAAAGGCAGTGGATGAAATGGATTTATTAAGGCTTTCTGGTCTGCCTGAGATATGCTATGCAATATAAGCTGTTTATGGAAGTGTCTGCTTATCTGAGTGAATTGTTTTATCTATTTAATAACACAAATAAACTGTATTTCTAAAGGGCAGTCACCTGCTGCTCGCAAATTATTATTACTGCAAAAAAACACATGCTGTGAAATATTTTCACATAAGTTGTTGATTCTGAATCATAGTCACAAACATTTTGTAGCTTCTTTTGATGCTAAATAACTAATCTCTGAGCTTTCCTCCATGGTGGAGGCACCACAGAGCATCTAGTACTTTAGGGCTTCTGGAGGCCTGGCAGTCCCCAGACCCCTGGCATTTATGAAATGGAACACCCCTTGCAAAACACCTAGCCCCTCCCAAAATGTCATGTTGGTTGCACCTCTGATTAATTAGGTGTGTGATTTTTATTTGTTTTTTCTTCAGATGACTGATGCTGAGATGGAAACTACACATCATGAGGCGAACAGTGGGACTTACCTAAATCCCACTGCTGCAGATGGGTGCATGCTGCCAGTTGAGTCCTGAACTACACTGGTCATGTTACAGGCTCTGGCCCAATGCAGTGATATAATGATGTGTTCTGTGGTTGCGGGTGGCATACTGAGCAGCTCTTCTTTTATTAACAAAACAGGGATCCAATCAAGCAGTTGAGGAAAACATATATATTTTTGTTAGGAGTGAGGGCGTAGTAGACAAGCTGTGCAGCGTATTTTGGGGAAATGAGCCTCATAAAGAATAGCAGTCTGTGCGTTCCTACTTACAGAGTCCACAGATGGAAGCATACAGCTAGCTTGATCCAGTAGAGGTAGCAGGCAGCCACTAGAGAAGAGAAAGAGACTGGGTGGGTGGAGTTGTTAGGGTAGATACTGGAAAGACACAGTGAGTGGATAGCAAGGGGTGGATCCAGGCTATATTGTACAAAAAGAAAATAGCCTACAGTGACTGGGGAGAACACAAACTGCAGGTATGTATGTGATTTAAGGAGGTTTTGAATGAAGTGTTTTTAGTAGTAACTTACAGTAGTAGTTATTTATTTATATTGCTGAAGTTCAGAGTATTCATGTTATACAATGCCTATTGTACTGTTTTCCTGTCATAAATTCTTTGTCTTTGATTGGTTGTTTAACAATTGTTATTATATCTAATGTTGATATGTCATGTCATGTTATAGGTAACCTGGTCAAGCCTGTTAAAGGGCCATGTGGCTCAGTGCTTTTCTTTACCTCATCAACAAAATTTTAAATAAATAAATTTATCATATGTGTACTGGGTAAACAAAATGGCTGTCATATGAAAAGAAATCAAAATTCTAAAGTTGCAAATACATATGGAATGTGCGGTGCTCTGGTTGTCAGTGGCTAGTTTGTAGCCATTGGTAGTGCACTCTTTAGGCAATGGCTAAAACCAAGCCTCAGCCAATCAGGATGCATCGATTTCCTTGCCTGTTCTATTTTACACAATACCACACTACCACACTCCTTACGGGGTACTATTGTGCTTAGAAAATGGGTACTTGTTAAAAATACAAAACATGTAAATGAAACACTTGAAAATGGGTTAAAATCAAAATAATTTTCTTGTAAAGTTGTCCCTCTAGTGGTATACTGTACTTGCTAACAGAGGACACTGCTGTGTTTGAGAGACTGTTTTTTAATACTGGCACTTTTCTTGTGTAGTGTCTTCAACCCCCTTCTACCTGCAGATTAGAAGTATAGACCAGTAGCTCAGTAACAGGAAAGGACATTCAGTGCAATGTGGTCAAAGAACAGGGATCTGTGCTGGAAATTGTGACACCAATGCAGTTTGTTATCAGTCGGTAATGAGTGTGACTGACTTCTCTTTTTTTTTTGGCACATCCCTGAAGGAGCTCAGCCCGGTGTGCCCACCGTCCCCACATGCCCAAGCTTACCCCTGGGTGGTGCCCCTCCACAGACACTGGGTAGGTGAGACCAGTTTACCCCCGGGTCAGGGCCATGATGAACCCCCCCAGCAGACACTGGTAGGCAGTGGGAACAGTGGCAGAGCTGGCATCATACTTGGGGGCCACCTTTTTCCTGATGCTGGTACCCCGGAGGCAGGATGTGCAATGATGCTTAGCATCTGCCCTGCCCCCATATGTGATGGCGCTGGCCACTTGTGGAGCCCATGGCCTCTACCAGGGGTCCATAGTGTGCCAGGAACTCAACTCCCCCTCACCCCCAGAGGAGGAGAGCCCTGGATGCTCAATCCTTCTCCCCTGGCCAGACTTTCAACTCCCGAGTCCATCCCCAAACCCAAGATTTAGGCACCACAGACAGATGCCTTCCCAATGTGGTGGCAGGCCAGCCTGTGACTGCCGTCTCTGTATCTGTATACTGTTTTTTGTCTTTTTATGTTTCAAACTTGGAGTAACTACACCAGCTTTGACCACATTGTCAGTGACCATTTCCTGAATCATCATTTTGAACAATACAGCACTGGGTATGTGTACTTTTGTCAGAAAGATCTGCTCTAAGAAAATGAATTCTCAGAGCTTCTGCAGTTTCCAACGATTCCAATGGCCTGGTTCCAGAAATGTGGTTTCTGCCTTGTTTTTGTCTTGTAAGGATAAAAGAGTTCTACTCAGGTAACTCCTGGGACTAATTGCTGTCAATATATTATGTGTACTCCTGAGATGTTTTCCAGTAGTCTGATTCCTGCTTGTTAACAACTGTGTATTCTGTATCCTGTTATACTGAGTTCAGGGACCTGACCCAAGCTTGTAGCCTTACTTTCTTATCTGGCACTAATTAACCTAGTGCTATGTTGATGTTACCTTGGTTGCTTGCTTGGGGTTGAAAAGATTTACAACAGAGGACTACAGTTTGTTAGGAAGAATTGGCTATTTTGCACCTTCAGGACACAGATCTGTGAATCCTTTAGTAGCCACTTGGACTCCAACTTCAGTGCTGACTCATCTGATTGTCTTCAAGTCTTAAATCTGTGTCTCACCTGGATGCTTGTTCTGCCTCGAGCACTTGAACCCATAACTTACATCTGTTAGACACTGACCTGCAGGTTGAACACTAGGATCATTGTTTGCATGCTGTCACCTGCCTTCATGTCTCTACAAGCTTGCCCCTACATGAGTCTAGCACTCTGAACTTGGGGGTCACCACCCAGCTGTCACTGACCTACAAGACTCTTTCACTCCTACAGGACTCTTTAAAGCTGTTCTCCATCACAAGGACTCTTTCTCTCTCTATCCATTACAACCTGTAACCACGATCACTGATTTACCTCCTTTATCTCCAGTATAAGATGTTTCCAGTTTACTGGACTAATTTCACCTGTTCACTCATTTTGGTATTGATTAATATCAATTATTTTGTTTACTGATGCACTGCATCTGCCTAGTTATCTCTTTCTATCCCTTTTTTGTGCCTGGTTTAACCTGCTTAGTTAAATTGTATTGTCTCTAGCAGTTTTATATTGTACATTAGCTTAGTTTGCCCCTAGTGTTTACTAAATTAAATGTCTTGTTGCTTTACTCTAATAATTAGTTGGTGCTGACTGCTATACTTGTTTGCACTGGCCAAATGTACAGTCACCTCTGCTCTGTTAATTCATTTTATATGGTAGTCAAACATGATCCTTTTGCCTGCATTTAAATAAGTATCACTTGTGCTGATTGCTAACCTGAATGACAAGTGTTCCCCATTCTCCCATCGGCTAGCTGATATAACTTATACCCTCCACCAGAACTCAGCAGTGTTTATTGACTATGCTTGACTATGACATCTTCCATTTTATTTTTCCAATTCTGTGCCTCCTATTTGTCTTCTCCCTTGCCCCGTCACATTCCCTCTATCTTACTCCCAATCTCCATTCTTTACTCCATCTCCTGCCTCTCCATACCTGTCATCCCCCCTTTTCTTTCTTCTTCACTCTGATCTCCTTTCCTACCCCTATCTCAGTATTGAGTCTCTCATGCATTGTTTCCCTCCTACCCCACCTCCCCCTCACCAACTCCCTTGTCCAGATTACCTGTTCATAGGCATAGGTTTCAAACACTATTGCTCCTATCCAGCAAGCCACTGAGTGCTTGCCATATAATTATTAAGAGTTTTCTCCCCAAGCTCAGCCAGCTGTGGTTGGGGCCATACATTGCAGTCCTGATGTGCAAATGGTTATTGAAACATGGGACTCTGCCCAAATCAGTGATGTAGAAATTGAACATTCTGGCTACACAGTTTACAGACAGAACCATGGAAAGCATGGTGGAGTTCTTCTATACAGACATCACAGCCTGAACTGTGAGGTTGTGTGTGGCTCTGCTGTCCATTTCTCCCATGAACTCCACCTGGGTAGGGTTTACTTTCTCTACTCATTTCCCATTTTCATCAGTGACATTTACTCCTCCCATAAAGGCAAGGCTGACACCTACCATTCCACTTACTCATCGATTTCCTCCCTTTCAGCTTCAGGCAAGCTTTTAGTCTTGGGGGATCTAAATATAAACTGTCTTTCCCCATCAGTCAAAAATACTATTTACCAAATTGAGTCCCTCAGTCTAACACCTCATTACTGAGTCAACCTGTCTGAAGCCCAACTCCTCACATCATTCCCTCATTGATTGGATCCTGTCCTCACACCCCCTCTGTATTATTTACATTGGAACCCAACAGAATGCTTTCAGTGACCATTGCATGTTTTACTGCATCTGTAAGATCTGATGCATTAAAGCCCCACCCAAAAGTATCTGGTCTACATCGTTCAGGACTCTTGACCTCCCATCCCTGCTAGATGACCTTTGGGTGACTGACTGGTCAGCACTCACTTTATCCATTGATACAGATGTTTCCCTAAGGTCTTTCCAGTCCACCTTCATTTCTACATGTGACAAACATGTCCGTCTCAGGAGGTCTCATGTACATGGGTCCCACTGTCCCTGGATCTCTACAGAGGTCATTAATCTGCTCAAAGCTGCCTGGCAACTCCACAAAGCCTTGGGCTCCTTGGAGAACTTGTTGAGATACAAACAACTGTGTAATACCTGTACTAAGGCCACCAGGAAAGTCAAATAAATTTCAGTTTGAAACAACCTTAAATCTCTTAGAGGTTCTGGAAAGTTATTCACTCCTGGCTCGACTACCCACTCCCTCAATGCAGTCTCTCTCATCCTCAAACTAGAAAACTCACCTATATCTGACCCCAACTATGGTTGCTAACACCTTTAACAATTTCTTCATTTCCTGTGCCCTCTCTCCTTCCTTTTCCCCTCTCCCTCTTGCCTACCATGTCTTTCCGTAAATGCCCTTCATTTCTTCACCCTCAGCTACGGCATCATTTTCCTTTTGCCAGTCTCCACTGAGGCCATCCTCGCTGTCTTAATCTCTTAATTTCATTAAGGGGAACAGCCCTAATGGTCTGGATACTAATCTTCTCCATCCCTCTGTGCCAGTCATCGTTGCCCCTCTTGCCTCTATTTTCAATCTTTATTTCCAACTTGACTCTGTGCCCCAGTCCTGGAAGCAGATTAGATTACTCCATCTCTGGTAGTTACTTGGCCTCCTCCCCATGTAACTGACCCATCTCACTCCTCCCTCCCCTGGCTAAGGTGCTACAAAAACTTGTTCTGTCCCAGCTATCCACCTATCTTGATGCCTCTTTCTTCTCCCCTTTGCAGTCTGGCTTCCACAAGAACCACTCCACCATCTCTTTCCTCCTCTGATTCACTGACTTAGTGTTCAAAGCCATGGATCAGGGCCAGTTCACTGCAGCCATTTTCATAGACCTTGCAAAGGTCTTTGATTCAGTGGCTCACCCCCTTCTATTGGATAATGTAAGTGGTACGGATCTATCTGACTCTTCCAACCCTTAAATATAGATATGGGTAAAGTGGATAAAATGTGTGAAGTTGGCGAAATTCATGGAAGTACCAACTTCACAAAGGACTGCAAAGGCAAAGTTGCCCTTTTTCTAAGAAAATTGACTTAAATTCATCCAACTTCACCTGACTTTGCCTAACATCACTGCCTTTTCAGATGAAGTTAGATGAAGTTGTGAAGTGGGAACTTCATGAAGCAATTCGGGAAGGTGAAGTTTGCAACTTTGCTGGAATTTCACCAGTGAAGTAAAACTTCGCAACATCTCTAGGGCTCCAGTCAGTCCAAGATAGTGATACCTATCCACCCCTTCCCATTAAGTCCAGTGTCTCCAGGGCTCTCTCCTTGGACAAGTCCTCTTCTCCATCTCCTATAATGACCTCCCTCCCCGTGTCATTTTCCACGTATACTGTATGCAGATGGCGCAGTTCTGTTTGCTCCAGATGTCTCAGTCCCTGAGCTTAAGCCTCCTCAGACAGATTTTGACAATGTTCAGAGTGGGTTCCATTCAAACCAGCTTTCAGTAAGTTTCAGAAAATAGTCTCTACTATATTCAACACTAAATAAAGGATTAGCAAGGGTAGCACACAGTAGAGGGTGCAGAAACAATGGCATGTGTTGTGTAAGGCAAAGGCAACTGGGTGGCTGACAAAGGGTGACAGTACTGTTTGGCACACCGACAGTACATGAGTGAAAAGGACAGCTGCACTGCTGTGGTGAAGCCCCAATCAGCACAATCACAACAGGTGACCCCAAAACACCAAGCTGGCCATGAAGTGAGCATCAGAAGACAGCAGCACAGAAGGGAGCTGCCAGAAGACAGACACCCACCAGGGCACACACATGGACAGCCTCCCAACACAGCCTAGCAGCTGGTGCAGAACACCCCCCCTCCCAACAGCACTCACCACATGGACCACGGCAGCACTACAGGCAACAGTCTCAGGAGTCCTGTGGAGTTGCTCATTTGACCCGCATGCCTATTCTTTGCCACTGCTACCATGGCAGGTGGCTGTGTATGTGCCCTGTCAGCTGCACCACCTGGTGCTGAATTCCTGACTCCTGTAGTGTGCATGGCTTGTCCTGTGTAGCTGTGCCCCTTCCCTCCCCACCCTGTATGCTGCCACCTTGGGCTGGCTGCTGCCTGCCTGCTACTGTCACCCTTGTCCCTGGGCCCTTGGCACTGCCCATGATCTGCTCACCCTGTGCCCATCGCCTGGCCAATGTCACCCTGGTCTATGGGCTTTTGGCCCACTCGCGCTTCTACATGCACCCATTTTGTTTCACCCTTCTGATTGTGCTCTCACCACCAGTCACCATTCCTGGCTCCTTGCCCTTCCTGTGCTCTGCCTCCCGTACACTCCCATTGTGGACTCACACAAAAGATGTCGCCCTCATCACATAAATCCATTAGCAAGGTACAACATACTCCTGTCTTCTCTAACATAGATGGCAATCTGCTTGAAGAGGTGACCTATTTTAAGTACAATACCTAGGGTTGTGGCTGGATCAGAATCTCAACTTTTCCACCAATACAGATGTCATGCAGAAGAAACTCAACAGCTAGCTAGGTATGCTATATTAAAATAAATCATACCTACCTTTCTTGGTCTGAAGTGAGACATCATTAAGATGATTTACTTATCTACTATGTCTGTAGCCCACAGCACTGCCTACAAATTCTGCACTTGCCCATCTTGACCACCTTTTACCTTTATTCTGTCAATTTTCCCATAGTGCTCCATCTCTCACCAGTGCTGTAGCTTGAAAATTCAATTCATGAACCAGAACCCTTCTGGTGCCTTTTTGCCCCCAGACATACAGGTATGTGTGTTCAAAATTCTCTTGCACACACCATATTATACTTCAGGACCAGCACAACAAGAGGCAAAGAGTAGCAATGCAGTAGCTATTAGTTTTATGCATACACAGCATTATATTTACAACAGCAGTGCATGATAGTGGTGAACATTTTGACCTATACTTTTTTATTCTGTTTTGGATTGCCTCTTATCTCCTGACTTGTATTTAACCTGTTTTACCCCTTTTTGCCTACTCAGTTGTATACCATACAACTCAGTTTACTCTATAATTTGTACTTTATGCCTCAGCTCTATATGAATGGCTTGTCTGACATAAGCAGCATGATCCATTAGCTCTCAACCTGCCTACCCCATAACCAGCATACAGTACATGTACACTTGTATATTGTTTTTTTCATTCTTTGAAATTCATTACTTGAACTATGATTTTATTGTGTCCGTTCATACACAAATTGTTTTCACTTTGTTATTACTGTTTTCATTCTGTGTTGTGTCCCCTTCCCCAGGTTACACCTGGAAATGAGCCCTGGCTTAGTCTGCCCGTCCTGGTCACCAAATTTTAAGTAAATCACTAGTTGCCTATACAAAAAAATGTGAGACCAGGACTGAACGCACATTTGGACCCCATGGCTGAGCAGCTAAAGTGAGAGAATTACAGCATAATGGCATCACGTTCTATCTTTCATTCTGTGTTTTTTTTAATATTGGGATTTCTGAGTGGCCAACATGCTTGGTTTACTGAACTAAGAATTGGAAAGAGCACTTGCTCACTAGGTGAGGAATAAAAATGGATGTTATTTACTGTTTAAAACTGTGTCCATTGCACATTGATTTCTAGGTGTAAAGTCATGTTAGCACTCAGCTTCTATTAATCTGGTCTCTGCCGGCACATACTATAAATGTACACTAGCAAATCACAGATCAGGATTTTTGTAACCCATTTTCTAAAGAGTAAAATATTTCCATCCCAGCTAATACTCAAAACATATTAGAAAATATCAAAGTGAGTGTAAAATCTAAAAATGATGGTATAGTGACAGTGATACCTAATCTCTTGCTGTTGTCTGTTTTATAGTCTCTAAAACATATTTGAATTAGGTTATTATGATTGTTATTGTTATTTATTTATTAGCTAGACAAAATATTGATATCTTACAGACAAAGGTGGTATCCTAACTAATTGGCCAAATTAGATTCAACAAAATGTATGGGGGAATTCTGTAAAAGCATTTTTGGATGTCATAGAAACAAAAAGTCCCAGGTCTTACATTGTATGGCATTGAGCTATGGTATATACTTCAATGGGTCTTATGTTACTATAGGTTCTTTCCTGCACTTTACTGTATGCTCCTGTGCTTTTCTAGCTTTCCTTAATTGGCTCTCCATTAGTTAATTTAGTTTCCCTTCTGGGTAAAATCTATAACAAAATCATGAAGCTTAGAAATTGTATAGATAATGCAAAATTGAGACTGTATTATATTTATTGTACTGTACATACCTTTGTGTACATATTAAGTGATGTAACTGTATTCCTTGCTAGAAGTATATTTCTTACAACTTAAAATGCTTATGGGACCTCACTGAAAATGAACCTTTGGTTCAAAAGAGCTTCATCCTTATTCATATTATTTGATATGAAAAAAAATGTGTACTACTACTACTACATGTAGGGAAATTTGTGGCTCACAGTCCACACTCAACAAAATATTAAGACTACTTTAAGGTCTATTACCATCAACTCCATTCTCCCTAATGACAGTAGATACTGAGATTGTTTTTTACATATGCAATGCTATAAATAAATTAATGATTTTATATTGGAGAAGACTGAATAATCAAAGCACCTCAATGAAGGTAAATACTATCCACAGGAAATATTAGATTATAAAAATCAGAATCTAAGCAGCCCAGGTCTGTCAAAGGTAAGAAGACTGTGTAACTGTAAACCTAAATGCAAATTGGATCTTCCCCAATACAGTAGATAATTGCAAACAATGAAAAATGAAATAACACAATGACTAAATGATATAGAGAGTCAGAAAATGATAATATTAATTAGAAAAATTAAAATCCATCCTTGGCTGGGAAGAATAAAAGTACTTTTAACATGGAAAGTAATTTGATAGCCATTAAAGTTTTGTAGAGCATGGAACACTTTTAATTATTTGGTATTCTTCCTACAAGTCAACCTTGGAACAACCAAGGATTGTTCCAAATTGTGCATTGATAAGACAGCTATGTTCTTGTCAGCATACATTCAATTACCCTACAAGAGCCCCACTCCTTGCTCTTATTTTTGTTTTATACCCAATGAAAAGTGATTTGAATCACTTTATTGTGATTGTTACTTTTATTATAACTAATAATGGAATATCTATTTTATTAGACCTAGACTCCATGGTTTACCTCTCTTTCCTCTGGTATGTTAGTTAGACCCCAAATCTGAAGCCTATCTGGACTAGCTGGTCAGAAAAAAAGAAACTGATTTAGTGATGTAATCGCATGCTTATATACTGTAGCTTGAAAGTCTTCAAAAGGTAACCTAATGGCATTGAACTATTTACTGGAAGATGCTAATGTACAATGGCAAGCTTAATTAATACCAGTGGGAGGACAGTCTCAAGGTACTGGGACAATAACTTCATTAAAGACTATTGCTATTAACTCTCCTGATTCTATAAAAAATGTTGAATGTTGTGATACTGAACCTTTTATTGGACCAACACAGTTATTGTACATTAAATGTATGTTATGGTGCATAGCTTTCAGGGCCACATGGATCCTTTCTTCAGGTGTAATCCACCTGTCATATGGACCTGTGTGGCCCTGAATTCATGTGTTCTCAGACAATCTATTCGCAGTTTCTTTATTAATCAATGAAAGGAGTCAAAATATTTAATGACCACAGTTTTCCAAGTAGTACCCTGTTTGTAAACAGTTGTATACAAAACATGAAATTGTGAGCACATATGATAAGAAATAATAATGCATTGAAGTTTGAAAATTGTAAAGATAACAAAGTTCAGACTGCCCAGTAGTATAAAATGTGATGTAATTTTCATTGACAGTTCAGAGTATGAAGAAGACAAGGAACATAAGCTACTGCAATAACTGGGAAGCAATTTTTTTTATGGGCTCAGCCAGTTGATATTCACTGTAGTAATACACAGGTTATTACAGCCAACACAAGCTCACTCTGACAGAACCTAGCATGAGCGACCTACGACCGTCAAAATCAGCAGTGCTTAAAAAATGCTACCAGCTTGCAATATAGTTTCTCTATCCATGGCAAAAAAACTCCAACCTCAGTACGAAAAGGAAAGAAAGAAAGAGAGAAAGACATGAGCACACATTTTGACACCCCCCTCGCTGAAGAGAGGCAGCTATTCACTGAAGATGGTCACAGACGTCTAGTTGGAAAATTTGCTTGTCAGTAATTATATAACATAAAGGATGGAGTAGTGTGCCTTATGAGAATTTAATGCAAACCCTTGGTGTGGGATGCTTTGATAAACTCCTTGAGCTTTGTTTTTGGGGTTTATGTAGCATCCCACACCTTGGTTGTGCATTAAATTCTCATAACACACACTACCCCATCCTTTATAGTGTATATCCCACCATTATCATTTCTAATTTACCGAAACTTATCAAAACATTTACAGAGACATGTGCAATGCAAAAGAAAAAAGAGCAAGGTCATTTATAATAGGCCAAGGCCCCCAAAATGAGGTCCATGGATTTGCACACATACACACATACACACACACACATCCCCTTCCCCATTATGGTTCTCTGTTCTTTTTACATTGCCTGTTTCTTGAACCTGTACAGCAAAAGATGGTCTCACTTTTTATGATTAAATATTCATTCTGCCTGTCTGTCTCTTTCCATTTTGTCTTTTTCTGTGGGCCTACCTCCCCCTTCCATACATTGCAATTTTTCTTCATTAAAGAGGAGACATTTAAAATGAATAAAAACAATGTATTTAGGTGATGCCCCCACTACCCCAAAAAAAAATATTGATGCGGACTGCAATATGCAGTCTGGCTAAGAAAGCCAGTGAAAGTAAAAAGGCAATAGAAGACAGGCTGAGTGAACATGTTCATGGGATAAAGTCCCAGACAAACAGAGGGGTTTAAACACCTTAGAATTTCTGTTTTCCTCTTGCTCACATACAAGGTAGGTGAGGGACAGGGAGCTGGATTTTCAGAGCCCCTGAAATACCCCCAGCTGTGAGAAAAAAAACTGGCACAAGTGGGTTGCAACTTACAGCGCTGCAGTTTTCCACACAGCTATGGTATTCTTAGAGGGGGATCCAGATTAAGAACGTGCAGCTAGTTTTTCTCTATAGATGTGCCAAAATGGCATGCCTTGTGGAACCAGGTGCACCATATCCTGCAGCAGTGCAGACTGAAAATACAGAAGTTTGCAGGTGTGGGGATTTCAGTCCACACCGGCCACTGTGGAGTGTGACTTAGTCCTGGGAGAGCTGAAAATCCAGCTCAGAGTGTGTTTTTTCTGCTGTATTTCAGCAAGCAAATACTTTATGTGCTGCAAGCAGACAAAAACAGAAAACAACTAAAAATGGGCCAAAGCTAAAAACAAAGAAAAGAAAAATGCTCTGACTTAAAAGAAAAGTTGTGTTCCTCTGTTTCACTTATACTAGGACACTTCTGGAAACAAGCTGTTTACAGCTCATGTTGTCTTTCCTGGTGAAACATTTTCCAAATAAAACAAAACTAGCAAACTGCAGGAGATAGATGAAAAAGCATTGCAGATATCAAATGCTCTTAATTATTCACCATTCCAGTGACCTGAGTTCAGTTGTATAGTGAGACTTTTACCATAATTCTTACTTGGGTTAGCATCTCTCCATGGGTTAACTATCAGTTTATACAAGGGCTAACATATAGCAGAATAGCCATCATTAAAATGAATGAAGTTGTAGAATATGTCAAATACTGCAACAGTCTTTTTATGCAGGGGGTCATCCTGTCTTTTGCAATTACGTTGCATTCTGAAAGGTTAGACATTACAGCTATCTTGTCTGGGTCAGTTAAAATACCACTTACACTCACCACATGAGTAAGGAATGGATGTTTCCAGCAAATAAATTTACATTTCTTGGCTATCAGCTTCAAGTTGTGTTACTATAACTGTTCAAAGACTATGCTCCATTGTTGTAGCAGTGTTTCTTCATCTAAAGAAAATACAAGAAGATAATGTAAATAACACAACACCCTCATCTCATTTCAGTCATCACAGATGGGCATTATTACTCTCATAAATGATCCTGGTGAGTTACAAAGCCATTATTGGAACCAATTGTATTCAAGCAGCCTAATGAGAGTGGAAAAGGCAGTTGACTTTTTGTTGGTCTCATGCAAAGGAGTATTATATAATTCTGATGTTAGATCCATTGTGCTAAATGGACAATTCTCATACAAGGTAGCTAAAGCATGAGTTTGGTGAGAAGGAAGGTGGCATCCTTAATAACCTAGCAAAACAATTCTCCAAAATTGATTCATATCCTCAAATCAAGACTTTTTTCCAAAACTAAAAAGAGAGGGGATGCTTGCTCACTACAGGACTTCTTAATGATTTTGTTTTCCTCCATCCTATCTAAAACATGCTTCAATCTGTGATAGTCTGATAGGAATACTCTATGATAGGGAAGCTGGAATAATCTTTTACCTTTAAGATGACTTCTGAGCACTGTGAATTTATTGCTGATTTAAATGTTATTTCTGTCATTTTAATTTATGATTGTATTGCTATGGTTTCAATGTGCTGTTTTATTGTGAGGTGTCCAGAGCCCCTGGAAATGAACATCATTGCCTTGCCAAGGTGATCTGCTATACCACATTGAAGTATGTGTTTGAAGAAAATCCTACAATATTCCATTACCAGGTAGAAAGTGATTTGCCTCCAGTAGACAGAGCTTCAGTGAAATCAATATCCAGATCCTCAGTCTCATTTCAGGCAATCATCCTGCAATTTGGCACTGCATTGGATGTCATCAGTTGATGAAGACGTGACTTACTGCTGTCACATGAGGCTGGAGCAACTAATGTTCTGAGTGGTGTCCCATGTACAAGGCGTCTGCGATTGAACGCTTTCAAAAAGACCAACTCAATCATGGTGCCTGTGCACAAGATTACCTGGCAGGGTAGCGACTGGATAGGGGTAGGTAAACATTGGGACATGATGTTGCTATGTATTCATGCGTATGGGGGAGGACCACACCTGTGATAGGCAGAATGGGAGGGGAGGCTTTGTGGGGTGTAGTGTGGTGGTTGGCTGCCGAGCTGGCCATGTGGTGTGGTGGGTAGGTAGCAGGCTGGGCTTGGGATGGTGCTGGGTTCAGTTCTGGAGCGATCGTGTTTTTGCGCCGTGTTGTTTTTTTTGTTTTGTTTTTTAGTTTTGCACACACACACACACACACACACACACATATGACCTGCACCCCCCTGGAGTTGAGAATCCTTCACTAGGAGGATGCAGAGGGTACAGCCCCCAAATAACATAGATATTGGGCACCCTCTTCCAATTTGCTGTGAGTATACATCGCTAAAATTCATTTTCGCCAATGTACACTCACCCAAACAGCAATCGCTATTCCACAATGGCCATTATCATGTGAAACCTTTTGAGTGGATGCTAGTTTTATGTACAGCCTCATGATTGAAGTTCTCCAAAGCAAACCTCAGGTGAACATCTGCTTTTTTGCATTACATCTTACTGTAACTGCTTTGTCTTGGAAGCTGATTAGTTTTAATGGGAGTCATCAATCACCATATACAGGAGGGACCATTCTACCAATCACTATGTTCATACACCTAGATCTAAATATAGGAAGGCTCCACTATAACAGTATTCCTCACTGACCATCTAGTTTTTTTCAAGAAGCTTAGCCCATTCCAGGAGGGCTCAAGTGTGATAGTATTCTGCAGTTAACCTGTGTCTATCATGTCAAAGATGTTGCTACCTTTTCAATGTGAAAGGTATGCTGACAGATTCATGAATCTACATAGAAACATAGACTTTGATGGCAGATAAGGACCTCTTGGTCCACCTAGTCTGCCCATTTCCCTACCTATTGCATAAGCTGCAGATCCTAATTAACCAACAGCCTACTTCTTTCTATCCCCCACCAGAATTGCCTTATGTCTGTCCCATGCATTCTTGAATTCCCCCACTGTTTTTGACTCCATACCTCCTCAGGAAGGCCATTCCATGTGTACACCACCCTTTCTGTGAAAATAATTCCTCACATTGCCCCTGAGTCATCCCCCCTCTATCTTCAAATTATGTCTCCTTGTTCTTGCACATCTCTTTTTCTGAAAGATGCTACACTGTTGGACTTTGTTGATTCCCTTGAGTTACTTGAAAGTTTCTATCATGTCCCCCATCTCCCTCCTTTCTTCAAAGGTATACACTTTAAGCTTCTTTAGTCTTTCTTCATGTGGCTTCTGTTGCAGACCCTGCACCATGTTAGTTGCCCTCCTCTGGATTGCCTCCATCCTGTCTATGTCCCTGTGGAGATGGAGTCTCCAGAACTGCATGCAGTACTCTAGAAGGGGTCTCACCAACTGTCTGTACAGAGGGATAACAACTTCCTGTTTTCTACTGGTGATGCCTCTCCCTATACATCCCAGTATCCCCTCAGCCATCCTTACTACCTTCTCACATTGTTTACTTACATTTAGGCAATCTGATATGACAATCCCCAGGTCCCTTTCAATTTTTGTTGTTGTTATTACCTCACCCCCATTGCATACTCTTCCCCTGGGTTTTTGTTTCCCAGGTGCATTACTTTGCACTTTTTTGCATTGAATCTAAGTTACCATACTTTGACCATTCCTCCAACCTTGTCAAGTCCCTTCTTATCCTTGACACCCCCCCCCCCTTGTGTATCAACCCTGTTGCAGATCTTTGTGTCATCTGCAAAGAGGCATACTAACACTGTGGTCTTGGGGACTGGATTCCAGTTTACACCTCAGTGGTCAATAACTATCAGATCTCCTAAAAGTGCTGAAGTAGAAATTTAATAACATTAGCACCCATGGTCAAATTATCAGTCTGTCTGGTGACCACAAGGATAGGTACAATCATTTTACGGTCATACAGTTTTAACTCTGAATTATAGACAGATTTAGAGTGTCTGCCAGTCATCCACGTCCCACCAAAATGTCTGTGACTTTGGCTGTATCTGAGTGTATTGCATTACTCTCTATGAGATGGTTTAGCCAGTGTGTGCTGATTGTACATGTCATTGAACCTGTGTAAAATATGGCATTCACACTCATAACACTTAGCAATGTCATTGAAGTATAAAACATTCTGTCACTCTTGGCCAACTTTCAAATTATTTGGAATACTGGTGTAGTAGACACTAAAAGTTTGTCACAGTGGGAGGCATTGATGCACTGTAGATCATAATCTTCATTTGCTGAAATGGACAGTGTCAAGCCTGGACAGTCCCCTTCCCAGTGCAGGCTGTTTAGTTTCACTGACCATTACCATAAAACAGAAACCCTGATTTCAGTAACCAAGGACCACCTGGATTCTCTGAGAGTATGTCCTGGTGCAAAACTTATAAAGCAGAGTCTATCTCTAACACAGTGCGACTTGGTGTTGAGGTTGGTATCTTTACAAACCTGGCAAGGTTGTGTAGGATCATGCTTAGCCTTATGTAAATAATTAGATCCTGATGTTGGTGGGCCCACGGTAGCCCCAATAACCTTGGAATAAGCTAGCTATTCTGCAAGCCTTAAGCCATAACATGGTGTGGGTAATTATGTGATAAACACATGACCAAGTGTGTTGTGAAGCATAGGGTGTTTACACCAAGTGACTTATGCACCTGAAAGTGTGGTTAACATATAACTACCCAAACACACTGACATGTCTTATTGCACTTATAAAATGGGTAAATTGAGACATCTTTAAAAAAATGCAAAATGTTTTAATTAAAAAACAAGTTTTATTTTGTTAAAATAATTGGTAATTTTGTTGTGAAAAATAATTAGTAAAAACTATTACATCCTGTCTATCATCTGTCTTTACACACATTCAGTGAAAGGAATGTTACTGATTGGAGGTCCAGTGCAGTAATCCTCTCTGGGTAAAAGGCACATCTTCACTCTTCAAAGTCGGACTGTAAGCTGAAGAAACAGATATATGGTTCAATGTATTTCAATGGGGTTTTGAACTCAGTGGCATAACTTGGGCATTTTCACATATTTTTGGCCCAATTTTTGAACGTCTTCTTTGGGGCCCTACCTCATGAACACTTGAACTTTCATTAATCAGATCTGCCCCAAAAGGTGATTTCATGGTCCCTGCACAAGATCATCTTTTGGGTTGGAGATGAACATTTTCACTGCCCTTGTTTATGATTTGGGATCATAAGAAGGCCATGTAGAAAATTTGGTATGAAAATATTAAAAAACAACAAAGTTATGAGCCTATGTTGAATTTTGTGAATGTCGGCTCCTAACTTCAGTAATTTTCAATATTTTTACCCAAAATTTACAACATAGCCATATTTTTACAGCATCTTATAAATGTGACAGCTGTCATTTTTCAAGTCCAACCCAAACAGTTTTTTTTTTACATCCTGAAAGGTGATTTTGCAGTCCCTGCATGAAATCACCTTTCGAACAGGAGCTAAACATTTTCTCTGCACTTGTTCATGAGGCGGGGTAATGAGAAAGCTATGTTTTAAAAATATTTAAAAAAAATGTTATGAGGCTATGTGAATTTTGCAAATGCAGGCTTGTAAGTTTGGTAATATTCAATATTTGTACCCCAAATTTTCAACATAGCCATCTTCTTTACAGCACCTCATGAATGTTTATTTATTTATTTATTTCAGTTTAGTATTACTACCTTTGAGTCCAGGACTCATTTTCAAAGGTTTCAGGTCATTGTTGAACAAACATTACAAATATAACAGTGTTTACATAGAACCGAAAACAGTTACACAGACATTCAAATACCAAAGAAATCTTATATTTCCAACTAAAGTTTGAAGAGGATAAGGGAAATAGGGTTCAGCCTTGTAGTTCACTATTTAGTTGGTCAGTCTAGCCTAAGGGGGGTAGAGGGTCAGCCAGGGATGGCATCATCTTGGTGGAAGTGGTTTGTAAGCCAAGAGGCCTCATTTGGGGATGGGGGGTTGATGACATAAAAAGGGGGGGTGACAGGGAGAGGGTTGGGTGGCTGAATTTCTGCCATGCAATGTGACAGCTGTCTCTCTCTTCAACTTCTACCCAAAATGTGTTTCTGTGTCCCTGAAGCTGATTTAACTGTCTCTGTGCAAAATCACCTTCCAGGCAGGAGATGAACATTTGCTCTGCTCTTCTTCATGAGACAGGGTCATAGCAAACCTATGTTGAAAATTCGGTGTACAAATATTACAAAACAACAACTTTATGAGCCTATGTTACATTTTGCTAATGCAGGCTCATAACTTTAGTAATTTTCAATATTTTTTCCCCAAATTCCTCAGCTGCAGCCCTATTGGCTCTGGCAAGATTTTATTTTACCAGTGGTAGTGGACTCACAATTCACTTCTGTTAACCAATCAGGATACATGAGTTCCCTGCCCACTTTATTCTCTATTATAGTAATCACATTGTGAAGTCCATTATGGTCAGAAGGAGCGCCTAAAGATGACAGAGAGGTGTTGCTACTGGATACCTGTACTACTGGAGTAATTAATTTCTTTGACTTTCAATGTCATTACAATATTAAAATAGCAAAATTCTAGAAGAGTACATACAATATGTCTTCTCCTTTCTCCCTCTTAGGTGGAGCCCCCTGACTAGGGTACTCCCTTCCCACTGAACCTGGCCCGGGCTGCGACACTCTCCAGGCCACCGCCAGAGACTCCTTCACCTGCTACACTTTTAGGTATGACCCTTTGCTGTGGCTCTCATCCCATTGGTCCACCAGCTTTCACCTCTTCTCTGCCATTGGACAATTGCCTCCCTTCTGTGTCATCACTGGTCAGGCTTCTGAAACTGGCTGCTGTCCTGAAGCTTTGGACTGTTTCTGCCTTTCTGAACCTCTGCTTTTTTTTTTATCTTTTTTCTCCCATCCACCCATCCTGCCCCAGAAACATAGAAACATAGACTTTGATGGCAGATGAGGACCACTTGGCCCACCTAGCCTGCCCATTTCCCTACCTAGAGAATAAGCTGCAGATCCTATTTAACCAGCAGCCTATTTCTTTCTACCCCCCCACAAAAATTGCCTTATGTCTGTCCCATGCATTCTTGAATTCTCCCACAGTTTTAGACCACACAACCTCATCAGGAAGGCTGTTCCCTGAGTCCACCACCTCTCTGTGAAAAAATACTTCCTCACATTGCCCCTTAGCCGTCCCCCTCTATCTTCAGGTTATGTCCCCTTGTTCTAGCACATCTCTTTTTCTGAAAGATACTACCCTCTTGGACTTTGCTGATTCCACTGAGGTACTTAAACATTTCTATCATGATCCCCTCTCCCTCCTTTCCTCAAGGGTATACATATTAAGCTCCTTTAGTCTCTCCTCATATTGCTTCTATTGCAGACCCTGCACAGTTTTAGTTTCCCTCCTCTGAACTGCCTTCATCCTGTCTATGTCCTTGTGGAGATGGGGTCTCCAGAACTGGATGCAGTACTCTAGATGGGGTCTCACCAACTGTCTGTAAAGGGGGATAACAGTTTCCTGTTTTCTGCTGGTGATGCCTCTCCCTATACATCCCAGTATCCCCCCAGCACTCCCTACTGCCTTCTCACATTGCTTGCCAACCTTAAGGTCATCAGATATGATTACCCAGGTCCCTTTCCATTTTGCTGTTTTAACTACCCCCATTGTGTAATCTTCCCCTGGGTTTTTGTTTCCCAGGTGCATTACTTTGCACTTCTTTGCATTGAATCCAAGCTGCCATACTTCTGACCATTCCTCCAACCTTGCCAAGTCCCTTCTCATCCTTTCCATGCATCCTTTTGTATCAACCCTGTTGCAGATCTTTGTGTCATCTGCAAAGAGGCATACTTTTCCTTCCATTCCCTCTGCAATGTCACTTATAAAGACATTAAAAAGGACTGGACCCAGTACTGAACCCTGTGGTACCCCACTAGTAACCCCTCTTTCTTCAGAGTGGACTCCATTTACAATTACCTTCTGAGTTCTGTTGTCCAGCCAATGTTTTACCCAGGCTACCACCCTGGGACCCACTCCCAGGCTGGTTAATTTGACAATTAATCCTTTGTGTGGGACTGTGTCAAATGCCTTGCTAATGTCTAGGTAGGCCATGTCCGTAGCCCCTCCCTGGTCTACTACTTTGGTCACCCAGTCAAAGAAATCAATTAGATTTGTCTGACATGACCTTCCCGCTGTGAACCCATGCTGCCTTGGGTCCTGTGCCCCACTGGCCTCTAAGTACTCAACAATTCTTTCTTTCAGAAGTGATTCCATCACTTTCCCTACCACAGAGGTCAAACTGACAGGTCTGTAGTTTCCTGCCTCTGTCTTGGTCCCACTTTTGTGAAGGGGAATCACATCCACCTTCCTCCAGTCCTCAGGTACCACACCATCCTCCCATGATTTTTTAAAAAGGGTAGTCAGTGGTTTCACTAGTTCTCCATTAATTCTTTTAGAATTCTGAGGTGAATTCCATCAAGCCCCATTGCTTTGTCCACCTTCAGTTTTAGGAGTTCTTTCAGAACCCTTTCTTCTGTGAAAGGACTGGGATCAACCCCCCCACCCCAACAAGAGTGCTTCTCTTAATTGGATTAGGCACCTCCCCCTCCTCCTCTTTTCCTCTTTTACTTCCACCTCTACCTCAAACTCCCCTTCTTGTGACCCTCCCTCCACACACTCCTTTCTACTTTAAGACCATATCCCAAGGGGCCACCTACAATCTCCTAAAGAGGTTACCAAATAGAGGAAGATCTGGCACCAATGGCCTCTCATTAGTCTTTCTGAAATTCTACCAACAAGTATCTGATCACCTCATTAAATGCAACCTCATCTGCAGCCAACAGCATGACTTTCACAAGCATCACAGCACATCAACTATTCTGGCTCTTTTTGCTGATGATGTTCTCTCAAACATGGATGGTGAACATCCCACAGGTGCCGTCTTTGTTGACCAAGCCAAAGCTTTTGATATGGTCAACCACTCCCTCCTCCTTTCTAAACTATCCTTGCTGGTTTCAGAGCTACCTCTCTGGATGGTCCCAGTCTGTGTGTATTGGCTCTACCACTTCTTCTCCACTGCTGGTCACCATGGGTGTACCTCAGAGCTCCATCCTGGGACCACTGCTTTTCTCTATATTCATCATCTCCCTCCCTGTTAACAGTTTCATTTGTAACTCATTGCTCTACACAGATGACCTGGTCTTTTTTTATAGTAATAAATCCCTCTGTCCTCACCCAGAACTACAGCACTGCTTTTAACTGGTTCTCATCCAGCCTGTAGTTGGTCAATGCAAGAAAAACCAAAGCTATGTTATTTGCATCAAAACCATTCTTAGTAAAGACCGTCAATGCAAACTCTTCTCTCATCATCTACCTCCCCGACGGTCCCGCCCTTGATAACATTTCTTTTTCAAGTATCTGAGAGTTCTGCTCGATCCCGCTCTCTCCTTTCATGACCACATAAACCACATTGTTCATAGGGCTAATCAGAAGCTAGGTGCCACTTATTGCCTAAAGCCTTACCTTACAAAGGAGGCTCACCTAGTTATCATTATTGAAAATCTCCTCCCAGTCTTTAACTACTGCTCCTCTATCTACTCTAGAGTCTCTAATACCCTGTGGTCTAGACTCTCAGTAGCTTACAACAATGCTTGCTGCTTTGCCCTATCGACCTCCTATTCCACTCACTGCTGTGACCTCTAGCACTCCCTTGGCTGGCACTCCTTACAAGGGCACTTTGACTATTTCCTTGGTTGTCTTCTGGATGCATCCCTTAAGTGTGGTAATACTTCTCCCCTCTCAACCCTCTTTAACTTCAGAACCCTGTCTAGAAACCTCGACTCCTCCACTGTCCCCACCCTCACAGTACCTAAATCCACCACCAGCATGGGCAGGAGAGCCCTCTGAGTTGTGGCCCCCTATTTGTGGAATGGAATTCCCTCCTGTCTTTGATTTTCCGACAGTCACCATAGCTTCAAACAAAGCTTCAAATACTGGCTTCAGGATAAAGATACCTGCAACTGCTCTACTTGCTAGCTCCTCCCACCTTGCCTGTTCATATGTATTATTTGCTCTCCTCATCCTTTATGCTCCAGAAGATTACCGGGTCCCGTTTCTTATGCCTGCTTCAGAAGGTGGAGGGGGTTGGGATTGTCCATTTCTGGACTCGTGTTCTTGCATATATCCTTATGTTATTTTTTAAATGTACTGTATTTTTCAAATGTTCTGCATTTGCCTTCCTTGTATTCACCATGCAGTTTATGATTATGATTGTTATTTTACTGCCATGTGCATTCTCTATTGTTGAGTTAGAAACTGTATTGTTATGTTTTATTATCCTATTGTGTTACTTTAAATTGCCTTACGGCCCGGGTCACACCTGTAAATGGTCCTCTGGATCAGTGCACCTACCCGGTTAAAAAAGTCATAAAGAAATAAAAAATAAATACAATCTCAGGTGTCGGTCGGAATGGTGGCGGCTGACCAGAGGAGCAGAAATACAAATAATAAAAAAATAAAAAAATAAAAAAAATAAATACAATCTCAGTTATCTATCCAATACACTCAAAGTCCTAAGTAACATTTTCATTCAGCAACACATTTACAGAGGAAATTTTTTTGTATATATTTTGTTGTGTATAAGGTTAGAAGGTAAGATTCCAGGGAAGTTACTTTAGTTAATTCTGCATGGCATGAATTTAAACAGAACTCTAGTGGGTTTGGTTCTGGACACCTACACCCCCAGTAGGAGTACTGCCACCTGAAATCACTATTCCAATTTGGAAAGAAGGTTCTTAAATGGGCCATAAAAAATACTCCCTTGGGTTCTTTCTTTGTATAATACTATGTATTGGAAGGCTTTATTATTTGACAATAATGCATCCTTATGAAACATAAATAAGTAAAATACAAACATAATTACATCCAAGAGCAACAAGTTGAACATGCAGAATAACAGTAATAAAAATAGCTATTAATAGTAACACCTTACATAAGAGCACTGAGTATGCCAATTGACCATGTCAGTAGTCAGGAGACAGTATAGCAATATGAAAGGGAAAGGGGAAATTGTTTAACCAGGAAAGGTACACTAAGTCATAGCTTGTTTCCAGGTGGGACCTGGGAGCACAAGGAAGTTAAGTGACTTGCTCAGGGTCTCAAAATATGCAAGTGGAAGCTGTGGGATTCAAACCCAGGTCTGGTCTGCTGGATATCACCAGATTTGCAGCTTACAGCCTTAGACCACTGTGCTATACTACCTCCTAGACATATGTCTAGTGAGTTCCAATCACATGGGTGCAGGAAAACAGCTTGGCAATTATTTTTTCCCAGCTTTATTAACTGTGAGAAAATAATTTCCTAATCTCTTAATGGTCCAGTCATCTTCTATGTGTAAAATGATTGCTGTAATTACAAAATTATTCAGCTCTTTCAAGGTCTCAAGATAAGGACCTAGCCAATACACCCTGGCTTTACCATACAAGAGCAATTCCACATAATGTCAATAAGATACTCTTTGCCACCAATTAAACAGAAATAATTTTGTCCAGCAAAAACCCTCCTTAGTTGAAGATCATTAAGAACATCAAGATAATATCTGCATTTAAATTTAACATAATTGGTTGCAAACCACAGAGAAAACATGGACCTTGAGATGCATTCCAAATCAAAATTAACCCAATAATTATAAATTTTAGTTTTGATATATACGTTTGTATTTCACACTAAGGATTTCATTTTTGAGATACCCTGGATATATTTTTTATACTTCACACTAAGGGTTACCTTTTTTTGAGATACCCTTTCAAGAGTAGCAAATTATGCATATTCAGTTCATGCATAATATTTTTAAACCAGTTAGATTCTTTGCATCCTAGTCAATGCCAACTCTTTTTTTCCTCAAGACACTTATATGGTATCCTATCTCATAACACTGTTGTTAAATGGAGCCAGTAGTTAACCTTCCTTATGTACGTAATTTAATTTATATTATCTAAGCCAAGCTTAGATCTAATGTACACCGCAGGACAGGAGTGCCCCATATCCATTACCATCCTTAGGAGCTTATATAGTGGTACAACAATCTTATCTCTATTCAGAAGACCACAAATCATGGCCCCATACAACAGCTGTGAAAAGTATTTGGCTTTAATTACATCAACTAAGGGTCTCACAGTATGACCACTGTAAGCATAATTAAATTTCCTAAAACCAAGTACTGTATTCTTAACACCTTCCATAGTTTTAGAAACATGTATTATCCAAAAGCCATTTGATGCAAACATCACACCCATATATACATAACTAGTGGCAGGTTCTAACCTATGACTCTCAATAAACCAGTGACTTTTTGATTCATTTGGGCCAAAAATTATAACTTGTTTACCTTAAGTCTTAATTCCTTTATTTTTACATTCACCAGATCTAGTTTATTCTGTAGACCTTTTCTGGACAGGGCTAGTAGGATCAGGTCATCTGCATATGCATTTGCTGGTCATAGATAATCATTTATTTTTGGAGAGTCCGATTCAAAATGTTCAAAATCTCTTAACATTTGATCAATATATAGGCAAAAAGGTTGAGACTAGAACAAATCCATGCCTCACACACTTATTTATGGGAATGACATGTGAAAGCCCTAGTAACCTTATACAGATTATGTATTAGATTAATCAAAAGTGGATCAATACCATGTTTCACCATGAGTAACCATCATAGACCCCTTGAAATTGAATTGAATACTGAAGAGAAATCCACAAATACTACATATTATTTCTGTTTCCTAAGATGGACATATTTCTCTATCAAGTGCCATAGATTAAAGCAATTGTCCATACTAGAATGACCGCTCCTAAAACCAGCCTGTAATTCACTGACTCCTTCTGTCATATTAATTTGAAGTCTTACTCTGTCTAATATAATTTTGGAAAAAAACATCTTCAAATTTATATCAAACAGACTAATTGGTCAGTACATGGCCAGATCAGCCATGTTACCCTTTTTGTGTATAGGAACTATTTAAGCCCCTCTCCATGTACGTGAGATAAAATCTTCCATAATACATTTATTATAAAGGAACATCAGGGGTTTACACTGCAACAGGGTGTTACATAAGTAATAATAATACTTTTATTTATATAACACAATTCTAAAGTCAAAGCGCTGTACATACAAAAACATCATAAAACCAACAATTCAATAAAACTTTACAATCAATTAAAAAACTTCAATTAAAATATTCAACAGTCCATAAGAATGTCAAGTGCTAAATGTCTGCTTAAACATATGTGTTTTAAGGCTAGTTTTAAAGCTCTTTATGGTCCTGCACTCTTTAATCTGATGAGGTAGAGAGTTTTACAGGGATGGGGCCGTGAACATAAACGGCCGGGTCCCTAATGTTTTCAACCACACCCTGGGAACCTCTAACAATCCCTCATCTACATCAGCTACAATTTTTTCTGGTCCTGGAACATTTAAGTTTATGGAACTTAATTGCCATGTATACCTCTTTTATGTCTATTGGGGGGGAACCCACTTTTATCTATATTTTGAATTTCTGGTGGAATAAAATTTTTTGTATTTGGATAAAAAAATACTAGAAAAAAATTGTACCCACTGGCTTTCAGGAATTTAGGAATCTATGCTCTCTTTTTAATTATTAGTACGTCTTGCAAGCAATCTCCAGAAGCCTCTAGTATCTTTTTCATTTATAACTTTAAGCATTTCCCCACTGTAAGTTATAGTATTTTAATCTGTTCTCCTTCAAGAAATAATTATATTTCTTCTTTTCCTAAGTTTTAGACAGATTCCTATCCTTACTATTTTTAATATTTGTAATAATTTCTCTTGAGAAAGCTTTATGTCTCCTACATTCTGAGTCAAACCACCCAGTCTGTTTCTTATCTATCCTAGAAGCTGGAACCTTTTGGTAAGGAATTCCTATTATTATTCTAAACAGATAAGAGAGTGTTCAGACCAGAAGAAGTTGACATCTAAGTTAGTAAAAATTTCCCAGTCCTTGGTTGCAAGAGATTCCCCTATTACATTCCAAACGTGTTGTTCTAGATTACAGTCCCATGTAATTCTCCTACTCATTCTACTGTAAGTGCAGTAAATTGAACTTCTGATCTCACTTCAGGTACCTGGTCTGTAACCATTCCTCTTAGAATTACTGGCAAATGGTCACTTTTTAATCTTACAGGAGTAGGTAGGCTCCGCCAAACCTATAATTATTATGACCAAATAACTAGATTATGGAGTGAGATGCCAGTAGATTTTACTTATGAGCAATTTCCCTCTAAATCTCCTGTCAATCTGGCATAAATTAAATTATTTTAGTATTTCAATCAGAGCTAATTCTGCCTTATTAGGTCACTTATTTTTTGTGCTTCCATGTGTCACTGTTGGAAGAGTGTTTGTACACCCAAGCACTGAATTATCCATTAGGTCATCAATTTTATTTTCATACTTGTTAGTATGATGAGCATATCTCCTTGTTTGTTTGGGGGGGTCAGCTTATTTTATCCTCTTGTGGCAGGTCACCTTACATCATCCATCAAGCCTACTGAGCTCAAGATCTTTTGGGGGCTTGCAGCACTATGCGTGCCCCTGCAGATTCCTGGAGTCAGTCCAGAGGCATCATCCTAGGAAGCCCTTACCATTTCCTCAGTTACTCTCCATGGACCTACTCTATGCCAGAGACACCTGGAAGTAGTGGCACATGTACATGGAGGCACACATGTACACCACAGCTCCAGATTGGGTATCCTCCTCCTCCTCCCTCCTCCTATGGCATAGCACTGATGGTTCTCAAAGTAATGCTGCTTCTCTGGCCTCAAACAGGGGGTGGCCAATCTCTGAGGATACCAGCTACCCTTCCCAGAGGTAGAGGGCCAGCTGTCAGAACCCAGCTTTAGTCCTCTCCCTCCCTCCCCCACAGCTGACCTCCGACAACCAGGCTCGTTCCCGAATCCATGTCACCGGCATGGCATAAGTTGTGGCATCCAGCACCTCAGCCCTCTGTGCCACCAGGATGGCCTATGTGCCCATTTTCATATGTGACAAGTTAACATCTATACAAAACATGAGAACAATACAAACATATGATTAAAGCAAAATACTAATAAATAAGTATATCACAAATACAACTAACAAGACATCACAAAAAACAATTACATTCACAGAAAACAATTGTATTTATCACTGTCAAGAAGCCATGTTCGTAATAATTTTTTAAAACTATACAGTAAAGTGTAATTCATTATATGAGAAGGGAGAGAATTAATACTAGTAGGAGCAGAAAATAAGAGGGACCTCTTATCAACAGATTTCTTAAACAAAGGTATTGCACAATTCAATTTATTTTGAAACCGTGTACCATATGAATTGGAAACTCTAGGAAAAAAGCAGAAATAGAAGGGGGTATGAGATTCAAAACTTGCTTAAACATAAATACTGATGATTTAAAGAAAATCCTCTTGGTTAATGACAGACAACCTGAGTTCTTGTACAGATAACAGGAATGAGTGTTAAAGAGGGATCTGGTAATAAATCTTAAAATCTTAAAATTCATCAGTCCTAGCATTTAGGTCACCTATTATCAAAATATCACTACCAGGAATCTTAAAATAAACATCTGGCAGTAACAGTCTAAAAGACCCATGTTTATTTTGCAAGTGAAACATAGATCCTTTCGGGGGTACCTAACTATTAATTAATAAAAATTTATATTTTTGGTTTTCCAGTGAGATGATAATACAGTTAGGTGAAACTAGTATCTATGTGTATTTGTAAAGGAACTCATTTTGATATAAATAGCCACCCCTCCACCCCAGAACACCTCCTATATTTGCACTCCTTAGTCTCAGGGTGGTGAATAACTCATACCCATTCAATATGACTTTACTTGTGCTCTCATGCCAAGTTTCCTGAAAGCAGAGCACATCACAGCTGGTCACAAACTGAGTCCAATTAGAATCTAAACATTTGTGTTCATACCCTGGAATGTTCCATGAGAGGAATGAAATGCCCTCCCTCTTTCCTCCGCCCTTTCTAGTTTCACCAGCACAATATGTACCAGCACAATATGTACCATTCTTTAATTTTTCTTCACTATGTTGTTGTAGTCAGTCTTTATAACTTGCAAGGGCCATAAACTTATTTGACCAGGTAATTGATGAGATCTGTCAATTACGTTCACAGAAAACAATTGCATTTATCATTGTCAAGAAGCCATGCTCATAATATTATTTTAAAACTATACAGTGATGTGCAATTCATTATATGAGAAGGGAGAGAATTAAAACTAGTATAAGTAGTAAATAATAAGAGTGACCTCTAACCAACAGATTTCCTAAAGAAAGGTATTGCAAAACTCAATTTATTTTGAGACCGTGTACCATATGGATTTCAAACTCTAGGGAAAGGAGTAGAAATAGAAGGGGGTATGAGATTCAAAACTTGCTCAACCATAAATACTGCTGATTTAAAGAAAATCCTCTTGGTTAATGACAGACAGCCTGAGTTATTGTACAGATAACAGTAATGAGTGTTAAAGGCGGATCTGATAAGAAATTTTAATTTTAACTAGTCCTAGCATTTAGGTAACCCATTATCAAAATATCTCTGTCAGGAAACTTAAAATAAACATCTGGCAGTAACAGTCTAAAAGACTCACATTTATTTTGCCAGTGAAACATAGATCCTTTCGGGGGTACCTAACTATTAATTAATAAAAATTAATATTTTTTGGTTTTCCAGTAAGATAATAATAAAGTTAGGTGAAACTAATATATAGGTGTATTTTTAAAGGAACTCATTTTCATATAACTAGCCAACCCCCCAAAAAACACCTCCCATATTTGCGCTCCTTCGTCTCAGGGTGGTGAATAACCCATGCCCATCTAGAATGATTTTACTTGTACTGTCATGCCAAGTTTCCTGAAAGCAGAGCACATCTCAGCTAGTCACAAACTGAGTCCAATTAGAATCTAAACATTTGTGTTCATACCCTGCAATGTTCCATGAGAGGAATGAAATGCCCTCCCTCTTTCCTCCACCCTTTCTAGTTTCACCAGCACAATATGTACCAGCACAATATGTACCATTCTTTAATTTTTCTTCACTATGTTGCTGTAGTCAGTCTCTATAGCTTGTCAGGGCCATAACCTTATTTAACCAGGGAATTGATGAGATCTGTCTACAATATTTATGTAATTTTTCACTTGGCTTCAAAATATCAGCATTCACAGTCGAAGCAGTTAGGCTATAATCGACTAAATGTAGTCCCAGTGTATCCATTATACCACATTTTTGCATAATTCTATCTGCCACTAGTCTATTTTTAGCTATTATGGAAAGTTGGCTTCCATGCTCCCTTTCAATCGCTCTTAAAATACCATCCTTGCCCACATTTATTTGCAAATAATCATGAAAAAAGTTATATAACGATCCAACTAGCCTAAAATTGTTTTCTGCATCCATCTGCAGTACAGTAAACAGACTAAGGCAAAATTATGTTTTTGAGGTCCTTACTGCCATTAATACCTATCTCGTTCAAATCATTTCTATTAGGAAATAAAATACAGATTCCACCTGTACTGCAAGGGAGCACCATTGATCCAAAAACAATTAGCAATCTTGGGGGAAGTAAAACATACATCCACCGTATTATTTAAAGGGTCCTCTTCAACTTTCCACACATTTTAATACCATTATCTTAGATTTCTACATCAGTATCTACCCTAACTAAATTCACAGTCTGACCATTAAGATCCATCTCAGAGAAATTTAGCCAGTTATTAGGGCCAATACATGTCAGGAAGGGGCAGGTTTTAATTGCCTTCTCTTCAAGTCAACCAGTAGTTACATCAAATGACTTGATATTTGTATCCATGGCATAATTAGATTTTCTCTGTGATTCCTTTCTTGAAACCTCTGTGTAAGCTGTCAAAACTTTATGATCTACTTCAAAAGTCAATCGACTTAGTCAGAAAGACGGATACTAGTAAAGTTCATTACACTATTGTTTCAACAATTCCATCTCAGTCTAATTTGGCAAGGTGCATTGTTAACTTATCAGTCTGGACTTGCTGGACTTGAATGGAATCATCCCACTTAATTCCATTATTCTCATTGGTTTTCAGTGCTATTACCAGTTGGCTTGATTTAATCTGTGTATTCAAATAGATTTCTGTTACCTCTTTATGTATCTTACTCAGATCCCAGTTCTTTTTCCTTTTTTCTTTGTGGGTTTACCAGCCTTATTTACAGCCGCTACTGAACTCTCTGGGATATTAACAGTGCTAAAATCAGGTATAACGTTAATAGGAGATGAGTAAATATGTCTAAGACCCTTGATGAAGAATATTTATTGGGTATCAAGTTCATCAAGTTTTTTATTAATGCCATCCAGTCTTGCCCCATTAACTGCAAGGGGAGGCTAATAGCATTCCTGGAGGAGAATAGTCTTCAGGACAACAGACAGCATGGATTTGTCTCTGGTAGATCATGTCAGACAAACATGGTGGACTTCTATGACTGGGTAACAAGAGCACTAGATAAGGGTCAGGCAGTGGATGTCCTGTACTTGGACTTCAGCAAGTCCTTTGATTCAGTGACACATGGAATGTTGATAGGCAAGTTGGGTAACCAGGGAATAGGAGAGACATTGATGGAGTGGGTCAACAATTGGCTGGGTGATAGGCAGCAGAGAGCTGTTGTACAGGGGGAGCTGTCATCCCTAAGGGCTGTGATGAGTGGGGTTCCACAGGGCACAGTGTTGGCACCTGTGCTGTTTGGCATATTCATTGCTGACATATCAGATGGGGTCAATAATAAGATCAGCCTGTTTGCAGATGACACAAAGATAGGTGCAATTGTGGACATACAGAGGGCTGGCTACTACGGCAGGAAGACCTGGCTAAACGTGTTCAATGATCAGACAAGTGCCAGGTGGGTTTCAACACAAGAAAGTGCAAAGTTATGCACTTGGATGTCAGGGACCATAGGTTTAGCTACAGAATGGGGAGAATATAGCTGGACAGTACAGAGGAGGGAAAAGGATCTTGAGGTACTCATAACATGGCAAATTAACCATTCAGCACAATGCAGGAAGGCAGCAGCTAAAGCTAACAAGATGCTGGGGTGTATTGCCAGGGTAATCACTTCAAGGAGGAGGGAGGTTATCCTGCCATTGTATAGGTCGATGGTGAGACCCAGCCTGGAGTACTGTGTGCAGTTCTGGCATCCCTTCCAAAAGAAGGATATTAGGCTGCTAGAGGGAGTCCAACATAGTGCAACCAGGATGATAACAGGAATAGAAGATAAACCCCATGAAAAAATACTGAGTGAACTCAATATGTACTCCCTGGAGGAGAGGAGAGGAGCGATAGAGGGGATATGATCAAGACCATCAGGTATATATATTTTTTTATTTATTTATTTAGTTGTTTAACCAGGTATAGCACACTATATGGAGGGCTTTAACAATGTCAGCACAGAGGGGATGTTTAGACTAAAAGGAGGGATGGCCGTTAGGGGGCACAGTCTAAGACTGGAGGGGAACAGGTTCATAGAGAGGGTGGTGGCAGAGTGGAATGCACTTCCCAAAGAGGTAGTGTCACTTAAATCAGTGGTCAATTTTAAGAGAGGGTGGGATAGGATCATGAGGAGGGGAACTAGTGGAAGGTGAGGGGGCAGCTATAGAGTAAACTCAGATAGCTGCACACTCGAGCAGACTCGACAGACCTAAGGGGCTGTATCTGCTGGTGTTTTTCGTATGTTCGTAATGTCCTTTCTTGTTGTCTCGGTATAATTCTTAATAATAACCATCTGTTTCATCAGCATAAAGTTAGCTGCATATTGGTTTTTCATTAAGCTAAGCAATTCCTCACTCAAGTCTGTGGGGAGGTAATGCTGTCTGGTACTATGCACAGTACTTTCAGCTACAGTGCCCTCAAATTTATTCACATGCTCACTCAGTTGTAGACTTTCCTTGTATTTTCATTCTGTTCTTTTAAGGCCAATAATAGTTTGTTGCAATTACTGCAGGACTTCCTCTATTTTTTTTAGGGACCATAGTGCTCTCACTTAGGTCTATATTATCTGCAGCTCTATCACCCCTCCTAGAACTACTCTCCCCAATAAAAGTAAAAAAAAACTGTTGCCTAGTATGTTATCTTTAACAACTCCTTTATTACCTACCACCTTCTCAACATCCACATCAAGTGAGTTAGAGAAGAATACATTTGGTGATTTCTCCAGCATACTCCTGTCTATTGGATCAACAATGAGCAAAATTGGAAGTGAACTACCTTGATTTTTTTTTTTTATATTGGAGTGGAGGTCCTACCCACAATCATTTTGTTAGATATTACTAAATGGTCAGTCATTTTTGTCCATTGTTTTTCCAAAAGAAGGCTTCCAAGCTGTTTCTCTTTTGGTGCCCTGCAATGATTCATTTAATAGAGGATAATATATACTTTTATTTTTTTCTTAGTAATCTTGTGCTGACCATGGCACAAACTTCCATTAAGAGCAGGTCACACTAAAGAAGCAAGTCTTTTATGTGGACTAGATAAATCAATTCTATAGCCCAGTAATAATTAAACAATAAGGCACAACAAGGTGTGTGTTATTGTGTAATAACGTCACTCCTGGGGTGGATTGAAGCATGAGGTGAAGCCACGTGCTTCCACCACCCAGGGTGATGTCTAATAACACACACCTTGATCTGATATTGAATGTAAGTAGCTTGATTTTATACAAAAAAAAATTAATTTAAATGTTTTAGTAGATTTTTAGTGAGGCAGTATATCTTTGTTTCTTAAGAAAAGATGTGACAAAGAGAATATCATCATCACAGTGATGTTATTGTGTAATAACATCACTGTCTCATGCACACACTGACCAATCAGAATACAGGAAATTTTCTTGCCATTGTATAATTCACCTCAACTATCAGTAGTCTGACTACATTTTCTACTATAAACAACTGAATATATTCAAGTGTCTGAGTTGTTAGTTACAACATATAAGCATTTAAAAGGGACACATGGTTCTCACTTCTCTTAACTCAGCATATCACAATGCTATGGCTCTGAATTGGACTCTGAGGATCTGGAAATCTTACACGGTTTACTTGCAGACTTGGAAAGAAGAGAGAGTTTGATCAATTTAACAGTTTAAAGTAAAGCTGAAGCAGACCAAGACAAATTGTTTGAGGGAAAACTCTCAGAAGGTTCTCCTCTAACTCCTCAATTTCTAATACCTTTTTGGCATACTGAAAGGTGAATTAATCTGTGTCTTTCCAAAATAAACTGAGGACAGATCACCAGTTCTAAAATTACTGGAACAACTCAGGCAGTTCACACTCTTCAGAAGATTCAGGAAATTTTGTATGCTCAAAGGGAACAGATCAGGGATGAAAATCCAGAAGACGATAAAAATGGCTGAGCAATCTTGAAAAAGCATCACTGAAATAAAATTAATAAAATATTACAGGTAACGTTCCCCTAAGTAAGGTTCATTTAACACAAAGTACCACCTTCACATACTTCCCACTCTAATACAACTCACTATTAAAACATAAAAGAAAATTACAGCTGCCATAGATTCTAAAATATCCAGACTTTAACATCTGGGGCAGTATCAACTTATGTCTGCTTACTTTAAAAATGTAAAATCTGACAAAAGCTGTTAATCTGTTTGACTACAAGGTCTAGAGCTTCTCAATTGTTTTTAGCCAAAACAGCTTGGCTACTCCACAGTGCTCATTCACCACAAGATGAATCTCACCGCTGGAGATCAAATCTAATGTCAAAAGTACATATATGATACTTTAGCTTTCACCTAGACTTCTACTTTAAACTTTAAGGATGAAAGCTTCTGTTTTTTTAAAGTTTGAACTGCACAGATGAAATGAAGAGAACCAAAAACCACAGGACCTTTACCCTTGATCAAGTTGATATGATGCAGGTGTTAGTTGTAAAACAATTAACATTACATATATTCGCACAGGTTCAATGTCTGAAACGAGATATCACTAAATAACCTGCATGAGGAAGGGTTAAAAAAACAATTTGACTTAACGTGAATTAAGAATCAATCAGGCAACCAGGCGATGTACTGTTCCATTAAAGACATAATTATATTGTCTCAATCTACAATTTAAAAATTGTTTGCAATCAAGCACATAAAAGAAAATGCAGAATTCAAAGAAAGTTCACAAAAATAAGATGCAATTTAGGAAGTTTATACACTATGGTTCAAACAGTGAATACATAAATTAATTTTGTATAAAAAATTGTGCAAAACTGATCAGAGTGACCCTTCAAAAACGAACACCTTTATTTGTCAGGATAATTCTAAAAATACTTTATTCAGAGTTTAAAGGGCAGTTTTGGTGTACCTAAATACCCAACCACTGCAATGCTCCTAAACTACAAAAAAAAGCTATGTGAATCAGTATACTCTCCTTCTTGTGGCTATGCCTGTTTTAGTTGCTCACTCCAGTTCCATTTGACCTCCAGCTAGCCTCTGGCTCCCAAGTGGGTTCAGGAGGCCTCAATGAATGAAGTTCCATTGCCCCATTTTTCCAATTCCTTCACTCCTGATCAATTCCCCAAGGGTTCTATGTCATAATGGCGACCGCCCTCACAAAGTGTGTTTGCTCCCTCCCCCCGCACACCTATATGTGTTGCAACATCCTGTTCTGGTGGGTAGCCCCAATGACATGCACCACTATTGAGTCACTGTTTCTATAGGTGCCCAATCACAGTTGCCCATGTCATGGGATACCATTCCCAAGCGGGAGGAGGAGCTGATGTGTTCCAACCCTTCCTACCTGCAGAGGATACAAACATTTAAAAAAATGCAGCTGTGGACTGGAAACCCTGGCTAGCATAACCTTGATTTCAAGGAGGCTATGTACAAGATAAAAATCTCTTGAAAAGCCTGTAGTGGCAAAATAACGGCAGACACATGGAGACTCAGCGGCTTAGTGGTGCAGCAACTCCCTCCTCTGTAAAAGATGCTGTCATGAAACTTTCTTTCAGGGTCCTATATCAGGCACATTACAGGTCTGATGCTGTGCCCCACAAGTCTACTGTTTCATCTTCAACCCATGGGGATCACAGGATACTACTGGAGTAGCTGCTTTTGTTCCCAAATTGTCCTGTCCTAGCCCCAGAACTGTGGCACTTTGATTTGAACAAGCTCATATGTCAAAGCAAGTAGGGGCTGCTTTGCAATATGCTCTCTGGTTGCTATCAATCAGTACATGTGCTTCACCCACAGTTGATTTATCAACTGGCTTACATCTAAAGAAACTGAATATTCCTGTCAGGACAGTGTCCAATGAACATTATAGCAATCTCAAACCCAGAATACTCAAGCTTTTTGCTTTGTTTTAAACAACCAACTACTAAATAAGTAGCTTAATGTAACCTCATCTAATAGTCAAATGGACTCTCCCTATTTACGAGTAGGTTCCCAATCCTGGCATGTCATTGGGACTGTGCCAGTCACCATCAGGGGTACACCTACAATGGGTGGGGCCAGAGGCTGGCAGTGTGGGGACTGGTTGGGTGACTTTCCTACAAGCTATGGGAGACCAGCAGACACCAAGGAAATTAATTTCATTGCATGGCTTGGGGACGGGGGAACAAGACACCAGAAAAATGTCATTTACTACATGTTCAGCAATGGGGGTTAGGAGGTGCAGGCCATATGACTTGATTTGGGTAGGTGGTAATTAGTGAGGCCCTTGCAGCTAGTTATCTCATCATCAAACCTACAATGCGGTGGACACATATATATATATATATATATATATATATATATATATATATATATATATACACACACACGCTACCAGCAGCTTGCATAGGTGCACTGGCATGACTTAGGGTTTGTCGCAAATGGGTTAGTGATTCACTAACCATGTTATTCAGTTTGGCACTTTGTGCTACTCCTCTGCTTTAGGGCTATAAGAAGTGTTAACAAGTCGCTAACCTGTTTAGCAGTCACTATAGGCCTTCAAATACCCTGCCCCTGGTAAAGTAGAAAGAAAAAAAATTGCTGCTGTGTGCCAAATGTTGTGGCACTTAGTAATATCAATCTGTAAGTAGTCTGCACAAGGCCTGTGGACATCATTTTCACCTAGTAAAAATGAATTATATTTTTCTAAACCCATGTCTCTCTTTTCCTCTTGTGGAATTGGTTCTTGGGAATTTAGTGGGTCCCTGGGTTAGTGGAAAATTCAGGATAGGCAGGTAGAGAGCCCAGGAGGTTTGGTGTTACTAGGAACAGGATGCACTAAGGGCAACTGTGGGAGGATCTTGCTCTCTGTATTGAGTTTTGGGACATACTGGGAAGGCTGAACTGCATCGATCTAACCAGCAGGACAGGAGGCACAGGTCCATCTTCACTCCAAAATAACCAGCAGAAGTTCAGTTAGCAAATGTGGTGCAACCATGCATGAGGTGGGTATGACCCAAGTTCACCTGACTGTTAGAGAAGGATGTGAGTGTCTTAAGCCTTTTGAGTGTAATTAAACAACTGAAATAAAATAATGAGGAAGGCTCCAAAAATCAGAGCCCCATATCTAAAGCAATTGTGAAAATCTATGGTAAGGACCCTGTGTGAGGCAATGCATGAGGAAAGCATAAGAATGTTGATGTGTAAATATTCTTACAGGTGCAGACTCAGTTACACCCCATCCTCCATCACTATACACCAGCAAAGAAGCACCCTGCCTCATCACAAGTGTCCTTGGTATGGGATTTTATTTTGTTCAAGCTCCAAGAAATGAAAGCTTTGCAGTACGTCAAATACTGTACGGAAAGTCAGTGTCAGCCATGGCAAACCCAGCTCATGTCATGGGACTGCTGGTTGGTGAAATTAAAACATTTTCTTTGTTTTTTTTTTGCTTCTATTTTTCCTCCCCTGGCCCTGGTCAGCCCCTTCCTTTCAGCTGTCTGCCCAGCCCCGTCCCTCAACCTTCGGGCCCTCACCTTTGTAGCCCCATGGCTTATCCTCCATGACAGGGTAGTGGGGATCCCCCAACTTGATCCACCAGGACCGGATCCACTGTTCAGGTGGTGCCCTCTCAGGGGCAGTGCCTGCAGTGAACGACCATCATGCCACTCGACTGGACCTCAATTTCCACTTTTTTCCCTGCAGAGGGGAGTGTGCAATGTCAACAAAGGCCATGCATGCGTTCACACACAGCATGACCACTGGATGCTCCACCTCCATGCCCCACTGTACAGAACCTGGCATGCCAACACCTAGCCTCCGCTAGGTGTCAAGCAAATGCCGGTCTCTGTTCCCCACCCTCCCTGGGAGAGGAGAGCTGTCCTCTGGATGCTTGATTCTCTCTCTCACCCAGGCCAGCCCCCAATGACCCATGAACACGGGTCACTGGCATGGCAGGAGGTAAGGCAACGCTGCCTTAGCCATCCATACTACTGGGCCTGCTAAAAACATTTTCTTAACTGGAGGCAGCGCTAAAGGAATGCACAACCTGATGTAAATACAGTAATCCTCTTTTTTTGGATATGGTCGAGGGGGGAATGAAGAAGCAGGAGCTGGTGACATTGATCTTAGCACTAGTGGCATTACCACCACAATACCTCTGCCGTGCATGCCACAAGCATTCTAACCAACAATACATTCCATCCAGTAGCTGGCTATTTTTCAAATTTTAAATACTTACAAGATCCATTCCCTGGCACTAAGAATCTCTCCCACTCCCTAGTCAGAGTACCATCACCATCTATGCATCCTCCCTTAGTGTAATCTGCTATCACCCAGTCCCTAGCTAAACATAGTAAATATCATCATAACCACACAGTCTCAGTGAACTGAATGCTTGTTAGTGTAAATACTGGCATTGAAGATATTTTCCAATTAATTTCTCAAAAATTCAGGCTTTATGCATTTAATGAATAGCAAGTACCCAATTTCTGCTGCAAGCACTGTCCATCTCACTACAGCTATGTGAAGCAGCGGTCCAAGAACAGTCTCTTCATTCACAGTATATGTATCACAGCACACTGGACACAGCTCCCTAATGTTTTTGCTGCCAGGCCCTGCTAATCTGCTCAATGCCTAAGCCACCCCAGCTGGTGTGTATTAGCAGGCCACACTTAGAATGACATGTATATACTCTATGATGTGCAGTGCCATCTTTTTTGATCTGAATAATCAAATTAAGGAGTGGATCAATTGGCAGTGAGTCCACTGCAAGTAATAGTGACAGAAACATGGTCACGACCATTGAGGATGCTTAATTCTTCCAGTGCCATGCTTTGCCCACTGCCTTCATTTCATTGTGCATGACTACTTAAAGCAAAAAATAGAGGTGGACTCCACACTGGTTACTGCCCACCTGTGTGGCAATTGTAGCCATTCCAAAAAGGCCAGAAACCAGCTGAAAGATTTCCATGCTAAAATGGAATCCCAGAACACACAGTAATTGTTCTCATGGTCCAGGGGCTGGGTATACCTAAGGAGTGGCAAAACCCCAAAACACAATGAAGTAAGCTACATAAAAAGCACACTCAGTAGAGGGTCAAGATAATAAATAAATGAAAATGTCTTACCTTCCAGTAATTTATTTTCTTCTAGCCTGGCATCTGTCACTTCAGCAAGACAGCGTAAATGACACCCCATGTGGTGTCTTATTGGAACTACCATTGCTTCAACTTCAAGTTGTCTTCTGCCTTGCAGTGAGTAAGATAGGCATAGTGCTAGCACAGCATACTGTTGTTTTTCTTCTCTCAGCTTCACTTCTTTCTCATGATGTTTTTTCCTTCTGGTTCCACCATGTTTTGTTGACAACTTACTGTACAGCAACACAAATTTGCCAACTGCGATCACACCGCCCGGCGAATTTGTCAACCATCTGCCTCAGTGCCTATTGCAATGGGACACATTTAGGAAGTTTACAGGGGGATTCATCCCCTGCACCCCCCACATGGAAGACTTGGCTCCTCACACCCCACAGACTTATATGTAATCAACTCTGAGGAAGGGAGGTTTCATGGAGAGAGCAGTCAACACCACGAGTCACTGTTTCCGTACAGCACTCTGACAACCCGTTCAACATTATGGATGTCGAACAGGTTGTGTCACTGTAATGGTTTTGCTGTTTAGGGTTCACTGTAACAGCCGTATACCTTCCTCACTTCGTCATCCCAACCAGGAGTGGTCTAGTGTTTTGGGTCCACTGCTCCAATCGCTATGCTGCCTTTCCTCATCAACATCTTCTGCCTTCCATGACTGATGCCATCTTCATACTAGGATTGAGCACACAAGAAGCCTGCTTTCAGGAGTTACAGTTCAAAGTAGGATCCAGCCTCTTCTGCAGTCAGTGAATCTCCCCCCTTCCCACCCAGGTCGCTCCCATTTGTTGGGTTATTAGAACGCAGGACTGGGAGGCAATCAAGCTTCTGTCAGAGTTTTATTTTCTGCACCACCTATTTTCTGCCCTCCAGCAGCACTGCATTAATACATAAATAAGCGACACAAGACAAGTTTAGCCAAACCAGCCCAGTGGCACTGAGGGTTGAGGCGCTGAATGCCACACCTTGCACCACACTGGCAAACTGGATTTGGGAATGGACTCGGGCCACCGGGGGTCAGCAGTGGAGGGAAATGATTGAGCATCTGGAAGATTCATAGTAAGATTTTGTTAGGAGCTAGGGAGCGGTGAGGCTCATAATTGCTCCTATTTACTAATAATAATTCAAAGTTGGATGTAACATAATACATTTATCCAGCTGATTTTTAAAAGTCCTTTTAGATCTACTAATAATAACATCAATTGGAAGAGCATTCCATATCTTAACAATACGTAATGTAAAAACATATTTCCTTGGTAAATATTTATATCGTCTTTGTTGAATCATTAAAGGGAGTCCTCAAAGGTTATGGTTATCTTCTTTAAAAGTAAACCCATGGTTTTCCAATAAAATAGGGTAATTAATAATGTCATACATTAATAAGAGATCCCCATCTCAATCTTCTAATAAATAATGGCATTAGATTAAGAGATTGTAATCTGTCTTCATAGGACATATCTTTAAAACCTTTTATCATTTTAGTAAATCTCCTTTGAATTTTCTCAATTTAAACAATATCTTGTTTTTTATAGGGATATCAGAATTGTGACAAGAAGTCTAGATGTGAAAGAACATATGCCCTATAAAGTGGCATACGTACTTCTTTTTCTCTTGATTTAATATTCCATTTGATTGCCCAAATAACTCTTTTTGCTGCATGAATTACTTCATTAATTTGAAGGTCAGGGAGGCATTTGTTAGTTATAATGACCCTTAGGTCTTTTTCACTTTCTGAATACTGTAGTAATTTATTATCCAATATATGAACATGTTTAGGGTTGTTAGCGCTAAAATATAAAGTCTTGCATTTTGCATGATTTAATTTAATTCCCCAATTTGAGGCCCATAAAGAAATATTATCCAAACCCTTTTGTATTGTATTGACTTGTTCGCTGTTTTCACACGGTCTTCCAATCTTAATATCATCTACATATTTAATGACATTAGAGATACAAGTCTTAGAAATGTTCATCACAAATAAATGAAACAAACATGGACCCAAAATAGAGCCTTGAGGTACTTCACTAGTAATTGATCCTGGATGTGATAGTTGGCCATTTATTAGGACTTGTTGTGAATGCTTATTCAACCAGTTAGCTATCCAACAAACCAAAAGTTGGATTGATGTTTATTCAATATAATTTTGTTATTAAAGCCCAGTGATGGAGCAAATCAAATGCTTTACTGAAATCCAAATATACTACATTGGCAGGGGCATTGCCAGGAACACACAGTGCAGGGATGAGGGGGTGGTGGGGCAGTGACGTCTGTCTGGACCATCTCTCCTCTGGTCCCCCAGGTTCTCTTCCAATACTGACCCTCTAGTTGCAGAAAGGTTGCAAGGTAAGTGGGTGGACCCTTCCCCAGGGGGGGTGATCTGGGGGACTGGAAGGTCCTGGGAGGCGGTCTGGGGGAAGGAGATCTCAGGTGGGGAGCAGAGGCTATGGTCAAGTGGGCACCTCCAAGAGATGCTCTGGCCAACCAAGGGCATAAATAGAATTGAAAAAAAAGACATACATAGCCCAGCTTTTTCAGACATAGCTTCTTTATTACAATTTCCACAATGTAGTTTGTCAGGCAATAGCAACTCCGTATAAAAACATTAAGTGCATTTAAAAAAAAAGCACATATAACATGCACCCTTTAAACAATCCCACAAAAAAAATGACACAGTGGTGCAAAGGTACTAAGGTGCTCCAGTGCCTTACCTCTTACCATGCAGGTGATATGACCAGGAATGAGCTCAGATCAGGAGGCAGGAAAGATGGGAGAGGATCGAGCAGCTGCTTGGCAGCTGTCCACTCCCAGACTGGGATGGTGGGTTACCTTGGCTCTTGGCTGCCACTAGGTGGAGGCCTGGTTGTAGTGCAAGTTCAGGAAGGCAGAATGCAGTTAGGGAGGGTGGAAGAACCCACTGCTCTGGAGCACATGTGTGCCTCCATGCACATGCATCCTCCGTGCTGCCACAGGCTCAGAAAGGAAGAAAATGGAAAGAGATCTGCCTGGGCTCTGTGACATACTACCTGCCAGCCCATGCTCTGTTCTGCCACCTAGCCAGGACCTAGTACTAGATATGGGTCACCAGGTGGGGGGGGGATGATCCTCCCCTACTTGTCCCCCACTATGGGGTGTAATCCATGGGGGTCTAATGGCACCCAGTTAGGTTGAGGTAGGCCACTGAGCAGGAGGGAGCAGAAACAGGACTGATGAGCCCCACCTTCACTTACTGAAGGAAGATAACGATGATGGGGGGAAACAAATAACACAAATAAATTGTAAACCACATCACATTATCTCAGATGGAAAAAAGTCTTGATGCCTCTGGTTACACCTTGAAAAATGCTGAACTGAATAAGTTTCCTGTTTCTTATTTATGTTCTGGAGCCTTTCCTGAGTGTGCACCTTTTTTTTTGCAGTTTAGTTAAAGTAGAAAATCACCGCACTGGCTAAAGCAGGAGGTGACTACATATTAGAATTCTACATTTTATTTACACAAATGTTTATTTGATCAGTGCAAGGCCCCCAGTAAGTTAGCAATAAGACACTATGAGGTGTATGTTAAACAGTTCTAACACATGGCTGGGGGGCATAGTGAGGCACGAGGCTGCAAGCCGAGTGTGTCCAGCCCCCTAGCTGTGCATTAGAACTGCCTAAGGCACTCCCAAGAGTGGCTTATTGCACTTACGAAATGGGCATCCAAATTTTAGATGCATATAAAAATTTAAATTGTTATGATTGAGCAACAGAAAAATTAAATTTTTGCCTTATTTTAAATAAAATTGTTCCTGGATGTGATTTTTTTAAACTTGAGGACTTTTTCCTTACCGTGGCCCCCATAGTATCAGTTTTTTTTTTGTGTGTGTGTGGTTCTCATGGTCTCCTCACAGACATACACACCCACACACTCTTCCATTATTTGTGCCCCATTAGTTAGTTTGAGTAATAGAGGTTTTTCTTTTATTAGTGAAATGAAAGGGAGCATACCAAGCGGGCATGACAGTAACTGTCACAAAGTGAAGGGAGCAACACAGCATGGCAGCAAGTGCGAGCACGCTGCTGTTAGAATCGAGCACTCTAGAACCAGAGAACTAAATCAATCACTCAATCAAAATCTTTATTTATCCAAAGCGGGCACCATTGAGCAAGGCTCATTTGCAAGGTGGATACTGAATTTGAAGTGTCCATTTTGAGCGGCAGCAGCTGTCAGAGAGTTAAAAAAGTGTTACAGCACAGCAGCAAGTGTTAGAAACTAAGTTGGCTTCTGTGAGAAAGGAGCACTGTAGAAGGCAGAGGAGGATGGCATTTAATAGTTTTTTTTACTGACTTTGAGGTGTGTGTGTGGTGGATTTATACTTGTGTGCTGTTTGTCATTTCTGTCATCCGGTTGACAGAAAGAGCTAAGGAGTGGTAGTGTGAACAAGCGAGGAAGCAGGCAAAGGGGACAGGCAGATGGGTCGATAAAATCAGTACTGAGTCCTGTTTGCCAGGACTAGTTGAGCCATGCAATAGACACTTCAAGTGCATGTCTATCAACCAATTACAGGGCTCAAAATCATAAGCCCATTTCATAACTTCCCCATGCTGCACAGAGAGTGTAATACATCATCACTCTTGCACACTATGGATCTGTAGGGTGAAAAAAATGATAATTCAAAGAGCAAATTTGGTTTTGAGGAATAGTGAAGAAACCTACTATAAAAACAGAGACAATGTCAGCAGAAAGACACCATTGTCTCATCCAGCCTGTTACACCCTATGCTAGAGTGTGACCTGAGTAATTATTAGTCCTTTAACTCTGTCCCAGCTATGCTTGAAACCATTGCTGTATTTTTCACCCACAGCTTTAGCTCCTGCTGAGTAGTTCCTCAAAGGTTACCTTACACATTCCTTTCAAGATTTCAAAGCTGTCTATCAAATTCCACACATTTTATGAAAATTGATGGTTTTTAATATCACCCATATCACATTTCATGATATTCAGATATGTAGTTTTAAATGTTCAGCGGCTCAGAATCTGGTAGTTTTTTTCTTTGTGAATTTACATAGCTGAAAATGATTCCAAGGCAATCCATTTTACTGTTGAGAAAACAAAGAATATTTGTGCCAGTAGTAAGCCAATCAAACTGCAGTCAGCTAACCACAGAAATAATCGTTCCCTTTCTCGCTGAACAACTAATGTACAAAATCTCTTTACTCTTTTCAGTTTTCACAGGCCTAAACAATATCATGCTCCAACATTTCAGGGTAAAACAACTTCCACAAGGGAAACATTGCAGCATTCTTTTGAGCTTTAGTGCTATACTTGCCATGTCTTTTTATGGTTGCATGGGCAGAGCTATGCTGATGTATTGCTATCAGTGGATAGAAAGAAGGGATGGTGGAAGTATGTGATCTGAATCCTTTCCTGCATGCTTCCACAGTGCTGCAGTCATCTTCCACACTACCTCGGTTACTGCTGTAGTGTTGTGTCTCCACCACTCCTCTCCATGGCTACAGTAGCCCCCCTCTGCAGGTGAACTATTGCATTCCTACCAGTCACTTCCCCTATGGCCAAATAAAAGGAGACCACTAAGAAGCACACCTGAGCTCCATGAACATGTGCGACTTCACGTTCACAGTTGCGCATGTTCTAGTTCACTCCTGCAGTTGCAGTGAAGTCATATATACGCACAGAGCCCTGGAGGCCATCTTGGGCATGGCAGACTGTTCTGTCATGAGCTCAGTGAGGACTCTTAAAGTGCTGATGTAGCCATGTCGACTCTGACCAGAGATTGTTTTCCTTCTATTAAGTCGTGGGTTGTATCTGAAACTATGCTCTCAAACCATTCAGTTTTCATGGAGACTGCATCATTTTCTTGGCTGGATATAGTTGCAATCTATAACCTGCTGGCTTCTCAATTTTGTGAAAATTCATGAAATTTCACAAAAAGTCACCCTAGTGAATTGTGCAACCTTGGGTTACTGGTCTAAGTACCTGCCACTGTTCATAGCACTCAGATATTAGTTTGGAGCTTTCAGTAGAACAAAAGCTGGCAGTTTATTTCTTTGTGAATTTTCATTACATTTTGCCAATAGTTTCAGCTGGTTATAACTCAGCTGGCGTGTAAACTGCTTGCCTGAAAATTGGAATGCTTACCCATGAATTAAGGTCCTAAGTACCCGACAGATTTCCAGAAGTTTGATTATATAAAGGGGATAACATTTTAGCAGTTTATTGATTTCTGAAATTCTGTTTTTTCCTTCTGCATCATCAACTAGACTAGCATGGCTACCACAAATCTTTAAAATTCTGAGACGATTTGCAAATATGTTCAGCAGATAATAACATAGCTGGCCTTTAAGATAAAGGCATGCAAACTGGCATTACCACCCTTAGAATGCAACTCAAAGTACATATTCTGTTTCCAGACATGAATTTATGTAACACTAAAGTTACATGGGTTCAAAATCTGGCAGTTTGTTTGAGAAAATGTCCAAACTATTTTATTGCATATAACCCAGCCACATTTGGAGCAAAATACCTGAATATTTGCCTTCATCAATATTTTAGAAGGGTATTGGAAACTACTAAATGTGGCAACATTTTGTCAAGTTGCCTTTAGGTTACTGGGGAGCATAATTTCACAATTTACTTATTCTTGGAATTTTGTGAAACTTTCCTAACAATTTAAGTTCTTCTAACACCATTGCACTTAGAGGTATAGAACTGGTATTTGGCATGTTTGCCCAGTATCAATGGGCCTTAAACATTTAAAATCTGGTGAGACTCATTTGCGTACTGTAGTTTTCAAGAAACAGGGGAGTTATCACGGACTACTTTTTGGTAAAATGACATGAACATTTTAAACATTTTCTCAAACTTTCAAGGAAGCAGAGTAGATCATGCTGCCACAAATCCACTTGTGGAATTTTGTTTTCCTAGCACTAATCACCACTGCATCTGATGTGGATGGTTACTCTCCTAGTTTCCTGAATCAGCTGGACATCAATACTACTGAGCAATTCTGAGTTCTGTTGCACACTAGGGGTAACTACTTTTCACTCTTATGCCCTAGCTAGACCAACTAGAACCAGCTGGTCCCAGTTTCATTATTTATATTCTGACATCGTTCTTGTGCTCTCAACTGACACCATCTCTAACCAATAAAAAAACACTCCTTTTCCTGCTAGATCGATTCATTCTGAATAGCCTGAATTCATCCTTCTGATGTCCCAGTCATGTTGCTGTGAGTGCTACTAAGTCCTGGACTTGCAGGTATATCAAACTCTCAAGCATGTAGATATTCCTGGACATGATTCTTATGACGACCTATATTCAAGTGGAAATTGTTGCCCTGTATGCTTCTTTGCTCCCTCTCCCCTCCCCGGGTTCACTTCTTCTGGTGCTACAAAACTTTACAGTCCTTCTCTTGGCAACACCCTACATCTGACTCTTGCCTTTGGTGAATCCCTGTAATAGCACTCCCCTATCCTTTTAGCTTTACTCCCACCTAACTACCTTGTCTATTCCGCTAGCAAGTATCCACACTCCCTTCTGGCACAGGTGCAGCCCTTCTCGGTGGTGCAGGCATCCCTTTTCCAACAGTTCCCTCCAGTTAACCAGAAAAAGAAGAACCTCCCTCTTGCAGCAGACCCTTAAGAAGAGATATGGTAGTAGTCAGAGATTCTGTACTGTATGTCCTAGTAAATATCTATATATATCTAAATATACTGTATCTCAGAAAATGCAGATGGAATGAGTAGGGATTTCCTGTGATATATCTAGACACATCTAGATATATTGGGACGTATCTCACTCACAGCTGCAACCTTCCTACTGAGCCACTACCATTCCCCAAAGGCATCCAGGACCTCAGGATCTCAGACCAGAATTTTCCTTCCTCCTTCATGGTAGGTCAGATGCATGTCTGGGCAAAATTTAGGAATACAGCTGTTGAAGAATCATCACTTTTCTAGATTTTACAAAACATTTCAAAGTTTTATTTCAAGTACTCCTGTTAATTTGCAAGTTCTGGCTGATTACAGAAACATAGAAACATAGAATTTGACAGCAGATAAGGATGGCTTGGCCCACCCAGTCTGCACATTTCCCTACCTAATGGATAAGCTGCAGATCCTAGCTAACCAACAGCCTACTTCTTCCTACCTCTACCCCCTAGAATTGCCGAATGTCTGTCCCATGCATTCTTGAATTCTACCACTGTTTTTGACTCCACAACCTCCTCAGGAAGGCTGTTCCATGCATCTACAACCCTCTCTGAAAAATACTTCCTCACATTACCTCTGAGCTGCCCCTTTCAGCTTCAAATTGTGCCCCTTGTTCTGCACACATCTTTTCTAAAGATGCTACCTCTTGGACTTTGTTGATTCCCTTGAGGTACTTAAAAGTTTCTATCATGTCCCCTCTCCTCCACTCCTCAAGGCTATACATATTAAGCTCCTAATTTCTCTTGATATGTCTTCTGGTGCAGACCCTGCACCATTTTAGTTGCCCTCCTGGACTGCTCCATCCTGTCTCATGTCATTGTGGAGATTGGGTCTCCAGAACTGCATGCAGTACTCCAGGTGGGGTCTCACCAGCTGTCTGTACAGAGGGATAATAACTTCCTGTTTTCTACTGGTGATGCCTCTTCCCCTATGCATCCCAGTATTCTCCCAGCCCTCCTTACTGCCCTCTCACATTGCTTGCTCACCTTTAGGTCATCTGATATGACTACGCCCAGATCCCTTTCCATTGTTGTTGTTGTTGTTAGTATCTCACCCCCCATTGTGTACTCTTCCCCTTGGTTTTTGTTTCCCAGGTGCATTACTTTGCACTTCTTAGCGTTGTATCTAAGCTGCCATACATTTGACCATTCCTCCAACCTTCCCAAGTCCCTTCTCATCTTTTTCATCCCACCTTGTATATCAACTCTGTTGCAGATGTTTGTGTCGTCTGCAAAGAGACATACTTTTCCTTCCAGTCCCTCTGCAATGTTGCTTATAAAGACATTAAAGAGGACCGGTCCTAGTACTGAACTCTGCAGTACCCCACTAGTAACTCCCCTATCTTCAGAGTGGACTCTGTTTACTATTACCCTCTGTGTCTTGTTCTCCAGCCAATTCTTTACCCAGGCTGCCATCTTGGGACCCACTCCCAGGCTGGCCAACTTGTACTGTATATTAATCTTTTGTGTGGGACTGTGTCAAATACCTTGCTAAAGTCTAGGTAGGCCATGTCCACAGCCCCTCCCTGAGCTGCTACTTTGGTCACCCAGTCAAAGAAATCTATTAGATTCATCTGACATGACCTTCTTGCTGTGAATCCATGCTGCCTTGGGTCCTGTGCTTCTCTGGCCTCTAGATGCTCAACAATTATTTCCTTCAGATGTGATTTCATCATTTTCCCAATCACTGATGTTAAACTAACAGGTCTATAGTTTTCTGCTTCTGCCCTGCTCACACTTTTGTGAAATGGAATAACATTTGTCCTCCTCCAGTCCTCAGGCACCACCCCATCCTCCCATGATTTATTAAAGAGGGTAGTCAGTGGTGTCACTAGTTCTTCCCTTAGTTCTTTTAGAATTCTGGGATGAATCCCATTGGGCCCCATTGCTTTGTCCACCTTCAGTTTTAAGAGTTACTTTAGAACCCTTTCTTCTGTTAAAGGGCTGGTATCAACCGCCGAATCCAGCATGTTTCTATTGTTTGGTTTAGGTACCTCCCCCTCTTCATTTGTGAATATACTGTAACTTGGCAATACTTTAATCAACAGATTTGAAAGCTGAAAGCTCCACACTATATTGCTGGGTCTACACACCTGCTTAATCTAGTGGCATTGTGTTATCTGCTTCAAATGTTTTAGAAACTCAAAATCCCACTATTTACTTATTAACATTAAGAAGCTTTGGTTGTTTATAGCCCAACCACTGTGTGAACTAGTGACCCAATTATTGATAGGCACATTCTGTGTTGTAAGGACAATTAACTTTCCAGAAGTAATTGTGTTTTGTTATGATGTTGCAGACACTCACAATGATGCAGTTTTCATATCTGCAAATTTTTGTGAAAATGTGTGAAATATTTGGTGTCTTATAGCTTGGCCACCCTTAGAACTAGAAATCTCAAACAGGATTGCATATTCTTTAGGTATGGTCACTCAAACCTGCCCAATAAAAAATGGATGTCCATCTCATTGTTTTAGAATTACGTGGGAAAAATTTGTAATTAAAGGTATCTGATATTTCATGGAAATTTGTATTGAAAAATATGGAACATGAATCTGTAATCCTGCCCAGATTTCACTAGTAAAATTCAAACTTCATGCTGGCAGTATAGCCCTGAGGTTAGAGCAACTAGCTGTGAATTAGATTGGTATATCCAGCAGACCTGGGCTTGATTTCCACAACTTCCACTTGCATACTGTGTGAATCTGAGCAAGTTATTTAACTCACCAGTGCTCCCAGGTAGCCCTTGAAAACAGAAGTAACATGGAGGTGGGAAGGAGGTGAGGGCAGGATAGGATGGCAGGTCAGTAGGGAGGGCTTAAGTATGCTTTGTCCAATATGTTATTTAATGACACCTGTCATGTTCAGAAGAAGGGGTAATAAAAATATTCTGTTGAAGTTTTGGGGTCAAAATATCACAAAAGAAAATTAAGTAACATTGTTTGCAGGGATGTTCATTGGCCCAGTGGGGACCATGTTGCCTTCCTGTGCCAATGACCTGAGTTCAGGTGTAGCTTAGTGAGCCAGTTTAATGGGCCAAGGCTGGTGGGGAAGATGCTGCAATGTGCAGCATCAGCCCCAGTCTGGGGAGGGACAAAGCAGTGTTTTGGAACACACACAACACCATGTGGTGGGCCGTGGAGCCTTACCTCACAAGGTATTGACATGCATGTTGATGCCTGATGGGCCCATGCACTGTGTCAGAACTGTCTCCAGTATTGCAAAGGGACCTGGGCAAATGAGGATACAATTCTGCCATCAGAAAGAGAAGAGAAATTAACTGCACAACACTATGTTAATACAGATATTAGGGTTGAAGATAGAAAAGTGCACAAAGTAGGGAAATAAAAAACATTAGGGATTTGGGTCTCCAGAGCATTGGTAAATCAGTGGTGGAGTATTCCTTGGGGTTGTCAAACATAATGCTCACCCTTGCCCTGAGAAAACAAGGTCACACATGATCTCTTTTCTTCATGCAGGGCCCACCACTGATTCAACAATACTCCAGTAACCCAAAACCCTAATGTTTTTCTTTTCCCTATTTTGTGCACGTTGTTTTCTTCAACCCTAATTTCTGCATTAATGTAGTTTTCAATTAATATATATATATATATATATATATATATATAATACAGGCATGGTAGCACCTATATGTTAGGATTAAGTAACCACTTTAATATCAACCCCTGATTTCTGTGCCTTATAAACTCTGCCCCATTCAACTGATTTATTTGAAATTTGACAGTCACTGAGTGGGTGTCAGGATCTGTGGATTCTGATCGTTTATTGGTGATCGGTTCAGTGGGGGCAAAGTTATACAGATGCAACACATGTTGAATTGGCCAAGATTAAGACCTTTACTTTCTCACCTATAACTAAAAATACTAGGCAGTTTTCAAACCTGAATGTTGCAAGTCTAGTTTGCCCCAAGTTGCGTGCTTTTGTGCTTTTTAAGTCCCTAACTTGACCTGTTTTAAAAAAATAAAGGAAAAAACACACGTGCTGAAAATTTTGTGGATCACTGGTTTTTTATAACATTTCTAAATTCGGTTGTTTGGGGACAATGCATACAAGTCTGCAAGGGTATGGATAACCTGATACTGTATACAGGGCTTTCAACAGTGTTCATTCAGCAGGGGTGGGGCTACACATCAGTGTGCAGCCTCCCCCAGTGATTGGGGCTGTGCATGCTTTTGTTGAAAAAACAGTCTTTTGTGGCAATTAGCTACATTGGCAACTACATTTCTTTGCACTGGACACCAAGTTACCCAATCCCCAGTGCCAGCTAAGTGATAAAACTTTCTGACTCTGACACTGGGATGTCAACTCCCAGTGCCGGTAAAGTCCCTTCCATCCTTTATTGTTTAATTAACCCCCCACCCCACCTGCCACACCAAGATCCCAACACCAGTGTGCACAATTCCCAGTGACAGCTTAGACCATCACTTCCCTCAACCCAGCTGTGTGTGACACTAACGTTCCCATCCCTATTGACAAAAAACATCAAGCCAACACTGGGGTTCCCAATCCCCAGTGTCACTATCTGCAAAATAAAAACAGTCCATCATCATTTTCATGTTTTTAAAATCAGCAATATAAAAACACAATTCCATAAGTGTGTTTGTTGTGCCATTCACCACCACCACTGTCCCTCCCCAACCCACCCGCCCTGACCCTCCCATTCAGCAGCCACTCCCCTACCCCTCACTCACCTAAAAATGGTCCACCATCATAGATCCAGTCTCTAAGTTGGAAGACATCCTCCTGCTCCTGACACCATGACTGTGAACTGAGGAAGTATGATTAATGTATTTCCAATGCATTTTGAATTTTTATTCATGGCTTAATCATTTTTTTTATTTTTCTCTAAACTATTCAACACAGCCTTTTTTGGATCCCACCTGATTAACAAGGTTGGGGAAATGTTTTAATGCACACTGAAAGTTGATTTCAAAGTTGCACTGCAGCATCAACATTCAGGCAGGATTTGAAAATGTTCACCTACTGGAGTCATGAGGTGAGGTCTTAAGAAGACTGTGTTGAAAATGTGGGGTCAAACAAAAAAAAAAACAAAGTTATGAGGTACATTGAAATTTTACAAAGCCAGCTTATAAAATTTGGTAATTTTCAGTATTCTGACCTCAAATGTTCAACATAGCCAGTTTTTACCACGGTCATGAATGTGACAGCAGTTGTTTTTCAAAGCCTGCCAGTATTTTACCTGTCATGTTCAGAAGGGGGGGGTCAGAAAAAGACAACTTTAGAAATGTGTGGTCAAAATGTGAAAAAAAAAAAGAAAGTTATAAAGAAACATTATTAGCAGGGCCAGCCACTGGCCTAGCAGGTAGTGGTCTGTGTTCACATGCCATTGACTCAAGTTCAGGGATGACTTCAAGGAGCCAGCAGCACAAGGATAGAGGCCACACTGATGTGTGTCACCGATCCTATCCGAGGAAAGGCTTGTGCAGTGTTCTGTCACACAGATGACACCCTGTAGCAGGCTGGGGAACCTTCCCTCACAAGGGGCTGACTTCTTGTCAAAGCCTGACACTGCCACATACTTCACTGTAAGAATATGGGTTAACATGGAAAAATGGGCCTTGAAATATTTCTACTGAGCTGTTTATTCTGGTCCCAAAGGGACCTGCACAAATGAGGGTGTGAATCCACAATCACAAAAAGAAGGGAAATTCAATGCAAAAAACTATGTTAATGTGGACATTAAGGTTGAAGAATGCAAAGTGCACAAAGTAAGCCAATGAAACAACATCAGGGTTTTGGGCCTCTAGAGTTCTGGTGAACTATTGGTGTGGTGTTCCTCAGGGTTATCAACACTAATGCACACCCTTCCCTTAGCAGAAAAGGCCAGACATACAAGAAAGCTATGGCTGATTCTGCTGGTAACATGTGGCAAGCCATACTTCTCTACCTCTGAAGAGTATATCACTATGAGGCACTAGCTCAGAGCTGTACCTTATGCTTTGGCCATGATGCTACTGGCTGGGGGAGGTGCAGTAGGATTGACAATCCCAAGCAAACACCCCACAATAATTTGTGAAGACTGTAGAGGCCCAAAATAATAGTATTTCATAATCTCCATACTTTGTCCACTTTCTGTTCTTCAACCCTAATGTCTGCATTAAAGTCATTTTGGTTTTTTTATTTGCAATGAATAGATACATTCTTTGCAAAAAAACAGCATTAATGCACTAGCTAGAGTTCAACTTAGGGAAATGTGGCATTAGGGTTTCCAACCCTAACTCCCACCCCCCACTTCCCAAGCAGCAAAAGAAAAAAAACATTAGGGTTTGGGGTCTCTGACATCTTGGAAAATTCATTGTGGGCTCTTGGCAATGTATGGTGGGGCCCTGTGTGAAGAAAAGAGATCAAGTCTGACCTTGTTTGCTCAGGGGAGAGGGTAAGCATTAGGGCCGCAACCCCAAGGAAAACCCCACCTCTGATTTTCCAAGACTCTGAAGACCAAACCCTAATGTGTTTCCTTGTGCTGTTTGGGACTTGGAGGTGGGGAGTTAGGGCTAGAAATCTAATGCCACATTTCCCTACTTTTGTTGAGTTAAGCTGAACTCTAACAGGTGCACTAACACAGCTTTTTTGTAAAGAATTTCCTTTCTTTTTGGGACAGTGGAATTGTATCCTCATTCATGCAGAGCCCTTTGGGACCTGCATGGACAGAAGCAGACATGAACCTCTCTGGACCCTGCACCAAGGGGAAAACTCCATCTGTCTATGGAAGTGCAGCAACAGATGTCAAGAATTCATGGGACTGACTGGTGAACTACAGAAGAGAAGGTCCCTCTGGGCCCTGCACTTCTGTGTGGTCGTAGATACAGATGCACAGACTAAAGAGTCCATCTCTAAGCCAGTACACAAGGTCTTCTGCTATCCACGGCTACAAAGGTGCAGAACCCTATGCAAAGAGAAGAGTTATCTTCACTATATGGTATCTAGCCTGGTGCGGGCAACCCTGCACCTTTCCTTCTCTGGCTGGTAAGTGGTAAACATAACAGCACCACCCCTAGCCTCTCCCTACTCAGCTGGCTCACTGAGCCCACCCCCTAAACTCAGCTCACTGGCACAGGATAACAAAGCACTACTTACTGGAGTAAAGGGTGACACTATGCACAACATTTCTTAATAATTATTTTAATTTATTTTGATCCCAAATTTTCAAGATAGTAATTTTATGACACCACTTATAAACATGACATGTGCCATTTATAGTATATTGGTTGAAACATCATTCTGAACCACAAGTTCAAAAATACATCTCATCCAGTATTCAAAAAACACCACCTGTCATGCTTTTTTTCTTTTTTTTTTTTACATCTCTTTTTACCACCTCTGGAATGCTGGAACTTTCTCAGGATCCCAACTTGTCCCCCACCTACCTCAGAGATGTTACGTTCTCCCACGGAGCCCAGGGCCCCAAGCCCAGCCAAGAGATCAAAGGGGCAGAGGTAGAGGTCCAGTGTTGGGCATTTAGTGGGTTGACACTGTGGGGCCATCACCTATCAGGGCTGAAGGGTCTTTTTCCCCCTTGTAGTTTTTCTCCAAGCACCCTTCCCCGAACATGGTGCGTAATGATGCCATGGCGCATGGCAGCCCTGCCAGCATCGCCACACTTGCCCACAAATCCAGTCTGCATCTTGCAGTTTCCTTGCTCCCCAGAGGGGGTCACTGGGATGCTGGACAGCTCTGATGTCCTCCCCCAAGAAAGGAGAGCAGTCCATCAGACGCTCAATCCTTTCCCTCCCCTGCTGACCCCCGGCACCCAAGTTCACTCCCGAACACTGGTCGCCAGTGTGGCACGAGGTGTGGCATCCAATGCCTCAACCCTCAGCACCACTGGGCCAGCTCTCCACCTGTCATATTAATCAGGTGGTGTGAAAAAAAATGACTATGTTAAAATTTTGGTGTAAAAATATTGAAAATTAGCAAACTTATGAGTGAACTTTAAAATATTTCAATGTTCACTCATAACTTGGTCACTGTACCAAATTTCTACACCAAATTTTCAGCACAATCTTCTTATGATCCCATCTCATGAATGGGGTACAGTAGGCAAACATTTTCAAATCCTGCCCAAAAGGTGATTTTGTGATGCAACCACTATATTACTTTTCCTGTGAGATTTGAAAAATTCCACCCCCCTTTTCATGAGGTGTGGTCCCAAAAAAGCCTTGTTGAACATTTAGTGTAAAAACATTAAAAAATTATGAAGTTATAAATAAAAGTTAAAACCACATTGAAATACAGTACCTTTAACCAGACTTACAGTATCTTATTTTCTCATATTGCAGTCAACAGTTCCAGCAGCAAGACGTGTCTTGGATTGGAGAGTGGATCTACATTGTGGCACATGTTCAGGTGAGTGAGCGTGTGTGGTGGGGTGTGGTGTGGGGGTGCTGAGTGAGGGGTCATGATGTGGTGGGTGACTGTCTTTGGGGGATCAGATCACTGATGGACCACATTCTTTTCTACAGGCAATTTAAAAAAAGACAACAAGGGACTGTTTTCTTTTTTTGAAGGTTTGAAATTTGTATTGGATCCAGCACTGGGGATTAGACACACCAGTGTGTCAGCTGAACTCTATGATGGCCCCTGGGGTTGACACCCCAGTGCCATCATCTAAGGATTTGGGGGCGGTAACCTGGAGGGGAAGGGGTTTGGGCAAGTGGTACTGGGGTGGACACCATGGTCTGCTTTATTAGTTATATTTTAGTACTAAATATTTCAGAGAAGGTAAGAGAGAGCTGGCTGAGCTGGGAGGAAAACAGAATAGTGATAGATTGATGATAGGTACATAGATAGATAGATAGATAGATAGATAGATAGATAGATAGATGGATGGAGGCAATTTCTAGCAATGCTCCATAGTGTGTTGCAGGCTGCTCAAGGAAAGTCATGATGCAAAAGCACCACTTTCCATCACATCAGGGTGCATGTGGGAGAGTACCATAATCCAAAGCAGTTGCTGAGCAGGCATCACAAAGCTCATACTGTCACCCAGGTTGGCTGTACAGGGTGAGGGTGGCAGAAAATGGTAGCCCAGCCAAGAGATACAGCAGGAGCCATAAAAGTAAGACAATCCTGTTCAGCAACAGTGCATTTGATATGAAGGATATAGCACCCCCCTTTGCATTAAGTCCCTTTGTGAGGAGAGTGTTATTTTTAACAGTCAGGTCTACGGCACAGTATAGAAAAGGGGATAAGTATTGCTGAGGGAAGAGTGGCCAAGTCTGGAGGGGGGAAAAGAGATAATGTCAATTTTGAGAGATCACACTGGCTTGTGGGTGAGGAGGTGGGTCTGACTGGATCGGGGTGGGTGGTGGTCCCTTGAGGGGGGAACAATGGACATGCTCAGATTGGTCATCCAACATATCATAACCTAGAACTTGAACAGTCAGGTCCCTGAAACCCAAGGGGACCTAGACTGAAGAAACAACCCCAATCTTTTTGGCCCCATCCCCTGGTTGCCCCCACCATCCTCTCCCATCCTAATATAGGGGTTGGACAGCCAGCCAGATCAATTAAGCCACAGAATTAGCTATACACCTAGATATAGTAAGTTGTGTGTGTGTGTATATATATCTATATATCTATATATATATAGATATATAGATATATATACACACACACAAAATCACACATGCCCACACAATGCAAAGCATCATGGATCATGTATGCAAATCACCACAGAATGTTATGCTGGTTCAACTTTAAGCAGAATTGCATGGTGCCAAAAGGCCTCTCTCACAGTTTGCAAAGGGTGCTAACAGATGACATAGACACGTGTTTTGTCCTACCAGGACTCATCAGTATGCCTTGTCTGTTTGACACCCCAGTGGAATGAACCAGCTACCCTAAGACAGTCTGTCTGGGTTATATTGTGGTGAACCCACTAAAATAAAAAACTATTTAAAAGTCAAAGAACCTCTGAGCACAAGCACTGAGGCAAGGGTTACCCCAAAGGGCATTTGGCTTGGAAGCCAAGTTTCAAGAAAATACAAAATCACACATGCCCACACAATGCAAAGCATCATGGACTGCATATGCAAATTACCACAGAATGTTATGCTGGTTCAACTTTAAGCAGAATTGCATGGTGCCGAAAGGCCTCTCACACAGTTTGCAAAGGGTGCTAACAGATGACATAGACACGTGTTTCATCCTACCAGGACTCATCAGTATGCCTCGTCTGTTTGACACCCCCAGTGAAATGAACCAGCTACCCTAAGACAGTCTGTCTATATATATATGTATATATATACAGTACATATATATATATATATATATATATACACACTAGATCAGATGAATAGAATAAAATAAGACATTGTTATGTATGAAACAATATGCCTCACTGCAACATTGTAATGCCACTTATGATCAAAATGTTGACAACATATGTCTGTAAGATAATAAAACTTGATGTATAACTGTTCCTGAAAAAAACTCAATAAAAACTTTAGTTTAATAAAAAGTCAAGTTTGAGTACTTATGGCTCATCCAGGCTGCTGTTGTATAGGTTGCTGGGGCAGAGAGGTAGCAGGGCCCAGAGGCAGCTCCGGGGTATCCCTAAGTTCATATGAGATGCATAATCACAGTACTAGTGTTTACAACTGTATGCTACAGCTTGTTTTTACTCCCAGACCACAATACAGATTATAGCTTATCACTTACTTTTACAGAAACATTTCAGCATCTATTATTTTTCTGAAGAAATGAGAATAATCAACATTTTCTGAAATGAGTCAAGATAATGTAATAAAATACAGATTGATATCGAGTTAGAAATAGCAAGGAATTGAATACAGCACCCCACCACCACCACCACTAAAAAGTTAAAATGGGATAATGGAGTTTGCCCTTTAAGGGGCAGACCAGGTTGTCCTGGTGCACCCCTTCCCTTTCCATCAATATGGTGTGCTCAGAAGGGGAAGGGGAAGGAAGGGGAGGGGCCAGGGGATAGAACAATGGCCAAGCAACAGGAAGGGGAGGTGCAAGTGGAGGTACATAATGGACAGCACAGAGGTGGTTCAGCCATTTTTGCTGGAGTTTTGATCCTTCCCACACACCCTACAATATATAGCAAGAGGGGAAGACAGTCAAAAAGGGACTGTATGGTGGTCTGTCAAAGGTGGAGGACAGAGGTGTCTGGTAGGATGGTTATTGGACTGCCAAAGGTGGATGGCAGAAAATAATATGGTTATGGGACTGCCAAAGGTGGATGGCAGAAAAGGTGGGAGAGGAGGGGAAGGGAGAAAGAAAAAGGAATAAGATGAAAGAGGAAAAAGCTGAAGGAGAAAAGAGGTCTCAGTTTTCACTAACAGAAAAGGAGAAGAAGAAGGCACCCAGGTTTTCACCTGGTGGGAGAAAAAGAGGAAGAAAGAGGGATGATCATAGATTGATATATGAATGAAAATAAATGAAATTGTGAGAAATTTAAGAATAAAAGATGATGAAATGGAACATGGAATTATGATATATAAACAAATGATTTGCCGATCTGAGCACAACAACAAACAATGGTCTCTTACTTTTTTGTGAGGAAAAAGGGGGGAATCCAGGACAATAGACATGAATAATAAGAGTGTGATAAAGCAAGGCTGGGATGCTGTGGTGCATAGTAAGAGGTAACACCCGCAGAAAAAAGAAGGTGATGTTGCCCCTATATAGATCACTAGTAAGACCCCACCTTGAGTACCGTATTCAGTTCTGGAGACCACATCTCAGGAAGGACATGGACAGAGTGGAGATCATCCAGAGGAGAGCTACCAGATGATTTGGGGTCTGTATAAAAAATGCTGCTTTAGAACAAAGGGACATGCTATGGAGCTGGTGGGAGGGGTAGGTTCAAGAGGGATGTAAATATTTAAAAAAACAGCAGGCTGGGGTGGGCACACGGATGTGATGCTTCAATACTAACTTCAAACAATAAACACAGATACAAAAGTAGAGCACACACAGCCTCATTTAAACAAGGGCACCTGTCCTCTTAGTAAAATTATCTATTTTAATCTGTCATGACTGAAAACCATAAAAACCTGACGTGTTTTGAATGATCATTCATCCTTTCTCTTTGAGTGGTCATCTGAAGCACATCAGGTTTTTATGGTCTTCAGTCATGCCAGTTTAAAAGAAATTATTTTTACTAAGAAGACCCTTGTTTAAATGAGGTTGTGTGTGTTCTACTTTTGCTTCTGTGTTTAGATGAAAATATTTCTTCTCAGAAAGAGTAGTGGATTCCTGGAACAGCCTTCCTGATGTGGTAGCCGGCGTGAAAAACAGTAGTGAGTTTCAAAAATGGTTGGCATAGGCACAATGGAATTATAGGGGTAAAAAGGGGAGGAAGAGACAGCACTGCATAGATCAAGTGAGTCTGCAGCAAAACTGAAGGTAGAAGATAAATAAGTACATTGGGCAGGCATGGAGGGTCAAGCAGCCCTTATCTGCTGCCAGATTCTATGTTTAGATGTTTGTAAGACTATGAGAGATAAACAAAACACTTTAACTATTAGAGAGAGAGAGAGAGAGAGAGAGAGAGAGAGAGAGATAGATAGATAGATAGATAGATAGATAGATAGATAGATAGATAGAAAAAGAAAGAAAGAGATCCAGATTGCCAGATCACTGCTACTACACAAGTCGGCAGCACATCTCTATCTGCAGTTGCAGAGGTAAAGAAGATCCCACTGTTCTGATACAGAGAATGTGGGTGAATTACTCCTCTTGCCAAGCTGAGCATCCTGGATTTGGGGGTGCCCAGAAACGTATTTCTAGAGGTTTTTTAAATAACAAACAAACACCAGAATCTAGCTAAATGGGGCCCTTTTTATTAGGTTCAGGTGTTTGTTTTTTTAAAAATACACATTTTATTTTGTATTTTATATTTTTTTTATTTCATGGGAAAAAACAGCATGGTTGCCATCATGACATGAAAAACGTATTTTTGTGTTTTGAGAAGCAGGGGTGAGAAACCAAAAATGATCTTGCAATATGGAATTTTTCATGTTGTACCACAAAGTTATCTAAAAAAACACTACTGAGCATGCTCAGAACAGCTAAAAACCAAGGGGGACATTTTCAAAGGAGATGCGCCTGCACATCTCAAGAAATGCACTGCAGCACAATAGTCAAAGAGAGGATATGCGTCATACACCTCCAGCTGTGCTCAAGTGCAGCAATAATGTATGCGGCGCATCTTGAGGGGGCATGCCCATGAATATGAGGCACATCCCCATATTCAGCAGAGATGTGCGGTGCAGCTGCCCTCACATTTTGGAGACGTGCCGCACAAAGTTAGGCATGGAAGAACCATGCCTAGGTCCAGGCCACCCACTGACAGGCTGCTGTACTGCACACAGCAGCACAGCAGCCACCAGCTCCTGCAGTCCAGTGGCACCCACCCATTCCAGAACACTGACCACAGCGTGCACATTAAAATAAAATTGTCCCCACAGTCCCTGGTAGGCTAGTGGACCCCTCTCCCATCCCTGAACCTTGATCATGGTGTACACATTAAAATAAAATAGTCCCCACAGTCCCTGGTAGTCTAGTGGACCCATCTCCCATCCCTGAACCACAATCACGGTGTACACATTAAAATAAAATTGTCCTTGCAATCCCTGAAAGTCTAGTGGAAACCCCACTCCCATCTCTAAACCTCGATTGCAGTGTTAGTAAATAAATATTGTTCCCCTAGAAGCCCTGGTAGTCTAGTGGACCCCCCTCCCATCCCTGAACCTCGATCGAAGAGTTAGTAAATAACATAATGTTCCTTGAAGAGCTCTGGTAGTCTAGTGGACCCCTCTCCCATCCCCAAACCCTGATCATGGTATTATTAAATAAAATAATTGTTCCCCGAACAGCTCTGGTAGTCTAGTGGAACCCCCCCATCCTGCAAATCTGATTGCTGTACCAAATCCCATGCCCCTTTTCCATAGTGTAGTGGCCCCCACCCCACCAACCACTCAGGCACTCACATCCCACCCTCTTCCCCATCCCAGCATGGCTAGTCAGCTGATGAGCAGCACAGCCCTCTGCACACCTCCACACCTGCCCGCCAACTGAACTGTCATTGACAGTGTACAGTATAGACTACACACCCACTGGTTGAGTTCAACCAGTGGGCATGTAGTCTATACTGTATGTTATCATTGACAGTTCAGTGAGTGGGCAGCCGTGGAGGTGTGTGTAGGGCTATGCTGTTCGCTGACTGACTGGTCATGCTGGGACAGGGGGAGTGTGGTGGGATGTAAGTGCCTGAGTGAGTGGTGGGGGGCCACTACACAATGAAAAAGGGGTATGGAGTCTGGTACAGTGATCGGGTTTGCTGGATGGGGGTCCACTAGACTACCAGGGCTGTTCAGGGAACATTATTTTATTTACTAATACTGCAAATAGGGTTTGTGGATGGGGGTTCCACTAGACTACCAGGAACTGTGGGGACAATTTTGTGTTAATGTGTGAACCACGATTGGGGCTCAGGTATGGGAGGAGGGTGCACTAGATTACCAGAGTACTTAGGGGATATGTACATTGTGCTATGGTTGAGTGATAGGCACTGTCATATACAGGGTCAGGGACTGGGCAGGGGGGTGCCTGGACCAGCACATACTGCCAGGCTCAGGCATGTAAATGTGGCCATAATGAGCATGCAAATAGCCTGTTTGTGCCTTGCATGCCTAATGGCCACATTTGCATATTCTGGCTGAATATCGGGAATCTGGGACCAGTGCATCTGTGGATGTGTTGTGCATTCCCATTCCCGGTATTCAGGCCATCCCAGTGATGTGCTGGCACATTGTCAGCCACCCCCATTTGCGCTGCTCACTAGGATTGCTATATTAAGATGAGATGCACGATCCATTGGGGTCACACATCTAGTTTGAATAGTACATGTTTTTGCACTGGCCCTTTTATTTGGGTGGCACATCAAGATATGCTTCGCATCCCCCAGGTTTGAAAATTGGGGCCCAAAACTTTAAATCATTATAACTTTGGAATCATTTTATATTTTTTCATGGAATCTTCAAAAGGCACTGCATTCTTCTACCCTGACAGTTTTAGGAAAACATTCCATGTCATCTAAACAGTACATGAAATCAAAACCAAAAACTCATGTTAAGTATAGGAAAAAAATTAGTCATCTACAAGAAAATGACAAACTGTATGCAAATCTCAGAAACCAACAAAATACAGAAAAGAGCGACTAAGTGGTTAAACAGCTAAAATAAATCTCACAAAAAACACAAATTACAGAAAAGAGCGACTAAGTCAATTGAAGGGTTGGGGAAAAGACTTAGCCCGAGAGAATGAGAGAGTTAAAATACTTCATTGCAAAACTTTCCACATATTTAGATCTTGCATGCTAGACAATGCATACCAAATTGCATGCAATTTTGCCAAATTACGCTAATGCTATTAAGGTGCAAATTTAAGAGTTTACCATAGAACCTGTCAGGCAACCCTATACTGATGCTACCATGCCAATATAATGTATATATCGAGAGAGAGAGAGAGAGAGAGGAGAGTGTCATAGCACTAAATATTATACAGGCGTGGGGCCAAGGTTACAAAGGTGCAGAAAATATAAGTTAAAACCAGTGGTGTTTTCTGAGCATGCATATTTAAAAAAATGAGCAAGCTTACAGTCCTTGTTAAGTCAAAGCATCCTCTTACCCAATTCCCTCTCTAAAATAATTCTAAATGCCCTTTTCTGAATACATTCAAGGTCATCACATTATTTAATACTTAAGCCACAATCCCATATAAAGGTTCTATATTCAAGTACTGTCCTAATCACTTTACTATAATAATAGGTAAAATTTTTTTGATTCGCCCCAGCCCTTCTTAACATTGTCAAAAAAATACAATCTTGCTTTAGCCTTCTTAATCATATATTTCCTTTCTCTATCCATTTAAAATCACTTTGGATCATCAACCCCAAAAAGTTTACTTGATTTACATCATTGACTTCCACCCTCCCAAACAATAAAGATATACCCCCCACCTGCCTTTTCCTGCCAAATCAGATTTCCTTTGTTTTTGCAGGGCTTATTTCCATAAAATTTGTCTTAGACATTTTTTTTATTTATTCTAAATCCTGTTGCATTTTACTATCCTCATCACATTCAAAAATGCCGACAACAGTTGTATCATTCACATAGTTGATGCTCTCACCTATAGTTATTAAATCATTTATCATCAATAAAAATAACAAAGGCCCCAGTCTGGTACCCTGAGAGACCCCTCCACATAACAAATCTGGCACTGAATTTTTTCCTTCTAATTCTATCTACTGGGTTCTCCCCTGCAAAAAAAAAATCTCTTACCCATCTTACATTACATTTTGGTACTGCACACCCTCCCAATTTTTTTATCACAGTGTTATGATCTACGAGATCAAAAGCTTTCCTATAATCTACCAAAACTACATGTACCATTTTCCCTCATCCCATGATTTCATACAAATTTCTAGACACTTAATTATAGCCAGCATAGTGAAGCTGCCCTTCAAGGACTCAAACTGGTTTTAGTCAATAATACTTGACACATATTCAGTAATCCAGTTTGTTAAAAATCCTTCACATATTTTTGATATTACACCTGTAAGGGAGATAGGCTCAATGTCCTTTTCAAGCAATTTAGGGTTTGACATTTTAGCTAGGAAGGCAACTCTTGCCTGTTTCCATTCTTCAGGAATCTTACCCATTATGACTAATTCATTAAAAATACAGCATACCCATTGCACAATAAAGATCAGCTCCTTCTCGCCATTCCCAATTTGCAATGCTATTAATGTTATTAAAGGCTAGTCAATTAGATATGGCAGCTAGATTCAGAAGAACCAATGACACTGAATTTCTAACGCCCATGGGATTATTTGAAACAGGAAGTATTAATAAAAAGGTATCAAACAATACTGATCCTACATTGGTGCAACTATTAACAGATGAATCAATAAGTAGTACTACAAAAGTTAATCAAAATAAGAAAAGTTTAAGAGACCCTGAATTACATGAGGAGGAAGAATGGTATAATGTACAGAGTGCAAAGGCCCCCAAAAAAGGACAAAAGGCAGGGACCTTTGAGTTACCTTTAAAAAATAATTTTGATATTTTCTATAGTACTGGAGATATTATTGATGGTAAAACCAATTCAGAGCATGTGTTTCATCCTACAGCAAATGATACTTCACTACATCACATGGAAAAGAGTTATGCCTGGGCCTAGTAGTCTAAATAATATAACTCAAGACCAGATATCTACTCCAGAATTGGATATTCCCCTGATAGAATTTAGTAACAAATTAATAATCCCTGAACAAAGTATAACTCTAATACCAAATGCTAACACTCCAAATTGTCAGTCCATTTCTTTAAGACCTTCAAGCACAAATGATGTCACAAATAATGATATGCCTGTATATGATATGGAAATAGCTCAAAACAAAACTAGAAATTAAATTCAAATGCAGACTGAACAAGTATCTAAGTTGGTATATGGATTGGGTGATTCTATGATCAAACACTTAGAAAAATTTGTAATGATGATAAGGAAAACAGAACACTGTCTTCTTTTGGCAGGGCCAAAATAACTGATATCACCTGTATGTTGGACAATATTCTGGGTACCACTAGAAATGCTCTAGTAATAATGCATGTCGGTGTTAATAACATTTTCAGGGAGCAAATTTTGAAAATTAAGCAAGCTCTTGTAGGAAAGTATAACAAACTTGCATTATTAAATTGCAATGTAGCCCTCTCTGAGATACTTCCAATTCTGAAAGCACATGAGTCTCTAAATAATAATTAGCTCAGACCTGAAATTCAGCTCCCATTGTAATAAAGCAAAAAGAAAGGGTAACCAGATATTAAATTGTATCCTGAGACATATATCGAGTAGGGATGGGAAGGTGTTTATGCCCCTCTACAATGCCCTGGTTAGACCAAACCTGGAGTAGTGCACCCAGGTGTGGTCCCCTTATAAAAAAGTAGATATTTATACTATAGAACAAATACAGAAAAGAGCGACTAAGTCAATTGAAGTTTAGGGGAAAAGACTTACCCCGAGAGGTGAGAGAGTTGAACCTGTATACCTTGGAGTATAGGAGAATTAGGGGCGATTACTGCTTATTATTCAGACGTATACAAGATCATGCACTACTGTCAGAACTAGGATTAAGTTGGAGGAAATCTAGATATGAATCTAGGGGACATTCCTTTCAGGTTGAAGTTCAAAAATGGCAAACTTGATCATGTAAGCACTGGTTCAGTAATAGAATTGTGGCTGGATGGAACTCTCTACCTATGGATGTAGTATCCAGCATGAGTATGGACTCTTTCAAAAATAAACTAGATACATTTCTTTTAGGTAGATAAAAAGATAAAGAAATAAAGTGGCAAGCATTATGGATGAAAGTCTAATTCAGCTTGAAATTACCTATGGACCTATGAATAAAATAAAAATGTTTAATAATTGGCTACGTCAATGGTGCTTTAAATAATAGATTGGATGCCTTACCCACTGGGAGGAATTTAATGATCAAAGTGATTTATTTTCCTGGGATGGTTTACACTTAAGCAGAAAATGAAATGGAATCTTGGGGAAACACATTGTCTCTGATATAAACAAGTTATTTTAACTAATACAATGGGGGAGGGTCCAAATGTGCAGGACCCTCGGAATAATTATACAAAAAAAGATGGAACAGAGGACAATTGTGTATTGTTTCCAACTACAAATATTGGTACCAATAAATTTAAAGTTACACATGTGTTGGAGAACTCCAGTAGAGACTCGATTAATTTGTTACTTGTTAATGCCCGCAGTTTAAAAAATAAGATTGATGAATTAAGGGCTTTTTTTATAACAAATAATATTGACATTTGTGGGGTCTGTGAGACATGGTTTAGTAATAATGACTGGTGTACTGAAATTAGTGGATATACCAAAATATGCAAGAATCATAAGAATTCTAAAGGTGGAGTAATTGCTCTTTATATATCAGATGAATACAATTGTTCTGTTGTAAATTACAATAATATGGATAATAATGAATCTGAGTTGTTATGAACTAATGTCAAGATAACAAATAATTAAAGTCTGATAATAGGACTTGCTTATAGAGCCCCAAACCTCAACAGTAATGATAATAACTTGTTCATGAGCACTATGGAAAAAATGGTTTTCTACAATAATTACATCTTAATGGGAGACCTAAATTTTCCAAAAATAAACTGGCTAGAATACTCATGCACAACAGAATTTGAAAAAAGACTCCTCGATTACTGTATTACAAATAATCTTGAACAGTTTGTTCAAGAACCAACACGGGGAAATAACATATTAGATTTATTTTTTCAAATATTACAGAAAATATCACCAATGTTCAAGTTGTACAACCATTATCTAATAGTGAACATAATATGGTCCTGGTTAATGTAAAAATAAAGTGTTCTGCCAAGTAAGGGATTTACTCAAACACTAAATTTTTATAAAGCTGACTATATTAAAATTATTAAATATTTGGAAGAATGGGCCTGGGCTGCAGAATTATCAAACTGTTATTTAGATGATATTTGGATGAAACCTCTGTCCAAAATAAACCATTGTATTAAATATTGGGTACCTAATCGGACAAAATACAAAATTAATAACAATAAAAGAACACCTATATGGCGGAATAAAACTATACAATGTAGCTTAGCAAGAAAGAAAAAACTTTATAGAAAATATAAGAAGACACAATCTAACAAAATTTTGGTTTCCTATAAAAAACAGTCAATTACAGTAAAAATCTAATAAGAATAACAAAATCAGAGTATGAAGAAAATTAGCTTTATCTGCAAAAGACAATAAAAAAGCTTTCTATAATTATATCAGCTTATTAAAAAATAGTAATTCTATCATAGGACCCCTACTTACCAATGAGGGAATTATTTCTAATGAAGCAGAAATGGCCACTGAACTAAACAAATATTTTGTTAGTGTTTTCAATAAAAAAGAAAATATGTTATCTCCAAGTCACAAGTCATCTCTTGCCTTTAGACCCTTTACTGAACATGAAGTACTAGATGTCATTAAGAACATCAAGTCTGATAGTTCAGCTGGACCAGATGGAATTCCATCCATTTTTATTAAGAACACTGCTAATCAATTGATGGGTCCTCTAACATACATGTTTAACATTTCTGTAACATCTGAAAAAACTATCCCTTTATGGAATCAGGCCACATTAATACCATTATATAAAAAAGGGAGCAGAAACTTAGTACAAAATTATAGGCCAATACGCTTCACAGCAATATTTTGTAAAATATTAGAAAGGCTCCTAAAAAATAGAATAATTTATCACTTAGATGAAACTGGCCATATAGATTTAATGCAGCATGGGTTTGTCAGAGAGCGATCATGTCATACCAACCTTTTGAATTTTTTCGAACGTGTAAGTGAGGCACTGGATAATGGTCTTGCAGTGGATATTGTTTATTTAGATTTTTCAAAAGCCTTTCATTCAGTAGCTCATGGAATATTAATACAAGAACTAATACATGCAGATATACCTTATTTTATAGTCAATTGGATTAAAGCATGGCTTACTGATAGGAAACAACAAGTATCATTAAAAGGCTACCTATCCTCAATGGAGAGTGTAACTAGTAGAGTTCCACAGGGATCTGTACTGGGTCCTCTATTATTTAATATATTAGTTTCTTTATTACAACTGCTAAATTCCCAATGCTGGATGGTAAAGTATGCAGACGACTGTAAAATAGGTGGAATTGTAACTTATCAGAAGTCTGCATTGCAGTTTCAAGAAAATTTAAACTATTTAGAATATTGCTCCAAAAAAACGAAATTACTATTCAATGCCCAAAAATGTAAAGTGATGCATTTGGGTAAAGGAAATAGATGTTTTACTTTTACATTTAATAACACTATACTCCCAACTACTGATAATAAAAAAGACTTGGGTGTTACCCTTTCAAAGGATTTTTCCTTTGATGCTCACACTGCAAACATAGTTAAAAAGAGTAATCAGATAATGGGTTGTATACTTAAAAACATCAAAAGTAGAAGTGATAAAGTTATAGTACCTCTTTTTTCAAGCCTGATTAGACCACATCTGGAGTACAGCTCTTCAGCATGTGCCCCCCCCTCAGTTAGAGGGAAAAGTTAATCAAGGGGGTACAGCGTAGACTTACCAAAAAAATCAAATCTGTTAAAGAACAAGACTATGGTACCAGATTAAGGAATCTAGGTCTTTATTCTATGCAATACAGAAAATTAAGAGGAGATATGATATTAGTCTACAATGATTTTAACAATAAGACTATATTTGAAACTATTGGATTGTTTCAATACCTCTGTACCATTTACAAGATCCATAATAAACAATTGTCTGGCACACATAATAAGACCAGTAAGAGAAATCCGTGGTTCACTCAAAGAGTGATTTCTACTTGGAATGCACTGCCTGAAGAGGTAGTTGAAAGCAAATCATTAAGTATTTTTAAAAAGAGACTACATTCCTATATGGGCGATTGTAAATACTCTTTCCACCAATGATAGGTGGCAAGCTCATAAAAGGCATCACTGCCTAATGAGCTTGTATTTTACCTATGAACCTATGAACTATCAGGTCCCACAGCTTTCTTTAATTTTAATTTTTTCATGCCTTAGCTATATTTTCAATTTTCATCAAATATTTACCGAGAATATCCCACTTCTCTACTTTTCTTTCTTCGAGGGGGGACAACTTTTTGATTACTTCACACAGGGTCCTATTCAACTCCTTTACAAAGAGAAACCCTTTCTCCTTTCTGCTGATCCAACAAGCTTCAGACCATTTATCAATCAGCCCCTCCTGTTTTCTCCTTTCAATAATTCTTTTATTTTTTTCCACCATTTTTGCTGGTCAGATTTTCTTAAGATTTTGAACATTCCCCTCATAGTTCCCCCTTCTTAATCATTTCACCATTCTATTTATCACATTTCTCAACCTTTTATAATTCTCTGTATCATTCAATTTCATGTCCCTTTGTCTTTGTTTTATCAACTCCTTAAACTTTTCTGTCACCCAAGGTCTATACCCTCACCCTCCTAACAATTTTTTTTTCTCCAGGGCAACCTGATCAATAATTTGTTAAATAGAAGTTGCCATTTTTTCCCAAGCCACATTTGATAATTCCAGTTTAAACCATTCTCGGTTTAGTTTTCCCGTTATTTTGTCAAATACTCCTACTTTTTTCTTTTTATCTTGTTTTCTGCTATGTATTACATATTTTTTTCTCTCTACTCTTTACCCCTAAAATACCAGGTTTTGATACAACAACATGATGGTCATATTGACCAATGGGTGGAAGAATTTCATTTGTATCATAGTACTCACTCATATTTGCAATTATTACATCTAGTATGTTTTCCGCTTTGTCCCTCGTCTCACATTTTGTGAGATTCCATCCTTGCATAATCTGTCTTACTGGCAATTTATTTGATTCTCCATTAAAATAACTCCACACATGGGGTATTTCTCAACCATTCTATCCAAGCATGAATTTAAGTGCTTACACGTACCATAATTATTGCTTGAAGGAGGGTGAAACATTTCACAAATAAATAAATGTCTGCATAATCAGGGTAAATGAGGTATTTTCACTTCCACACATAAAGTTTCAAATGCATCTTTCTCAAACTCATCCATTGTAACATACTCACTCAATTTACTTTTCTGAATCTATCCTTATGATTTCTATCCTTGCTCATTTTAACTGGGATATTCATATACTGTAGTGTTCGCCTACCATTTCCCCCACATAGTATTCTATTAAAATCAATAAACATAAAAACATTACATTACCTACATTCATCCTCGAAAGAAAAAAGGTCAAAGCCACGCTTACAACAAATATTATAACTTACAAAGTTTTAAATGCTAAAGTACAGTATTTCATTAGACATATATGATCCTTCACTTCCTTGTAAAGTCTCATATCACTGGCACTAAATCAGACCAAGCATACACTTTATTTATTATTTATTGAAGAAATCAGAAATGACAACCCTTTGAGTCGAAGACCCATTTCCAAAGGCTCCATGTCTTAAGTAAAAACATTTAACTTCCAGCTAAAAAGACTAAAAAGGCTCTATTCCAGTTCATACACATGAATCAAACTCAGAGGAGAGCAGAATGTTCTGACCCAAGCTCCATGGCTCCGATGGACTCCCATTGATTCCCATGCACTTAGACACACTTCTCCACCACAGAATTAACATTGTATATGCCCACTGCATGTAATAATAGCTGATATTTAAACTTTCCAACCCTGAAAAAGTGGGCTTCCACCACCAATCAGGAGAAGGATTCATGGCTCAAAGAAGGAAGCAACTCAGGCAGTAAGTGGAGGCAGTATAGCACAGTGGTCTATGGCTCTGAGCTGCAAATCTGGTGACATCCAGCAGACCAGACCTGGGTTTGAATCCCACTGCTTCCACTTGCATACTGTGTGACCCTGAGCAAGTCACTTAACCTCCTTGTTCTCCCAGGTCGCTCCTGTAAAAAAGCTTCCAGCTTAGTGTGCTACACCTGGTTAAACAACTAAATAAAAAAAAGTGTATCATTGTTGGAAAACCCACAGGAGCAGAGCAGGAGACTCTGGAGATGGAAAAGTCAGTAAGGTGCACACAGCAGTTCACAGTTGATCATTGAAGCAGCAGACAGAAATTGATGGCTTTCAGAATAATTGAAGTGACACACAACACTTTTACAAATTCACTCAGAGAGGCACATACAGCACAACAGATTGTAGCAGGGCGCTCATCCCTTAGGGTTTCATGAAGGACTCCAGTGATATTTTTAGATGCAGGTGCTATTTGCAGGGACACAATGATAGAGCCTGCCACACTCCACTGACTCCCTTGCAGTTAGCCACACTTCACTGCCACAGAGCTGGTGCTGCAGAACTATTGTGGGAGTGGGTGATTGTGATAAAAGCAAAGAAGGATATAGTCTTCTCTGAAAGGATTAGTATAACAGGAAATGGGGTGGGTGGCTCTTTTAATGAGAGAGAGAGAGAGCATAAGAGAGGAAGAGAGGAGAGAAAAAGAGACATAGATAAAGACAGAGACAGGGACTGTGGAGAATAAGAAAACAGTCAGACGCTAAACAGTGTCAGAGTCCAGCTGGGTTGGGCTAAAGAAAAAAGGAGGGGCTAAGGAGTTAACCTGGGAGAATGCTAGAGGTTCCCAAACTACTTAGTTGAACATGATGTCAAGCTGCTTGGGTAAATTAAGAGAGTAGAAAAAAATCAGATATGGTGATGATTCTGGAGATGTCAAGTTTTCAATAAATAGACCTTACGAGAGCTATCTGCAGAGATGAGATAGAACATATGTCCCTCAAGGACTGCTCCCTAAAATATGTTCAATAGGAACCTAGTTCTGAGGCCAGCTTTGATCTTGTTCTCAACAGTAAAGATGGGGGGGTTATGTCCAGTGTAATCACTGGGATAATGGTGAGAGTCAGGGACCACAATACATAGCTCTACTCCCTGGTGCCAGAGGAGATAAACTGGATCTCAGCTACAAGGACCTGGAACTTCAAAAAGGATGACATTGGCAAGATGAGGGACCTGGTGACCAAGGGACTGGAGCAGTTCCATGAAGCTGGTAATGCATGGCACGTGTAATGTTTGTTAAAAAGGTGCTCAAAGCAACTACAGAGGTCTGCATCCCTGTAAGCAATAAGGACAAATGTGTCAAGAAGCCCCACATCTTAATGGGGAAATATGTCAACTTATCCTCATTAAAAAAAGCCTATTTACCACTACAAAGAGATGGGTTACCTGGTAACCAAGGGAAAATCTATCTTACAGTACATAAACAGAAAGAGGAAGGTGACTGAAATAACTGGGCATCTGAAATCAGGGAAAGGAGGTAACACACAGCAATGGAGCTGCTCCAGTGTGACTGACTTATGCACAAGGCAGTAACTTAGTGCCAGGCTTTTCTGGCTTTTTGCTGAAGGAGGGAAGAACCTATGAGAAAGCCTAGGGTGAATGCAGAGATGCTGAATATATAATTTCATTATTCACCAAACAGCCCCCATGGTAGAGGTGGGTGCTCATTTGCAGGGTCCAAGGCATTAGGGGTATACATGATGCATCTTTTGGTCATTACAGCCACCCTGTTATTTGACTACTTGGTGAAGTTAAAGCCAGGTAAGTCGCAAGAAGCAGATGCACCCTCAGATTGTAGTGGAACTAAAGGAACAATTGAGGAGGCCATCCAAAATACAGTAATCTTTAATGACTACTTCTGGACTGGTGTGGTGCTGGAGAACTGGAAACTGGTCAATGTGGTTTCTGTCTTCAAGAAAGAGATTCAGTTTGATAAATGAAACTACATGGCAATGAGCATGACATAAGTGAAGGGCAAGATCTTGGAATCCATTATTAAGGTAAAAGTAATACAGCACTTGTTTATTCTTGCCACTTCTCAGCATGGATTTATGAGGGGCAGATTGAGACAAACCAACCTAAGCATCTTATCTGAAGTGTTGGCCAGTGAACTGGACAGGACAGGGCTGTAGAAGTCACCTACTTTGACTTTAGCAATGCCTTAGACACTATGGTCCATAGCATTTTTCTATGTCAAGTACACCAGTGTAGTATAAATGAGACACACCTAAGGTGGATTGCTAACTGGCTTCAGCACAGGGGTGGCAGTGGATGAGCTCCACGTAAAGTGTAGAAAGGTACTCTGCAGCATCCCTCAGGGGCAGGTTCTGAGACCACTGCTGTCCAACATTGTTTTAACATTTTGAGTGATGATCTGAAAGCAGAAATCTTGAAGATCTAGAAGCATCAAAAATAACAGGCAATAAATGTTACTCATGTTTAAAAATAGTTGCCACTGTTTTTTTACTGAAGTATTTTTCCTTTTCCATTCTCTCATTAGAAAGCATTTTACTTGATATTATCAGGTGTGATGTAAATAGCAGTACTTTATACCTAAATGCTAACATATTTAGTTCTGTTACTCTTCATACCTCATCAGCATTGTGACCTCACTAATTGTGACATCACAAGTGACCAATCTTATAGCAGGTGATTGGCTCTTCTTGCTTAGTTGTGATGTTACAGACAGTGAGGTCATAGGGCTGATAAAGTATTTCTCTATTTATTTGTGTATTTATTTATTGTTAACCAGGTAAAGTGTGTGATGTTTGGCCAGCTGGTTATGATTGTTCTATGATATTTGTAATATAAAAATAGTAGATGATTGTCTCTCATACGACAGCCCATGCTTATGGGTACCTTCGCCCCAGGTTACAATGACAAGTGACCTGAAACCAGAAGGTAATTAAAAGACTAGAGAGACTTAATTAAGGGTCTCCTGTTTTTCTGTCTTAATGAGAACTGACCCAGATGCCAGGATATAGGGCACGTAAACCTTTATGTCATCTTAGAGGAAAAACATGTTATACCACCATGGTGCTAAAAGTTATAAAACCCATTGATATGCCTTGGGAATAAGAACTGCTCAAGATCAAGGAGAAAATGTTAATTATTGGGAAATTAGTTTTTGCTGATGTCACCTTATTTAATATACCTCCTGATAGCACATCCTGTTTGTATGTTTTTTATATTCAACAAGGAGGAGCTAGATGACTCACAGAAGGGGTGTGTGAGAGAGACACAGTTTAAACAAAGACTTGTGTCTGATCTTTGTACACATATCTTTTTGGGCTCTTAAGAAACCAGATCTAACTGTAAGCACTATAGAGGTAATACATTAGATAGAAAAAATCTAACTATATGTTGGTAGGAGTTTGTCTGTAGTTTTCTTTGCTTTTCTTTTATGCGATTGTATGCTCATTGAGATATTGTTCTGTGTTACATTTTTCATACTTTTATCCATTTTTAGTAAATATATTATTTGAAAGACTGCTTTGGGTTGTCTGCCAGTTCTTTCTGCATGTGATGTATAGATGGTTAAGTCTGACAATTATGCAAGAGCTTGATGGTGTTACTAAACTGGAAAAGGTAAGAATATACCTAAGGTCTTTTATACAGTTTTAAGGGTTCATTTTAGATACCTGGTAAGGTGCCCATAGGCAAAAGAAATATTGCATCCCTTGAAGAGAATATTATCTGAGCCTGTACATTTGGGTATGCTAGAGTAAGGTTCACAGTTTGAATTCACCCCTAGAACTTGAGACCAAAGGTGATTCAGACTCACAGGCAGACAGGAGGGTTACCATGTCTATTACCTGTTAACATTCCTGTGTTTGTAGGTTGACACTGTGGGAGCAGATGGCCTGACCTGCTGAGTGCATTTGTGACAAGGTGCACTACACAAACATTTGCCTCTTTTCAGTCATGACCTGGGAGATTACAAACCATTAACACATTTCAGTGCAAGACAATGACTACAACACTGGAGCACATAGTAACCTTAGTAGTACAATACTCTGTATGACAATAAATTAAGCAACAGAGTGAACAGAAAATACTCTGTGTGGTACAAGGCAATCACACAAGGAAAGCAAAGGGGAAGGGTCGTTTCCAGGATGTCAGAGATACAGAAAATATTAACAGGTAACAGAGCCATCAAGTGCAAAGACAATCATATATGTATGACTAGAGATCACTAGGGGCAGGGACTAGGAACAAGAGCATACTGCCAGCTGAAGCAAGTGTGATCAGGTACTGACTCCAGAAAGCTCTGGTGGCAGTGCAGCATCTTATGTGAGCAGAGATGTTGTTCCATAGTTTCAGGGCTGCCACAACAAAGGCTGTCTCACCAAATTTGGTCCTGGTCCTGGGTATGGATAGAAGATCAAGGTCTGAAGATCTGAGTGGGTAGGTGTTTCTATAAGACACCAGGAGGAAGGCAAGGGATAGAGATGTTTGGTTTTGTATTACACTGTGGATGATGCCACCAGAAAAGAGCTCTCATTGAGCATCAGGAGATAGCAAACTGAGTTTGGAGTACATGGTGCAGTGGTGGACAAATTGATTGCAGGCAAGGGCAAAATGATAGAGTAAGTCACATCCCATTTATGCAGGACAGATTTCAAGGCATTTGAAAACATGGCCAGGACACAGAGCAATTTAGGGAGTAGGATGCCATGAGCAACAGTGATGCAAGTAGAAGAGGAGAGATTTAGGCTGGCTCAATAGGCAAGTCCAAGTCTAATGTTAACTGCCTTACAGATAGATGATACATGGAGAGAGAAATCAAGGAAGGGATGAATTGTGACACCCAGGTAATTGAAGGAGTTTGCAGTGACCAGGGGGTTACCATTCTCACAGGTAATGCAGAGCCAAGTAGGGATATTTTTAACCAGTGTACAGCTATGAATAGCATCACTTGTGGCTTCAATGGGTTTGTTAATAGCTTATTCTCATGGAACCATGTCTGAATGACCTTCAGGTCAACAGACAGTGTTCTGTTGATGTCAACCACATTCTGAGCACTGGTGAACAAGACCAGGGCATTGGCATACAAGAAAGGGGTATTGCAGGTGAAGCAGTGGTGAATAGAATTGATGTGTAGAGAGAAAAAGGGTGGCCCAATGATGGAGCCCTGGGGGACACCAATGGCAACTGGGGTGAGATCAGATACTGAGGGTCCGAACTTGAGACATTGCTGCCTATTGGCTAGGTGACATCTGAACCAGGATAGGGCATAGTCAGAGATACCCGGGGCTCTTGTCTTGCTACAGAGCAGGGAGCGAGCGACCATATCAAAGGCCTTAGTGAGGTCTAGGAATACAGTGCCAGTGAGCTTCCCACTGTCAATTGGAGTAGAGATACCGTGAGTAAGAATGAGCAGTGCAGTGGTGGGTGCTATGGTTCTGACAAAAAACCTGCTGGGCTGGGGAGAGGAGATTGTGAGTAGCGAGACAAGAGGTGAGTTGAGTGGAGACAGTTTTTTCCAGAACATTGCCAAGAAAGGGTAGAATGGCAAAGAGTCTGTAGTTATTAATAATTTTATCATTACCTTTTTATAAACACAAGCACTATGTTAGCCAGTTTCCAGAGAGAAGGTACAGTGTTAGTGATGAGGGAAAGATTAAAATTTCTGGCAAGCGGGAGGGGGTGCAGTTCATAGGCAGCTAGTTTAAGATGTTTGGGCTCAATTCCATTGGAGCCAGTAGATTTACATTTAGGGATTATCCTCAGGAATCTGTACACCTCAGAGATGCTTACATGTTTGAGGTGGAAGGGAGAATATTTCCCAGATTCAGTGGTTAGGTGAGAGGTCAGACAATGCAAGGGAGGGGAAAACACCCCAGCACAGGCTGAAAGGTCCAAGAAAAGTTTGTTGAATGCATTAGAGTTTATGAAGGGGTTTTTGCAGTTTGCACCCTCAGTCTCAAACTCAGGAGGAGTAGGGGTTCCATCTTGGCCCATGGGTTTCTTGATACAGTTCCAGAACTGTTGAAGTTGCTAGAGCAGGCAAGTAGAGTTCTACAGAAGTGACTCTTACTCTGTCAGATGGTCTGTTTACATTTGTTTCTAAGTTCTGTGTATGTGGACCAGTCAGAGGTGGAGTTAGTGGCCTTGAAGGTAGACCAGCTTCTGTCACTCTTTTTTAGTAGAGATAGGAGAGGAAAGAGTGATCCAGCCATTTGGTTGTTGGACCATGGACACTCCTTGTGGTGAGAGGGCATGTTTCTCCTGGAGACTAGAGAAGGTAGAGCTGAAACAAAAGACAGCCTCATCAACATCAAAGGTTGCCCACAGGTACAACCAGTCGAGGCAGGCTACTTAAGTTTTAAATTGGAAGGGGTCCAGATGAGAAAGGTCATGAAAGTGAATCATGAGAGGAGGGGCTTTAGGGGCTTCCGCACACCATACACAGTACACTGGGGAATGGTCACTGACAGAGTCAGGGAGGACACCTGAACAAATTTCTCTGTCAGCATTATGGACTGACACCCAGACAATAAGGGTAGTGCATTGTCCATTGTTGGAAAGACTGGTAGGATAGGAGATTAACTGAGTTAGGAGGAGCTTGTTTAGGGATAGTTCAATTGATTGTCTATTACATTTCAACAAATCAATGTTAAAGTCACCTAGGATTATGAGTTTTTTGTCATTTGCAAGTGACCCAATAGTACTGACTAGGGTGGGGAGGGCTTGATGGCTATTAGTAGGTGGCAGGCAATTGCAAAAGATAAGAAGCTTCTTAGTGTTACTTAGGATTAGACAGCATGACACAGTTCCAAGGTCAGTCCTGTGAGATATACAGGGAGGCTTGGGGCTGAGACATTAAGGTGGACCTTATAGTAAATCATTGTGTCCACATCACATTTAGTGGAGGCCCAGTTACATCTTATGAAGTTGTATCCAGCTATAGTACAGAGATTGTTAGATATTGTGGACTTTATCCAGGTTTCAGAGACACAGAGTAAATCAGGCTGATAGAACTACCTACAGTACGTCATCCTCCAGGTAGAATACTGTTCTGCACATCACACCTAGTACATATGCAAACCAAAAACTGGAGCACTCTCACCCATCTTCAAATACCACCAAGGTGCTTCAAGTAATTTATAAACTTTTATTAAGTGAAAAAATGACACATATTGTCTGACGCATTTCGGATAAAATATCCTTTCTCAAAGCCTTTGAGAAAGGATATTTTATCAATAAATCAAAACTCTAATAATTTTTTCACTAATAAAAGTTTATAAATTCTGAAGTGCTTGGTGGTATTTGAAGATGGGTGAGAGTGCTCCAGATTTTGGTTTGCATCTGTGATTTGTTTTAACTGTAGAGCACCACATTTCCTTGTGCACACTTTTTGAGAAGAAACATCACACCTAGTACTGTCTGGTAAAAGTCTTTTAATTAGCACAAGGGAAACAAAAAGTACTTCAGATATAAGAAGTAATCACTCACCACTTTTGAAAGTTAATATCAAATTTAGGCAGTACAGTAGCTCTTTAAAGTAGCTGTTGGGCAAAAAAATTTTTGTAATACCATCAGCAGTTAGAAATAATGAAAACATCAACATTTCCGTTTTTCTTTCCATTTTATTTCATCCCCAAACGTGTGATTTTGCAGGTTTTAAAAACATCTCACCCCTTGCACAAGAGCCAGGCTAAAAATAAGCATTTTGGTTTGATGTAGTGCTGTGTACCATCAGAAATGTGTATGCGCTCCATCTTGATAATCCCCAGAATGAAGTCAGTGTGCACAATAAAAGTGTAACATCAAGAAGATTAGTGCTGGTGGTAGCAATATTTAATGACTTCAGTCATTAATTACAAACCCAGTACTACAAAATGGCTTTTAAAATGACTAAAAGGAATTAAAACTACACTGATGGTGAGTATTCAAAATGTAGGAATAAATTACTGCAAAACAACTACATGATGAAATGCTTGGCTGCCTAGACACTACTAATTTATATTTGTTGATGATACTCTCCTGGCTAGAGTGGTGGACTCCCTTGAGGATGGGAAGAAGTTTAATAAGGACCTGAACAAACTGGGCTGTTGGTTAGTCTCAGTGTAGCTAAATGCAAAGTGCTACACATGTGTAGAAACAAACACAGAGCTAAGACATACACATTGTGTGGGGCTCCTATTGCTGCAGTGAAGGAGGAACATGTAATAATGGATAAGGGTTTGAAACATGGCAAGCAGTGTGCAGCCATTCCCAAGGAAGCCAGCAGAAAGGTGAGGTTAATCAAGAGGGTGACCAGCAGAGCATAGGATGTAATCATGACACTTTACACAGCCCTGGGCTGACCCACCTGGAGTACTATGTGATGTGCTGGGTTTCTCAATAGAAAAATAAAATTGCTGCAGTTGAGAGTGTAGTGCAGCGTCTCCAAAGTGATCAGGGGTATTGTGCAGTATGGGGGAAAAAATCTATGAGTGGAGAGACTGAAGGACCTTTACATGTTCACCCTGGAAAAAAGGAAGCTAATGTGGGATATAATTACAGTCTTCCGCATACCCAAGGGAATCAACAAGATCAGACAGTCATATCCAACCCAGTGTCCTTAAATATGGTGCAGGGCCAGACTCTGACATTCAGAGGTGATAGACACAGAGGTAATGTTAGAGTGGATGTCTATTATCTCCCTGTGTACTGCTCTTTCTTTTCCCATCAGGTGTGCTTGAGTCCCCCCCCCCGAGGTTTCTCCAGTTTAATACCATTGCAAATTACCTCCTCTCTTGTTGTCTAATCCTGCAATATTCATGTGCATGCAGCTGACACTATTTAGATTACAACTGGTCCAAACTCAACTGTTATCTCTGCCTTTCGGCAACTGAATTTTACTAATTTCGTGACTTGGTTTTCAGCAGACAGTTTAGTGCTCAATCCAGCTAAATTGTCTCTATGCTATTTAGCTCCAGAGAATGTTTCATTCATTGTCCAAGCCTGTGTATTGCTGCTGAAGATGGACAAACCTTACTGTAAATGAAGTATCAGGGTACAGGTGTTAGGGATGGGCAGACCCAAAAAGGTCCTGCCCCTTATCATCAGGATTAGGATCCAGGTCAGAGTCCTAATTAGTTCTAATTTGTTCTGATTCAAATCAGTCTTCAGGAAATTGATGAAAGTACCTTGAAAATAATCACAAATACAGTAAAACATTGAAAATAGAGCATGTTTTCTTACCTGTGTATTAGCTTGTTTTTCAGACTCCATTCTATGTGTTCATATGATGGTTACAGATAATCCACTTGTATTCTTTCCCCTTACCCATTGAGTAGAGGTACATGGAAGGGTATCTCTGATTAAACACATCCCAAACATCCCATCCTTCTCCAGTAATTATGCATATTCTCAGCCACTCTTATGTGATTACATAGAAACATAGAAACATGGACTTTGACTGCAGATGAGGACCGCTTGGCCCACCCAGTCTGCCCATTTCCTTACCTATTGGATAATCTGCAGATCCTAGCTGACCAACAGCCTACTTCATACTACCCCACTACCAGAATTGTCTTATGTCTGTCCCATGCATTCTTGAATTCCCCCACTGTTTTTGACCCCACAATCTCCTCAGGAAGGCCATTCCATGCAATCCACTACCCTCTCTCTGAAAAAATACTTCCTCACGTTTGCCCTTGAGCCGTCCCCCCTCTGTCTTCGAATTGTGCCCCCTTGTTCTTCCACATCTTTTTTTTCTGAAAAATGCTACCCTCCTGGACTTTGTTGATTCCCTTGATGTACTTTAAAGTTTCTATCATGTCCCCCCTCTCCCTCCTTTCCTCAAGGGTATACATATTACGCTCCTTTAGTCTCTCTTCATATGGCTTCTGGTGCAGACCCTGTACCATTTTAGTTGCCTTCCTCTGAACTGCCTCCATCCTGTCTATGTCCTTGCAGAGAAGGGGTCTCCAGAACTGCATGCAATACTCCAGATGGTGTCTCACCAACTGTCTGTATAGAGGGATAACAACTTCTTCTTTTCTACTGGCGATGCCTCTTCCTATACATCCCAGTGTCCCCACCCCTCCTTACTGCCTTCTCACATTGCTTGCTTACATTTAGGTCATCTGATATGACTACCCCCAGGTCCCTTTCCATTTTTGTTGTTGTAACACCTTCCCCCCATTGTGTACTCTTCCCCTGGGTTTTAGTTTCCCAGGTGCATTACTTTGCACTTCTTTGCATTGAATCTAAGCTGCCATACTTTTGACCATTCCTCCAACCTTGCCAAGTCCCTTTTCATCTTTACACACTCCCCAACCCAGTATGCATCACACACCTGATCCTACTCACATCTGGTGACATCCACACTGCCTAGTATGTACACCACACTGCCTCAGTATGCAAAAACCCTACCCACTCTACCTACAGATATGCACCCTTTCTTAATAAAAATACCACTGCCTCTCCTCCCATCTACTAATATAGCCACCCTGTCCCAAACTGAATATATCTACCCCTCCTCCCATCTACTAATGTCCACTCTGCCCCAATACAAATACCCCTACCCCTCCTCCAATGAGCTTGCACCTATACTGTCCCAAAATGTGCACTCATACCCCTCCTAACTGCTAATACCTCATCCCAATATTAATACCCCTACCCACTCCTCCCATCTGCAGACACACACCCTGTACCAATGCAAGCACCCCTACCCATCCTCCCCCTCTTCTGATGATACCTATTAGTTATCCTGTCAGTCACAGAATGAATAACCCTACCCCTACTCCCATCTGATTATACCCACTCTGTGCCAAATGAATACTCTTGCCCTACCTCCTCCTCCCATCTGCAGTGCTGATGCCCATCCTGCCACACACACACACACACACACACACACACACACAATGCACAATAATAAATACCCCTCCTGACACACACATGCGATGATACCCCTCCTGCATCTGCTCAATGCACCAATTTAAAAAAAAATCTTTGGGTTAGGCCTTCCTTGAGATCTAGGCATGCACCTGACGTGGCCGTTGTCTCTCACTAGGCTTGCAGATCCCACATTCTCACCAATTCAATTCATGCAGTGTTCCTAGCATGTGCACTTGTAGCAATGTGGTTGCATGTGAGGACACACAAGTGGGAGTTGAAAAGGGGGAGAAATAGCATTCTTTTTTTTTTGACAAAGAACATCTGTGTGTAAACACTGAGGCAATGGTTACCCCAAAGGGCATTTGGCTGGTAAGCCAAGTTTCAAGGAAATACAAAATCACACATGCCCACACAATGCTTTTTAAAGCAACATGGGCTGCATATGCAAATCACCACAGCATATTATGCTGGTTCAACTTTAAGCAGAATTGCATGGTGCCGATTCTTTTTTTTTTTTGTTTGTTTGTTTCCTTGTGACAGGGGAGCTGGTGGGTTTTGGTAGGTGGGAGTTTTTCTTTAATTTAAGCCCATCTGAAAATGCACTGGGAAGTGTGAAAAAGCACTGAGAAGGAGACACAGTACACTTTCAGCATAAATCCTGTTATACTTGGGTCCGCCAGATATTGACAGATCTGGGGAGGGGTTGGGGGTTCTGATTCCCATAAGACCAGTTTGCCCATCCCTAATAGGTGTCCAAGAATCATACTTGACCAAGTTATTCTCTGGCCTCCAGATCCTACAAAGAACTTGGAGCCCTCTACAGCATTACATGTCACCAATCCAAAAGTATGAGAAAATTCCTAGTTGAGCAGATGACCTTACATATAACTGACTGTTGCGATACCATCTACAGTATGTCAGCTATCTAAATTGCACAGTCTGTTCAACTTCTGCTGCCATTTTATTATCTGTTGTTTTCACCGGACCCACTATTACATTCTATAGGACCAGTTCAAGTGGTTTTCAGTTAACCACTGCAATTTTTAGCATCTTGGCCTCCCTGAGTTTAAGTATAGGCTCAACAAACTCCCCAGCTATCCATGCAACTGGCTTTCTCCTGCTCCTAAGTCTGGCCACAACCTCCATTCCCACATTGGCAACAGGTGCCTAATTTCAAGGGCATATTGGCATCTGGTCAGTTTTCCTTATGTTATAGACTCCCACATGAAATAACCTAGCTTGGGTGGCTTCCATTCTACCAGTGTTTCCTCCGATAAACAGTCCCTTAGGATTCTATTCTCGTTCCACTGTGCTTGCAACTGACTGCTTCATTTTGAATATCCTGTATTATTATGGTATATTTTGTATACCTCTCATGATGCTAGTTCATACCTAATATTGTATATAATATACTGTATAAATTCTGCATCACATGTGTCTTATTGCATAATTTCTTCATAGCATATATCATATTTGTATGGCCCACTATCTAGCTGGTCCTATGCTGTTACCTTGTAATCAGTCCCAATCCTCCTTACCCCCAGGTCACATCTGTAAATGAGATTTTTCCTGTACAGTATCTCTGTATGTTTACCTAGTGAAACAATGTTTAATGAATGGACAAAAAGGATATGCAATGCCTTTTAAAGGAGGAAGATACATGGAGAATCACCAGGAAAACGACTTTGCAGAATGAGCTGTTGACAAAGCCAACAGATTTCCAGATTAGAGGATGTTATCTAGAACTGTGTCCACTGTACCTTCAAGCTGGCAGAATAGCCAAGAGGTAAGAGTAATGCATTGTGAATGAGCTCTGTACAATCAGCAGACCTGAGTTTGATTCTCACAACCTCCATTTGCATACTGTGTGACCATGAGCAAGTCATTTAACCTCCCAAGTGCTCCTGGGTCACTCCTGAAAACATCCATTGTCTCTAATGGGTATTTCCTGATTATGGCAGAAGAAAAAAGCAAAAATTATTTAATGAAAGTTTCTGTTAACCAGATAAGAAGTCTAGTCTATTACTAGTCTATTTTTAAGCCTGACCCACACATTCAACAAATAACAGGACATTTGCATATATGTGCAGGCAGTAGTGAAAAATGCAAATTAAAAACAGACCATGTAAAGCAACCACAAGCATTAGTCTGCCTTTAATTTCTATGGGCAGATAAAAAGTGGTGACATGATATTCCAGCTGAATTGGTGGGATAAAGGACTTGATGTAGAATGATCTTCTTTCTTTCCAAAACTTGCATGTTCATATGTTAGTACTGTGGCAGATACAATATATACATACACATATACATATAAATTGTTTTCTCCTTTGCTTATTTAGGTAGTATGCTAACATGTACATATCACAATACTTTTTTATTGAAAAATTTACAATCTACTGTACTATTTATACTATTTTTTTAGAAAATCATTTTTATACACATATTACAGAAAATGTTACAGAAATATAATTGTAAATCATATTTAAAATTATTCCTTTACACTGTAGCATAAAGAAAAAAGGTGGACATGGGATCACTATATAAAAGCTGTTTCACATTCAAAGTCAATTGGCAGTGACCTAGAACTGTTTTAGTTACAATCCTCAGAAGGACACAGGGATGTAAGCCCTTCATAGTCATACATTCCTTGAATAGGTGAGCACATACAAGTATGGAATACAAATACAACACTAATAACTGTAATCCTGCATATGGAAGGTATGAGGTAGATATCTGCAGCCACACCAGGGCATTTGATCTTCTCAAAAGGAGCATTGCCAGGCTGGAGTGGCAGCTGGAGCCATCACGGGGGATGCAGAGAGGTAACCAGACAGCTGAGAAGGATGTGGTGAGAGGAGGCTACACAGCTGGACACTAGATTTGGAGGGAAGTTGTTGGCAGAGATAGATAGGATAAGGATGCAGATTTCAAGGACATTGATCTTTGGTTGTAGGTATGGGGGATGGGTCAGAGTGGAAAAAGCTGATAGCAGACATGATCATAATGGCACACTGGCAACTGATATCAGCTCCTGGCTGACCACACTGAGTGGTGTCAGCAGATATTTGGGCTTCTGGGGCAGACCTAGCACCTGGACACCTACCCAGCCAAAGAGGAGGAAAGAAAAGAAAGGGAATAGTCAGGAAGGTAGCAGTTTTTTGGGGACTCTATTGTTCAGGCAGTGTGTGGGAGGGGACATTGCTGGACCAGAATGGTAACTCATGCAAGGTAATTTGCCTCACTGGAGTGTGGATTGAGTAATTGCTCTCCAGGGCCAAGCGGCACTGCTGTGGGGATAGACTTTTGTCTGTACTGGCATGAATTACATAGTAGGCACAAATTCCTGGGATCTAAGAAGCTCATTAATGGAACTAAGGATGTTCCTAAAGAGAAAGGTTTCCAAGGTGACCTTTCCAAGATACCTCTGGTCCTTGAGTTTAGTGAGGAGAGGCAGTGGTCTTTTAGGCAAGCTATTGCTCAGATAATAATCTGGTACAAGAGGGGGGCTTGTTTTTCTGGACAACTGAAGAACCATCTGGGGCAAGAGATGCTGTCACACCTGAGATGGTTCCACTTGTACCCAGAATGAGTAAGGTACTGGCTAGAAGAACTGACAAGGTCATAAGTGTGGATTTAACTACTGGATAGGTAGGAGGATGCTGGTACAAGAGATCACCATCGGTGGATCACAGATACAGGGGATCATTAAGGGAAGGACTTCAGGGCAGATGTACAGAAGGAAAAGAGATGCACTGGAGATCAGGGAAGCATGGAGGAAAAACTATCCTCAGCTGCATATAGGGCAGTATAAGGAGCTCACACAGCAAAATAAGTGAGCATGAGGGCCTAATGAACTTTAAAGGCTGGGACGTAGTGGCCCTGGGTCAAGGATCTGGTGTATGATTTTTTTTCTGGCCAACTGGAGGGTCTTGTGGGTAAGGGATGCTTCATCATTTGCACTCAGAAGGAATAGTAGTTGATCTGGAGAACTGACTAGGACATTAGCAGGGATATAGACTACAGGATAGGCAGGAGGGTGCTGGTGCTGAAGAATACCATGGGCAGATACAAGATATCATCAAGGGAAGGAATGCAGATCTGTTGAGCACAAGGAAAATAGACCCCCTGTTGGTTGTAGAAGCATGGGGGGGTTATCCTAAGTTGCATGCATGCCACTACGAGGAGCACAAACAGCAAACTGGATCAGTCTGAGGGCCTAATGCACTTTAAAAGTCAGGACTTAGTGGACTTCAGAGAGACCTGGTAGGTGAAAGAAATTTACTGTCTCACCAGGACAAAGGGATAAAGACTATTTCAAAGGGATAGTCCTGAGAGGAAGGGAGGTAGTTCTTTTGATAACAGAAGGAGTCACTTTGAATTATTTGGATTACTTGGATTATGAAACATAAGAAGGCCATGGCCCATCGAGTATGTTTCCCACTCATAGTGGGCAAACCACTTAATATATTACATTTATTAAATGGTAGTCTAGAAGAATGTTGAATGATAAGAAGCATATTAGGGGGGCACATGGTGTCTCTAAGTCCATCTGGGCAGAGCTAGAGAAATGAGGGGTGAATGAGTAATCCTGGGGGTATGCAACAGGCCCCAAGCTGCTCAGTGGAATGTGACACATAGCTGGTCAAGGCTATTATGAGAGTAGTCCAAATCAGATGCAGTAGTGATCCAGGGGAACTTCAGTCTACTTGGCATAGACTGGCAACTTGAAGGGTTTAAAAGCAGGGCTAAGACTGAATTCCTGTCAGCCTTCAATTACTACTTCAAAATTTAGCATGTCTAACAGTTTGAAGCCTTTGATTGCCCCTGTTTTAAGCAGTGGGATTAAGATAATCTCCAGTGTAACAGTCAAAGAACCAGCGACATAGTGACTACATATGGGGACCTTCTTCCCGGTGACAAAGAAAACTATGTGTGAGTTGGTCACTATGACAAGACATATTAGAAATGCATGTTTTGCCATGATAAAGGACCCGGGCCAGATATTCTAGAGTTAGCATGGGAATTAAGGTGTGTTTTCTCATGCCAACCAGGTTTTGCACTCGATTCATGAGCGTGGTCTGTATTTAGAGACCCCCACAGTGCAGGCAAAACCCAAAAGCACCACACACCACTGCACTCATGCAAATGAGGGGGCCCTCCTATATACAGGTGCAGCAGCAAATTCAGTGGTTTGCACCAGAGGTAAATGCCACCCAAACAGGTGCAAGTTACCACCTTTGCAAACCTACACTTAATGGGGCACAAGGTCCTGGTGGTAGGATGGGGTACTGGGGTACTGCAGCTGCCTGACCCCCAGATCCCATCCTGGAGAAACAAAGAATGCACTGGAGTCTACTGGTACTCCCCCCACTCATTAATAACCTATCCGGATAGATCTTAGCACATCCCTGGTGTTCAATGGCACCTTCCAACCTGAAGTACCCAGCCCCCATCCCCATACATGTCTGTGGTGTCCAGTGGTACCCCCAACCTCTGAGCACCCATCCCAATGCTGCTGCAGAAGCCCCTGTGGCTAGCACCCCACCACCCTGGTCTCATTGCCTGATCAGCCCCTTGCTACCCAGGTAGAAAGTGACAAACCCCAACATACTCAGCACAACTAGCTGAGCAATCCCTAGTTTCTGTGGACTCCTCCACACCTATCAGTCACCATCCAGACTGTGAGAAGCACCATTAGCTAGAGAATGACTGCTACTGCCATCAGTACCCTGGATTGCTCGTTTGATCCAAGCTGGTATTCTGGTGAGGCACCCTATAGTGTGGTAAACATGTACACATGTAGATCTCATTACCAGGGATCGTAATTGCACCAACTGTGTAATATAAGTACAGGATTCCATCCAATGGTATCCAATGATATTGGCAACTACAAATGAGTAACTACCATAATAATGACTTATTTGCAGTGCCTCACATTTGGGCTATCCTGAAAGGGTAGTGAGAGATGGTACAGCAACAGTAGGGATGAACAAGGGAAGGTTGTGACACTGTAGGATGGCAACCAGAAGGGGAGGGATAGGAAATAAAGAGTTTGTGTGAGACAGTGCAGCATACTGCTGCTGAGCTAGCCATATGGTGTGGTGGTGAGGGTGGCTAGCTCTGATGCAGCAGATACAGGGTTTTGGGCTGGGGGGTATGTTTGATAGCACACAGTTCAAATTTTTTTTTTTTGTGACTTTGTCTCTCTCCCTGACATGCACCCCCCTGGAGTTGGTTATTTAAAGTCAGGGGTGCAGGGGGTAAAGACCCCACAAGGGGTGGTGGGGGTGTAGCCCCCACCTTAATGCCTGTTTCCATTGTTTGGGTTCATGTTGCCAGTAAGTGTACATCACTGATTTGCTTTTTGGTGATGTACACTCACCGTAACAGCTATCGCTGTTTTGTGATTGCTGTTATGACATGGAACCCCATCTGATAGAGAGAAATGGGACTAGTGAACAGTGGTCAGGCCATGGATCCCCACCCCCTCTGCCAGCGTCCAGCATGCCACCCAGCCAACCCCCCATACCTGAGTTGGCAGGGCCATGTGGTGAGCCAAATACAGCAACTCTCATAGCCCTCCTGTCACCTCCTCAGCTGGCCATACATGTGGCCAGCCAAGGAGGTGAAAGGAGTGCTCTGCAAGTCACCATATTGGGCTCCCTGCATGGCCCCACCAGTTCAGATATGGGGGGTTGGCTAGTGACATGCTGGGTACTGGCAGAACTAGTGGGTGTCTGCGGCCACACCACTGATCACCAGTTTCACTTCTCTTTATCAGGTGGCATCCTTTACTTATACTACTTATGATCCCTGGCAGTGGTATTCCCATGTGTACATATTTACTGCACTATAGGATGCCTCACCAGAACACCTGCAGAGATCATACAAGTGACCCCGGGCACTGAGGGCAGTAGCTGTCATTCTCTAGCTAACAGTGTTTCTCATTGTCCAGTTGGTGACTGGAGGGTGGAAGAGTCCACTGGATGCTAAGGATTGCTCAGCTAGTTGGGCTTGGGTTTGAGGGGGATGCCACTGTTCACCTGAGTGGCAGGATACTGTACAAGTCATTAGGACAGGGTGGGGGGCTACTAGCCACAGGGCCTCAGTTGCAGCACGAGGATGAATGCTCAGCAGTTGGGGGGGTACCACTGGACACCTCAGACATGTATTGGGGATGGGTGTTCAGGGGCATTGTCGGAACAAAGGCTTATACTATCACTTTTTATAATAATGCACTTGGATTCACCTCAGGCCTTACCCAACAATTATCTCATAAATTACCAAAAATAATAAATATTTACATGTGATATTCTCCTATGTTCTCCAGATTCAAGTATAATGGTAAATGACACTGCGTACCCCACATATAGTTATATGAAAAATATATATTTTATTTACACCTTTACAATGGTTTTGAATATTCCTCATTAGCATAAATATCAAGCCTAAGCTTGTAAACATCAACAAAATTGTTTCAGATAATCAAGCAACTAATACATTCTAGCAAATAAACAATGTAAAGAAATAAGCAATACTTAGCATAATAAATGGTAACAGTTACACTACTTTCATTATACTTAGTATTTAACATAACCTTTATGCAAAAGAACATATACTTATAAGATCACTATCTTGGATTATTAGTATATAAAATGTGTTTTAACTTTATTGCATATAAAGAAACGTTTTATGAGAACTGGCAATAACTCATTACGTTAGTGATTTGTACTACTTTTGTAAAACTTAGTTTAACTTTTCAAATCATGCAACATTATTTTTTAATTCAAAGCTTTTAAGCTATATACCCAGATTCTGTAGTTAAAAGTAGATTCCCTCTTACTTTCCCAGATAAGTCAATTTAAATTACCAAGACTATTAATTAAATTAGTGAAGGTAATTAAAAAGGAATACTTATATTTCTAGTTGTAGAAGTGGGTCTTCTTTTCTTCACTTAGAACTCTGGCTGAGTCTGACTTTTGTTGACAAGGTTTCTTTGTCAGCTAACTTTAACCCTGGAACTTCATTTAGCATGGATACACTCTGCAAGTTAAACCTTTGCTGAACATCACTTTACAAAAAGTCAGTTCTTAGAGTTGTAGAACACAGCTTCAATCTGCACAGTCCATAACAATACTGGATTCAAAGAACGTTTTTGTGAATAGCAAGCTGTTTTAATATGGAGTTTATTGACCTTTTCATGTTGTGCATCTGCTTTTAAAACCTTGGGACAATAGACCTCTTTTTGCTCAGCATGCTGTGTAGCTTGTGTGAGTCTTAAAAGTAAGTCTGTCTGGTTTTCAGCAGGCAACATTACTTGTCAAAATGCTCAGCAAATAACACAGACCTTGCTTCCTACACAATAAAAATGTCCTTGTACTTCCTTCTTGCCTCTGGATATCTTCAGCGCCCTGAGCTCTGGCTCTCCATAGGCTGACCCCTGCATTTCAAACAGGTGTGGCCAAACTTTCTTTTGGCCCAGCATCAGTATAAAGCCATAAAATTCTTTGTTAACTGAACATAGGTCTTACTACATCGATAGTTAGCTCAGACACTAGGAGATGTCAGCAGTGTTTACTAATATAAAAACTGCTCTGGTAATGTCATCACCAGATTTTGATTGGTTTGAGTCACTAGAAAGGTACAGCATCCTAGAAGATAAATGGTGACATATAGACATGCCTCTTTAAGACAGCCCTTTTTTCTCAAACACATTTTTGGGTCAAAATTATTTCTTTAAATAAAAGTCTTATCTACCATAATTTGAACATTAAACTTGCATATTCAAGTGTTTTACATTAAGCCAAGCATTCTTGAAAAAGTCTGATATCTGTAGTATGGACACACAAGATCCTTTGTTATTTTCTTAAAAACATCAATCACTGTCAGAAAAGTTAACTCACTAGAAACTTTAAGACAGTCTTTCTCTTTATAGCAACAAACTACAGATTTAATATTCATCTTGTTAGACTTCCTAAGATGTGAGCTATCACTTGTTACTAGATTTGTCTAGTTCTCTAATAATAAAATGATATTAAATACATTATATTCATAACATTTGAATGCTTCATTCTGCAACTATAAAAATTGATAAGCTTATTTATCATACTGTTGCCCAATAGATGTCCAATTTTCATAGCAGCAGTACATTGCACCTTTAAACTATGAATAAAACTTCTTATTTCTATACAGGGTAATGGGACTTTCAAAGAATAAGAATTGTTTTCTTGGTGCTACCAGTCACATGATCTCTTATCTTGATAGTGACCATGGATACCTAGCTTTGCTAAGTCTTTTCCATACATATAACTATAAATCTGTCATGCAAGGCTTGGATATCACAGAGATGGTCCTGAATGTCCCTCCCCCGAACAACATTGCTCTACATGCTTAGCTTGGAAGGTGTCCACTTATATCATGGCTTAAAAACAAAATAGAGTTTCATCTCTATTTCCTTAGACCTCATCTAGCATATGGCAAAGTGCTGCTTAGGGAACAGAAATAGTTTCCTTTAAAGCATTAAAGCCAGATACCTTGTTTTAAGGTTTAATTAACTAACACTTTTTTGTTTTCTCTTAGGAATTTATGCAAACAATAATCTTAACCAGAAATTAGTCCCATATAAAATTGAAATAAAATAATAATAACAAATCAATTCTTGAAGTTAAAAATAAAATAATTTTTCCATCAAGGGTTTTGTCCCTACATTACCCCTTTTGAATTAAAATGCACCCCAAAAATGCATTTGCAATTCAAAACAATAATTGTACTATGTATTGGTACATAGGTTTAAGCATTGCAGGGAAAACATAACATTAAAGGCAAAGTTGTGTCATCATGCAGTAACTTATGACATCATCAGCACATTACATAGAAACATAAAAACATAGAATCTGACTGCAGATAAGGACTGCTTGGCCCACCTAGTCTTCCCATTTTCCTACCCAATGCATAGGCTGCAGATCCTAGTAAACCAACAGCCTACGTCCTCCTACCCCCCACTAGAATTGCCTTATGTCTGTCCCATGCATTCTTGAATTCCTCCATTGTTTTTGAGTCCACTACCTCACCAGGAAGGCTGTTCCATGTATCCACAACCCTCTCCATGAAAAAATACTTCCTCACATTAACTTTGAGCCGTCCCCTCTCTCTCTTCAAATTGTGCCCCCTTGTTCTTGCACATCTCTTTTTCTGAAAGATGCTACCCTCTTGGACTTTGTTGATTCCCTTGATATAGTTGAAAGTTTCTATCATGCACCCCCCAAGCATATACATATTGTTTCTTTAATCTCTCTTCATACATCTTCTGGTGCAGACACTGCACCATTTTGGTTGCCCTCCTCTAGACAGCCTCCATACTGTCTATGTCCTTGCAGAGATGGGGTCTCCAGAACTGGATGCAGAACTCCAGATGGGGTCTCACCAACTGTCTCTACAAAGGGATAACAGCTTCTTGTTTTCTACTGGTGATGCCTCTCCCTATGCATCCCAGTATCCCACCAGCTCTTCTTACTGCCTTCTCACGTTGCTTGCCCATCTTAAGGTCATCTGATATGATTACCCCCAGGTCCCTTTCCATTTCTGTAATTGTTATTATCTCACCCCCCCATTGTGTACTCTTCCCCTGGATATTTGTTTCCCAGGTGCATTACTTTGCACTTCTTTGCATTGAAGCTAAGCTGCCATATATTTGACCATTGCTCCAACCTCGCCAAGTCCCTTTGCATCCTCTCCACCCCACCTTCTGTATTAACCCTGTTGCAGATCTTTGTGTCATCTGCAAAGAGACATGCTTTTCCTTTCAGTCCCTCTGCAATGTCACTTTTAAAGACATTAAAGAAGACCGGTCCCAGTACTGAACCCTGCCGTACCCCACTAGTAACCCCCTTTCTTCAGAGTAAACTCCATTTACTATTACCCTCTGTATCCTGTTGCCCAGCCAATTTTTAACCCAGGCTACCACCTTGGGACCCACTCCAAGGCTGGCTAACTTGTATATTAATCTTTTGTGTGGGACTGTGTCAAATGCCTTGATAAAACCTAGGTAGGCCATGTCCACTGCCCCTTCCTGGTTTACCACATCGGTCACCCAGTCAAGGAAATCTATTAGATTCATCTGACATGACCTTCCCACTGTGAATCCATGCTGCCTTGGGTTCTGTGCCCCACTGGCCTCTAGGAACTCAACAATTCTTTCCTTAAGAAGTGATTCCATCATTTTCCCTACCACTGAGGTCAAACTAATAGGTCTGCAGTTTCCTGCCTCTGTCTTGCTCACACTTTTGTGAAGGAGAATCATGTCTGCCCTCCTCCAGTCTTCTGGTACTACACCATCCTCCCATGATTTGTTAAAAAGGGAGGTCAGAGGTGTCATTAATCCTACCTTTATTTCTTTTAGAATTCTTGGGTGAATCCCGTCAGGCCCCATTGCTTTGTCCACCTTCAGTTTTAAGAGTTCGTTCAGGACCCTTTCTTCTGTGAATGGACTGGTATCGACCTCCCTATCCAGAGTGCTTCTATTCTTTGATTTAGGTACCTCCCCCTCCTCTTCTTTTGTGAATACTGAGCAGAAGTATTCATTCAGGATCCCTTCTTTTTCACTGTCATCCTCTGCCCACCCTCCCTTCCTTTTAGTAAGCCTCACTATCCTTCCTTCCTCTTTCTTCTCTCCCTAATGTACCTATAAAAGATTTTATCCCCCTTCTTCACTAAGTTGGCTATCTTTTCCTCAGTGTGGGCATTTGCTATTCTGACTGCCTTACCCACTCCCTTCTGCTTTAACTGGTACAGTTCTCTGTCCTGCTCCTTCTGTGTTTCCTTGTACTTCCTGAATGCTACCTTTTTCTCCTTAACCTTCCCTGCCACCTCTTTTGGGAACCATAGTGGTGTTTTCCTTCATTTTGCTTTGTTGATTTGCTTCACACAAAGGCTTGTTGCCTCTGTGATGGCTGTTTTGATTTTTTCCCATTGTTCCTCCACCACTCCTTCTTGCCAGTTTGCTAGCACTTTTCAGAGGCACCTCTCATTTTCCCAAAGTCAGCCCTCCTAAAGTCTAATGCTCTTGCCTTTGTATGGCTCAACTCTATGGCTGTCTTTATTGTGAACCACAGTTTTGTGGTCACTTGTTCCCTGCTGGCTACCCACTTCTAGATCCGAGATCCTTTCTCCATCCCCATTTGACAATACCATTTGACATCATAGGATGTGACATCACTAGATGACATCAGTGGAGACATACTATTTTGCATAGATGTGTGTACAGTACTACATGAACTAACATGATTAAACATGATTACAACTACGTACTCTTTCAAAATAACATTTTTTACATTCTTGAACATTTTAATAGAACAAATTCTATTTTTTTGTTTATCATTTCCAATCTTTTTAAATTCTTTTACCTTTTTAAATCTTTAGTATTGCAGTACAAATAAGGTTAGTAGCTACTTCTTGTTATATTTTATAAGTTATGTCCCTCCCCCATGTGCTGAAGGTACTACCAAAGTGGCACCTATAACTTTTACCTCTGTTTACCAAGATATCATTCCTTGACTCAAAGTTACCTTTGGTATTACACAAATTTAAGTTTAAGCTCTATTTGTAGTTTACCTTTATAGCAATCATAGTTACACTGGGATTACTTGTATGAAATTACAAAAGTTTTTCTTACCATTTTGTTACCTTATTATACTTTTAATAAATCAGAGTTAAAGTCAAACTTTCACTAGTTCTTTGTACGTTTCTTTTATCAAAATTAACATCAATCAAAACTTTTCTATCTGAATTTATCTTATTTTCCAGCATTTTATTGTCATTGTTAACCACTTCAGTTTTACATCATCAACTACACATGCTTCTTTAAAACCTTTTTTCTCTCTTTTGAAGTAATACTTCTGTTAGTCTTCCCAATAACTGGAACAACAAATATCTCAACTATAAAGGATCCCCTTCCTTTCACTTTCTGCTAACCACAGTTAGTTTTAAAAGTGACAGGCTCTCTTTTTGAATTTATGTACTAGGAGAAAAATATGCATTACTTTAGTGCACACACCTAGGCACAGTGTGGAATGAATTTTCAAACCCAAATCACTACTGCAGGTTAGGCACAAGCAATACAGTTTATAACACCTTTCCATTAACCTTAACAGAAAATTCATTTACATTATTTGAGATTGTTGCACTGAGCACCTCACCATTTGGCACACTTGAGGGACAATATATCCAGACCTTAAGGTTGGTGATGTCACTTTATTGGATAAGTGTGTTCCCTTAATTGTGACTACAGAATTTTATTGGCTATGTTTGTATACACACCCAGTGGTACAAGTGTCTCAATCCCAAGGCATGGGAGCTATCAAACCTTGTATGATATACAGGATATAGTATACTTTTCAACCTGGTGTTTCAAGACAAGTGCCTATACTTTTTAAACTTTATTTGTGGTTTGGAACATTTGTAACCATTCGTTTTAAAACTGGGCAAACCTGTGCACTACTTGGGCAATACAGGACTTTACCAGCTCTGCTGTGGTCTCGCATTTTGACTTTACCTCTTGTTTTACTGAGTGGAACTTTTTTTCCGCAGTCCTTAGTGGGTCAGGTACTTAAGAGTTTAATGTTTTTTGTCAAAAACAGGAAGGCACTGGGAAAAACAGGACATACTTTATTTGTGAAGAAAGCTAGGCATCCATTTTAATTACAGATTTATCACATCTTGGTTTGACACACAAGCCAGATACTGTAGGTTTTACTTCTCCATTTAACCAATTTTTTAAATTACCACAGCTAAATACATTAATTACATTTGAATCTAGAAAATTCAGTTTAATCATTAAATAATTGTTTTCACAGTAGCATGAATTTCATTGTTTAGAAACTTTACTGATCCTTTCTAAATAGAATAGGCCTCTTCACCTGTGACCATCATTTTCTGGTCATAGTCTAGAATAGGTTTAAATCTCCTCAAAAGGTAATTTCCAATCAAGAAATCATTGCCTGGTTTTGTTTTGTTTTTTTGTAACATACACTGGATGTTTAATCACCATTTTACTAAATCTTAATTTTAACCAAACTTTATCCAAGGTCTTTTGAGCTTCCTCTCCATAACCTACAATTTGTAAGCTGTCAGGAAGGGTTTTCAGCTTCTTGGAGTCACCTAAGGCATCAGTCACTTTATCATACAGACTTTTAGACAAGAGACCTACTTTAGCCCCAGAATCAAGAAAAGCCTTATGAGTTAGACTGTTTTCAATGTTTTTGTAACAGTAAAATCTTCCTGCTTTTCCTTTTGGAATTAAGTTGCCCAGGCAGAATTTGTCTTTCTTGTCTGGCAGCACAGCAGTTTTTTTACAGTGACATTGTACACTGGCTGATACTAGCTCAGGAACCTTTTGAGAAAGGTTAAGCACAGAGTTAGCATTTTTAACTTCACTTGGCATCTCATTTTTAAATCTCATTCCAATCTCATCATCCTTTTTAACAATAGCAGTTTCTGTTACCATGTCAGCAATTGTGCGAACAGAATCCACAAGTCATATATCTCTACTAGTCACATCTGTACAAGGTACAGTTGAGGATGCATTTTTTACAGGCAAATGAAAGTAATGAGATGACCGAAGAGTTTGGATCGATCTTTGAGAATGAGCATTTAAGTCTTTAAGCTTTTTGGTTGTTTCCTCTACTTCCTTCTGTGAATTATCAATAATTTTCTCTTGTGTTATACAGTACAACTATGTGTAAACTTGTTTTGAGTTGCACTATCACTTTGCTGCTCATAGTCAGAATAGTAGTGCCCCCTGTGGTCAGTATTGTTACCATACTCACAGCCATACCTTGCACCTGGACCTCCCCCCCTTTTGAAAGGAACTCCAGTGCTGGTAGTTGATTAAGTCTTGATAAGGCTGCCAAGCTACAGATGGACCAAGCATGGGCTCAGATTGTTTCCTTTGTTAAGACAGAGGTAAATTTGCTTCCCCTTAGCTGGAATATTAGAGGTGATAGCCTGTAACACCTTAGCTTGAGGTACAGAGGTCTTTCTTCTTTGTCTAATCTTGTGCTTTTTCTTGTATTTCTTGAACGTTTCACAATCTGCATCTGAACCTGAATTACCTGTCTGTCTAGAGGAAATTATATGTTTGCTCTGAGGCAATTCATTTTCTGAGTCAGATGACACATTTAATGAAATACCAAAATCAGTCAAGCAATCTAATCTTTTGAATGCTTTCATTTTTCCTTTAACTTGACTTTTACTTTGTAAACTTTCATACTTTTCCCCTAATTTAACTAAATCCTTGTTAACTTGTGTATAAGCATCTGCTAATTCATTTTTTTCTCTTTTCAAATTCAAACACTGTTTTTGACATTGTTGTAACTCACTTTGCAAGACAGCATTTTCAACCTTTAGCTTGACTAAATCACAGTAGTTATTAAAAAGGACATTTTTACGCTCTTGTAAAAGCTTTTCTAAAATGTCTACCTGGCCTGCAAACCTACCACACTCAAAACATTTATCCTTCAACATTTTTTCCATCTGTTGTATTCTTTCATTTTTACTTTCATTAAATGTTAGATGTGCTGGGGTAAAAACTACTGTCTCAGTGGTAAGCATATCTGCAGTTACAGCTGATATCATGGCTATGCAATAGTGCTTACAGACTTTAACAACAATCAAGTAGTCGCTTGAAAAACAAATGAAACAGCAATAACTTCTTACACAACAATTTAAACAAAGTCTCTTTTTTCTTGAGGCTTTAAAAGTTATTTTTTCTTTTTCTTGTTGCTTTACTGTTAGTCAGTGATTCTATCCTGTTCAGTTGAATGTTTTAGCTTCCCTTTTCTTTTGTTTAAGCTAACTTCAGAAAAACAAAACAGAAAGCATTATTTCTGCAATTTAGAAATATTGCAAATATTAACAATAATAACAACATTTATTTTTCATACACTGTAAGTGTGGATTATCATTTATTAACAATTACATCCAGGATGATCCCCCAAAGATGTTGGAACAAAGGCTTACAATATCTCATTTTATAATAATGCACTTGGATTCACCTTGGGCCTTACCCAACAATAATCTCATAAATTACCAAAAATAATAAATATTTACATGTCAAATTATCCTATGTTCTCCAGATTCAAGTATAATGGTAAATGACACTGCATACCCCATGTATAGTTTCATGAAAAATATATATTTTATTTACACCTTTACAATGGTTTTAAATATTCCTCATTAGCATAAATAACAAGCCTAATCTTGTAAACATCAACAAAATTGTTTCAGATAATCAAGTAACTAATAAATTCTAGCAAATAAACAATGTAAAGAAATAATACTTAGCATAATAAATGGTAACAGTTATGCTACTTTTATTATACTTCGTATTTAACATAACCTTTATGCAAAAGAACATATACTTATAAGATCACTGTCTTGGATTATTGATGTATAAAACTTGTTTTAACTTTAATGCATGTAAAATTAATTTTCTATGAAAACTGGCAATAACTCATTACATTAGTGATTTGTACTACTTTTGTAAAACTCAGTTTAACTTTTCAAATCATGCAACATTATTTTTTAATTCAAAGCTTTTAAGCTGTATACCCAGATTCTGCAGTTAAAAGTAGATTCCGTCTTACTTTCCCAGATAAGCCAATTTAAATTACCAAGACTATTAATTAAATTAGTGAAAGTAATTAAAAAGGAATACTTATATTTCTGGTTGTAGAAGTGGGTCTTCTTTTCTTCACTTAGAACTCTGGCTGAGTCTTGCTTTTGATAAGGTTTCTTTGTCAGCTAACTTTAACCCTGGAACTTCTTTTAGCATGGATACACTCTGCAAGTTAAAGCTTTGCTGAACATCACTTTACCAAAAGTCAGTTCTTAGAGTTGTAGAACACAGCTTCAATCTGCACAGTCCATAACAATACTGGATTCAAAGAACGTTTTTGTGAATAACAAGCTGTTTTAATAACTGGAGCTTATTGACCCTTTCATGTTTTGCATCTGTTTTTAAAACCTTGGGACAATAGACCTCTTTTTGCTCAGCATGCTGTGTAGCTTGTGTGAGTCTTCAAAGTAAGTCTGCCTGGTTTTCAGCAGGCAACATTACTTGTCAAAATGCTCAGCAAATAACACAGACCTTGCTTCCTACACAATAAAAATGTCCTTGCACTTCTTTCTTGCCACTGGATATCTTCAGCAGCACTGAGCTCTGTCTCTCCATAGGCTGACCCCTGCATTTCAAATAGGCGTGGCCCAAAGTTCTTTGGCGTAGCATCAGTATAAAGCCATAACATTCTTAGTTAACTGAACATAGGTCTTACTACATCGATAGTTAGCTCAGGCACTAGGAGTGGTCAGCAGAGATTACTAATATAAAAACTGCTCTGGTGATGTCATCACCAGATTTTGATTGGTTTGAGTCACAAGAAAGGTAGGGCATCCTAAAAGATAAATGGTGACATAAAGACATTCCTCTTTAAGACAGCCCCTTTTTCTCAAACATATTTTTGGGTCAAAATTATTTCTTTAAATACAAGTCTTATTTACCATAATTTAAACATTAAACTTGAGTATTCAAGTGTTTTACATTAAGCCAAACATTCTTGAAAAAGTCTGATATCTGTAGTATGGATACTTTTTAAACTACACTATTAAGGTTATAACTTTATAATTTTAATAGAATTTCTCAAAACAAATACTAGTTTTACTCTTAATAGTCTAAGCTACAGAATGATATAAGATTTGTAAGAAAAAAACCTTTCTAAAGTCCTTGAAACATTACTTTTTGTAGAGACACACAAGATCCTTTGTTCTTTTCTGAAAAACATCAATCACTGTCAGAAAAGTTAATTCACTATAAACCTTTAGACGTTCTTTCTCTCTATAGCAACAAACTACAGATTTAATGTTCATCTTGTTAGTCTTCCTAAGATGTGAGCTATCACAGGATACTAGATTTGTCTAGTTCTCTAATAAGAAAATGATATAAAATAAATTATATTCATAACTTTTGAATGCTTCATTCTGCAAAAATAAAACTTGGTAAGCTTATTTATCATACTGCTGCCCACTAACTGTCCACTTTTCTTAGCAGCAGTATGTTGCATCTTTAAACTATGAATAAAACATCTTAGTTCTATACAGGGTAATGGGACTTTCAAAGACTAAGACTTTTTTTCTTGGTGCTACCAGTCACATGATCTCTTATCTTGTTAGTGACCATGGATACCTAGCTTTGTTAAGGCTTTTCCATACAGATACCTATAAATCTGTCATGCAAGGCTTGAATATCACAGGGATGGTCCTGGAATGTGGCAGGCCCCCTTAGAACAACATTGCACTACAAGCTTAGCTTGGAAGGTGTCCACTTATATCATGGCTTAGAAACAAAATAGAGTTTCATCTCTATTCCCTTAGACCTCATCTAGCATATGGCAAAGTGTTGCTTAGGGAACATAAATAGTTTCCTTTAAAGCATTAAAGCCAGAAACCTTGTTTTAAGGTTTAATTAACTAACACTTTTTGTTTTCTCTTAGAAATTTATGTGAACAATAATCTTAACTAGAAATTAGTCCCATATAATATTTAGATAAAATAATAACTAAAAATCAATTCTTGAAGATAAAAATAAAATAATTTTTCCATCAAGGTTTTGTCCCAACAGTAAGCTACTGGATACCTGGGATGTACTGCTACTACTCACTCTGATAGGTGATTGGGGATTGGAGGTTGCCACTGGACACAAGGAATGTACTGCTACTGACATGGATGGGTGATCACTGGTGTGGGGGATGCCACTGGACACCAGGGATATACTACCATTCATCTGGATGGTTGTTCAGGGGGTTGGGGTAACATCAGACAGCAGAGATGTACTACTGCAAACCCACACAGGCATTCAGGAGGTGGGGTACCACTAGTCAGCAGGAACACAGTGTTACATGCAGGGATGAGTGTTCAGAGGGTGAGGGTTGCCTTTAGACAACAGAGAGTCCATTTACATTGAGGAGATGAATGTTTGTGGTCTTGTAGGGACTGGTCACCACCGTGACTGACATGGCAGGTGACCACAGGGTGAGCACAAACCTACTGCCACTTCCAATGCAAATGAGCCCATAATGGGCATACTAATGGCCCCTTAGCACCTTGCATGCTCAATTGGCTCATTTGCATTTTGCAGTTGAATACCACACCACTGCTCCCCAATCTATCTGGTCTGGGGTACAGTTCCCTATGGGCTACATACAGTCCTGGTCTATGTCAGAGCAGTGCTAGCTGACTTAGCACTGTGTCAACACAGGCTGATATTCAGTTGGATAGAACCAGTGCACTGTCTGACTGAATCTGGCAACCTCCAGCTCGGACACAAAAGCAGTGCAAACCTTTGCACTCTGCTTTTGCCCATATTTGAATATCTAGCCCTTGGTTTCCAAGGGTCTTGACTGACTGCACAAGACTGGTAATGCATAGCACATTAGGAATTCATTGAATGTGGTGCTCAAAGAAGCTGTAAAAATCTGCATTTCAAGAAGCAGTAACACTGGCACTATAGAGATCTATGGCAATTTATTCAGAACAAAAAGAAGGTCTACGTCCATGGAAGAGTGACAGGTTACTTTTGGGGGAAGACATACAGACCAACTGAGGGACTGTACAACTAAAATGAAGAAAGCTAAGGAAGGGTTATAAGGCAGGGTAGCAGCACAATCGGCAGGCAACACTAGAGACTTCTTCCAGTACATAAATAAGGAAGAAGTGGACTGGGCTGTTGAAAACAAGGCCAGTGAGCATAACATCTACCCTCATATTTTGCTGCCTGGTATGGATCAAATCAAATAAGTCCCAAGTAGCAGATGGTATACACCCCATGATTGTAGTGGAGCTAAAGGAGCAGTTGGCAATACCTTGGGTCTTGCCCCCTCTCAGCATGGCTTTATGAAGAACAGATCATGCTAAACCAACCTGTCCACCTTCTTTGAGGGGCTTACCAGGGAGAATGACAGAGTTAGTTATGGGTGTAGTGTATGGGGACTTCAGCAAGGCCTTTGGCACAGTGGTGCATGACAAGCTTCTTGGCAAAGTAAACAGTGTACAGTACAGTGCACAGGAAACATACAAAATGTGGATTGCTAAATGAATCTGGGAAGAAAGCAGAGGTTGGTGGTCGTAGGGCACTTTTCTGAGTGAATAAGAATGCTCAGCAGCAGACCTCTGAGATTTATAGTGGGGCCACTGCTCTTCGCCATCTTCATCAACAGTTCAGAACCAGTGGTCTCCAGCAGGCAGCTTACTGTAAGTTTGCAGGTAACATGAACCTGGCCAGGGAGGTACACTACCATGAGTATGGGGAGGACCTGAATAAGCCAGATGATAGGTCTTACTCCCAATGCAATGTGCAAAGATTGCTGGCAGTATAGCCTAGAGGTTAGAGTAATTAGCTATAAATTAACTTGGTACATCCAGCAGACCCAAGTTTGAGACCCACAACCTCCCCTTTCATACTGTGTGACTCTGAACAAGTCCATTAACTTCCCCAGTGCTCCTGGGTTGCCCCTGAAAACAGGACTTGTGCGTAGTGGGCTTTACCCAGTTACCAAAGAAAAAGAAAAAAAAGAGGTGCTACACTTGGGGATGAAAAACAGAGCTAAGACCTACAGATTGCATACAACTCCACTTCTTTCAGTTGAGGAGAAACAGGACATGGAGTCATAATATACAATGGGCAGAAGCAGGAAATGCAGTGAATGACCACTATAAAATGGACCAGCATAACATTGGGGCAAATCAGAAAGGAGGGTGACCAGTGGAAGATTAGAAGTATTCCTGTTAGTGATGCTCTTGTCTGGCTCCACCAAATCTGGAGTACTGTATGCAGTTCTGTTTTCTTCAGTACAAAATGATAATGGAAGCAGCCACAAGAATGCAATGCAAGGACTCTAAAATATTCAGCAATATGGGGAATATACTGTATGCTATGTGGGGAATGGCTGGAAGCCCTTAACAATTAAACCCTGGAGAAACGAAGGCTGAATGGGAACATTAGTCCAGTCTTTCACACACTCAGGGGCATTGGCAAGGTATCTGAATATTATTTGACTTTAAAAAAACAATTGAAAATCAAGATTTACATATTATAATGATCTGTAAAATGTATTTGTTAAAATTAAAATGTCCTTAAAACCTTAAAGTGCTTAAATATTGGTTATCAAGTGATAGAAAAACACGTACATATGAAACAACACTCCAAAATATATGCCTACTTATTTATAGACATTTATTTTGATATATTTAAATAAATATACATTTTTGTTTCAAACTAATACCTTGTCAAGGCAATGCATTTTACTGGTACCCTGTTAATTCCTTTAGCTATTATTGTGATTACCTGTGGCAATTTGTCTCAACTGTGCTGGGTGCAATTGTAAATGTGGTCTGTGTTCAAGTTGTTTACTAATAAAATTAATTAAAATAAATTTAGATTATTCAGTGCATATAAGTGGGTATAAGTGTTTAGATTTTTGGAACTATTACCTTATTTTGGAACTATTACCTTTGTTCTTATAAACTTTTTAATAGCTTCTTTAACATCTTTGTTTCTGAGTGTGTAAATGATTGGATTAAGTGCAGGAGCTAAAATGGTGAAGAAAATGGTACCCAGAGCATGGAAGTCATCGGAAACATCATCTACTCTGTATGAGGAATAGCTAACAACAATTGATACATAGTATATGGTCACAACCATTAGATGAGAGCTGCAAGTGGAAAATGTCTTCCGACGCCCCGCTGCAGAACTAATTTTCAGCACAGTTCTGAAAATGTTAATATAGGAGAATACCACAAGGGAAAAGGGTGTGAATATACATATGATAACAATAGACATTGCCCAAATGGTAAGAGAACTAATATCTGCACAAGCTAATCTGGCAATGAAGAAATGATCACAAAAGCAGTGGTTAATTTTGTTCGGTCCACAGTAGGGAAACTGTGCTGTAAAAATAACAAGTGACACAATCACTATGCAAGCTATGGCAAAACTGCCTACTGTTATTTGAATGTAAAATCGTTTGGTCATAATGGACATATAATGCAGAGGGTTACAAATTGCTACATAGCGGTCATATGCCATTACTACAAGAAGAAAACATTCAAAAAGCCCCAGGGCATGTAACAAGCATAACTGTATAAAGCACGCAGTGAAGGAAATAGTATTGGCATTAATCAGGAACAACGCTAACATTTTGGGGATGGTTGTGGTTGTAAACAATATGTCTAAAGCAGCCAGGTTACCAAGAAAAAAGTACATGGGTTTGTGCAGCTTCTGATCCACCACGACTGCAATCAGGATGGAAGTGTTTCCTATAAGTATTATTAGGTAGATCATCAAAAATACAACAAATAATATTAACTGATAACCATGGAGGTATGGAAATCCAGCAAGTATAAACTCTGTGACTTGAGTTTCGCTGTTATTATATGTCACCATAGCCCAATCAGTTTTGATATCTGAAAAAGAGAAAGAAAAAACATCATTGCAATTTAAATTAACAATTCAAACTGACCGGATGGGTTGTTCTATGATAAACACACATGTAGGTGCATTGTGAGACATGAGCCAAGCACTTTCAACACCTGAAAGTGAAGTTATCACATAGCAACCCATACCCTGAAGGGTCATATTATGTTTATAAAATGGGTAAACTGACAAACAATTGAAAAAAACACACAAAAAATGACAACATTTAAAATCAAAAATAGGTATTTTCTTTTGTTTAAAGTAGCTAGTAAAACATGAACCCTCCCCACCTATTAATCATGTCTTTCCACACATTCAGTAGATGAAATATTTCTTTAATATATTGTCATGGAACACAGAAATGAAAAATTCTGCAGAATTATTTTGGCAGAATGTTCACCCCCATACACACACAATGTTGATGGCCTGTTATGCAGCCAGGGCACCAGTGCTATCTGGAACAGGGTAAGCAGAAGAGATTTCTCTGCAAAACAACTGAAGATAAGAGAAGAGTTTCTCATGGTCAACAAAACAGCACCAAAAAATTAAAACCATGAGTAGTATTTCATTTTTTTTTATTTGTGTAAGGAGATATTTGGAAGTTATTATGAGGGGGAACAAACATTAAATGCATTTGTTTGTTTTTTAATTTAAGGCAGTTTTATGCTTTATGGCTTAGCTGACATTAACAAGTAAAAGTGATGGCTACATTTTGGGATGGAAATTGTGCTCTTTCCTGATTACAGAAAGAAGTCCCAAACAATTTGTTGTTGATTCATAAACACATGACTTCTGAATCCTTTTGGCCTGTCAGGATGCAGGTCACTCCCTACCCATTTAATTATAAATTAATGTTTTTTAGTAACGTTGCTTTATCTTTGCTATTTAAAAATATTATCTGTGTTGTACAGTAAACATTAATGTGATATTTGGTCTTGTACTTTTCTATCAACTAACTACTATGTAACAGGTTATAATTGATGTAAACTAATTATAGCTATATTCGCTTAAGTGATATTTCCACTAAAATAAAATTTTACTAATTGTCCAAAACTGCACATTTCCAATGGACATAAATTAGGAGATGATTGCAGAGCATGAAATTAAATTTGTGCAATTGTGGCTGATTAGTGCCATGCGCTAAATATAACATGCACAAGAATAAACAGTTCTACACTATATTGCATACAATGTGTTGCTACTTAGCAATAGTGATAATTATGGTTTGCTTTATAATCCATTTTTTTCATTTCTTATCAAACTAGCAATGTTGTAAGGCAACTGAACGTAACTTATTTTAAATGCATGGTTGGTTTTATTCATCTTTATTCCATTTCAGGCAATGGGCATTCTTAACACACATAAGACAAGCAATAATACCCAACAGGGTGGCAGCATTGGGCTATACCCATCAGCAAAAGGGTATAATGAGGCCCAATGCCACTGGTGGAGGGCCTTATAGCCCCTGGAATGGTGGTTATTAAGCATTAGAATATGATGGGGTATTGGCTGTACTAGGTCAGCCGCACACCCAGGGGCATAGTAAGGCATGAGTCCACAGGCCAAAAGCCCTCAGCCTCTGGGCATGTGGTAACCAAAGTACAGCTAATGTCACTGGAGTGTCTTCTTACTTATATAAAATGGGAATGTTCTGGAATAAAAAAAGGAAAATAGAGAGATTTAGAAACATATGAAAAATCTTTAAAATGCTGTTAAAAGACATATAAAATAGTTCAATCACTCAATCAATCAAACTGTATTTAACCAGGCAAAATCATCCTTGAGCAAGCTCATTTGTAAGATGGTCCTGGACAAGTAGGACATATACAACTACAGCAAAATTACCAGTTAAGCAGTGTACATACAATGAGCAAATAAAAGACAGTTACAGAGAAACAAATAAGATCAGGGCTGGGGCGTACATATGGTGAACACTATCTGGGTTGATAATTGACTGTATATATAAAGATTCCCTCAAGATGTGGGATTATTCAGACAAAGATAATGTTACAGTAAGATGAGGCATACCAAGTAGGGTAAGTGAGGGAACAACAACTGAAGGTTTATGGGTGGGGGAAAGCAAAGGAAAGGGTCGGTGAGGGGTGGAAATAGATGTAGTTAAACAAACAGATGGGAGTTGGCAGAATAATCCCAAGGTGGAAAGAAGAAGAGAAATGCTAGGGGAATACATGTAAGTGGCAAGAGTTTGAAGAGCCACAGGAAATGGAGGAGATGGTTATTTGCAGCATACACACAGAGCTCTAAGGTTTGAGAGCAAGCAGCCTCCTGAAAGAGTGAGGCACCGGGAGGGACAGCCTGAGAGTTTTTTGCATGACATTCGAAAGGGTGGACAGAGAAAAGATGATAGCCACTGAGCCATGTCATGTCCTTATTTTGGGTACTTTAAGAGAGACAAGAGACAAACTTCTTAGACAATACATTCCCTTAGTACGCTGAAACAGCGTAGAAGTATAGGTTGATAGTTTATCGGTTAGGGCCCAGTATGTCCACATGAGGGCATTTTTTTGCCTCTTCAGAGTGAGGGAGTTCCAATCTAGCACCTGATAGAGCAGGCAGTGGTGGGTGCATAATGGCATGTTTAGGATAAATCTCAGCGCGCAATGGTAGAGGGTGTCAAGTTTACATAGAGCCTGAAAAGGACAGTTCCTCCACCTGTTTGTTACCACTGGGGGGGGGTCATTGTATTTTCCGTATAATGCTCTGTGAATTAATATTTACTAAATATACTGACAACATACATTTTAAAAGACCTGTAAGACTGTTTTCTTTTTTCTTTTTTGTGTGATCTTTATTGCACTAGGATGTTTTATTATTTGTTTTGTGTGTGACCTTTGTTGTACTTGTATTACTTGATTCTAGCTATGAAATGATCAAGGGAGCAGTGTATGGAGACGTTAATTACAGTGGTGCAATGATTGGGGGGCTAAGAGGGCTATAGCATCCCAACCCCCCTCCACTAAAACTAGATGAATTTGCACTATTGGGTTATTGGATCGCTGCTCACGCTCACTGCAGTTTTACTATAAAAAATCCTTATATTAAAATTGTGGTGAATATGAGCAGCAAGCCAATAAGGAAAGGAGCAGTCTGTTTTTACTGATGAGGGTCAGGACTGGACCACACATGTGTCAGTGCCTGTTTTCTTTTTTTGTGAGCTAGCTCAGCATTGTGTCACATGCTTGGGCCCTGAAGGATGAGTGCTGACAACTCACTTGGTGGCCAGTTGGGATGGAGAACTGCACAGTCAGTGATCATGGGACACACCAAACTGTAGGTCAGCTGACCCAGCATGAGAGATGTGTGACCCATGACTCTGCCTCCAAGTCCCAACATGACTGACAAGTGGGACATACAATTGCAGAAGTGAGGTTGCTTAGCAGCCAACAATTGTGTGCCCTCCTTCCTAGTCTGTCCCCTCCAATCTCTAAGTACACAGTGCCAGCACAACAGATAGTACTTTTCTGACTGTGACAGTGTGCGGTGTGTGACTGTGTTGCACTCATTGGGGCCTGGGGACTGCCTTGCCTGGATTTAGCTAAAATTTTTGAGCTTGTTGAAAAGCTCTTTTAAGAGCTAGTGTTGGCACTATTGAACAAAAAACAAAAGAAGAGAGTCAAGCGAGAGATGAGAGTCAGAGAGAGATGGGAGGGAGAGAGCTGGACTAGCGCTTGGGGATGGGAGGGAGGGAGCAGTGACCTGCATAGAAATCATACATTTAAAAGGGATGCACTGTACATGATTCATTAAATCAAACCAGCAAAACCTCAGCACATGACATGGTTACTGTCTGGGGACAGAGGAAGTCCATTCTTTGAAAGGCTGTGGATGAAAATGATTTATTAAGGCTTTCTGGTCTGTCTGAGATATGCAATGCAATAGAAGCTGTTTATGGAAGTGTCTGCTTATCTGAGTGAATTGTTTTATCTATTTAAGTAGTACAAATAAACTGTAATTCTAAAGGGCAGTCACCTGCTCCTCACAAGTTATTATTACCCCAAAAAACACACACTGTGAAATATTTTCACATAAGTTGTTGATTCTGAGTCATAGCCACACACATTTTGTAGCTTATTTTGAAGCTAAATAACTAATCTCTAAGCTCTCCTCCATGGTGGATGCACCACAGAGCATCTAGTACTTTAGGGCTTCTGGGGACTGGCAGCTCCCAGACCCCTGGCATTTATGAAATGGAACACCCCTTGCAAAACACCTAGCCCCTCCCAAAATGTCATGCTGGTTGCACCACTGGTTAATTAGGTGTGTGATTTTTATTTGTTTTTTCTTCAGATGACTGATGCTGAGGTGGAAACTGCACATCATGGGGAGAACAGTGGGACTTATCTAAATCCTACTGCTGCAGAGGCACATGCTGCCAGCTGAGTCCTGAACTACACTGGTCATGTTACAGGCTCTGGCCCAATGCAGTGATATAATGATGTACTCAGAGGCTGCGGGTGGCATACCGAGCAGCTCTTCTTTTATTAACAAAACAGTGATCCAATTGAGCAGTTGAGCAAAAACATATATATTTTTGTTAAGAGTGAGGGCGTAGCAGACAAGCTGTGCAGTGTATATTGGGGGAATTAGCCTCATAAAGAATAGAAGTCTGTGTGTTCCTACATACTGAGTCCACAGATGGAAGCATACAGCCAGCTTGATCCAGTAGCGGTAGCAGGCAGCCACTAGAGAAGAGAAAGTGACTGGGTGGGTGGAGTTGTTAGTGACTGTTTGGGCAGATACTGGAAAGACACAATGAGTGAACAGCAAGGGATGGGTCCAGGCTATGTTGTACAAAAAGAAAATAGCCTACAATGACTGGGGAGAACACAAACTGCAGGTATGTATGTGATTTAAGGAGGTTTTGAATGAAGTGTTTTTAGTAGTAACTTACAGTAGTAGTTACTAATATGTATTTATATTGCTTAAGTTCAGAGTAATCATGTTATAGAATGCCTACTGTATTGTATACTTGTCATAAATTCTTTGCCCTTGATTGTTTGTTTAACAATTGTTATTATATCTAATGTTGATATGTCATGTCCTGTTATATGTAACCAGGTCAAGCCTGTTAAAGGGCCATGTGGCCCAGTGCTTTTTTTCACCTCATCAACAAAATTTTAAATAAATAAATTTATCATATGTGTACTGGGTAAACAAAATGGCTGTCCTTTAAAAAAATTAAAGTTCTAATGTTGCACATAGATATGGAATGCACAGTGCTCTGGTTGTCAGTGGCTAGTTTGTAGCCATTGGTACTGGACTCTTAAGGCATTGGCTAAAACAAGCTTCAGCCAATCAGATTGCAGGGATTTCCTTGCCTGTTCTATATTAGACAATACCACTCTCCCTAGGGGGTACTACTGTGCTTCGAAAATGGGTATTTGTTAAAAATATGAAACATGTAAATGAAACACTTAAAAATCGGTTAAAATCAAAGTAATTTTCTTGTAAAGTTGTCCCTCTAGTGGTATACTGTACTTGCTAGCAGAGGACACTGCTGTGTTTGAGAGACTGTTTTTTTAATACTGGTACTTTTCTTGTGTAGTGTCTTCAACTCCCCTTCCACCTGCAGGTTAGAAGTATAGACCAGTAGCTCAGTAACAGGAAAGGACATTCAGTGCAGCGCGATCGAAGAACAGGAATCTGTACTGGAAGTTGTGACACCAATGCTGTTTGTTGTCAGTTGGTAATGAGTGTGACTGACTTCTCTTTTTTTTTTTTTTTGGCCCATCCCCGAATGGAGCTCAGACACACTCTGCCCAACGTCCCACCCCCATGCCCAAGCTTACCCCCCAGGTGGGGCCCCCTCCCAATGGACACTGGGAAGGTGAGAACCAGTTTACCCCCTGGGTCAGGCCATGGGAGCGAGCCACCCCCCCAACAGACACTGGTAGGCAGTAGGGACGGTGGCAGAGCTGGCATCATACTCAGGGCACCTTTCTCCTGATGCTCGTACCCCCGGGGTGGGATGTGCAATGATGCTTAGCATCTGCCCACTCCCATATGTGATGGCGCTGGCCACTAGTGGAGCTCATGGCCTCCGCCAGGGGTCCATAGTGCACTAGATACTCAACCCCCACCCCCCCCAGAGAAGGAGAGCCCTGGATGCTCAGTCCTTCTCCACTGGCCAGCCCTCCAACTCCCAAGTCCATCCCCAAACCCTAGATGTCAGCACTGCAGACAGATGCCTTGCCACTGTGGTAGCGGGCCAGCCTGTGACTGCCTTCTCTGTGTCTGCATATTGTTTTTTATCTTTTTTATGTTTCAAACTTGGAGTAACTGTACCAGCTTTGACCACCTTATCAGTGATCATTTCCTGAATCATCATTTTGAACAATACAGCACTGGGTATGTGTACTTTTTTCAGAACTGACTTTTAAAGAGCTGCTCTAAGAAAGTGATTTCTCAGAGCTTCTGCAGTTTCTAACCATTCAAATGGCCTGGTTCCAGAAATGTGGTCTCTGCCTCATTTTTGCCTTGTAAGGATAAAAGAGTTCTACTCAGATAACTCCTGGGACTAATTGTTGTCAATATATTGTGTGCACTCCTGAGATGTTTTCCAGTAGTCTGATTCCTGCTTGTTAACAACTGTGCATCCTGTATCCTGTTATACTGAGTTCAGGGACCTGTCCCAATCCTGTAGCATTACTTTCTTATCTGGCACTAATTAACCTAGTGCAATGCTGATGTTACCTTGGTTGCTTGCTCAGGGCTGCAAAGATTTATAACAGAGGACTACAGCTTGTTTGGAGGAATTGGCTATTTTACACCTTCAGGACACAGATCTGTGACTCCTTTAATAGCCACTTGGACTCCAACCTCGGTGCTGACTCATCTGATTGCCTTCAAGTCTTAAATCTGTGTCTCACCTGGACCCTTGTTCTGCCTCTAGCACTAGAACCCATAACTTACACCTGTTAGACACTGACCTGCAGGTTGCACACTAGGATCATTGTTTGCAGACTCTCACCTGCCTTCATATCTCTACAAGCTTGCCCCTACATGAGTCTAGCACTCTGAACCTGGGGGTCACCACCCAGCTGTCACTGACCTACAAGACACTTTCACTCCTACAGGACTGTTTACAGCTGTTCTCCATCACAAGGAATCTCTCTCTCTCTCTCTCTCTATCCATTACAACCTGTAACCACAATCACTGATTTACCTCCCCTATCTCCAGTGTAAGATGTTTCCAGTTTACTGGACTGGTTTCACCTGTTCACTCATTTTGGTATTGATTAATATCAATTATTTTGTTTACTGCTGCACTGCATCTGCCTAGTTATCTCTTTCTAGCCCGTTTTTGTTCCTGGTCTAACCTGCTTAGTTAAATTGTATTTTCTCTTGCAGTTTTATATTATACAGTAGCTTAGTTAGCCCCTAGTGTTTACTAAATTAAATGTCTTGCTGCTTTACTCTGATAATTAACCAGTGCTGACTGCTATACTTGTTTGCACTGCCCAAATGTATAGTCACCTCTGCTCTGTTAATTAATTTTATATGGTAGCCAAACATAATCCCTTTGTCTGCATTTAAATAAGTATCACTTGTGCTGATTGCTAACCTGAATGACAAGTGTTCCCCGTCAACCCATCGGCTAGCTGATATAACTTATACCCTCCACCAGAACTCAACAGTGTTTACTGACTATGCTTGACTCCGACTTCTTTCATTTTATTTTGGCCCTTCTGTGCCTCCTATTCGTCTTCTCCCTTGCCCCCTCAAATTACCTCTATCTTACTCACAATCTCCATCCTATACTCCATCCCCTGCCTCTCCATACCTGCCATCCCCCTTCTCTTTCTTCTTCACTCTGATCTCCTTTCCTACCCCTATCTCATTACTGAGTCTCTCGTGCATTGTTTCCCTCCTACCCCACCTCCCCCTCACCAACTCCCTTGTCCAGATTACCTGTTCATAGACAAAGGTTTCAAACACTGTTGCTCCGATCCAGCAAGCCACTGAGTGCTTTTCATATAAATATTAAGAGTTTTCCCCCCAAGCTCAGCCAACCGTGGTTGGGGCCATACACTGCAGTCCTAATGTGCAAATGGTTATTGAAACATGGGTCTCTGCCCAAATCAGTGATGTAGAAATTGAATATTCTGGCTACACATTTTACAGACAAAACCATGGGAAGCATGGTGGAGTTCTTCTATACATACATTACAGCCTGAACTGTGAGGTTGTGTGTGGCTCTGCTGTCCCCTCCTCCCATCAACTCCACCTGGGTAGGGTTTGCCTTCTCTACTCACTTCCAATTATTGTCGGTGACATTTACTCCTCCCCTACAGGCAAGCCTGACACCTACCATTCCACTTACTCATCCATTTCCTCCCTCTCAGATTCAGGTGAGCTTTTAGTCTTGGGGGATCTAAATATAAATTATCTTTCCCCTTCAGCCAAAAATGCTGTTTACCAAAATGAGTCCCTCAGTCTCACACCTCATCACTGAGTCAACCTGTCTGAAGCCCAGCTCCTCAAATCATTTCCTCATTGACTGGTTCCTGTCCTCACACCCCCACTGCATTATTTCCATTGGAACCCAAAAGAATGCTTCCAGTGACCATTGCATTTTTTACTGCATCTGTAAGATCTGATGCATTAAAGCCCCACTTAAAAGTAGCTGGTCTACATCAAGGCAAAAATATGGGACTTCAGAGGAGCTGACTTTGATAAGATGGCCAACAGAGTTAAGCTAGCCCTGGCAAAAAGAAACACAGGTGAGGAGGTACAGGCAAAGTGGGAAAGCATTAAGGATACAATACTTGAAGCAACATCCCACTGTGTTAGACAGAAAAGGAAGTAAAGAAGAGGAAACCACTTTGTCTCAAATACAATATCGAAAAAGGTCAGATAAGGCTGGCCTTCAGAAATATAAGGAACACACAGCGGGATGAAGATGGCGAAGCATGCAAACACCCTAAGGAAGCAGGTAAGGCAGTAAGGCAGGCAAAGTCCCAAACTGAGAACACTAACCAGAACAGTAAAGAAAATGTAACAAGACTTTCTATAGATACATTAGTGAAGGAGAAAGTCCAGAGAAGTGTTCTAAGAACAATGGAGAAAAGGGGCATGTGAGGAGGGAGGACCCTGTGAAAGGCATCTATCCTAATAGATACTTTGCTCAGTATTTACTGAAGAGAAGGTAGGCAGGGCCCACAGCTCAACATCATGGACACAGGGGAGGAGGTCGCATTTCTCCCTTCACAAAAGAAAGGGTCTCAAGAGCTTGCTAAGCTCAGGGTGGATAAGGCAATGGGACCTGATGGCATACATCCCAGGTGTACTTAGGAGCTAAAGGAGGAACTAGCAGAGCCATTAGCAGAATTGTTTAGTGAGTCTCTGAGCACAGGAGTCCCAGAAGACTGGAGAAGGGCTCATGTGATCCCGCTCCACAAGAGTGGTAGCAGGGAGGAGGCGGGGAACTACAGACCAGTCAGTCTTACCTCAGTAGTGGGCAAGATTATGGAGGCACTCTAAGGAAAGGATAGTGCAACACCTAGAATCCATAGGGGCACAGGATCCAAGACAGCATGGGTTTACAAAGGAAGGTCCTGTCAAACTAATCTCATAGATTTCTTTGACTGGGTAACCAGAGTGGTGGACCAAGGGGAGCAGTTGATATGCGCCTACCTTGACTTCAGCAAAGCTTTTGACACTGTTCACATAGAAGATTGATAAATAAGCTAGGTAGGCTCGGGTGGGTCAGAAGTTGGTCAACTGGGTGGCAAACTGGTTGACTGCAGAAAACAGAGAGTGGTGGTAAATGGTATACAGTCAGAAGAGATGCAAGTCACAAGTGGGGTACCTCAGGGATCAGTCCTGGGGCTAGTCCTATTCAACATCTTCATTAGTGACCTTGCAGATGGACTAGAGGTAAGGCTTGTCTGTTTGCAGATGACACCAAGATCTGCAACAGAGTAGATGATCCAGATGGGGTGGGCAGAATGAGAAGAGATCTGGATAAACTAGCAAAATGGTCAGAAGAGTGGCAACTGGGATTTAATGCAAAGTGCAAAATCATGCACATAGGAAGAGAAACCCTGAAGCCACTTATAGGCTGGGAGGAGTTGCTAGCAGTCACAGAGGAAGAAAGAGACTTGGGCATCATCATCACTGATGACCTAAAATCATCAAGCAGACCTCTAAAGCAGTAGGTAAGGCTAGGGGGTGTTAGGGTGTATTAGTAGGGGTATCACAAGTCGTAAGAGGAGGTAATAATCCCTCTGTACAAGACATTGGTTAGCCCCATCTGGAGTACTGTGTGCAGTATTGGAGGCCACACCTTCACAAGGACATTAACCAAATTGAGGCAGTCCAGAGAAGGCAGCAAAATGGTGCAGGGACTGCATCAGAAGACATATGAGGACAGATTAACCGAGCTCAATATGTATACCCTTGAGCAAAGGAGGGAGAGAGGTGATATGATCGAGACATTTAAACACCTTAAGGGCATAAACAAGGTGAAAGAGTGTAACATGTTTAAATATAAGAAAATAGCAGGACAAGAGGACACAGCATGAGATTAGAGGAGGGCCGATTAAGGGGAATGTGAGAAATTCTTTTTTCACAGAAAGGGTGGTAGATGCATGGAATAGCTTACCACAAGAAGTGGTGGCTATGAATACAGTGCAGGGCTTCAAACAGGCATGGGATAGGCATAAGGGAGCAATACAAATGACTATGAATAGATAGGTCACTGACAGAGCAAAGGCCGATGGCACATTTATAACGTAGAAAAAGAAATGGGCAGACTGGATGGGCCTTGCGGTCCTTATCTGCCGTCAACTTCTATGTTTCTATGTTTCTATCACTCAGGACTCTTGACCTCCCATCCCTGCTAGATGATCTTTGGGTGACTGACTGGTCAGCACTCATTTTATCCATTGATACAGATGTTGCCCTAAGCTCTTTTCAGTCCACCTTCATTTCTACATGTGACAAACATGCCTGTCTCAGGAGGTCTCATGTACATGAGCCCCACCATCCCTGGATCTCTACAGAGGTCATTAATCTGCTCAAAGCTGCCTGTCATCTCCACAAAGCCTTGGTCTCCTTGGAGAATTTGTTGAGATACAAGCAACTGTGTAATACCTGTACTAAGGCCACCTGAAAAGTCAAATCAATTTCCATTTGAAACAACCTTAAATCTCTGAGAGGTTCTGGAAAGTTATTCACTCCTTGCTTGACCCCCCCCCCAATGCAGTCTAACTCTGTCATCCTCAAACTAGGAAACTCACCTGTATCTGACCCTACTGAAGTTGCTAGCACCTTTAACAATTTCTTCACTTCCTGTGCGCTCCCTCTCTCCTTCCTCTTCCCCCATCCCTCCTGCTTGCCATGTCTTTCCCCAAATGCCCTTCATTTCTTCACCCTCAGCTATGGCATCATTTCCTTTTTGCCAGTCTCCACTGAGACCAACCTCGCTGCCCTTCTCTCTTAATTTCATTAAGGGGAACAGCCCTGATGGTCTGGATACTAATCTTCTCCATCCCTCTGTGCCAGCCATCGCTGCCCCTCTTGCCTCTATTTTCAATCTTTATTTCCAACTTGACTCTGTGCCCCAGCCCTGGAAGCAGATTAGATTGCTCCCTCTCTGGTAGTTACTTGGCCTCTTACCCATGTAACTACTGACCCATCTCACTCCTCTCTCCCCTGGCTAAGGTGCTAGAAAAACTTGTTCTCTCCCAGCTATCCACCTATCTTGATGCCTCTTCTTTCTTCTCCCCTTTGCAGTCTGGCTTCCACAAGAACCACTCCACCATCTCTTCCTTCCTATGATTCACTGACTTAGTGTTCAAAGCCATGGACCAGGGCAAGTTCACTGCAGCCATTTTCATAGACCTCGCAAAGGCCTTTTGATACAGTGGCCCACCCCCTTCTCTTGGATAACTTAAGTGGTATGGATCTATCTGACTCTTCCAACCCTTAAATATAGATATGGGTAAAGTGGATAAAATGTGTGAAGTTGGCGAAATTCATGAAGTACCAACTTCACAAAGTTTTTGCAAGGCAAAGTTGCCCTTTTTCTAAGAAAATTGACTTAAATTCATCCAACTTCACCTAACTTTTCCTAACTTCACTGCCTTTTCAGATGAAGTTAGGTGAAGCTGTGAAGTGGGAACTTCATGAAGTAATATGGGAAGGTGAAGTTTGCAACTTTGCTGGAATTTTGCCAGTGAAGTAAAACCTTGCAACATCTCTAGGGCTGCAGTCAGTCCAAGATAGTGATACCCTATCCACCCTTCCCATTAAGCCCAGTGTCCCCAGGGCTCCCTCCTTGGACCAGTCCTCTTCTCCATCTCCTTAAATGACCTCCCCTTCCCCGTGTCATTTTCCACGTATACATGTATGCAGATGGCGCAGTTCTGTTTGCTCCAGATGTCTCAGTCCCTGAGCTTAAGCCCTCCCTTCAGACAGATTTTGACAATGTTCAGAGTTGATTCCATTCAAACCAGCTATCAGTAAGTTTCAGAAAATAGTCTCTACTATATTCAACACTAAATAAAGGATTAGCAAGGGGTAGCACACAGTAGGAGTGCAGAAACAATGGCATGTGTTGGTAAGGCAAGGCAACTGGAGTGGCTGACAAAAGGGTGACAGTACTGTTTGGCACACCGACACTACATGAGTGAAAAGGGCAGCTGCACTGCTATGGCGAAGCCCCAATCAGCACAATCACAGCAGGTGACCCCAAAATGCCAAGCCGGCCATGAAGCAAGCATCAGAAGTGAGCAGCACAGAAGGCAGCTGCCAGAAGACAGACACCCACCAGTGCACACACACAGACAGCCTCCCAGCACAGCCCAACAGCTGGTTCAGAACACTCCCACGCAACAGCACTCACCATATGGACTGTGGTGGCACAACAGGCAACAGTCTTAGGAGTCCTGTTGAGTCACTCATTTGACCCGCATACCTATTCTCTGCCACTGCCACCATGGCAGATGGCTCTGTACATGCCCTGTCAGCTGCCCTGCCTGATGCTGGATTCCTGACCCCTGTAGTGTGCACAGCCTGTTCTGTGCAGCTGTGCCCCTTCCCTCCTGACCCTGTATGCTGCCACCTTGGGCTGGCTGCCTGCTACTGTCACCCTTGTCCCTGGGCCCTTGGCACTGTGCCATGATCTGCTTGCCCTGTGACCATGACCTGGCCAATGTCACCCTTGTCTATGGGCTCTTGGCCCGTTCGCGCTTCTACATGCACCCATTTGGTTTCACCCTCCTGAATGTGCTGTTACTGCCAGTTGCCATTCCTGGCTCCTTGCCCTTCCTGTGCTCTGCCTCCTATACTCTCCCACTGGAGACTCACACAAAAGACGTCACCCTTATCACATAAATCAATTAGCAAGGTCCAACATACTCCTGTCTTCTCTAACATAGATGGCAACCTGCTTGAAGAGGTACCCCATTTTAAGTACAGTACCTAGGGTTGTGGCTGGATCAGAATATCAGCTTTTCCACCAATACTGGTGCCATGCAGAAGAAACTCCACTGCTAGCTAGGTATGCTATATTGAAATAAATCATACCTACCTTTCTTGGTCTGAAGTGAGATCGTTAAGATGATCTTACCTATGTCTGTAGCCCACAGCACTGCCACAAATTCTGCACTTGCCCATCTTGAATCCCTTTTACCTTTATTCTGTCAATTTTTCCCATAGTGCTCCATCTCTCACCAGTGCTGTAGCTTGAAAATTCAATTTGCGAACCAGAACCCTCTGGTGCCTTTTTGCCCCATAGACATACAGGTATGTGTTACCTGTACCTCTTGCACACACCATATTATACTTCAGGACCAGCACAACAAGAGGCAAAGAGTAGCAATGCAGTAGTTGTTAGTTGTATGCATACACAGCATTATGTTTACAGCAGCAGTGTATGATAGTGGTGAACATTTTGACCTATACTTTTTTATTCTGTTTTGGATTGCCTCTTATCTCCTAACTTGTATTTAACCTGTTTTACTCCTTTTTGCCTACTCAGTTGTATAGCATACAACTCAGTTTACTCTGTAATTTGTATTTTATGCCTGAGCTCTATATGAATGTCTTGTCTGACGTAAGCAGCATGATCCATTAGCTCTCAACCTACCTACCCCATAATCAGCATTCAGTACATGTACACTTGTATATTGCTTTTGTCTTTCTCTGAAATTCATTACTTGTACTATGATTTTATTGTGTATGTTCACGAACAAATTGTTGTCACTTTGTTATTGCTGTTTTCATTCTGTGTTGTGTCACCTCCCCCAGGTTGCACCTGGAAATGAATCCTGGCTCATTCTGCCTGTCCTGGTCACCAAATGTTAAATAAATCACTAGCTGTCTAAAAAAAATGTGAGACCAGGACTGAACGCACATTTGGACCCCATGGCTGAGCAGCTAAAGTGAGAGCATTACAGCATAATGGCATCATGTTCTATCTTTCATTCTGTGTTTTTTTTTAATATTGGGATTTCTGAGCAGCCAACATGCTCGGTTTGCTGAACTAAGAATGGGTAAGAGCTCTTGCTCACTAGGTGAGGAATAAAAATGCATGCCATTTACTGTTTAAAACTGTGTCCATTGCACATTGATTTCCTAGGTGTAAAGTCATGTTGGCACTCAGCTTCTATTAATCTGGTCTCTGCCGGCACATACTATAAATGTACACTAGCAAATCACAGATCAGGATTTTTGTAACCCATTTTCTAAAGAGTAAAATATTTCCATCCCAGCTAATACTCAAAACATATTAGAAAATATCAAAGTGAGTGTAAAATCTAAAAATGATGGTATATTGACAGTGATACCTAATCTCTTGCTGTTGTCTGTTTTATATTCTCTAAAACATATTTGCATTGTGTTGTTATGATTGTTATTGTAATCATTTATTTATTAGATAGACAAAATATTGATATATTACAGACAAAGATGGTATCCTAACTACTTGGCCAAATTAGATTCAACAAAATGCATGGGGGAATTCTGTAAAAGCATTTTTGGATGTCATAGAATCAAAAAGTCCCAGGTCTTACATTGTATGGCATTGAGCTATGGTATATACTTCAATGGGTCTTATATTACTATAGGTTCTTTCCTGCACTTAACTGTATGCTCCTGTGCTTTTTTAGATCTCCTTAATTGGCTCTCCATTAGTTAATTTAGTTTCCCTTCTGGGTAAAATCTACAACAAAATCATGAAGCTTAGAAATTGTATGGATAATGCAAAATTGAGACTGTATTATATTTATTGTACTGTACATACCTTTGTGTACATATTATGTGATGTAACTATGTATTCCTTGCTGGAGGTATATCTCTTACAACTTGAAATGCTTATGGGACCTCACTGAAAATGAACCTTTGGTTCAAAAGAGCTTCATCCTTATTCATATTATTTGATATGAAAAGAAATGTGTACTACTACTTGTAGGGAAGTTCAGTGGCTCACAGTCCACACTCAACAAAATATTAAGACAATTTTAAGATCTATTACCATCAACCCCATTCTTCCTAATGACAATAGGTACTGAGATTGTTTTTATATATACAATGCTACAAATAAATCAATGATTTTATATTGGAGAAGACTGAATAATCAAAGCACCACAATGAAGGTAAATACTACCTACAGGAGATATTGGATTATAAAAATCTAAATCTAAGCAGCCCAGGTCTGTCAAAGGTAAAAGGATTGTGTAACTGTAAACCTGAATGCAAACTGGATCTTCCCCAATACTGTAGATAATTGCGAACAATTAAAAATGAAATAACACAATGACTAAATGGCATAGAAAGTTAATGTTAGAAAATGATAATATTAATTAGAAAAATTAAAATCCATCCTTGGCTGGGAAGAATAAAAGTACTTTTAAAATGGAAAGTAATTTGATAACCATTAAAGTTTTGTAGAACAAGGAACACTTTTAATTATTTGATATTCTTCCCACAAGTCAACCTTGAAACAATCAAGGATTGTTCCAAAGTGTGCATTGATAAGACAGCTATGTTCTTGTCAGCATACATTCAATTACCCTACAAGACCCCCACTCCTTGCTCTTATTTTTGTTTTATACCCAATGAAAAGTGAGTTGAATCTCTTTATTATGATTGTTACTTTTATTATAATTAATAATGGAATATCTACTTTATTTGACAGACATAGACTCCATGGCTTACCTCTCTTTCCTCTGGTATGTCAGTTAGACCCCAAATCTGAAGCCCAACTGGACTAGTTGCTCAGAAAAAAGAAACTGATTTAGTGCTGTAATCACATGCTTATATACTGTAGCTTGAAAGTCTTAAAAGGTAACCTAATGGCATTGAACTATTTAGTGGAAGATGCTAATGTACCATGGCAAGCTTAATTAATACCAGTGGGAGGACAGTCTCAAGGTACTTGGGACAATAACTTCATTAAAGACTATTGCTATTAACTCTCCTGATTCTATACAAAATGTTGAATGTTGTGATACTGAACCTTTTATTGGACCAACACAGTTATTGTACATTAAATGTATGTTATGGTACGAAAGCTTTCAGGGCCACATGGATCCTTTCTTCAGGTGTAATCATACCTGTCATATGGACCTGTGTGGCCCTGAATTCATGTGTTCTCAGACAATCTATTCGCAGTTTCTTTATTAATCAATGAAAGGAGTCAAAATATTTAATGACCACAGTTTTCCAAGTAGTACCCTGTTTGTAAACAGTTGTATACAAAACATGAAATTGTGAGCACATATGATAAGAAATAATAATGCATTGAAGTTTGAAAATTGTAAAGATAACAAAGTTCAGACTGCCCAGTAGTATAAAAATGTGATGTAATTTTCATTGACAGTTCACAGTATGAAGAAGACAAGGAACATAAGCTACTGTAATAACTGGGAAGCATTTTTTTCTATGGGCTCAGCCAGTTGATATTCATTGTAATAATCCACAGGTTATTTTGGCAAACACACGCTTACTCTGACAGAACCTAGTATGAGCACCCTAAGACTGTTGAAATCAGCTGTGCTTAAAAAAATGCTACCAGCTTGCAATACAGAGTTCTCCATCAATGGCAAAAAACTCCAACCTCAGTACAAGAAGGAAGGAAGGAAGGAAGGAAAGAAAGAAAGAAAGAAAGAAAGAAAGAAAGAAAGAAAGAAAGAAAGAAAGAAAGAAAGACATGAGCACACATTTTGACATCCCTCTCACTGAAGAGAGACAGCTATTCACTGAAGATGGTCACAGAAGTCTGGTTGGAAAAATTTGCTTGTCAATAATTATATACAGTAGCATAAAGGATGGAGTAGTGTGCCTTATGAGTATGTAATGCAAACCCTTGGTGTGGGATGCTTTAATAAACTCCTCAAGTTTTGCTCTTGGGGTTTATGTAGCATTTCACACCTTGGTGGTGCATTAAATCCTCATAACACACACTACCCCATCCTTTATTCTGTATATTCCACCATTATCATTTCAAATTTACCGCATCTTATCAAAACATTTATAGGGACATGTGCAATGCAAAAGAAAAAAAAGCAAGGTCATTTATAATAGGCCAAGGCCCCCAAAATGAGATCCATGGATTTGCACACATACATACATACACATCCCCTTCCCCATTATGGTTATCTGTTCTTTTTACTTGGCTTGTTTCTTGAACCTGTACAGTAAAAGAAGCTGGTCTCACTTTTTATGATTAAATATTCATTCTACCTGTCTGTCTGTTTCCATTTTGTCTTTTTCTCTGGGCCTACCTCCCCCTTCCATACATTGCAATTTTTCTTCATTACAGAGAAGGCATTTAAAATTAATAAAAACAGTGTATTTAAGTGATCCTCCCCCCAAAAAAAAAAATGTTGGTTCAGACTGCAATATGCACTTTGGTTAAGTAAGCCAGTGAAAGTAAAAAGGCAATAGAAGACAGGCTGAGTGAACCTGTTCATGGGAATAAAGTCCCAGACAAACAGAGGGGTTTAAAGCCTTAGAATCTCTGTTTTCCTCTTGCTCACATGCAAAGTATTGTAGGTGAGGGACAGTGAGCTGGATTTTCAGAGCCCCTTAAATCCCCACAGCTGTGAGAAAAAAACTGGCACAAGTGGGTTGCAACTTACAGAGCTGCAGTTTTTCACACAGCTGTGGTATTCTTAGAGGGGGAGCCAGCTTAAGAACTTGCAGCTGGTTTTTCTCTACAGATGTGCCAAATGGCATGCCTTGTGGAACCAGATGCACCATATACTGCAGCAGTGCAGACTGAAAATACAGAAGTCCGCAGGTGTGGGGATTTCAGTCCACACCAGCCACTGCAGAGTGGGACTTAGTCCTGGGAGAGCTGAAAATCCAGCCCAGATTGTGTTTTTTTCTGCTGTATTTCAGCAAGCAAATACTTTATGTGCTGCAATCAGACAAAAACAGAAAACCAATGAAAGGCTTGCCTGTATTTCGGTGGCCAAGCAGCCAGCCACTCCCACTTCCTGAGCTATATAAGCAGTTCCTCTAAGCCTCACTGTGAAGCATTTTTTATTTGCAGCTGGAGGCTATGTTGGTTTGTCCTCTGTGCTGGCTGCAGCCTACCCCCACTGCTGTTTCTGTGTTTCTCTGTTGGACATCGGTGTTTGTTTTCCTGCTTCTGTTTGTATCTTTCCTCCAGCTATGTGCTTCCCTGTGTTTTGTGTTTCTTGTTTTTTTGGAGGGGGGCCTTTCCCTATTTTCTGTTTTGTTATGTTTTGGTTTTGTCTTTTTGGGAGGCTTTGTTTCTAAGCTCCTAGCATACTGCTACTCCGGGGCGCATACTGCTTGCTTTACTTACTCACAACTCTCAAATTACTTGCACAGCAACTCCTAGCATTCTGCTACGCAGAGCTCATGCTACTGCTTTTAGTTACCTACAGCTACAGCCAATGCTGCTGAATGTTTACTTTAATTATTATGTACCCAGTGCTTGTGTTTTATGCTGTGCTCACCATGCTCAAACTACTGCAATGCAACTGCAATTATTATCTGTGTGTTTCAGCTCAGCCATAGCTGTTCCATGTTACATACTCAATTCTTTTCAACTGACACAGTTTACTGACCTTAGCTGTGTTGCTCATTGCTGCTCTCATTCTACTTGCAGCTTCATTGCACTGCCTGGCTACACCTGCTTTCAAGCATTGTCTCCTGTTTTATTACACTTACAGTACAACTCTGAAGTCAGTCAACTAAGCTCCTGCTGAGGCTGTTAATATAGTTTTGTTATTAACATTACCTCACTACCGAAAATCCTCAGAGTGTTTATCACCTTGATTTGGTTATTCCTGTTTGGCTGGGTTGCCCCCAATTCAGTGTTGTTTAATTTGCTATACCATATGTTATGCAGGTTCTCCTATCACTACTACTGATATTGACCTATGTACAGGTCCACTCTGCTTGCGCAACCGTTGCTCCTTGCTTATGCAAACCATTGTTCCATGCCTACTACCATCCCCTCGGCTTCAGCCTGGGATTCTGCTGCACTTAATCTGCATTTGATCTTGCAAGGTTTCAGCACTCATTGCTCATTATGATCTCAGCACGCAATGCTCATGCAGCTTACCAGCTTTTCAGCTGTCAATCACTTCTGGGGCATGCCAGCCATTCTATTCTGGTGCAGGGTTCCTGCAGCTGATGGTCTTGCTCTGCTTTAGTCCACATCTTGAGCGTGTCCAACTTGGGGTGGGATCCTTCTCCCCTGGCCCATAGCTGGGAATGTCCTTGCCCTGGGCTTGGCTTTAGCTGCCTACTATGCAACAGCAGCTCCTGGTATAGAATTTAAGACTAGCAGTAAAGGGTGGTTACGACGATCTCCTTCGGCTCTAGTGTTCCACTATATAGTGTTTCCTTACCGAGGCACCTTCACCGCATCCTCCCTACAACTGCCTCTGGTTCACCTGGTTTTATTTAGGATGGGTAGACTAGGTGAGTGCCTCAGCAATTGTTGCTCTCCTCCTGCACCTTGGATGCATGTATTGTTGCAGAGTTTTCTCGCAACCTTCCACGACGTTCCCACTAGAGGCTTTGAGTGAGAGCCCTCCTCCAAATTGGAATATTTTCCACCTTCCTTTAATTGAGTTTTCCAAATTGCAGCTGCAGAGCTGTCATTAAATAAACTATCCCAAACCTAGAGGGAAGGCGACCTAGGCCTTGGATCCCCAGAAATTTCCTCTTCATTGGGATTTTTTTCTCTTCTCCGTTGCCTCAGGTCGTAACACTTAGTTAGCTTAATTGTTTCTCTTAGTTTCTTTAGGTAGGTTCCATTGTTGGATGGAGGTGGAGGATGTCCTGCCATTCCCTCTCTCCTGAGGGGATCCCCTACTCTCAAAGCAAACCATCAGTATCCTGCTATGCAGCCATTGGCAGTCATTATGACTGAGCATCTCACTGCATTGCCAACTGCCTATACTTCTCTACTGCTGCGTTACATTTACTACTTCTATGTCACAGTTACTGCTTGCTCATATGCTCATGTTGCCTCCTTTTGGGAATGATACTACATTTTTTGGGGGGATTCCTAAGGTACCTTTAGCCATGGGAACCTACCTATTACACCTCTAGGGGTGGAACCCTCACTGAGGGTTCCTTGCCTTCGTACCCCCTACAAGGTGGTAATTCCTCTGGAATAGAGAGTGTGAATGGCCAAAACCAAACTAACACGGTTGCATAAGCATAACACTATACTGGCTGCATAGGCCAGTGAAATGAAAGGCTTGCCTATAGTTCAGAGGCCAAGCAGCCAGCCACTCCCACCTCCTGAGCTATATAAGCAGTTCCTCTAAGCCTCACTGTGAAACATTTTTTCTTTGTCCCACCATCCTCCCCTCCTTCTTCAGTGGCAGCACTCTCTCCATAGGGGGATTCCTAAGGTACCTTTAGCCACTGGAACCATCCCATTGCACCTCTAGGGGTGGAACCCTCTCCGAGGGTTCCTTGCTTTGTACCCCTACAGGGTGGTAATTCCTCTGGAATAGAGAGTGTGAACGGTCAAAACCAAACTAACACAGTTGCACAAGTATAACACTATACTGGCTGCGTAGGCCAGTGAACTAAAAATGGGCCAAAGCTAAAAACAAAGAAAAGAAAAATGCTCTAACGTAAAAGAAAAGTTGCGTTCCTCTGCTACACTCATACTAGGATGCTTCTGGAAATGAGCTGTTTACAACTCATGTTGTCTTTCCTGGTGAAACATTTTCCAAATAAAATAAAACTAGCAAACTGCAGGAGATAGATGAAAAGCATTAATATAATTATTCACCATTCCAGTGACCTGAGTTCAGTTGTACAGTGAGACTTCTACCATAATTCTTACTTGGGTTAGCATTTCTTCATGGGTTAGCTATCAGTTTATACAAGGGCTAACATATAGCAGAATAGCCATCATTAAAATGAATGTAGTTGTAGAGTATGCCAAATACTGCAACAAATTTTTCATGCAGGGGGTTATCCTGTCTTTTGTCTTTATGTTGCATTCTGAAAGGTTAGACATTACAGCTAGCTTGTCTGGGTCAGTTAAAATACCACTTACACTCACCACATGAGCAAGGAATGGATGTTTCCAGCAAAGAAATTTACATTTCTTGGTCGTCAGCTTCAAGTTGTGTTACTATAACTGTTCAAAGACTATGCTCCATTGTTGTAGCTGTGTTTCTTCATCTAAAGAAAATACAAGAAGATAATGTAAATAACACAACACCCTCATCTCATTTCAGTCATCACAGATGGGCATTATTACTCTCATAAATGATCCTGGTGAGTTACAAAGCCATTATTGCAACCAGTTGTATTCAAGCAACCTAATAAGAGTGGAAAAGGCAGTTTACTTTGTGTTGGTCTCATGCAAAGTATTATATAATCCTGACGTTAGATCCATTGTGCTAAATGGACAATTCTCATACAAGGCAGCTAAAGCATGAGTTTGGTGAGAAGGAAGGTGACATCCTTAATAACCTAGCAAAACAATTCTCCAAACTCGATTCATATCCTCAAATCAAAGATTTTTTTCCCAAACTAAAATGAGAGGGGATGCTTGCTCACTACAGGACTTCTTAATGATTTTGTTTTCCTCTGTCCTATCTAAAACATGCTTCAATCTGTGATAGTCTGATAGGAATGCTCTATGATAGGGAAGCTAGAATCGTCTTTTACCTTTAAGATGATTTCTGAGCACTGTGAATTTATTGCTGATTTAAATGTTATTTTTGTCATTTTAATTTACTATTGTATTGCTATGGTTTCAATGTGCTGTTTTATTGTGAGGTGTCCAGAGCCCCTGAAAATAAACACCATTGCCTTGCCAAGGTCATCTGCTTTACCACAATGAAGTATGTGTTTGAAGAAAATCCTACAATATTCCATTACCAGGTAGAAAGTGATTTGCCTCCAGTAGACAGACGCTTCAGTGAAATCAATATCCAGATCCTCAAACCCATTTCAGGCAATCATCCTGCAACTTGGCCCTGCATTGGATGTCATCAGTTGATGAAGACTTGACTTACTGCTGTCACATGAGGCTGGAGCTACTAATATTCTGAGTGGTATCCCGTGTACAAGGCATCTGCGATTGAGTGTTTTCAAAAAGAGCAACTCAATCATGGTGCCTGTGCACAGGGCTACCTGGCAGGGTAGCGACCAGATATGGGGGTTAGGTAAACATTGGGACATGATGTTGCTATGTATTCATGCGTATGGGGGGAAGGACCACACCTTGTGATAGGCAGAATGGGAGGGAGGCTTTGTGGGGTGTAGTGCAGTGGTGGGCTGCCAAGCTGGTCATGTGTCATGGTGGGTTGGTGGCAGGCTGGGGTTGGGAGGGTGCTGGATTCAGTTCTGGGCACAATCGTGTTTTTGCGCCGTGTTGTTTTTTTTGTTTGTTTTTTGTTTTAGTTTTGCACACACACACACACACACACACACATATGACCTGCACACCCCTGGAGTAGACAATCCTTTAGTAGGAGGATGCAGGGGACACAGTCCCTGCATAACATAGATATTGGGCGCCCTCTTGCAGTTTGCTGTGAGTATACATTGCCGAAATTCCTTTTTGGCGATATTGTACACTCACTCAAACAGCAATCGCTATTCCACAATAGCCATTATCACATGGAACCTTTTGAGTGGATGCTAGTTTTATGTACAGCCTGATGATCGAAGTTCTCCAAAGCAACGCTCAGGTGAACAACTGCGTTTTTATTTATTTATTTATTTATTTATTTAGCTTTTGTTGACCGGGTAAGTGCACTAGACAAATCCTGCCTATTTTCAGGCACGACCCGGGGGAGGGGGATACAGATGAATGCCAACTGACCTTGAACCAGATTAAGCTGTTGCGGTTTTTTTTTTGCGTTACATCTTAGTGTAACTGCTTTGTCTTGGAAGCTGATTAGTTTTAATGGGAGTCATCCATCACCACATACAGAAGTGACCACTCTACCAACCATTATGATCTAAATATAGGAAGGCTCCACCATAACAGTACTTCTCACTGACCATCTAGTTTTTTCAAGAAGCTTAGCCCATACCAGGAGGGCTCAAGTGTGATAGTATTCTGCAGTTAGCCTGTGCCTACCATGTCAATGATGTTGCTACCTTTTCAATGTGAAAGGTATGCTGGCAGATCCATGAATCTACATAGAAACATAGACTTTGATGGCAGATAAGGACCTCTTGGTCCACCTAGTCTGCCCATTTCCCTACCTATTGCATAAGCTGCAGATCCTAATTAACCAACAGCCTATTTCTTTCTACCCCCTACCAGAATTGCCTTATGTCTGTCCCATGCATTCTTGAATTCCCCCACTGTTTTTGACCCATACCACCTCAGGAAGTCTATTCCATGCATCCACCACCCTCTCTGTGAAAATACTTCCTCACATTGCCCCTGAGCCATCCCCCCTCTATCTTCAAATTGTGTCCCCTTGTTCTTGCACATCTCTTTTTCTGAAAGATGCTACACTGTTGGACTTTGTTGACTCCATTTAGTTACTTGAAAGTTTCTATCATGTCCCCCCTCTCCCTCCTTTCCTCAAAGGTATACATATTAAGCTTCTTTAGTCTTTCTTCATGTGGCTTCTGTGGCAGACCCTGCACCATGTTAGTGGCCCTCCTCTGAACTGCCTCCATCCTGTCTATGTCCTTGTGGAGATGGTGTCTCCAGAACTGCACGCAGTACTCCAGATGGGGTCTCACCAACTGTCTGTACAAAGGGATAACAACATCCTGTTTTCTACTGGTGATGCCTCTTCCTATACATCTCAGTACCCCCCCCCCAGCCATCCTTACTGCCTTCTCACATTGTTTGCTTACATTTAGGTCATCTGATATGACAATCCCCAGGTCCCTTTCAGTTTTTGCTGTTGTTAACCCCCCATTGCATACTCTTCCCTGGGTTTTGTTTCCCAGGTGCATTACTTTGCACTTCTTGCATTCAATCTAAGCTGCCATACTTTGACTATTCCTCCAACCTTGCCAAGTCCCTTCTTATCCTTTACACTCCTCCCCCCCCCTTGTGTATCAACACTGTTGCAGATCTTTGTGTTGTCTGCAAAGAGGCATACTAACACTGTGATCTTGGAGACTGGATTCCAGTTTACACCTCAATGGCCAATAATTATCAGATCTCCTAAAAGTGCTGAAGTAGGAATTTAATAACATTAGCACCCATGGTTAAATTATCAGTCGTCCAGGGACCACAAGGATAGGTACAATCATTTTACAGTCATACAGTTCTAACTCTGAATTATAGACAGATTTAGAGTATCTGCCAGTCATCCACAGCCCACCAAAATGTCTGTGACTCTGGCTGTACCAGAGTATATTGCATTACGCTCTATGAGATGGTTTAGCAAGCATGTGCTGATTTTACATGTCATTGAAACTGTGTAAAATATAGCATTCACACTCATAACACTTAGCAATGGCATAGGAGTATAAAACATTCTGTCACTTTTGGCCTGCTTTTGAATTATTTGGAATACTGGTGTAGTAGACACTGGAAGCTTGTCACAGTGGGAGGCATTGATGCATTGTAGATCATAATCTTCATTTGCTGAAATGGACAGGGTCAAGCCTGCATAGCCCCCTTCCCAGTGCAGGCTGTTTAGTTTCACTGACCATTACCATAAAACAGAAACCCTGATTTCAGTAACCAAGGACCACCTGGATTCTCTGAGATTATGTCCTGACGCAAATCTTATAAAGCAGAGTCTATCTCCAACACAGTGTGACTTGGTGTTGTGGTTGGCATCTTTACAAACATGGCTAGGTTGTGTAGGATCATGCTTAGCCTTATGTAAATAATTAGATCCTGGTGTTGATGGGCCCATGGTAGCCCCCATAACCTTGGAATTAGCTAGCTATTTGGCAAGCCTTAAGACACAACATGGTGTGGGCAATTATGTGATAAACACATGACCAAGTGCATTGTGAAACATAGGGCATTTATGCCGAGTGACTTATGAACCTGAAAGTGTGGTTATCATATAACTACCCAAACACTGACATGTCTTATTGCACTTACAAAATGAGTAAATTAAGACATTTAAAAAAAATTCTAAATGTTTTGATTAAAAAACAAGTTTTATTTTCTTAAAAGTAATTGGTAATTTTTTTGTTAAAAGTAGTTAGTAAAAACTATTATATCATATCATCTGTCTGTCCACACATTCAGTGAAAGGAATATTACAGATTGGAGGTCCAGTGCAGTAAATCTCTCTGGGCAAAAGGGACATCTTCAGTCTTCAAAGCCATACTGCAAACTGAAGAAACAGGTACATGGTTCAATGTATTTCAAAGGGGTTTTGAACTCAGTGGCATAACTTGGACATTTTTGTATATTTTTGGCCCAGATTTTGAACATGTCTTCTTTGGGGCCCTACCTCATGAACACTTGAACTGTCATTAGGCAGATCTGCCCCAAAAGGTGATTTCATGGTCCCTGCACAAGATCACCTTTTGGGCAGGAGTTGAACATTTTCACTGCCCTTGCTCATGATGTGGGATCATAAGAAGACCATGTAGAAAATTTGGTATGAAAATATTAAAAAACAACAAAGTTATGTGCCTATGTTGAATTTTGTGAATACAGGCTCGTAACTTTAGTCATTTTCAATATTTTTAACCCAAATTTACAACATAGTCATATTTTTACAGCACCTTATAAATGTGACAGCTGTCATTTTTCAAGTCTTACCCAAACTGTTTTTTTTTTTAAATCCTAAAAGATGATTTTGCAGTCGCTGCATGAAATCACCTTTCAAATAGGAGCTGAACATTTTCTTTGCCCTTGTTCATGAGGCGGGGTCATAAGAAGGCTATGTTCTAAACATATTTTTTTTTCAAATATTATGAGGCTTTGTGAATTTTGCAAATGCAGGCTTGTAAGTTTGGTAATATTCAATATTTGTACCCCAAATTTTCAACATAGCCATCTTCCTTACAGCGCCTCATGAATGTGACAGCTGTCTCTCTCCAACTCCTACCAAAAATGTGTTTCTGTGTCCCAGAACTTGATTTAGCAGTCTCTACACAAAATCACCTTCCAGGCAGGAGCTGAACATTTGCTCTGCCCTTCTTCATGTGTCAGGGTCATAGCAAAGCTATGTTGAAAATTCAGTGTACAAATATTATAAAATCACAACTTCATGAGCCTATGTTACATTTTGCTAATGCAGGCTCATAACTTTGGTAATTTTCAATATTTTTACTCAAAATTCCTCAGCTGCAGCCCTATCGGCTCTGGCCAGATTTTATTTTACCAATGGTAGTGGACTCACAATTAACTTCTGTTAACCAATCAGGATACATGAGCTCCCTGCCCACTTTATACTCTAACATAGTAATCACATTGTGAAGTCCATTATGGTCAGAAGGAGCTGGTAAAGATGCCAGAGAGGTGTTGCTACTGGATACCTGTACTACTGGAGTAGTTAATTTCTTTGACTTTCAGTGTCATTACAATATTAAAATAGCAAAATTCTAGAAGAGTACATATAATATATCTTCTCCTTTCTCCCGCTTAGGTGGAGACCCCTGACTAGGGTACTCCCTTCCCACCAAACCTGGCCTGGGTTGCGGCACTCTCCAGGCTACCAACAGAGACTCCTTCATCTGCTGCACTTTTAGGTATGACCCTTTGCTGCAGCTCTCATCCCGTTGGTCCACCAGTTCTCACCTTTTCTCTGCCATTGGACAATTGCCTCACTTCTGTGTCATCATTGGTCAGGCTTCTGAAACTGGCTGCTGCCCTGAAGCTTTGGACCGTTTCTGCCTTTCTGAACCTCTGCTTTTTTTAAATCTTTTTCTCCCATCCACCCACTCTGCCCCAGCACTCTTTAAATACTCTTTTGATCCACCTCCGCACACTGCCTCCCCTTCCATTGGCTATTTACTTTCCAGTACCCCTCCTTCTTAAAGTGTCACTCCGTGGCTATACTATCCTCACCATCTCACTCTCCTAGACTTCCTCACCTGCTTTCCATCCTCACTGTGCATCTTGCTCCCTCTACCTCTCCATATTTTTTCCTACTTCTTCTTCTTCTCCCTTCTGAACTTCTGGACATTTCCAAGGCATCACTTCTCCCTAATTAACTGACTGCCATTTTTATTGGGGCATCCACTTCTCTACTCGGGTATTCTCCCTCTGTTTTGAGCACTTACCTGCCATAACCCATCACAATGAAACCATTAGCCCTCCTACTTATGTTTGTCTCACTTGTAGGCACCCTCCTGCTAGTCAGTCTCTCAACCACCATACTTTGCTTCGACCAGGCAGACCTATTCAATTTCTCCTAGGACATTCACCCTACCAATCCCCTCCTCCTTCTAGCTAGATGGGAATTAACCCCTCTCTGAACCCTCATACTTGGCTTTCTATCTAATTTTCAGCATTGCCAGCTAGGTTTATTACTACTCTCCCCTCCTTCTTCCCCTTTTTCCCCTTCCTGTTTGCACTTATCACCTCCTTCTCTCCTTACTATTACTGGGTGAGGACATTGAGTCCAACTCAACTGTGATAATATCTACTCCTCCAGTACTGTTGATGCAGCTCTTGATCAATTCATCTGGCTATTTAATGGCATCTGTGATTGGCACGCGCCGATAAAGAAACATAAAGTCAAGGGACAGAGCAACCCATGGTGTTCCCCAGACCTTTCTGAACAAATGAAAATAAGGGAACACCTGTGTCTCAGAGCCCAAGCATTGGGTAAGCAGGCTGATGTTCAAATGTACAAAAAAAGCATGCAATAACTGTACAAGAGCCATGCTTGCAGTGAAAAATCAATATTTCAAGGAAGCCCTAAACATATCCTGGAATGACGCCAGGAAATTCTGGGATAACATCAGAGACATCACTGGGAAAGAACAGAAGGCAGCAGCCACAATGCTAAGCATTAATGGTGAACCCTCCACTAACCGCACTGTTATAGCAAATTCATTCAATAATGCTTTCACTGATCTAAGCAGTGTGCTCCCACCAAACTTCTTCATTCCTGTTTCCACCCCTCTGAGAACCAGCTCTGATAACCCACTGCCCTTAAATGTGATGCACTCACTTTGGACTCCATAACTGGACCACTGACACACATTATAAATACTTCTCAAAGACTCTCAAAATTCCATCAACTATGGAAAGCAGCTTTAGTTACACCTGTCTTCAAGAGTGGAGACAGAGCCCTATGGGAAAATTACAGACCCATCTCAATTCTCCTGCCACTATCAAAAGCTCTTGAAAAAATAGTCACGAATCACCTGATTGAGTACTTAGATAAGTATACAATACAGTGTCTGGAGCAGCATGGGTTTTGTAAAGGGCACAGTACCACAACTGCACTACTAGAGTTCACTGGGTATGTCCACAACTCTTTTGATAATGGAGCACTCACAGGTGTGACATTTATTGATTTATCGAAAGCTTTTGACATGGTAAACCACGTCTTACTGCTAGACAAGCTGGCAGCTACTGGGCTGGCTCAGGATGTAGTCACTTGGTTCAAAAGCTATCTCTCCAACCATTCTCAGCAGGTTAGGATTGACAGTGTATTATCAGACAGCCGACCAGTCCTCTCTCTGGAGAGCCCCAGGGTCAGTCCTGGGGACCCTTTTATTTGGCATCTTACTGAATCAACTTCCATCTGCCAGTAACTGCCAAATTCTGCTTTACGCAGATGGTGCAGTCCTTTTCACAAGTAAAACTGACCCTCTGGTACTCAAGCATAGACTCCAGGATTGTTTCTCTGCAGTTGAGAGGTGGTTCAAGAACCATAAACTCATCATGAACTACAAAAAGAAATAAGAATATGTTGTTCCTCAGTCCTCAAAACAGGCACCGCTCCTTCCCTTTCTGCAAAAAAAATTAGTCTGGGGCCTCGGTGGCACAAGTTCATAACTTTAAATACTTGGGTGTCACACTTAACAGAACCATGTCATATGCCAATCATATAGACGCCATGGCCAAAGCTGTCTACACCCATAGAGGCCTGCTTTATAGGCACAAGCAGAGTCTTACCCCTGAAGCCCTCAATAGTGCAAAACTTAGTTCCACTGTGTCACTGGTTGACTATGGGCTAGTAGTCTATGGCTCTGCAACAGACTCAGCCCTGCACCAAATCACAGTCACCTTAAATAAAGCCTGTCACCTCCTAACTGGGTCTACATGGTTTACACATACATGTGATCTGTATGCTCAGGCTGACTGGCTCCAGCTCTCAGGCAGGCTCAGATTCTAAACTTGCCTCCCGGCAAAGAAAGCTAGCCTGGGCCTCTTGCCAACAGGGTACTGAAGCTCCTCTTCCCCTATCAATGTAACCACCCCACTAGAAGTTCGGACAGTATGATCTTTAAGATTCCCTGATGTCGCTCTTCCCTAGGTCAAAAAGCTTTTGCCCACTCAGCTCCGAAATGGAAAAACACTCTTCCGCCAACTTTCTTCACAGAACCCAGGATGGGCCCTTTTAAACAAGATCTCAGAAAATACCTCGTTGCTCACAGCAGCTGCAACTGTTTTCACTAGACCCTGGATTATGGCCTAATAAGGCTCTGGCCTTACCCCACACAGGACCATGCACTATTGTACTGTAGCACCTCTGTATCTTTTCTAACATTCTTGCTGGTTATGTCAATGCAGAGGAGGCATTTGCTGGGCTGAATTATCCCCCTATTATTTTTCCCATTACATGCTAATTAGGAGACTCAAATTAGGCTAATCACCCTCTTCCCCCTGCTCTTCACCTGCACTTAATTTTCTGTTGCTGTCCTCTTCCCTGCTTGATTATACTATGCCTGACTTCTTAATTTTGACCCCAGTGAATATAGCTTCCTACTCTCAGTCTGGTCATAATCCTGGTCTTCGGTTCTGATTGAATGCATGAAGTTATTTTTTTCTCTTGTCAAAACCAGTGTTACACTTATGTTTTTTTTTTCCTTTCTTAGCTGTATCTACAGTACATTACATTTGTATTGCTTTGTTTTTTACACTGTCTTGGAACTGAGATAACGAGCTTGTTATCAAGCTATACTGTATTGTCTTGTTTGTTTTTGTAAATGACATGGAACCTATGTAATGTTCTTGTTCTCAAATAGTGTTTTCCTAGCTCATAAATAAATAAAGAGAAACCTAAGCCCTATGCAATCCACTATTATCTCCACTGATGCCACCTGGGCAAGCCACCATGGATTTAAAATTTCCCATATGAATGTCTGCAGTCTCCCTGCTAAATACCCAGGTGCTGAAGCTTGGCTGTCCCGCTATAATCCCCACATACTTTGTCTCACTGAAACCTGGCTTAAGCCACATCATACAGATACCATGTTCCAGCTGTCTGGGTACTCCCTGCTATGCACAGATCAGCTGGGGAAATGTAAGAGAGGTGGTGCTGCCATATTTGTCAGGGAACCCCTCACCGCCTCCATCTCCCTATGTTCTGACAATGTCTCCCAAAGCCACTGGCTCATTGCTGAAGTTTCTCTAGGCTTGACAAAATAACTTTGCCTGGGCTGCTGCTGTAACCCTCCTGATAGGGCTGTAGAAGGCTTTTGTAACCTCTTAAATGGCTTTGGATCTCTCTCTCTCTCTCTCTCTCTCTCTCTCTCTGTCTCTCTCCAATACAGGGAATCCACCCTTCTTCAGGACTGCAATCTCAACTGTCTTAGCAATTATGAACCCAACTATGCCAACATTCTAAAACAGCACAACCTTGTGCAACTTATCTCCATCCCTACCCAATTCAACCCCTGCACATCTAACCACACACTCCTTGACTGGGTGATTATGAATAGCAGAGAAAGAGTCATCAGTGCCGGCATGCTATCAGACACCTTAAGTGTTCACTCCCCTACCTATATCCTATGGTCCTCCAAGGCTTCCTGCCCTCCCCCCAAGTACCTCTCCTTTTGCAACTTTAACCACCCAGACACCTCTCACCTTTTTCAGGACATTAGGGCCATCAACTGGTAGGACCTCTAAGCCATCACTGATGTGTCTCTCGCTGCCACGTACCTCACCAATGCTCTACTGGCCATCCAGGACTGTCACTTCCCTATCACTACTTGGCATGTCAGGGGAGGGTGCACACGCTGGCTAACCAAAGAACTCCTGACCCTCATGAACTTGAGGGATAATAAGTGGTCAGCCTACATAGCAGCCCCCTCTCCTGCACTGTGGAATGAGTACAGACACCTGCAAAATAAATGCAAGCATATAACCAGATCCACAAAATGTAATTACTTCCACAAACTCCAGAGAGAGAACCTAGGCAACCCTAGAAAATTCTGGGGCTCTATTAGCTCTCTCCTAAATCCCCACACACATAGCCCTAGCATTCTCCTGAGCTCACCATCTGGCCCTCTAACCAGCCCCTTGGTTGTTACTGAAGTTTTTCAACACCAAGTTCTCTGACCTGTCAGCTTTCCTTTGCAAACTCCTTTCTAGCCATTCCATGCCCCAGGTTGCCTGCACCATCCCAGTTTTCTCTTCCTCCACCCACTGTCCTGACTCCTCCCCCTCTAGTGCATCCTCTATTTCAGGAACCAGTACTTGCTTAGAAACATAAACTTTGATGGCAGATAAGGATCGCTTGGCCCACCTAGTCTTCCCATTTCCCTACCTACAGGATAAGCTGCAGATTCTAGTTAATAACCAGCCTATTTCTTCTTACCCACCACAAGAATTGCCCCATGTCTGTCACATGCATTCTTGAATTCTCCCACAGTTTTAGACCCCACAACCTCCTCAGGAAGGCTGTTCCATGCATCCACCACCCTCTCTGTGAAACAATACGTTCTCACATTGCCCCTGAACCGCCCTGCTCTGTCTTTAAATTGTTTTCCCCTTGTTCTTGCACATCTCTTTTTCTGAAAGATGCTACCCTCTTGGACTTTGTTGATTCCACTGAGGTACTTAAAAGTTTCTATCATGTCCCCCCTCTCATTCCTTTCCTCAAGGGTATACATATTAAGCTCCTTTAGTCTCTCCTCATATAGCTTCTCTTGCAGACCCTGCACCATTTTAGTTGCCCTCCTCTGGACTGCCTCATCCTGTCTATGTCCTTGTGGAGATGGGGTCTCCAGAACAGGATGCAGTACTCCAGATGGGGTCTCACCAACTGTCTGTACAGAGGGATAACAACTTCCTGTTTTCTGCTGGTGATGCCTCTCTCTATACATCCCAGTATACACCCAGCCCTCCCTACTGCCTTCTCACATTGCTTGCTAACCCTAAGGTCATCTGATATGATTACCCCCAGGTCCCTTGCCATTTTTGTTGTTGTTACTACCTCCCCCACATTGTGTAATCTTCCCCTGGGTTTTTGTTTCCCAGGTGCATTATTTTGCACTTCTTTGCACTGAATTCAAGCTGCCATTCTTCTGACCATTCCTCCAACCTTGCCAATTCCCTTCTCATCCTTTCCACGCCTCCTTGTGTATCAACCCTCTTGCAGATCTTTGTGTCATCTGCAAAGAGGCATACTTTTCCTTCCAGTCCCTCTGCAATGTCACTTATAAAGACATTAAAAAGGACTGGACCCAGTACTGAACCCTGCGGTACCCCACTAGTAACCCCTCTTTCTTCAGAGTGGACTCCATTTACAATTACCTTCTGAGTCCTGTTGTCCAGCCAATGTTTTACCCAGGCTACCACCCTGGGACCCACTCCCAGGCTGGTTAATTGACAATTAACTCTTTGTGGGACTGTGTCAAATGCCTTGCTAAAGTCTAAGTAGGCCATGTCTACAGCCCCTCCCTGGTCTACTACTTTGGTCACCCAGTCAAAGAAATCAATTAGATTTGTCTGACATGATCTTCCCGCTGTGAACCCATGCTGCCTTGGGTCCTGTGCCCCACTGGCCTCTAAGTACTCAACAGTTCTTTCCTTCAGAAGTGATTCCATCACTTTCCCTACCACAGAGGTCAAACTCACAGGTCTGTAGTTTCCTGCCTCTGTCTTGGTCCCACTTTTGTGAAGGGGAATCACATCCACCTTCCTCTAGTCCTCATGTACCACACCATCCTCTCATGGTTTGTTAAAAAGGGTAGTCAGTGGTTTCACTAGTTCTCCCCTTAATTCTTTTAGAATTCTGGGGTGAGATCCATCAGGCCCCATTGCTTTGTCCACCTTCAGTTTTAAGAGTTCTTTCAGAACCCTTTCTTCTGTGAAAGGACTGGGATCACCCCCCCCCCCATTCAAGAGTGCTTCTGTTAATTGGATTAGGCACCTCCCCCTCCTCCTCTTTTCCTCTTTTACTTCCACCTCTACCTCAAACTCCTCTTCTTGTGACCCTCCCTCCACACACCCCTATCTACTTTAAGACCATATCCCCAGGGGCCACCTACAATCTTCTAAAGAGGTTTCCTAATAGAGGAAGTCCTGGCACCAATGGCCTCTCATCAGTCTTTCTGAAATTCCACCACCAACTATCTGATCACCTCATTAAATACAACCTCGTATGCAGCCAACAGCGTGGCTTTCACAAGCATCATAGCACATCAACTATCCTGGCTCTTTTTGCTGATGATGTTCTCTCAAACATGGATGATGAACATCCCACAGGTGCTGTCTTTGTTGACCTATCCAAAGCTTTTGATTTGGCAACCACTCCTTCCTCCTTTCTAAACTATCCTTGCTTAGTTGCTCTGCTAAAACTACTGACTGATTTCAGAGCTACCTCTCTGGATGGTCCCAGTCTGTGTGTATTGGCTCTACCACTTTTTCTCCACTGCCCATCACTGTGGGTATACCCCAGGGCTCCATCCTAGGCCCAGTGCTTTTCTCTATATTCATCATCTCCCTCCTTGCTAACAGTTTCACTTGTAACTCATTGCTCTACACAGATGACCTGGTCATTTTTTATAGTAATAAATCCCTCTGTCCTCACCCAGATCTACAGTGCTGCTTTTAACTGGTTCTCATCCAGCCTGTTGTTGGTCAAAGCAAGAAAAAACAAGGCTAGGTTGTTTGCATCAAAACCATTCTTAGTAAAGACTCACAACACAAACTTTTCTCTTGTCATCTACCTCCCAATGGCCCCGCCCTTGATAACATTTCCTTTTTCAAGTATCTGGGAGTTCTGCTTGACCCCTCTCTCTCCTTCCATGACCACATAAACCACATTGTTCATAGGGTTAATCAGAAGCTAGGTGCTGCTTATCACCTAAAGCCATACTTTACAAAGGAGGCTCACCTAGCTATCATTATGGGAAATCTCCTCCCTGTCTTTGACTACTGCTCCTCTATCTACTCTAGAGTCTCTAATATCCTGTAGTCTAGACTCTCAGTAGCTTACAACAATGCCTGCTGCTTTGCCCTATCAACCCCCCTATTCCACTCACCACTGTGAGCTCTACCAATCCCTTGGCTGGCTCTCCTTACAAGGGTGCTTTGACTATTCCTTTGGTTGTCTTCTGGATGCATCCCTTAGGTGCAGTAATACTTCTCCCCTCTCAACCCTCTTTAACTTCAGAACCCTGTCTAGGAACCTCTGCTCCTCCACTGTCCCCACCCTCATGGTACCTAAATCCACCACCAGCATAGGTGGGAGAGCTCCCTAAGTTGTGGTCCTCTATCTGTGGAATGGACTTCCCTCCTGTTTTTGATTTTCCAACAATCACCATAGCTTCAAACAAAGCCTCAAATAATGACTTCAGGATAAAGATACTTGCAACTGTTCTACTTGCTAGCTCCTCCCACCTTGCCTGTTCATATGTCTTATTTGCTCTCCTCATCCTTTATGCTCTGGAGGATTACTAGGTCCTGTTTCTTATGCCTGCTTCAGAAAGTGTGGGGATCCATTTCTGGACTCGTGTTCTTGCATATACCCTTATATTATTTTTTAAATGTGCTGTATTTTTCAAATGTTCTACATTTGCCTTCCTTTTATTCTCCATGCAATTTATGATTATGATTGTTATTTTACTGCCATGTGCCTTCTCTACTGTTGAGTTAGAAACTGTATTGTTATGTTTTATTATCCTGTTGTGTTACTTTAATTGCCTTGTGGCCCGGGTCGCACCTGTAAACGGTCCTCTGGATCAGTGCACCTACCCGGTTATCAAAGTCGTAAAGAAATAAAAAATAAATACAATCTCAGTTATCTATCCAATACACTCAAAGTCCTAAGTAACATTTTCATTCAGCAAAGCATTTACAGAGGAATTTTTTTTGTATATATTTAGTTGTGTATAAGGTTAGAAAGGAAGATTCCAGGGGAGTTACTTTAGTTAATTCTGCATGGCATGAATTTAAACAGAACTCTAGTGGGTTTGGTTCTGGGTACCTACACCCCCAGTAGGAGTATTGCCATCTGAAATCACTATTCCAGTTTGGAAAGAGGGTTCTTAAATGGGCCATAAAAACACTCCCTTGGGTTCTTTCTTTGTATAATACTATGTATTGGTAGTCTTTATTATTTGACAATAATGCAGCCTTATGAAACATAAATAAGTAAAATACAAACATAATTACATCCAAGAGCAACAAGTTGAACATGCAGCATAACAGTAATAAAAATAACTATTAATAGTAATACCTTACATAAGAGCACTGAGTATACCAAATGATCATGTCAGTAGTCAGGAGACATTATAGCAATATGAAAGACGTATGCCTAGTGAGTTCCAATCACATGGGTGCAGGAAAACAGCCTGGCAATTATTTTTTCCCAGCTTTATTAACTGTGAGAAAATAAGTTGCTAATCTCTTGATGGTCCGGTCATCTTCTTTGTGTAAAAGGATTGCTGTAATTACAGAATTATCCAGCTCTTTCAAGATCTCAAGATAAGGACCTAGCCAATACACCCTGGCCTTACCATACAAGAGCAATTCCACATAATGTCAATAAGATCCTCTTTGCCACCAAATGAACAGAAACAATTTTGTCCAATGGGAGCTGGTTTATTATATCTCATCATAAGTATGTTACTGTCAAAAACCTCAAATTCATATTTAACAAAAATCCTCCTTAGTTGAGGATCATTAAGAACATCCAGATAATTTCCAAATTTAAATTTAACATCATTGGTTGCAAACCACAGAGAAAACTTGGAACTTGAGATGCATTCCAAATCAAAATGAACCCAATAATGATAAATTTTATTTTTGATATATACTTTTGTGATTCACACTAAGGGTTACATTTTTGAGATACCCTAGATATAATATATTTTTTATATTTCACACCAGGGGTTACCTTTTTTTTTGAGATACCCTTTCAAGAGTAACAAATTATGCATATTCAGTTCATGCATAATATTTTTAAACCAGTTAGATTCTCTGTATTCTAGTCAATGCCAACTCTTTTTTCCTCGAGACACTTATATGGTATCCTATCCCATGACATTCTTGTTAAATGGAGGTAGTAGTTAACCTTCCTTATGTACATAACTGAATTTATATTATCTAAGCCAAGCTCAGATCTAATGTACACCACAAAACAGGAGTGCCCCATACCCATTACCATCCTTGGGAGCTTATATAGTGGTACAACAAGCTTATCTATATTCTGAAGATCCAAAATCATGGCCCCATATGACAGCTGTGAAAAGTATTTGGCATAAATTACATCAACTAAGGGTCTCACAGTATGACCACTGTAAGCATGATTAAATTTCCTAAAACCAAGTACTATTTTCTTAACACCTTCTATAGTTTTAGAAACATGTATTATCCAAAAGTCATTTCATGCAAAGGTCAAACCCAAATATACATAACTAGTGATAGGTTCTAACCTATGACTCTCAATAAACCAGTGACATTTTAATTCGTTTAGGCCAAAAATCATAACTTGTTTACCTTAAGTCTTAATTCCTTTATTTTTATATTCAACAGATCTAGTTTATTCTGTAGACATTTTTAGGACAGGGCTAGTAGGGTCAGGTCATCTGCATATGCTATTGCTGGTTATAGATAATCATTTATTTTTGGAGTGTCCGATTCAAAATGTTCAAAATGTCTTAACATTTGATCAACATATAGGCAAAAAGGTTGAGACTAGAGCAAATCCATGCCTCACACACTTATTTATGGGAATGACATGTGAAAGCCCTAGTATCCTTATACAGATTATGTATTACATGAATCAAAAGTGGATCAATACCATGCTTCACCATGAGTAACCATCATAGACCCCTTGAAATTAAATTGAATACTGAAGAGAAATCCACAAATACTACATATTATTTCTGTTTCCTAAGATGGACATATTTCTCTATCAAGTGCCATAGATTAAAGCAATTGTCCATAGTAGAATGATCACTCCTAAAACCAGCCTGTAATTCACTGACCCCTCCTGTCATATTAATTTGAAGTCTTACTCTCTCTAATATAATTTTGGAAACAAAATCTCCAAATTTATATCTAACAGACTAATTGGTCAGTACATGGCCGGTCAGCCATGTTACCCTTTTTGTGTATAGGAACTATTTAAGCTCCTCTCCATGTACTTGGGATATAATCTTCCATAATACATTTGTTATAAAGGAACATCAGGGGTTTACACTGCAACAAGGTGTTACATAAGTAATAATATAGAGGATTGTGTATGAGCAGTCATACATAACAAGGATATTCTTGTATCGAGAGGTTTCCTTGGTAACAGATGACCTCGAGAGCGTAACTTGAGAGGTACTCTGTTACAAGGGAACCTCAAGATACAAGAATTTCCTTGTTTGTGTATGATTGCTCATACACAATCTTTTATAGTATATGGGCAGTCACAACATAGAAAATCACACAAAACCAGCTGGAGAAGACAACAGAGAATAGACATTTTCACATTTTCTTTTTTTTTTTAACTGTCACAGTGTGCTGTAGATGTTTCTGCATGTTCAAGTTTTAAAAAACAGCAACTTCCAGTGTAACTGAATTGAGGAAAGCAACTATGTGGCAGCATTCCAAGTTGTTATGCTGCAGTAGTGACATAGCTAGTGCAGCATAACAGCTGTGATGACATAGCTACTGCAGCATAACAATTCCATTATAGTTATGGACTTCTATCCATAACAACATTCTACCATACACTATAATACTTTTATTTATATAGCACAATTCTAAAGTCAAAGTGCTGTACATACTAAAACATCATAAAACCAACAATTCAATAAAACTTTATAATCAATTAAAAAACTTCAATTAAAATATCCCACAGTCCATAAGAATGTCAAGTACTAAATGCCTGCTTAAACAGATGTGTTTTAAGACTAGTTTTAAAGCTCTTTACGGTCCTGTACTCTCTAATCTGATGAGGTAGAGAGTTCTACAGGGATGGGGCCGTGAACATAAAAGCCTGGGTCCCAAATGTTTTCAACTGCACCCTGTGAATCTCTAACAACCCCTCATCTACACCAGTTGGAATTTTATCTGGTCCTGGAGCGTTTTAAGTTTATGGGACTTAATTGCCATGTATACCTCTTTTATTGGGGGGGCACCCACTTTTATCTATATTTTGAATTTCTGTTGGAATAAAATTTGCAGTATTTGGTTAAAAAAAATACTCAAAAACAATTGTACCCACTGACTTTCGATAATATAGGAATCTATGCTCTCTTTTTAATTGTTAGTACCTCTTGCAAGCAATCTCCAGAAGCCCCTAGTATCGTTTTCATTTATAACTTTAAGCATTTCCCCCACTGTAAGTTATAGTATTTTAATGTGTTCTCCTTCAAGAAATAATTATATTTCTTCTTTCCCTGACTGAGTTTTAGACAGATTCCTATCCTTGCTATTTTTAATATTTGTAATCATTTCTCTTAAAGAGCCCCTGACACCATTAATAAAACTTGAAAAAAATGTGAGATTTAGACAGTTTAGTTTATATTTCATGTATTTTCTATAATTATTTACCATTTTTCTTTATTACTGAGTACAGCTGTACAAAAGAGACTTACTTTCCCTTAGACTTTATCTGCTCTTTGTGCTAGCCTACACATTTATTTATTTATTGAGAGAATCAGATTACAAACTTTGAGTCAAGGACTCATTTCCAAAGGCTCCACGTCAGGTACAATACACAACAACAAGTATTCATAACACAGAAGAGAATACAGATGTGGTATTGGCAATATATAAGGTTAGCAGTATAACAGTGAGGATGTAGCTAAGATAGCAACAGGGGTAAGAGCAGTGCTACTAGTTCTATACAGTAGGGAAGCCATACAAGTCCTAAGTGGGGCTTGCGAGAGTAAGTGAACAGTACAAACGGTGATAAGGGTGTGTCCTGAAATGCTGGTAGGTTACTGTAAGCAGCTGGGATATCAACTTTGTCGTAAACACATAAAGCAGCAGGGCGAGGGGTATATCTGTTAACCCAGCATCTCCTCTTCCATAGGCAGATTCCTTTACTTATTAGGGACAGTGACAGTGATGGACTGAGATTAGGTGGTTTTATATGACATCATAATCCGGGTTGCACCTGGAAATGAGCTTCTGATCATGGTGCTTTTCCCAGTTACCAGCTTTTAAATGAATAAAATAAATAATCCCCCATGTATAGCATCGTAATTATCCCCACAGCAACAGACTGTGATATCATAAACAGAACTGTCATGCCATATGTAGGCAAGCAGCCAGTACAGATAGGGTTGTGATCCTGTTTACATGCAAATGTCCTTAGTAGTAATAAAGAATGAGAAATACCAAAATTATATTAAAATATAAGCTCACTTGTGCTAAATATTACATTTTCTCAAAGTTGTCACAACAGTGTCAGGGGCTTTTTAAGAAAGCTTTATGTCTCCTACATTGTGAGCCAAACCACCCAGTCTGTCTCTTATGTATCCTAGAAGCTGGGACCCCTTGGTAAAGAAGTCCTATTATTATACCAAACAGATAAGAGAGCGTTCAGACTAGAAGAAGTTGACATCTAAGTTAATAAAAATGTCCCAGTCCTTGGTTGCAAGAGATTCCCCTATTACATTCCAAATACGTTGTTCTAGATTACAGTCCCATGTTATTCTCCTACTCATTCTAAGTGCAGTAAATGGAACTTCTGATCTCACTTCAGGTACCTAGTCTGTAACCATTCCTCTTAGAGTTACTGGCAAATGGTCACTTTTTAACCTTACAGGAATATGTAGGCTTTTCCAAACCTGTAATTATCATGACCAAATAACTAGATTAGGGAGTGAGATGCCAGTAGATTTTACATATGAGCAATTTCCCTCTAAATCTCCTGTCAATCTGGCATAAATTAAATTATTTTAGCATTTCAATCAGAGCTAATTCTACCTTATTAGGTCACTTATCTTTTGTGCTTCCATGTTTCACTGTTGGAAGAGTGTATACTCAAGCACTGAATTATCCACTTGGTCATCAATTTTTTGTTTTCATACTTGTTAGCATGATGAGCATATCTCCCTGTTTTTTTGGGGAGCTTTCCAACTTATTTTATCCTCCTGTGGCAGGTCACCTTACATCGTCCACCAATCCTACTGAGCTCGGGGTCTTTTGGGGGCTTGCAGCACTATGCGCGCCCCAGCAGATTCCCAGAGTCAGTCCAGAGGCATCATCCTAGGCAGCCCCTACCATTTCCTCAGTTACCCTCCATGGACCTACTCTATGCCAGAGAGCCCCAGAAGTAGTGGCCCATGCACATGGAGGCACACATGTGCACCACAGCTCCAGATTGGTCTCCTCCTCCCTCCCCCATGGCATAGCACTGATGGTTCTCAGAATGATGCCACTTCTCCAGCCTCCACCAGGGGGTGGCCAAGCTCCGAAAATGCCAGCTACCCTTCAGTGAGGTAGAAGGCCAGCTGCCGGAACCCAGCTCTAGTCCTCTCCCTCCCTCCCCAGCTGACCTCCAACAACCCAGGCTCATTCCTGACCCCAGGTCACCGGCATGGCATAAGGTGTGGCATCCAGCACCTCAGCCCTCTGCGCCACCAAGCCAGCCTTTCTGCCCGTTTTCATATGTGGCAAGTTAACATCTATACAAAATTTGAGAACAATACAAACATATGATTAATACAAAATACTAATGAATAAGTATATCACAAATATAACTAACAACAAGAAATCACAAAAAACAATTACATTCACAGAAAACAATTGTATTTATCCCTGTCAAGAAGCCATGCTCGTAATAATATTTTAAAACTATACAGTAATGTGTAATTCATTATATGAGATGGGAGAGAATTAATACTAGTAGGAGCAGTAAATAAGAGGGACCTCTGACTAACAGATTTCTTAAACAAAGGTGTTGCAAAATTGAATTTATTTTGAGACTGTGTGCCATATGAATTGGAAACTCCAGGGAAAAAAGCAGAAATAGAATGGGGTATGAGATTCAAAACTTGCTTAAACATAAATACTGATGATTTAAAGAAAATCCTTTTGGCTAATGACAGACAACCTGACTTCTTGTACAGATTACAGGAATGAGTGTTAAATAGGGATCTGGTAATAAATTTTAAAATCTTAAAATTCACCAGTCCTAGCATTTAGGTCACCCATTATCAAAATATTACTGTCAGAAAACTTAAACATCTGGCAGTAACAGTCTAAAAGATTCACATTTATTTTGCCAGTGAAACATACATCCTTTCAGGAGTACCTAATTATTAATTAATAAAAATGTAAATTTTTGGTTTTCTAGTAAGATAATAATACAGTTAGGTGAAACTAATATCTATGTGTATTTATAAAGGAACTCATTTTGATATAAATAGCCACCCTCCACCCCAGAACACCTCCTATATTTGCACTCCTTAGTCTCAGGGTGGTGAATAACTCATACCCATTTAGCATGATTTTACTTGTGTTCTCATGCCAACCTTCCTGAAAGCAGAGCACATCACAGCTGGTCACAAACTGAGTCCAATTAGAATCTAAATATTTATGTCCATACCCTGCAATGTTCCATGAGAGGAATGAAAAGCCCTCACACTTTCCTCCACCCTTTCTAGTTTCACCAGCACAATATGTACCATTCTTTAATTTTTTCTTCACTATGTTGCTGTAGTCAGTCTTTATAGCTTGCCAGGGCCATAAACTTATTTGACCAGGGAATTGATGAGATCTGTCCACAATATTTGTGTAATTTTTCACTTGGCTTCAAAATATCAGCATACACAGTTGAAGAAGTTAGGCTAAAATCTACTAAATGTAGTCCCAGTGTATCCATTATACCACATGTTTGCATAATTCTATATGCCACTAGTCTATTTTTATCTATTATGTAAATTTGGCTTCCATGGTCCCTTTGAATGGCAATTAAAATACCATCCTTGCCCACATGTATTTGGAAATAATCACGAAAAAAGTTGCATAAGGATCCAACTAGCCTAAAATTATTTTCTCCATCCATCTGAGGTATAGAAAACAGACTAAGGCAAAATTATGTTTTGAGGTCCTTACTGCCCTTAATATCTATCTTGTTCAAATCATTTCTATTAGAAAATAAAATACAGATACCCATCTACTGCAAGGGAGCACCATTGGTCCAAAAATAATTAGCAATCTTGGGGGAAGTAAAACATACATCCACCATATTATTTAAAGGGTCCTCTTTAGCTTTCCAGACATTTTAATATCATTATTATAGATTTCTACATCGATATCTACCCTAATTAAATTCACAGTCTGACCATTAAGATCAGTCTCAGAGAAATTCAGTCAGTTATTAGAGCCAATAAACATCAGGAAGGGGCAGGGATTAATTGCCTCCTCTTCAAGTCAACTGGTAGTTACATCAGATGACTTGATATTCGTATCCATGGCATAATCAGATTTTCTCTGTGATTCCTCTCTTGCAGCCTCTGTGTAAGCTGCCAAAGTGTTATGAGATCTACTACAAAAGTCTATTGACTTAGTCAGAGAGCCTGATACTAGTAAAAATTCCTTACACTATTGTTTCAACAATTCCATCTCAGTCTAATTTGGCAAGGTGCATTGTTAACTTATCAGTCTGAACTTGCTGGACTTGAATGGAATCATCCCACTTAATTCCATTTTTCTCATTGGTTTCCAGTGCTATTACCAGTTGGCTTGATTTAATCTGTGTATTCGAATAGCTTTCTGTTACCTCTTTATGTATCTTACTTAGATCCCACTTCTTTTTCCTTTTTTTCTTTGTGGGTTTACCAGCATTATTTACAGCAGTTACTGGACTCTCTGGGATATTAACATCAGTAAAATCAGGTCTAACATTAAAAGGAAGTGAGTTAAATATGTCTAAGACCCTTGATGAAGAATATTTATTGGGTATCAGTTCATCAAGTTTTTTATTAAAACCATCCAATCTTGCCCCATTAACTGCAAAGAGAGGCTAATAGTGTTCCTGGAGGAGAATGGTCTTCAGGACAACAGACAGCTTGGATTAGTCTCTGGTAGATCATGTCAGACAAACATGGTGGACTTTTACTGTATGACTGGGTAACAAGAGCACTAGACAAGGGTCAGGCAGTAGATGTCCTGTACTTGGACTTCAGAAAGGCCTTTGATTCAGTGACACATGGGAAGCTGATAGGCAAGTTGGGGAACCTGGGGATAGGAGAGTGGTTGGTGGAGTGGGTCAACAATTGGCTGGGTGATAGGCAGCAGAGAACTGTGTACAGGGGGAGCTGTCATATACAAGGGCTCTGATGAGTGGGGTTTCACAGGGCTCAGTATTGGGGCCAGTGCTGTTTGGCATATTCATTGCTGACATATCAGATGGGGTCCTTAATAAGATCAGCCTTCTTGCAGATGACACGAAGATAGGTGCAGTGGTGGACAGTACAGAGGGCTGGCTAGGACTGCAGGAAGACCTGGATAAACTTGTACAATGATCAGACAAGTTCCAGGTGGGTTTCAACACAAGAAAGTGCAAAGTTAAGGACTTGGGTGTCAGGAACCATAGATTTAACTACAGAATGGGGAGAATATAGCTGGGCACTACAGAGGAGGGGGAAAAAGGATCATGAGGTACTCATAACAGGGCAAATTAACCATTCAGCACAGTGCAGGAAGGCAGCAGCTAAAGCTAACAAGACACTGGGGTTTATTGCCAGAGGAATCACCTCAAGGAGGAGGGAGGTTATTCTGCCATTGTATAGATCGATGGTGAGGCCCAGTCTGGAGTACTGCATGCAGTTCCAGTGTCCCTTCCAAAAGAAGGATATTAGGCTGCTAGAGGGAGTCCAACATACTGCAACCAAGAAGATAACAGGAATGGAAGATAAACCCTATGAGGAAAGACTGAGAGAGCTCAATATGTACTCCCTGGAGGAGAAGCGTGATAGAGGGGGATATGATCAAGACCATCAAGTATATGAAGGGCAATAACAGGGTCAGCACAGAGGGGATGTTTAGACTAAAAGGAGGGAGGGAGGGCCACTAGGTGGCACAGTCTAAGACTAGAGTGCAACAACTTCACAGAGAGGGTGGTGGCAGGGTGGAATGCACTTCCCAAAGAGGTGGTGTCACTTAAATCAGTGATCAGTTTTAAGAGGGGGTGGGATAGGATCATGAGATGGGGAACTAGTGGAAGGGGAGGAGGCAGCTATAGAGTGAACTCAGATAGCTGCACACTCAGGCAGACTTAATAGACCTAAGCGCCTGTATCTGCTTGTATTTTTCATATGTTCATAATGTCCTTTCTTGTAGTCTCAGTATAACTCTTAATAATAACCAGCTGTTCCATCAGCATAAAGTTAGCAGCATATTGGTTTTTCATTAAGCTAAGCAATTCCTCACTCAAGTTTGTGGGGAGGTAGTGCTGTCTGGTACTATGCACAGTACTTTCAGCTACAGTACCCTCAGAGTTATTCACATGCTCACTCAATTGTAGACTTTCCTTGTATTTTCCTTCTATTCTTTTAAGACCATTAATTGTTTGTTGTAATTCCTGCAGGACTTCCTTTATTTTAGTTTTAGGGACCATAGCGCTCTCATTTTGGTCTATATTATCTGCAGCTCTATTACCCCTCCTAGAAATGCTCTCCCCAACAAAAGTAAAAAAATACTGTTGCCCAGTATGTTATTTTTAACATCTCCTTTATTACCTACCACCCTCTCAACATCTACATCAAGTGAGTTGGAGAAGAATAAATTTGGAGAGTTCTCCAGCATACCCGGTCTATTGGATCAACAATGAGCAAAATTGGAAGTGATCTACCTTGATTTTGGTTTTAATATTGGAGTGGAGGTCCTACCCACAATCATTTTGTTATATATTACTAAATGGTCAGTTATTTTTGTTTGTTGTTTTTCCAAAAGAAGGTTTCCTAGCTTTTTCCCTTTTGGTGCCCTGCAATGATTCACTTAATAGAGGAGAATATATACTTTTATTTTTTCTTTGTAATCTTGTGCTGACCATGGGATAAACTTCCATTAACAGCAGGTCACACTAAAGAAGCAAGTTTCTTATGTGGACTAGATAAATCAATTCTATAGCCCAGTAATAATTAAGCAATAAGGCATGACAAGGTGTGTGTTATCATGTAATAACGTCACTCCTGGGGTGGATTGAAGCACGAGGTGAAGCCAAGTGCTTCCACCACCCCAGGAGTGACATTATTACACAATAACATACACCTCAGAGTGCCTTATTGCAATTATACAATGGCTCGATGTTATACAAAATGAAAAAAAATGTAAATGTTTTTAGTAGATTTTTAGTGAGGCAGTATATCTTTGTTTCTTAAGAGAAGATGAGAAAAAGAGAATATCATCAATATGGTGATGTTATTGTGCAATAACATCACTGTCTCAGGCACACACTGACCAAACAGAATACAGGAAATTTCCTTGACATTGTATAATTTACCTCAACTATCAGTAGTCTGACTACATTTTCTACTATAAATAAATGTGAAAATGTTCCAGTGTCTGAGTTGCTAGTTACAATATATAAACATTTAAAAGGGACACATGGTTCTCACTTCGCTTAACTCAGCATATCACAATGCTATGGCTCTGAATTGGATTCTGAGGATCTGGAAATCTTAAAAGGCTTACTTGCTGACTTGGAAAGAAGAGAGAGTCTTGATCAGTTTAACAGTTGAAAGTAAATCTGAAACAGACCAAGACAAATTGTTTGAGGGAAAACTCTCAGAAGGTCCTCCTCTAGCTCCTCAATTTCTAATACCTTTTTTAGCATTCTATAAGGTGAACTAATCTGTGTCTTTCCCAGATAAACTGAGGACAGATCACCAGTTCTAAAATTACTGGAACAACTCAGGCAGTTCACACTATTCAGAAGATTCAGGAAACTTTGCATGTTCAAAGGGAACAGAGCAGGGATGAAAATCCAGAAGATGATAAAAATGGCTGAGCAATCTTGAAAAAGCATCACTGAAATAAAATTAATAAAATATTACAGATTGATAATGTTTCCCTAAGTAAGATTCATTTAAAACAAATTACCACCTTCCCATACTTCCCACTCTAATACAACTCACTATTAAAACATAAAAGAAAATGACAGCTGCCATATACTCTAAAATATCCAGACTTTAACATCTGGGGCTGTATCAACTTATGTCTGCTTACTTTTAAAATGTAAAATCTGACAAAAGCTGTTAATCTATTTGGCTTCAGGGTCTACAGCTTCTCAGTTGTTTTTAGCCAAATCGCTTGGCTACTCCACAGTGCTCATTCACCACAAGGTGAATCTCACCGCTGGAGACCAAATCTGATGTCAAAAGTACAGATATAATACTCAAGCTTTCACTTAGACTTCTACTTTAAACTTTAAGGATGAAAGCTTCTGTTTTCTTATAGTCTGAACTGCACAGATGAAATGAAGAGAACCAAAAACCACAGGACCTTTACCCTTGATCACGTTGATATGATGCAGGTGTTAGCTGTAAAACAATTAACATTACACATATACGCACAGGCTCAATGTCTTAAACGAGATATCACTAAATAACCTGCATGAGGAAGGGTTAAAAAAAACTTAATTTGACTTAACATGAATTAAGAATCAATCAGGCAACCAGGCGATGTACTATTCCATTGAAGAAATAATTATATAATCTCAAGCTGCAATTTAAAAATTGTTTGCAATCAAGCACATAAAATAAAATGCAGAATTCAAAGAAAGTTCACAAAAATTAGATGAAATTTAGGAAGTTTACACACTAAGGTTCAAACAGTGAATACATAAAATGAATTTTGTATAAAAAATTCTGCAAAGCCGATCAGATTGACCCTTCTAAAACAAACACCTTCATTTGTCAGGATAATTCTAAAAATACTTTATTCAGGCAGTTTTAGTATACCTAAATACCCAACCACTGCAGTGTTCCTAAACTAAAAAAAAGCTATGCAAATCAATATATTCTTCTTCTTGTGGCTATGCCTGTTTTAGTTGCTCACTCCAGTTCCATTTAACCTCCAGCTAGCCATGGCTCCCAAGTGGGTTCAGGTGGCCTCAATCAATCAAGTTCCATTGTCCAGTTTTTCCAAATCCTGGACCCCAGATCAATTCCCAAGGGTTCTATGTCATAATGGCGACCACCAAAAGGCATTCGCCATTAGGGCAACTTTACATCACTGAAAATAAATTTTGGCGATATGCCCCCCTGTGCACAGCAAAAGGGTGATGTACAATTTATTGTTTTATGCTGGGGGCTGCACCCCCCACAACCCCTACTAAAGGATTGTCAACTTCAGGGGTGTGCGTGTCGAGTGGGGGCAAAATTGAAAAAAAATAATTTGGGCTGGGTGCAACAAAACATACCTGTGCCCAGACCCAAACCTGACACCCTCACAACCGCAGCCCTGAACCCACCCACCACACCATGGGGCCAGGTCATTAGCTCACAGCACCACCCCTCACAATCCCTCCCTCCCTCCCTCCCACCCTCGCTAAGTGTGCTCGCTCCTCCCTGCACATGTATATGTGTAGAAACATCCTGTTCTGGTGGGTAGCCCTGATGACATGCATCATTATTGAGTCACCATTTTTGTAGCCACCCAATCACGGTCGCCATGTCATGGGATACCATTCCCAAGTGGGGGGGAGGAGGCGATGTGTTCCAACCCTTCCTACCTGCAGAGGATATAAACAGAAAAAAAATGCAACTGTGGACTGGAAACCCTGGCTAGCATAAACAAGATTTAAAGGAGGCTATGTACCAGATAAAAATCTGTTGAAAAGCCTGTAGTGGCAAAATAGTGGCAGACACATGGAGACTCAGTGGCTTAGTGGTTCAGTGGCTCCCTCCTCTGTACAAGATGCTGTCATGAGACTTTCTTCCAGGGTCCTATATCAGGCAAGTTACAGGTCTGATGCTGTGCCCCACAAGTCTGCTGTTTCATTTCCAGCCCACAGGGATCACAGGATACTACTGGAGTAGCTGCTTTTGCTCCCAAATTGCCCTGACCTAGCCCCAGAACTATGGCACTTTGATTTGAATGAGCTCATATATCAAAGCAAGTAGGGGTTCAGGTGGTGCCCTCTCAGGAGCAGTTCCTGCAGTGGATGACCATCATGACACTTGAATGGACCTCATTTTCCACTTTTTTCCCTGCAGAGGGGAGTGTGCAATGTTGACAATGGCCATCCATGTGTCCGCACAGAGCACAACCATTGGATGCTCCACCTCCATGCCCCACTGTACAGAACCTGGTGTGCCAACGCCTAGCCTCCACTAGGTATCAGGCAAATGCTGGTCTCTGTTCCCCACCTTCCCCGGGAGAGCACAGCTGTCCTCTGGATGCTTGATTCTCTCCCACCTCGGCCAGCCCTCAACGACCCGAGAACACAGGTCACTGGCATGGCAGGAGGTAAGGCAACCCTGCCTCAGCCATCCACACCACTGGGCTGACTAAAAACATTTTCTTAACTGGAGGCAGCACTAAAGGAATGCACAACCTAATGTAAATACAGTAATCCTCTGTTTTAGTAATGGTCGAGGGGAGCATGAAGAAGCAGGAGCTGGTGACATTGGTCTTAACACTAGTGGCATTACCACCACAACACCTCTACCATGCATGCCACAAACACTCCAACCAATAATACATCCCATCCAGAAGCTGGCTATTTTTCAAATTTTAAATACTTACAAGACCCATTCCATGGCACTAAGAATCTCTCCCACTCCCTAGTCAGAGTACCATCACCATCCTCCCTTAGTGTAATCTGCTATCACCCAGTCCCTAGCTAAACATAATAAATATCACCATAACCAAACAGTCTCAGTGAATTGAATGCTTGTTAGTGTAAATACTGGCAGTGAAGATACTTCCCAATTCATTTCTCAAAAATTCAGGCTTTATGCATTTAATAAATAACAAGTACCCAATTTCTGCTGCATGCACTGTCCATCTCACTACAGCTATGTGAAGCAGTGATCCAAGAACAGTCTCTTCATACACAGTATATGTATCACAGCTCACTGGACACAGCTCCCTAATGTTTTTGCTGCCAGGCCCTGCCAATCAGCTCAATGCCTAACCCACCCCAGCTGGTGTGTATTAGCAGGCCACACTTAGAATGACATGTATATACTCTATGATGTGCAGTGCCATCTTTTTTTATCTGAATAATCAAATTAAGGAGTGGATCAATTGGCAGTGAGTCCACTGCAAGCAATAATGAAAGAAACATGGTCACGACCATTGAGGGTGCTTAATTCTTCCAGTGCCATGCTTTGCCCACTGCCTTCATTTCATTGTGCATGACTACCTGAAGCAAAAAATAGAAGTAGACTCCACACTGGCTACTGCCCACCTGTGTGGCAATTGTAGCCATTCCAAAAAGGCCAGAAACCAGCTGAAAGATTTCCAGGCTAAAATGGAATCCCAGAACACACAGTAATTATGCTCATGGGCCAGGGGCTGAGTGTACCTAAGGAGTGGCAAACCCCCAAAAAACAATGAAGTAAGCTACATAAAAGGCACATTCAGTACAGGGTCAAGGTAATAAATAAATGAAAATGTCTTACCTTCCAGGAATTTATTTTCTTATAGCCCAGCATCTGTCACTTCAGCAAGACAGTGAAAATTACACCTCATGTGGTGTCTTATTGGAACCACCGTTGCTTTGACTTCAAGTTGTCACCTGCCTTGCAGTGAGTAAGATAGGCATAGTGCTAGCACAGCATACTGTTGTTTTTGTCCTCTCAGCTTCACTTCTTTCTCATGATGCCTGTTCCTTGTGGTTCCACCATGTTTTTTCGACAACTTAGTACAGCAACACAAATTTTCCAACTGCGATCACATCGCCCGGCAAATGTGTCAACTGACTGCCTCAGTGTCCCATGCGAGGAGAAATTTAGACAGTTTACAGGGGGGCTTCACCCCCTGCACCCCCCCACATAGGAGGCTTGGCTCCTCACCCCCCCCAAACTTAGATGTAATCAACTCTAAGGAAGGGCGGTTTCATGGAGAGAGCAGTCAACGCCAGGAGTCACTGTATCCGTACAGCACTCTGACAACCCGTTCAAAATTGTGGATGTTGAACAGGTTGTGTCGCTGTAATGGTTTCACTGTTTAGGGTTCACTATAACAACAGTATACCTTCCTCGCTGCGTCATCCCAACCAGGATTGGGCTAGCATTCTGGGTCCACTGCTCCAGTCGCTATGCTGCCTTTCCTCAGCAACATCTTCTGCCTTCCATAGCTGGTGCCATCTTCATACTAAGATTGAGCACACAAGAAGCCTGCTTTCAGGAGTTCTAGTTCAAGGTAGGATCCAGCCTCTTCTGCAGTCAGCGAATCTTCCCCTTTCCCACCCAGGTCGCTCCCATTTGTTGGGTTATTAGAACACAGGTCTGGGAGGCAATCAAGGTTCTGTCAGAGTTTTATTTTCTGTACCACCTATTTTCTGCCCTCCAGCAGCACTGCATTAATACATAAATAAGCAACACAAGACAAGTCTAGCCAGACCAGCCCAGTGACACTGAGGATTTAGGTGCTGGACGCCACACCTTGCGCCATGCTGGTGACCTGGGTTCGGGAATGGATTCGGGCCACTGAGGGTCAGCAGGGGAGGGAAATGATTGAGCATCTGGAGGACTGCTCTCCCTTCCTGGGAAGGGATCCAGGCCTAGCACCACTCCTTGGTGACCCCTGGTGGAGACCAGGGGCATTGCCAGGAACACACAGTGCAGAGATGAGGGGGGGTGGGGCAGTAACATCAGTCTGGACCATCTCTCCTCTGGTCCCCCCAGGTTCTCAACCAATACTGACCCTCTAATTGCAGAAAGGTCACAAGGTAGGTGGGTGGACCCTCCCCTGGGTGGGGGTGATTTGGGGGCTGGAACATCCTGGGAGGGGTCTGGGGAGGGAGATCTCAGATGGGGAGCAGAGGCTAAAGTCGAATGGGCACATATAACATGCAGCCCATAAACAATCCCACAAACAAGATGACCCAGTGGTGCAAAGGTACTCAGGTGCTGCAGTGCCTTGCCTCTTACTATGCTGGTGACATGACTTCGTGAATGAGCTCAGGTCAGGATGCGGGAGAGATGGCAGAGGATCGAGCAGCTGCTTGGCAGCTGTCCTCTCCCGGATTGGGGTGGTGGGTTACCTTGGCTCTTGGCTGCCACCAGGTGGAGGCCTGGTTGTAGTGTGAGATCAGAAAGGTAGAATGCAGTCAGGGAGGGTGGAAGAACCCACTGCTCTGGAGTGCATGTGTGCCTCCATGCACATGCATCCTCCATGCTGCCACAGGCTCAGAAAGGAAGAAAATGGGAAGAGATCTGCCTGGGCTCTGTGACATCCTACCTAGGTTGAGGTGGGCTGCTGAGCAGGAGGGAGCAGGAACGGGACTGATGAGCCCCACCCCTGCTTATCGAAGGAAGATAACAATGATAGGGGGAAAACAAATCCCATAAATAAATTGTAAACCACACCACAGGGTCTCAGATGGAAAAAAGTCTTGATGCCTCTGGTTACACCTTGAAAAATGCTGAACTGAATAAGTTTCCTGTTTCTTATTTATGTTCCGGACCCTCTCCTGAGTGTGCACCTTTTTTTGCAGTTTGGTTAAAATAAAAAATTACTGCACTGGCTAAAGCAGGAGGTGACTACACACTAGAATTCTACATTTTATTTACACAAATATTTATCTGATCAGTGCAAGGCCCCCACTAAGTTAGCAATAAGACACTATGAGGTGTGTGTTAAACAGTTTTAACACACAGCTAGGGGGCATAGTGAGGCACGAGGCTGCAGGACGAGTGCGTCCAGACCCCTAGCCGTGCATTAGAACTGCCTAACGCACACACCAGAGTGGCTTACTGCACTTATGAAATGGGCATCCAAATTTTAGATCCATGTGAAAATTTAAATTGTTATGATTGAGCAAAAGAAAAATTAAATTTGTGTCTTATTTTAAATAAAATAGTTCCTTCACCTGGATGTGTTTTTTTATAAACCTGAGGACTTTTTCCCTACTGTGGCCCCCATAGTTCCAATTTTTTTTTTGTGGTTGTCATGGTTTCCTCACACACACACACACACACACACACACACTTCCATTATTTGTGCCCCATTGGTTAGTTTGAGTAATAGAGGCTTTTCTTTTATTAGCGAGATGAAAGGGAGCGTACCAAGCGGGCATGACAGTAACAGTCATAAAGTGCAGGGAGCAACACAGCATGGCAGCAAGTGCGAGAAACTGAGCACGCTGCTGTTAGAATCGAGCCCTCTAGAACCAGAGAACTAAAGGAGGATGATATTTGTTTTAAATATTTATACTGAATTCGAAGTGTCCATTTGGAGAGGCAGCAGCTGTCAGGGAGTTAGAGTGTTGCAGCGCAGCAGCAGGTGTCAGAAACTGAGCTGGCTTCTGTGAGAAAGGAGCACTGTAGAAGGCAGAGGAGGAGGCATTTAACAGTTTTTTTTTTTACTGAATTTCAGATGTGTGTGTGTGGTGGATTTATACTTGTGTGCTGCTTGTCGTTTCAGTCATCCGGTTGACAGAAAGTGGTAGGGAGTGGTAGTGTGACCAAGCGAGGAGACATGCAAAGGTGACAGGCAGATGGATCTACAAAATCAGTACTGCGTCCTGTTTACCAGGACTAGTTGTAGCCATGTGTTAGACACTTCTAGTGCATGGCTATCAACCAATTACAGGGCTCAAAGTCTTAAGCCCATTTCATAATTTCCCCATGCTGCACAGAGAGTGTGATACATCATCACTCTTGTACACTATGGATCTGTAGGGTGAAAAAAATGATGACTTCAAAGAGCAAATTTGGTTGTGAGGAATAGTAAAGAAACATACTATAAAAACAGAGACAATGTCAGCAGAAAGACGCCATTGGTTCATCCAGCCTGTTATACCCTATGCTAGAGTGTGACCTATTATCTAAATGGGGTTTATGCACTCACTTCCCCCATACCCCCGCCTTTCTGTTATGCCCTGAGTAACTATTAGTCCTTTAACTCTGTCCCAGCTGTGCTTGAAACCATTGCTGTGTTTTTCATCCACAGCTTCAGCTCCTGCTGAATAGTTCCTCACAGGTTACCTTACACATTCCTTTCAAGATCTCGAAGCTGTCTATCATGTCTCCCCTCTCCTTTCTGTGCTCCAGTAAGTATATGTTCAGTACTGTGAGCCATTCCTCATAGGACCTATCCTGTTTACCCTGAATCATTTTCGTTATTCTCCACATCATCTCTAGCTTTTCTTTATTTTTCCTTAGGTGGGGACTCCAGAACAGTACACAGCATTACAGATGCAGCCTCATCAATGATCTATAGAGAAGTAATATTACCTCTTTCCTCCTGCTTTGGAAACCCCTCCCAACATACCCCCAACATTCTGGTCACCTTGATTTAGGCCTTGTTACATTGGCTGAATTGTTTTAGGGAGTCATGTATAACTCGCAGGTCCCTTTCTGTACCTTTCCTCATAAGTAGGGCCAGCTTAACCCCTCCCAATGATCTATAGAGAAGTAGTATTACCTCTTTCCTCCTGCTTTGGAAAGCACTCCCAACATACCCCAACATTCTGGTCTCCTTGTTTTAGGCCTTGTTACATTGGCTGAATTGTTTTAGGGTGTCATGTATAACTCACAGGTCCCTTTCCGTACCTTTCCTCATAAGTAGGGCCAGCTTAACCACTTCCAATGATCTATAGAGAAGTAGTATTACCTCTTTCCTCCTGCTTTGGAAACCCCTCCCAACATACCCCCAACATTCTGGTCACCTTGTTTTAGGCCTTGTTACATTGGCTGAATTGTTTTAGGGTGTCATGTATAACTTGCAGGTCCCTTTCCGTACCTTTCCTCATAAGTAGGGCCAGCTTAACCCCTTCCAATGATCTATAGAGAAGTAGTATTACCTTTTTCCTCCTGCTTTGGAGACCCCTCCCAACATACCCCAACATTCTGGTCACCTTGTTATACGCCTTGTTACATTGGCTGAATTGTTTTAGGGAGTCATGTATAACTCACAGGTCCCTTTCTGTGCCTTTCCTCATAAGTAAGGCCAGCTTAACCCCTTCCAATGATCTATAGAGAAGTAGTATTAACTCTTTCCTCCTGCTTTGGAAAACCCTCCCAACATACTCCAGCATTCTGGTCTCCTTGTTTTAGGCCTTGTTACATTGGTTGAATTGTTTTAGGGAGTCATGTACAACTCGCAGGTCCCTTTCCGTGCCTTTCCTCATAAGTAAGGCCAGCTTAACCCCTTCCAATGATCTATAGAGAAGTAGTATTACCTCTTTCCTCCTGCTTTGGAAAACCCTCCCAACATACCCCAGCATTCTGGTCTCCTTGTTTTAGGCCTTGTTACATTGGCTGAATTGTTTTAGGGAGTCATGTATAACTCACAGGTCCCTTTCCGAACCTTTCCTCATAAGTAGGGCCAGCTTAACCCCTTCCATCTAATATTCCATCCTGTGGTTCATGTTCCCTATGTGACTCAGCTTGCACTTTTCGGCATTGAATTTCAACTGCCAAACTTTGGACCACCTTTCTAACTTCTTCAGGTCCCTCTGTATCTCCCTTACCCCCTCCTCACTATCTGGAGAGATTGTAGCCTTTTTGGTCCTTGGAACACAGAAGTTGCTGCATAGTTTTATGTTTTTTCCTTTTTTATTGGCCTAATATATGTCTTGTACAATGAAGGAACAGTACAGAACATTTCAGGGCCACATACCATAGATCCCTACTCTAATTCTTTACTTTAGGCTTAAAGCTGCTATAGTGCTGTTTCCGCTCCTGCCTACTTCTATTGTAACTGTTGGTGCTGCTGCCCACCATAAATTAATTATTGTTCCCTCCTCTTTTTACACCTATTGGTTATTTTGTTGGTGTACTTGCCCACCATGATATCTAAAGTCCGGGCCACACTGGTGACCACCCTGTTGTAATTCTCACTTGCCAGGCTCTCCCTACTCCCCTGTTCTCATCAAATTAACTGGCAACTGCCCTCAACTAGTAACTTTAACTTTTCTAACATGCTAGTTTGACCTATTGAAAGTCTGAATCTCACTGCTGTATTAGCCCCAAAGTGGACCTATTACTTGATGATCTCATACCTTCGTCTCACTTGCCGCTCTAAAATAACCATGTGTATCCCTTTTATTCATCACAAGCTCTGGTATCTGATGTTGCTCGCTATCCTGTTAGCAGGGGATGTGGAACTAAACCCAGGTCCTCTACACTTAAATCCATGCAATAGTGCCCCCTGAGCCACTGCTACTGGGCTCTGCATAGCCCATCTAAACATAAGGAGCATAACATGTAACCTTCTAGAGCTGGAGGCGTGGGTCACCACCCATAACCCGGATATACTATGCCTATCTGAAACATGGCTCAAGCCCCTCGCCCCTGACTCAACCTGCTCACTACCAAGCTATTGCCTTAACAGAAATGACAGGTCATCTTCTAAGCAGGGCGGGGGAGTGGCGCTGTACTATAGGGCACACCTAAATGTCTCACTGAAAACCAAACCTCAATCCTCCATCTGCGAATCCCTTCATGCAATTCTACACCAGGGAGCAAAAAATGTACATATAGCTGTGGCTTATAATCCATCCCAGGGAGGTCTGTCTGCCCTCACTAATATATTGGAGGATACATTAGCACTGGCAGGTCAAAATGAACCGCTTATCTTAGAGGACATGACTCAGAACTGGCTTGGTCACTCTCATGAGTCACTTCAAACTGTAACCCAGAGTTTTAACCTCCATCAAATGATCACTGAGCCCACAAGGATCTCCACTAATGATAAATAGAGCATGATACTGGACTGGGTGCTAACAAACAGAGTTGACAGAATCATGAAGGCTGATACCATGCCTGATAGTATATCTGGTCACTCCCCTATTTTCTGTGTGTGGCAACAATCCTGCTCCCTAACACAACCCCCACGTTATATCACCTTCAGGAACTATGCAAACCTAAATCAAGCTAAGTTCCTATACAAAGTCTCATCTATTGACTGGTCCTATCTCACCTCATCCCAGGATGCACAAGTGGCACTGGACTACTTCCTAGAGCATTTCCGTGCACTACAGGACAGACATACACCCCGTGTTACACAGCGGGTTCGAGTAACAACCACAAAGTGGCTACATAAAGATCTCCTGACTGCTTTGCATACTAGGGATAAAAGCTGGAAGCGTTACAGAAAAACAGGCCTCACCTCTGACTATCAAACCTACAGGACCCAAAGAAGTGATTGCAAAAAGAGGATTAGGCTAGCAAAAAGTCTGTACTGTAAAGGGCTCCTGCTGGAGGCATCAAATGACTCCAGAAAATTCTGGGCTCATATCAAATTATTCTTGGGTGCGAAAAATACTTACTTGGCTGATGAAATTATCATAAATGGGGCCCATTGTAACAACCCCAGGACCATTGCTGAAGCATTCAATGAACAATTCTCCGACCTATCTAGCCTAACATCAGGCTTCCCCCGTGGTCAGCCTTTACCTCCCATGACCCCACTCACTCCCGGCACCCTTCCCACTCCATTCTATTTCAAGGCTATTTCCAAATCTGATGTCTTAGGCCTTCTGAACGCCGTATCTGACAGTACTAGTGTAGGTTCTGATGGCCTAGAACCCAAATTTCTAAAGCTGGCTGTACCATTCATTGTGCAGCCGCTATTATGGATATTTACCCTCTCTCTTTGCACTGGTGTTGTCCCGGCTGTATGAAAACTGGCCAAAATTACGCCGGTCTTAAAGAAAGGCGATAAAAAGATACAGCTAACTATCGGCCAATTGCAATACTCTGTACAAAGCAAATTAATGGAAAAACTTGTGTCAATTCAAGTCACTAAATATATGACTAAATATAACCTCCTCTCGCCTATCCAACATGGCTTTCAGAAAGGTCATAGCACCTCCACGGCCTTACTCCTCCTCACAAATGACACTCTAACTGCTATGGACAATGTCCTCCTCACGGGTTCTGTCTTAATAGATCTGACAAAGGCTTTTGACCTCGTCGACCATCCATGCCTACTAGACAGTCTCCTAGCACTTGGTTTCTCAACTAACTCGGTTGCCTGGTTTAAGAGCTATCTATCCAATAGAACACAGCTTGTGAAATTCAATTCTGCTGAGTCAAGCCCCATGGCAAACAACCTAGGAGTTCCCCAAGGATCAATATTAGGACCCCTTCTTTTCTCCATTTTTATTAATGGTATATCATCAAATAGCCCTGACTGCTCATCTATCCTTTACGCAGATGACCTGGTATTATACTGTAATGACAAGAATATACACCATATAAACCAGACTCTGACCACTGCTTTCAAGTCTATTCTGTCCTGGCTTTCCACTCACAAGCTCATCCTTAATCTTGATAAAATGTATACAATGTTGTTTGGATCTACAGTCAAATTAAACAACAACCATGATCTCTTTAGAGTATCTGGTCACGATGGTGTGGTACTAAAACCTGTACACTCTTTCAAGTACCTTGGAGTCCTCCTTGATGAAAACCTCAACTTTGATATGCACATAACATCTTCCTGCAAATCAGTTAACGCCAAAATTGGAGCTTCCTACAAAACTAGCTATATCCTTACGAAATCAGCTAGACTAGCCATAGCCTGTGGAATTTTGCTCCTGTCGTTATCCTATGGGGTAGTCACATATCTTAACACATCCGCCACTCTTCTAAAAAAGTGGGATACCACCTACAATAGCGTCTGCAGATATGCCTTGGCCTCACCCCGGTCCAAGAACCATTGTCAGCTCTATGCTGACCTGAATTGGCTACCCCCTGCTCTGGCTAGAACCTATGCCCTGGGCTCCCTGACAGACTGTGTTGTAAGAACAGGAACCCCAGGATCACTGGCCTCACTATTGAATCCTCTGCCCTCATCTCATGGCCTCAGATCATCTGACAAATCACTGCTGACAACATCGAGATGCAAATCTAATAAAGGAATCCTAGTTTTCTCTTATTCAGCAGTAAAACTATGGAACTCCTTGCCTCTCAATGTTCACCTAGCACCCAGCCATGCCCAGTTTAAAACAAACTGTCACAACTTCCCCCTTAGCCAGGTCTCCTGTGCCTGTTTTAAACCTCCCTGAATCTAACGCAGCTCTGACCTCATCATACTGCTCCATTGCTGCATATGGAGCCAACTCGGCCAACCCACTGGGATATGCTCTTAATGCACTTATGTTTCTATCAGTCTATAACTCCTATCCACTTGTGCTCAACCACATTTGTCTGAAATCAGATATGAATTGTTGTTACTGTGTAGTTGAACTGCTGACCTGCCCTGTTACCCTACTGTGAAATGTTGTCTTAATTTCTGCACCTACTCATCGATTTTTGTCAGTATCTTACATCGCTCTGTATCCTGGCCACTCTTGCCTGTATCAGTTGAAGTGTTATTAGTGAACCATTGTCATGTCCTGTAACCTAATGGTGAAATTTTGGCCAACTTTGTACCAACTCACTGATCTTTTTCAATATCTTGTACTGTTCTGTATCATGTTTTATCCTGCTCAATTTCTAATGTCTATTCCTTGTCTATTGTATGTATTTCTCCCGGGTCGTGCCTGAAAATAGTCATGCCTTGGCTATGGTACTTACCCCGTAAACAAAAACTAAATAAATAAATAATTAAAAAAAAAGTACAGTACCATTTCGAACAGATGAAGCTGAATTTATACTTTGCATTGTTTTAAAATAATTTATGTCAGGATAATTTTGGTAGTGTGAGAAGTATTAGTAGCAATGGGGGTAGATAATAGAAGAAACAAGTCTTCAGCAGTGAGGGGATGCCTTTGAAGGAATGCTAAGATATTCATATGAGAGAGGCAGAATAGGTGTATTAAAGTGTTAAAGAGACTGTGAAAGGTTTTGTGACAGAAATACTAGAAGGGGTGGTAGCAATGAACTGAAGTACACATATTACAGGGGAGGTGGAAAATAAAGAAAAAAATAAACTTGAGAAAAGACAGGTGCATTGGCAACATGTATAATTGTATAAAGTACCGTTTAGTAATACTGTATATGCTTTAGGGTTCACTATAGGGAGCCATAAACCTAATGCCTCAACCAAGCCTGTTATGTGTTAGCATTAAATTGCTTAATATACCATGTCCTTCTCTCCTGTGTGTTTTTGAAGTTCCTCTTAGTATTAAGACAGAAAGGTCAAAGACAGAAAGGTCTGTTTTGAAAAAGTGCTAGCCTACTGGTGTGCTGATAACCAGATTTAATATTATGTACTGCTGATGTTTCACTACAACCAAGGCTGCGATAATAAAAAAAGACATTTTCCTTGAACCACATTTTATTGCCTACGACCAGCCTCCAAACCTGACTAACATTATATATCATTGTAATATCCCAGCAAATCAAAATAACCATGGAATGGGAGGAACAACACCATGCAACAATGCAAGATGCAAGGCCTGCACCGACATGCTGTACAGTATGTACTCAGACCACAATAGAAACAGGGCAGAACAGCACAATGAAAACAAAAGGATCTTACAAATATGAAGCACACAATGTGGTTTACCTAATTCAGTTCACAAATACACAAACACCGGTAGACACCCTAAGGGAAACAAGGCAGCCACCGAAAACTAGAATGAACCATCTCTGGTAAACAAAATTAAACCAGGTTATCAGTCCAAAGGTAAATTGCAATTATTACACTGGTCAGAAGTCTGGTGAGTCAAGAATATAGATATAGATATAGGCCCAGATATTCAAAGGTGTTGCATGGCGTAACAGAGTTGTGCAGCATAACCCGCTTATGCCAAAATCTCAGTGGATATTTTAAAGGCTGCCCAGCACAGCGAAATCCCAATGCACCAGGGTGTAATGTAATGGTGTGCAAGCGCGAATGCAGAGAATTAACCTATGCATATGCAGCACATCCTGATATTTAGACCCGGGATGCAGCACTCTATGCTGGTGGTGCAACCCTGTATTATGGGCCAGACAGGGGGGCTCAACATTGAGCCTGGTAAAGTGGAACAAATCCTGGCCACCCACAGGCGGGCTGCTGTATGGCATGGTGCAACACAGCAGCCGCCAGCCTTAGGTAGCGAACCGCCCACCCAGAACACCGTCAAGAGGCACCCACATAACCCTGGTAGTCCAGTGGGACCCCCCCCTCATGTTACGCTGATCGTGGTAGATGTATAATAAGTCAGTCCCTGGTAGTTTAGTGGCACCCCTCCACCTTGTAGCCATGATCATGGTAAATGTAAATTAAAACATTCCCTGGTAGTCTAGTGGACCTCTCTCCCTCCTGAGTCCCCAATCACGGTATATATATTATTATCCATTCCCTGGTGGTCTAGTGGACCCCTCTCCCTCCCGATGCCCAGATGGAAGTATAATAATACAGTCTCTGGTGGTCTAGTGGACCCCCCTCCCTCCCAGGTCCCTGATCACAGTAAATCACCAAAACGTATTTATCTGGTGATCCAGTGGCACCCCCCAACCTCCCCACAACACACAGGACCTCTTGCCCACCCCTCCCCCATCATTGGCAGGCAGCTACACCTGCCTGCATACCACCAACCACCTGTCAAATGACAAGTACAGTATGGGCTGTAAGCCCATTGGTCCACAGTGTGGACCAATGGGCTTGTAGGGCATACTGTACTAGCAGTCCCAAATAAGTGAATAATGGGGATCAGGGTGGGCAAGGGATCCTGTGTGAGTGGGAGGGGTGCGGGGTGCCACTGGATCACCAGGGAATTACATTTCAGCGATTTACCATGATCAGGGAACCGGGGGGAGGGGGGTCCATTAGACCACCAGGGAATGGATAATAATACATATCCCGTGATCAGGGACTCAGGAGGGAGGGGGGTCCACTAAATTACCAGGGAATGTTTTAATTTACATTTACCACGATCGCAGCTACAGGGCGGGGGGGTGCCAGTAGACTACCAGGGACTGAATTATTATACATCTACCGTGATCAGGGTAACGGAGGGAAGGGGGGCCACTAGACCACCATGGACTGTATTAATGTACATTCATCAGTGACTCAGGAGGGGGGACCACTAGACTACCAGTGAATCATTGTATGGAGATTTACCGCATTCACAGCTATGGGGCGGGGGACTCCCCGGAACCCCCACTGTGCACACGTTACGCTGTGCAGGGCACCAGGTGCAATTTGCTGGGCTGCTCTGCACAAGGCAAACAAATGGGGCCATAATGACATGCAAATGGCCCCATTTGCGAGTTGCATATCTTATGGCCTCATTTGCATGCCCTCTGCTGAATATCTCAGGTGTTGTGCCCAGTGCAACTGCATTTGCACTGGCGCATCCCCATGCTCTCTATCTGTGGCTTGGGCTGGCGCAGTGCCACTGCGCCATACACAGTACGTGCGCTGTCTGTGCCATATTCAATGGTGCTGCACCATGGTGCATCACCATTAAATATCACCTGGACCCAGCCCCGGTGCATCCCAGTTGCACTGCGCCCAGGCTTGCGCCACTGTCTGGTGCAGTCTGACTATTCAGGCCACAGTGTATTAAAAGCCACACAGATTATGTTTAGCCTGTGACAATATATTCCTGGTGAAGCTCTTTGGGCAGAAGCAGGGATTTCAATAACAAGTCTCGCTCTCATCAGAGCCCTAAAGTTTTGCCCTGTTTCTATTGTGGTCTGAGTATATACAGATACAGCAGGAAATGCTATGGATAAATCTGAGCTTATTTCCATTTTTATGATTACTGAAGATGAAGTGACTATTGGGAGATTAGCAAGATATTTCATTACAGTCAATAATGTAAGGAAAAAAATGATAGAACAACTCCAAAGAGGTGGAACTGACTCTTGAAGATGCTCTCAGTTAGGTCTGCCCCTTTTATGATTGATGTCTTCTTTTTTATGATTAATGTGTCCCAGGTCTAACTGATGCCCAACACAACATTTTTATTAATGGAATATTGTAACTGAGAAATTGCCCTTAGATATAAACTTGTGATTCCCTTACGTTACTGTTTTGTTAAATGTTTCATAGAAATATAGAAACAAAGAAGTTGACAGCAGATAATGACCGCAAAGCCTATCCAGTCTGCCCATTTCTTTTTCTGCCTTATGAATGTGCCATCGGCCTTTGCTCTGTCAATGGCCTATCAATTCATACTCATCTGTATTGCTCCCTTAAGCCTATCCCATGCCTGTTTGAAGCCCTGCACTGTATTCATATCCACCACTTCCTGAGGTAGGCCGTTCCATGCATCCACCACCCTTTCTATGAAAAATAACTTTCTCACATTACCCCTTAATCGGCCTCCCTCTAATCTCATGCTGTGTCCTCTTGTCCTGCTATTTTTCTTATATTGAAACGTTAGACTCTTTCACCTTGTTAATGCCCTTAAGGTGTTTGAATGTTTCAATCATATCACCTCTCTCCCTTCACATTATCTGGCCTATGGGCAAAAACATTGCAGTATCTAATAGGCTTTATGTAATGGGATTCATGTCACATCTGGGATCAGCACTGTTAGCAATGTTTAAACAGCATTACTGAAGATTCAATTGAAATGTATTTTCTAGCCATATTAGTTCATTTGTTCTTACTATATTTATTGTATTTCTTTACAACTTTGTTATACAAAAATCAAGAAGGTTGATTAAGCATAGTGCTGAATCAATTTTTTATATTCATATTTATTATTCTGATGTGTAGCCATTTTAATCTTATTTGTATATTTCTGTATTACTGGTATGTTCTGTTTTTTTGTAAAGACTATTTGTCAAACAATAAAATCTTTACTACTACTACCAGAGATACTTCTGGGCAGACTGGGTGAGCCAAGTGGTCCTTTTCTGCTAATAAATTCTGTGTTTCTATGTTTCTATTTTGTGAATGAAATGACAGAAAATAGGTACTGTACACCTGACTGTGTGTGCAAGAGTTGTATAGCCAGCCCACAAACTTACTACAGGATTGCCAGGTTTAAGTCCTCTTCAATTTCTTTTGGATTATCCTCTTAATAAGGCCATTTGGAGTAACAATTACATTTGAGTTGCAGGACCATCAATCATCTAAAATCTTTGCCTTAATGGCCAAACAGGAAATTAGCAATGCCTGTGTTTAAAAATAATTTGGCTAAGGTAAATATTTTAACATAGTTTCCTCTCCATAAGAAAAGAAAAACAATGCATGAGTTATATTAAAAACAGGGGCCATTAGGGGGCTGGCGGTATAACCAAGAAGTTAGATTAATGAGCTCTTGAATAAGCTTGGCACATCCAGCAGAACTGGGTTTGATTTCCACATCCTCCACCTGCATACTGTGTGACTCTAAGCAAGTCACTTAACCTCCCCAGCGGTCCTGGGTCACCCCTGAAAACAGGCATTGTGCCTTGTGGTTCTTACCCAGGTGCCAAAGAATTAAATACATTGAAGGGGGGGCACTAGAGAACCATCTTCCCTGCTGGATGCACTCCATCAGAGCTCTCTCCCATGAGGAGGCATTTCTGCCAATAGCTTGTGACAAAGTTTTGAAATTGAATTATCCATACAATATATAGCTTCGACGCATCTTCCTGAGTAGTTTGATACCAGATTCAGCATGGGCCATTGCAAAACACAACAACAAAGACTGCCAAAAAATCCATCGGCTGCACCTGGCAAGGCCACGGGGGCCCCAGACAGCACTGATAATAATAAATAATAATAATACCTTTATTTATAACGTGCCTTTCAAAACAAGCATTTGTCAATGCCAAATGTTGCTTGCTTCTATCTGCTGTTTAGGTATTTGGAAGTCATTGGAGTGCAAATATTGAAAATTTGTGAACTTACGAGCGTGCGTGGGAACTGCGACGCTGCTAAATAAAACAGTCATTTTAGGACGTTTTCACCAAATTTTCAACATATCCATTACAAGACCTCTGCTCATGAACAGTGTCACTGTAATTTTGTTAATGTGTTCCATACATTGAGTTTGCACACCGACTGCGCCATTGTGCGCTACATGGGCAGAAACACGTTTTGGGCAGGATGTGAAAAATGGCAACTGTACTGCTCATAAGGAGGTGTGGTAAAATGGCAATGTTGAAAATCTGGAGTGAAAATATTGAAAATTTGCGAACTACTGACGTGCAGCAAGGAACTGCTAGCGCGCTTCTAAAACAGTCATTTTAGAATTTTTCACCAAATTTTCAACATAGCCATTTTAAGACCACTGCTCTTGAACAGTGTCACTGTGATTTTCTTAATTTGTCCTTACATTGATTTACTTTATGAATGCGCCATTCTAGCGCTACTTGGAGGAAACACATTTTGGGTGAGATGTGAAAAATGACAGCTATGCTACTCATAAGAGGTGTGGTAAAATGGCAATGTTGAAAATCTGGAGTGAAAATATTGAAATTTCACGAACTTACAACCTCGCGTGGGAACTGTGCAGCATGCGCTCATAAAACAGTAATTTTTGGAATTCTTGCAAATTTTCAACATGGGGTTTTGGGACCACTTCTCATGAATGGCGTCACTGTCATGGCAGTATTCAGGCCAAGGGTGATTTGCGTGCACTGCGCGAAATCACTTCCCTGAGCCTGATCAACGCCATGACAGTGACATCATTCATGAGAAGGGTCCCAAAAACCCCATGTTGAAAATTTGGTGCAAAAATTCCAAAAATGCCTGAGATATGCAACAAAGTTGAAACCCCCATCTAGGCCATTATACAGCTTACCGGCATTTCCTCAGTTCGCGGCCGGCTTTGAAGAGTGCAGACGTGTTCCCGGTCCACCAAGATCGTCGACCGGAGTCCGGAGGTAAGTATGGGGTGAGGAGGGCGTGAGAGAGCTAGGTGCGCAGTGGGTGGGGCCGGGTTGTGGGAGGGGTTGGGAGGCGCTCCGCGGGACTGTTTTCGTTTTCAGGTTAAAATTTTAAAAAGCGTGTGGGACCGTTTGCCACGCTGGGGTGGGCTCCCAGCATGGCACAAGGATGTTGAGCGTTTCAGCCGACGGGGATTGGGCACCCCCGCCAAAGGATCCCATTGCCACGCTGGGGTGGGCTCCCAGCGTGGCACCTACAACTGGGGGAGGCATGGCTCAACCGGCGGGGATTGGAGCTTAGTCGGCTCGCAGTAGGTCCGAGGGCGCGCGCCTGTGTGTGTGGGGAGCTACGCTCAGTGGCTTCTTATCTCTGCTCACTGTAGCTCCCCTTCAATCAGAGTATACTGCATTTTGGAGCGTACATGACAGCTCCAAAATGGCTTACAGGGGCAGCGCCTGCCAGCTCACTGACTGAATTGGAGGAGGAGGTGACACACCTCTGAAATCTCCGATGATGGCACTATGTTTCTTGCACATGCGTGCAAGCAACATAAAAATCAAGGCTCCTTAACAATAAAACAGAATGCAGTAAAAGACAGTTAAAAACAAACTCTCATAAAATTCAGACTTCCAGTAAAATCAAACAAGTTAGGCTAGATGCCACAAATGTTTTTTTTAGGCCTGTTTAAATTCCCACATGGTCACACACTCCCTGAGCTGATGGGGTAGAGAATTCCAAAGGGCTGGGACCACGTACATAAATGCATGGGCCCCCAAAAGATTTTAAAGAAACCCTTGGAATCTCCAGCAACCCCTAGTCAGTCGAGCAGAGCAATTGCCCGGGGCAGTAAGGAACCAGAAGCTCTTTAGGTAGTCTGGGCCCTACCCATGTAGGGCTTTATAAGTCAGAAGTCCAACTTTAAAAGTGATCCACCACTGCACCGGCAGCCAGTGCAGTTTGCACAGCACTGAAGAGATGTGACAAGTCTGGGGAGTTCCTGTCAATAACTGGGCTGCAGTGTTCTGCACCAGCTGCAAGTGGTGGATATCAACCCCAGGTAGCCCTAGATAAAGGGAGTTGCAATAGTCAAGGCGTAAGGTCACAAAGGCGTGGACCAGCGTTGGAAGATCACTGGATGAAACTAGGTGCTAAACCCTGAAGATGTTCTTCAGATGGTAGAAAGAGTATTTGATGCCAGCAGCCAGCAATCTAAGACCAATCCTCCATGGCAAGCTATGCTCAAGTTAATGAGGCCTATAGAAACATAGAAACAGAAGTTGATGGCAGATAAGGACCGCAAGGCCCATCCCGTCTGCCCATTTCTTTTTCTACCTTATGAATGTGCCATTGGCCTTTGCTCTGTCAATGGTCTATCTATTCATATTCATCTGTATTGCTCCCTTATGCCTATCCCATGCCTGTTTGAAGCCCTGCACTGTATTCATATCCATCACTTCCTGAGGTAGGCCGTTCCATGCATCTACCACCTTTCTGTGAAAAAGAACTTCCTCACATTACACCTTAATCGGCCTCCTCTAATCTCATGCTGTGTCCTCTTGACCTGCTATTTTTCTTATATTGAAAAATGTTAGACTCTTTCACCTTGTTAATGCTCTTAAGATGTTTGAATGTTTCAATCATATCACCTCTCTCCCTCCTTTGCTGTAGGGTATACATATTGAGCTCAGTTAATCTGTCCTCATATGTTTTCTGGTTGCCCTTCTCTGTACTGCCTCAATTCGGTTAATGTCCTTGTGAAGGTGTGGCCTCCAATACTGCATGCAGTACTCCAGATGGGGCCTAACCAGTGTCTTGTAAAGAGGGATTATTACCTCCCTCTTCTGACTTGTGATACCCTTATTAATACACCCCAACATCCCTCTAGCCTTACCTACTGCTTTAGTGGTCTGCTTTGATGATTTCAGGTCATAGGTGTTGAGGACATCCAAATCTCTTTCTTCCCTTGTGACTGCCAGCAACTCTCCTCCCAGCCTATAGGTGGCTTCAGGGTTTCTCTTCCCTATGTGCATGATCTTGCACTTCTTTGCGTTAAACCCCAGTTGCCACTCTTCTGACCATTTTGCCAGTTTATTCAGATCTCTTCTCATTCTGCCCACCCCATCTGGATCATCTACTGCAGATTTTGGTGTCATCTGCAAAACAAACAAACCTTACCCTCCAGTCCATCTGCAATGTCATTGATGAAGATATTGAAGAGGTCTGGCCCCAGGACTAATCCCTGAGGTACCTCACTTGTGACTTGCATCTCTTCTGACTGTATACCATTTACCACCACTCTCTGTTTTCTTCCCGTCAACCAGTTTGCCACCCAGATGACCAACGTCTAACCCACCCTGAGCCTACCCAGCTTATTAATCAGTCTTCTGTCTGGAATCTTCTTGCTAAAGTCAAGGTAAGCAACATCAACTGCTCTCCCTTGGTCCACCTCTCTGGTTACCCAGTCAAAGAAATCTATGAGATTAGTTTGACAGGACCTTCCTGTTGTAAACCCATTCTGTCTTGTATCCTGTGCTTCTATGGATTCCAGGTGTTGCACTATCCTTTCCTTGAGGAGTGTCTCCATAATCTTGCCCTCTACTGAAGTAAGACTGACTGGTCTGTAGTTCTCTGCCTCCTCCCTGCTACCACTCTTGTGGAGCGGGATTACATGAGCCCTTCTCCAGTCCTCTGGGACCTCTCCTGTGCTCAGAGACTCACCACTAAACAGTTCTGATAATGGTTCTGCTAGTTCCACCCTTAGCTTCTTTAGTACCCTGGGAAGTATGCCATCAGGTCCCATTGCCTTGTCCACCCAGAGCTTATCGAGCTCTTGTAGGACCCTTTCTTTTGTGAAGAGAATAGTGCACATCTCCCTTCCCCCTGTGTCCATGGTGCTGAGCTGTGGGCCCAGCCCTACCTTTTCTTCAGTAAATACTGAAGCCATGGAGTCAAAAATGGATAGACTGATCCAAAAGTTCAAGACACAGGATCCTGCCATTAAAATATTAACAGTCACAATTGCAGACTCAAAAAAATTGGTAACCACAATGATGTTGGCAGTGACCTCACTTACCAAAGAAAATAGACAGCTGCATGATACAATGGAGGCCTTAGAAAATGAAATTAGAGCTGGGAAACTTTGGATTGTGGGAGCCCCAGAGTGGGCTGAGGGCCTCGACTTACTATCCTACCTAACAGACTGGCTTAAAGGACATCGTACTGTTCCTGAGGGATTGCAGTGGTCATCATAGGAAAGCATATAGAGCAAATCCAAGGGTTTGCCCCACAGACCCCACCCAGCATTGCACCATTCTCCTGCAAACTTCAGGTTCAAAGATTCAGGATATTCTTCTATCCACAGCTAGAGCACAATACCCTTTCACCATTAATGGCACAGATGTAAAACTGTATCCTGACCTTTCTTACCAAACAAGAGCATGGAGAAAGGGCTTTGACGATGTGAAGCAGAGAGTGTGAGCCTTGGGGATTATTCACTCTTTTCTACTACTGGCTCATCTCCGGATCATGTATGGGGGAAAGACTTGGCCATTCACAGATCCCAAGGATGCAGGTCAATGAACAGAGAAAGCAGAGAAGGCAGAGAAGGAATTCATCGCCAAAGGGGACACCTCTGAAACCAGCCAACCTGATTCAGAGAAGGACTGAGTCGTAAGCTAACTTACTGTGTTTTACTTTCACCAGCTACCTCCTTTACTATAGACAACTCAGTAACTGTGCTTTACACCATAACTTTTTATTTCTTTGGAGTCATTTAGTTTTCTATGGTAAATACTGAGGTTGGAAAACGTGGAGCCATGGTTGCCTCTTATTCTCTCTAAAAACTTACTCAGATATATAGGCTGGATAGCCGTGGGGGAAACTCAGCCATTTTGAGACTCTATTATGTTTTTTACCTCAGACATTAGGCGCAGTAGCTCTGTGACTAGTTAAGATGGATTCATAATGAAACTCTGCTAGTTTCCTGTTTAAAAGTTCAACTGTAATTGTGATTCAAACTTACTGTAGTTTGCACATCATATTATATATTGCTTTTCTGAGTGTTGACTCTTGTGCCATTATACACTCATTTGGAATAAGTCTCTATGAGGTGAGCATTGCCTTTTTTCTCCCTGGTTATTGCAAATGTTTAAATAGCAATCTCAGTCATTGTGCTGTTCTCTCTACTGAATTATTCTCCCTAATAGATTCACTTAATGTCACTGAAGAGGCTAGCAAATTATTAGAGACTTTACCTTTAGACTGTCTTTTTTATAGGATCCCCCCCCCCCACACACACACACACACTTTTATTGTACAAGAATGCATGGCATAACTACAGCTGTATATCACTTTGTGGGAAGTGTAGCAACATTTCATTGCTGTATAACTCTCCTATTCTCTGTATGAGACGGTAGATAGTAATCATCTGTTTCATAAGAAAATTAATAAGCATGAAGTTTAAAAAAATAAATTAAAAAGCACTTCTGTGCTATTACAATTTCAGATTGTTAAGCCCTTTTAAAATAAAAGGAGGCATTGGATAAACAACTTAGTTGGCCATACTTTTCTACCATGTGGATATGAAGGCAATAATATGTTATCCAATTTTATAAAATGGGCAAAGGATTTCAAGCAATCCAATTGGTTGTTAGCCATGCATTAGATGTGTCTAATGCACAGCTAAAACTAGAACCCCCATTTAGAATACACAGGCCCATTTTATAAGCACAATAAGCCACTCCGTGGATGTACATTAGACAGTTCTAATGCATGGCTAGGGGACTGGACGCACTTGGCCTGTAGCCTCGCGCCTCACTATGTCCCCCTAGCCATGCAATAGAACTGTCTAATGCACACCCTATCGTGTCTTATTGCTTACATGTAATATAGTGCCCAGCACATAATACTGAAGAAAAAAATGGCTTGATCAACTTGTTGTTGAAAGACATTTTGATTTGGAGGACAGCAGACTTTTATGAGTTTTGGCCCCTATGAATCTGCAGTCTTCCTTAGTCATCATACCAGTTGCCTACTGGGCTAAAATACAGAGTGTAAAGTTCTATAAACACAATTAAGTACTTGAGTTTTTGGTCTGGTTTAAAACCTGTTTATGCCTGTATATTCTAAAAAAAGTGCTTCATCCAAAGTTAACCAATGATTCTGAAAAGATCCATCAATCAGTTCATGCAATAATACATTATAGCTTTGTGTTGCATCCCCAGGCAGCCTTTGATAATCAGAACTAACATTGAGCAGGTCACATATTTTTTGTACATAATCTGACTTCCACATCACCACCACATTGACACCCTTATCCAAGGGCTTGATCATTTTTTTTTTTTTATTTTCTAAGCTGTTCAAATGCTTCTCTCTTGGACAAGGGCAGATTCCCAAATTTACAGTATACAAAAGAAACCATTAAATAGTTTTCCTGTTGCGGCAATCAAAATCTTTTAAAATGCTATTTTGTATCAAGGTTAAGCAATGGAAAGTTCAGACTTCAAAAACTGTCTCCAGGTAATTATTAATGGCAGAATTATTGACCAGGCAAAATGATAATTTGCTTTTAAATTTTCCCTTTCTGCTTTCTATAACCAAAGGTGTAGCTAAATGGTCACCATACTCAGTAGTTAAGGTTTCCACCCCAATAATAGTTAATCGAAATGTAATTGATTGATGAGGTTCAGACTAATAAGTTTATCTTCAGTCTCCATAGTATTGTAGTTTGTTGTTCTGTTTTTATCCTGATAATTTTCAAGACCCATGGTTGATTCTGTTATTAAGTCCAAATCAGTAAATTCATCCATAGTGTCTGTAGTGTCCTGTTGTGCAAATTGCCATTCCAATAATTTTCAAGCCTCGTGGCTGGTTCCGGTGCTCTTTATTGTCAATGCACAGGTTCAGCTTGATGGTTTTCTATATTTCCTGGTCCTCCCATAATGTTAGAATGTGGGACTTCAGTAGCAAAAAAGTACTTTAATTTTAATTTTCATATGAGTTTGTTGATATCTTCTTTGAAAGTGAAGAGATCAGCTGGAGAGGTTAGGCTTTAAAGAAAGTCCATGGAACAATACCTGTAATCTGAGCCTCAGTTAACTTAATGTCTGTTAAGTTGATTAGAGTTTTGTCTTGGTTTTTTTTTGGCCTCAAGGCTTTCTTGTTGCTTTGTCCTGTGGTGCCCTCTCCTGCCTCTTCTTGTTATTTTCTATGTGTTTGTTTTGGGAGATTTTTCTGTTGTTTGGCAGCCAGTTCTACTGATGCTTGATCCAGCTCTCAAACTGAAAATCTAGTTGAGTTTCTGGGATCTAGACTGAAGGATGCATCAGAGCTAGGAGTGAATGAGTATTGCTGGTGGTGGTTTTTGACTTGCTTCTAGAGCTATTTTTATGCCAGCCTCTCCTTCTACTTCTTGATCTCCCTCTCCCAGGCAGAGGTACAGGGTTCTCCCACTTAAAAACTACCCCCCCCCCCCTTAGTCCCCCACATCCCTGGTAAATTTAGATTTCTTCCTTTCATGTGTGATGACAGCATCATGTTGATTACTATGATTTGATCTGGATATTAATTGCCATGCTAAAAGAATAAGCTCATTGCTGAAGAACAGAAGTAACCTATTTTTATGATTCCTCTGAACTGGTGTATGCAGAAGGAGGACATATCTGCCACAGTTAGTTTAGCTGGAGTGAAAACTAACTGACTGTCTTTCCAAGAAATTATGTTGTCTAGTTCTAGTTCCCTTCAGTTCTTCCACTGATTGATCAGACAGTAGAAGTAAAATCATATGGTGTTGCTTCTTGCCTTCATTTGTATTTTAGTTATGTGATTGTTTATCTAGAACAATTCGTAATGCACTTATATTGTTTTCTAAAAGCGTAAATTGGCTTCAGTCAAGGGATATAGGAATACTGTAATGAAGAATGGATATTAAATGTGAAATCACACCAACCACACTGGCACCTAGGCTCAGGGGCAAGCTTGGGTTGTTGGGGGTCAGCCAGAGAGGAGAGGAGAGGAGAGAATCGAGCATCCAGAGGACAGTTCTCCTCTTCTAGTAAAGGTGGGTTCATGACTCCCCAGCAGCAGTGACTCCCAGTGCAGACTGGAAGTGTATCAGACAGGGGCTGCACATGCAATGGGTAGAGGCAACAGCGGACATTTGCAAGAGGGGTGCGGGAGCGTGCCCAGCCCATGCCGGACATCACTGTGCATCCTCTGGGGGACCATCATGCTCATGTAAGAAACACAGAAACCCCCACCACCCAAGTAAACAATGACAGCCCACTGCCCACTCACCAGATCCCACTCCACCCAGTCCCCAATATCTCCAGCCCCTGGCCCACGTGCAGCAACCTGATTACAGGGAGCACCAATGAGGAGAGGTGGCCTCACCTTGGGGGATATAAGCCAGGGTACACCCACTGCAGGTAAGTGTCCTAGGGGTTCAGAGCACTGGGAGGACTATGGATGTGGGGGATCTCAGGCTGGCTGGGACAAGCTGTTCGTCTGAGGGAGTCTCATGCGACAGTGACCAGAAGAGAAACAGAAGAGGAAAAAAAAGAAGTCACACCAAGTTTAGTTTTCATCTTTTCCAAGGCAAATTAATTTTTTATCTCATTGGTATACCTAAAAATAGTGAACCATGGGGACACTGCATCAGGAGTACGTTAGAAGTGACATGTGCATGCACTACCATGTAAAAAGTATTTGCATTCAAACAGTATGCACAGTATACAAATAGAATAATAGATAGGTTCTGGTGTATTACAAGGCAGTAATTCCATCAAGAGGTTTCTTGTGTCCCAAGAACCTCGAGATGGAATTTCTGCCTTGAAACACCAGAAACTATTTGTTATTTTTTGTAATATATGGATGCGAGGAATGTTCAGCTTCTTACTTGTTTCAGCTATACGACGCTGTGGTCTGCAGAGTTAGACTCCGAATCTTGTTCCTTGCTCCTCACTTGTACCCCCCTCCCATTCCCATCCCCACTTCTTTCTCTCAGAAATAATAAAAAAAAAACACGGTTTAGACAGTAGTCTAAATGATATGTAAGCGATACTATTACGAGGACCGGAAGTATAGCATTATTGGGTCGGAAGTATAGTATTACAAGGACCAGAAGTATACTATTACAGGACTACCTAGGATATTACGGGGATTTTTTTATATGCTTTTTGGGGGTATTATTTTAACAATCCATATATAACAGTATAGTACTTCAACTAACAGATAAATGGTTGATGTAATAGAAAAAAAATTACTATGTTCCTGTGAGGCCACAGGCCCATTAGTAAGCATGGCCCAGTGTTACATTCATGCGTCCTCTCTACCTCTGTCATACTGTTTTGTCATACCTTTTGTCTACTTCTCTCCCTCTGGATGGACCTAAATGAACAAACTGAATGTGTAGCTTACAAATACAGAATGGACAGACTGACATTGCTATAGAAGGTCCTCTTCTCCATGACATCAAGTACAAAATAATGAAGAACAAATTGTTTGCACAATGCACTTATTTCATCCGTGCTTATGAAGTGTGACATGATCAGGCAGGATGACATTATAGTTCCTTTCATTCTCACCTAAAATTAAAATATTAATGATGTATTACAGTACATAACTATCATATCAGTGCCTATATGTTGGAAAGTTGGTTCACCCCTGGTCTTCACTGACACTACTTCCCTGACAGGGGCTGTCCCACCATCTCCTCCAGATTGGTCACCACCACTGGACTCTGCTGCTCCACTGGCTCCTCCTTGCTGCCACCTACATTTCATGATTTATTTAAGCAATAATGATCAAAGAGCCTGTCATTTCCTAGAGATTAATGACGGGCTGTGGGGGAAGGGTGCACCAAGGGCCACTCCCACCCAGCTGGTCATCAATCAAAGGAAATGACTGGCTCTGATGTCATTATTGGGATTATAAGTCTAATCACAATAATGATTTTTTTCTTTCAGGTTTTGAGTGCCGAAAACAAGTTTTGTTGACAAGCCACTGCTGTCGGCGTACAGAGCGTGAGCCAGGTGCCGCTGCCATGCCAGTCATTTCGATGAGATTTTAGACCAGTGCAGCAGCCAATCAGTGAGCTAGTTCAGCTCCTTAATAATTAATTAGATGTATAATTCTTCTGTTTGTTTGTTTTTTTTTGTTTTTTTTTTACTGGAAAGCCACACTGGACCCAATGTTCCATTTACAGGCATGACGCACATGGTCAGTGATGGAGAACTGTTGATACAAAAGAGAGTGATTACATCAACAAGGTGTTGGCAGTGATTATTTCTTCATACAGTAGTCCAACAATGATACAAAGAGAAAGACATTTTCTACACTCAGGTTACTGTAGGTTGAGCTATACTTTCCAGGCAGGATCCAAATGAAATGGATAACACAACTTAAAGAAGCAGTACGAGTTAGTTGGCAAATAATTTCATCCTACCTTTTCTTAGCAGTAATGTATTCTTGATAATCTTAGATTCTTCATTAGGGTATTTTAAATTCATTCAGCTATTTTTAAGAGAGTGTTTAATTACAAAATGTGTAATTTGCATGGATATGCAATAAAGATGGCACCCCCAAGCATCTTTTAAAAATCTCCCTGGAGGTCACACTTTAACTATACCAACTGCATTCATAATACAGATATGTCAGGATGCTGTTAGTACATGTTTCTGATGGTCAACAGTACAACATTACCCTGATCTGCTTACATCCATGATGGTGGACAAGACAAAAAAACAAGATCTTTTAAAAGCTTCAGAATCCTCTGTCCTACCTCAGGAATGAAATAAATCAAAAAGAAAATCGGATATATTGATGTTGTGGTTTGTCCTAACTGCCAACTAAATTATTTAAATTTTTGTTAACTAGTACTGCTGCTTTAAGGCAACTGATGAGTTCACCAGTTACCACCAGCTCATAACTGACATGAAGCAGGGATGAACTGAGACAATCAAATAGCCTGCATCGATCAAATATTCATTGGTACAGCAGATCACTGATCCAGAATGGTGGCAGAGCAGGAAACAACATGGTGAGTAGCCAAGAAAGTGATGGACTCAGAAATAAGTCTTTCAGGACTCTGGCAGTACCAGCAACATCAGGAGTCCACATGCTCATTCAGTAAACTGACAGAACAAATGGGAAGGCAGGGGAGAATGGAGGTGCAGCCAGGTACTTAAAGAGATGGCAGACAGTAGAGTGAAACATAGTAATTATTTGAAATAACAAATATGCATGCTTTCTTCAAGTCAGACTGGGCCAAACTTCCACAATCCCAATGACAAGTGCATAACCATGAGCATGCGGAACACTGCACAAAACATAAAGCACTCTTTACAATTCAAATCATGACCATTGTGTTGCAGGTCGATCAGGAGTGAGATGTCACCACTTGACTCTCCCATTAGTGAGGCTCAATCTGATACTGCCATGTACTGACACTGCCAGAATTAGATGCTGGAATTCAAATGTTATAATTTACAGTAGAAGTGTTAACGTAACAAACTGCTTTTTCCACAGCATGGATCCTAGATGTAGTGGGGGTTGAGGGGGTGAAGAGAGATTATCTACAATGCATGCTCCTCATCCTAAATCAACTAGAGCAGAAAATGCTTAGCAGGTGAGGTGCAGGATGCAGAAAAACTAAAACAGTGTTAAGGGGAGTGTATCATCCCAGGCCAGTTACTGTACATAATCCAGTTTCTTTAATTTTAATGGTTACATCAAAAAAGTTGTTCATTGTAGTGCTAAGCTGTTAAACACCACTATAAATGTTTGCTTTTGAGAAAATAATCAGCACCAAATATCTCACCTCAAGCGGACCTCCTTTTCAATATCCAGTGGTACAGCAGAGTAGGCCAGACAGAAGAAATTGAGGAGGAATCCCTAGACCCTCAGTCCTGGCAACTGGCTCACCTCTAGGGGAAATAGTGGTAGCTGATCTTTAAAACTCAGTGTTGTGATTCCGTAGTTATATACTTAAACTGGTTGATATTCTTGTGTTTTTGTTAGTGTTTTTCACATTATTCATGTGGGGAAACAGAGGAGAAGATTGTAAAAATGTGTACGTCTTGTCCATGTCAAGGGGACGGTTATACAGCAATAAGGCACAAAGGCCAACATTGAAAAAGATACAACAAAGTAAGCCAGTACTGTGTAAAAGCAAGTCACTGTAATATACAAATGCTAACAATGAGTACTCCATTTCAGTTAATATCATGGAACATAAAAGGTGAACAATCAGTCCAAAAAAAGATATAAAATGCTGAGACACTTAAAACACCTTGGTGCTTCATTTGGGTTTCTTCAGGAAAACCATATAAAGGAAAAGGACCGCAATGTGTTCAGATGCCAGTGGGATGGTCAAATATTTAGAGCTGAGCAGGAGGCCAAAAAGGAAGGTGGATAATTCTGATATCTCTTAGTGTAAAATTCGCTGCTGAAAAAGAGATATGAGATAAGGAAGGCAGGTACATCTTAGTGCGGGGGATGCTCAATAATACTAGAATCCTTAGGACTACATATGGCCCTAATGTAGACAGTGCAACCTTTCTCACAAATATACTGAAGGCAGTAAGCCCATTCATAGGCATACCAATGCTCCTGGAGTGAGATTAGAACCTGTTTCAGGTCACAGAACAAGACCATACAGGGCAGAGAGTATAGGAAATTACACCGGGGCAATGTAGTTCAAGGGATCCTCAGGACAAGGACACATTGGGGTTGCAGTTGTATGGAGGGCACTGCACCCTGGAATCTGAATATATACTTACAGTACCACTCTAAGGTACACCAGTTGTCCTCCAGACTGAATTATTTTCTCGCATTTTGGAAATGGGTGCATAGTGCCCATAGTATTGAGATAGAAGCATGTGTGACCACTTCAGTCTCTCTACAATGCAATCTCTACTACTGTCTGCTGTCCTTCAGTTTCGGTTTTATAGTCTCCAAGACAGCCACCATGACTGCTCCTGTCCTGAATTTTGATTTCTGTGTTAAGGTCTCATTGCTGCTATCTTGACTGCAAGTACACATAACTGACTTGCATTTCTTCCCTGAAAGACCCTCATGCCTAATGTGCTGGTATTGTATCAAAACCACTAAAATCTCCCTACTGTACTACTAAAACTAAAACTGCTGTGCCAGTCAGGAAGTGAGCAGGAGAGTGGGTCACAGATACTGCATCAGAAACCGACAAAATAAAACCCACTTCAGAATACACTACACATATTTCATCAGGAACAGAATAACAGGGCAGGAATATATTGCTGAACAAAATTAAATGAAACCACCAGTTACAAAATTAATATTTGGCATGATCTTCTGGCCATCCTCCAACCACATTATTTTAGTGGTGGATCACAGAGTTTACTCTTATGGAAGCCTGTGCACTATCATGCAGCAACTGATGCATGGTGTGCATATGTGCATACGTCCCATACACATGCATGCCATAGCCACGTGGCATGCACATAAGATGTGTAGAAGTGCACAAATGCAGACTACAAGTAACTTCGTGGTGGTAGGACTAAACCATGGGTCAAGGGGTGTGGCCACATAATGGTGTTCACATACCACACAGACCTGCATGCACAATGCTCATTTGTTACTCAGGTGCATGGGACCGAGGGCGCAGCACTGTGCCAGATGGAGAGCTGCCACACATTGCATGTGTACAGGTCCGATGTGTGGGGCACAATAGCGTGCAAGACAAACCACAGGGATTTAATGGTCATGGACAGTGATCTTAATGGACCACCGCTGCTGAAGACCTACAGTGCTACAGATGGCCACAGATGGTATTGCATAGTTGAACCAGACAGTGTGGGACAGCCATGAAAGTAGCACCCACACATACATATATGTGACCAGTAAGGGATATGGGACCCGGCCACCCTCCAGACATGGGTGGACATGCCACCCTAGGCACTGTACAGCCACAGCATGCATTTGGCAGGCCTCAAGGTCCCCCCACCACAGCCCCATAAAAGTATGTGCCCCACATTCACTCAGAACTATGGCCACTGCAGTCACAGACAGCAGCATGCACCCACTAACCAGAAAAATGACATGGACACAGGGACGTGTAAGGAATAAATGTTTACTAATGTTGCAGCTGATATAACTATTCTAAATATGCATCAACCAGCCCATCACCAAAAAGGACACATGTACAAATTCAAATAGACAACAGCAAGCTGTAGTAGCCACAGGGGGACATTGGTGGCTACATAGTCAGTCTGGTGGGACAGACAGCATTCTACTTGCTACCCTCACCCTTGGAGTCCTGGCTGGGCCCCATGGGCATTGTTACCATGTAGCTTCTCACAACAAGCACTAGGTGGTACAGTGGACCTCGATAACCATAGTACGAGAGGAATACAGGGGGCAGGAGGCTTATGCACTGTGGTCACTACACACAGTAGGCAAACAAGCCCCCACCAGTCCCTCTGCCCTACAGTACCTTTGATGGCTCTGCCTGAACCCGGTAGCACTGGAGGTCATCTTTATAATAGGCATCCTGCATGCCAGCCACCAAGACAGCCAGGAAAGGACATGCAGTTCCCACCCTGCAGGTTGGGCCACCATCTGAGCTGCTGTATGGAGGGCACTGCACCCTGAAATCTGAATATATACTTACAGTACCTCTCTAAGGTACACCAGTTGTCCTCCAGACTGAATTATTTTCTCGAATTTTGGAAATGGGTGCAAAGTGCCCATAGTATTGAGATAGAAGCATGTGTGACTACTTCAGTCTCTCTACAATGCATCAGATTGGTGAAGGCACTCCAGAACTATGTGTTCCAGCCTCCCACAGTAATCCTGTGGAAGCACAAAAAATAGAACATGATGAGTTACACTGTAAACAGCACACATGGCATGCACAACCCCATGCCCCTCACCTGTTGCATCCTACTTCACCTGCCTTTTTCACCTCCTGGATTGGCCCTCAGTCCACTGTCTCCTTGTGGTATAGCTTTGACACCCTCCAGAGCTTTCTTGGGTATACACCTACTCTCCAAACATAGTCTGTTATCCCTGACATCTTCACCACCAGGACAGCAGCTGTTCAGGTATGGTACAGTGATGCCCATGTATGTCGCATCATGCTGCAAGTATGCTGGGTATATGCCCTTTAAACATTACCAAGTAATAAGGGAACATCATAAGGAAACCCTGTATGTTGCAGGAGTGGGGGGCAGCACACACTGGTGCAAACAAAAAAACTGTGCTGCCAGACAGGGCCACAACACAGGAGTACAGAGGACATGCCCAGGACTATTAATGAATCTCCTCCTGCTGAACAGGGAGACGGAGCATAAGCAGGCTTTGACAGCAAGGCAACATCTACGTGTATTTTCATCCATGGTTGGTCACCAACACCCCATGGTATGTAGGATGCTTCTGTCTGGACTATGCCACAATTGCAGGGTTATGTAACCTTGCCCAGCCCCATGTGGTCTTTCGTGCACAATAGTTATAGTCGATGCCTGAGAAGACAACAGTACTATGTGCACTGGCATGCTGTACTATAGAACTAGGGCATTCCAGAAGGTGGCAGGGGATTCACATGTCAGTCTTCCACAGTCTTTCATGAGCAGGGCACTGCACCAGGTCACATACACCTTGTCCTGCATGTGAATAACCATGTATCATTCCCCACAAGAAAAGCTGATATAGAAATCACTAAGGAGGCATTCTATGCTATGCATGGCATGCCTATTTTGGGGGGCCATAGAATGTAAGCATATGGCAATGCTGTCCCTGACTGCAGAGAAGGAGGCTTATTTGAGGCCTACTTGAACTGTAAGGGATACCACAGTATAAATTTCCAGATAGTTTCAGATGCATCAGGTCTCATCTCTAACATGTGTAACAAATACCCTGGACCCTGTATTGACTCCGACATCATTAAAAACTCAAATCTTGGTGTCCCATTCAGTGCATGAGGTGCCATGGTTGGATGGCTGATAGGTGGATACAGATACTACACACAGCTGCCCAGATGTGCATGCAGAGACCACGTGATGTATTAATGCTCTTGTTCTTCCACTGCATAGGTGACAGCGGATATCCACTATGGCCAGACCTAATGACACCCTGGGCTGGATTTTCAAAAGATGATACAGGGCTTAAATCAAGCCCCATGTCAAGCCCTTTTATTGCTGCAGCTGCGTCATTCCCATTTGCTACAACATTTATCTCAATCTCAGGCACAGTTACAACAGTTTACCCACTTTACAGCAGTTTTCACCACATCTCGATTGCAAGCTCCATTAAATATGGTCCCTGTTATGTATATATTAATAATATATATTAATATGTACTGTGAGGGGTGTTTCTTATGAGAGAAGAATGTTATTGCATGCTGTTTTGGCCTGGAGGACCACAAAGCAAAGCAAGCATGCTTATTTAGCTGTGTATGCTAAATTGTTTGTGTAAGCTCCCCTTGATTAGCTTGTGTAGTGGTTTGGTCCATCTTGCTCTGTGTGTGATGATGGTTGGCGAGTTGATAAGATGTCAGATTATTGAATTGGGGTGGTGAAGACTGAGCAGAAAATGATGCAGTTGTAATGCCTGAAAACATTTTTGTTTGCTTCTATAAGTAACATTATCAGACTGCAACTGGCACTGTGGAGAGGTGGGAATCTCTTCAGAGATGCACACAGACTGCGAGCAGCACTGCGGAGTGGCAGGAGGCAGTTGAGAGATGCATGCAATGACATCTGTACAGGAGATGAGAGGTAAGTGGTTGCTGAGTTCTGACTGGCTGCAGTGGTGAGAGTGCTTTTTAATTGACATGAGAGATCACAAAAAAATGGTCTAGCAAGCATTAATTGCAGCAAGGGATAGAAAATCCCTTTAGATTTCCATAGGCCCAATATGCCATGTCTTTGGCATACCCAGGGCTGTGGCAATCTCAGGCTTTTGAAAATTCAGCCCTCTGCCTGGAGGCACACAGCACAGAGCAGGAGGCATACAAAGGAGGCCGTATAGTGTAGTGGTTAAGAGCACTGAGCTGCAAACCTGGAGACATGGGTTTGAATCCCATCAACCCCCACTTGCATACTGTGTGACCCTGATCATGCTACTTAACTTATTTGTTCTCCCGGGTCACACCTGGAAACAAACTCTGGCTTAGTGTGTCTTTCCTGGTTAAACAATTTCCCCCTTTCCCTTTCCCATACAACAAGGCCCACAGGAGGAGACAGTCAGTGACTGAGTGGACAACAGGGCTGATGAAGCTGAGGTTCCAGTGCCTGGATCTGACCAGTGGCAAGATGATGCTTGCCCCTGGGAAGGCATGCAGATTGTTCACTGCATGTGCCATGCTGCACAACATGGCTGTGCAGCATTGGCTATCTATGCCACAGGACATACAGGGGTTTGTCCCTCTAGGTAATTGAGGGGTACAATATATAGAGAATAATGGATAGGCAAGTGTGTGATATGGCAATTGTTTTCACACCCAAGGTGTTTGATGACCCATAAACCTCGTGAGCGAAGCTTCAGAGGTTTTTCTGGTCATCAAACACCGAGGGTGTGAAAAAAATAGTCTTAGATACACACTTGCCTATCTATTATTTTTTAATTTTTTATAATTACTAGTGCTTTTCAGTGTAGCACCACATGAGCGTGCAGTCAGTCAGTCACGGTCAGTTCCCAATGCGACTGACTGACTGCTGAAGCACAGACCTAAGCACGAGTACTGCAGGATCAACCAGATACTGTATGTTTGCTTTTTGTTCCAAAGGCAGGATCAACCTCATAAATAGATTTAAAAAGTAATACGCTACTTGTGTGGGGGCTAGTAAGCAGATGTTCAGCGCATGAGCTTCGACAGTGGCAAAATGGAGCCGCCATGTTGTCAGTGTTGTGCATCCTTCCCACAGACAAACTAAGGTCCAATAAGATGATGTGCTAGGCTTGAGTGACATGAAACACTGGGGAAGTGAAAGGATTTTTAAACCAAAACACCGTAATAACTCACTTTCAGGTTATTACGGTATTTTAGAGACCCTGAAAACAAGTTGATAAAGGGGGGTCACCAGTAATTATATCTGGGATATGACATGGGTGAGAGTGAGATAGCAGAAATATCTCCGCAAGCTGCCATTGAACCCTTGATATCCCATGAGTGGCAAAGCCACAAGTGGGATATCTAGAGTTCAATGACAGCGAGTGGAGATATTTCTGCTCTCACTACCACCCATGTCATATTTGATTTATACAACAATTGTGGCTCTCTCTTTTTTCTGTTTTAAAGTTATTTGCATTTGTTTGTTGCAAAAAGTTAACAAAAATTTAATTTTGTGTTGTTTTTTGCTAATTTTTTAAAAAACTAAAAGGTATCTGTAAATGAAACACCACTCATTTTGTAGATTTTTTTTGTGCTGAACAAGTTTTGTGCTCACAGTACCATACTATGATTTTTCATTTTTAAAGTTATTTGCATTTGTCTGTTGAAAAAGTGAAAAGAAAATGCATTTTCTGCTGTTTATTTGTTAATTATAAAAAAAAAATAAAAGGTAGCTATAAATGAAACACCATTCATTTTGTAGATAGGTTTCATAGGTTTATACAGAGCTTCTAAAGAACAAAGTCCATTTAGCTCGCCCGTTGTTTCAACTATACCCAAGGATATTATTGTTCACTAGATATTTAGTTTACTCTTAAAATTTGACATTTTCTTTCTGGCCACTACCTCCACTGGGAGTTCATTCCACACCTTCACTACTCGTAAGCTAAACCAGTATTTCCTTTATTAGTATGGTATCTTTCTTAGCTAACTGCAGTGGATGGGACCTTGTACAATATTTCTGGTCCCTAAGAACCAGTCTGAGCTGTTCCCATAGACCTGTATCTGATAAAGCCCCCAAAATTAGGCACATTTTCCCTCTTAACCTATGGTACTCCAGGAAAAACAACTCCAGTGCCACCAGTCTCTCATCATATTCCTTACCCCCAATGTCCTTAATCATGCTTGTAGCCCTTTTCTTAACTCTTTCAAGGGCTTTGACCTCAGGTCTTCCCCCAGAAGACCAGAACTGGGCACAGAACTTCACATGGGGTCTCACCAGTGAAGTGTACAGTGGAAGCAGGACCTCCCTTTCTCTGCTCTTAATGTGTCTATTAATGCAGTACAGTATGCTGCTAGCCTTTTTAACCACCTGGTTACAGTGTAGTCTGAAGCTCAAGTCATTGCTAACTCTAACCCTAAGATCCCTTTCATCTAGAACTTCCCTCAAGATTATCTCATTTAATACGTATTTGAATTTCTCGTTTTTATCCCCTAGTTGCATAACAGTGCACTTGTCAGTATTTAATGTTAATTTGTAAAAGTTAGCTCACTGCTCCAACTAGACCTATCTGGATATCATCAGCAAATTTTGATTCCCAAACATTAATTATGGTGGTAATAGAAGAGATGTATATGTTGAAAAGACAGGGGCCCAATACTGAACCCTGGGTCACTCCACTGTTAACTTCCATCCACTCAGAGTATGAACCTCTGATGCAGACTATCTGTTTTTATTGGGCAACCAAGGAAATATCCACTGTGTTAAGTTCCCCTGTATTCTATGCTCAGTAAGGGCTTCAATTAGTTCCCCATGCAGGACTTTGTCAAATGCCTTAGAGAAATCTAAGAAAATGACATCAACCGAATGCCCGCTGTCCAGTCCCTTGCTGACTGTACCATGAAAGTCCAATAGCTTGGTCTGGCAAGAACACCCCTTGGTGAACCCATGCTGTGCATAATCAATGTCACCAGCTGATGCGTGAAGTCAGTAATATTTATAATCCTTTATAATCCCTTCTAGGATTTTACCCAATACAGCTGTTAGACTGACCGGCCTGTAGTTGTCCACATCCTGCTTTGTTCCCTTTTTATGTATGGGCACCAACATCTGCCCTCCTCTCTGACCTCCAACACCTCTCCCTGGTTTAAAGAACTCTGAAAGACAGCAGTCACCAGCCCTACCAGTTCTTCTACCTACTTCCTAATAACTCTAGGATGCAACCCATCCGGACCCTAGGCCTTGTTTTGATCCAGCCTCAACAGTCTATTTTTAATATCTGCTGTATCTAACATCAGGGCATGTTCCCCTGCATTATCTAAATGGTATTTAACCCTATTAGTTTTTTCGTTAAATACTGTACTATACTTGTATACTAGATCTTTTTGTACTGAACAACTTTCATGCTCACAACACAATGCTATCATTTTTCATTTTAAAGTTATTTGCATTTGACTATATTTAGTTCTGTTACTGAGGCCACACATTCTAAATGAGTTCCAAACCTTTTGTGACATACCCAGCTGACCAAGATACCCACTGTGACATGCCCAACTGTGAAGATAAAAAGTGATATCTCACATGCGGTCAGTGAGATATCTCTTTTATCTTCCTGAAAAGAGGCACACACATGTTGCATAAAGATGGGTGCCTAATCCCTGTCTGGTCAGAAAACTCACAACAGACTCATGCAGGGGTCATGCAGTTGTTAGTGAGTTAGCATGGTGGTGTGGTATGGTGATGATGACACACCCTGAGTGCCATTCCCCCCAGCGGGGGTGGGCTGAACCATTAGATACAAGCCTGGTGCTATATGTGGTAAATGTGATGGGAGCATTATGTATGATCAATATGTACTGTAGGTGCTCGTGTGCCACTCTGTGTCAGGTTCTGTGTGATGACTACATCACTTTCTCCTTGCATGTTGCTGTCTGAGCTGTATCAATGACTATGTGCCTAGGTGATACAGTATGTCTTAGCTGTCACCTTGCCACCTCCACTGGGCCACCTGTCAGGTTCTGTGTTGGCCTCTGGTTGAAGTGGACTGTTCTCCCTCTCCTCGGGGACACAGTGGGTGCTAGGTGTGTGGGGCACTGGGGATACTGGGTTGCCTTGATGACTGTCATGGTGGCCATGCCTGTAGCAAACACTAGGTGCTCTGTCAGCCTCTCTCCAGTGGGTCCTCTATCCTGTCTACCTCCTGTAAATCCAGCTCACCTCTGTTGTCAGCTCCTTTAATTCCTCTATGTCATCCCTCTGTGCCTAGAGGCAATCATGCTCCAGCTGTCGTACCTTGGGGTAGCATGTGTGAAGTATACCCTGGGAGGCTGTCCTCCTCATCCTGTGTGTTAGACAGCTTGATGTGCCCTTGTCCCCACTGCCTGGGTTTGGTTAGGTATTCCTCTCATACTTCCCGCTCTCCACTGCCCACTGACGCTGTGCAGCCCCCATGTGTCCCACGTGTGGTTGATTGTGCTAAAAGGCCATACCATCTGCCCTACTGCATGTAGATGGTTGACAATGTCATCTGTGGCATGTGGGACATCCCTAGGTGGCTGTCTGGGTGGGACTGCATCAGGGCATCCACACAGGAGGTGGTTGGGTGCTGGCTGTTGGTGGGGGTATTCATCCTCTCCTCATGCACCTGGGTTTCCTCCACTGTGTCAATGCAAGGTGTTGGTCCAGGGAGGGGGCAAGAACAAGGGGGCACAATTTGAAGATAGAGGAGGACGGCTCAGAGGTAATGTGAGGAAGTATTTTTTCACTGAGAGGGTTGTGGATGCATAGAACAGCCTCCCTGAGGAGGTCGTGGAGTCAAGAACAGTGGGGGACTTCAAGAATGCATGGGAAAGGCATAAGGCAGTCCTAGTGGGGGGTAGGAGGAAGTAAGCTGTTGGTTAACTAGGATCTGCAGCTTATCTGTTAGGTCAGAAAATGGGCAGACTAGGTGGGTCAAGCGGTCCTTATCTGCTGTCAAATTCTATGTTTCTATGTTTCTGTGTTAACTCTGATGCATACCCCCTCCTCTGGCATATATATGGGCACCTGCGATGAACTTAGGGGTAAGAGGAAAGAATGGTGATAAGGGTATTTCCACTGCTGTGCACATCTAGCAGGTGTACAGCAGGACACCTAGGGTAAAACATAACTGCAATGTCCTCATACTGCCAACTGTCTGTTCCTGACTCCTGTCACATGGCATCCTCAGATGGTGATGCATCCTCCTCACTGGGGGTGTGCCCCATTCCTGGGTCTGAAGGGTACAACCCAGAGTGGTTATCATGTCCATGGTGTCCTGCCCCACCTGCATTGCCATGCATACTTGGCAGGGTGTCCATGCCCTCCTCTTCCTCATACAGGGAAGCCTCAGTGAGGATGTCTGGTTGTCAGGCTATACTCCTGCATGGGGGGCTCTCCACCCATCCAATCTTTTGGAGTTGGACAGCTGCCAACTACCGCTTGACAGCTGATTGCATACTGTGCAATTTAAGTTTTTATGGCTGCTAGTGTTGGTACTTCACGTCCTGCCTTGTTGATGGCTGCCTATATGTCAAGACGCAGCTTTGCATTGGTCTTAGTCTAGCCTTTAGTGACTTTGTCTCATACAGGATGGGGTAATGCTCCTGAATGTCAGCAACCCATGGTGGCCACCTGTCCACTGGTGAAATCTATGACCCAGAATGGCCTCGGCTATGTCTCTGGCCTAGTCCATGCTTCGTAGAATGGCCACAGTTGGTCCCATCTGGCACCAGTGACAGCCTGGATGCCATGGACACATCCATTCCCCTTCTACCAGTGCTTGTTTCACGTCCTCCATAGCACTATTCACGTCTTCTTTTTTGCACGGGGTAGAGTGGATGCCCATATATGGTGGGGTCATGAGCATGGCTGGGTTCTACAGGCCCATCCACTTCCTGCTCCAGGCAGCCCTGCGCACATCTGCTAACCATGCTCCTATATCTGCCTGCTCTGCATGTGTGTTCGTGTACTGCACATACCTCTCCATGCTTGTACAGCACTTAGGTGCATGCTGCCTCAATGCAGTGCTTTTGTGCACTGCTTCCATGCATTAGTGTATAGGCCCCCATGGTGAGGTATAGTGTTTTCAAAATGGGCATGTTTCACATTTGTGCACCCCCCCACACACACACACACACACACACACACACACACACTTTTCATAAATTTGCTTTTTCATGATTGCTGATTACAACTGTCATGAGCTTGGGGCAAGAATTACAGTCCCTGGCAGATCATATAAAGTAGATAATGGTTTTGCTCGTTTGACGTTTACACATTTGCTAGTGAATTTTTAAGAAAATCATAATACTGTTTTTTTGCCACTCTATGGTTGCTGTGCAGCAAGGATGTTACATGTCTATACCTTTTTATATCTCTATCTAAACATGTTCAATTTTAAGCATTTCTAGACATTAATCCTTTTTCAGCATGCACACAAAACTGTCCCTTAGGGAAGCACCAAGTTTGGTCGACAGTAAATCTGTCGACCACCTGCATAGCGACGGCACAATACCGATGCAGGTATTGTACCATCCAAGCCCCCAGTGATTTCTGTGGGGGGCTCTGCCCCCTGCATCCCCTGGACTTTAGGATTCTCAACTCCAGGTCAGAGTTGGTCCAGGGAGGGGGCAGTACATTGGGAGAAAGCATAACATGGAAACAGACCATTACAGTGACTGTCGCTGTACTGGTCATTTTCCGTGTTTCGCCATTGGGTTGTCGGGCAAAGGGGGTCCACCAGTCCCTTAGTACCAGCCAATCCACTGGACCTTTGTCTTTGGGTTTAATTCCTTTTGTTCCAAATTTGTCAAAATTTGGTTATTAAAGTGGTCCAGCTATTGACCAAAAGTAACTGTGACAAGACGTTAATCTAAGCCCTTCATAAGTAGTTGTCAGTGCTCCCTGTTTCCATTTTTCCCCACTGCTGGCATTGTACATTTTAAAGCTTCAGCTTTATACCTTATCTCCTTTACATGCTGGCTGTCAAAATACCTTACAATAGAAAAATGCAACAGGAGTGATTTATTAGGCACCAAGAAGCATACCTTGAAAGCACCTATTGTAGTCATGTTTACTCTTTTGTGTATTTCAGCTGAGTTTAAGAAGACCTTTTCACGTGTAAGGGGCTGTGCCATACATCAGCTATCAGACCAAGAAGGCTGCTTGATCTGCTATGCTGTGGATCCAGCTGGCTGGGGAGGGTTGATTAATTGACTGACAGCTGGAGAACTGAACTTTGTGAGTGAGTCTTACCGGTGTGGTGGGGGGGACGGCATCTGTGCTGCATCAGCGCGTCCCAACAAGACTGTGGATTTCTCAGGGTGTAATGGGAATTTCTGTCCCCCACACCTGTTGCAGTGTGGTGGGATTGTCATTCACTGAGAGAGGAGTCAGTAAATGTCCATACAGTAAGTGAGCAGGTCATCTCTGGTGCTTTCTGTACTGGGTCTTTGAGTGTTAAATGTCATACACAGGCACAGTGCACAATGGAGGAATAAACCCAGATCCAGATGAGTGTACCCTGCAAAATGGAGGTTTAATAACCTGTCACATCAAGTGTACAAAGCTGAGAACTCTTTTCTAGCATAAACTCTCTCCCTTTCTCTTTTGCTGTCTCTTCCTCTTTCTCTTGCTTTCTCCCCCTCTCTCTCCCTCTTTCTGTCCTTTCTCCTCCTCTCTCCCCTACCTCTCCCTCTCCCTCTTTCTCTCTCTCTCTCTCTCTTCTCCCTCTTCCCTCCTCTCTTCCCTCCCTTCTCTCTTTCCCTCTCTCTCTCTCTCTCTCTCTCTCTCATTCTCTCTCTCTAGTCTGTCTTCCCCTCCCCATGGATCCAACACTTGGGAGACTTGGGAGTCTTACATTTAGAGATGTTAGTAGTAGATCAGCACTCAGGTAAGTGTTGTTACAGTCACTTCCTGTGTAACAGACATCACACTTGGGAAATGCCGCTACTTATAGAGCAGTGAATGCAGTAGAAGTTGTAAGAAAAGTAACTCAGATCAGGATCAATGGCATTATTTCATATCAGCTAAATTATAGTATGTACAATGTGATGTATTTGACTTCTGCAGTTTGGGAAGTGAGCAAAGAAAGAGGGCTAGAGGTGCATGAACTGGTGTATGTAGTGGGAGGCAAAGTGATCAAGAGTAGTATTTAATAATAAATATATATATAGAGGCCCAGATATTCAAAAGGGTTGCGCCATGCGCAACAGGGTTGCGCATGCGCAAGTCCAAAACTGCCCCATTTTGCGATATTCAGAAGGAGGCAGTTGCGCCCAAAACATGCTGAGCAACAGCGCAATGAAAATGAAGGCATGCACAACCGAAGGGGGTGGATCCATGCATAAAGACTGCAATGCGATATTCAAAGACTTGCACAATGCGCAATAGCGGCACAGCCGGAAATTGCGCACTAGCGGAAATGAGCCAAAATAAAAAGGCTCAAGGAAGCGGCGCAAGAACGCTACCAGGCTGCCAAGTGGGGGACAGAGAGAGAGAGACAGAGACAGACAGACAGACAGCAAAGGGCAGGCAAGGAAAGTGTGTCCCATAGTCTGCAGAGGCCAGCGGGGGTTCCCGGTAAAGTGGAAGTAGCAGTCAGGACAGTGGGGGTAACACAGCAACACCAGCCGGGGGTCAGAAGCCAGGGAGATGGACAGTGCCAGTTTCCACATGGAAGCTGTAATGAGGGGGGTGAGAATGCATGCTGCAGGGGGACGTGGCCGTGGAAGGGCCCGTCGGTGGTACGCCCCCGACAGGCGGTACCGTGCCCGCATCAGCTTTGAGCTGTACACAGATGTAGAGATCATGGGCTGGTACCACCTGAACAGGGCAATACTGAGACGGCTCTGTGAGCTGTGCAGTGATGTGATGCGGGCACCCTCACGACGGAGTCACGCTCTGTCGGTGGAGACCAAGGTGACAGCCTGCATGTGTCTGCTCGCCACGGGCACCTTCCAGAGGCCGACAGGAGACACCACAGGCATCACACAGTCGGCCATGTCACACATCCTCACCCAATTCCTCAGCGCACTGCTGCCACATGCTGCGGAGTACATCCATTTCCCCAGCACCGCGGCAGAGCATACAGCAAACATGCAGGAGTTCCACAGGGTAGCATGTATGCCTGGTGTGCTAGGGGCCATAGACTGCACCCATGTGGCCATCCGCACGCCACCTGGCCCCAATGGCCATGCATATCAGAACAGAAAGGGATTCCCTAGTGTCAACTGCCAGGTGGTGTGTGATGCCACTGGGCGCATAATCAATGTCTGTGCCACATACCCTGGTGGAGCACATGATGCCTTCATATGGTATCAGTCTGCACTGTGCCATCGACTCAAGAGTGGGGACATCCCCACAGGACATCTAGTGGGTGAGTACACATGTATGGAATGCAAACTCTGGGCAAGGGTGGGAATGCCACAGGTGCCATGGTAGTGGCACACAGGGAGATGGCCAATATGGACCTGAACATGACACTGATCTCCACTATCTCCACACAGGTGACTCGCGGATACCCACTCTGTCCCTGGCTGCTCACACTGTACCGGCGCCCCATGACCCCAGCGCAGCTATGCTATAATGAGGCACATGCCGCAACACGCAACATCATAGAGTGGGTGTTTGGGATGCCTCAAGGCACGCCTCGATGCCTAGACACCTCTGGCGGTGCCTCTGCAGTACAGCCCCAAAAGGCCTGTGGGATATTCCTGGCCTGTTGCATCCTGCACAACATGGCCAAAGACCATGGGATAGCTGTACAGGTCGAACAGGGGGACAGCGATGGGGACGCCAGTGGCGCCGGTGATGATGGTGATGAGCAGCCCCCCCTAGGACGGAGGGACCCCCGACTGATCCGGCAGGCCTAGCTGCACCGGGACACCATCACAGAGGAGCACTATGCACAACACAGGTAAGTCAAGGGGACATGTGCAACCAACACTGTCCATGCGCAAACCACAGGCACACAGGGGAACACACCAGGGGTGCATGATGGTCAGGGGAGTGGAAGGGTCCAGGCATACAAACACACCATCAGGGAGGGGTGAGCACTCATATGGACACACACACACACACCAGGCACAGAGCGTACATGGGCAGATGCACAGCACTGCAGAACCGACATTGCTAACACACATCACCACCGACCACCCCCACCACCCCAACTGTCCAAGTACGTGTCAGAACCTGGGCACCCTTGCACCTTGGTGTACAGTGCAATGCAGGCATCATCATGCACACGCACCTGTGGACAGCAGTTCGGAGGGTGTGCAGGTGGTCCGTGAGTCGGCGTGGTGAGCAGAGCACCCAGCAGTGCACTGCCCACCATGACACACATTGCACACATGGCAGCACCAGACAGGGCCCGCACTAGGAGATAGCTCAGTCATGTTGCACTGTCCCATGGCCACCGCGGATGCATGGGCGGCCCCGCCATGACCCAACAGCATGGGCAGGCTGAGCAGGGGCCACATGGGGTGGCACTGTTGCACCACCAGGGGTCCCACTGCGCGAACGCGACCTTGCCCACACAGGGGTCTGCAGCATGCCGAACAAACCTGCACCAGGGGTGCTCGGGATGCCCACAGCAGAACCCGGCGTCGACAGGCCTGGTGTCGCACAATGCCGGGAACGGGGAGTGGAGAGTGCACTGAGTGGGGTGTGCGGTACAGGGACACCTGACTGTGTGCCCAATGTGTCCATGACAGAGACCACTGCCTGGGTCAGCCTGTCAATGGCGGCGGTCACATCCGTCCACATACGGACCAGCTCGGCTCGGTCCCGAGCACAATCCCTGCTGTGCCACTCCACAGACACAGACAGTGCCTCCACGGACCTTGCAACCCACCTCTGCAGCTGTACTGATTCCTGCAGCAGGTGGGTGTGCTCGTCCAATGGGTACTGTGCCCCAACGGCATCCTGACCCCCAGGGTGTGGACGGTCCTGATGCACAACACCCCTTGAGGGTGGGCGCTGTTCGCCAGGACCAGGAATGGGTGGATCAGTGCGGGCGGACATGCGCCACTGCTTGACACTGTACCCCAGACCTGGTGGGTGACTGCTGCTGCTGCCCCTCCAACCGCTGTGCCCCTGGGTCCACCTTCGTTCCACCGCCGTGCTGGGCAACAGTGCCAGACACCCGTGCACAGCCACCGTGCTGCCCCACGGGTGCTGACAGGCACAGCCTGGGACCATGCCAGCATGCTGGTACACAGTTGGAACCAGACAGGCCCAGGGGCACGTGTTGGCCTGCCGTAGTCCGCCATGGGACACACAACCATCACTGCCCATTGCAGGCCTTCTATCATCAATGGTGCAGGTACGTGCTACTGCCATGGTCACAGCGTGCTGGCATGCTTGCATGCCAGACTGCTGAGACACAGGCTGTGCACCCCCCGCACCCGTATCACTGACACCAGAGTTTGCAGCCCCCAGCAGGTCAGCATCACTGTCTGGACCCACCACCACCATCTCCTGAAGACGAACAGGATCTGTAACAGAAAGAGAGTACATGTGAGTGCATGTGAACAACTGCCCCCCACCCCAAACACCATCACCATGTCATACCGTGCAGTGATGGGCTTCCACCTGTCTGGAATCCTCCGCCTGGTACGCCCTCAAGGGCGCTCGGCTGCATGGCTGCGACCAGTGTCTCCTCAGTTGGGGTCAGCTGCAACACCACTGGCGGGCCCCCGCCAGTGCCAGCACGTGCCGCCCTGAAGGCTGCCACCTTCTCCTTCAACCTCCTGTGGTCTGTCCCCATCTTTTTCTTGCATTCCTGCACGGAGCGCTGGTGGCTTCCTGCAGGTTAACGGCCCGACCACCATGCAGCCGCACGGGACTGAGGGGTGCCCCTCCATCCACTCAGCACTGGCTCTCTCATCCAGGTAGGCCTGGAAGAGAGCCTCCGCCTCGCTGCTGTGTTGGGCCTCCTCCCACCACCGCCCTCACCCTCACAATGACTCTGCTCGGTCATGGCGATCTCAGCGGGGAAGTGGACACCTGTCACTGTGTAGTCTACAGCATTTTCCCATGACCATCGTCCTGAACATCACACAGCATGCAACTCACCTCTCACCTGCAGTAACCGAATCTGGCCAACGCAGCCCAATGTCGCACATTTATAGCGCAATACATGCAAATTAGGAGTGGAGCAACTATAATGACATGCAAATCGTGCCACTGCACCCTTGAATGGCTGATCAGATGATTTGCATGTGTCGGCTGAATATCGCGAATCTGCACTTTGTGCAATACGGAAGAGTCAGCTGAGCCAATGGCGCAGATCTGTGCCTGTGTGGTACACTGCATTGCGCATGCCCAGATAGCTTACGTAGGCATCTGTCGCGCTGCTGATGTGCTGAGCGCGATCGGCAATTCAGGCCATGGCCACCATTGTGCCAGTGGCGCTACAGCAATGGGCACTATATGGTGCTGTGGCACTACTGCGCAATACTCCACTGTTGCACTGGTACACAGCTGGTCGGTCGCGCAGGATGCCTATACATCAGATGGTGCTGTGCGTAGCCTTGCGTCATTACCCATGACCTTGTGTATGACCTTTGCCCCCTGGCACCTTTCGCCTGCCATGTGTACGTCCCTATTGTGCTGTCTGGTGACAGCGCTATGTGAAGTGACGGCGCTGTTCGAACAGCCGATTGAGCCTGTGGTGGTCTATTGCATAACATCTCCACGCACATGGGCGCAGCTCACCATATTGCCTGCTGTAAAGTTGGTGCCATGGCTAGGAGGAGGGCGGTGTCCTGGAGCCAGCTTGAAGTGGCCAACTTGGTGGCCCTAGTGGAGCCCCACTATGGGGCACTTTATGGTGAGGTGCCCCTCACCATAGCCCGGACCCAGGTGTGGCAGCAAGTGGCCACTGACCTGGTGGGGGTCACTGGATGGTGCCGGTCAGCTGAGCAGTGCCGGCACCGGTACAGTGACCTCCGCCGGAGGGATCCTGATCTGCTGGATCGGCTGCGGTCATGTGCCAGGCGGGGCGTGGTGCCTAGGCCAGGTGGGTGTGCCATATATGCACCTGTATTATCTGTAGGGGTGTGTGTGTGTTTTGGTGGCTGTGCATAGGTGATGGCTCGGCCACGGTTGGCTGTGTCAGTGTGTGCAGCTGTGAGATGACTGAGTATGGCTGTGTGGGCAGGCACTGTCACTGGGGCAGGGGGCAGTCTGCTTTTGAGTCACACTGATGTTTGTCTCAACATATGTCTCCCACAGGCCAGGATGTGAAGATGTGGGGCAACAGTGAAGAGGGCCGTGCCAGGGACCCGTTGCCAGCAGGGATTGGAGCCCACCAGCAGCAGCAGCGCCAGCAACAGCGCCAGTCGGAGCTGCTTGAGCAGTGTGAGTATCATGACTTCATGGATGCTATTGCATGCTGGGGGGGGGTCCAGTAGCCCTGCACAATACAAACATGCAGGAAAGGGGAGGTCATAATTCCACTATACAAGACACTAGTGAGGCCCCACCTGCAGTACAGTGTACATTTCTGGAGACCATACCTACGTGTAGGATGTAAAGTGGGCAGAGAAGGTTCAGAGGAGGGCAACAAGGATGGTGCATGGCTTGCATCACAACTCCTAGGGAGACAGGTTGAAGGAACTGAACCTGTACTCCCTGGAGGAGAGGAGGGAGAGAGGGGATATGATTGAGACATACAAGTATCTTACAGGGTGGAACAGGGTGCAGGGAAACACTATTTTTAAGTGCAAAAGATGTTCCAGGACTACAGGGCATGGGATGCAGTTGGAGGGAGGACGATTCAGAGGAAACATGAGCAAGACTTTCTTCACAGAATGGGTGGTGTACAAGTGGGACACCCTGCCAGAGGGAGTGGTGGGGGCTGACACACTCACGGGATTTCAGACTGCATGGGATAGACATAACGGAATTCTTGAGGTCAGGGGTAAGGGGCAACAGACTTCTAGGTAAACAAAGTAACTTACAGGCTGAAATGGACAGACTGTGTGGGCCATAGGCCCTTATCTGCTGACACTGGCTATGTATCTATGTCTGTAGGCACGACACAGGTGACATGCATCACTGTCCAGTTTCACAGCACATCTGTGTATGCATCACTGGTGGTCCATGCATGCACTGGGCACATAGCTGTGTAACTGGCATCGCACCACGTTGCCACGTCACTTGCCAGCCTTGTTTGTGCTGTGATGGACATGGGCAGTGTGTGTGTGCAGTGGTGCACATAGCTGGTGCCGCCTGTTTGTGATGGCCATGTGCATGTTCACTGTGGGTGGGTGCATGCCATCACAGGTGCGGGACATTGGGCTATATGGCTTGCAGGTTGGGTGGTGTTCAGGGTTGTGGTCAGTCACAGCCATTGACTGTGTTCCCATTTTCCTAGGCCTCAAGGTTCTCCAGAGGATGATGAGGGATGTCAGGGCCATCCGCCAGCTTGTGGCCCAGAACAGCGACATCCTGCAATCCATTCACCGCCATGACGTGCGGAGGAGGCAGCAGAGAACTGCAGGACACCGGCAGGAGGACGGGTGGCCAGCTGGCCCATGACCTCTCTACCCTTCCCACTTCTCCCATCCCTACCACCCTGCCTTCCCTCTCCAAGTTTGTCATCCCTACCCCTTGACCAACCCTACCTTGTACCCGTCCCCCTTGTAAATAGTTGTACTTGTTCTTGATAATGTTTGCTGTTGTGAAATACATTTTTATATTTTTATACGAATAATGTGTTGCTCTCTGATTTGCAGCTGCCTATGGGTGCTCAGTTGCAGGGGTGTACATGCCATCTGGGCTGGTATGGTCCTGGGTATGTGTTTGTGTGTGTGCATGTGTGTGCATGGGGAGGTATCTCCAGCATGGCAGTGACTTTCGGTTGGTCTTGCCGTCTGCTGCCACCCACTGCTGGGTGCACAGGGTGTGTCTGGCTTTTGGGCTTCTGTGCTGCACGGGGTTGACATGTGCTGGAGGGGATGCATGGTTTCCTGCAGTGCCAGTCACTGCACATAGGTGGTGTCTTGGGGTCACAGTGCAGGGTGTGCTGTGCATCGGGGGCTGATGTGCACTGTGGTTGTCAACCCCCTGTGTGTGGCACTCTCAGCCTGCCAGTGGTTGTGCTGGGGTGTCATGGCTCTGCTATGCTTTGTTGGCTTGTCCCCATGGGCAAGTAGATCATCCGTCCCACCCCCAGTGATGCTGTGCTTGGGGTGTGCAGGTGTGGTGTGGGTTCTGCAGTGTGTTCCTGTGCCCATGTGTGGCATGGCTGGCGGTGGGCCCCAGCCTGCCTCCCTGGATGTGCAGTTCCATTGCTCTGGGGGTGGGGGCTCTGCTTGCGCCATGGCACCTCTGGAATGCTCAGCTGGGCTGCCCTGGTTGCGCCATAGCGCAACATTTCGGCTCAGCTTCTCCTTCCTGGTTGAGCTATGGTGCAGTATGTGCGATATTCAAACGTTGGTTGCTTGCGCAATTTGTTCTGCTCCATGTTTGAATATCGCACCTGTTGCGCATTTGCACAACTGGTTTGTGCTTGCTCCTGCTGTTGCGCTCATTTTGAGAGCAGTTTGAATATCTGGGCCAGAGAGTATTTGACTTGTGGTTTGAAGTGGGTGAGAGGTGCAATGACAGTACTGAGCTGGTGTATGTGTGTATTTGAGTTTGATGGTGATTTGGCAACTAGACCACATTTTTTAAAGTTCAAAGCCCTAGCTGTGGAGGCCATTTCATAGAGCTGCTCAGGGATGGGGTCAGCAGGCACTGGCAACACCTCAAACATAGTGGACATATTGCCACTGGCATTGAAACATGCATATTTGGTCTCGGATGATTTTTTTATATATATTCGATGGTCATCTGCTCATTGCTTTTTTTTTGTGTGCCAACTAAGTCCTTATTGTGGTTATGTGTACTCTCTTTTGCATTTAGTCAAGTTCAAAGGTACATATCTCAGGATTGCTCTTGTCACAGACTCCTCCTGAATGCAGAAATTGAACCTGGAAGACCTCTTGGCTGCTATACAAGACTTGGCATGATGGAAAGATCTACCAATCTCACTCTGGGGTAGAATAAACATCATTAAGATTAATATTGATCCTAGGCTCTTCTGCTCCTTAAATATGCTTAACCTCTGGTTTCCTTTATCTTTTTTAAAATGTATTCACTCACTCATCACCTCTTTAATCAGGTTAGGTAAATCCCAGAGGTGTTCTTACCTTAAACTGGGGCTTTCTAACAAATCGAGTTGCCTTAGATTACCCGATTTCCTATTTTACTACTGGGCCAGCCACCTCTATAAATGTGGCAAATGGCTTTCTCTTTCTCATGATCCACTTGGCGACACCTGTATTCCCATCTGGTTACAAACAGAATCCCAGCTGTTTACAGCTCACAAAATTTCTCCAGCTGCTATCCTTTTCTCGCCCTGGAAATCACTCCCAGCTTCTCTGAGTTCCTCTCCAATCAACATCTCTATTAGAATCTTCTCACAAATTTGTGCTTTCCTGAAAGTGTCACCAGGTAAAGATCCCTCACAACCTATCTTTAACTTAAACATCAGGATAAGTGGCTGTTCACTGCATGCTGACTGTCTCCCTGTCAATCAGGATCTCAAAGTAGCTGATCTCTACTCCAAGACATCTCTACTTATGTCCTCAGAAATACTGGTCACATTCCATTTAGGCCCAACCAGCATTTTTTGAAATCTACCAACTTTGTCATTTGCTGCTGAAGCAATTTGGTCCGGCCTTTAAAATGTCAGCACTTGGGGATCTCCTCAACCGAATCCAGGATTTCGCATGTAAACCTCACTGCACCACTAGCCTATATCTGACCCTCCTCACTACCTTCCAGGTCTCCTCCCAGCTGGCTTTAAGCTGTGGGAGTCATTAATGCCTGAGTATAACTTCAACTGGCCACATCTTTGGAAAGATCTGTATACCTACTTAACAAAAGACAGATTAAGGCTCACTCAATTTGAATATTAAATAATATGTATTACACCCCAGTTAAATTGGCTAGGATGGGTTGCCTTCCCTCCTCTACCTGCACCAGATGTGGTAAAGAAGATTGGTCCTTGCTACATATTTTTTGGTCACATGAAGTGGTTTGTCCATTATGAGTGAGCGTTCAAGATCACATTGATCCTCTACTAGGATTAGATGGTCTCTTTTCACTGGAGGTATGTATCATAGCAGATTATTCTCAGATTCTCGTCAAGGAGAGAAGATACCATATGGCTCTCATCTGTCTGTCTGCTACAAAACTGGTTCTCAGGCACTGGTTGGACCAATCAACTATTTCATACAATGAGTGGTTACACAAGTTATCCTTCTGTCTCCGAACAGAGCGTCTGATTGCCAGTTTCTGACATTGCTTCCCCCTTTTCAATAAGAAATGGGGCAAACTTTATGCCCTTTATCTAAATTAATGCCTTGGGACCTCTCTGGTGTCTCAACTCAGAATGATGTAATATAAACTCTCCTTAATGGCTACGCTAATTATCAATAGTGTTGGAAGGGTTATCCCACTCCGTGTGGGGGAAGGGAGTAGTAAGGTCAGGGGTGAGGGGGATGACTTCCTTGTTCACTGAATTGAGTAAGGTTTACTGTGGATGTGTATTGTTAAATAATAAAACTTATTTAATATCAAAGTTCAAAGGTACATGCAGTAGAAAGTAAGGGGCCTGGATTTGATCCAATACTCCCATACAGTTCCTGAGCACAACTCAAGAAGGCTTACGAGTAAGGTGTTCATTTCAAATTATTTTATTGCACTAAGCAGAAAAAGCTTTTTAAAGTGCTGTATATTTTGCAAGATACTGCAAACCAAGCAACAACAGCTATAACACAGTACACTGAGGCAGTCAAGGAGAACAGAGCTACCCAGTGCTTCACCTTACAACAAAGACTTCATCAGGGAGTGCCACTCTGATCATGGTGCAAGTTTTACATAAGAACTGACCCCCTTAACGCCCATAAAACTCATGCAAGTTGAATACATTTTTCATGTTCATTTAGGTGCCCCTTTACTGCAATGGCTATAGAAAGAACTGAATAAAAGTATTGAATAATGTAAGTTCACGTTACCCTATTTCAGGTTTTGTTTATTAAAATCCAACTTATAAATCAGGATGTATGAAGCAAGCAAGGGACCGATATCGCTGGGGGTTCCATTTACTGAGAACCTCTACCATGAAGTACTTAATAACACGTAGTGTTCACAACACATAGTATTCTTTGAAAAAGCTTTGCATTGTGATTTGCAAAAAACAGTGAAAATACAGTATAAGTGAAAATAGACAAACAATAATTTACAACCTTCTACAATTGGATTAAGCAGAAGCACCACTATTTGGTAAACACAGTCACATTTACATTTAGTAGTAGTAAAAATCTTTATTTTTAAACAGGAAAGGTAGAAAAATCACATCATTAGGACCTACTGTGTGTACTATTTACAAGATGGTCCTGTATTTGCATAAGGTTACAACATAAAACATTAATGGTTTACAAACACATGGGGCCCGGTATTCAGAACTGAGTCCGGCAATGGTGCAAGTGGTTGCGCTGTGCAACTAAGTTGCACTGGAGCAACTAAGGGATATATTCAAAAGAGATCTGCCATGGTGTATCTCTTCTGAATATATCAAATAATGCATGCTGCACAAATACAATACAGCAGCGCAAACATAGAAACATAGAACTTGATGGCAGATAAGGACCACAAGTCCCATCCAGTCTGCCCATTTATTTTTCTACCTTATGAATGTGCCATTGGCCTTTGCTCTGTCAATGGCCTATCTATTCATACTCATCTGTATTGCTCCCTTATGCCTGTGCCTGTTTGAAGCCCTGCACTGTATTCATATCCACCACTTCCTGAGATAGGCCATTCCATGCATCCATGACCCTTTCTGTGAAAAAGAACTTCCTCACATTACCCCTTAATCGGCCTCCCTCTAATCTCATGCTGTGTCCTCTTGTCCTGCTATTTTTCTTATATTGAAACATGTTAGACTCTTTCTCTTGTTAATGCCCTTAAGGTGTTTGACTGTTTCAATCATATCACCTCTCTCCTTCCTGTGCTCTAGGGTATATATATTGAGTTCCGTCAATCTGTCCTCATATGTTTTCTGATGCAGTCCCGGCACCATTTTGGTTGCCCTTCTCTGGACTGCCTCAATTTGGTTAATGTCCTTGTGAAGGTGTGGCCTCCAGTACTGCATGCAGTACTCTAGATGGGGTCTAACCAGTGTCTTGGAAAGAGGGATTATTACCTCCCTCTTATGACTTGTGATAACCCTACTAATACACCCCAACATTCCCCTAGCCTTGCCTGCTGCTTTAGTGGTCTGCTTGGATGATTTCAGGTCATCTGTGATGATGATGACCAAGTCTCTTTCTTCCCTTGTGACTGCCAGCAACTCCCCTCCCAACCTATAGGTGGCTTCAGGGTTTTTCTTCCCTATGTGCATGATCTTGCACTTCTTTGAGTTAAAGCCTAGTTGCCACTCTTCAAATCATTTTGCCAGTTTATCCAGATCTCTTCTCATTCTGCCCACCCCATCTGGATCACCTACTCTGTTGCAGATCTTGGTGTCATCTGCAAAAAGACAAACCTTACCCTCCAATCCATCTGCAATGTCACTCACAAAGATATTGAACTGGACTGGCCCCAGGACTGAGTCCTGAGGTACCCCACTTGTGGCTTGCATCTCTTCTGACTGCATACCATTTTCCACCACTATCTGTTTTCTGCCCATCAACCAGTTTGACACCCAGTTGACCAACTTCTGACCCACCCCAAGCCTTCCCAGCTTATTAATCAATCTTCTATGTGGAACAGTATCAAAAGCTTTGCTGAAGTCAAGGTAGACAACATCAGCTGCTCCCCTTTGGTCCACCACTCTGGTTACCCAGTCAAAAAAATCCATGAGATTAGTCTGACAGGACCTTTCTGTTGTAAACCCATGCTGTCTTGGACCCTGTGCTCCTATAGATTACAGGTGTTGCACTATCCTTTCCTTAAGAAGTGCCTTCATAATTTTGCCCACTACTTAGGTAAGACTGACTGGTCTGTAGTTCCCTGCCTCCTCCCTGCTACCACTCTCATGGAGTGGGATTACATAAGTCCTTTTCCAGTCTTCTGGGACCTCTCCTGTGCTCACAGACTCACTAATCAGTTCTGATAATGGCTCTGCTAGTTCCACCCTTAGCTCCTTTAGTACCCTTGGATGTATGCCATCAGGTCCCATTGCCTTGTCCACCCTGAACATATCGAGCTCTTGTAGGACCCTTTCTTTTGTGAAGGGACTAGTGCACACCTCCCTTCCCCCATGTCCATGGTGCTGAGCTGTGGGCCCTGCCCTACCTTCTCCTCAGTAAATACTGAGCAGAAGTATATATTTAGGATAGATGCTTTTCGTTGGTCCTCCTCTGCACACTATCCCTTACCCCATTTGATCTTAGCAATACCCCCTCTGGACTTTCTCCTTTCACTAATGTATCTATATAAGTCTTGTCCCCTTCTTTTACTGTTTGTGCTAGTGTTTCCTCAGTTTGGGCCTTTGCCTGCCTTACTGCCTTCCCTGCTTCCCTTAGGGAAGTTTGGTATGCCTCCCTATCTTCATCCCTCTGTGTTCCCTTATATTTCCTGAAAGCCAGCCTTTTGGCTCTGACCTTTTCTGCTACTGTTTTTGAGAACTAAAGCTGTTTCCTCCTTCTTTTTCTCTTGCTTTTCTCCCTAACACAATGGGATGTTGCTTCAAGTATTGCATCCTTAATGCTTGCCCACATTGCCTGTACCCCCTCACCTGTATTTCTTCTTGCCAGGGTTAGCTCCTCTGAAGTCCCATATTTTTGCCTTGGAATGGGATGATCTAGTTCTAGTGGCCACATTGAACCATACCATGTGATGGTCACTGGCCCCCAGATGACCTTCTACCTGGAGATCTGTGATCCTTTCCCCATTAGTCAGTACTAGATCTAGGATGGCTCTGTCTCTTGTGAGTTGTTGTACCAGTTGTTTAAGGCCCTCTCCCTGCAGAGAATCTAACATGTGTCTAGTTCTGGCAGATGTTCCTGCTGGTATTGACCAATCTGTATCTGGCATGTTGAATTCTCCCATTATCAGAACCTCCCCTTTAGCTGTCATGTTTTGTATATCTTCTAACAGTAACATGTCTGTGTCCTCCCCCTGATCTGTAGGCCTGTAGACAACCCCAGTTCATTTGGCTGTCCCATTTCCTGTTTTCAGGGTGACCCACAGTTCTTGTGGCTCCTTATGTGTATTCCAAATTTATGTAGCTTTGATATTTTCATTGACATAAAGGGCCACTCCACCCCTTCCTTACTACCTCTGTCTCTTCTGAACAGTACATAGCTGGGTACTGAGTCTCCCAAGTGTGGTTACTGGTGAACCATGTCTCGCTAATGGCTACTATGTCCAGTTTAGCCTCTGTCATTGTTGCCTGCAGGTCTGGGATCTTGTTTCCCAGACTGGGTGCATTTGTGTACATGATTTTCCATCGGGTAGATTCCAGTGTGTTAGTTGTTGGGCAAGGTCCGGCGTTTCCCCTAAGTGTCATATGGGGAGATGGAACTTTCTCCTTACCTGGTGATGCAAATGAACTATAAACATGCTGAACTCCTGTTTGGTCACAAGCTGAGGGAGGAGGGGTGTTCTTTCCATTCAATGTATCGGGTGCTTTATCGGGGTGCTGCTCCACTCTCCCCATTTGCTATTTTAAATATTCTTTCCCACCATGGGAGAACAACCCCCCCCTTCTGTTTTTGGTGCCCTTAATTTATTAATACTTAACTGTGGAGGTGAGCTATTCCGCAAAAATTGTCTAATATGTCTCTCAAAATTCTTGAAACAGTTCCTACCCAGTAATACAAGGATATTTTGGAATAAATAGAAAAGTTTAAGGGCTATTATCATTTTCACAGCATTTTTTCCCCATAATGGGCCCTATTCACTATGGGGCAGGTAATATGCACCAGAGGTGTGTAACCCACCCGCAGAGGTCTGCAGTATTCACCACTGACCACCACCTGTCCATGTCCCTGCACCCCACCAGTGTGCAGGAAGAGTCACAGACCCAGCTAGATATCCAAGTGGATATCTGGACCGGGACCCACAGTGGATCCCATACGCGGCACGGTATGCATTGACAGCATGTCCTGCAGATGTCTGAGGGTCGGTGGCTGTGGTGATGTGAGAAGGGCAATGCCACCGGCCCTCTGATGGTACCAGAGAGTTGCACAGGGATGGGGTGGGGGGATGGCTGTTGGCGGTGTGGGAGGAGGCACTGTGCCCCACCATTAGTGGGTGTGGGCAGGCAGTGCTGTTCGGGGGGCCGGGGCAGCATCCATGACCTAAGCCCCTGTGTGGGAGGTGTGCTGGGAGAGGGGGACCAATATGTGCTTGAGCGGGTGGGAGGTACTGAGTGGCCATATGTAGTGGCCCCAGAGTGAGGGTGGGCTACTTGCCTTCTTGTCAGGTGACTCCTGATGTGTTCACAGGGCACAAATGGGGCTTATGGCAGGGTTCTCCCTGGTGTAACCAGCACCCCCTGTGCACCCCCACAGCCAGCACTGCACACCTTGGTGCATTGTACACAGTGCCAGCACACACCCCGCCCACCCCTGGTGCATTGCTCTCCATGTGCACAGAAGCTCAGGTGCATAGGTGCTGCATGACCCCCGTTTGTGCATTCTGCATGGCAGGCATGCAGGGTGTGGAGTGGCTACTCAGTGCATAGATACTCTGCCCCATGGTGCATAGGGCCCAATGAGAGGTTAAGTTTACACCACCATGCCATATCGATATTAGCTTCCTTACAAAATGTTGCATAGTTCCTCTCTGCAATGGAATTAAGGTTAGTAGATACACTAAGCCCTAAATATGTTAAGAGTTTTTAAACCACTTTGCATCCAGGACACCCTCTAAAGCACTCTTATGGAGTGGGGAAAGATGATTATGTAAAACTTGGGGTTTGTCATCATTTATCACCAGCCCTGAGATTTGTGCATACCCTTCCAAAAGGTCATGGAGTGTCTTACAGGACTCAGCTGGTCTTGTTACTGTCATAAGAAGGTTGCCAGCAAAGGCAAGAGCCTTGTGTTGCTGTTTAACCAGTTTAATACCCAGGATATGTGGGTTCCTATTGATGGCATGAATTAGGGTCTTGAAGGCTAGAATAAAAAGGGGGATAGTGGGCATCTTTGTCTTGATCCACAGTGCAAACTGAAAGGGGCAGATAGAATCCCATTTATGATAGGCTGAGCCATTGGTTTCTTATATAACATAAGAATCCAAGCAAGGAGTGTTGACCTGAACCCAAATTCTGTTAGGGTTTGGAATAAATGGTCACAATGCAAGGAATCAAATGCCTTGAAAATGTCTAAGGAGAGTATTGCATAGGGGTCTTTCTTTTTGTTAGCCCACCATAGCAGGTTAAACAACCTTCTCAGACAATCTGACCCAGATCATCGTTGAACAAAACCCATCTGTTCCTTACGAATCAGTTTAGTGACAATAGTCTGTACCCTTCTTGCTAAAATCTTGGTCAGGATTTTGTAATCCAAATTCAGCAAAGATATAGGCCTACAGCTGAAGCATTCAAGTGGATTTTTTGTCTTTTGGGGGGTTAAGTGTTATAAATGCCTCCTGCATAGTACTGGTTAGGGTTTCATCATCCTGCAAGCCTTGCAATACCGAATGGAAAATAGGTACTAGAGTGGGTCCTAGTTTTTCATAAAACTCTCCTGGTAATCCATCCGGCCCTGGAGTTTTATCAGAGGGTAGGGAGCTAAAGGCCCAATCAAGTTCTTGTTGGGATATGTCCCTATCCAAGTCCAACTCTTCTTGGCCTGTCAGGGTGAGTAAATCCAGGGATTTGAGGAAAGTATTGATCTGGGCAGGGCTATTACCTTTTAGGTTAGAGTAAATGTCTTCATAAAAAGAGAGGAACTCTCTATTAATATCAGTGCTACAAGTTACTATTTTCCTGGAATTAGTCTGAACACCCGAAATTAAGCTTTGTTTTTGCATTTTCTTCACTCATTACCTCCACAGGAGCTCTCTGAAGTTGCACCACTTGTCTCCTGTATACTGTTATTAGTAAATCCTGGGCCTTTCTAAGCAAAATCAAGCTATAGTCAGCATGCCGCAAACAAATCCTAATAGCTCAAGAATCGTAAGTGCTAGACACAAAGTATGAGTGGCAAAGTTATTCAGCACAAAATTACCTTTCCAGTGGTGGTACGCAAAGAATAATATGTAATTTCATTTTTTTCTATGCTGGTTGAAACAGCAAAAACATTTTTTTTTCACTAAAACAGGCAACATAAGCCATACACACCATACCATAAACAAATATGAATAACTCCTAAAATATACATAATATACACAGAATATCAGTGGCAAAGTTGTTCAACACAAAATTACCTTTCCAACAGTGCTATGCAGTGAAATGTATATTATATTCTGTTACATTATATGTTAAAATATATAAGTGACTTCTCCAGACGTTGCCAGGGCACACAGGAAGTCAGTAGTTGACTTCTGTAGGCATCCTCAGGACACACCAGTGTATTTTACTGATGCCTACAGGCATTGGCTAGGAGACAACAAGATAAGTATTTTACTGATGCCTACAGGCATCGGCTAGGAGACAATGAGTTAAGTCTTACTGCTAGTAATTTGCCAGGTTTCTTCCTTCCTTCCCAATAAGACTGCTTGGTTCTGAATAGCACATATTCCACTTTGGATGTGTAAATGGAATTAATTTCAAACCTAACACATGCTATTTTGTGGAGCAACTCATTGGTAGGAGTTCTATAAGATTTGGAAAGGGCCTCGACTTTTGAGCTCACATTCTTTGCTAATCAGTTCTCTTTCCTTCTCCTTTTTATGTAGGCGTGCTTGTGCGGCCAACATCTTGGGGTAGTGCAGCTTTGGAGGCATGGTCATTGTTGGATGAATGCAGGGCACGCACCAGTAGGTGCATCCCTCATTCCCCAATCAGCCTGCATGCCGGCGCCACACCATGCATACATAATGTGGTGAGCACATCTAAGAAAAGGTCTGCTGCAATCTGAGCAAAGCTCATCAGATGCAGTGGACCTTTCCTGGATGTGCTCACTGACATTATGAGCATGGCGGCACAGTGACCACCAAACTGCCAACTTTGGGGGTGCCCAATCCCCCTGTCAGTTACCCCTGGCCCTTTGTATGTGCCAACAGGGGAGCCCACTCCCTGTCAGCATAAATCACCCCCTCCATTGTTAAATGTCGAGGGGGGTGTCCAATCCCTCTTGGCTCAGCCCCCCCACTTTCTTTGTGTGCTGATGGGGGAGCCCACTCCCCATCAGCATAAAGAAACACCCTCATTGTTAAATGCCAAGGGGGGTGCCCAATCCCCCTCGGCTTGGCCCCCCCCGCTTGCTTTGTGTGTCGACAGGGGTGCCCAATCCCCATCGGCATAACATCCCCAGCCCCGTGTTGTGTGCCGATGAGGTGCCCAATCCCCTGTCAGCTAAAGACCACCCCAACAGTTAGGTGATGTGCTGGGAGCCCACCCCAGCATGCCAAATCCCCTGCCATGGCATTATTCGGTCCCGAAAGGTGATTTCGCAGTCACTGCACAGAATCACCTTTCGGGGCTGAGTAACAAAATGACAGTGCCACTGTTCATGAGGGGGACTCTCAAAAAGCCTATGTTGCAAATTTGGTGGGAAAAATCCAAACAATTACTGTTTTATGAGCATGCGTCGCTCAGCCCCACTACATGCGCAGCTCGTGAAATTGCGCCAATTAATTTTGCACACCAGATTCTCAACATTGCCATTTTACTGCACCTTCCTGTGAACTGTACAGCTGTCATTTTTCACATCCTGGCCAAGATATGTTTTCACACTTCTGGAGCAGAATAGAGCAGTCGCTGTGCGAAATCAGTGTTTGGGACACATTACAAAAATGTCAGTGACACTGTTCATGAGCAGATGTCCTAAACTGCCTGATTTGAAAATTTGGTGACAATACTCCATAAAATGACTGTGTTACGAGCATGCATTGCGCAGTTTGCACGCACGCTCGTAAGTTTGCAAACTTATAATATTTTCACTCCAGATTTTCAACAGTGCCATTGTTCTGCACCTCCTAATGAACAGTACAGCTGTCATTTTTCATATCCTGACCAAAATCTGTTTTCGCAGTTCCGGCACAGAATAGCGTGGTCGCTGTGGAAAGCCCGTTTTTGAGACACATTTTGAAAATGGCAGTGACATTGTTCATTAGCAGATGTCTTAAAATGCCTATGTTGAAAATTTGGGGGCAAAAGTCAATAAATGAGTGTTTTATAAGCGTGCATTGCGCAGTTTGCATGCACGAACGTGACTTTGTGAATCTGTAATAGTTTCATTCCAGCTGTTCATCATTGGCATTTTTCCATGCCTCCTCTTGAACATTACAGCTGGCTGAAATGTGTTTTCACATGTCCAGAGCAGAATTGCACTGTCGGTGTGCGAACTCAGTTTTCGGGACAGTTTGAGGAAATGAGGGTGACACTATTCATGTGCAGAGGTCCTAAAATGCCTACGTTGAAAATTTGGTGCCAAAAGTCCATACAATGACTGTGTTGCAAGTGTGCATTGTGCCGTTTCCACGCACCCTTTTAACTTCGTCAATCTGCAATATTTTCATGCCATATTTTCACCACTGGCGTTTGTGTACACCTCCTTATCAGCAGTCCAGCTGCCATTTTTCACAGTCTGCCCAAAACGCGTTTCCACAGCTGTGGTGCACAATGGCATGCTTGCTGTGCAAAATCACCTTTTGCGACACATTAACAAAATCAAAGCACTATGCGTCTCTAGCTCCACCACTGCCAATGCCAGCGCGACAACATTCGGCATTGACAAATGCTTGTTTTTTCCTAGCCACGTAGGCAATAATTTATCCCCTAATAACAGCCTTGTAAGCCTCTCATAGTTTGGTTTTGGAGACTACATCTTTATCATTAATTTTAAAGTAGTCTTTTGTCTGAGACTCCAACATTTTCATATTTTTTTAATCCTTAAGTAGTTGAGTGTCCATCCTCCATCTGTGTGTCTTTTCCCCCTCTACTACCCCAGTCAAAAACCCCACTTATCAATGCATGATCAGAGACAGTGATGTTACTTATCTCTGCTACAGCAACTGTGGTCAGTAGTTTGTTAGATATTTGTAAATGATCTGTTCTACTGTATGACTGGCGCCTGTTGGAAAAGAAGGTATAGTCTCTACCCTTGAGGTGGACTAAATGCCAACTATCTGTGAGAGGTATATCTTGTAGTTGTTTCTTGATTGAGACTCTGGCTCTAGTCTCAAACTGTGTTGCCTTGCTTGATGATTTGTCTAACACTGGATCTACAATCCAATTAAAGTCTCTCCCAAGAATGACATCATATTCTAAGAACTTGGCAAGTTCTATGTAAATCTGGTTTAGAAAAGGTTCTTAACCACTGTTAGGGGCATAAACATTGCACATGACCACTTTTCTTCCTTCAAGTGTCCCTGCAAGGATTTGGAATCTTCTATCCTGATCAGCTGTATGTGAGTGTTTAGTGAAGTTCAACCCCTTATGGATCAGGATGGAAGTTCCATGATTTTTGGTGTTGAAACAACTGTGTTCCTCCTGTACCACCCACATATGCTTAAGTTTTACTGCCACCTCATGTAATAAATGAGTCGCTTGAATAAGATGGAGAAAGCACCGGGGCTGGATAAATTACATCCCAGAGTGCTGAAGGAACTTGAGGATGTCCAGGCGAAACCCCTGGCGGAGCTTTTCACCATCTCTCTGAAGACAGGGTGGGTGCCCCAGGACTGGAAGGTGGCGCATATAGTGCCTATCCACAACGGGGGATCAAGGGAGGTGGCAGGAACTACAGGCCTGTCAGCCTGACACCGGTGGTGGGCAAGGTGATGGCGGGCATTGTCAAGGAGAGGCTGGGGGGGGACCTGGAAAAGTCAGGGTGCCTGGACGATAGACAGCATGGATTCATCCCGGGGAAATCATGTCAGACAAACCTTGTGGAGTTCTGTGACTGGGTGACGAGTGCCTTGGACCTGGGTAGACCAGTGGACGTCCTCTTTCTAGACTTCAGCAAGGCATTTGACTCTGTTCCTCACATGGGCCTGTTGGATAAGCTTGTAGAAATGGGGGCGGGGAACCAAATGATCAGATGGATAGGCAATTGGCTCCAGGACCGGACCCAGAGGGTCATAGTTGGTGGGATAGTCTCATCCCCAAGGAGGGCCATTAGTGGGGTCCCATAGGGATCAGTCCTTGGGCCCCTCCTGTTCAACGCCTATGTCTCTGACATAAGGACAGGAATCAGGAGTGAGATGAGTCTTTGCAGATGACTCAAAACTGGGGCGGTGGTGGATGGGAGGAGGGAGGGTGGCCCTACAGGGGACCTGGAGGCTCTGGAAAGATGGTCTAGAAAGTGGAAGCTGAGGTTCAATGCAGGGAAATGCAAGGTACTCCACCTGGGGGCCAGAAACCCAGGCCAAGTGTACACGGGGGGATGCTAAGTCTTGATGGCTGAGAGGGACCTGGGGGTGGTGGTGGATGTCAAGATGAACAACTCGGAGACTTGTAGGAGGGCAGCCAAGGCCAACAGGATGCTGGGATGCATCACTTGGGGATCACCTCCAGAAGGAGGAAGTGATACTCCCTCTGTATAACTTCTTGGTGAGCCTCTCAAGTACTACATGCAGTTTTGGAGGCCACACTTAAAGAGGGACATTAAATTCTGGAGAGGGTCCAGAGGAGGGCAACCAAAATGATTTGGGGTTTGGGGGACAGGACCTATGAGGAGAGGCTTGAAGAGCTAAATATGTACACATTGGAAGAGAGAAGGGACTGGGGAACATGATAGAGGTCTTCAGGTACATGAAGAGGGTAAATAGAAGAGGAACAGTCAGGGTGCTTCGAAGGAAGGAGGAGGGGGCCACTAGAGGGCATGGGTGGAAGCTGGAAGGGAAGATTCAGGGGAGAAAGGAGGAGGTACTACTTCACTGAGAGGGTGGTGGAGCCATGGAATGCGCTGCCTAGGGGGCTGGTGGAGGCAGAGACAGTGGAGGGGTTCAAGAGGGGGTGGGACAGGTACAGGGGAAGGGTTCTGGAAGCAAAACCCAACGCAGCAAGAATATCCAGAACTGGGAAGGGAGAAGCCAGAGAAGGTGAGGGGGACAGCAAGGTCAGCACCCAGGGTGGGGGCTGATCAAACGAGCAGACACAAAAGATCATTAGGCCTATTCTGCTGGCATTTTAGTATGTTAGTATGAATAAAAGCTATGTCAGTTTTGCTTTTATTCAAATAAGTTAGCACATTTTTTCTTTTAATGAGATTAGTTTGTAATTAGCTATGATGCCCAATTTACTCCTTAGTGCTGACTATAATAATAACATAAAATCATACAGTGCTTAACACTCTGAACTGTGGGACCCGCCAGAGTAGTCTGTGCTCCCAGAATCTCCCTGACAGTCTTCTCTGCAGTATCATACTGTGCTTAACCATAAATTGTTTTGTAACCCCTAGGGGGGGTGCTATCCTAAGGGCTACTACCCCTGCCTGCCCTAACTGTGACAGGGTGAGGGGCCCAGATCCGTTGGAGGGGGTGCCTCCACCCTGAGGTCGGGGTTAGAACAGTCGAGATTGACTCAGTCACAGCCCTCTGGGTTGCTGCAACCCTCCTTTCTTCCCACTAGTGGCCCACACAGTTCAATTTCAGTGTCCTTACCATATCCACTTACCCCCCGGCTCAAACCAATCAGCTCACTCCGGGAATCCCCTGAAAAGCAAGATACAGTTACACCACATTCACTGTGCAATATTTCCCCATTAATACACAAACTATCCAGTGTACTTTTGCAAAACAAGCAATCTGATTTATTCAAGGGGAGGCAACAAGGACCGGGGGGGAATCAGGTTGATTAGCTTACCACTACAATATAAGAATGTTCATCTAGGGCTCTGTGCACAGGCCTAACCTATAAGTTACTGTCCACGAGTATCCAAGCCCTAAAGGCTAGTTCCTTGATGCAGCTGGTTGGGGCCCTGACACAGATAAGCATTTAATTCCTACTACGATTTGATGGAGCCAGACGGCTCAGCTAAGGTAGTCAGCAAGGTAACCAGACAATCTTGCCCTTGCTAGTAACATTTAACAGAGTAAAAGTCACAATGATGGGTTCAAGATGGGGCATCAAGAATGAATTGACAGAAGGAGGATCCAATCTGGTAAGTGAAGATACGGAAGCGGCACCATAGACTACATCACAGTAGTCAAAAATGGGAAGGATCATTTTCTGGACAAGTTCTCGCTGGGCCATGGAAAGGATGCAACTATGGTTCCTTTAAAGGGCTCCAAGCTTGGGGCACAGTTTTTTCAGAATGCTGTCAATGAGGCCCAAGAAACTAAGGTGTTGGTCCAGCCAAATCCCAAGGTATCTGAAAGAGGGTGCGTCCTCAAGGATGGTCCCAACAAGGGTGTGGAAAGAGGATAAGGGGTGGAGCATAGACAGCCTCTGCCTAGTGCCGGAGGTCATGGAGACTGTCTTTCTAGCATTTAGGAATAAGTGATGTGAGGCAAACCAGAGCTGAACCTGGTGGAAGTCATGCTGTAGGGTGGTTGCAACTTCACTGGTGGTTTTGCCAGAGGTGAACAAGACAGTGTCATTAGCATACATATGGATAGAACAGGAGGGGGAGCAGACTGAGGGAAGGTCATTTAGAAAGATGGAGAAAAGGATGGAGCCTTGCACAGAACCGTGAGGAACTCCTATAGAGATTGGGAGGGGTGGAGAGATTGCATTCTGAATCCTGACTGATTGTGTTCTGCCTGTGAGATAAGCTCCAAACCAGGTAAAAGCAGGAGTAGACAAACTGGCAGCCATAAGGGAGTTGAGAAGGAGGATATGGGAGACTGTGTCAAAAGCCTTGGCGAGGTTGACAAAGATGGCAGAGGTGATGAGGTCATTGTCCATCCTGGTAAGGAATCAGTGAGCCTAAGGAGGGAGGTGGTAGTGGAGTAGTTGTTCTGAAAACCAGATTGGAATGGGGTGAAGTAAGAGGAGACAGCAAGAAAAGAGGTCAGTTGAGAGAGGATCAGGTGTTCTTGGAGTTTAGCAAGGGCAGGGAGGAGGGAGATTGGGTGATAGCTGGCAGGGGAGGAAAGATTGCCACCCTTATGGAGAGGGAGGACCACCACATATTTCCAGGTCATAAGGATGGAGGAGGATGTAAAGGAGAGATTTAGAATTAGAGAGAAAGGGTAGGCAATAGCTGGGGCTGAGAGGTAAAGAAGTTTAGGGTTAAGGTAATCTGGAGAGGAGCCTTTGGAGGGATTAAAAGAGAGGAGGGTCATTAGTGTCTCCTCAGGGGAGATAGGACAGAATGAGAAAGGTTGGGTGGGTATGGGGGGGTTGAGTGGTAGGAAAGGAAGAATGAGTGGAGAAGAGGCTTAAAGGGAAGGGATTTTAGAAGGGCTGAGGCACAGCAGGTGTAGTATGAGTTGAACTCCTGAGACACTATGCAAGGTTCAAACTCTAGTGTGTTGTTTATATTAAGTTTGGGGGTGGGGGATGCGGGGAGAAATAGTGAGTGGACTACTTTCCAAAATTTGGAGGGAGTTTATGTTATTGAGGGAAGAGGATTTAAAATATTCAGACTTAGCAAGTCCAATTGCTTTAGTACAAGTGTTTCTTAGCCTTCAATAGAAGGGCTGATGGGAGCTAAATCACGCTTAATCACGCTCCCTGAGGTAGGTCATTAATTCAGGGATGATCTAGGGATGATGGATACCGTTAGACTCTAATGCATTTGAATGGAGCATGGAAGTCCCAGGTAGCTATAAATCTGTTTCTGAAGTAAGTGAGAGCTTGAATGATGGAAGTGGCGGATGTAATTGGGAACCAATCAGAACTGGATATATCATTGAGGAGAGGGTTTAAGTCAAGGGAACTGAAAGAGCGCAGTTGCAGAATTTTATGTGGTGATTTAGGTCTGTGGACCTTCCTGACCATGAAGATAGGGTGGTGATTGCTGAGGGAATCCGGGAGGATGCTGGACTTGATGACTCATGAGGGTGGGAAGAGAGAGCCCAGTCTAACAGCGAGTGGTTTGGGGTTTTGTGATTTAGTCGGGTAGGCTGTTGGATGAGTTGGGAGAGATTTAGAGCAGAAATATCACTTTGTGTCTTAGAAGTGGTTGATGACAGCCAGTTTGGATTTATATTACCTAATGCATAAAGCTCACCTTTGTGTGAGACAGAAGCTGTAGAGGTGATGAGGTCAATAGATTCAGAGGGCTTGATACTTGGGTGACAGTAGATACCAGCAATAAAGATAGTGAAGGAGAAAGGCAGGGCAATATTTAGTGCCAGGTCTTCGTAAGTGGAGGGTAAGGCAGACGAGAGAATGGTAGTGTATTGGAGAGAGGACTGGATATACATGGCCACTCCACCTCCCCTACCTGCCCTATCCTGTCTGACTAAGGAATAGACTGGGATGGCAATAGAGGGCTCAGAAATTTTAGCATTCAGCAAAGTTTTATGTAACCCCCTTGCAAATGGGGTTCCTAGAAATGCCAGTCTGGGTTTACCTTAGCCCGTTTTGTTCTGTTCTTCTCCTGACTTGGCTTCAAATTTTTCTGGCTGCCTCCAGGGTAGCTATGTTCAGCTCCAGCCGAAAAGTAAAAAATTAAAATGTTTTAAATAATGGAAGTGTTGCTGCTTGTTGGGAATATGTTGTACATGTGGGAAAAAGTGTTTAAAGTTAAAACTAATACTGTTTCCTTGGCAATTCCAGTATTGTGGGACTCTATGTGTCAGTCTGTCAGCTGCTGCAGGGGGAGCTTGCAAAAGCACAGTAGCGACAGAAAAAGTAAAGGAGCCACATTCTTTATCTGTGCAGCGACTACAAGTGCAGCCTTTAAGCTATAGAACTGTGTGGCATTTGGGGCAAATAATTACTTCTTTCTGGCTGCACCAGGACATTATTCAGGACTGTATCTAATCTGCTATAAGGGACAGTGGGTTAAGCAGCCATTGCCAGCAGTACAACCAATTGGAATTGCAGCAACAGAAAGCCAGGACTTGTGGGACATTCACTGCATCTCATGGGAAAGCACCCAAGTGCTTATAGGGGCTTACAGGGACATTATTTTTGGCACAAATTCCACAACCCAATTGTGCCTCGAGTGTTCTAATTGACAGGTCCTTCAGCAACTTGGAGACATGTCACCCCATCCCTGCTACCAATCAGGAGTCGAGCTAGGAGCTCTATAAAGAGACAATGTTGCCAGTTTGTCTGGGAGATTCATTCAGAGATGCAGAGCTGAGAGAGCAGCAGAGCAGGCTCCAGCTTGCTGGGAGCCCCCCTTGGGGGAGGGGCTCAGGCTCCAGCCATGCCATCAGGCCTGGGCCACTTAATTCAAGCCTATTCAGTCTTCAGAGGGCATTTGTTATTTTCTTCAGTTAACAGTCAACTAGTTACAGTAATTGTGCTTTCTGCAACAGCTAGTCTGGAGGTTGCCAGTACTGTCCTCCAGAGGCTAGCCTTCCCTCCCACGTCAGGGAAAGATGTGGACCGAAGAATTAGGTGTCCAGCTGCGGTGAGAGCGCTGACCAGACCAGATGACATCATACAGTGGTAAGAGCACTGACCAAGTACCTCAGCGGTGAGAGAGCTGAAGAAGTCTTCAGGATGCCTTCGATTGCGGATGAGACCCATGGAGGACCTGAGTGAGTACCCTCGTACCTCCCGGTGCGAGGGAGAAGTTAAGCAAGTAATCTTGAGGGCTCCGTGCCCCACTAAGGGATGTGTGCTGTTAAATGTGAAGTATTATTGAAGTCATCAGTCTGGGCTACTAACCCCATAAGAGACTGCCTAATTCAAGTAATGGATGCACCTTGTCTGTGGCCCAAATGGCTAAGTTACAGATGCAGCAAGATGCTGGGCTTAGTAAATCATATAAATGTGTAGCTATGGGTTAGAGTCCTGCCATCGTGGAGCTGTCTGCCAAGACGCGCTTGCCACTTCATGAGACGGAGGCCCTAGGACATGTTAATGTCAAAGATACCTTAAAGAGAATGTACCTGTGTCTGCACAGAATTTCGTCTAAGAGCACTTGTTATAAGTGTTAAATGGCTAGACGTGATGGATAGAACTCCGATTGTGGATAATGTTCTTGGTATATAGAATGTACTGGATGTGACTGCCTGTGACTAAAGTATGGGATGCTTGATAGAAGTGTCGTTACCAACTTACTCTGGATGGATGCCTTTTGGTATATAAAGTACTGGATGTGGCCGTGTTTAAACTGCATTTAGGATGCTTGACAGATGCATCACTCTCATTGCATTGGATGGGACCTTCAAGTATTGTGCTAAATGTTCTGGATGTAAGATCCACATAGTTTGTTCTGAAATGCTCAGAAGTCTGCAAGTGCAGGGCAATCCCTGCTTTGTCTGCTAAAGTGCAGGGTAATCCCTCCTGTGGTTGTAAATAGTAATTTGCTGCTTTACAAAAATCTGTTTCCAAGTTGCCCCCTCCCTCAAATTAATAGCCAGCCACCTCGACCAGCTGCAGCTCCATCAGGCCTGCAACATCTTGGACTGTGGTATGTTTAACCAGTATGGTATGAGATTGCTAGGTTTCTGCTGTATCTGGGACTGGTACCAGTGTGGGTACTATTAATAATTATGTTTAACATCTGATTTATCAGCAGCTAGGTAGCCAGGGCTCTGGATGTCTTAAGTCGAATGGTAAAATGTGATTTATGTCTGCCTTTAACATGTAACCACCCAGCTGCAGGGTTCACCAGCAAAATTCCGAAATGATCTATGTACATGTGTAATATGGTAAGATAACCTCTACTCCTCCTGTTTCCCTTTCCTAGCTCCTTTATTACCCCCAAAATAAATATCTTGTTGTTGTTGTTTGAAATCTTGTGTGAGCATATTATTAGAGAGAGTCTTTAATTCAAAATGTGGAAATGTCGGGAACTGTGTATTGGGGCATGTCTGGGGAAGGTAACTGGTCATTGTGGGTGGTGTAGTAGCTCAGGGAGCTACACCCAGTACCCTCTCGCCCACGTAAAGCACCCTGAGTGGAGGCACTGCGCAAAGGTTTTATAAGCTAGCAAACCCAACCCCCTTAGCCTATGTTCGGGGTAGTAGGCAGGGGTGAAACACTGGGGGAGGTGCCGCCCAAGGGTTACATTTAGTTAAGAGTAGAATGACTGGAGTGAGGGAGATTATCATCAGCTGTAACAGATCAATTTTTGGAACAAGGCTGCAGATATTTAAGTGAAGGATCTTTAGGTCTTTTGGGAGGGCAGAGGTGGTGTTGGAAGGTTGTACTTTAATGGGAGGAAAGCAGTTTGGGGGGGAAGGGACCAGGATTGAGATGTACATTTCCTGAGGCAAGTAATAGAAGTGTGAGTATAAGGAAGGGTAGTTTAGGATATTTGTGGTGGGCAGAGTATTCGTAATGTGTTTGAGGGGGAGGGTGGCTGGGTGAGTGGATAATCAGGAGATGAAGGAAAGCGAGGTGGCTAGAAGCAGTGAATAATATTGCAAGGGGTATATGGAGGAAGTGAGTCCAGAGTTTTTGAGGGGAAGAGAGGGTAATGGCAAGAATGAAGGAGGGGGCTAGGAGATCGTGGGGGGAGGGAGAGGGAGCAGGATTTTTAAATTGAGAAGTTTGTGGAGTTGTGTTAGAGATGATGGAAAAGAAAATTAGAAGGAGGGGAAGTGGGGAAAGGAGGTGGGCATGCTGTAGTTAGACGTGGGGCACTTACTGGTCAGGGTAGGATGGACAGTGGGGGAGTGCAGGACAGTGAAACTGCCAGAGGGAACTGACAGCCACTAGTAAGTTGTGCAAACCTGGGGGAAAAATAGATAGTTAGAGATAGGCCTTGACATAAGTAGAAGAGAGAGAGGGCAAAGACTGGTGAAAAGGGATAGATTGACCATACAATAAGTGAAATGAGACAGGGATTGGATTGGGTGAGTGCACTTATAACTGGGCCCTCTAGTGGCTAAAAGATATGGAAGCACGTAGGCATGGCGACACCACCGCCACAGCTACACCACTAAGGAGTGATACTGAATGCCGACAGCTGCCGCAGAGAAAAGGGAACCACAGCGACATGCCCCTGGAGCATCAGCAGGTGTGCCAACAGAGCACAAAAGCATCGGTCACACCCACAAACACCACCTCTGCGACCCCAGGGAGAATGGAGTCGGGATTCATTGAGAGCGCGAAAGGCAACAAACTGCTGGTGGTGAGTGGCTATACATACCAGCGGGAGAGAAGCGATGGGGGGAGGACCTACTGGAAGTGCTGCGACTATGCGGCAACCTGGTGCAAGGCCTGAGCGGTCTCCATCACAGAGGTGACCCGACCATCTCAGGCACCCACAACCACGTACCGGATTCAGCCTCGGTGGGTGTCCAGAGGGTGCATGCCACAGTGAAGAGGTGGGCCAGGGACACAAACAAGACTTCCTAGCAGATAGTTTTCGCCTGCTGCACAGGCGTGAATGAGGCTGTGAGGGGCAGCCTACCACCCAACCCCTCCTGAAATGGGCAGCCCAATGATGCAGCACAGCCATCGATGGGCACCACTGGACCTCCGAGACACTAATGGAGATGGTGATGCCAGAGGAGTATCGCAGGACAAAAGGGGGGGGCATTCCTGCTGTACGACTCGGAGGGCACCAGTGACCACAGGTTCCTGCTGTACAGCACCTCCAGGAACATGCACTACCTGCCCGCTGCCACACCTGGCTTGGTGATGGCACATTCAAGTGTTGCCCATGCCTCTTCCAGAAATTATACACCCCGCATGGGGTCAATGGCACCATGGTCCTGCCTGCCGTGTACATGCTGATGACTAACAGGACCGTGGGTGCCTACACGGCGGTGTTCAGTAAGGTGGCAGAGCTCTGTCCTGCAGGCAGCCCACAGCATATGCTAAATGACTTCGAGATGTCCTCCAACAGGACACTGCAGACAGTGTTCCCACAGGTGGAGGTGCATGGCTGCTTTTTCCACCTGTGCCAGTGTGTATGGCGGCACATACAGCAGACTGCAGAGCTAGCCTGCCTGTACAGAGATGACAGTGTGTGCTCATGCATCTCTGCATGCTTTCTACACTGGCCTTTGTGCCACCTGAAGATGTTGTGTCCACTTATAAAGAGCTCCGCAGCTGGCCCTATTTCACGGAGCATGAGGAGACCCTAGCGCCAGTCCTCGATTATTTCAAGGACGCATGGTTGGGTCGTCCTGTCCACAGTGGCCAACGCTGCAAGTCACTGTTCCCCTTCCTGGTGTGGAACTGCCATGCCTCTGTCTCTGAGGGGATACCCCACATGATCAACTCAGTTGAGGGCTGGCACAAGGCCTTCAGTGCTCTGCTTGGTGCAGCACACCCCACCCTATGGCATTTTCTGGAGGTCCTACGAGGGGAAGCAGCAGCTAACTGAGGTGAAGAGGCAACAGGCAATGTCCGGCCAGCCAGTGGGGCAGTCCTGTAGGCATTGGAGGGAATGCTCCCACCGGGTCACTGACCTCATCATCCAGTACAGCACCCAGAGCTGCAAGGACTACCTCATGGGGCTGGCGCTCAATATTAGCCTCCAGGTCTGACCACTGGGGTGGGGGGTGGGGGCCACTGGCACCAGCTGCCTGTGTACCATCTCTTGGCTGGCACCTGATCCATTATCTGCTCCATCCCATGGCACCCCATCCATGCCTGTGGCAGGGATATCAGCCACACCAGCACCGGTGTGTTTATGGGGGCCTGTGTTGTGTTCCTTGTGGCTCAGCTGGTGTTTGCCTGCCTTGTTGTGCCACTGTGCATTTGGCCATGCCACTGCCAGGCACCGTTCTGTCTGTGGGTGGTGCAGTGTATGTCCCTGCCTTGCTGTACACCAGTCAGCTCTGTTGCGTCGCCCTGTGGACCGACGTACTTTCTCCTGCTGTCCACCTGCCTCCATGCATGTCAGTGTGCTCACCATCGTGGTCTGGGATTCGGGGAGGGGGTCACTCGCAGTGCTTTTGTGCTCCTAGTGGCGGCAGTCTGTGGTGCACCATACTGTGGCCAGTCATGTCGGTAGCTGTCGTGGTGTCAGCATCAGGTGCTGCATCGGTGGCCTGTCCGTTGGTCTCTTGTGCCTCAGAGCTGTTTACTGCATTCTCCTGGTGTCTCTGTGGGGGATGTCAATTGGGTGGTTGTCGCTGCTCTGTGGTGCTTCCAAAAGATATAATCTGCTAATGAAAAAGTAAAAAAAAAAAAAAGGTTAAGTTGGTCGATGGTAGTGACATAGTCCAGTCAGGAGGAATTGAAAATGCTGGGCAGAATGAGGAGCCAGACAAGGAGCTTGTGGACCACAGGTGACCAATAAGAGCTGTCCCAAGAGAAAGACAATTGTCCATTGAAAATTTACAGAGACAGCCACGCAGCCTTGAGTTCTCGGAACACTGTCTGGGCAGTACCTACAAGCAAGGGCCCGGGGAGTGTGGCAGCAGGCTGTTCTTACTGTGGAGGCATGTAGATCCCTGTCTTAGGCAACCACGGAGGCATTGTTAGTCCAAAGGGCTATGAGAGGATGCTTGCAAGCAAAAGTGTGGCAGCAGGTTCTTCTCACCATGGAGACGTGTATCCCTGTTGGAGGATTTCTGTATGTACCAGAGCTAACCTCATCTTTATATTAAATTCCAACTAAAGACACATTTGATGGTATAAGTAAATGAATAAACCCATGTGAGCCCTTCACATTATCTAGCCAGGGTAGATCATTAGGACCAAAAGAAAAAAATACAATAAGATTTCCATTTTCCAAGTAATGGGCACTCTATTAAGAGCATGCCTGTCACCCATTACATGTTACAGATTTCAGATGCTGTCTTGGATCAACACTAACTTGTATTCCCTATGCAGTTCACTGTAACTCCACCCATATCAACCCTTCTCAATGTGGACAATGGTGATATCTCTTTAGGATCCTTTTACCACAAGGCACCACTACACCATTGTAGATTCTGTGTACTTATCCACCTTAGCTGCAAAGCCTGGGGATGTTCCATTTGAACCAATTATGGACAAGGTTTGCCTCACTATTAGAATTAAGGATCCTGAGAAATCATTATGCAAAAAAATTTGGGGTATCTTGGGTCCTTTCCCAGTATACCCATCTGGACCACCAGTACTTGTTAATCCCAGAATTCCCATACTTAGTGAACCTGAATGGAACTAGCAGTAATCTGAAAAGTTTCCTCTCCTTGTTACTGGTAAAATTATTGAACCACTCTGCTCCAACCAGACTAACCCCAAACCCTGGGCAAAAAGGCAAACCAGGCCTATTAAATACAAACATCTAGTGTTCTAATTATACTAAAATATATTATTTCTTCTAACCTTCAGAGCGACAAATACCCCTTCAGGGCCTGAATGCACATGCACATTTCATAATCCACATTGAAAAATACACATGGGGATCTGGCAACCAAGAGCCACAGGGCCAATTACACACCTTTAGGAATACATGTTCTAGTAAAAATTAGAATACTGATAACTTGAGTTGAGTATCTTTGAAGTGAAAAATTCACCAGATGGTCTGGATTGTGAAAACATGAAAACCAATCCAGAACCCTTTTTCCTATACCCTTCCCTTTGTTACTTGATAGTAAAATTATAGCATTTTAAAATTGAATAAAATCTACTCCTGATGCAAAATGGTGCAGTTAGTTCTTGGGCCATTTAGTAGTCACTCAGGTGAGAAGAATGGACCAGTCTCCTTTCCTTAAAAGTAAAATAAAGACAACATTGTAATGTCTGAAGTGGAAGAGGGACAGCCTCAAGTTTCACCATGGAGCTGGGTGGTTTCCATAGTGACCAAGCCGCCCAGGGTGTGAGTCACAACTGTGATGTAATCACGCCTTCAGGCATGAACACCCTAGGTTCTGCCCCTTAGACACCTTCAGAAAGAAGGTAGCAAATTTTTGAAGTGAACAGTGGCATCTTGAGTAATAGTGTGCGCATGGATTAAAATATGCATGGAGCCAGAAGTTCAGATTAAGTTCTTGAATACCAGTAACAAGTAAGTCAATTAGAGAAGGAGGGAGGGCAGGATAGCAGACAACATGGTTTTGTGCCTGGCAGATCGTGTCAAACTAACCTTGTGGAGTTCTATGAATGACTAACATCTGAACTGGACAGTGGAAGGCTGGTGGATGTACTATTTTTAGACTTTAGCAAGGTGTTTGACTCAGTCCCCCACTTTGGCTTGGTGGGGAAACTGACAGGGTTGGGGGTGGGCCCATTGATAGTAAGATGGATACGAAACTGGCTAACTGGTCACATCCAGAGAATCATGGTCAGTGGGGAGCTCTCGAACCCTAAAGGAGTCAGTAGCAGGGTACCACAAGGCTCAGTCCTGGGTCCAATCCTGTTTAATGCATACATATCTGACATCAGGGAAGGAATAGGGAGTGAAATGAGTCTCTTCCCTGATGACTCTAAGATGACAGCATAGTTGCTGGGGAAGAGGGGAGGTTGGCCATGCAGGGGGATATAGAGACCCTGGTCAGGTGGGCTCACACCTGGAAATTAAATTTAAATTCCTCCAAGTGCAAGGTATTGCATCTAGGGTGGGAAATCCCAATCACATGTATACCCTGGGAGTGGAGGCACTAGAGGTTTCTGCGGGGGAAAAAGACCTAGGAGTCATGGTGGATGCAAGTATGAATAACTCTGAGCAGTGCAGGAGAGTGGCTGCCAAATCAAACAGGATGTTGGGATGCATCTCAAGGGGCATCACCTCGAGGAGCAGGGACATGATTCTGCTGCTGTATAATGGGCTGGTTCGACCACACCTGGAGTCATACCTCTCAACCCTGTGTCCCTCAAATGTGGAACACTGCCTCTCAAAATGTGGAACAAATGAGTAAAATGTGGAACACTTAATCAAATCTTTACCTAGGAGGCTCAGAACACTGTTAAAATGTTTGAATTTATGTTCAGAAAGTCTGTTATTAATTGAATAATATATTTTTTGCATCATTTACTATAGATTTTTGCTTCAAAATGTTAACACTGAATGTGGAATAAGTCCTCACAATGTGGAACAGGGAGCTTTTATGAAGTAAAATGAGGAACGTTCCTCGTAATGTCGTACAGTTGAGAGGTATGCCTGGAGTACTGTGTGCAGTACTGGAGGCCGCATTTAAAGAGGGACATACAGCTTCTGGAGAGGGTCCAGAGGAGGGCTACCGAGATGATATGAGGACTAGGGGATCTGATGTACAAGGGAAGACTGGAGGAGCTCGGCCGGTTTTCACTGGAGGAGAGGTGAGACGGGGAAACATGATCGAGGTCTTTAAGTACCTCAAGGGAATAAATAGGGTTAATATTGAGGGGATGTTTAGGCTAAAGGAGGGAGGTATCACCCGAGTACATGACCTGAAGTTGGAAGGTGGTAGGGTGAGGGGGCAAAAGAGGAGGAGGAGGTTGTTCACTGAGAGGGTGGTGGAACCACGGAATGCACTGCCCAGAGAGCTGGTTCAGGCTTCCACGGTGGAAGGGTTTAGGAGAGGGTAGGACAGATACAGAAAGGGGAAGTATCAAGTGAAGGCCTGTCCTAGGAGGGCGGGGAGGGATGATAGGTGTTCAGGAACAAAAGGGGGTAAACCTCGGTATCCAGCTAGGGATCTGTGGTTTGAGCAGACTCGATAGACCATACGGCCTAATCTGCTGGCAATTAGTATGTTAGTATGTTAATAAATACTGCACCTCTGATTTTATGTTTTAGTCTAAGAATTAGATTTATAAAGATAAGCAAAACCCAAACCGAAAACTAAACAATGTTAAAATATTTTTTAAGAAGTGCTGAGAGAAGAAAAAATGTCTGAAGTTTAAAGACGGTTTGTCACAGGTACTAGAAAGTGCTTTTTGCCAAAAATTTAAAAATAAATAATAGAAAAGATGGGAAAGTAAGATGAGTAATCTCAAAATAAAGTTTATATAAATTTTTTTCACAGAATGTACTGGGTCCACATACCACGAATATTAATGAAATATGGTGTACCCAATGTTGAACAGGTTTGTTCCCACCTCAAGTTAATATATTATTATGGCATATAAGAAAGTTGTAAAAATTGATTATTATGGAAGCAGATAAATAAAAATATATATTTCTTAACTTATGTAACAGATACGTCTGATTAAAAACAGCAGTTCAGTTTTATCTGATGAAGGGGACACAAGGGTCCTGAAACATAAAAAAAAGTAAAATTATATGAGCGTTTACCAAAGAAGATTGAAGTACTTGTGGAAATAAAATGAAATAAACCTAAAGGAAGTGGTTTTATGGATTGCTTATACTGGGGTTGAGTACCACATTTCTTTGTACATGCAAATTTCAGCCAGTATATACTCATTACATAAATAATATATGCTCTCAATATCATAAAAATACCCAGGACAAAAGAACACCTTATAAAAATAGGGCTTATAATACTTTCCTAGCTAGCACACAGGCATTTAACAGCTTCTAAATAGCTTCTATATATAGAATTAATATGGTTTTACCTGATAAAACCCTGCCTGCATTAAATATTCAAAGTGACATCACCCTAATTAGGACAACTCACCCTTATAAAATGAATGACAAGATAAACAAAAAATATAATAAGGCATATCAAACATAAAAAATGATCTTACTGCTACTAATTTAGTAAAAAAAAAAAAATGTAAGATTAGTAAAAATAAAACCCAGCCAAATAGAAACTTGAAAGTCTTCGTTTAAATGCCAGAATCCATCAGGTTATAAATTAGCATGTAATAGTTATTATGGGTCCATGCTCTGTAAATACTGTTATTAGATTTGTAATGTTTGAATTCCTTTTCAGTTTCAAGGACTAGGAAATAGTCAAGCGTAATAATTGCTTCACAGTCCAACTATTAGGGGAGCTTAATTTTGCTTGTTTAAATCACTGTCAGGTTTACACAGTCAGTAAGTTTTCTAGTAAAGGTAAGTAATTTAAAGCAATACCTCAAAATCCAGAGTCACCATGAGGTGTTTTACTTACTTCAAAGAAATTTAATGAAACTCTCAAGGATATTCAGCCATAGTTTGTCACAATAGTTTTTAAATCATTACACTGCTGTCTGAAAGTGCTAGCCCTTTCAAAAGCTGAATAAAACCCAACGGCCTCATATATAAAACCTTGTGTAGCACCACAGAATAGAACCTCTTATGCATCCACTGGTCACAGTGACTATGTTAGTATAAAATTAAGAAGGAGGTGCAGTAGCCAAACTTTGCTTTATACTGGGTGTTGAAAATCCATACATTTTTCTTACAGTATTTAAGCCAATTTTCAATCAAAAATGTACATGCTTCTCCTTTTAGGGGTAGTCTCTGTCTCCTAAATGTCAAGTGTCTAGCAGCATACATGCATAATCCACCTGGATTCCATTGCCTGGAAGACAGTTGATAAATCACCAGGATGTCTTAAAAATTGGTGCACATTGTCAATTGCTGACTCCTTTTTGGCAGCTTCCCATCAGCCTGCACATTAACCCCATCTGGCTCCCTTCTCCAATTCTGAAGCAGCTGCACCTGTACTTGCAATTTATGCAGAGAAAAATGCTCCGAAGCAAAGTAACTTTGGGGTTACCAGACCCAAACCCAAGAATAATCAAGCCCCCGGGGCAACATTAGCATACCTTTCAACAGGTAAAACAAGTATTTCTCCTTTAAAAGTGCTATCAGCATCCTGGATATCCTCTTTTCCTCTCCTGGACATCCTCTTTTCCTCTCTCTAATGCCAAAATCCCCTTGGACATGGCATTTCTCTGGCTCAATGTATTACATCACAGCACTTGTCCCCAATAGCCACAACTCCCCACATTGAGGACGACTGCACTCACTATCAAATACACAGAGCCAACAATGAGCCAAAGCTCCTCTCAAGTGGCCCAAAACCCTAAGTGGGCATAAAAACTATTTCTGCACAAGCTTTGCAAACTTCACACTACTGGCAGCATGCTCATACCTGGGATTCCCGGGGAGCAGAATAGCGATACGGCTTCAGTGCAGTAAGCCAAATATATATTTAACAGCAGTTTCATTCATCAAATTCAACAAACAGATTAGCTGACAGTTTGTAACAAAGAAACTCACAAATGCCACAATGGAGTAGGAGCTGAGGGGAGCAGAGCAGCATTGCAGTCATCTTGCTCACATTGGAGTAGATGGGAGAGCAGTAGTCAATAAGGGGGAGAAGATTGCCTTGCACAATTGCAAGGTGCAGGTATGTCTTTTTGCAGATGATACCAAAATCTGTAATATGGTGGACACTCAGGAATGGTGGAAAGAATGCATAGGGACCTTGGAAAACTTGAGGAGTGATCAAAAGCATGACAGTTGGGGTTCAATGCCAAAAACTGCAAAATTATACACCTAGGGCAATGGAACCCAGGAGCTGCAATTAGAATGGGATGGACGTTAGCAAGAAAGGGACCATAGGGTTATCATATCTGATGAGCCCAAAGTGGCAGGGCAGTGTGGTGTACAAAGCAGTGGGTAGGGCCAGTGAGATACTAGGATGCATAAGGAGACATATCTTCAGCAGGAAGACGGAGGTGGTGTTGCCATTACATTGCTCAGTAGTGAGATGCCACCTGGAGTACTGTGTCCAGTTCTGAATGTTGCACCCCAGAAAGGACATAGAGAGGGTGGAGGCAGTCCAGAGGAGGGCAACTAAAATGGTGCAGGACTTGCCTCAGAATCCCTGCCAGGAGAGACTAAGAAATCTCAACATTTACACCCTGGAAGAGAGGAGAGAAAGAGAGGACATAATAGAGGCCTATAGAGACCTACAAGTACTATATGGGGTGAACAGGCTTGCAAAACTGGAGTCTCTTTTAAAGAAGGTAGAGTATCAGGACCAGTGGGCTTGTGATGAAGCTGAGGGGGGGTTAAGAAGGATGTGAGGAACTACTTCTTAAAGAAGGTGATGGCAGATAAGGACCATGTGGCTCAACAAGTCTGCGACTTTTCCCTACCCAATACAATACCACAGACCCTAGCTGATCTGCAGCTTGCCCTCTCTTCCCTATTGCAAGAGTATTCTTATGCCTATCCCATACATTCTTCAATTCCCCAACCATTTTTGCTCCCATCACCTCTGCAGGGAGGGTGTTACAAGCATACTTCACTGAAAGAGTGCTGGATGCTACCAGGCGTTTGTTACACTCTGGCATCTAGATGCTAAAAATGCTCCCAGGCCACTTACTTTCCCTTGTCCACATCTCCTGATGTACTTACTCCCTCAGGAAGTCTGACTTTGTGTATCTAGATGTCCCCAGGACACGTACTTCCTTTGGCAAAACTGCCATCTCCTATACCCTACCAACTGATTGGAACAATCTACAATCTACTCTGAAGCTTACCTGCCTCATATCTGTTAATGCCTTTAAAATCTTGACCATGAGATTAAAGAAATATGTAACTGTCATAGGCTGTATACCTAGTCTCTGCTAATGGTTCCCTAGTCTTTGCCCAGTCCCTTACCCCCCAGGCCTATCACAACACCCCCCCATTCTTCCTTGTCTCCCTCACTCTGCTACTCCTCCCTATCATCCCTCCCTCTTGTCTAGTCCCCACCTCCCCTCCTATCTCTTCTTTTCCTCCAGCTTCACACTACCTGTACGTCAGTACTTAATGAACTCTCTCTCTCGTGGCCATGTACCTATGTAACTAGTATCCACCTTAAGGCCTTGCACTTTATTTATTGCTTTAGTTCAGTCACTGTCATTTACATGTCTCTATTCCATTTTTACTCTAGCTGTGCATGATGCACACTTGAGGCCATTGTTATTTACTGTTTACTATACCTGCTTTACTTAATGTATTTCACGTCTGTATAAACTCATCTTACTACTCCTACTTACTACTAATTTTCTGTATTAGAAATCAGAAATCTAGAAAGACATCCAAGAATGTTGTACAAATTAGAGTCTTTAAACAGTTTGATTATGTTCAATTTATGCAGGAATTAGAAAATTATAACTGGGAGAGACTAGAACTAATTCCCAGTGTGGGGGATGCGTGGGATATGTTTCCAAAGGATTTAATACAAATTTGCAATAAACATGCTCCTATAAAAACTAGGTTGATAAAATCAAACAAAGCGCCATGGTATGACTCAGGTTTGTTTAAAATTAAAAGAGCTAGAGATAAGGCATGGAAACAAGCTAAATTAGCAAAGAGAGACCAGGACTGGCATAAATATAGGCAATTAAGAAATTTATATACAAAGGAAATTAGAAAGGCTAGATTGGCTTATTGTAATAAAAATTGTCTAAAGAAATGATGGAAAACTCAAGAGTATTTTGGAACACAATAAATAAGATGCATAAGGGACTTAGCTTGGGATATCCTAATCATTTCCTAATTAATGGTAATAAGATGGATTTGGGAAACAAGGTAGTTAATGAGTTTAATACCTTTTTACAAATATGGGTATTAATGAATTACAATTGGGTGGAGGAGATGTAAATCAGGTTCTACAGAGAAATTCCCAGGCAAATGATACAGATAGAGTTTATGTACAATCTGGTACAAGCTGAGTTTAAGTTTACTTCTATTACTAGAGGAGATGTTAGGATTTATTATTTCAAATTAATACTAATAAAGCAGAAGGTATGGATGGTATCCTAATATCTTATTAAAGTATGCAGCCCCTATTATTGATTTACCCTTAGCAAACTTATTTAATTTGTCTCTTCTCTCTGGAGTTACCTCAAACTTGAAGACTGCCAAGATCGTGCCAATTTATAAGACAGGATCTAGGTTATTATTAGAAAATTACAGACCAATTTCTCTTTTACCAACAATTTCTAAAATTTTGGAGAAAATAGTTGCAAAACAATTACAGGTATATCTGAAAGATAATGAAATCCTTAACAGTTATCAATCTGGCTTTAGACCCGAGCATGGAACAAACACTGCCCTTATAAAGGTCACAGGAGATATAATGGAGAGTATGGACAGGGTGATGCCAGTGGGAGCAATTTTTGTTGACCTTTCAAAGGCCTTTGACACGCTGGACCATGGCATCCTCCTGTCCAGACTAAAAACCTGTGGTATGTCTGAGTCGGTTATAAATTGGTTTCGAAATTATCTTGACTCAAGATTGCAGCAAGTGACTATTAGAGAGTGGTCATCTGATTTGAAATTGATTGTGTCAGGAGTCCCACAAGGATCCATTTTGGGTCCTATACTATATAATTTATATATGAATGATTTGGGGTTTGAACAACCAAAGCTACAATACCATCTTTATGCTGATGATACAGTTGTATATTTTGCTGATTCATCAATGAGAACTATTCAAATAGTATTACAAACAGGCTTTGATCAGTTACAGGAATTTTGCTTAGATCTAAATTGGTTTTGAATGAAAAAAATCTCAGGTAATGGTGTTTCATAGGGTTCTGGGTCTAAAACTGAATATGAGGGGTTACAAATTAAAACATTTTCAGGAAGAATCTTGCAACAAGTTGTTAGTTATAAATATCTGGGAGTGTATTTAGATACAAAATTTAAATGGGACAGTCATATAGATAATACCTTGACTAAAGTTGGTAAGTGCTTGGGGTCATTATATAGAGTAAGAAATAGTATGTCTTTGGAAATTAGAAAATTAGCTGTAACTGTTGTTGTATTACCCATATTGGAGTATGGTAATTTGATATATATGGGTGCGTCTAAAGAGCAACTACATAGCTTGATGTTGTATAATAAATTAATTAGATTTATACTGGGAGCTGCAAAGAGGGCACATAGAGTAGATATGTATAAAGAATTAGACTGGCATACTTTGTCTCAAAGGCGGGCTCTTAGTACAATTAGGTTAATGTTAAAATGTATCTCAGGAAAAGTCCCTAAACATATGGCTGAGTCCATTAAAATAAAAAGACCTATTGAGGGTCTGCGCTCTGCTAATTACTTGGACTGTGCAGTCCCAAGTCGTAGAACGGCTTGGGGGGATAAGCATTTTTTTAATATTGGACCTTCCATATGGAATAAATTGCCTGGGAAGTTTAGACCCCTTCAGGGAAATTTTCAGTTGCACCAAATTAACCAATGGCTTATCGAAAATATTAGTTATGATGGGAAATAGTTTGAATCTTAGGATGGTAGATTGTAACTTGTATTAAATGTATACTGTGAATTAATTATTGTTTTTTTTTTTGTATGTTCTTCTTGTTCTAGTTTGTTTTATGATTTGGAACTGTGTTTTATTTATTGATGTATAATTATAGTGTATATGTGTTTTCCTTCTTTATATATTGTTAACATATAAGAATAACTGGAAATGACACCTGGATCTCACTGTAAAGGAGCTTCGGCTCAGTGGAGATATCCTTATTCATTTTTTGTATGAATAAAATTTTTTTTACTTACTTACTCCTGTGACTGTTCTTATAGGCTTATTTTGCACATTGTTCCCACTCTTATTGCCTGTATTATGTATGTATATACTCTATGCTGCCACCTGGATTATGTATCTTTGTATGTGTACTATGCTGCTACTTTGTTTGTGCTCCTGATATATGTCTCAGGACCTCCTTATGAATGGTCTTGCTCAATGGAGCTGCTCCTGCAATAAACTTCAACAGACTGCCAGTGGAACTGGTGAAGATGAAAACAGTAGGGGGCATCAAGCATGCATGGGATAGACAAAAGGGAATATCTAGGTAGGGAAGAGGGAGGTTTGCTGGAGACCAGTTAGGGTCTGTAAAGACAGCCTAGTCAGGGACCATCTGGGCAGACTGGTTGGGCAAGCAATCCTTTTCTGCTGACAAGTTCTGTTTTTATGTTTCTTGTGAAACAGTGGATTGTGCTCCTCCTGTTTATCCCTACCACGATGAAACAGTGAGTTCTGGCTTCCAATATTCCATTGTTAATCAAGTCTCATCTTGCTCCTTCTCTTCTACAACCCCTACTCCTATACCTTGCAGTTTCTTATGCAACTCCCCCTGCATCCTGCCAAAATCTGCCCTCATAAAGTCCAAGAGTTTATACTGTGACTGTGTGACAGCTTCCTCTCCATCTCTTACTTGATATTAAATCACTTGGTCTAGTGATCACTGGTTCCACAGGAATCCTGTACTGTGATCTCTCCTAGTTAGTTAAATAATAAATTAGTTAGTTAGTCAGTTATTTATTTATTTATTTGTTTGTTTGTTTGTTTGTTACCAGGTCAATCCACTAAGCACACGTGCCCCTTTTTCCACAGTACATAGATTATCAAAGAAAACAATCACTTCACTGCAGGAACAACACATAAATATAGAAGCTGTCAGCAGATAAGAACCATCTTGGCCCACCTAGTCTTTTCCCTACCTACAGTGCCACCCCAGATCCTACTTGATCTCCAGTCTTTTCTCCCCTTGCCTTATTTCTAAGGTCCCCTTATGTCGAACCCTTGCATACTTGAATCCTGTTACCACTTTAGCACCCAGCAAATCTGCTGGGCGGCTGTTCCAGGTGTCACCACCCTTTCTGTGAAGAAGTATTTCCTCACCTCTCCTCTGAGTCTCACCCACTCCAGCTTCATAGTGTGACCCCCTATCCTCAAGCATCTTTTTCTTCATATACCTTATTGATATCTATGAGATATTTAAATGTTTCTATCATGTTCTCTTTTTCCCTTCTTTCCTCTAGAGAGTACATATTTAATTCCTTGAGTCTTTTCCTCATAGGGCTTTTGATGCAGGCCCCGCACTATTTTGGTTGCTCTCTTCTGTACTTCCTCCATCCTATCTATGTCCTTCTAGAGATGGGGCCTCCAGAACTGGACACAGTACCTGAGGTGAGGCCTCATCATCAATCTATACAGGGGTAACACTATATCCCTCTTTTTGCTGGTGATACCCCTCCCTATGCTCCCGAGCATCCTGCCAGCTTTCCCCACTGCCTTATCATACTGCTTTGCTACCTTCGGGTCATAAAAAATGATTACCCCCAGGTCTGTTTTCTGTTCTGTGGTTGCCGACACCTCCTTGCCCAATTGGTATGATGCCCCTGGGTTTATGTGCCCCAAGTGCATCATTTTGCAGTTTTTTGCATTAAAACCCAGTTGCCAAACCCTTGATCAGTCTTCCAGTTTTTTTTTTTTTTTAATTAAGCTTTTTGGTCCCCATTGCCTCCTCCCACAAATTGGTGACAGGGACACATACGAATTTTTGGGGATTTTCTCCCCTGACCCCCCAAGGCACCGGCACATGGCAGTGTGAGCATGTGGAGACATGCTTCACACCCTGGGGCACCAGCTCAGCCCCTTCCACCTCCCGATACTTTGCTGCCCCCTCTCCACCTATGCTACCCACCGGACCACCATCCAGTGGGAACAGAACTATGGAGGGGTGCCAACCCACCCTCACCACCCTCAGGAGAGGAGAGCTGCCCACCGGCATGCTCAATCCTGCTCCACCCTCCCCCCCACCACACTGGCACCTCGATGACCCGAGGTCATTCCCGAACCTGAGTCCCTGGTGTAGCATGAGGTAAGGTGTCCAGTGCCTCAAACCTCTGTGCCACAGGGCCTGCCTCTTCCAGTTTTTTCAGATTGTCTCTCATTTTTTCCACCACCATTCACCCTCCCCCTCCCCGGTGTTCCCGCTCTGTTGCAGATTTTTGTGTCATCCATGAACAGGCATACTTTCCACTCTAGCCCTTCTGCAATGTCACTAATAAAGACATCGAAGAGGACAGGGCCTAGTACTGACCCCTGTGGCACCCTGCTGGTCATCTTGCCTTCTTCAGAGTGAGCAGCATTTACTACCACCCTCTGAGTCCTGTTCTTCTTCCCCATTTTACTAGTTTTGGACCCACTCCTAGGCTGCCCAGTTTGCTCACCAGTCTGTTGTGTGAAACACTGTTGAAGGCCTTAGGGAAATCCAGGTAGGCCACATCCACCACTCTACCCTGATCCACTTCCCTGGTCACCCAGTCACAGAACTATGTCAGGATTGTCTGGCAAAATCTCCTCCCTGTGAAGCCATGCTGCCTTGGAGCCTATAATCCACTGGTCACAAAGTATTCCTCAATCCTTTCCTTCAGTAGTGATTCCATTACTTTACCCACCACCGAAGTCAGGCTGACAGGTCTCTAATTTCATGCCTCCTCCCTACTACCACTTTTATGAAGTAGTAGTTCCCCCAAACTTCCTCAGTATCTAGTGATAGGTTGAACAGGACTGTCAGAGATGCAGCTAGCACCTCCTTGAGCTCCCACATTACTCTAGGGTGTACCTCATCGGGCCCCATTGCCTTGTCCATTTTTAGTTGTGCTAGTTCCTTGAGGACTCTCTCCTCTGTAAAGGTACTAGTGTCTACCTCCCTTCCGTTAATGCCCTTGTCCCTTATCTGTGGCTTGTCACCTTCCCCTTCTTCCATAAATACTGAGCAAAAGTATTTGTTCAGTATGTTTGTTTTTTGTTTGGCCCTTATTCACACAAACCTTCCTTCCCTTTTAGCTGAAGATACTATTCCTCCTTTGGTCTTTCTCTTATCACTTATGCACCTAAAGAATGTTTTACCCCCATTTTTTGCTGACTCTGCAATATTCTCCTCTTTTTTTTTGTGCCTTCGTGCTCCTAACTGCTTTCCCTGCCTCCTTTTTTTTCTCCTGATTTCTCTCCTTATCCTCCTTTTTCTGTGTCATTGTATACCTTCTCAATGCTAGCATTTTTGCCCTTACTTTCTCCTCTATGTCTTTAGAGAACCATAGCAGCCTTTTTTCTCTTGCCTTTGTTAACCTTCTTGACACAGAGTAGTGTTGCCTTCTCAATACCCTCCTTTATTTTGCCCACTGTTTCTCAACTCCACCCAGTTTCCCTACCCCTGCTAGCGCACCCCTGAGTCATTCTCTGATTTTCTTAAAATCAGCTCTTCTGAAGTCCAAGAGTGAGACCCTCATTTTAGTGTGGTTTGATTCTGGCCCAGATGTTACATTGAACCACACCATACAATGATCACTGGTCCCCAGGTGGCAACCCACTGTGATGTCAACAACACTGTCCCTGTGTGTCAGTACCAGGTCAGGTATTGCCCCCTCATGAGTGGGTTCCTTGACTAGTTGCCTGAGGAATGCCCCCTGCAGGGAGTCCAGGATGTCCCTGCTTCTAACTGTTGCCACAGCTGGGAGGCTCCAATCCACATCTGGTAGATTGGAGTCCTCACTAGCAATACCTCCCCTTGCTTGTCATCATTTGGATTACTTGCAACATATCCTTATCCACCTATCCCCCTGTGCTGGAGGTCTGTAGATCACACCTGTGTGAATAGTGGCCCCCTTCCTTGTCTCCAGGATGACCCACAGTACCGCTGCTCCTCCCTACCCCCCTGCTCCCCCTGCATTTCCATAGTTTTTATGTTTTCCTTTACATAAAGAGTCATTCCTTCCCTTTTTTACCAAACCTGTCCCTTCTAAATAGAGCACAACCTGGTATGGCTTCATCCCAGTCCTGGTTTTCATTGCACCAGGACTCGTTAATTGTGACTATGTCCAGGTCCACTTCTGCCATGGTGGCCTCTAGGTCTGTAATCTTACTAACCAGATTTCGGGCATTTGCACACATGGCTCTCTAGATTGTACTGCCACCTCCTCTCAGTTTACCCATTTGCTCTCCCTTATTTCCTCAACTATTCTTACTATCTCTCCTTCCTTCTACCCTTTGGATTTTTATGTCTATTGGTTCCTTTTGGATTTCTCTCCCTCCAGATTCAGAATACTGACCTTTTATGTCTGTGGGGGGGCAGTTTATGTCTCCCTGCCTCATTAAGCCCCCCCCAGTTAGTTTACACACTCAGCAATGTAGCATTTAACCCATTCACTGAGGATCACGATTCCCCTTCTGGATGGATGCAGGCTGTTGCTCCTGTATAGGCCTCCATCCCTCCAGGTGGGTCCTCAGTCCCCAATGAATCCGAGTCCCTCTTCTCTGTAGCATTTCTTCAATCATGCATTGACATTCCTGGTGCAGAGAATCCTGTTCTCTCCCTGTTGTAGACAGGTAGCACCTCCAAGAAGGTCACAGTTTGTGCTAATCCGCTAAGACCCCTCCCCAATTCCCTAAAGTCCTCCTGAACTATTTCTGTCTCATCCCTAGCCAGGTCATTAGTCCCCAGATGGACAATGACATCCTGCTCTCCCTCACTTCCTGCTGCCCCAGTGATCCCTTGGATCCCCTTTCCATCCTTTCAAGCTGTGGCACCGGGAAGGCACCTAACCTCCCTCTTCTCATCCCTACCTGCACCTAACTCTATCCCTCCTAACTATGAAGTCCCCCACCAGGATTCACTTCCTCCTCTTCTGGGGTTCTCTGACGTCCCTCCTTGGGGTCTCAGCTATGGAGGACCCCCACATCCACTCCGGTCACTACTTCTGGTGCCTCTGTGGGACATTGCTGCCTGGCCAGAGTGGTGTAGGAGTTTCAAAGTGGCACCAGATGGGGGATGTGCCTGTGTTCCACCACCCTTACCCTTCCTGAGCCCACTATTGTCCAGCCCTCCTCCTACTTGGCATCCTTTGAGGTAGCAGTGTTGGACAAGGTAGACCCTAGGTGGTAGACTAGGTCCTCTGACCCCAAGCCAACTTGGCCTTGAGTATGGCAACCTCCTTCCCTCAACTCACAGAGGTGTGTGCAGATGAAGAAGCAACATAGCCTCCAGAAGGTCTCCCTGAAGACTGTCACCCCACAGCCAATGCACTGCCCCACTCCCTTCCTCCCATATGTCCTACTCTCTCTGTAATTTTAACCCTTTGATTTCCTTTATTCCTCTACCCTATATATGGAGTTTCATTTCCTGTATCCCCTCACTCCAACCCATACCGAGCAGTTGCCAGCAGGCCAGCCACCTGTCACCTACTGTATAAAGAATATCTAGCAAATTCCCACACTTCCCCTTCTTAAACAATGCTTTCAAGCAAGCCCTCTTGCCCTGCTCACTGTCACCCAGAGAGAATTTCTAGCTCATCTTCTCAGCCACAGTTACACAATGAATTTCCAGCATGTACCCACTCCCACTGCTTCCCACAATTACTTACCAGCCAGTCTGCAATCTCACACTTATACAGCAAGCCCCCTTACCCCTCACACAGACTGTTATTATCCCATCCCCGCACTTACAGTTTCACAATGGAAATTCCATCAAGGCCCTCTCCCCACTTACTACTTTCTAGGGTTACTTACCAGCAAGCCTTCACAGTCTCAGTTTCAAAACAAAATTATCCAGCAGGACCCTAGTCCCATGAACAAGCTGTAACTTTGTCAGTTTTTGTAGTTAAGGGACAATCACAGTAGAACCTCCAGGTCCTCAGCTTTCTCTAGTGGATGTCTGTTGCTTCTGGACACCTGTACTCTTTCACTTACCCCCTGCTGAGGTGCAGAATTGTACAGATGCCAGCTGCCTGCCCTAGCTGACTCCCTTCAGCAGACTCCCTCTTGATGTCCTTTGTGCTTGGTCCTTTGTGCTGAGGTCCGCATGACAGCTTCTTACTTTGTAGAAGGAGGAAGCAGTCAGATGTGCAAGGCAGAGCTCTGATTGGGCTGCCCTGGGACCGGTAGGTGTGATCTTCCCTTGGATTGGCTCCTTTTGGACTATAATAAAGACAGTATTTCACCAAGTTTCCCCACAACTTACCCCACTTATGCTGTCTCAAGAAAAGCCTCTTTAATTCGTGTCTGTGACCAAAACACACAGACTCTATTTCAAGTGATGCTTAAAACTAACTAATGTTCTTGCAGAAACAATACACAGATGAAATGAATTATAGTGTTTTGCCGCTTGAAATGAAAAAAAATGTTTTGCTCATGTGTAGTCCATCAAAGAAGAATTATGGAGTTTGGCTTGTGAATTAGCCCTTGCCATGTCATTACTATTTTGTTATTGAAACAGGACACTGATGGTAGAAGATAAGAAATGCAAGCATTTCCATATAATAGTTCCTCAGTGGTATTAAATGAATTATGGAGTGTAAGCCAACTAAGCTGTCTATAGATGTCATAGTGGTGTGTCCTTTTATCAACATTTAGTATGACTCAATTTATTCATAAAGACAGCACCATTGAGAGTGCACTGATTGGAGCAGCTACATAAATCAGAATGATGTGATCAATCGAAGACAATAACAATTGCTGTGCAACAGTTTTTCCCAGTTCACCTATTAAACAGTCTTTGCATCAATAGAGCATTCTGTAACATTCATGAAGTGTGATCACTAATACATTAATATGGTATGGGAGGTGTAGATCAATGCAATCTCAAGGGTGATGACTGTGTGTCCCTGTTCATGCACTCTGCATCAGAAATTCTATCTTAAATTCCTCTACAAGCATCTGATTTCTTTCACTTGCTGTTAAAAACAAACTCTAGCCAGAGCTGATACGATGGTGGCAAGCTTCCAAAGCTCCGGACAGCTAGCGTTGCCAGCGCTGCCAAGTGCCATCTGCAAGATGGCGGTGACACAACTGCGCATGTGCAGCATTCGCTTATGCACAGTTGTGGTGAATGGCAATAAGCCATTCACAAGATGGCAGCACCAGTGGAATTGCCACAGTTCTTGTCCCAGAATGTGGAAGTAACAGCCAAAATAGTGCAGCTGTTACTCCATAGTGGCTGATTGTCATGGAGTGTTACAAGCTCCATTGGACTTTCAGAAGGATACTTCCAACAGTCCAGTGGAAGGTGCCCCAATCAGCTGTTTTGAGTCAGAGAAAGCAAAACGCTGTAGGCTCCGCCCACAGCCATAATAATCTCACACACACAATAACAGTACCTTCAGGAACTGAATTTTCATTGCTAAGCCAATGATTTCTAGCTGCAGTTGTTTTGCGTACCTAATGAGGTTGATTCAGGCTCTATGCTAGGTACTTGTCTTCTTGAAATCAGTTACTGGATGACCTTCAACTGGTTGAGTTTCAACCCAGGCAAATCAGAGCTGATGGTAGCTAAACCTGGTTCCCATGAGTCGGTGAGGACAGGTGGAGAGTGGATACTAGATTTTCAAAACCTTCATGAAGGAGTTGTGTTAGAATGTTTCATGAAAACTATTGTGTGCAAATACATTTTAAAACCCATCATGCAGAATACATAGATTTTGGAAACTGTTATGCAGCATGTAGATTTTTAGAACCATAAGGCAGTATAAATATTTTGAAAACCATTGTGCAGTTGTGCAACATGCAGATTTTCCAAAAGTTTGTGGGAGAATCCTGTGTGAACATTTTGGTTTTTAATTGAAGATATCTAATTAGTACCTTCTGCAGCTTCTACTAAAATTATGTATTTTTACCTGTGGCTTGTATTGAAAGGTGGCTTGTATTTTAGGGCAGCTCATACTGCAAAAGCAGTTTTAAGTGCTAAGAGTAAATTATTACAGATCCTGGGTTTCATCAAGCTTATTGTTAGTAGTCTACTGCATACCAGAATAGGTGAAATAAACATCAGCTAAAATAGTAAGCTTAAAAAAAAAATACAACAATGATCATACTAACAGAGATTACAGTGAGTCCTGCATAGTGTTCTATGTGACATGACTTCAACTAGGAGTCGAAGACATGGACCCCGATTCTAGAAGAGTTACGCCTGGTGTAACTGCATTTGCACCAAAAAGAATGGTGCAAGTAGCAAGTTACACCAGCAGTTGTGATGTGTAGTATTCTACAAAGTAGCCTGCAACATGCCACAGGCCACTTGCGCCAAAGTGTAGATACACCCGCAGTTATGCCCTAAACCCCCTGCGACATGGCGCTAGGGGTTTACAGCAGCTGTTGCACCCTATTCCAGTAGGGCAGCAACAAAGTCCCCAATGTCAGGATTCTACAAGAACCCATGGAGGAGACCCAGAAACATAAGTTACACCAGCATTTAGCCGGTATAACTGTACGTATGGCCTCCGAGGGTCCTGTAGAACTGCCTGCAGCACAGAACCTGGTCCATGTGCCCTCTCCCCCATGCCCAGAACACCTCTGTTGGTGCATCACTGGGTATCTCACACCCCCTTCTCCCATACTGTATATGCCCCCCGTGCCCCCACACAGTAAAAGCCCCACAGGGCTGCCAACACACCCCATGCCCCCAAACCCCCCACCACAAGAGGCCCCACAAGATGGCACTGTCAACCCCCAATCCATGCCCATACCCTGAGACAGTGCCACAAATGGAAGAGCACAATATCCCTGGTTGTCCAGTGGCCCCCACCAGCAGTTTCACTCCACCCTAGCATTCTTTCCCATCCCCAGCCAGCAACTGGCACTACCTTCTTCCTCACCACCACAGCCAGCCACAGACTGAGCTCCAGCTGAGCGCTTACTGTAGAGACGCATTCAGAAATGAATGTACACATTAATTTCTGAGCATGTCTGTACAGTATACGCTCAGAAGGAGCTCAGTTGATGACTGGCCATGGTGGTGAGAGGAGGGTTGCACCAGTCACCAGCTGGGGATGGGTGGGGGTGCTGGGTTGAGTGGCACTGCTGGTTGGGGGGGTGGAGGGTCACTAGACCACCAGGTGTAACTGTAAGAATGATGTATGCATATACTGTACGTACTGTACAGTATGCTGGCAATGGTGCAGCGGATGGGATTGGGAACACCGTGGTGGCACGGCAGTGGGTAGGGAGCCTCTAACCCTGTGGGATACTAGCAGTGTGTGGGCAATGGGAGGGAGCACTTTATGACTTAGGGAGTTATAAGCCAGACATCCCTCCAGGTACACCCTCTGTTCGGCATACCTGGCTGTATGTCACAAGTCACAGAACTTAGACGTGGGGACCCTGCCCCTTCTAAACTAGGGCACAGGGTCCATGTTGCACCAGCAATTGGTGCAAGTTGAGTTTGGTGGCACCTTGCACCAACCTTCAAGAATCGGGGCCATGGATTGCATTTGAGGGCTGCTTTTATTAAAAGTATTCATTATTACCTGTGGTTTGTATTTGAAGCTGGCTTCTGTTCCATAAAATATGGTATTTAGCTTTTTTTCTGTGAACTGACTGTGCAAACAATAAATCAATGATAAGTTTTAAAACGAGCAATCATTCTTTCACCAAACCACCAAATATAACTGATGTAAATGCAAGCTTCATTTCACAGTCCTACGGTCTAGGACAACCAAAGTATAAGCATTTGAAAACAGTGGTGTAATCAGAAAACCCCAACACAACCCCAATTGCCCCTTTAACTAACAGTAGTAACCTTTATTTTGTACAAGATGTATCAGGCAGGATCAGGGCAATATTACCTTATTTCCAAGGCTGTCCTGTGTTTAAACTAATACTTGTATTTTTTTCAGAACATTTATAATGACATATACAAGTAAAACAAAAATGTAGAATAAAACACACCACATAACAGTATGGATCTGTGAAAAAATAAGTTCAGACAATACATTTTTATAGTTTAAAATAATCCATGATTCTTTTTTGCTTGGAAGTTTCTGCCAGGTTTGCACGTAGAAATCAGTTTATGCCACCAATAGCACAGTCCATATGTTTCTGCCTTTCCCCAGATGGGTGCTGCTTCAGGTAGGAAATGATCACATTCAGACAATAAACAAACATTTGTCAAGGCCGAATGTTTGCTTGCTTGCATTTGCTGTGTAGTTGTCGGAGGTCTGGGGCTACAATCTTCGGTGGAGTGGGAACACATCTGGACTCTTCAAAGCAGAACAGCAAAATGAAGAAATGCCATTAAGTTGTATAATGGTATCAATGGAGGGAATTCAACTTAGGTGGATATCGCAGCCACTGTATTGCATTTTGACTCCAAATTTTTAACATGGGGTTCTTGGGACCCCACCTCATGAACACATGCACTGTCATCTCGCTATTCAATCCTGAAAGGTCATTTCGTGGTCACTGCATGGAATCACCTTTTGGGACCAATTAATGAAATGACAGTGCCACTGTTCATGAGGTGGGGTCCAAAAAAGCCTATATTGCAAATTTGGTGGAAAAAATTCCCAAAATGACTGTGTTACTAATGTGCATTGCATAGTTTCCACACACGCTCATAACTTCGATAATTTGTAATATTTGCAATCCAGATTTTTAACACTGCCATTTGTCACATCTTCTTATAAATGGTATAGCTGTCATTTTTCACATCCTGTCCGAAATGTGTTTTCGCACATCTGGTGCACAACAGCATGGTTGCTGTAGAAAATTAATGTTCGGGACAGAGTAACAAAATCACAGTGCCACCGTACATGAGCAGAGGTCCCAAAATGCTTATGCTGAAAATTTGGTTAAAAAACATTTCCAAAATAATTACATTACAGGCATGCATTGCAGAGTTTCTACGCACGTTCGTGACTTCACCGATTTTTCATATTTTCACTCCAAATTTTCCAACACTGACATTTTTTTTACACCTCCTCATGAACAGTGCAGCTGTAATTTTTTATATCCTGCTCAAAATGTGTTTTCGCACCTGTGGCGCCAAATGACACAGTTGCTGTGCAACATCACCTTTCGGCTAACAAACTGACAGTGCCACTGTTCATAAGTTGGGGTCACAGAATACCCATGTAGAACATTTGGAGTGAAAATACCAACAAACATCCAGGGCATTAGGGTTTCCAACTGCAACGCCCCATCCTGTAGAGACTGACAGGTGTCAGGGGTGTGACTTGGGATTGTCGGCTATAATGCTCACACCAATCCACCCCAATCCTGCAGCCAGTGACAGGCATCAAGGTATGCCTTGGACATTTCAGCCCCAAAGTTCACCTTATTCTCCTATACTGCACCCATCTCAACATATTTCCATATGGAATGGGGTGAGCGCAAGGAGTGAAGACCCCAAGGCACATCGCCACAGTTGTCAGTGTCTGCAGGGTAGAGTGAGGTGACATGAGCATTATGGTTGATGATCCAAAGGCACACTCCAATGCCTGTCAGACTCTGCAGGATGGGGGTGGGGTTGGCGTCAGTTCAATACTTTACTGCCATTCCTATTATGCATCTCTCTAACTCCTGCACTACCGATGCCAATGCCAGCAAGACAACATTCGGCATTGACAAATGCTTGTTATTAAGTGTTTCTGGGGAGGTGGCAACAGATCAGATTTGTTCCCAAAATTGATATAGTTCAGATGACATATAATTAGCAAAAGGTAGAGACTGTTTATAGTGATAGTAGTATCACACAGAAGCTGGACCAGTTGACTAGCTTCTGAGGATGGGATGTACACACACACACACACACACACACACACACAACTTGAAAGAAAGACATTCTTCAAGTTCTGTAAGTATGTGACCCTTCTGATATGCTGCCCAATGTCTCAGGAAATTATTCATTATGAGTGTAGTAGTGCCTGCTGAAGTCACTATATGGCAAGTGCAATTTCTGTCCTTAAACATACAGTACTGATAAAAGTTCCTAAATGAATTGAAGCCCCAAGCAGAAGAAACTGTTGGTCACGTGGTCCTTTTATCTCATGGTTGACAAAATATATGCATACAAAACATGTAACTCAACCAGTACAGGTGTATTATTATGCTACATATTTAGTGATCAAAACACGGGGCTTTCTGAGCAGCACAAGACAATCACTAGGATCAAATCAGATATCAAGGGTTCACTTTTCTTGTTCAACAAATCTAGGAGACAAAGATGGGTTGGAGGGGGCAGCTGTGTGTTGTCTTTTTGATTAACTATGCACCCAAAAACAGGCACATTTGAAAGACCATTGGGCTGTTAAGGTTTTGCAATATTTTTTTAACCTGAGAAAAGAAGATCCTTAAGATGAACTGTGTGTTACTCTGTCCAACAAATGCATGAACAACAGATAACAGCAACCCACCTAATGTTGAATTTAAAAACACAAACAAATAAAAACATATATCAACCAGGTTATGTCATATTCCCAAGTTCAGTGCAATGTTAGCAAGTTAACTAACACTCAGAACCAAGAGCACACAGGCAGCACCAAAGAGGGGAAGGGAGTTGGGAGCGGAGCAATGAGAGGAGGGTGAGGAATGCCAACCACGATGCTTGGGCTAAAATGCAATTTTAATTGTAGGTTTTGTGTTGTAGGGATACTGTGCATTTTTTTTGCTCATTCTGGTACTCAAGGACACTCTCTGGACCAGGGGAGCTGCTGCAGCTGACGACGAATTTGGAGCTCACAGCAGAGGGGATCAGAAAGGAGGAGATGGCACACAAGGAAGTGTTTCACTTTATATGTGTTGTTTTGAATAATCTGAGGAATTCTGTCCTTTTCAGCAGGGATATTGTGTGACTGGGATGGGGAGTGAATGGACCAGAGTTCACTCCTGGGAAAGTGGTTGATTGTCTCTCAGGAGAATGTGGAGGGCTTTGTAGCCAATTGGCTTACAGAGTAAGGGCACCAATTATGAAGAAAGGGATAGAGGGCCTTAAAAACCTCTGGCCATATCCCTGCCCCACACAGTTCGGAGCAGTGGAACAATGAGGGGGAGGTGAGAAATGCCAACCACGAGGCTTGGGCATTTCTTTAGCTCATTCCGGTACTTAAGGAGCCTCTCTGGACTAAGGGAACTGCTGCAGCTAATGACAAATTTGGAACTCACAGCGGAGGGGATTGGAAAGGAGGAGGCAGCTTAAAGAGAAGTACTTCACTTTTTATGTGTTGTATTGGATCATTTGGTGAATTCTGTCCTTTTCAGTGGGGATATTGTGTGACTGGCACAAGGAGTGAAGGAAGTGGAGTTCGCTCCTGGGAATGGGGTTGATTGTTTCTCGGGAGACCGCAGAACAGTCCTGTCCACCCTCCACAGCTCATCTGGATTTAAGGTGAGGGGGGCACTGTGTTTCCCTTTACACTGCTCATACTAGTGTAACCCCCTACAAATGGAGGTCCCTGAAAAGTCTTCCTCAAGCTTGCCTAAATGCTCACTGCCAGGCTGGTGTCCTGCATTTTAGCAGTTTAAATGTGATTGCCAGAGAGTGCCTGTATAGCCTCTGTATACTGTCTCTTTAAGAGCTGCCTGGATTGCAGTCATAACTAATCTGAGAGGGAGTTCTGTTGAAAGATGTATCTATTTGCTGAAAATCATTTAGAGGGATAATGATAATGTAGTTTGTCTAACCTGCCTTCTTTGCAGCAAGGACTGTTTTGTTTATTTCCACTATCTTGGTCCTGGACTGTGAATTGGACCAATCAGTACTGGTGGGACCTAAAATGGAGCCAGACTACTGGAGCTGTCTGGAGTAAAAATCTGTAGGAATTGTAGTTTGGGGATTTTGGGGCCTTTTTGCACTTGAAGGGGGAGCCTCTGTTGTGACTGACAGGAGGCTCAACCAACCGAACCTTTTGGATCTTGGGAAATTTCCCAGGCTGCTGAAGCTAGTTTTGGTTTTGAGCTGAGAAGTGAAGAAGTAACAGCTCAAGTGATTCTGAGCAGCAGTTCTATGTAGTTTTGCATGGGAGAACTGTGAAAGGGCTGAGTTTTGGCCTGCCTGTCTGCCTGCTGTCCCTGAGAAGGAAAATAGAGTTTATTTGGACTGAATCCGAGTTGTGAGGACTATTTAAGCCACTGGACTGTGACCAAGTTTCAACCTGAGGAAGACCAAAGATTTGCTGAATGTGATCAGCCCGTCAGGATTTCCAGCTGCTTTTGAATCCCTGGTTTGTGCAGAGACTTTGCAATTGTGACCGGACACCGGTTTTCTTGATACAGTAGAAATTCCTTACATGTAAATGTGCTATGTATTGAAAGTGGGTCGTGATTTGGTTCCCCACTATGTGAACTGTGTTCTGCTTCCTGGAAGCTTATCTAGCCTAATCAGACTAATCCACGTTCACCTCCATTCGGCCTGGGCCATGCCATGCTGGCCCTGCCATACTTTCCCACTGCACAGAGAAACCCACCGATGAGAGACCTGCCTAGAGATCAGCCCCCTGCTCCATGTTTGAACAGGAATGATGCCTCGCTGAATCGCGTGGGCCCTGCTTCTCCTGGCACTCCAGATTAACCACCTACTGTCTCGATTTTCATCCAGCCTGTGTTCAGTCTTGGGTATCATGAGTAATCATCAGGGTAGCTCCCTGCAACAACAGCCTAATCTAAAAGTGTCATCTGATTGCCTTGTTGTTTTCTTTTCACGAACTGAGCCCACCGGCTCCAGATTACAAATAGTGTGTGTTGTGCATGTTGTTTTCTTCCATACCAGGGCCCCAACCAGCTGCAACACTCCTGGCTAGCCCACCATTCTCCATCTGCATACCCAGAGTATGTGACTGTTTATGGACCCTGAAGAGCATGCATAACTGTTTGACTTATAGAGCCTTTAAGCAAATTAACCTGATTATGCCCCTCCCTTGTTCAAGCCCCTTAAATAAATCAGATCTAACTCTTTTTTTGCATTTACCCTGACTGTCGTTCCTGTTTGTGCAGGAGTACTGTACTGCTGTTATTTGCTGTGTATAACCTTGTTTTACAGGGGGTCCCCAGGGCCGGGCCAGAGGAAAGCCCTGGTGGTAAGTGCAAACAGTGTGGGTACTTGTGTGGTGTATCAGGGGTTTTGTGAAAGTGATTATTGTGTTTTGTTCCAGCCACTAGTAAGGGAAGGGGGGGTTACAGTGTCCCGGAGGGCTGTGCCCAGGTTAGCTTGACCACTACCAACCCTGACCTCCGGGTGGAGGCACCCGTTTCAGAACTCAGGCCCCTTAACCTGCTACTAGCCAAGCAGGCAGGGGTAGTAGCCCTTGGGAATGTGCCACCTAGGGTTTACAGTAGGATGACCTGTGCTAAAATCACACAGGGGGACATAATGGGGAGAACGTAATGGGGATGCCTAGTGGGATGGAGTATCCTGGGGGGTGGGGCAGGCTGGATCAAAGGGGTGGTCTAGGGATGGGGGAGGAATAGGAGTAGAGCAAGAGGGGATGTAGGAAGGGTAGTATGCTGCAATGGCTGTGGGGCAGCCATCTTCTTAAGGCTTGCATGGAGGGCAGGTGGTGCTTGGTGTGCAAGCAACTTGAGCAGCTACAGGATGAGAGTGTATGGCTGAGAGGGAGCGTGTGAAGGGGTGGGAGGGGCTGGGGAACCATCTGCGCCAAGGGTCCACAGGAGAACTTACTCAGACAGCGAGCTGGCAGGCTCAGGCTAGGAAGGAAGTGGGATTAAATGAACCAAACCCACCATATCAGCAGGAACCAAAGGAAGAAGAGTCAGGAAAGTGGATGATGGTCAAGAACAGAGGGAAAACAACATCTAGATCTGAGCATGAAGGTAAATCACAGGATGGAGGACCTGGGTGGCTCAGGGCATGGCAAGGGAGAGGAGTAACAGATTCTCAGTGCTGGCTAGCCTAGATGACCAGGAGGGGGAGCTCAGAGGGGAAGTAGGAGAAGGGGGGATAGAGAAAACAACTGGATTAGCAGACTGACATAAAGTGGGACCAGAGTGGTGGTAGATATCTGTAGGAAGTGTGAAACTAAGGTGGTTGGTGGGGGGGAGAAGACGAAGAAGAGAAAAGGGGAACAGGTGGGGGGAAGGGATGATGGGACATGATGTTGATCCAGATGGTGAGAGGAGGGAGTGGGTGAGCAGGGGGCAATGGGCTGAAGAGGGATGATGCTGGGCCAGCTGGTGGGAGTAGGTGGATGGGGGATGGGGTGGGGAAGGAGAAAAGCAGGGAATGGGTGAGGCAAGAGGGAACAGCGACATAGGAAATAAGAACATAGATCTGGACTGTGACCAGAATAGTGGAAAACATCCAGGAGAGGAGCATGAAAGGGGAGATAGGGTCATAGTTTTGGGAACTACATTCTGAAAGGGGAGAGATGGGGAGGTAAGAGCACCAAGAAAGGATACATATGTGTGGTGTGCATGACAGCATGTAGTGTGGGGCAGTTTATCCTTAAGTGTGTGGGGAGGGAAAGGGAGAAACCTCACATAGTGGTGCAACTGGGCACAAATGACCTGCAAGGGAGCATAGTCAGAGAGGTGCAAAAGAGGTTCAAGGAAGTGGGGAAGTTATGTGAAAAAGCAGGGCACTCAGCTACTTTCTCAGAAGTTCTCCCATTACCCAGGGCAAGTTCAGCCAGGAAGCAGAAGATAGTGGAGTTTAACACATGGTTGGAGAAATGGTGTTAGTCCAGGGGGTACGGTCTGGTGAGGGAGTGGGGAGGAACATGGGAAAACAAGAACCTGTATTCCCAAGATAGGCTACATTTGAGGAAGGATGGCGGAGATATTGGAGTGACACCTAGCCAGTATCCACCCACATATGGATGCTAACCAAAAATGGCAAATTATCAAACTTGAGTTAGCAGAGGCTACCAAATTTTGTTCAAAGCTCCAAAGCAAAAACGACAGGTCTAAGAAGCCACGCTGGTTAAACAGAGAGGTGTTAGGGAGGGTTATAAAGAAAAGGTCTGCCTTCAAACAATATATGAGCTCCAAATGGGAGAAGGATAGGGAGGAGTACATGAAGAAATCAAGAAAGGTGAGCAGATTGGTCAGGGCATCCAAGGCAGCAAGGGAGCTTAGGCTGGAACAGGGGATCAGAGAAAGAGAAAAAGATTTCTTGAAGTTCATAAAGGAGAGAAGCTGTAAGGATCAGATTATTAGGATCAAGGTAGTTGGGGTGGTGGAGAAGGGGGTGGAGTGGGCAGAAGCACTCATTGACTTCTTCTGTTATGTGCTTACCATGGAGAAGCTGATGCCAATGCTGCAGAGGATGGGATGGGTGGGTATGGGGAGGGGGAAGAGTTCATGGAGGAGATAATCCCAGTAAGAAGAGTACTGGAAGGCCCTAGGGTGCATAAGGCACCAGGTCTAGATGGCATATACCCCAGGGTGCTGAGGGAGAGGGCAGAGGTCCTGGCAGGACCACTGGCAGAGTTGTTCAACACCTCCCTGGGGACTGGTTGCATGCCCCAAAATTGGAGGATGGTGCATATGTTGCTCATCCATAAAAGTGGGCCCAAGGATGAGCCAGGGAACTATAGGTCAGTCAGCCTCACCTCCATTGTGGGGAAACTTTGGAGATTATCCTCAAGGACAGGCTGGTAGCCTTTCTGGAAGAGAATGGTCTCCAAGACAGCAGGCAGCATTTGCTGGTCTCTGGTAGATCCTGCCAGCCAAACATGGTTGACTTTTAATAATAATAATACTACTAATAAACTTTATTTTTAAGGTGCCTAACAAAGTAAAATCACATCATTAAAATTCCACTACAACATAATCAATAACACATCTTAAAACCAATAATATAATTATAAAATCTTAAACTCTTTCCATCCGTTAAATGCCATAGGCTTGACTCCATAACCAGGTTTTCAGTGCTTGTTTAAAACCCTCCACGGTCATGTGCTCACGTAACCGATGGGGTAGAGAATTCCAGAGGGTTGGGGCCACATACATAAATGTTCTGGCCCCAGAAGATTTCAAACATACCCTCGGAATCTCTAGCAATCCCTCGTTGGCTGAGCGGAGTGATTGCTTGGGGCAATGAGGAACCAGGAGCTCTTTCAGGTAGTCCAGACCAAATCTGTGTAAGGTTTTAAAAGTCAGCAAGCTGACTTTAAAGGTGATCCGCCACTGAACCGGCAGCCAGTGCAGTCTGCGCAGCACTGACAAAATATGACAGGACTGCGAGGATCCTATCAACAGCCATGCCACAGCGTTCTGCACTAGCTGCAAGTGACAGATTTCAACCCCAGGTAGCCCTAGGTAGAGGGAGTTGCAGTAGTCCAAGCACGAGGTCAGAAAGGCATGAATTAAAGTTGGAAGGTCATCAGACGGAAAAAGGTGCCTGATCCTGGGGATATTCCTCAGATGGTAAAATGAGGAACTGACAGCCGACACCTGAGAATGCAGAGTAAGCCCATCATCAAAGATTACCCCCAGATTCTGCACCTGTTCAGAGGTTGGGAGTGACTCACCACCAAGAAATAAACCAGAGGGCGATCCCCCCCCAACCTCTCTATCCGGTGACCAGGATCCACTACCAATACCTAAGTCTTATCAGAGTTCAACTTTAGCCAGCTGGCGTCCATCCACTCCTGGATTTTGGCAAAACAGTTATTAAAGACTGAGACAGCTCCATCCTGATCTGGGGCAAAAGAATGGTAGAGCTGGGTATCATCAGTATAGCAGTGCAACCTCAGCCCATACCTTCTTACAATGTCTCCGGAGGGCAGCATATATACTGCAAACAACATGGGGGTCAACACTGATCCCTGAGTAACTCCACACATTAACAAGACCAGGTCAAAGGAAAAAAACCTGACACCACCCTCTGAGATCTTCCCACAAGGGAGGATGTAAACCACTTGAGGACCATACCTGACAGTCCACAAGTGAACCTAGACAACTAGGGCACTTGACAAGGGCCAGGCGGTGGATGTCTTGTATCTGGACTTCAGCAAGTCCTTTGATTTAGTGCCACATGGGAGATTGGTTAGCACAGTGGGTTACCAGGGTGTGAGCTGGTGGGTCAAAAACTGTCTGCAGGATAGGCAGCAGAGGGTTTTTGTAGGAGGGAAACTTTCAACTCCAATGGCTCTAACCACTGGGGTTCCACAAGGCTCAGTGCTAGGTCAAGTGTTAATACAGACTCAGATGGCAGATAATGACTGATTGGCTGACCTATTCTGCCCATTTCCCTACCTACTGGATAAACTGCAGCTCCTAGTTAACCAACAGCCTACAGTGTTGTTTGACATCTTTACTGTCAACATCGCCAATGGGATTAAGAAGAAGATCAGCCTATTTGCAGATGACACAAAGATCAGTGCGGTGGTAGACAATGTAGAGTGGTGGCTAGGACTGCAGGAGGGTCTGGCTAAACTTGAGCACTGGTCAGACACATGGCAGTTAGGTTTTAATGCAAAGAAGTGCAAAGTCATGCACTTGGGAGCCTGAAACCAAAGCTTTTGCTACAGGCTTGGGGGGGGCGGAATAGAGTTATCCACGACAGAGGAGGAGAAGATTCTTGGGGTGCTAATCACAGGGCAAATGAACCATTCAGCACAGAGCGTAAAGGTAGCAGCTAAAGGAAATAAGACGTTAGGGTGTTTTGCCAAGAGAATCACCACCAGGAGGGGGGAGGTTATCTTGCCACTGTACAGGTTGCTAGTCAGATCAAACCTGGAGTACTGCATTCAGTTCTGGTGTATTTAAAGAAAGATGTCAGTCTTCTGGAGGGGTCCAGTGCAGTGCAACCAGGATGATCATAGGAATGGAGGGCAAATTCTATGAGGAGAGACTGATGGAGCTCAACATGTACTCCCTGGAGATTAGGAAGGATAGAAGGGATATGACTGAAACCTTCAAATATAAGAGGGGCATAAATAGGATTAGTACAGAGGGGAACTTTAGATTAAAGGCAGGAAAAAGCACTAGGGGCACAGTCTAAAATTGAAGGGGGAAGGTTCAAGAGGGAAATGAGAAGGCACTACCATAGGAGGTGGTATCCTTAAAGTTGGTGGGCAGTTTTGAAAGCGGGTGGGACAGGGTCAGGAGGAAGGTCACGACTGTACAGGTGGTGGGGCAGCTGCAGAATAATAAATTGATAGCTGTACACTCAAGCAGACTCAATAGACCTTATGGCCTGTGTATGTTGGTATTTTTGTAGGTATGTATGTATGTCCATGTGAGTAATATTCTTCTATCAACCACTGCGGCTCCAAGGCCCTCAGCTCACCAGCATCATACATTGATTAATTATGGAATGTCAGGGGCTGTCTTTCAGAATATTTCCACCTTGGAGATCAGGTTCCTTCAGAGCCACAGTAGGTCTGACCTCTCATCCGTACTCTGGTATACCTACATTGGGGGGGAGTAATATATACATGCATACAGGGAATTGGTCTAGGTGCAGGGAGGGCAAGCCAGGGTGGGGGCACCACATCCCCAGCAGCTTCAGATCTGCACATGGAGGCAGTCAGGCATGCAGCTGCAGGTAGCAAGAAGTAAAAGTTAAGATTGTAATGTTGCATAAGCCAGGAATGTAGAAATCATAAAGGAAAGAGGAGTAGCTGAACTGCACAGAGGCTGTCTGCAATATCTGCAATGTAAAATGCATCTTTTGGGATAATGGGAGGGTTCAGTTGAGGAAGAGGGCTGGGGGTGAAGGGGGAATAAATTTATGATCAGGTGTTGGAGACAAAAAGCAAATGTGACTTCAGTACTGAAAACAGAGAACGAAACAGGTTGGATTCGTAGTCAGTGATGTGAAGTCAAAATAATCTGTGGAAGATATAGAGTCAGACAGAAAGGCTGCATGTGGTAATGGCATAATTCTGACAGCACACACAAGAAAAAAATATTTCACAGCAGTAGCAGGAGCCTATTAACTCACATCTGAACACTTACCACCTGCTGTATTCAGTAACAGAAAAAATACAATCCGCTGTCAGGATCCACAAAGTCGTAATGTCACTCAGCTGCTTGCTGGCTGACTTTATGCAAATGAAAGAACAGAGGCACTCTCTCATTACAGCAATTCAGTCCTTTCAACTACATGAAGTTTCTGCCCATAAACTGTCACCTCTGTCATACTCAGGGCCTGTAGTGCTCTGCAGCAGTTTTCTGATATCTACAGCAGGGCTCCTAGGCTTCTGCAGCAGCATTTTCTGATTTCCGTGTCATGATTTATTCACTTCTGTGGCAGAATGCAGTCCTGTCATTGGCTAAAATATGATGTGATGTTATTGATGACATCACCTACCAAGCATAGAGGAGGGACTTCAGGATAAACAAGATGGGTATGCGAGCCTGGCACTATGGAAAACCTGTATATTTGAATGAAAATTGACCACAAACAATTAATTCTGTGCCACTATATGAATTCTGCAGCATGATGCAAATTCCGCGGAAAATTCTGCAACCGCAGAATTCCAGGAGCTTTGGTCATACTTAGCGTGTGTAATCACTGGCCTGTCAGGGAAAATCTCCATGCAGCTTGACCTGCATTGGACACAACACTGACACACCTCTGAAAAGCCATTCATTATAGCAAAATGTTTCTTGTGCACGTGCAAGCAAACATAAAAATAAATACAGCATACAGTATAATTCATTTGATTTCTAATCTAGTGCCTCTGTTTTATTCTTTTATTTAAAGTATCTGACAATTTGTTTTGTTGGGACAGTTCTGCCCCCTTTATAAGGCTACATGGGAGGTAAACTGAGAAATTAGGAAAATTAGTAGTTAGACCACTTATCACCTAATTTAAGCACTAGTAAGGAAAAACTGAATAGGACACAATAGATTTGTTTATTGGCTGGATATTACAAAAAAATAAACTTGTTTCTGGATAAAACAGGCAAACAACAGTAGATAAAAGAGTGTGTATATATATATATGTGTGTGTGTGTGTGTATATATATATATATATATATATATATATAAATATATATTTACATACATATACACACATATACACACACACAATGGGGTGGGAGCTTCTATAGTGTGATAAATGGAGATATCTTCACTGGAGTGTGATAAATGACAATGATAACAGCACTGCGATGATAAATGCCATTTATCCATACTGTGCTGATGTCACCACTCACTCACTACAACCTGCATTCTAAATGAAACTGCTTCAGTTTCTCTTTCTAACTGAGGCCTGCAAGTTACTCAATAAACAATATAAAGTACACTTACCTGTGTGCTGTAGTGTTTCTGAGACTCCCAGCCCATTAATGTGCTGATAACAGATTCACTACAGCCTGCATTCTAAATGAAACTGCTTTAGTTTTATCTTTCTCACTGAGGCCTGTAAGTTACTCAATTACCAGTGCAAAGGAAACTCGCCTGGGTGCTGTAGTGTTTCTGAGACTCCCAGCCCATTGATGTGTTATCAGCTTCACTACAGCCTACATTCTAAATGAAACTGCATCAGTTTCTCTTTCTCACTGAGGCCTGCAAGTTACTCAGTTACCATTGCAAAGGAAACTCACCTGCCTGTCATGGTGTTTCTATGACTCCCAGCCCATTCAGAAAAACTCACATACACTCACACCACACACAGAAAGAGCAGAAAGCACACAGAAAAAATATTTCAAAAGCTCCCACCCCTACTGTATGACTAGCACACATGATGTGCAGATCATGTGCTATGGAAAATATTCTCACTTCTGCAGAGTGAGCTCTGGATATTCTCCCTCTCCTGCCTTCAGCACTCATGAGTATCCAGAGCTCACTCTGCAGGAGCAAGAATATTTTCCATATCACGCTCCTGCCCATCATGTTTTTTATATATATATATATATATATATACACACACACACACACATAAACCTATATACACACATACATATATATATATATTTACATACACATATATATACACACATATATATAACACACACACACACACATATATAATATATACATATACACACACACACACACACATATATATATATACACACACACATACATATTATTTTATATATATATATATATATATATATATATATATATATATATATATGCAATAGGCGTGACATAAATCTTATGTGATAAATCTCAGCTACCATGTGATAAATGTGAAATGTTACATTTATACACATAGTAGATGCATCATCACAGATTTATACACATAGACCCGGATATTCAGACTGTGCCTGGCAATGGCGCGAGCATGGGCACAGCGCATCTGGGATGCGCTGGGGCCAGGAGCAGGTGATATTCAATGGTGATGCACTATGGTGCAGCACCGTTGAATATGGCATAGAATGTGCACAGCGTAGTGACAATGCACTGGTGCAAGCCACTGATAGGGAGCACCAGGGATATGCCAGTGCAAGTGCAGTTGTGCTGAGCGCAGCACCAGTGATATTCAGAAGAGGCATGCAAATGGGGCCATGATATATGCAAGGTGCAAATGGGGCCATTTGCATGTCATTATGGCCCCATTTGCATGTGTTGTGCAGGGCAGCCCAGCGATATACACCTGGCACCCTGCGGAGCTGCCTGCAGGAGGTGCTGGAGCCCTGGTGGGCTAGTGCCCCCCCACCTGAATGCCCAAACGTGGACTCCCATAGATGTAGAGGCCACCCGGTGGTCCAGTGTTATCCCCCCTCCTGCTGACATGCCCAATCACGGGTATCTGTATGCAAGTAGAGCACCTCATGTGCTAGTATTCCCCCCCCCAAGTCTACCCAATCATGGGTGGTAGTATCCCAAAGCCCACATCCTGTAGTTGTAGTGTCCCTCCCATTCTGCCCAATCATGGGCATGTGAGATAGATAGATATAGATATAGATTTTATATATATATATATATAGAGAGAGAGAGAGAGAGAGAGAGAGAAAGAGATATATATATATATATATATATATATATATATAGCTAGATAGATTATAGACCCAGCAAGCCAGCTCCCCCACATCGGGTGGCAGCTTCTCAACTGCATACTGCTCAGGCATGACAGTACAGTATGTTCTGTAGCATATATGGTTCATTTCGGGAACCAATGGCAACACAGACCATACTGTACAACACAGTACAGTTATGTGAATGAACGCTTCATTCACATAACCATGCCTGTGTAGAATAGTATGGTCTGTATGCCCATTGGTTCATGGTGTGGACCAATAGGCATACAGCACATACTGTATGCTGTCATTTGCCAGGCAGCTGGGTGGTATGTGGGTGGAGTGCTGCCGCCGGCCGATGATGGGGGGAGAGCTGGGTGGCTGGTTCCTCAGTGGGTGGGATGGGAGAGGGGTCCACTGGGCCACCAGGTTTACTATATATATCACATGCCTGTGATCGGGTAGAATTGGGGGGACACTACACCTACAGGATGTGGGCTTTGGGATGCTAATACCCACGATCAGATGGAATGGGGGACCACTAGCACACTGGGTGCTATGAATGCATATGGATGCCCATGATCAGGCATGATGGGTGGGTTCCACTGGACCACCATGAGGGTGTGGGTGCTTGTGGACTGTGTCCCTGCTGGGCGAGTGGCCACCCACAGCTGGCAGGTGTTGTGTTGCACCCTGCAATGCAGCAGCCTGCCTGTTGGTGGCCAGGATTTGTTCCTCCTTCTATGGGCTCAACATTGTGCCCCCATATGCAGCACATATCAGGGTTGTGCCAGCATATGTGCTGCACATCCCGAGCTGAATATTGGGATGTGCCGCATATGCATAGGCATAGGCATGCCCCCTGCATTTGTGCTGCATACATTACCACTGTGCCCTGAGGCATCGGGATTTGTGCAGTGCACATTGACCATTTGAATATTGTGCCGGGGCGCACTGGGGAGTTGCGCATGGCGCAACCCCTTTGAATATCTGAGCCATAGTAGATATGTCACAATCACTCGGGAAACTCATTTAGAATGTTCAGCCTTAGTACCAGTACTAACTATATTCCAATGTGAGCATGAAGGTTGTTCAGCTCAAAATTATCCACAAAATGAGTGGCATTTCATTTATAGATACCTTGTAGATTTTTTATAATTAGCGAAAAAGAGCAGAAAATTCTATTTTTTGTTCACACTTTTGACAAACATATGCAAAAGAAGATAAACAATCAAAAGCAAATGTCCCTGCACTGACAGAAAACATCCCTAGTGCATAAATGAAATGTACAATGGTGAGCTGTCAGATAAATGATTTATCTGCACTTGTGCTGTTTGACCTCAGATGCTTCACTTGAGGCTTACGCCACTCATAAGGTTACCAGAGGTCAAACAGCACTTGTGTAGATAAATCATTTATCTGACAGCTCACCATTGTATATCACTTATATATTCTTAAGAAGTCAATACATGCCAAAATATTTATCATGTAAATATAGAGACAAGTGTTCCAGAATTATGAGCCATTTGCTTTGTTTTCACAAACCTTGCTACAGCTTCCTTTACTTCTTTGTTTCTAAGAGCATAAATTACAGGATTTAGTGTAGGAGTTACAATGGAAAAGAACAGAGTACCCAGGGAATGCATTTCATCAGAAGTATTCTCTATTGTACATAGCACATAGGTAACAATAAAAGATGTAAAGTATGTGACAACAACCATCAGGTGTGAGCTGCATGTAGAAAAAGCTTTCCAGCGACCTTCAACAGAGCCAGTCTTCAACACGGAGCTAAGGATCTTAACATATGAGAAAACCACCAGACCAAAAGGTACCAGTATAAACACAAGGACAAAAGAGAAGCCTAGCTGAGTGATGACAGTGATATCTGCACAAGCTAATCTAACTACGAACAGGAGATCACAGAAGCAGTGGTTGACTCTGTTTGACCCACAGTAAGGAAACTGTGCTGATGGAATAGCAGCTGTTGCTACAACAATCAGTGCCAACACCCAGCTGCCAGCTGTCATTTGAACAATAACTTTGTTGGTCATGATGGTCGTGTAGCGCAATGGGTTACAAATTGCTACATGGCGGTCATATGCCATCACTACCAGAAGGAAGCCTTCTGAAAGCCCCAGAGAATGCAGAATATATAGTTGTGCAAAGCATGCTGTGAAAGAAATACCATTAGCGTTAACCAAGAATAAAGCTAGCATCTTTGGAATGATTGTAGTAGCAACCAGTATGTCTAAACCAGCCAGATTGCCAAGGAAAAAGTACATTGGTTTGTGTAGCTTTGAGTCTATCAGTACAGCAAAAAGGATGAAACCATTGCCTAGAAGTACTGTCAGGTAGACGATTAGGAACATGACAAATAACAGTGTCTGGTGATCACGAAGGTATGGAAATCCAGCAAGAATAAACTCCGTCACAAGGGCATTGCTGTCATTGTATGTCACCATGGCCAACGTGCCTTCCACACTAGAGAAATGGAAAAAAAAATGTTTTTTAATTCCAGTTTATAACAAAGAAGCTTAAGGGATGCTAGACAAAAAAAATATCAATATGTCATCGTGTTAGTTGCCTGCCACACAAGCAGTAGCAACATGCAACATTTACATTATAAAATGGCAAGAAAAATATCTAGAAATTCCATTGGCCAAGAGACATTACCTGACTGTGAAACAAATGGTCAGGTAGCAAATTTCATTTTCCTCCCCCCACAACAGACTTAGAGCCATTTTATAAGTGTAATAACCCCCTCTAGGATGTGCATTATAGGATGTTAAAGCACTTCCCAGTGGCATAAGAATACCTGGCCTTCAGCCTCACACCTTACCACAACCCTGAGGCGTGCATTAAAATCATATAATGCACACCCTATCATGGGTTCTTACTTACTTATAAAATATTGGGAACCTCTGTAAACAAGCTAAACTGTTTTTAATACCCTGACTATTGCCTCCTTTTAGTGATCATCCTCTATAATAACAGATGGCTACACCTATTCTTTAAGATGACAATGTCATAGGCTGTGGGTGTAATGATGGACACTGACACAAAAAGGTAATGTGGCAAGGCTAAAAAAAATTGCCAAGCCTAAAGCTTTATTAAAGTAACAGCAAAAAAAAAAAAGGAAATATAAAACTATTAACCTTGCAGGAATACAGAAAGAAACATAAAAAGTACAAAAATAAATGAATGTTTCCACAGGCAATATCAGCAAACGAAAAGGCCACCTGGGATTTCAGTTATCTTAGTCTGTAAGTGCAGACTCCCAAATGGATCAGTACTGGCTAATCCCAAAACGAATCTGAAGGTATCACAAGAATGAGTCTCCTTTTATCCTAGGGAATCATCAGGTGATCACCCAGACTCCCTCCTATACTCTTCAATACAGATTTTCATTTATAAAACATTTTTATTTCATTCTAAGCCAAGGGACATTCAATATATCTTTATTACAAAACATTGACATCCCTGAAATGAAATATAATACAGGTTTAACTAAAACAGTACTCTACTCAAGTTTAGCCCCTCCTCAACCTATCCACAGTATAACTATAGTGAGAAATGGGCGCTGCCTCCTAGGAAACAACAAGAGCAACAAGTGCAAATGGCTGCAAGGACTACCTCTGGCTAAAGGCCTGAATATCCATTATGTGGTAAGCTTTACTCTCTAATATTAACAGGAGCCAGACTGCTATGAAAAGGAGTAAAACTGAAAAGAGACCATCATTTATTTTACAATATCTGAAATACTGCATATTTTTGTTTAGGAGTTTCTTTAGGGCGTGCTAAACACATTGCAGCACAAGCAAACAAAAGCAGTCCCTTTAATTTCAAATCTGCTTATGTTTAAAACCATTTGTGCTGCTGGCATTTTGCCTTTCCATGTCACCTTACCAAAAATAATAAAGTTAAACAGTAAGGAAAAGTAAACTGTTTTGGGAGTCAAAATAGTGTTGCTAAGGCATATCTAGGAACCTTATAACAACACACTAAGGGGATTGGGTGACCAGCAGGCAGACTCTGAACTTTTTACTATCTTTTATTTTTCTCTGCCTAAATAAACTAAGTGCTTGTACTGTGAGGAGAATTCTCATATTTGGCATTCACATTTGTTTCCTGGTCATTGCTTAAACATGAAAAGAGGAACTACTAGCCCAATATGCTAAACCCCAGGTCTATGCACTGTAGCCTATCATGGGGGGCTGAAGCTCCATACCTGTCTTTTAATGAAATGAAAGTGATAGAAAGGGCTTCTTATCCAGGTGGCCTGCCTGGAAAAAGGGAATTAAAAAGGGGGAAAGTAAAGGAAAGGACAGTAAAGATATTCAGAGTGTGCTACTGCAGTAGACTTGTGAAACAGAATTAGACAGATATTTGGAGGTTTAACAGCACACTTTCACAGACAATAATAAATATGTTGGATCGCTGTTAAACAGCACAATAAAACTGACGAGGCATGCAGTGAAACTTCTTTGTTATTGTTTTCAGCCTTGTTCTCCCTTCAGCAGGCGTATGAATGCATAACTATTATCAGCAGACCATGTTCTGACAGTGCAGATGTTATCAGTCACTGCGCATGACACAGTATACAACAAAGAAAAATCTTTCAATAATTTATCAGATAAAATATTTATTGTATTTATTTCTAAAGCAGATTTTCAAAAAGTGGTTTAGGATTTGTGCCACTTTTCTACTGCAGTTACACAGCATGCAGCAAATTACATCACCTAAAAAGCAGTATAACATCATTGCTCAGTTGTTGCAATTTACAACACTTTGACTCCCACTTGCATCACAGAAAGTTCCACAAGCATCAATGCATAATGCATGCATCTGCTTTTTTAGCCATAAAGCAGTCTGCATCAAAACCTTTGAAAATCACATTCAAATATTTTGGCTCATTAATTTTGTTGCAGGCAGATCTTTAGGTGGTTAACTTGTAATCTTGTACATCTGGTTGTGAGGTTTACCATCCAGTTTGTTGTGATACAATTGTTTATTCTAGTTAAATAACATGCCTGAAATTGTGCTGGTGCTGACAAAAATTCTCTGCAAGTGGGCTGGTATTCTTCATTTAGTTTTGTTAGTTTTTGATTAAGTTAGTTTTTGATTACTACATAAGTGCTCTAGACAAAGAAATTGCCTATTTTCAGTCATGACCCGTGAGAGTTACAGACATAGGTAAAAGCATAACACATCACAATGGTTACTATTACATAGTACAGACTTGGATCAAACACATTATTGTATAAACAGGCACGGTGATACCTACTGTACAGGAGAAATTAATCATTACACTAGACTATCCATAGATACAGGGGAATACACAATACAGTTTCAAAGAGACAGACCATAAGCTATAAATAATTGGAGAAACAACTCCAGACAGTCCCACGGTGGGAGACCTCTGTGATCTTAAATCTAATCTGTCTGTTCTGCTATCTTTACAAGATATCCACTGCTGTTGTACATCAAACTACAAAGATGCTCAAGTGGAAACTGAAACACATCTCAGCACTGCCTCCAATAAATGTGCGGAATCTTAATTCAAAATGGAAGTCTTGTTATGTTCTTTTGTGTAAAACAAAGTATAGTTTATCACTTTGAAATTACCCGGAGGGCCTTTTAAGGGAGTCCTCCATAGGTGAACATTATGGTCTATTTGACTGGACTGTTTAGTCCATTTGCAAATGGAGGCAGCATGAAAGCAATTCCATTAAAATGATAGGCTCCAAGGAGCCCACCTGTTACTTATTTATTTACTTACTTACTTACTTACTTATTTAACATTTTGGTACCTGGGAAAGGCATGCTGAGCCAAGGCTCATTTCCAGGTAAAACTTGGAGTTGGGGCGAGGGAGTACAGACATGAACAGCATTTCAAACATCCAAAGTGCCTCTACAAAGTACATTGACAGTCGAATCCAGTTGAAAATAACAATTGGGGTGGCCCACTTGACCATGCACAGTGTGGAATCTAGCTTAGGAAAACCTGTTAGGTGATTCTTCAGAACCAAAGATTTTGCAACAAGAAACTGCTTGTGTTGTCCAAATTATGGAGCAGCATACCAGCAAAGACATTAACTGATGGGGAAATAAGAGAGCACCAGATTATGGATCCCCTCACACTTTCATTGCAATGGGTGATCTGCTTGGGTATGCACCGCAAATTGTACTCGCCTAGAAACATTGAGAAATTGAGCAGAATAAAAATTATATATAGTACAGGATAAAAATACAGGAGGTTTTAGAATTGTGAAGCATTTTCTTTTGGTACAACAGGTGAGGACTTTGGCTTTTGATGGAGCCCAGTTCTTTGGCATGGATAATAAAGTTTTAATCTGAAATTTCTGAACATTTAAATGGATTCTGACTATAATTTCCTGTAGAAGCAAATCTTATACAGTAAGATTTGTAACTGTAATCTACTTGTTAAAAAATATTCTTAAACATTTCTTGCACTAGTGTCTTTTTGTTCAAGTAAAGAGCATGATTTACAGTGACTATGAATGCAGAATCCTGGATTACTAACTGTAATTATTCTACTTGACTATAATGGAGCATTTAGTGTTTTACAGATATAAACATTCCCTACAGGGCTTTAAATGTTCACCATGATAATCACCCTACATCTGTAACAACTTTATTCAATGTGATAATTTTAGCCCAGCTTTGGGTAATAAGAAAAAAATACATTAAATTGTCAAAAATAAAGAAACATTTTGGTCATTATTGGGTGGCTGTTAATAACTTTTTGTTTCTAATTTTCAAGAAAAATATGGATTACACAACCACCCATGTGTGAAGTCATTCATTTTAAAAAACTACCAACAGCTAAACCAGATTCAGTATTAGTCGGCTTGTATCTGTATCTCCCTCCCCACAAGATACAGCTTAAAATAGTAAGAATTTCCTAGCCATCATTTCTTGGTCAACAAAATCTAAACAATAAATAAATATAATTACTGGTGATCCCAGATAATAACCCGATTACTAGTCTCTTCAAATGCCGTAATAACTGGATATTGGGTTGTCAGGCTCCCAAAAGCCATAATAACCTGAAATCCAGTTATTATGGCATTTCAAACCACTTTCACTTTCACCACACACTGTAGCTTGACTGAGTGGTTCAGTATCATAAAGAAAATTGTACAAATGTTCCACAAAACAGTATCTGATAAAAGAAGCATGTAAAGATTTTTAGGTGTACCTTTTTTCTGTATTTTGCTCAGAAGCTGCTGAGTTTAGAGTGAAGAGAGTGAGTGACTCAGTGGCTTCAGAAGACTTGACACAAGTGTTAGCGAGTGTTCCTATAGCAATGCTCACTAATGCTTGCATCGAGTGTTCTGAAGCCACCAAGTCACTTGTTCTCCTCACTCTACCCTCGGCACCTTCTTCTGAGCAAAATACAGAAAAAAGGTACAACTAAAAATCTTTACATCTTTCTTTTACCAAGTACTGCTGTTTTGTGGAACATTTGTACAATTTTCTTTACAATACTGAACTACTCGGTCACACTACAGTTTGTGAGAAAACTGCAGGCAACTCAAAATTAAAGTAATCTACACACCAGCAATTATAAAAAATAAAGAATAGGCAAGTGGGTTTATGAATTTGTTTTGCACACATTCAGTGTTTGATGACCACATAAACTTCTTGCGCTTCACTCTTTTTTTTTTTTAATTTAGTTGTTTAACCAGGTATAGCACACTAAGCTGAAATCTTTTTTACAGGAACAACCTGGGAGCACAAGGAGGTTAAGTGACTTGATCAGGGTCACACAGTATGTAAGTGGAAGCTATGGGATTCAAACCCAGGTCTGGTCTGCTGGATGTCACCAAATTTGCAGCTCAGAGCCTTAGACCACTGCACTATACTGCCTTCTAGATGCCTTTTGATGTTTATGGGTCATCAAACACCTTGAGTGTGCAAAAAAATCCATAATACACACTTGCCTATCCATTATTCTCTATATAAATCAACAATTGTACCTGGGGCAAGACTTTTTAAAATCCAGCCCTACATTTCTAGGAATCCTATTAGAATGCCAGCAATTTTCTTAGTATAATAAACTTGACAGACAAATGGAAAGATGTTATAAAAGACTACATTTGTTTAGTATACCATGTAGCTTTGCATTTAATTAGAAGTTCTAATGTTGTATTACGTACCTCTTTGTTTCCAATCTGAAGACCTGTGGGAAGCCCATGTCTGAGGCTGAGGAAAATTTCAGAAGAAACTGATGCATCGCTTCTGTGTGAAAGTTCATTATATACTGTATTACTTGAACATCTAATTCCCAATAGAGTAGCCTGAATGTGACTGTAATTACTAACAAAGGATGCTCAGTGTTGGCTGTTGGAGTAAATTATGAAGAGAAGGAGACAAATCTTAAGACAGGTTGGCAATTAGGTTCATGCCATTGTGACAGTAGACATTGTTTTGCAAAGAAGGGTCTCCCATTTTCTACACAAATATCATTGTTTGGACAAATTATTTATTTTTTTTATTACAAAATTAGGTAAAAGAAGCCAAGATATGCGATTGGTCAGATTTGATCATTGTGCCCATGCATTATTTCAATACAACAGGTCAGGTCAGAATTTTGTAATGTTCTAAACCATGTACTCAGTTTTTAAAATAAAAAATCAATGCAACCATTTTAATAATCACAAAAAGATGTCTGTCTAATAGTTGGGCAGATGGGAAGATGATATGAATTGCTGCATTCATTTGGAATACCATGTAGCTTTGCACTTTATTAGATGTTCTGTGGCCAGATATTCAAAACTTTGTGCTGCAAGCAAACCATTTGTGCAGGATTTGCATTGGGTTTGTGCAGGTCTGCTATATTCAAAAGGTCAAATAGCGCAGGCAAACTGCATTAGTGCTGGGTAAAAGTATAATGAATGCAAGGGGCAAAAAGAGGGGTCGTGTACATGAATACAGGTGCAATGCTATATTCAGTGAATCAGCGCTGCACAAAGTGTTTTTGTGCAACTTAACGTGACACTTTGCGCAGTGCAAATTACGGCCCAGAAAAGGAAGTCAAGTCTGCGCAAACCAGCTTTGAGTGACCTTGTGGCTTTACTCAGCTTTGCGTGACTTTTGCGTGGCTTTGTGTGACCCTAACCAGTAAATATTAAACATCAAAAGAAACCAGACATGGAAGAAACATGCTGCACACAGATGACACCTCCTGTGCTGCCATCATCTGCCACCAGTCCCAACCATGCCAGGCATTAATTAGTGACTTGGTGCCTGGTGAACACCATGGCAGTGTGTCCATACAGCACACACCTGCAGACCACACTTCGGTGGACACCAACAGAATCCAGCACACACACACACACACATGCAGCACTGGGAGCATGGAGGGTGTGCAGGGAAGGGTGTACAGGTGGCCAGTCTTCACCACATAGTGGGTACTGCCACAAGGCTGGGAACAAGGCTGGGACAATCCACGCAGTGCAGACAGTCCAGTGTAGGGAATATCCCAACACCACTGTGCCTGTCTGATGGTATGTGCCCCCCCCAGCCACATACCACGCATCTGTACAGACACCACAGCACACACAGCCAGCCATGTATATGTATATGTCGCTCTGAGTATCCCATGCCATTGGTGCAGCATCTGTGGGTCACACAACAGCATAACAGTAATGTCCACTGTCAGTACACATCTGCAAGATTGGCCTGTCACTGTGTAAAGTGCAGCAGTCATTGATGCCCTACGCACCATAGACATTGCTGTGTCCCTCACACTACTGGCCCTCTTGTTACTGTAGTGCATGCTGTGCACTGTAGCAGGACTTACAGTTTGACTATTGCATGCAGCACCACCACCTGTGCCTGTGCTGCGTAGTCCCCTGGGGCACAGTATTCTATGTTGTTCTGTAAAAATGTAGCCTGCAGCTACCACCATGCACTTCCAGACTAACCTACAGGTAGAGCTGTGGGCAGTCCCAGCCACTGTACTTCCAGACTGACCTACAGGTGGAGCTGTAGGACCCTGCAATAGCACTGGGTGAACTGCATGCAAATCAGGACATAATGAGATGCTAGTCTGGATGTTTGCCCAGAGACTGCCTAAGTAGGTTCATTTGCATGTCACTTTTGAATATAGCAAATTTGTGTCCCGGGCAATTGTGATAGTGCAGGACAAACGGCTAAGCTCCATGCAAAACCTGTGCAAATGTGTTTGCACCGCGCAAACATTTCAGAAACATGGTACATTTCTGCAGAATTTCACATGAGCTGGTGTTGCAGCTTTCATGAATCCTCTCCTTTGTTAGCACACACATTGGCCACATAGTTCACCTTTACCTTCCTTCACTTTGCTGGGCACTGGGCTCCTGTTGTGGTTTGCACTTCCTGGTTGCTATTTTCAGAGCTGTCTTATTTCCCAGGCTATGTTTGCACTGCACTTCCAGCTCAGTTTGACTAGCTTCTTTAGCATGCTATATTCAGCAGGTTTAGCATCGGGGCTATCCCTTTTGAATATAGCAGGCTATTGGTTCTGGCTAATTTAGCATGCCAGGCAGTGCTAATTTAGCCCCGGGGCAGAGTTTTGAATATCTGGCCCCTGATGTTACATTACTTACCTCTTTGTTTAGAATTTGAAGAGCTTATGAATGTGTAGCCCTTTGCTGATGTTGAGAAAAGGATCAGAAGGAGCTGATTCACTGTGTCTTTATGAATATCCTTTATATATTGCTTAATTCTAACTCCAAAAAGGGTAGCCTGAAAGTCATTATAGTGTATGGTCGAATATGATTGTGTATGGCAATCTATACATTGTAAAAACAGAAATAGATTAGTTGCTGTATTGGTCCTTGTAAGAACAGATCCAGAAGCAAATGGTTTGATACCTTTTATTGGACCAACATAGAAGTTACAAAAAGGAAACAATGTCTAAGCTTTTGAACTAACCAAGTCCTTCCTCAGAGACTTATGACAATTGTTTAGAGAGTCACATTCTATTAACACCCAGATCATACATGACAAATATGGTTAAATTCTCATTGGTTTAAAGTACCTACAGCATTTCAAAAAATCACAATTAATTTTTTTTATAAACAAATTTTATCAAACGTTTCAACTTTATGACATACAGTACATTCAAACATACTTAACAGTCATACATACCTATGACTACAAACAATAAAAAAGGTGAGATACATTTACTTAAACTTTTTCCTAATGAGGACATACCTTGGAGATTTTACCTTGCCTCTTCCTCCTCCTGGGGTTCTGTGGAGTCTTAAAGGTGACCTGCAAAGTATCTATACAGCCCGCACCCATCCCCACATGCCTTATAATGTTGCTTCAGGAGTCGAAGGCTGTAAAGATGATCATTTTTAATCCAGTCATAAAATTTGTATAAACTGCCGAAATATTCGGCTGAACACAGAAGTGCCGCATGAGTCCCGATTAAGTGGGTGCAATTGCACATGGGTATTCCACCCATTTACTGATTTCACTACCACCACTGCTATTATTATAGTAGCGGTGGTGGTACTTTATTATACTTATTTTATTACTTCCACAGAGGTATTGATAGCTGTAATGTTACCTACAGCAACAGCCTGTTCAGGTGTTGCTGTAGGTAACATTACAGCCATCAATACCTCTGTGGAAGCCATAAAATAAGTATAATAAAGTACCACCACTGCTACTATAATAAGAGCAGTGGTGGTAGTGACATCACTAAATGGGTAGAATATCCATGTAAAATTGCGCCCGCTCAATCCGGGACTCACGCAGCACTGCCGTGTTTGGCCAAAAATGTCGGCAGTTTATAAAAATGTCATGATTGGATTAAAAATGATCATCTATGCAGTCCCCCGACTCCCGAAAATGTATTATAAGGTATGTGGGGATGGGAGCGGGCTGTAGAGATACTTTGCAGGTCACCTTTAATCTTAATATGGGAGAGGTGCTTACCTGCTGTCTTCCTGAATGTCTGGATGTCTCCTACCTCATCACTTTGGGAAGGGCATCACAACACGAACGTTGAGTCCCTTGTCATGGCATATAGGAGTCAACTGTTCCATCTGTTTCTACCCTTCTCCAGTTGGTCTCTCAATCTGTAGGTCAGAATTTCAGATTTGTAAATAGTATTGATTATGATCATCCAGTCTGCTATATTCTGTATTTTATCAGAAAGCCATTTTTGAGATATATACTTCCCACTGGCAACTATGCAAATATCTAACAGGTATCTGATTGCAGAGTCATTGATCTCTTTGGGGTAAATGAAAAGCAATACCAGTTCCCTAGTGAGATCTAATTGTGGTGAAAAGATTGCCTGGAGTACTTCCCCCAAGTCTTTTCTAAAGGGCTCCAGCTTAGGGCATTCCCATATTATATGGAGGTGATCAGCAAGTGGGTTTCCACACTGTCTCCAACAATTGGTATTTGGTGCTGTGTGCCTGTGTAGTTGATGGGCAGGAGTTATGAAAACTCTAATCAGACATTTCCAGATAAATTCTGTCCAGGACATTGTTAGGGTTACCTTATGTGCATTTTTACATCCTGTCTCCCAGTTTTTTTGCTCTGTTGGGTACCCTAGTTCCTGCTCCCATTTTTCAAAAGCACTTGGTAGTATTTACGGTTTGTAAAACTGTATGCACTCTGGAAATCAGCTGTGGCTGCTCCAATCTCCAACAGGGGATGTAAGGCGATGGGGGTGATTTTTCTTTTTAATAAGCTGAGGAGATATGCTCTTGCCAGAAAATAGTGGAATTGTTCTGTATTTGCTAAGCCAAATTCTTGCATCAGCATTTGGAAAGATTTTACTCCTCCCTTCCCTGTTAGATGCTATTGGGTCTTTATTCCCTTGTGGTACCAGTTCCTGTATCCTGTAACTAGGCCTCAGGTCTAAAGTCTGGGTGCAAATGGAGTGGAAGCAGCCACAACATGTCATTCTCCAGGTCCCATTTTTTCCATATTTGCAGTAAGATTAGAACAAATGTAGCTGTACATTAAAAAAATCACAATTTTAAATGGAATGAATAGCATTCCATTAGCTTGATGATATTGAGAATGTTTTCAATGACATCCGTTAGATAAGCAGAACAGTCAAGCAGGCAGGTCCTCTAACTGAAATTATTATTGTATGAGTGTGTAAGGAGAATACATTCAAAATTAAAAGCAAGACCCTTAGATTTAATGCCCCAACTGTCCAAGTTAAAACTTGATAGTATTGTATGATAAAAAACTGTACAACAGAAATGTTTGTATAGAAATAAGAGGGGAATAAAAAATTGTAACTTGCATGAACAACTGTTTAAAACATTCATACAAACATTCATATAGAATAAAAATTATTATAAATTATTTTCTAAAATATACACACAGTCAGTTAACACACTCCATAAACCTTAAAACCTATAGTGCTGTAACAATATTTTCTACAAGATAATATCAGTTGTCAGTATTATTGCCAAATAAAAAAATAAATCTCTCAAGGATCTCCTAGAAAATGAGTTCATGCATCTTAAAATGTTCAAAGTTCAGCATTGAGTCAGTATATAATCAATTAACTATATGGACAGAAACAGTCTTAGGAATCTGCACGAAACCCAAATGGAATAACACTCCACCCCCCCACCCCGGCCAGGAAAAGAAAACAAGAAAAGAAGTGTATATTCACTGTGTATGTGAGCCAAGAGTCCTAACATCCTGTAGCATAATTACGACATGTACCTAAATGTAAGCCCCAGCCCCTACCCCCAAAAAACACCATCCTCCAACCCCCCCAAAAACACAGAATTACACACAGACACAAAACCTCCCTCATACATGGTCACCCAAGACCACCCAACCTCCCACCACACACACACACACATATATTTGGTGAGAAACCAACATACTGATAACTAGTTAAAAAGGACTCCTTGAAAATAAAAACAAAACAACAACACACTGAAGTCCTGTTAAATGTCCATCCTATGAAGTAAAAGCATGTGTAAGTTTAAGTAGGGTAACATGTCATGATACCCAAATCAGTATTTATGCCATCTGCTACCATATTGAGAGGCAAAATAAGCTTAATCTCAAAAGTCTGTCTCTGTTGTGTATTTTTTTAAAAACCTTTTAAGACAATTACTGACATATCAGAGATTGAGTGGTCATTCTGAGGAGTGTCGCCCCACTGATTTGTCGGTCATCTTCACATTAATGGTATGTCAGTGTGCATTCATTCTAGTGTAGAGAGTTTGGTTTGTCTCTCCAATATATCCTGTTTGAGGACATCTCTTGCACTGAATGAAATAAACATTACGTGATGTACAGGTATAATTCCCCTGTATCTGAATAGTCTGTTTTGTGATGTAACCACACAAACATTTGAGGTTTTTTGAGACTAAGCTTAATTTGCTTCTCAATACGGTAGCAGATGGCATGAACATTGATTTAGGTTTCATGACATATTACCCTACTTAAACTTATATAGACTTTTACTTCATAGGATGAACATTTAACAGGACTTCAGTGTGTTGATGTTTTGTTTTTTCATTTTCATGGAGTCCTTTTAACTAGTTATCAATATGTTGATTTCTGACCAAATATGGGGGGGTTGGAGGAGGTTGGGTGGTCTTGGATGAGTGCGTGTAAGAGGGGTTTAGTGTGTGTGGGGGTAATTCGGTTTTTGGGGTGTTGGAGGATGGTGTTTTGGGGTAGGGGCTATGTGAGGAGGCGGGGTTGGGGTTTATATTCAGGTACATGTCATAATTATTATACAAGGTGTTAGGAATCTGTACTCACATACATAGCGAATATACACTTCTTTTTCTTATCTTCTCCGGGGTTATTCCATTGGGGTTTTATACAGATTCTTAAGACTGCTTCTGTTCATAAAGTTAATCGATTATATATTGACTCATTATTGAACTTTAAACATTTTAAGATGCATGAACTCATTTTCTAGGTGGTCATTGAGAAATTTATTTATTTATTAGCAATAATACTGACAATTGATATTATCTTGTAGAAAATATTGTTACAGTCCTATAGGTTTTAATGTTTATGGAGTGTGTTAACTGGTTGAGTGTATAGTTTAGAAAATAACTCTTAATTTTTATTCTATATGAATGTTTGTATGAATGTTTTAAACAGTTGTTCATACAAGGTACATTTTTTTATTCCCCTCTTATTTCCATACATACATTTCTGTTGTACAGTTTTTTTATCATACAATACTACCAAGTTTTAACTTGGACAATTGTAGCATTAAATCTAAGGGTATTGCTTTTAATTTTGAATGTATTTTCCTAACACACTTATTCATTAATAATTTCAGTTAGAGGCCCTGCCTACTTGAGTGTTCAGCTTGTCTAATTGATGTTCTTGAAAAGATTCTCAGTAATAGCAAACTAATGGTATGCTATTCATTCCATTTAAAATTGTGATTTTTGTTTGAAATGCTGTAGGTACTTTTAACCAATGAGGATTTTTCCATATTTTTTAATGTATGATCTGGGTGTTAATAGAACATGACTCTCTGAACAATTGTCATAAGTCTCCAAGGAGGGACTTGGTTGGTCTGAAAGCTTAGACATTGTTTTCTTTTTTGTAAAACATGCTGGTCAAAAAAAAAAGTTATCAACTCATTTGCTTCTGGATCTACACTGTAAAAAGTCATTCTGCTGCAGTAGTGACATTCATATTAACGCAAAACGACTTTTCATTCTGTGTTAGTATAAACATCACACAGCAAGCAACTCCATGAGTGCTGTTGATAAGGCTAGCGGCAGTTGAAGCATTGCATAAACGCTAGTGGCAGTTGAAGCACTGCATACATGAGCTGGCTTGGGGGGGGGCAGATAGCCAAGAACTGCAGGTCACAGACAGCAGAGATTTGACTGTTTGAACCAGACAAAGTAAGCGACTGTGTATTTTTGGGTCTATACACTATATGAAATAGTGTATGATAGCCCAAATACACAACATCACTCTTCTCACACCTCATAGTTACTATGATATGAAAGAGACCTCTCGAGGTTCACTCTCAAGGTCCTTGATGTCATAATAACCACTCAATGTAAGAATAGCATTGCTGAGTGTAGACTACCATATGCTATCCTATATGTACAGTAATTACTAGGACTGAATGCCCATTGTAGTGCAGTGGAGTGGAGTGGAGTAAATTATTAACACAAGGAGACAAATCTCTAGACAGATTGGCTATTAAGCAATAAGGCATGACGTGGGGTGTTAATTGTGGGATAACAGCCCACCTTGGGTGGTCTGAAGCATGAGGTGAAGCTGAGTGCTTCCACCACCCAAGAAGGGCCATTAACCCACTGTAACACAACCACCAAAGTGGCTTATTGTGATTATGAAATGAGTCCTTTTTAGTAAATTGGATGTATTTTCTAAACATATTTTTGTTGAGCTACTTTCAGCCAGGACGATGTGCTGGAATAACAGCCCAGTGAAAGCATCTCTTGACCAATCAGGAACCATCATTCCATTTATAATTAAGGTCATGTTAGTGTGACAATAGACATTGTTTTCTAAAGTAGGGTCTCCCTTTCTATGAACAAATCCATGTTTCTGAAAACAAATTTAAGCAATGAGGCATGGCAAGGCATACATTATTAATGGCACACCACAGGAAGTGAGGCACTGGGCAATGTCAAGTGCCTTATGCACCCAAGAAGGGCCGTTATCCTACAATTATCCACACAGTGGAGTGCCTTATTGCAATTATAAAATGGTTCCTCTGCTTTTTATTTTAAAACTTGAGTACTGAGTTTCAGAAAATGCAATATTTTGGACCTGTGTTGTTGTGCTGGAATAATGCATGTCCATGTCACCACATCTGACCAGTCAAAGGTCATACCCATCTTATAGCTTGTATTTTTGTAATTTTTGTCCCTTTTCTTCTTTGTCCACTGCCCCAATGATGGGATCCCTATGATTTCACTCTTCCACTGACTAGGATGGCAGGCAAGTAGTTACCCTCACAGCTGGCACCTATACCACCTCCCTTCTCGGCCACTGATTTCTCTATCTCAGCCTACTGTCTACTCCTACTGTTGGACTGGTAATTCCTCTCAAAATAGCTTAATCACTGCCTGTGCCTACCTTGATTTCTGCTAGCCTGTTTAAGAACAGTTTTAGTATACCTAAATGTGATAAAGTGACATCAACCATGTTTAGAAATTGTAAATTGTAGCCTGAATGTCTTCTCCAGTCTAAATTTCCTGCTTTTACTGCTACTCTCTACCTAATCTTCCTCCCCCTCTATCTACTGTCACCCCCCCAAACTAGCCACCGGGACCCACCTGGCACTATCTCTCTCACCTCCTTTGTCTACTAATTGCAGCATTTAACCTCTGCCCCCAGACACTGCCTGCTCCCCATCCACTGACTTCTCCTCTTTAAATTAACTCTGCTTCTTCTTCCTTTCTCTCTTCCAGCAGGTCATCCCTGAGCGGGACCCCTGGCCACCTCTTCCAGCTTCAAGGACCATGGCACCAACTCAAGCCACCATCCTCCACACCAAGGATTGCCACTTGGGGCATCCAAGTACAGCATACCCACTTCTCCCATTGGTGTTTGCTCTGTGCCTCTGACTGGTCAGGACCACTGGAAGGAAGGCTCCAGTTGGCTCACCTTCTCAAGCCTGCTTCTGATCTTTTGCTTCTGTACACCGAATCTCCCTTCTTGGCTGCCAATTTGTCTATCTCAGCCTACTGTCTACTCCTACTTTTTGTCCTGCCCACCCACGCACCCTGGCCTCGACCTCTATTACATCCACCTTAGCTCCCCCCTTCCTTCCTACTTCCCTCCTCAAGTGTAGACTCCCCCATGGATCACCTAAAAGGAGTTCCTCCTCCTCCTCTTAAAGGGGTATCACTCTCTTCCACTGTGCCAGTGCTCAAGTGACACCTGAACTCCCCCAAGGGTGAAGCTCTTCTCACATTTAGGTGCCTACCTCCCTCCCGCCATTAGCTCTGAGCACTAGTAGCAGTAGCCTACTAAGCCATGGTTCCCCCGGATTAGCTCCTGCCTTTCTTCCTTTGTCGCCCTCAGCTGCTAAGTCAAACCTGCATGGCCCTCCTCTATCTGGAACTCAGGTGCCCAATCCATCCACTGTCTCCTCTGGACCTGAGATTTTCTTCCTGGTACTCCCTGTGGCAAAAAATGTTCAGCATGGCTCTCCTGGTTCTTTTCTACCTACTCAGAGAACTTGGCCTGGATGAACCATTGACTTCCCCACCTCCAACTTTATCTCCTGTCACCTATCACAGATCAGTGGCTCAGGCTAAGGTACCATAGGGTACCTACAACTATAGCAACAACAGGATGATAACACATCTACAGATGTATATGGTGGCACCCAACAGTGCAACAGACTGTAGTACTGCTGCCATATACCTGCCTCCTACCACTCTCAAGTGCAAGCTGCCACACTGTGGCAAATGGAAACACTAGAAAAGGAAATCCTTAATTACAATTAGTTTCACCACTAGGAAAGCTATATTGCTGCTTCTCCTTCTGTCAGGCAATTTACATCCCAGTCCCTGGCCACCAATCCCCAAAGGGCAGCTGGAAACAGGAAGAAGGGACTGCACATAGCAGCCTTGAATATATGCAGCCTGCTTGCCAAATTTGACCAATTCCAGGCCTGGGCAGCCCTCCACACCCTTGATATCATCTAACTGAAACTTGGCTCATGGATAAGAACAGGAACAAAGACATTGCATGCTATGACTACCAAGCCTTCAGATGTGATTGGAAGGGTAAGAGAGGCAGTGGGTGCCTTATCTACATCAAGGACTCACTACAGGGGACAGTTCTCCCTATCACAGTGTGGGTGGAGAACCATGAACTACTCACCATCAAACTCCATTTTGGTCAACACCGCAAGTCCCTGGTTATCGCTTCTGTCTATCTTCTTCCCAAGAGGGCCAGTATGGGTCTCACCAAGGTCTTGGATGCTATAGGAACCATCAAAAAACAATGTGAACTCATTGTCACTGGTGATGTTAATATAAATTGGCTCACCAAGGAGTCAACCTCCCTGAAGTACACCGTGGCCAACTCCTACCTCACACAGCTAGTGACAGTCCCCACCAGAATGAACTGCAAGTCAGGTAATAACTCAGTCATTGATTGCCTCTTCTCAAGCATGCCTGCCAGGGTTAGTGAGGTCACTGTGCTATCTGAATCACTGAGTGACCACTCCTGTATCACCTTCAGGTGGTCAAATAAATTTAGGAAGCCCTCCAGCTAGGATCGAAAGCAGGGTACTGAATAAAGGGCAACTGAGACACCTCAAAGCAGACCTCTCCCTTATTGATTGGTCACCCATTGATAAGCTGCCTGATCTTGACCATGCACTTAAATTCTTTGCAGATAGGTTCAACACAGTGTGTGACAAGTTTTTACCTGTCAAGAAGAGAAAGCCTTGTGGCTGCCAAAATGGGTGGATTACTGGGGAGCTCCTTGCCCAGATGAGGATGAGGGATAATCTCTGGCTAAAGGCAAGAGCCTCTGGTGACAAAAAAAGACATGCAGGCTTATAGGACCACCAGAAACAGTTGTACTCAGCTGATTAGACAGACCAAAGCAAACTTCCATAGGGACCAACTGAACAGGAATTGGGGTGATAGGAGGAAATTCTGGGAAAGCATCAAAAGCCTCCTTGAGAAGGAAGAAAAGGTACCCCCCCAAATGCTCAATATTAACAGATCAATCTGTACAGACCCATCAACCACTGTCAAATCCCTCAACACCTCATTCATGAATCTGAGCTCATTCCTTCCTCCAGACTACCTGAAGCTTCTGGAAGTGACCCCTGGAAATCCCACCTGCCCTGAATGCCCTAAATTTTATTTCAAATGAGTGTCAGTAAAAGAAGCATTGGGCTATGTAAAGAAGGTCCTGGGAAAAACTAGGCAAGGTAGTGATGGGCTTGATATGAAACTAGCAGCACTCACCCTTGATGAGCTCATAGTCCCCATAACCAAACTCTAAAACAAGTAATTCAGCCTAGCCAAATTCCCCTCAGTCTGGAAGCAAGCTCTGGTGACTCTTGTTTTCAAGAGTGGTGATAGGTCCAGCAATAATAACTACAGATCTATTTCCATCCTCTACCCGCATCCAAAGCTTTAGAAAAGATTGTGGCAGACTAAATAAATGGCTACCTCCATAAACACCAGCTACTCTGCCCCTAGCAACACAGGTTCAGGAAGAACTGCAGCACCTCAACAGCCCTAGTGGAGTTATCAGACTTTGTCCACAATGCTCTATACAAAGGCAAGCTGGTTGGATTCATCTTCATCAACCTTACAAAGGCCTTCAATATGGTCAACCACCCCCTCCTCCTTGAACAACTCCAGATGTTGGGGGTGGCTACAAATGCTGTTCATTTGTTTTCAAGACTACCTGATTCACAGATCCCAAAGGGTCAGGGCTGGGTGTGCCATATGGGAGGCTAGAGAAGTATCCCTTGGGGTACCACAAGGGTCGATCCTGGGAAAAATGCTTTTCAGTCTCTTCCTGAATGAACTTCCTTTGGCCTGTGACAGCAAAATCATTCTGTATGCAGATAATGCCATCATACCATAAAGCAATTCTCAACTCATCCCTCTGCAGAGTGAACTACAGTCATCCTTCCAACAGACTGAGGAGTGGTTTTGTGTGCATAGACTCCTGCCCAACTATAAGAAAACAAAAACAATGCTCCTGTCGAGCACACAACACAAAAGAAAATATCCCACCATCACTATCTTATATAATGTCATGGTGCCACTGGAATAGGTCCACACTTTCAAGTATCTGGGGGTTACCATTGACAACTCCCTCTCCTTTATGCAGCACATAGACTCTGTGGTCAAGGCTGCCAATGCCAGACTTGGTGTACTGTACAGGCACAGAAGGAACCCAATGCCTGCTGCCCTCTAACTCTCCATCACCAGCTCTATACTAACCACTGTTGACTATGTTCTAGTGGATTATAGGGCAGCCTCGGAAACAGAAGTCAAGTGAATTTTCATCATCCTTAACAAGGCATGTAGGCTTGCTCTTGATGCTGATTGACTTATGCACACCTGCTCACTGTATACTGAATCAAACTGACTCTCTCTCTTGAAGACAGGATCAAGTTCCAGACTTGTCTCCTTGGAAAGAAGGCACTACTTAGCAAAACTCCCCAGTGTATCTCCAAAACTCTCTCCTTGGCAATGACCAAGTACACAACCAGAAGGAGAACACAGAACACACTCACAATGCCTTTCCAGAGAACAACACAAGGTCAATGCTCCTTCACTTACAGAGCCCCATCTGGCTCAATGAAATCCCGGAGGTTCTGAATAACACCCCAAGTCTCCAAGTCTTCAAGTCTGAACTCAAACACAACCTGATCTCCATGAACAAGTGCGAGTGTCAGCTGGGCAGTCGAAGACACTCCCTGCTCCTGCCTACCTACCCATTACCTACCCCTGCACTGTTCAGTGTGCAAATGGTCTTGAGTCCCCCCCAGTCCCCCCCCACTCCGCCTCCCAGTCCCCCGCTCCTGCCTACCAACCCATAACTTACTCTGCACTGTCCAGTGTGCTAATAGTCTGGAGTCTCCCCCAGTGTCCCTCAGTCCCCCCGGCTCCCGCCTCCTCCAGTTCCCTCTGCCCCCATGCACCCCCTTTTTCTACCCCAATCACCCACTACCTAGTAACTTCTGCCTGCCTGCTCTCTCTCCCATCCCAACCCTACCCCCACCACTCTTCTTCTTTTGACAATGCCTCCTCTGATGGCTGCTACCTTAGTACTTACTCTACCTCACCTACTTAAATATCCCACTGGAACATAGCTCTTGATGTCCCCCTCCCTAAGACTATGGAGTAGCAGGGTGCAGTTATTTTTGTATACATTAACTATGTTTATGTTATTTATGTCTGGTTGTGCAATGCTCCAACTGATGTTGCATATTGTTCTGTTTCTTTGCACAGATTTCTGTTGTAACTGTTACTGATTTCATTAAAATTGTTGTCTGAATCATCTGTATCTGCTTATTTGATTTGGAACCGTTGTAAAAAAGCTATTGCACAAAGGTTTTTTTTTCCGAAATGCAAAATAAATAAATAAAATTGTTCCTCTGGCAGCCGTTGTACAAATATCAAGTGATCTGCACTTTCCCTCCACAACTGCTGGGTGTATTACCTTAACACCACACCTGGCTCCAGTCTTACTCCAGATTGAATTTTCTGATCTCTCATGCAAACTGTGGTCTCCAAGGGGAAAGCACAATGTATTCTGCCACATCCTGGGGTCAGCTGGTTTAAACAAATGATGGCTAGCTAGCTAGACGGGCAGGCAGACAGACAGACAGACAAAGAGAGATATTTAGATAGATAGACAGACAGACAGACAGATACAATTTAATTTTTTTCATAATAGGTAACCTTTAGACCTACAGGCACTATTTTACGAAGTTGTCCTGTTATATCATGGCCCTGATTTTACTCTGGAGTGGGTTTCATGAGCTCACTTGTAAACCCTGGTCTCCAAGGAGGCAATGTGTGTATGCTGCTACACCCCTAGGTCAGCTGGTTTGAGCAAATATTTTGGAAAAGACAATAAACCGAAACCCGAGCATTGGTATGCCAGTTATGGTTAACACAACCTATAGCTAGTGAGCATTTGGAAAAATTCCAGTCAATATTTTGAATGGCAAGTTGATAGGTTACATGAGGCTGCTAGCACAGAACATTTCCATGAGTTGCTCACTGCCCTTCACAAATGATCAGTTTCAAAATGCTTTACACCCCCTCCCCCCATGGAAGACCTCATGATAATATGGACATGCTATTTTATCTTTGTATATTGTGCACTGTGGACATATGATTTCTTTCACTTTTGGCCCCACCAGCATCATGACTCAGAATAGTCAGAAAGATCCAAGTAGTAGAGTGGGGGGAGCATCAGGCATATCAAGGGAGGGGGAAGAGCAGTATGCAGACCATGGTTGGACAGTACTTTTCAATCACATACCACAGATTTGGGATAGTTGATTCCTGCTATGCGGAGTCTGCATGCAGTGTGTATCTCCTGTGTGTTATTGAGGCTCTGCTGCCATAACCCCTTTGTAGGTACTACATTTAAAGAAGAAGCATTTATATAGTGTTTTTCATACACACTGTATCTCAAAGTGCTTTATAGGAACTGCTAGACTGGTAGTGAAATACAGAAACATAGAAACACAGACTTTGATGGCAGATAAGGATCACTTGGCCCACCTAGTCTGCACATTTCCTCAACCTATTGGATAAGCTGCTGATCCTAGTTAAATATGCTGCATTTGTAAGTGTGACTGCACCAGGGGAACACAAGCAGTGCTAGGTTAATGCAAAGTTCTACAAAAAAGGGAAGGAAAGCGGCACCTGCTTAAAGGACAACAGTGAAATTGTGTATGCTCCAAACAAGCAAACAGCCAAAGTCCTGTTTCAGTGCCAAAAAAGCTCAGTTCTTTCATTTTTCTTTGTGGACGGCAAAACAATGGCAAATAAAGCACTCACACATCCATAAGTGTCACTTGTTCATTAGGAAGTCCATAAAATGTCTTGAATGTCCAGAGTGATAAAATCAACAAGCCTGAATGCAGGCTAGCAACAAAACTTCTGCAGCAAGGCTGAGGGCCACTCCCACGTCACCTGATGCATTTCACAATTAGCTTTCTCAAAGGCTGACATACAATGGTTTGCTACCATACATTTAAATATGAGACAGTACTGCATAGTGCATTACATGTACAAAGTGTAGCAGTTCTCAATAATGACAAAATATCATTATAGTGACAAAAACATACATAAACATAATAAATAATATCCTCTGCTAACTAATTAGTGTTCACAAAGATAAGATAAAGACAGAAACGGTACCTAATATACTTAATATGGCACCAGTTAAAGTACTGCACTTTAACTCCAATGAGAATATCCCAAGGCAACATGTATTCTTCACACAGGGCTGATTCACCATGGTAGATCAAAATCATTTTTGTGCAAAGCTGCAAGATAGAAAAAGACAAAGATAAAGATTAAAAATACCACAACACCAGTGTAAAACAACATAAACAAATACAGATTGCAAATTTCATCTTCAATTTATCTTCTATTTTTCAAAAATGGTTTGCTCTCTTTTTTTTCATTTAAACCAGGAGCCTGCAGTGCTCTTGTAGCAAAAATTCAATATTGTTCCCTCCTAAGAAGCAGGTTATTATAATCCCCTCCTCTTCTAACATAAAATTATGTTCACCTGTATTTCTTGTTCTTGAAACATGTTCAGCTAGGGCATTAGTTGTGGCATCATGCAAAATTGCCCTAACATGCTCTCTTATCCTACTACAGTTATACTATGCCATATAGATAACACCAGAGGTGCTATATGTAATTGAACCTCTGGCCTTAACCTTTCTTCCTGTGGTGTGGTTTTTAAACCATTTTGTGTTTCTTACCAAGGGGCAGTAGTTGCAATTCCTGCACCTATTACACCCCCCAATCTGACAACCATTACAATAATCTCAGTGATATATCCCCTGTCTAGTAGTCTTTCTGACAATTCTTGTGCTCTTATGTCATATTGTACTGAATTACTGCAATTTCTTTTTGTGCATACAAACTGTCCCTTTGGTATTGCTTTCACTATGTGACTAGGATGCTTACTACTGGCAAGGAAGAGTGTGTTCCAGTTAGTCTCTTTTCAAAAGAGATCTATACCAACCCCTCCCATATCATCGTTTTGAATTGTTAAGTCAAGGAAATTACTTTCAGTTTTATTGAAACTAATACTGAAATGTAAATGCTCATTACTGTCTCCCAAATATCGGACAAACTCAAAAAGTTCTTCCTCATTCCCCTTCCACACCATGAAGACGTTGTCAATAAAATGTCTCCACAAATCGATTTTTGGTAGGAAGGGGTTGTTCTCACTGCTTACTGTCTCCATTTCCCACCTGGCCATATACAAATTTGCATAGTTGGGTACCATACTGGCACCCATTGCAGTCCCTATTTTCTGCAGGTAAAAACTAATTTGATAAAAAATTGTATTAAACTCTAACACCATGGAGTTCTATTTGAATAACAGAACAACCAAGGAGCCACCTACAGATGTATTGGTCCAACTGACAAAAAGCCCTGGACAGTTACTTACTTGACTATGGGAAATAATTATTCACCCTACATGTGCAAGGAAGGTTGTCTCGATGGGCTTCAGCCATCTTCCACCTTTCCAAACTGAGTAATACTGAATAATATCTAATTAGTATATTGTGCTGCTTTTAGTAACATTATGTATTTTTGCCAGTGGCTTGTATTGAAAGGTGGCTTGTATTTTAGGGGAGCTTGTATTGCAAAATCAATTTTAAGTGCTAAGAGTAAATTATTACAGATCCTGGATTTCATAAAGTTTATTGTTAGTGGTCTACTATATATCCAAATAAGTGAAACAAACATCAGCTAAGATGGTAAGTTAAAAAAAAACAATAATAATCATATTAGCAGAGATTACAGTGAGTCCTACATAGTGCTCTATCTGACATGACTTCAACCAGGAATCGAGGACATGGATTGCATTTGAGGGCTGCTTTTATTAAAAGTATTTATTATTACCTGTGGTTTGTATTTGAGACTGGCTTCTATTCTATAAAATATGTTATTTAGCTTTTTTTCTGTGAAGAAACAGATAATAAGTTTTAAAATGAACAAAAATGTTTTCGCCAAACAACCAAATGTAACTGAGGTAATGCATGCTTCATTTCACAGTCCTAAGGACTAGGACAACCAAAGTATAAACATTTGAAAACAGCGGTGTAATCAGAAATCCCCAACACAACCCTATTTGCACCTTTAACTAACAATAATAAAACCTTTATTTTGTATAAGATGTATCAGTCAGCATTAGGGCAATATTACCTTATTTACAAGGTGATCCTGTTAAAACTAACGTGTGCATTTGTTTCAGAACACTTATAAGGATATACACAAAAATAAAAATGTTCAAGAAAACACACTTCACATAACAGCATGGATTTGTGAAAAAATAAATTCAGACAATACATTTTTATAGTTTAAAATAATCCATGATTCTTTTTTGCTTGGAAGTTTCTGCCATGTTTGCATGTAGAAATCAGTTTATGCCACCAATAGCACAGTCCATATGTTTCTGCCTTTCCCCAGATGGGTGCTGCTTCAGGTAGGAAATTATCACATCCAGACAACAAACAAACATTTGTCAATACTGAATGTTTGCTTGCTTGCTTGCATTTATTGTGTAGGAATAGAGGTTATTGGAGTAATAAAACCAAAAATCAGCAGCAAACAAAGATAGCCTCAAAAAAACTATCAATTTTGAAAAAGAAAAAGCTATTTATTTAATTATTTTTTGATACCCTGGTAGGTGCACTAGACACAAAAGTGACTATTTTCAGGCACGACCCAGGAGCTCACAACATACAGAGATATAGGTACAAAGCATACAGTGTCAGAAATGTACAACACATCACATATAGGAAGTGAACAAGTTAAAAACAATAGTAGTACCAGGGCACACGAAGTGTGTTATACAAGTATAAGACAAGTGAGCTGACACATTGCCTGATATTAATATAACTAATATATCAGCTACTCCAGATATTTTTAAACAAAAATCAAGAACAACAGAAGAATCGCAAACAACAATCAAAAGGAGCTATCACAGAAAAAAGGGAAGAGGAGGGGCAAATGCAAACTAAGGTCAGAGTTCATACATGAACTTAAGGAGCAAGTACCGATGATTGTAAATCTAACTGAAAAAAAAAACATTTACTAAGCAACAAGAAACTGTCCTTTAAAAAGGATTTAGCTTTGTGCCTACACCAAAATCTCATCTGTTTCATTTTAAGGTGGACATTTTCAAATTAATAAGAAAACTCAAGCAAAAGTTTTTCTTTGCTAAACAAAAGGAAAGCATTAATTTGAGAATGGGGAAAATGGAAGAAACCCAGACCTTCAGTGACTTGCTTATTTTCCAGGAAATCCCAGCTGCCTCCATAGAAGAAAATCAGAATATAGAGGTGCAACCTGTGTGAGACTGAAATGACTGGGACCCAGATATTCAAAGGGGTTAAAAAATTAACCTTGGCTCAATAGCTTGTAACAATGTAACAATCTGCTATGTATACCTGTTACTGCATTTTTTTTTATTCTTTCTGCTTGGGTATCAGTTAGAATTCAGCATGTGAAGGGTCAACGCTGATATTCCTGGGAAAGGTCAAGAGCTTTAACAAAGACAGACCAAATGTCTCTGAGGGCAATTACTATCCCTGCTGTCCTGTATCACAGCAAGATCCGTGGACAGTAAATGGGAGAGCTTCAATGGAAAAAGTGTATTTTTTATGTCAGGAAGCTGTTAGCTAGCCAGACATCCCTTCTGTGCTATACAGGACTCGGAACAATAAGCAGATGCATCTGTATATACAAAGTCCCAAAGTCCAGATCAGACCAGTTTCCCAATAAGACCAGCTCTCAAGTCACAAAGAAATGGCCTTGGAGTGATTTCACGGGACATGTGTGCTGAGGGTGAAGGGAGACTGTTTTTTTTTTTAAAAAACCTTGTTAACCTGAGTTTTGTGACAGCAAGTTAGTCAGGCTGGGACTCTGAATAGTTAACACCTATGATTCAAGTCTGCCCTGATTCAACAAGGTGTCCTGTGTGAGTAAGCCAATCTACTTTGAACAAATTAGAAGTGCCGTATGATTTTTCTGTGGGTTTTCTTTCTGCTGTGTGCAAAACATTTTCTTTTTATTTCTGCAGAATTATTGTTCCTCATAATCTGTGTGTAGTATCTTTAGTATACAGTATGCGTAAATATCTTGAACTGTTATTTTTTTTTTAACAAACTTCATGGTTCTGTAACAGAGTGCTCTGAGGTACAGCTAACTGATTTATAACTGACAAAAACTGTGTTTCTGCCTCTGAGGAGAAGGCAGTGGTTCAGCTGTGACAGAGGGGACGGGATGTTTTCCATTGAGCAAGGAGCACTGTACTGTTTGAGCGGTGGCTCTGGAGAGATTCAGACCTAGAGATACCCCCAAGAGAGTATCTATGCTGAGTGGTGGCAGCTACTGAGGACCCTTGCAGGCATCTGAAGGGTTTATGAATGCTGGTAACAGTTGCAGACAGAGTCTGGAGAGACAACTGGAGAAGCTGAGCTTCGGACATCCTAGAAGAACTGCACAGATCCTCACTATACTGCAGTTTTTCTCAAGACTTTATTAGTAAAACAAAAGCTAAGGAGCAGACCCCCCACTTACTGGCACCTGATGTTTCATGTCACTACCTTGCGCCTTTTTAAAGACAAAAGGATGTCTGCAGCTCAACTTCTCCAATCGTCTGCACACTTTTACATGCTGGAGCTCTGTCTGCTGTTCCTAAGCTATCTTTTCCATGTTCCCAAGTCTGGAGAGACCAGTTTGCCACAAACTGGTGGCAGTGGTTGGGATATGAAACAGCTTTGTCAGTATAAAGGATATTTTTTCCAGTCAAAGAACAGGACATATAAAAGAGAACTGTGTATCCTACAAGTTTTGTTTTATTAAACAAGAGTAGACAGATAAGATAGATGCCTGGGCCATACGAGAAGTGCACATTCCTACACCTGCAGAAACTGTGCTGTAGAAAAAAACTGGGCTATGGGGAAGGCGAAACATGAGCAGAACTGATAGACATCTTCAAAAAAAAAGTGACAAGGTATGTACTGTAAAAGTGGACACTATTAACCAAAGTCATGAGACAAGAGGCTAGGAGTATGTAGATGAGACAGAGACTTTGATTAAGGGTGGAGAAGTGAAAGGCTGAGGAGCAAGAAAAGCAGTGCCAACATGAGCAAGAGAAGCAAAACAAACAGTGCAGCATTCATTCTAGAAACCAAATTTGGTGGATCAAATGACCCACTGACTACTGAAAAGGTGGGTCATTTCATGACAAATGTGGATCATACATGACATTTCTTAAATAAAATTGTAAACCAAATTTTAACAATGCGGAATGAGACTGTTATTGAAAAATGACTGTTAGCATGTCACAGTATCATGACAAAGCAATTTTGAACAGTATTACAGCAAGGGCATCAACAGGGGAGGTGTAGTGTCATTAAAAATAAATTTCACACATGAGGAAGCCAGAATAAATGAATTACTAGCCTCACTGTGACATACTTGTCATTAAGTTTAATTAAAAAACAAGAAATGCAGAGAAAAACAAAGAGAGACAGATTATGAAGAATACTGCAGAGTCCTCCGGAACTTCATTCAACTGTGCCCCCTTGGCATTTATCTGCCTAGCAGCAGGGCAGACAGGGCACACAATTTGAGAAGAATATGACAGATAAGAAAAATAAGACTTATTTAGCACTGGCACCAGAAGGAGAAGAGCAGGAGTTCATTAAATATAATTCCGTATGAATGGGAAATTGTGTATAGCCTCGCTGCTGTGCTGAATTACTGTCAGGTTGTATAACTTGAAGTTAACTCCATATCATTCATGAAGTGGGTGAAGTCCTTGAGAATAAAATACAAACAGTCTGAGTCAGTGTTTTGCAATATCACTGTATTTGACAGAATGAAGTCCGTGTTGGGAACTTCTAGTTTGGCAGATTTCTCTGGGAAGCAATGCATCCACTGTACAAACCTCATGTCTGTGACTCTTTCACATGAAGGTTTATGAGAAGTCAGAAGAAAAGTAGAGAGCATTTGTACATGATGTGAGGGGGACAGCAGTTTAAAAAGAAAAGAAAAAGAAGTCATCTCTGGCTGTCTAGCATCAAGATCAGGCTGAGGCAGCAGCGGAGGAGGATCTTAATGTCCATATCTGTCCACAATGTGGCAGAAAACTGGGCATTTTTGCCAGAAAAAGCACTAGAGTTTAACATCTTACACTCTTCTGAGAGATAAATCATTTTGGAAGATCAGGGCCAGGCACTTTAGAGAAAATAGCCAAGTGAGTCCTGGGAATGCAGTCACAGATCTTATGTCAGTGGAACAGAGAAATAACCAAGAATATGTTTGGTTATTAAATAAGGCATATCAAGGTGGATAAATTAAATTATTCAGAATTTGTTTTACATCACTGTCTTCTGCAGTAGTAAGTTAAACACAGTGTGCAGTTTAGTTTTGTGCTCAAAGGTCAGTCAGTACAATTCCACATGCTGGAATAACCTCCTTTGCTGTTTTTTTCCCTCCAAATATTGATAGCAGAAAGGAAATCAAAGTAATCCTGGCAAGGTCCCTCCATTCCAACAGTCAGCAGATCATGGACTCTAGTAGCAGACAGCCTATTTCTCATGTTAGTTTTTACAATGTTCTGTGCACTGAAGTCCCTTTCACAGTCTGCTGTATGGACTGGGGCAGTTAATGCCAATGCAGCCAATGTCAAAAGATCTGGGAAATCTGACTTGTGATATTTGTTAATGAACCCCCAAAGAGTTTGTATGTTGTCCCTTGGGTACTCCTCTCTCACAACAAGTGGCTTCAGCAGTTCCCATTCTGCTTTGGTGCAGTCTGCATCCACAAGTGGTGGTGCCACAGTTTCAAGCTGTTTGTGTCTCTGCTCTTGACCGTAGTGCTCAAGCAGTACGTGAATTTGTTCATGTCCCCAGGTTTCAAGTTTGTTTCTAGAAAGACTGCTGACTGGTCTAAGACCCAGTACTCCAAAAGCAGCCAGCTTGTTTCTGTCATACCCTGGAAATCTGTCTTTTAAATTTGCAACCAACTGGTCAATGAAACAGTCCTTGATGGTAAGGTTTTTGCCTCCTCTCAGTATATGATGCCCCTTGAACACCAGGTTTCTGTCTTCATCTTCCGGATATCCTTCTCCACTCCATGTTGATACATTTTTTCTTTGGTTCCAGATTTTATTTTTTCTAAATCAGAAAAGCATTTCTCCAGACTGACCTGGACCACAGAGATGTCCAGATCTCTTTTCTGAAACACTACACTGAGCTGTGTAATTACAGTAAGTACATCCACTAACATATAGGTTGTCATTATAAAGTCATATTTTGACATTTTTAAGGCATAACCTTTCGCTCTAGCATCCGTCTCACTGCAAAAACAAGTGAGAAGGGAGTCAAGGGTGTGATGTACGGTCTCAACCAATTGGTAAACTGCAACCCACCTCACATCATGGACCTACTTCACTTTTAGAGTTGGTTCTTCCAGCATGTCTTGTGTTTGTTTTAGTTTGTCAACTCTTTTTGCTAATGTTTTAAAAATGGTAGAAAATACCAGTTAGCACCTCTTGGTATTCTTTTAAGTAGGGGACAGAGACTGCTGCTTGTGAACTACATAATGCAACCCTATGAGCAACACAGTGTATATTTACTAGCATTGGGTTTTCACAAAGCATGTGCCCAGTTACTCCCTCCTCCATCCCTGTCATAACCTTTGCTCCGTTACTTCCCAGCCCCATCACTTTTGCCTTGCTAATTTGTTTGCTGGCTGGGAGCTATCCCTGCTCCAGTGGCATCAGAGATCTGTAGGTTTTCTAGCAAATGAGTAGATGGAACAAAACTTTCAGGATCAAGCACTCTGGCATACAATACCAGTTTTTGAGTGATAGTGATGTCTGTGCTCTCATCACAAATTAACGTGATGTATGGGCTATTTTCTAATTTTTTACTTGTCTCCTGCCGTATTACCAAGGCTATGCATTCCAGTATGTCATTGGTTGTAATTCATGATGAATAAGATACATTTTTGGCCAAAGACAGTTTGTCAACAAAAGGACCATCTAAACCAGACAAAAATTCCATTAAGCTAGTATATTTATGAATTGTCAAGTTTTCTTTGACCATACAATAAACACTCTTCATGGCCACTAGAACAGCTTGTTCTTTTTCTGAAATAGCTTTTCTGAATGCATATTGCAAATCTCCCTGCACATTTTCTGCTGCCTTAGCATCTCTGTGGTCTGCCGAGTCAGCATGCCTAGTCAGGGTGCTTGTCTTGAAATTGTCAGTGCCAGAAGTGAGAGTATTTTGCTTCTTTCTACTAATGCACACAGCACAAGTCTTCACATTTTTTTTAAGTTATATCTCAACCACCTGCACATGGTGAGCCAGCGGCCCTGAAAATTACATTTGCTGGCTAAAACATGGGATTGGCCAGAGGTACTAGGTTCACAAGCAGCAGACTCAAAATCCAGTTGGGACTGGATAGCACTGTCAACAGGTCCTGATTGTGTGTCCACCACAGTGACGGACAACACAAGCTGCTCTGAGGACTGAACTGACACCTGATTCGCATTTTTTGAACCTGATAGCAATACAATACACAGTCTGTTAGGTGCAGAAGATGTGAAAAAATGTGTTATGTTCACTTGTTTCTTTGCCATGTTTATTAGCTGCAGGCCTACTACTTTTTAACATAATTCTTACGCAAAGAGAGGAAGAGGAAGAATATGATGAGTATGAGAATGATGCTTTTCACTTTGACTTTTGTTTTAATAAAAACAAGTCTCAAAACTGTCCCTTTTTTTATACTACACCATTCAGGAGATGCAAAACAAAAAGCTACAGATAAGATGGTAGTAGTAGCACAAGGTTATGTTGTGGAGTGTGTGACAGCAGTGACAGTCCAAGAGGTATAGGCTCTTAGTGGGAATTCTTGTGTACACAGAGCACAGTCAGTCTTTTCTTCTTCTGCTTGCTGTCGCCTTTTTTGTTTTTTAAACTCAGACCCACCTTTCTTTTCATAAAATTAATTTCTTAATTAATCTGCTGGCTTCTTTCCTTTTCCTGCAGATGATATTTCAATCTATGTGAAGACGACATCCCCTGCTTCCTCACACACTGTCCCTCTCAGCTGAAGCTGTATTCTTTCTTTTCCCTGCTGTTTTTTCCTCTGTCTTTTATATATCTATCTCTGCTGTGTGTTTCTTCTAGTAAACAGATATTTTCCTTTTTTCTATTAACTTATTATATGTTGTAATTGTTCACTGTAATTGCTGTGGCTTTGTGGTTCGCAATCATGTGAAAACATGAAGCTCAACACAACAGAAATGAGACAGCCCCAGACCCCCTCCTCACACACAGACTGTCCTCTGCTATGCTTTATTTTTTATTTTCTCCCTATTTTTTTTTTCTTTTTAATCACTGTATCTCTACTGTGGGCTTCTTTCCTTGCCTGCTAACTAGAGCTAGGTTCTCATAACAGATATAGCCCTCCACACACACAGATTCTGGAGGATCTCACACTCCTCTGCTAGCATTTCTTCTCTGTGTTGCAGAAATTTATTTATTTTATTCACACTGTTCACTGTGGCTTTTTTTTTTCCTGCCTTGCTTCAAATGTGAACAACTGAACTTATAGGCAGCCCCTGCACTCACGCTGTCCTCTGCTTACTTATTTATAGCGTATAGTCAGGTGTTGTTCTGTATAGAAATCAGAGCCTTTCCAAATGTTGTTGTACCACAGCTCAAAAGATCATGGAATGTGATTGTAGTACACTGTGGTACAGCAATGTTTGGAAAAGCTCTAGAGGTTCTATCAGAACCGTAAACTGGCCGCGAGACCTCCTGGCAGCAGCAACAGCAGCATTGGTGGAAAGATCCCCCGAACCAGTGACGCGAACATGAACAGGCACATAAGTGAAAAACAAATGCAGGATCAACCAGATAACCTCAGCTTCATCAAAATTAGAACCAGATATTTAAATAACTTACAAGTAATCGTTTCCTCTGAGCCCACATCCTCTCGCTAACCGAGACATACGCCGTTTTTTTCTTGAAAATCCCTCCCACATCCCATTGAGAGCCAATAGAAGGCTACACAATAAATGTAGTGATGTCTGCTCCCTAGCAACCACACATGTAAACATAGCAACCAGCCCCAACTCCCAGAACGCAACAGAGCAATGAATACATTTTTTTTTTCATTTCAAAAGTTTAAAACAAAAAACTTTGGCAATGTGGGACCATACACTACAGATATAGTGCATGGGCACCCTTATGCGCAGCCAGCCTATTGTGCCACCTCGGGGTTCTGATTACCACGGACGTCTCAAGCTTCACTCTCGAGGTCTGAGGTAATCAAAACCCTGCGGTGGTACAATAGGCTGGTTGAGCATGGTTGCCCATGCACTATTCTCTATATCTTGTATTGTCTTCACTGCTGATATTTTTTCCTTGTTTTCCTTTAGATTCACTAAATCTGTTTCTTTCCCTGCTAGGTTAAAAACAGATTTAACCCAACAAGAAACATACACATTCTGGCACTCTGCTTTCCGATTCTTTTCCTTGTCTGATTTTATTTACTTAGTTTTTCAATTCCACACATTGCACTTCATTAATTGTTCTACATGCTGTCCTCTGCAATACAAGCTTTTATTTTTGTTTGTTTTTCCTTTCCTTTCCAATTTGATTGACTTTATCAGTCTCACTTGCTTTCCCTGTCTGTTGAGGCTGCTTGAAGTGTTTGTTATTCTAGTGGCAAAAAAAAACTGCCCCACACACACAGATCTCTACCCTTTATTCTTTTTTATAAACCAGTATTCACTTTTTGACTTGGTTCTACTAGCAAATCTGTATTTTTTTTCTGTGCCCCTTTCCTAGGCATTTGCTTGTCACACCAGACCACTGTTGTTAGTCTTGCAGTTAAAGTTTCAAAACTATCAGATTTAGATTTTCCCCCCAGAGTTTTTGCCTCCTGTAACTGAGAGGAGCCTGGAAATTGTTGAGAGCACAGGCCCCCACTCCACAACTCATCCCTTGCCCTCTGTATTGTCTGTTATTGCCCACAGATTAATATTTCATAAAAGAAAACCTAAATTATTATTTCTCAATGACTGTAGCTTTTACAACTTTGAATATTTTTTTTTTTATTTTAGTCTTTGGTAACTGGCTGAACTGCAGCTACCTTGCTGGTTTTGCCGGAAGAAAGGGCATGGAGGTAGAGCTGATAGGCTCATTCTATTCGAGCGAGGATAACCTCAAACTTGTCAGTGTCTGGGAAAACATTGAGCTCAGCCTTCTCCCACAAGGCCAGATACATGTTCCGGATGAACAAATCTTTGTATTCGATTTGATCTTTGTCCGACTCCTCATCCGCGAGGGCCTTTCCAATTCTGTATGCAAGCCACAGCCATTGACGGTAGGCAGCTGGACTTTCTTTTGTGACTTGCTTGACCTTGTAAGCCAAGCAAGAACCCATGATTCCTGGGGAATTCACTCTTATGAGTGCAACTGTGACCTCATCAAAAGTCGCAGTATCAGAGTTCTGCATTATCTCCAATAGTTTGACCCAGAGAGTTGGTTAGATTATCTGTCGCAGGATTTGCACCTGGTAAGGGGGTTGGAGAGAAAGTTTCTCACAAAGGGAGTGCACTTTCTCCATGTGACAACTTAGATTGTCAGTTGGGCCCATCTGTCCAATGCCTTGGGCAATCTGCTGAATGGAGTGAGCGACCTGTAATGGGTTGGTGGTGGTCACTGTATGTTCAAACACAAGCTGAATCAGAGCTCCACAGAGCACAGCCTCTGCAGCTGCATCAGTGATAGCTTTGTAGGTTGCTTCCTATGTGACTGACTCTTTCATCATGTTGTCTGTCTGTTCCAGAATGGCCTCTTTCTGTTCTTCCAGGTCAGTGACTTTGTTGAAAGCTTCAACGATCATGCTCATGATCTCCATCTTATTGTCCCTAGTGTAGAGTGCAAGCAGAGCTGAATAGCAGCAAGTAGGCCCTCTGCCTGTATCATGGGGGCTGCCACCTTGGCGTTGTATGTGGCATCTGCCATGTTTGTCAGGACGTGGTGACGCAAAGCGCGTGTCCACATCGGCACCATCTTGAGAATGGCGCATGGTAATTACTTCACCATGGGGGTTGGACTGATGCGTGACATGGCAAGTACCGTCATCATCGCTGGATGACACAATATCAATGGGTATGTACTAGAACCTATGCATGGCCTTAAAATTGCCGGCAAGTATCTCTCTTTGGTGGTGCAGTTTCACCATCTTTTGTCTACACTTTTTGTGGCAAACTATTGCACTGCCTTGCTCAATATTCCTCTGTAATACTCTATACATGTCACCCAATTCAACGTTTTCTCTAAGCGCTTTCTCCAACTCATTACTCACATGCTCATAATCCTCTCTCTGCTCTGCATTCTCCTTATGCAATGTCTCATTCATATCACTCAAAACATCATTCAGATGTGCTAACTGCCTTATGTCACTGTCACATTTCAATCTTTCACAACCACCCCTTAACAAACATAACTCTCGATCAGTGTCTTGTGCAGAAGCTTGGAATTAGCATCATGGAATGATTGCATCTCCTCCACTAGTTTTCATTCTTTTTTCAGTAACTCCAATGCCTGCAAGCTCATCTCTTTTTTCACAGATGTGTTTTGCAGTTCAAGGAAGGTACATCTCACTTTGAGACTCACGACAGCAGTATGTAGAGCTACAACCAAAAGACCTTTGAGGTTGTATTTTTTGGTCGTTTGAACTCTAAGTACTGTCAGAAATTAGCAGCAATGGTTTGTCTGCAGATTTCATGTCCAGTGCAAAATCTGTCCATCCTCCATGGGATGTGAGGTAGGTTGAGACATCAAGTCTCAGTTCTGTGCACAGATCAAACATGACAAATAAATGACAAACAGAACAGAAAAAGCAATATGTGGAAACCAGGTAGAATACCCTGGTGCCATTACCTACCACTTTCTGGTCCACGGCAGTTGATCGGTCATGCCAAGGGGTATACTAGATCGATCGTGCCAAGGGGTATACTGTCACTTACTGAGGGAGTATAAGGGGTCCGGTGTGGGATTGCCACACCCGAGACCTAAGATGGAGTGGGTCTTCCATGCCCACTACCACTGTATGTATGAGTAGGTTTTAGTAGGCGTTATGAAGATCGCGCCACACTACTCGACATTCAAAATGAATTGAATGCAAATCTTCCATTGTTTATTCCACCCACACACAGTCACCAATAATGTAAGGGTAGCCAAATCCCTTGTCAGGCTGGTGGGGATGCGGGGAAGTTAAGGCCTCACAGGCCCATATCTTTGGTTATGTTCAGAGATACAAGAATATTGGAGACAGGTGGGTGGACATATATCAAAGGTGTTTATGACACCTACACCACTCGATCCAGAGCACTTAGTACTGGGAATGCACCCTGTAGGAATGAAAGGGAAGGATGAAAGACAACTTTGGGGCATTTTAGTTGTTGCTGCCCTTAAAGCATTAACAAGTATATGGCTGAGACCTGAACCACAGACATTAGGAGAGTGGAGAGAGATAGTTGAGGAAATCCAGAGAATGGAGAGAATCACAATGGGACTCAGAAGACAAACACCCAAATTCCAAAACCAGTGGACAAGGTGGCTGCTATATGAAACTCAAAGAGAAACAACCTGATCAGATAGGTGGAAGGATGTATGTGGAAGGAGAAAGAGGAGAATAAGACCTAAAAAGGGAATTATTGAATAAAGGGAGAAGACAGATAATATTCAGAAGCAATATGCACAGTAGACATATGACTTTTTAGAGGTGACCAATCTCTATTATATGTTGAAGTAAAGCTTTAACAGCTTTTTTTCTATCATTGGGTATAAAGTAACAGATAAGAGAAAATATTTTATATATATGTAACAAACATCTGTGTAACATAAATACTCAGATAAACAATGTATAAAATGGATAAGACCATGGATGTATAAAATGAACAGGACTGAAAGCTGTGATATATAATCTAATGTTCATGTGGAAAAGAACATTTTCTCTGACCTAAATGAAAGATAAGTATAAAAAAATACAAATTCCTTGTCAGGTTCTTGGTGGAACAAAACAAAGCAGAAGAGATGACAGACAAGTGGTAATCATGATGTAATAAATAAAATATACTACAGGTTAAACAATACAGGCTTACTACCAGTACAGTGTAAACACTGGGAGATACAGGTTTCTTTACCTAGATATAGCAGTCTAGTCTCTCTCAGAGAAACTACGTGTTACAAGGGGTTTTATACCCTGATAATTACTGTGGTAACTACTAAAGAAGATACATGAAATTAACATAATTGGACAAAAACAGGTGGTCTTTGTAACTGCCCTAACAGAGGTGATCGTGAGGACCTTCGTTTGCCCTGCCCTCACCAAGCTGGACCCCTGCTGACTCCCTGGGTTGAAAGCCAGTTACACCACAAAACACAGAGCGCCAGCTTTTTGGCTGTGACTGAGACAAACAATGGTTCTAGGATCTTGGTGACTTTTTTAAAGGGCCTTCTTGCTAAAATTAGTCACCAGAGCAGTGAAGATAATTTTTACTTATTCTGTACTATCGAAATATACAACAACTTACTCCGTTTGCCTAGGGAGCTTTAAGTGGACTTAATTACAGTCATTTAATTAATTTATACTGCGTTATTGAGAGCCCTTTAAGTTTTTTCCTATTCTGGCAGAGCTGATGATTTTACCCCCTTCTGAGAGCTTGTAATATATTAAGTTACTTTTAAGCTTACAGCAGCAAGAAAAAAAATGTGTAAATGAAATTGCTACTTAAAATCCTGTCCTAATTCGAATTAGTCCACAATAACAATAATAATAAATTTTATTTTGCAAAAGCACCTTTCAGGCCATCAAGGTGCTTTACAAAAAGATAAGAACAATCATGATAAAAACAGTAAGCCTCATAATAAAATAAATAGCAGAGGATCCAAAATTATTCGGTGCCACCAAAAGCATGACACCATAAAAAGATTTTCAGTGCCTGTTTAAACCCTCCCACAGTTGTGCACTCCTGAAGCTGATGGGGTAGAGAATTCCAAAGGGTCAGGGCCACGTGCATAAATGCACGGGCTCCTGAAGATTTCAAAAAAACCTTGGAATCTCCAGCAACCCCTCGTCAGCAGAATGTAACTGTCGCATTGGACGGTAAGGCACAAGAAGCTCTTTCAAGTAGTCAGGGTCCAGTCCGTGTAGGGCTTTATAAGTCAGTAAACCAACTTTAAAGGTGATCTGCCACCTAATTGGCAGCCAGAGCAGAATGCGCAGCACAGGAGTAATATGGGAAGATCGAGAAGCCCCTGTCAACAATCATGCTGCTGCATTCTGCACGAGCTGCAGGTGGTGGATATCAACACCAGGAAGCCCTAAGTACAGGGAGTTGCAATAATCAAGTCGTGAGGACACAAAAGCATAGACCAGTGTAGGCAAGTCTCCAGATGGAACCAGGTGCTTAATCCTGGAGATATTCCTAAGATGATAAAAGGAAGTCTTGGTGACAACCGACACCTGAGCTCGAAAAGTCAACCCGTCGTCAAGCACTACCCCCAGGTTTTGCACCAGTTCAGAGGATAGGATCTGAGAGCCCCTGAGAAAAAGTTCAGAGGGCTGATCAGTCCACAACCCCTCTATCCGGTGACCCGGGTCCACTACCATCACCTCCGTCTTTCCGGCGTTCAACTTTAACCAGCTCGAATTCATCCAGTCCTGGATTTCAGCAAGGCAGGTATTAAATGCCGAACAGCTCTATCCTGGTCAGGAGCAAAAGACAAGTAGAGCTGGGTATAATCAGCGTAGCAGTGAAACCTCAGCCCATACCATCTTACAATGTCTCTGAGGGGCAGCATATACACTGCATACAACATGGGGGACAGCACTGAAACCTGAGGTACCCCACGTGGCAGTGAGAATGGGTCCAAGGAAAAAATCCCAGACGCCACTCTCTGACTCCTGCCAGTGAGGAAAAATGTAAACCACCTGAGGACCGTACCTGTCAGTCCACAGATGGACCTCAGACTTCTAAGCAGCACCCCATAGTCTACAGTGTCAAAGGCTGAAGAGAAATCAAGGAGCACCAAGATAGAATGGCTTCTCCGATCTCTTGCCATCAGGAGATCACTGAGCACCTGAACCAGTGCCGTCTCAGTACTATGCCTCTTTCGGAAACCGGACTGGAGAGGTTCGCAGATGTTATGAATGGTCAGGTGGTCATCCAGCTGTACCGTTACTACTTTCCCAATCACCTTCCCTATAAAGAGAAGGTGTGAGATTGGTCTGCAGTTGGCCAGAGAATCAGGGTCCAAAGAAGCTTTCTTTAGGAGGGGGATTACCACTGCCTTCTTCAGAGAGCTTGGAAACTCACCAGTTTCCAGGGAGCACTGGACTATCTGTGCCAGGACCAGGCAAATCATATCCCAACTACCCATGATCAAGAAAGTTGGGCCCGGATTCAAACTACAGCATGTGGGGTGCATAGCCTGGACAATCTGCATGACATCTGTGAGCTCAGGCAAGGCAAAGGTACTCCAGGAAGCTCTAGGTGAGGTGACCAAACACCGATCATCAGCAACCCCCATAGAGTGAGTCGAAAGAATTTCCGACCTGATGTCAGCCACCTTATCTGCAAAGAACCGAGCAAGTTCATCACACTCCACTTGCAAAAAAGGTCTTCGGAGCTGCAGGCAGGTTGGATTGCACAACCTGTCAACAGTTCGGAAGAGCTGAGCTGGTCAGTTCTGAGTGGCAGCAATCTACCCAGACAGGAATTCTGCCTTCTTACAGGAGATCGCTGATTGGTAAGTCTGATAATGCTCAACCAATCTAGGTGGTCAGCTTCCAGGGCGGATTTCCGCCAATGTCACTCTAACCTACTTTCTACTTGCCACAACTCCCTCAAAGACCCATCAAACCAAGAGGCCTGAGGGCAAAGGGGGAGAGGATGAACACAGATGGGAGCAATCAAATCCAGGGCTACAGAAATGGCCTTATTATAGGCCACAACTAAAGTCTCTGGACTCGAGCTGGCCACAGAAAACTCTCAGATAAATCACCGCCACTAGGCCTTCAGGGCTCACTTCCCATAAGGGGTGGTAACTGACCATCTCCACGGGGGCAGGCCTTCGAAGGCGGGCACAAAAGTTGAACCTCACAAGAGCTTAGCCAACAGTTACCAGCACAATATTATTTTTGTCAGCACCTCCTCCTGCTTACCTGTTAATAACTCAGTCTTCTTTCTTTTTCCCTTCAGCTGCGGTGGTTGTGAGGGCCTCCATTTGCCCTGCCCTCCCCCAAGCGGACCCTGCTGACTGCCTGGGTTGAAAGCCAGGTACACCACAAAACACAGAGCGCCAGCTACTTTTTGGCTGTGACTGAGAGGCCCTGCCGGGCACTATGCGATGGCTGCCCCACCACCCTAGGTGAACATACACTTATAGAGCGGGTCACGTGAGGCTAATAATCCTATCAGCTCACTTTCCCATTAGTAGGTTTTCAGCTTTCTCCACTAGTGGTCGTAACTTTTCATCCCTATAGCTTGGCTATAAGAAAGGGCTTTCTTTCCTCCTGATCAGGCTGCAGTTCACTGTAGTTCATCAGAGCTGGCGGAGGACATACTGCATAAAACTCCATGCTAATTCAATTGGGCCAAATAAGTCTGCTGCAACAGGAGCTCCTCAGGGCTCAACATGTCTTCCTATTAGGGTCTTGTGAAAATTGGGGCTCTGACTTGAGTCAGGGGCTGTTTTTGAAAACTTATCTCCCCTCACCCACCCTTAATATGTGCTTTTAGCTCCTTTCATCTTCTCGGTGAACCTGCTATTTTTCTGTTCTTAGGCGATAATACCTTCCTGTCCCTTCACTCAGCTGATCTTTAGTGGTGACTACTAACAAAAAAAAAAACTGCTTCCTATTTCTCTTTTACGGTTACCTGACAAGCCAAACTTTTTAACCCTGTGTCAGACTGATCTTTCAAAACTGTCCTCCCTGTGGTGGCCTTTGAACTGCATATTCTCTTTAGCTAACTAGATAGATCTGTCTATAATACCCCAGTCCAGATCCTATTTAATGTTTACAGCATCCTAGTTGTGGAACTCACTTACTAATTACTAGCTGTAAATTTGATCTGCCTGCCTGGTGTTAGCTAACGGCGCAAAGTAACACTAACCGCGAAGCTGTTTCATGCTCTAATCACACTTGATTTTCCCTTCCTCCTGCCTGGGCTTGCTGTTATAGCCATATACCTGATCCTTCCTCCTCTCATCTAAGCATGCCTCCCCCTCAGTGGCAGGATAAAAAGGGCCTAAAGATTGCCCACCTCAATATTCACAGCCTCCTCGCCAACTTCTCAGACCTAACGGCCTGGGCTGCCCACTACAATCCGGACATCCTAGGGATCTCCAAAACCTGGTTTAAACCTGCCCACCCCGACTCTGTTTGTGCCTTCCCTGGCTACCTTGTGATCAGACAGGACAGGGCGGGTAACAAACGGAGGGGTTGGCTGTTGATCTACTATAAATCCCATCTTAAAGTGACTGTCATACCTCACCACCCCCCACCTCTTGTGAGTTCCTACATGCCCTTCTCCTATTAGGTAACACTGACAAGTTTTACCTGGCCTGTATGTACAATCCACCAAAAGGTGGTGTTCATTGCCTCTCCCATCTCCTTGACTGCCTCAGTCCCAAAGTGGGGACCAGTGAACTCTTAGTGTTTGGGGACTTTAACCTAAACTGGCTGAGTGGTAATGCCAAAACTTATGAACCCCTTCTGTCCAGTCTCACCCTTAGCCAACTTATCACCAAGCCTACCAGACCCTCTTCCTCTAGGAAAAAGGCTCTCTTCTTGACTGGATGCTGAGCAATAGGCCCAACTGTATCTCAGCCTCTGGCCTCTTCTCTAATTCCATCTCTGACCATTCCCCTACCTACTGTATCTGGAAGGTCCTTACTCCCAGGGTCCCACCAAAAGTCATACAGATGAGGGATTACTGAAAGTTTGACCTCAATAACATCCTTACTGACCTCAGTCTGATGAACTGGTCCCCGGTCTATGCAGTTTGTGACCCCTCGACTGCTCTTAACTGCTTCCTAACCATTTTTACCCCGTTACAAGTTAGACATGCCTCACTCATTGAAAGGAGAGTGAGGGGCACAGTCACAAAATGGTTCCAAGGGGACCTGTTTGCCCTGATGAAGCTTAGGGACAAAAGTTGGCAAAAATATAAGGCCTCTGGAGACAGATCAGACTTTGAGGTTTACAGGCAACTCAGGAACTCATGCAAGCAGGTGATTCGTTCGTCTAAGAGCAAATTCTGCAAATCCTCCCTTGAAGTGTCTGCCAAGAACCCCAGGAGCTTCTGGCGCACTATCAAACATACTGTTAATGGTCCTGCCTGCCCCCAGGTCTCTGACTTGCTAATCAACGGAGTCAGCTGCAACAGTGCCCTAACTATAGCCAATGCTTTTAACGGCCTGTTCTCTGACCTGTCTGACTATACCTCCATACCTTCAGTTACAAATGATCTGGGTCCCACTAGTGGCGCTGCAACCCATCCTCCTCCCCCTCCTTTCTACTTTAAGTCTGTCTCCTGTAAAGAAACATGGAAGCTCCTAGCTGGTCTCTCCCCTCACTCTAGCACTTGGCATGACAACCTCGATCCCAAACTACTTAACCTGGGGGCCCCCTTCTTGGCTTGACCAATCTCACACATTCTCAACTCCTCTCTCATATCTGGGTCTATCCCAGCCATATAGAAGGTGGCTCACGTGATCCTAGTCCTCAAGCGTGGTGATCCCAAAATACTCAAAAATTAACGCCCAATAGTTATTCTATCTGCAGTGAACAAACTGCTTGAAAAGGTAGTGGCCTCCAAGCTTGCCCTCTTCCTCCAAACCTATGGCCTCCTCTCCTCTGAGCAGCATGGGTTCCGAAAAGGGCACAGTACCTTCACTGCCATTGCACAGGTCATCTCCAAAATCAGAACTGCAACTGACCAAGGAAAACTCACGGGGCTGTCTTCATTGACCTGTCTAAGGCCTTTGATTTGGTCAATCACACCCTCCTGGGATCTGTTCTCCAGTCTCTCTGCCTTCCCCCCCCTGTCCTAGCCTGGTTTACTAACTACCTCTCGGGTAGGCAACAGTACACAAGGTACCTGAAAGCCCTCTCCGGACTAGCTCCGGTAAACTGTGGGGTGCATCAGGGGTCGGTACTTGGCCCCTTATTGTTCTTCCTCTTTATCAACCAGCTGCCTTCAGTCCCTACCTCTAGACATGTTACCCTATATGCGGATGATCTTGTGCTTCTTGCTAGCTCACAAAATACTGGTGGCATAAACTCCAGACTCAACACTGATTTTGACTGCATCCTGGCTCAAGGCAAATAAGCTTGTCATCAACCTTCAGAAGATGCAGGCGATGTTATTCTGCTCCCTTGCCAAGATTAGAGCACGCCCGGCTGATCTCAAAGTTGTTGGTACTGATGGCATCCCTGTGATGGTGGTTGACTCAAGTGCCTGGGGATAACCCTTGATCTTCAGTTGGATCTCTCCCTGCACATACATAACTTCTGCAAGGCCACAAACTACAAACTGGGCCTAGCATACAGAGCAAAAAGTTGCCTCACCCCAGCTGTCATACTCGCCCAGGCAAAAGGGGTCTTTCTCCCCATGTTTTGCTATGGCCTCGCCTCCTTCATGAATGCCCCTAAATCCTGGCCCTCAAAATGGGACACCTCGTACAACAATGTGGGTCGCTTTGCCCTATCAGCCCCTCATCTCACCGATCACTGTCAGCTTTACTCCAGGCTGGGGTGGTTCTCCCCTAGTAACCATTGATCCTTTGTAATGGGCAACTTTACAGACAACATCATCCAATCACCCACTCCACCGGCACTTGCTGATTTGTTCCAGCCTGCCCCCTCTGGCTATTGGCTGAGGTCCATTGACTCCCAGGCACTTATGGTCCCCAAGACTTGCTCCCTTGTGGGGGATCGCGCCTTCGTGGCCCTTGCCCCCAGAGCTTGGAACCTCCTTCCTGCTCATGTAAGAGCTGCCTCCTCCCATAGCTGTTTCAGGTCCTCCCTCTGGGGCTACTTAAAACAAGCTTCAGACTGCCTCTGCTCTTAGCTGTCCTTTCCTCCATGATGTACCTGTGCCCAATCTTGACTGTGTGTGTGCATATGTTCTCTAGTGCATGCTTCAAAAATGTACTGCCGATATTTGTCTTGCTTTCTTGGCAGCCTTCCTTGGTTGCCACACCTTTAACACTGTAATTGCATTGTAATTGTTCTCTGCCTGTACCTAACTGTAGCTCTCTGCCTATACCTGTCTGTACCATGTCTGACAGCTGCTACCTTGTCACTGTACTTGGTTACTGTCAGTCTTCTTTGCCTATACCTGACTGTACCTTGTTGAATTGCTGTTATACTGCCTCTGAATAGTTATTGCCTGTATCATTGTAACTCTCCCGGGTCGCACCTGAAAATAGGCACTTGACTGTCTAGTGTAGTAACCTGGTAAACTAAAGCTAAATAAAATAAAATAATAAAAAAAAAATAGTGTAAGAAAGTACATAGCTAAGCAGATAATACAAAGGGTACACTCGGCTCCAAGGTCAGTTGCAATGGTGCAAAAATACTCAAGATGGCACTGTTGCCTAAAAATACAGTAAAAACAGAACACAAGTACTTCTCATGGGTAGATGTCAGTAAAACACAGTAGAATGCATATCCTGACACTTATACTTTTATGATGTATCTTAGCCCTAATGTTAGTACGTATATATATCTACATATGTTGCTGTCTGCGAGGTGGGTAGAGTTGCCTCCTTTGGATGAGGCAAAAACTGGATCCTAAGCTCTGCCCCAGCCCCACCCCTTTTCATGACTCATGCACTGCTCCTCCTAGAAAGCCATTTGTTATATCAATAAAAGGCATCACTTAAAGCAGCAGTTCAACAAAAATGTTAAGATACTGTACCTGTTAGAATTACTTTTCCAGGTTCTTCCTCGTTATTTATTTACTTATGTGCAGTGTGTATTTATTAATTTCTTGACATTGGCCTACCAGATAAACATACAGCGATAAAAAAATCTCAGTTACAGAAATGATCTAGGGTGAGACAAGGAAAATACTGTAAATAGCATTCAACAGTGCACATAGTATAGAATAATACATAATAAACAAATTGTTTCCTATAATGTATACTTAATATATTTTTCTGGCTCGTTAATTTTCATATATACAGTACTATTTCAAAGTTAAAGAAGTGACCATACTTTTTTCTTGAGGAAAAATTTATTTTAAAACATTTAAAATGCCTAAATTCAGTTAGAGATTAAAATGTTTACCAGCAAATGAAAGTGGGAGACACCCGGCTGTGTTGTTGTTACAGAAGATGGGGGCAGCTTTGCTGCTATGCCACTTTTAGATGCAGTGGAAAAGGTTATGTTAATTAAGTGCTAATGGTGTTAATGGCCATACTTGACACCTCCCAGACTGACTGTTTTCACAAACAAAAGGCTATACTGACAACAGAACTTGTTCGTAACCTGGACATGCAGCTGAAACAATAAGTGAGATGACAACATTTATTTCAGAAATAAATATGTGCTCAAAATGGCTGAAAAACCTGACCAGCAAAGAGCAAAACCAGATTGCTTGATAGGGACCCTGAAAACCTGATCACCAGGTAAAAAAAACTGACAGGTGGCAACCCTAGAGGTGGGGGCACCATCAGGGGAGCTGGTACCATGGATAACAGACATCAAAAATGACCAGACCCAATACTGAACTCTGCGATACCTGACTAGTAACATCCTTTTCTTTGGAGTGGACTCCGTTTACTATTACCTTCTGTGTCCTGTTGTCCAGCCAATATTTCACACAGGCTACCACCCTGGGATCCACTCCCAGGCTGGCTAATTTGTTTAATTATCTTTTGTGTGGGACTGTGTCAAATGCCTTGCTAAAGTCTAGATAGGCCATGTCCATAGCCTCTCCCTGTTCTACTACTTTGGTCACCCAGTCAAAGAAATCTATTAGATTCGTTGGGAACAGGCAGAGACGTTAAATGAATATTTTTGTTCTGTGTTCACAGAAGAGAAAGGGGGACAGATACCCCAAGGGGGGGTGGGGGGTAGTGGGGGGAGGGTGACTGACGTACGGATTACAGAGGACAGGGTGAGGGACGGCTTGAGAGCAATAAGGGTGGGCAAGGCATTGGGACGAGATGTCAATCACCCTCGGGTACTCAAGGAGCTAGCAGAGATCCTGGCAGGACCACTGACTGACCTGTTCAATACTTCCCGGGACACAGGATGCATACCAGAGGACTGGAGGATGGCCCATGTAGTACCCATTCACAACAGTGACCCCATGGATGAACCAGGCAACTACAGGCCAGTGAATCTCACATTGATTGTGTGGAAAGTCATGGAGACAATCCTGAAGGAGAGGCTGGTGACCTCTTTGGAGGACAATGGTCTCCAGGATGGTCTTCAACATGTTTTTTTTTTTTCCTGCAGATCCTGCCGGACAAATCTAATCAAGTATTAAGAATGGGTGACCAGCGAACTGGACAAGAGCCATGCTGTAGATGTGCTGTATTTGGACTTCAGCAAGGCCATTGATTCTGTGCCACATGGGATGCTGGGGGGAAAGCTGGATATATAGAGATGGGATCAAAAATGGTCAGATGGATCATCAGCTGGCTGACTGGAAGGCAGCAGTGGGTGGTGGTGGTGGGAGGACTCTCATCACCAAGGGAATTGTTGAGCTCGGTGCCATAGGGATCGATACTGGGACCAATTCTATTCGTGATATTAATTTCTGATACCTCACATGGGGTCCAGAGTAGGATCAGTCTGTTCGCTGATGACACAAAGATAGGAGCAGTGGCAGATGACATCAAAGGGTGGAAAGGGCTGCAGGATGACCTGACCAAACTACAGGAGTGGTCAGAAACATGGCAGATGTGGTTCATTGCCAAGAAGTGCAAGGTACTGCACTTCAGAGTGAGGAACCATGGAAGGAGCTATCAGCTGGGAGGGGTGCAACTGGAAAGTATAAAGGAGGAAAAGGATCTGGGGTGGTTATAACGGCAGCATGAACAACTCTGCTCAGTGAAGGAGGGCAGCAGCAAAGGCCAATAGAATGCTGGGGTGTATAGCGAGGGGAATCTCCTCAAGGAGTAGGGAGGTGATAATTCCCCTATAAATGTCCCTGGTCAGGCCTCACCTGGAGTACTGTGTGCAGTACTGGTGCCTGTTCCTGAAGAAAGATATCAAATTTTGTTGGAGGGCGTGCAACATAGGGTGACAAGGATGATCCAGGGATTAAAGGGAAAGTCCTACAAGGATAGATTGAGTGAGCTGAACATGTACTCGCTGGAGAAGAGGAGGGATAGGAGGGATATGACTGAAACCTTTAAATACCTGAAGGGATAAATAAGATTAATACAGAAGGGATCCTCCAGCTTAGAAGAGGGAGGGATATGAGAGGTCATCAGCTGATGTTGGACAGGGGAAGACTCAGGAAGTAATCAGGAGACATTTTTTCTCAGAAAGGGTGGTGACTAGGTGGAATACTCTATCTGAGGAGGTGGTTTCCTGTAGAATGATGGGTAACTTTAAGAGGGATTGGGACAGGGTAAAAGGGGGTGTTAAGATGAAGGGGGGAGGAGAGTAGGGCAGCTGCAAGTTGAGGGGCTAGCTGTACATTCGAGCAGACTCTATAGACTGTATAGGCCTGCTTCTGCTAGCATGTTCATATGACATGACCTTCCCGCTCTGAATCCATGCTGCTTTATTGCCTGTGCCCTGCTGGCCTCTAGGTACTCAACAATTCTTTCTTTCAGAAGTGATTCCATCATTTTCCCTACCACTGAGGTCAATCTAACAGATCTGTAGCTTCCTGCCTTTGCTTCCACATTTGGGAAGGGGAATCACATCTGCCCTCCTCCAGTCCTTAGGTACCATGCCATCCTCCCATGATTTGTTAAAAATGGTAGTTAGTGGTGTCACTAGTTCTCCCCTTAGTTATTTTAGAATCCTGGGGTGAATCCCATCAAGGCCCATTGCTTTGTCCACCTTCAGTTTTAGGAGTTCTTTCAGAACCCTTTTTTATGTGAATGGACTGGTATCGCCCCCCCCATGCAGAGTGCTTCTGTTGATTGGATTAGGTACCTCCACCTCCTCTGCTTTTGTGAATACTGAGCAGAAGTATTTTTTCAGTATCCCTGCTTTTTCACTGTCACCCTCTGCCCACTCTCCCCTTAATTAGGCCTCACTTTCCCTCCCTTGGTCTTTCTTCACTCACTAATGTTCCTATAAAATGTTTTATCCTCCTTCTTAACTGAGTTGGCTATCTATTCTTCGGTTTGGCCTTTGCTATTCTGCCTTCCCCGCTTCCTTCTGCGTTAACTGGTACAGTTCTCTGTCCTGCTCCTTCTGTGTTTCCTTATACTTCTTTTGAAAACCATAGTGTTTTTTTTCCTTTGTTTTGATTTATTTGCTTCACACAAAGGCTTGTTGCCTGTCTGATGGCAGTTTTGATGTTTCACCATTGTTCCTCTACCCCTCCTTCTTATCTATTTGCTAGTGCTTTTCTGAGACACTCTCCCATTTTGCCAAAGTCAGCCCTCCTGTACTCCAGTACCCTTTGTATGGCTTGACTCTACGACTGTGTTTATCATGAACCACATCATTTGGTGGTCACTTGTTCCCAGATGGCTACCCACTTCCATACATGTGATATGTCCAACTTGCTTAAGAGGAAGATTTGGGTCAAATTAGTAGGGAGACTGGCCTGCTAGTAGGGAGATGCCATAACACTATGAGTTTGTCCTTAAATTTTGTAAAAAATAAGAAAAAGGCATTTAAAAACATTTAATATATTTCATTTTGTCTAGAATAGGTGCCAAAAAGAATCAACAGCCAGATGTACAAAGTTATCACTTACATTATTCATCACTAATTTTCTTTTTATGTGTCTTTAGCGGCAAAAAAAAACATGAATGGATATTTTGGATAGAATTTTACTCGAGGGAGGACTCAGCATAAAACAAATATATTGGAACACAGATTTGATTGGTTGGAAACGAGGGGGCTATAGAGAGCTGGCAGGAGTTGGAGGGCTATTTTTCTTCCTCTCCCCTGTCTGGTTGCAGGCAGCAGCAATCATTTTGCATGGCCACAGAGGGACCCAGTGCGGTAGTTTAAAAAATGATGGAACTGGCAGATTTTGAACATTTTTAAATAAATCATGAGAGACCTGTTCATTGAGAACAGGCAGGGGAAACTGTTCAGAAAGAAAAAGACAGATATTTGTTTAAATGGGACTCTCATTTACTAAAATTTCTGTATTTTCTTCTTTATAAAGATTCTTCTCCATTTCATGTCCTGTTCTCATTGAATTGATCTCCCAGGTTTTATTTGGAGAGTGATATACTGTAACAATAAACTGTATTGTAAAAGAAATAAATAATTTGTACTTACTGGAGTTGCCAAAGATAATAGTGTAAGTCTAGTAGGTAGTTTTTTTTTCACTCGTGGCAGGATCCTCTCCTCAGTGCTCCTTCAAGACATGTGTGTACGGGTTCAACATGGGTTTCTTAGGGTAAGGGACTGGGTCTCGATTCAGACACTCACCCACCAGCAATGATTGTCATCATCAGTAGCAAGAGGGTGCAGGTGGCAGGCCCTGACAGTAGTCCAATGGAGTGCAGGGTTCGGTACAGAGCCAGTCAGTCAGCAGTTTTGTATACTGGTAACAGGACTGAGGCAGCAGCCACTCTTTAAGATCATGTATTAAGCAGCAGATGTAGCCACTAATGAGAAGAAGGCTTTAGAGAAGAGCAGCAGCTGAGGACACATCCCTGGAGGCTGGGATACTGGTAACAGGATTGGGGCAGCAGCCGTTCTTCAAGATCATGTATTAGGCAGCAGATACAGTCACTGATGAGAAGAAGACTTTACAGAAGAGAAGCAGAAGCTAAGGTGACATCTCTGGGGTCTAGTATAGTGGTAGCAGGATTGTGGCAGCATGCGCAGAAAGCTGTATTTTATATCTCATCACTGCTCTTTTATTTTAACTTATTGCAAAAGAGAAGTGAATGAGATATCCCTCTTTACAGACAGCTGGTGAGACCCCATCTGGAGTACTGTGTGCAGTTCTGGAGACCCAGTCTCTGCAAGAACATAGACAGGATGGAAGCTGTCCAGAGGAGAGCAACTAAAATGGTGCAGGGTCTGCACCAGAAGTCATATGAAGAGAGACTAAAGGAGCTTAATATGTATCGCCTCGAGGAAAGAAGGGAGAGGGGGACATGATAGAAACTTTCAAGTACCTCAAGGGAATCAATAAAGTCCAAGAGGGTAGCATTTTTCAAAAAGAGGTGTGCAAGAACAAGGGGCACAGTTTAAAGATGGGGGTGGCTCAGAGGTAATGTAAGGAAGTATTTTTTTCACAGAGGGTTGTGGATGCAAGGAACGGCCTTCCGGAGGAGGTTGTGGAGTCAAAAACAGTGGTTGAATTCAAGCATGCATGGGACAGTCATAAGGCAATTCTAGGGGGTGATGGTAGAAAGAAGTAGGCTGCTGGTTAACTAGGATCTGCAGTTTATCCATTAGGTAGGGAAATGGGCAGACTGGGTGAGCCAAGCAGTCCTTATCTGCTGTCAAATTCTATGTTTCTATTTTAAAAAGCTCTCAGACAGACAAGATGATGGAGGAAGACATTGGCCTGGACTAGAGTTCAAGGCATTGGAGATCAACTGGGGAAGGTCTAAAGTGCCATAAGAGGAACTGGGAGGGAGAATTGCTTTTGGTGCCAAGAAGGTAAATTGAAGTGAATAATTGTGCTACAGATGGTCTGATCAGCAATACACAAGGCCGTTTCTATTGTGCACTGGTGATCAACATGCCTGCAGCATAATTACACACTTCAGTGTCAGCTGGCTGCATGCAAATGAAAGGACTGAAGCGTTCACTCATAGGAGCACTTTTGTCCTTTCAAATACACAAATTTTCTGGCCATCAGACAGTGACCAGTGTCATACTCAACTTGCCTGGTCACTGGCTGTCACTAATGAGCCCAGTGCAGCTTGACCTGCATTGAAACAACAGTAACACACCTCTGAAATGCAGTTCATCATAACAAAATGTTTGTTGCACATACACGCAGATGCAAACTAAAAACCAAAATCACTTTCTGGGTAAACCACTATTATGTTAATTGGCAACATAGTTTGTAGGTGCTGCTGTGAGCTGTTAGCACTGTCAGCAATATTCAATCAACTTACTGTAATCCTACATCAAGCTGGTAAGCTTAATCAATGTGAAAAATTCCCGCAGTCTAGGAAACAAGATCCCAGACCTGCAGGCAACAATGACAAAGGTTAAACTGGACATAGTAGCCATTAGCGAGACATGGTTCACCAGTGACCACACTTGGGAGAGTTCAGTACCCGGCTGTATACTGTTCAGAAAAGAATGAGGTGCCAAAAGTGTTGGGGGGGTGGAGTGGCCCTTTATGTCAATAAATTATCAAAGCTACAGAAATTCAGAATACACATAAAGAACCAGAAGAACTGTGGGTCACCGTGGAAATAGGAAATGGGACAGCCATACGAACTGGAGTTGTCTACAGGCCTCCAGACCAAGGGGAGGACATAGATACATTACTGTTAGAAGATATGCAAAACATGACAGCTAAAGAAGAGGTTCTGATAATGGGAGACTTCAACATGCCAGATACAGACTGGTCAATGCCACCAGGAACATCAGCCAGAATTAGGCACATGATGAATTCCCTACAGGGGGAGGGCTTCAAACAGCTGGCACAACAACCCACAAGAGACAGGGTTATCCTAGGTCTAGTACTGACTAATGAGGAAAGGATCACAGATCTCCAGGTAGAAGGTCACCTGGGGGCCAGTGACCATCACATGGTTTGGTTCAATTTGGCCACTAGAACTAAATCTTCCCATTCCAAGGCAAAAATATGGGACTACAGAGGAGCTGACTTTAATAAGATGGCCAACAGAGTTAAGCTAGCCCTGGCAAGAAGAAATACAGGTGAGGGGGTACAGGCAAAGTGGGCAAGCATTAAGGATGCAATACTTGAAGCAACATCCCATTGTGTTAGAGAGAAAAGCAAGAGCAAATTGTCGTGGAAAAAAATATATGTTCTTACACTTTAGTTTAAAATCATACTCAGGACCACTGCATAGTAGAAAGAACGGTTTATTACATATGCATATGGGAGTCTGCTTCCAAAAATCATGCAAGGCTCCCTGAGTTTCATTAGTCAATCACTTATATACACTTATTATCAAGGCGTTGTTAGGCGTACTTTTATCTTGAAAAATACCAACATTGCAGTATTAACCAATCATGAATTAGAAAAACATGTTGATACCAATGTAACAGAAAACACTCTCATTTCTTTCCCAATACTTCTTGATACATATGCTTGGGTCAAGCTGACCTGAGTGAAACAATGAGTTTCACTCACACCATAGCAACGTACAGCTTACCTTCAATGCCTCAATCGTGCTGTTATCTTATATTGTTTTGCCTAAGCATGTTTTATCTTATATTTTTGTCCGAGCCTGTTATCCAGGCTGGTACCAACCAGTTCTATCCAGTTTTATTTGCTTTCTGCTTCTACAAATGTACCTCAAGTAACCTCAGTGACATTCTGTAACCCTGTAACAGCATATACTAGTGTGAACTCAGAAATTTCTACTACATTCTCCCCCCTTTTGATACTTTGTATCAACTAACCACCCCCCTTTTTATCTATATGATTTAAAACTGGTTGCCAGCATACAGATAGTTAAGGCATTTATAAAAACATTCTGTTCTGGAGTTGATACAGAGGTAGTTACAGATGGAACACAAATGGTGAGTTTGTAAAACACAATACAGAACTGAGGATGTCAACACCACAACTGAAATATGTGAAAAAATGCTAACATGTGACACCACATATAACACAATATAACATAACAATTTTGTTGATAAAAAGAGTTCATGGAATCCACTTTGAGAGTGAATAAGGTAGATGCTACCTTGTGTTGAGGTGTGGCACATCCTTGAGCTTGATTGAAGAATCTGTTGATAATGTCTCTTGACAGATAAGTCCTTATAAAACATAACAGTCCAAAAGTTAACAGTCCATAAAGTTCATATAAGTAAGCACAGGTTGGTGTAACTACAGTACAGGTGAAATGTCATTTGCAGAATGGTGGTAACCCCACAAGGCACATGGGGCAATGCAGACAGTAATTTAAAAACAAACACCAGCATAGTAGAAAAGTCAGTGTTTATGTTGCTGGCTGTTGGATGGCTGATTGGCAGACACATTGGCCAGGGGTGCATTAGATTATGCATTGAGTTCATTGAGTTCTTTTAATGGAGCCACACACACACACTTGCATGGCATTTGTGTCGTGATAGTTGATTACACTCCGGCACAAAGATTAACAGTTCATAAAAAGTAACAGTTTACAATAAACCAGAGTAATAGGGTTGTATAAAGGTACCAGCCATGTTTCAACAAACAGCAGTGAAGAAATGCATGTCTTGCTTGAAGATCAGTTAAAAAAAATGTTCTTGCTGGAGTTAGGGGATTGCCCCTACCCCAGACTTAACTTCATAGTAAGCAGAAACAATAAGCTTGATTGCAGAGCCTGAACTGACAGGACCTTATTCAGTGGATTTAAAGTTCTACTAATAGGTGTAATTTTTCTGAAAACATTACCCTTGCAGAGGTAATAATAACTTGATTCATGCAATAGTCCTTATATGGAACTAGTCAGGCACACAGATAGTGATGACATCAAAGCTGTGGCAGTTTTCTTTTCAGGAAAAAGATGAAGGTCTTGGCAACTTAGATGAAAGTATTACTGCTGTGGAATGTGGAGATCTTATGTGTGCCACACCGTGGAAACCTGCAAACTTGCAAAGTGTGTTAGACACTGAATTAAAAACACATAAACAACAATCTTGTAAACCATTTGGCTTTTTTGTTTTGTAAAGAGTGGTGTGACAGAGCCTAAATTCTGGCAATTGGAAAGAGAAAAATTAAAATGGGACATCAACCGCACACCCTGGGGGTGCAGGCCGAGGTTCAATTATACCATTTGACCATCTGTAAATCATGATAATGTTATGATTACACCCTGCTTTCAAATCACAGAAGCAATTATGAAAGTGATGAACATTATTTCCCTGTCTGTTGCAAGCAGGCCTGACTGAGACCTGAGTCATAAAATCGTGTAATGTTGCAATAACATGCTTCAAACATATAGTTCATAGTAGTTCATAGCAATATGCCTGATACACTATGCAATTAGTGGGACAAATACATATGTTGTTGGCCTATGCCAATTTAATAACAGTGCCTATTGCACCTGTGAATAATAAGACAAACGGAACATTAATTTGTCTGGGGTTTTGCTTTGGAACATATTATAGGTGGGTCCAATGCTGGCCCCAGTATTTAGGTTTGCTATGAGCAGTAAAAACGTTATACATGTGGAGCACTTTCCTGAATACATACATGCATGATACAGTGTAGCAAGATGTTTATCAAAACATTATAACATAAACGTGAAATATTAGTGTTTGCAATAGAACAATTTCAGTATTGAGCATAATGCATAAAATACATTTTAAACAACAAATATAAACTGTAAACTTAGCTTAGAGTCCAGAAATGTTAGAGTACTGTGAATTTACTGGTTAAAAAATGCATTCATTGCTGTAAGCTATGACAAAAGTTGTTTTTCATTTGTTTTGACTGGATAAGAAAGCTGAAAAGACAATCAAAAGAATGAATATGTGACATACATACACAACTTCACCTTCCAGCGTAACTGATTACTTGCTGAGGGCAGAAACCCTTGTACCAATAATAGGTGTGAGATTTAACTGTTTGCACTAGAAAAAGCAGAAGGGCTTGGGCTGGGTTATGCTGTTAAAATACTTTGGGTCTTTTTAAAACCTGTAAATAAGAAACAATTATTGGCAAATACACATTTTCCTTATTTACTCCTCTGGGGGAACAGTGATATACCTTGCAACCTTTGTGGGTATTACACTGGAAGGGAGGAAGGGTAGCTTACCCCCTTCCCCCAAGCTCCTACTGGTGGAAGAGACAGCTCAAATACTGTAGCAATAAAAAGGTTAGCTGTGGATGGTGACATGAATATTAACCCAGAAATGGTCTGGCATTATTAGTTGCTAGTCGCACAGAGCACCTTAAAAAAAATGTGCACTGGATAAATGGTAATGGGGTGGCCCCATTGCAGTCCCCACTTACTTACACTTTAAATTATAACAAGATAATATTACAATTAGTTTAGTAAGTTTCATACCTTACTATAAAGATGGGGAACCTCTTTCTCTAGAAAAAGAGAAAACACAGACAAACAACAAAAACAAACACACACCAGTTTAAAAATAAAACAAGATTATTTTCATAGGATAAAAGAAGCCAAGCGTCCCTGGGTTCCCTTATCCTAAGCATGACAAAATGTCAGCTGAGTTTATAAGATTCGGATTGATGGTAATACTGTACATACGTATTTTTAGAATGCATTTCAAAAAGGAAAAAAAAAATGATTACACCATGGTCACACATAAAAACCAAAACCATTGTTTTTTAACTGTAGATGGTAAACTCTCAAAAACAGCTGTAATAGTCCTTTTTTCAAACGCGTACTATATATATAATAAAAATATGGGGAGATGATGAATAATTCTCCCCTTCCAGCTGGAGTATTGCCTGTGTTGGCTGCAAGTCAGAAGCAGTGAGACGAGTAGAAAAGTTTGTTCCTCTTCACTTAGAATACTAGTTTTGCAATAAAAGTCAAATTACATGGTTCACTCTTGGTGTGCGTTCATGAAAACATACATTTTGTGTGAAAAGTTGTGCTTTAGGTATGGAATACACATCAAGTTTGAACTGGTAGTAACATAAAATGTTGAAACACAAGAAGGTCAAATAACGTGCAAAAGGTCACAGTGTGCATGCAAGGGTCATTCAAACCCAGTTATTTTTGTAGTGTCCTTGAACACTACTAATATTAAAATATTTTTAAATAATAATAGAGCACACAATAAAACTGCTGGCCAAGACAGTACACACACATACACATACACAAAAAGAAATACTTAACACAAAATAAGACTGACATTGTTTCACACCAATTTGCTGAGGTAATGCCCATAGTTTTATTAGAAAACTGTACGTGTTTTAGATATATGTGCTGCCTCCTGCCTGTCTTGAAACACTGACAATTTTTAAACCAACACATTTATACATATCGCCATGCCAAATCTTTCCAGAACAAAACACTTTTTAAACACATTCTAACTCCGTTTAAACACAGCACCACATACCATCTGTAAGTGAACACATCTAGTATAACATGGTTACACCTTTTGGCACATAGCCAAAATATGGCACCTGCCATTTGCAAAAGTTTCTGGTTTTAACTAAGTATGATAAAGCTATTTATAGCTGTTAACACATTACATTTTCACCTAGCAGTGGCTTGGCATGTTGCTTGCAAACTACAAATCTTTCTGCACATTGCAATCTATGACGTCATATCTCTTCACCATCAACACTACCTGCTCCAACCAACAACTACAAACAAAAGTTCTTCACTGACCCTATCTAGGCAGCACAAATGTTCTATTAAAAATAAAACCAATTAAAACAGTCAGATATGAGGCAAAGAAGCTTCCTCTTTCTTTTTTTACTGTAACATGTTGTGCACCGAAGGCAGTCAATCCTATCTCGCAACCTTGACAACAGAACATAATTACAGAACACAGATATATGCTGGAAAATACGCACAAGAGAGATGGAGCATTACCTTGTTTAGTATATGTATTACATAAATAAAACAGACATAAAAAAGCTTTAAATAATAAAACAATTCAGACTTACCAAGGTATTTTCCTTCTTCTTTTTTGATACACTGGCCCGATTGAGAAAACCGACTGCAGGACCTTCATGATAATTTTCAAACGCTGCAGCTATTAACCCTTTCAAAGGTTTTAACCCTTTCAAAGGGTTTTTTTTGGCCATTTTAGTAACCTGCCAAACCAGGTCTTTTTCCAGAGCTCTGGTTTGCAGTTTAAAAACAAAACAAAAAAAATCTCTAACAGTACTAGGTTGAGATCCATCTGTAGAGGTCCCTAGTACCTGGTTTTGGGATCAAATGTTTCAGCCTCTATAGGAGGCAAGGGAACTTGAAATTGATACAAAAAAACTTGAAACTACACAGATAGGCAACATGGGGGGGGGATTTTCAAATCATCCCGTCTGTAGTCACCTACTGTGCGTACATCCACAGTGGTTTATTTTCTTTCTCTAACGTTACTTAATCATCCGCTGCTTTTCTACTAAAAACAGCCTGAACTGTGAAAGCCATCATTGGCTCTAACAGTATATACTTGTAGCAAGCACTAATTACAAGGGCAAAGGGCAGTTGCCCCTGCTTGTTTGAGAGACTTTTTCTTAATACATCTCTCCACATATTCTTAAACCTGGAGTCCTCAAACCCTCTCTTTCTACTTTTATTATTACTTTTTATACTTTTCAAGCATGCATTTTACGGGGCCGGAGGCAACCCATGGAGACTCCTTATTTTCCTGCTTATGTTTGTTGCGCTGCCCCCCCCCATTTTAACCAATATGTCCTGATTGCACTCCCAAGTAAAGAAACCCGCACAAAGAGAGCAAATGAAAAGGAAAAGATAAAAAAAACAACCTCCGGGAGTTACTGTTGCCTGCCTCCTCCACAGTTTTAAGGCACTCAACCCACTTAAGGGTTTCTTGCGAGGGTGCTCAACCCACCTAAGGGTATCTTGCGAGGGTGCTCAACCCACCTAAGGGTATCTTGCTAGGGTGCTCAACCCACCTAAGGGTATCTTGCCAGGGCACTCAACCCACCTAAGGGTATCTTGCTAGGGTCCCCTTGCTCAACCCACTTAAGGGTATCTTGCTAGGGCACTCAACCCACCTAAGGGTATCTTGCTAGGGGTGCTCAACTCACCTAAGAGTTCTCTTGCAGGTCCCCCGGTTTTCCCTGTCCCCCTTCTGCCTTAAAGTCTCATACGATTAAAACAGGCTCAAAACTTCCCCATTTACTTGTTTACCAGTTTACTTATTCTTTATAACATGCAGCGTCCCAAGGCAAAAAGGTAGGTACTTACAGATCAGCGCCGCTCGGAGCCCAGGGGAAACAAAAATCCGTCACGATCGGGGCCGTCCCATTTCAATCTCCCCCTGGCTGTATCTTTGAGATTTCCTTCAGCGTTCCCCTCAGCATCAGGACTTCTCCTCCAAGTGGGAGACCTGGGAAGCGGTCCCCGACCGAGCCAACCGAGGTCCCAGCGCATGATCCTGCCGATCACACGCCAAATTGTCGTGGAAAAAATATATGTTCTTACACTTTAGTTTAAAATCATACTCAGGACCACTGCATAGTAGAAAGAATGGTTTATTACATATGCATATGGAGTCTGCTTCCAAAATCATGCAATGCTCCTGAGTTTCATTAGTCAATCACTTATATACACTTATTATCAAGGCGTTATTAGGCATAGTTTTATCTTGAAAATACCAACATTGCAGTATTAACTAATCATGAATTAGAAAACATATTGATACCAATGTAACAGAAAACACTCTTCATTTCTTTCCCAATACTTCTTGATACATATGCCTGGGTTTGCTTGACCTGAGTGAAACAATGAGTTTCACTCACACCATAGCAACGCATAGCTTACTCTTCAATGCCTCAATCATGCTGTTATCTTATATGTTTTGTCCTAAGCATGTTTTATCTTATATTTTGTCCCAGCCTGTTATCCAGGCTGGTACCAACCAGTTCTATCCAGTTTTATTTTGCTTTCTGCTTCTACAAATGTACCTCAGGTAACCTCAGTGACATTCTGTAACCCTGTAACAGCATATACTAGTGTGAACTCAGAAATTTCTACTACAAAATACATAGAAACATGAACTTTGATGGCAGATAAGGACCGCTTGGCCCACCTAGTCTGCCCATTTCCCTACCTAGAGGATAAACTGCAGATCCTATTTAACCAACAGCCTATTTCTTCCTACCCCCCACAAAAATTGCCTTATGTCTGTCCCATGCATTCTTGAATTCTCCCAGTTTTAGACCCCACAACCTCCTCAGAAAGACTGTTCCATGCGCCCACCACCCTATTGAGAAAAATATTTCTCACATTGCCCCTGAGCCGCCCCTCTATCTTCAAATTGTGTCCCTTGTTCTTGCACATCTCTTTTTCTGAAAGATGCTACCCTCTTGGACTTTGTTGATTCCACTGAGGTACTTAAATGTTTCTATCATGTCCCCCCTCTCCCTCCTTTCCTCAAGGGTATAAATATTAAGTTCCGTTAGCCTCTCCTCATATGGCTTCTCTTGCAGACCTTGCACCATTTTAGCTGCCCTCCTCTGAACTGCCTCCATCCTGTCTATGTCCTTGTGGAGATGGGGTCTCCAGAACTGGACGCAGTGCTCCAGATGGGGTCTCACCAGCTGTCTGTACAGGAGAATAACAACTTCCTGTTTTCTGCTGGTGATGTCTCTCCCTATACATTCCAGTATCCCCCCAGCCCTCCCTACTGCCTTCTCACATTGCTTGCTAACCTTAAGGTTATCTGATATGATTACCCCCAGGTCCCTTTCCATTTTTGTTGTTGTTACTACCCCCCATTGTGTAATCTTCCCCTGTTTTTTTGTTTCCAGGTGCATTACTTTGCACTTCTTTGCATTGAATCCAAGCTGCCATACTTCTGACCATTCCTCCAACCTTGCCAAGTCCCTTCTCATCCTTTCCACACCTCCTTGTGTATCAACCCTGTTGCAGATCTTTGTGTCATCTGCAAAGAGGCATACTTTTCCTTCCAGTCCTTCTGCAATGTCACTTATAAAGACATTAAAAAGGACTGGACCCAGTACTGAACCCTGTGGTACCCCACTAGTAACCCCTATTTCTTCAGAGTGGACTCCATTTACAATTACCTTCTGTGTCCTGTTGTTCAGCCAATGTTTTACCCAGGCTACCACCCAGGGACCCACTCCAAGGCTAGTTAATTTGACTACTAATCTTTTGTGTGGGACTGTGTCAAATGCCTTGCAAAAGTCTAGATAGGCCATGTCCACAGCCCCTCCCTGGTCTACTACTTTGGTCACCCAGTCAAAGAAATAAATTAGATTCGTCTGACATGACCTTCCCACTGTGAACCCATGCTGCCTTGGGTCCTGTGCCCCACTGGCCTCTAGGTACTCAACAACTCTTTCCTTCAGAAGTGATTCCATCACTTTCCCTACCACAGAGGTCAAACTGACAGGTCTTCAGTTTCCTGCCTCTGTCTTGCTCCCACTTTTGTGAAGGGGAATCACGTCAGCCTTCTTCTTGTCCTCAGGTACCACAACATCCTCCCATGATTTGTTATAAAGGGTAGTCAGTGGTGTCACTAGTTCTCTGCTTAATTCTTTTAGAATTCTGGGGTGAATTCCATCTGGCCCCATTACTTTGTCCACCTTCAGTTTTAGGAGTTCTTTCAGAACCCTTTCTTCTGTCAAAGGACTGGGATCAACCCCCTCTCCAGAGTGCTTCTGTTAATTGGATTAGGCACCTCCCCCACTTCCTCTTTTGTGAATACTGAACAGAAGTATTCATTCAGTATCCCTGCTTTTTCACTGTCACTCTCTGCCCACCTGCCATCCATTCTATTCAGCATCACTATCCCTCCCTTTGTCTTTCTACGCTCCCTGATATACCTATAAAAGGTTTATCCCCCTTCTTAACCGAGTTGGCTATCTTTTCCTCAGTTTGTGCCTTTGCTATTCTGACTCTCCCTGCTTCCTTCTGCCTTAACTGGTACAGTTCTCTGTCCTGCTCCTTCTGTGTTTCCTTATACTTCCTAAATGCTGTCTTTTTCTCCCTAACCTTCACTGCCACTTCTTTTGAGAACCATAGTGGCTTTTTCTTTCATTTTGATTTGTTTATTTGCTTCACACAAATGCTTGTTGCCTCTGTGATGCAGTTTTGATATTTCCCCATTGTTGCTCCACCCCTTCTTCTAGCCTGTTTGCTAGTGCTTTTTTAAGGCAGTCTCCCATCTTGCCAAAGTTAGCCCTCCTGAAGTCCAGAACCATCACTTTTGTATGGCTTGACTCTGTAGCTGAGTTTATTGTGAACCACACTGTTTGGTGGTCACTTGTTCCCAAATGGCTACCAACTTCTAGATCTGAGATCCTCTCACTGTCCCCATTTGAGAGTATGAGGTCTAAGATTGCTCCCTCATGAGTAGGTTCCAAAGCTAGCTGTCTGAGGCATGCCACCTGAAGGGCATCAAAAATGGAGGAAACCACTTTGGTTCTCAAATACAGTAGCAGAAAAGGTCAAAGCCAAAAGGCTGGCCTTCAGGAAATATAAGGGAACGCAGTGGGACGAAGACAGGGAGGCCTATCAAATGTCCCTAAGGGAAGCAGGGAAGGCAGTAAGACAGGCAAAGGCTCAAACCAAGGAAACACTAGCACGAGCAGTAAAAGAAGGGGAAAAGACTTTCTATAGATACATTAGTGAAAGAAGAAAGTCCAGAGGGGGGTATTGCTAAGATCAAAGGGGATAAGGGGGAGTGTGTGGAGGAGGACCAAGGAAAAGCATCTATCCTAAATAGATACTTCTGCTCAGTATTTACTGAGGAGAAGGTAGGGCAGGGCCCACAGCTCAGCACCATGGACACAGGGGGCAGGGAGGTGTGTACAAGTCCCTTCACAAAAGAAAGGGTCCTACAAGAACTCAGAAAGCTCAAGGTGGACAAGGCAATGGGACCTGATGGCATATATCCCAGGGTACTAAAGGAGCTAAGGGTGGAACTAGAAGAGCCATTAGCATAACTGTTTATTGACTCTCTGAGCACAGGAGAGGTACCAGAAGACTGGAGAAGGGCTCATGTGATCCTACTCCACAAGAGTGGTAGCAGGGAGAAGGCAGGGAACTACAGAGCTGTCAGCCTTACCTCAGTAGTGGGCAAGATTATGGAGGTACTTCTTAAGAAAAGGATAGTGCAACACCTGGAACCTATAACCCATCCATGACAGCATGGGTTTATAACAGGAAGGTCATGTCAAACTAATCTCATAGATTTCTTTGACTGGGTAACCAGAGTGGAGTTGATGTCCCCTACCTTGACTTCAGCAAAGCTTTTGATACTGTTCCACGTAGAAGATTGATTAATAAGCTGGGTAGGCTTGGGGTGGGTCAGAAGTTGGCCAACTGGGTGACAAACTGGTTGGCGGGCAGAAAACAGAGAGTGATGGTAAATGGTATGCAGTCAGAAGAGATGCAAGTCACAAGTGGGGTACCTTAGAGATCAGTCCTGGGGCAAGTCCTCTTCAATATCTTCATCTGTGACATTGCAGATGGACTGGAGGGTAAGGTTTGTCTGTTTGCAGATGACACCAAGATCTGCAGCAGAGTAGGTGATCCAGATGGGGTGGGCAGAATAAGAAGAGATCTGGATAAACTGGCAAAATGGTCAGAAGAGTGGCAACTGGGGTTTAATGCAAAGTACAAGATAATGCACATGGGGTAGAGAAACCCTGAAGCCACCTATAGGTTGGGAGGGGAGTTGCTGTCAATCACAAGGGAAGAAATAAACTTGGGCATCATCATCACAGATGACCTGAAATCATCCAAACAGACCACTAAAGCAGTAGGTAAGGCTAGAGGGATGTTCAGGTGTATTAGTAGGGGTATTGCAAGTCATAAGAGGCAGGTAATAATCCCTCTTTACAAGACACTGGTTAGGCCCCATCTGGAGTACTGCATGCAGTACTGCAGGCCGCACCTTCACAAAGACATTAACAAAATGGAGGCAGCCCAGAGAAGGGCAGCCAAAATCGTGCAGGGACTGCATCAGAAAACATATGAGGACAGATTAACAGGGTTCGATATCTATACCCTAGAGAAAAGGAGGGAGAGAGGTGATATGATCGAAACATTCAAACACCTTAAGGGAATTAACAAGGTGAAAGAGTCTAACATGTTCCAATGTAAGAAAAATAGCAGGACAAGAGGACACAGCATGAGATCAGAGGGAGGCCAATTAAGGGGTAATGTGAGGAAGTTCTTTTTCACAGAAAGGGTAGTGATGCATGGAACGGCCTACCTCAGTAAGTGGTGGATATGAATACAGTGCAGGGCTTCAAACAGGCATGGGATAGGCATAAGGGAGCAATACAAATGAGTATGAATAGATAGGCCATTGGCAGAGTAAAGGTCTATGGCACATTCATTAAGATAGAAAAAATGGGCAGACTGGATGGGCCTTGCGGTCCTTATCTGCCGTCAGCTTCTATGTTTTTATGTTTCTTTGTTTCTATGATACCCTATGCCATTCCAACTCCTCTGTCAGCCAATGTGCTTGATATGCTAATGCTTGTTGCTAATTACCTCCCAAAGAATTCAATGTGGCGCCGTTGGGCCTCCCTTCTGCTCCCATAGGGCTGCAATTCTGCTCCACTCTTGCCACCTTCAGTGGAGATGACCTTTGACATAAGGGCTGCTGCTCCTTCTGTATGGGTTCTGCCTACAACGGGGACACTCAGCTCTTCTCTCCATGCTGCTAGGGTTGTGTAAGAAAGTTCCCAGTGGCAGATCACAATACATTGATCAAGGACTTATGGGGGACAGTAACTACTAACTTAGTGATATATCCACCAGCAATCAGTGACTCACAGCACCCTTCCTTCTTGGGTGTCCTCTGTCTTGCACTATCCCTAAGTATCCACCCAGGGGGTCAGTTTGACAGGAACACCAAGCCTCCCACCCCTGGAGAAGAGAGCAGTCCTCAGGATTCTCGATGCTCTTCCTCCCCATCCAAACCCCAGCAACACACTCGCACCACGAGCATGGGTCACCAGCGTGGCAGGAGGTAAAGCACCACTGCCTTAGCTCTTCATGCCACTGGCCCAGCTAGTGACAGTTTTTTCTGGAAAAAACATTTTCTAAGGGTGTTCAACTTGAACTCAGTACTTTGTACATTATTCTTTGATCTGCTGTATGCAGATATTTCAGGTTCTTGATTGACATTTTGGGAGGAGGTAAATTTTATGTCTGAGTATCTGAACCTTCTCATCCATCTTAACAAGGTGTTATTGGTTTATTACATACAAACATATGAAAATGCCAGCAGAAACAGGTCTATCAGGTCTTCTTGAGTGTGCAGCTCTCAGTCAAGGTTACTGGAGCTGCCACCCCTCTCCTTTCCCCATTGAGTTTTCATCCCTCAACTCTGTTCCCCCCTACCTATTATCCCTTTTGGTTATGACTCTACATTTCACTCAGTCCCATCCTCGTTTGAAGCTGCCCACTGTTTTCAGTTAAACCACTTCTGCCGGCAGTTCATTCCATTTAGACACCACTCTTTCTGTGAAAAAATGCTTCATCATTTCTCTTTTGAATCTTCCCCCCACCAATTTCAGACTATGCCCCCTAGTGGACCTCCCTCCTTAAATTTGAGAATACCCTCCATTCTGACCTTGTTCATATCTTTAAGGTAACTGAAGGTTTCAAACTTGTCTGCCTTCCTCTCTTCTGTCCTCTGTACTAAATGTTAAATTAATTATTATTAATTAAATGTTACATTTTAATGTATGCCTCCCTCAGCCATGTCTCCTTCTTTGGCTCAAAGATACACCACATGGACAAATGATGAATTTTCTAGAACAAGCTCACAATAGGTTATCATGTCTCCATTGAAATATTTAACAGTAAAGGCATAAACAGTATAGTTTGTGTAGAAAAGCACTATTTGCTCAAAAAATGAAGGCATCTCTGTGAAGTTGCATGCAAAGCAAACTTCATATGGAAAATCAATACATCACAAATCGTTAGCATGGAAAAACAAGTAAAACCTGAGAAATAATATTTTGATATGTACACCTCTGATAAGAAAACACTTTGGTAACAATGTGGCTTCAGTTGAGATAATAAAAAGCTGCAGTTGCATGCATAGTTTGGTCCAGAGACATTGAAGGCTGCAGTCATAGAGAAGTCACATTGGCCATGCCCCTAAAAGGTGCTGAATGGTCCCGAATGCAGGTAAGGTTTGCTTATCTCAATGCGCACACACCTTTTTTCACCATCTGTTGATTCACTCAGATAAATGTCAGTGGCACCACTGAATAACTCAGGCAGTTGGTGGCAGGCAGCATGTGAGTGTTGTAATTTATTTCTTAAGTGCCACTGGGGAAGAAGAGACAGATCAGATTTGTTCCCAAAATTGGTATAGTTCAGGGGACATATCATTAGCGAAAGGTATAGACTGTTTATAGGGAGAGTAGTGTCCCAGAAAGCTGCACCAGTTGACTAGCTTCTGAGGATGAGATGCACACACAACTTGAAAGAAAGACTTTCTATAGCCGACCCAGTGGCGCTGAGGGTTGAGGTGCTGGACGTCACACTGTGCCACACCAGTGACCTGGGTTCAGGAACTGACTCAGGCCACCGGGGGCTGGCAGGGGAGAGGAAGGATTGAGCATCCCATGACTGCTCTCCTTCCTCTGGGGTGGGTGGGAATGGTGCATCGCGTTGCAGTAGTGACTGGCGGAGGCCAGCTGCACTGCAGTGGTATGCCTAGCAAGGAAAGGGAGCGCAGCGGGCGTCAGCATGGACGTGCTTGGACACCATTGCATGTCCAGCTCCCTGGAGACTAGAAAAAGCAGAAAATGGTGGGGCAACCTCAGTGACTGATGGCTGTGCCCACGGATATGAGAGGCACATTTATCAAGGTGTGGCTGACCCTGTGTGATGAAGCAATTATCCATGCACCAGACCAGGTCCAGGGGTGTGGGTGCCTGCAGATGGAGGTTGTGGGGCCCGCTCCACTAGGGAGAAAGTGTTCAATGATAAAAAAAAGAAAGAAAGACTTTCTTCAAGTTCTGTAAGCACGTGACCCTTCTGATATGCTGCCCAATGTCTAATGAAATTATTCATTATGAGTGTAGTAGTGCCTGCTAAAGTCTCTATGCGGCAAGTGCAATTTCTGTTCTTAAATGTACAGTACTGATAAAACTTCCTAAATGAAATGAAGCCCCAAGCAGAAGAAACTACTGGTCATGTGGTCCTTTCATCTCATGGTTGAAAAAATATATACATACAAAACATGTAACTCAACCGGTACAGGTGTATTATTATGCTACATATTTAGTGATCAAAACACTGGGCTTTCTGAGCAGCACTAGACAATCACTGGGATCAACTCAGATATCAAGGGTTCACTTTTCTTGTTCAATAAATCCAGGAGACAAAGATGGGTGGGAGGGGACAGCTGTGTGTTGTCTTTTTGATGAACTATGCCCTAAAAAATGGCACATTTGAAAGACCATTGGGTTGTTAAGGTTTTTTTTTACAGTTAAACTTTTTTATTAATTTTTCATAAGATATACAGACTAACCTCTTACAGTACAGTACAATGTGAGGATTAGTTTTTTTTTAAAGAAATTGAGGCAGCATATAATAAGAACATTGCTACAACAATACAAGGAGCTTTTGGTTTAAAATATAGTAAACAATACAGGTCATGTAATTAGCATATACTTGACATTTGTAGTGAACTTAAAGTGGATAGTATGATTAGATACGGTTTATATTAAAATGTTACATAATTATATATGATAATGCAAAAGGGAAAAAAGTACATTCGTAAAAGGATTGTGGAGTAATAAAGAACGATTGAGAACAGAGTATAGGAAAGAAAAGATATATAAGAAAGTTAAGAAGGAGAGAGGGAAACTATAAAAAAAGGGGAAAAAAGCGAGACTACAATGATGTATCAGTAAAAGGAGAAAATCCATATATATTAAGTCCATACATTGGTGTTGGAAGATTTAGTTGATTCCAAAAAATTAAAAAAGCCCTGCCAACAATTGTTATATAACATGAGTCGGTCAGACAACATATATGTCATGCGGTCCAGAGAGGCATATTGCAATAGTTGGTTAATGATACTGGGAAGGGTAGGGATTATGTTGGATCTCCAATGCATGAGGATTGTGCGTTTAACTTGAAGGAAGAGTATATTTAACCATCTGCTCTGCGAATATGAAATTTTATAAGAACGGTGATTAAAAATACCAAGAATGCAATGTTTAGGGTCCAATGTAAAAGGTTGACCTACCACTTTCATTGCAAATCTGTGAGTACAGTGCCAAATCTTTTGTATGAGGGGACAGTGCCATAAGATATGCAATAAATTCCCATTGGGGGAATTGCAGCACCAGCAATTGTTATTGTTCAATAAACCCATTTTTTGTAATACAACAGGAGTTCTGTACCACAAATGAAGGATCTTGGTTTGAATGAGGGAACTGCGTTTATCATTAAAAGATTTGTGACAGGAGACCATTGTGCATTGGTGATATTATATTGTAGCAAAGTACTCCATCTGTTTTTAGCATTGACAGAGTAGTCAGGAAGGATATCACAAATATCTTTGTAAACAGTGCTATTTAAATTGGATGTTGTTTTTATCCATTTAGAGATGTGCTTATCATACAGAGAATTGATAGAGAAGGGTGTGAGGTAAGAGTTGCATGTGGTACGAAGCTGTAGATATTTCCAAAAATCCTGATGTGGAAAATTCCATATGCCTCATAGGTCGGTGTAAGATTTTAACTTTAATGACTTGGGTTCAAGTATATCCTGCAAAAAGAGAATACCCGTATTTTTCCAGGTACGACAAAAAATGGGGTGATTATCAAGAGATATATGGTGGTTACCCCAGATGGGGGTGTAAGCTGAGGGTTTGGGGTTAGATATAATATGCTTGTGAAAGATTTTCCAATAGAATATAGAAGCAGCTATGGTAGGGTGAGACTTTAAAGAAGAGGTAAGGGTGTTATAAAGGAAAGAAGTCACCACATTACCAGGACATAAGGATGTTTCCATATTGACCCATAAAGGAGACTGGATGTTGGATTTGTTAAACCATTTAATTGTTTGAGATGTATGGAAAGCCCATAAGTAGGCTTGGAACCAAGGAAGGCCAAAGCCACCTTTTGACCAATGGAATCTAAGTTTATTACAACTAAATCTAGGTATTTTGCCTTCCCAAATGAAGCTGCCGATAATTTTGTCTATTTTGGTAAGAAAACTAGAGGGAAGTATCAAAGGATATTGGAAAATAGGTATAATATTTTAGAGTTATAGACATTTTAATGGCTGAAATTTTACCATTAAAAGAAAGTTTAAGTAGCTTCCATCTATCAAGTGTTGTTTGGATACTGGTTAACAGAGGGAAAGATTAGCATCCCATAATTTATTCAATGTCGGGTGATCGAATGCCAAGATAAGATATACCTTGGGGGGCCAACGAAGCCTAATGAGTTGCTCATGGGGGGACTACAAGGGTATTCAATGGTAGCGTTTCTGATTTGTTAAGGTTTAGAGCTAGTCCAGAGTGGGAGGTGAAGTCATTCAGTAGTTTAACTAAAGGTTGCCCGGAACTTTGAGGTTTCAAGTAAAATAAGGAGATAATCTGCATATGAGTGAAGTATAGTGAGAGTTACCAATAGTAATGCCTTTAATTGTACCAGATTGTCATAGGGACGCAGAAAGAGGTTCCATGGCAAGTATAAACAATGAAGGCGATAAGGGGCATCCTTGTCTGGTGCCTCTTGCTAAGTAAAAGGAGGGGGACAAAATAGAGTTTGTGAGAACTCGAGCTGAAGGGGAGGTATACAATAATTGAATCCAAGCACAAAAATTATTTGTAAAGCCAAAATGAGATAACACCTGATATAGATATTCCCAATTGAGAGAGTCAAATGCTTTCTCAAAGTCAATGGCTATTGCGGCTGCAGGGGTTTTAAGAGTTTTTGCTTTGTGAATTAAATTGAGTAATGAGTGAAGATGATCGGAACTGTTTCTATTTTTGATAAATCGTGATTGAGAAGTATGGATGAGTTTAGTCATTAAAGATTCTAAGCGGAGAGTTAATAATTTGGCAAAGATTTTTCCATCAGTATTAAGAAGTGAGATCGGTCTATAGTTTGAAGGAAGAAAAGGGTCTTTGTCTTTTTTTGGTAAGACTTGTAATGGCTTCGGTCATTGTGCATGGGAGTTTCTTTATTAAGGTTGCTTCTTGAAATACATTGAATAATACAGGACAAAGAGTGTCAGATAGGGTTTTATAAAAATCAATGGGGAACCCATCACTGCAGGTGCTTTACCGTCTTTTAATGATGATAAAGCAGTTTGGATTTCCTGTAAAGTGATTGGTTTATCAAGCATAGCTTTGTCCTGAAGGGATAGGTGGGGTAGATTCAATTTTTCCAGAAAATGTTGTATTAGGTTGGGATTTGTAGTATTAGGTTGCGAGTATAGTTGATGGTAAAAGGATTGCATAATACGATCGATTGAAAGGTTGTCTGTGTGTGTCTGACCTGATAGATCTTTTAGACCTGCTATATGTCTCTGCATCTGTTGAGATTTTAGCTGGTAAGAGAGTAACTTTCCACATTTATCCCCTTGTTCCCAATAACCGTGTTTAATCCTAAAAAGGGCAAGTTCAGCTTTCCTGGATATCAACTTGTTAATTTTAATTTTAATTGTAGAATTTCCAGATGAAGCTGTAATTATGATTGGGTTTATTTAATTTATAGTATTGCTTTTTCTTTTAAGGATCTTTCTAAATTAGCTAATTGTTGTTCTCGTAATTTCTTTCTATGTGCTGCATAACTAATAATTTTACCTCTAATAGTGGCTTTTAATGCTTCCCAGATAGTACCTTGAGACATATCTGGAGTATCGTTAATAGACAGAAAATCTTGAATCTGGGTTTTAATCCAAGGAGTGAATTCAGGGTCTCTGAGTAAAAGTGGGTCTAAATGCCAAGACGGGGATTTAGAAGAAGGTGGACCCCAGAGTAAATGCAAACTGATAGGGGAATGATCAGATATAACAATAGGGAGAATCGACGTATCAACAATTTTTTCAGTAATGAGGGGAGAAGAGAACCAATAATCAATCCTACTATATGATTTATGTAAAGAGGAATAAAAGGTGTAATCTCATTGTCTGGGATGATGTAGTCTCCAAATGTCAGAGAGACCTAAATCCTTCATAAGTATTGATAGAGCATTAATACTACGGGAGTGGGCATTATGTGATGAGTTACTTCTGTCTAAATATGCTTGTAGTGCTAAGTTAAAGTCACCACCAATAAGAATAGGTGAATTATTTTTATTATAAATCATAATTTGTTGGGATAGATTATGGAAGAAAATAGGCGAATCAAAGTTGGGTGCATATACATTCACAAACATAAGCGGACCTGCTGTGGTGTTTAATAGGGTTATAATCCACCTACCATCTGGGTCTCTAATGATTTTTATGGGAGGCCAATTAAGAGATTTATGTATTAAGATAGCAACCCCATGTTTTTTGGATGGAGAAGATGACGCATATACTTGACCGACCCAGTCCCTTTTAAGTCTGTTGACATCCTCTGATAAAAGTTTAGTTTCTTGTAAGAAACCAATATGTGTTTTATGCTTTTAAGATAGGTACTTGCTTATGTTTACAAGGTGAGTTGAGTCCTTGACATTCCATGAATGTAAGATTAGATCACTCACGGTACTAGGATATAAGGTAATTAGTTACAAATAGGAATGAGGGACTCAATACCATTAATTTGGAGGATGTCACAGATTCAAAAGGTAAATATATATAATAAACAAATGTATGCAGGGCCCTTAACTTGTATGGGTTCAAGATGATTGAGTTTTTGTATTCATTTTGTCTCACAGAGGGAGATTATAGAGATAGGAATATCAAGTAATTAAACATTAGAGCCAACAAACGTTAGTATAAACTCAGTAACAAGAATGTTAATTTGAAACTTTTGTGAAATGCAGAGCAATAAGAGTCTGTAAATATACCAGGACTCTCACTCTACACTACTAGGCGTGTAGAGTAATTAGTGAATCTTAAGATACAGTTTACCCTATAATCTTAAGATACTAAACTTTACATAACAGTATATTAAAGAAGTGTAATTGAGATTTGTGCTGAGGTAATTAAAGCATTACCCTGGAAAAAAACAAAACATAATTCTGCCAAATAAAAAAGGATAATTATGTAATAGTGTTAAATTCCAAACATAATGAATTAGCTTGGACCTTGCAATAAGCCCAATATTAAATAAAGTATATCAACATGATGGCAGATAATGCTGGATCAGTGTGAGCCAGATAAAGGGATGCCCGATGTGTATTAATCCACATAAGCTTGATTATGGAATGCAGTATATACTATAGGTTCACAGTGCATCAGTGTATTGTGGAATCATTTTTATAAGTTCCAATGATTTGGAAGAAAATGGGATGAAGAATAATGTGAAAAGGCGGAAAAACTCAATGTATAGAAATACAATTGGAAGCATACTTTGGTGCAAAATCTGTGAGATATAATGGGAATGCACCTGATGCACTACATACCAGAAGTGATGCAAAATCAATATTAAATAAGTAAATGATTTTAGAGTATTTGTCTAATCATCCTCCGCATTCCAAATGATAGGATTTATGTGGAAAAATGCTATAATAGTAGGGGTTAAGGGCACACTGATATGAAATACAGAACTCTATATTTGTATGTATGCGCCTAACCACATGGTGGTGCTAAAGTTTATGAAAAATTAGAATGTAAATAGCAATCATATGTACTAATGTCTGGCACCACACAAGGATTAATTAGAAGAGATCTTACAAACATTGTAATATTTATTCTTTCTCTTATTTTTTTTTCCATTGAATACATTGAGAGTAACTCCCACATGGATTAAATACCTCCAGTGTCAATTGGCTCACCTCCCACAGACAGATACAGGCTTCTCAGCAGTGATAGCGATTTACTGCATTTAAGTGCTCCAAACCTGTTGGGTGCGATAGAGACTATGCTTTGCGGTAAATGTACTGAAGGAATTGAGTGAGATGGTGTGAAGAGGAGGGATTCTGGTGAGAAACTGCTATACCACATTTAATTATGGGCCATAGTATTTATTACAAATTTTTTTTTTTTTAGTGGGAAAAAGCCTCAGGTAGCCTTGCTCTTCGATTTTCTTCTCCTTTTCTTTTTGGGTGGTTCAGATGATTTAAAGGGAGAGCTGGACACAAGATCAGCCCAGGAAGAAACAGGAGAGTCATTACCCATTGAGAGCTTCTTCGGGTCTTGAGTAAACATGTCGGATACAGTCTGTCTCAGATCCTCCGTAGAAAAGTGCAGATCTTCTTGGAGCAGATCTTCTTGGAGTGGGGAGAATTTGTTAGACAAGGTAAGAGGAGTAGAAAAACTGATGTGATGTTCCACATGGGAAGCTGGAGAGGTGGAAATATTATTTAAACAGCAGGTATTATTATTTAGAGAAGAACCAGATGCTTTTTTTTCTTGTATGCGTGCAGAGTTTCTGGCAGGAGCTACAGTGGCAGATATGATGGCTGCAGATTTCTCAGGGACCTGAAAGACAGTTTCAGCAGGAAGGGCAAGACATTGTAATTGCAAAGTGCTTGTGCTGGAGCAGGAACGAGCTGCATTAGCATCGCAAGGCAATGTAAGTGCGGGCTGTGTTCAATTCAGAAATTCAGGGAGAGATTCTGGGGTACTGAAATCTCTGGTAGAATCATTCAAAAAGACGATTGTTGCAGGGTAACGAGTGCAAACTTAATTCCACGCTGATGAAGGATCGTTTTAATGGGGTTGTAAGCTTTTTGTTTGTTAGATAATTCTTTAGAATAGTCTCTAAAAATTAGGATTCTGTTTTCTTGCCAAGTAAGTGCACCTAATTGCCTCGCTTTTTGAAGAATCAGTTCAGTATGTGCGTGGTTTAGAAATCTGACAATGATGGGCCTGGGTTTCTGGTCGGGTCCAGGCCTCGGATTTAAGGTGCGGTGAGCTCTCTCGATGGTTAGGTCTTGGCCGGCTGGTAATTTAAGCAAAGAAGGAAGTACATGAGTTAGAAGAGCACTGGTATCTCCTAGTTCAACACCTTCAGGAAATCCGAGAAATCTAAGGTTGTTACGTCTGTTTCTATTTTCAATATCATCTATTTTGTCCTGAAGGTTCCTAATAACTCTGTCCTGCTCCCTGATGGTAGCCTGTAATGTGTTAATGGAATCTTCATTTTGAGATGCTTTAACATCAGTAGCGCTGATTTTTTGATCAAGTGCCTGCATATTGTTGATATTTTGTTGAGATGCAATTTTTAATACATTGATTTCACTTATTAGTTGCTGGAACATTGCCTCCACTCTATTAAGAGAACTGTTATGTGAGATTGGTCCACCATTATTGTAGGCCTTAATAGAGAAATTGAAAAGCTGTAGATAACTTGTTCAGTAATTATGAGGCAATAAAAATACTGCACCAGAGCTGTTCTGCGATGTACATATAGTAAGATCTCAGATGTTGGTGAAGGTAGGAAGTCTGGAATCTGTAGGATGGATGATGATATTTGGTAAATCCAGGGAGATGAAGAATCAAGCAGCCATCTTCAGCACAGCGCCCTCTCAGTTGTTAAGGTTTTGTAAAAATGTTTTTAACCTGAGAAAAGAAGATCCTTAAGAGGAACTTTTTGTTACTTTGTTCAGGAAATGAATGAACAACAGATAACAGCAACCCACCTATCATTTGGCCTGTCACCCCCTGTACTCTGCTGGTTCTCCAACTACTTGCAGGGTAAGCGCCAGCTGATCAAATAGAGCAAGGTGCTCTCAGACACCACTACTGTGTTCTCAGGTGTTCCCCAAGGCTCAGTCCTGGGGCCCCTGCTTTTTTCCATTTTTGTGAATGACTTACCTGCTACCTCCTCCTACTCCAGATCCATTCTATATGCAGATGACCTGGTCATCCTAACCCACTCCCGGGACATTGGGGTCATAAACCACCAGTTGAGCAAGGACTTTAGGAGTGTCCAGTCTTGGACAATATCCCACAAGTTTGTCCTCGGCCTCAACAAAACTCAGGCCATGCTCTTTGGGTCCCTGGCCAAGATAAAGGCCTCCCTTGCCCCCTGCATAGTATTGGGCTTGATGGAGTCCCGGTCCTCATCACCGACTCCATCAAATACCTTGGGGTTACAATGGATCCTCTGCTTGACCTGGGACTCCATATCCTTAGTGTCTGCAGAACCATCAACTGCAGACTGGGTCTGGCCTATCGGGCTAAGAGCAATCTTACTCTCGCTGCCCACGTTGCTCTGGCTAGAGGTGTGTGTGATGCCCCAAAGTTGGAGCATCCTAGAAAAACTAGAATCAATCAAGAAATTAGGGGTTTACAGGTGCTCAGGGTGCCTGCTGTAGGTGTAGGTAGCAGAGTACTATGATGAGGGGCCCCTGAAAGTAAAGATTCACCTCCTTATAATGAGAAACTGTAAAATAATGCAGAAAAGTGCCCTGTGCATTTTACGGTATGGTCAAAAAGCAGATTTAATAGCAGCACATGTCATAATGGCTTGGATGGAATGCTGTGCTGAGCTGCTCATGCACAGCATTCCAGTCCAAACACTCCAGAACCTAAGGTTTTGTTTTTGAAAGTTTAACAGTTTTTATCTGGGTAGTTCCTGCTGGCTGTGGAGCAGAGAGGATGCAGATGGTTAAGGGGAACCGGTAGAGCTTACCTGGTGGTTGAAGCTGTTCCCTGAGGGCCAGTCTGTGTGCCTGCTCTTGCTCCAGCCAATGAAGAGTCATCAGTAGCCCGTTGTGGTCGCGGTGCCATCAGGGCACCAAAAGAAAGCAACCGGCCGTTTGACACGGTTTGGGCTGTGTAGCCCCGTCGTTTTGTTGTTTTGACCCCCCTTTTGTTTTATACAGTTTAATTTTAGGTCCCCCGGCGGCAGCCTTGCCAGCCATATCGTCGCCCGCCCGTCGGCTGTCTGAGGCCCCCTGTTTGTTCCCCCATCTGCCTGCACATTTCCCTCCCACTGCCAGCATCCCTCCCGCCTCCCTACAGCACAGCAACCCATCCAGAGGACGGCAGATTGGTGAGTCAGCGGCAGCACTAGAAGCGTGCTGTCCGCCTGTTCAAAAGGGAGACTTTGTTTTGTGGAGCGCACCCCCAAGGCGCTGAAAAGACCTGCCGAGCGCCGAAAGGGGAAGTGGGTCGTTAGGACCCAAAATTTAGTGGGCAGAGGGGAGGCGGGGCAATGCGACGCCCGTAGGAAGGGCCATCCATTTAGGCCTATACAGCAGCCTGCTAAATATTCATTTCAGGGGCGGGACTCGGGCGGGGTCTCAAGTACTGAGTGGCAGCAGCTCTTGGAGAGCTGGAGATTAAAAGGGGGCCTGCCACGCTTAGTACTTAAAGGGGCAATACAGGCCCAATTCAAGGTGGGGCACCAGGCCCAACAGGAAGTGGGGCACCAGGCCCAATTTAAAGTGGGGCACTAGGCCCAATTCAAGGTGGGGCACCAGGCCCAAATTAAAGTGGGGCACCACGCCAAATCCAAGGTGGGGCACCAGGCCCAATAGGAAGTGGGGCACCAGGCCCAATTTAAAGTGGGGCAATACAGGCCCAATTCAAGGTGGGGCACCAGGCTCACTAGGAAGTGGGGCACCAGGCCCAATAAGAAGTGGGGCAAAAGTCCCAAGTCTTGGTAGGGTGTCAGGCCCGAGGTAAAAGTAGGGTATTAGGCCCGAGGTAAAGCTTGGTACTAAAGGGAGGCCTGGCCTAGTGTATTAGGGCAAGCCAGCCTAGTGGTACTAAAGGGAGGCCCCAGCCTAGTGTAATAGGGCAAGCCAGCCTAGTGGTACTAAAGGGAGGCCCCGGCCTAGTGTAATAGGGCAAACCAGCCTAGTAGTACTAAAGGGAGACCCCTGCCTAGTGTAATAGGGCAAGCCAGCCTAGTGATACTAAAGGGAGGATTTCTTAGCCATGATGTCCAGAAAGAGATCCTATTCAGGAAGACCCTACATTTAGGAACAGGAGTTCATCTAAGAGTGCTCAATTTGCCTATACTGGGAAGCTACTGTAACAACTGTACTGTTTATGCAATACCTATTACCCTAAGTACCTGAACTATTGCTCTAAGTACCTGAATTATTGCCCTAAGTACCTGAACTATTGCTTTAAGTACCTGAATTATTGCCCTAAGCACCTGAACTATTGCTCTAAGTACCTGAACTATTGCTCTAAGTACCTGAATTATTGCTCTAAGTACCTGAACTATTGCTCTAAACACCTGAACATTGGCCAAATCAGTAATAATTACCCCTGAATTTATAATTTGCCCTCCTCCAGCAAATTATTGCATCATTCCACAATTCTCTGGGCATCTTTCAGTTCTATGGTTACTACTATATGAAGACAGTCTCAATCTCCTACTACACTGCAGTCCCATAGTGTGGTCTGTAATACCACGTCCCCCGAATCAGTCTCTACTCAGAAGAAGACGTCCTCTCAGCATTCTTCACTTCTGTGGGATCATCCATCAGCTCATCATGTCCGCCTGTGTCGTCCACCAAAGTCGAGTCCGTCGCCAGTTGTACAAGTCATACCCGCAGTTTCTTGTTTTCACAGCTCGAAGGTACATCCGCCTAAACGCATCACGTCTGCCGTGCCAGTGTTGTTCCGTGTGGTTCCTGTTCCAGATGTCCAGAAGTTAGTCACCCTCTACAGAAGAGTGTGCTCATCCTGGAGAACCTGATCTGTGCCCTTCCTGGACGTTCGCCGAAAGTCGAGTCCGTCGAAGCCCAGTACGGAATGCATCTGCCGTTTCTTTATTTTTGTGTTAGTTCCTGATCCTAAGATTGCAGAATCAACCATTATCTCTTCAGATTCTTCTGGTTCCTGGTCCTGTCGGAGTTCCTTCTGAGTTTAGCTGGCCCTTGGAGTGCCGCAGCATCAGTCAGGTCGTGGTAGTCCTCCATTGGATTCATCGCCATGCAGGTCTTGATCTAGCTTCATCCTTGGCAACCCTGGAGTTGGGTTTTGGCCAAGAAACCCTTCGTTTTCAGTGTATTATCTCAGAATCCAGTTGCTCTGGTTCTTCATTCCGGTGGCCTTGGAGAGAGTGGGCTTTTGCTGAAGAAACATATGGTCTGTTTACCAAACGTCTCACCACTCCAGTGGCCTTAACTAGGTCTTTGCTGGGAATTGCGATTAGGGTTCTACAGTTCTGTTTTATTTCCCTTGTAGCTACCAACGAAGAACGACGGTGTACACGAAGATGCCGGATCCCTGGACTCTTGAAACATCTAGACTCTGATGGAAATGTGTGATGATAATTACCCTAGTACAGTTCTGAGTGGCTTACTTCATCGGATCCTCATCTAGAGTATCGAGGTATAGAATAGTTTCAGAATAAGAGTGGCATTAGGCCTATAGTCTATTCTTGTGGTAATAATCTTAGTAGTCGTAGATGAAGTATTTCTTGGTTTATTGCCTTTTTGTTCTCTGGCAACCCCTCCTTCCTCTTGTGACTGTGTCTCTCTACCCTTGGTACAAAATAAATGCCCTGCCAGCATTGAAGCACTAGGTTGACTCCTGCCTCTCCTTGTCTGGGTAACGGTTATCCTATCCATATAATTCGGACCTTGGTGCCTCACTCATCTCTTTTCACCACCTTTAGAGTAGAGTACTTCACAGAGCACCTCTAGATCACAACATATGTTTCTACCCTCTCTATGCTATGGGCTTCTCCTGTTTGCTTACTCATCCAAAACCCACCTCGTCTGGTGGCCCGTCGCCTACAACATCTGCCGCTTTGCACTTGCTGCCCCTTGACTCACCCACCACTGTGACCTGTACAGTAAACTTAGTTGGCTTTCCCCAGCCAATTACTTAAATTTCATACTGGGCTGCTTCACGGGCAAGGTTCTTGGGATGGACACCCAGGAACTCCTTGTACTGGAGGCCTCCCCATCATACTCCCTCAGATCCCTTGGCCTGGCTGCTCTAAGGATTCCTGTCACATGCACTCAAATGGGGGACAGAGATTTCACCATGTGTACCCCCAGACTATGGAATTCCCTTCCTGCTCAGGTTCGCACCTCCCCCTCCCAGGCTTGCCTCTGAACCTCCCTGTGGAGATACTTGAAGCTCCTATCGGTGTGTGGTTGTCCCAAGCCCCCATAATCTCACCTGACCCCTTGCACTAAACATCCCTCCTTATGCCCCTTATGTTCTGCCTGTCTGCACGGATTCAGGTACACACCCTAGGGGTGGGGTACTGCTTTGATGGTGCTCCCCCCCTTTTGGGGACTGTTTATAATTTTGTATATAATGGACTCTTTCCTGTATAATGTCTTTTATATAATGCGCTGTTGCTTGCAGCTCTGGTGTTCCGATGTATTTGTTATGACCGTTATACCAACTAACTTCATTATGTTGCTGTTTTTTTCTATGTAACAGCCTAATATGTATCTTGTAGTGCCATGTCATATTTCCTGTACTCTCCCGGGTCGTACCTGAAAATAGGCATGTGTATTGTCTAGTGTACCTACCTGGTTAACAAAAGCTTAATGCTGAATTTGAAAACACAAGCAAATAAAAACATATATCAACCAGGTTAGTCACGTTCCCAAGTTCAGTGCAATGTTAGCAAGTTGACCAACACTCAGAACCAAGAGCACACAGGCAGCACTGCAGAGGGGAAGGGCGTTCCAAGCAGAGCAATGACAGGGGGATGAGGAACACCGACCATGATACTTGAGCTAAACTACTATTTTAATTGTAGTTTTTGTGTTGTGGGGATAGTGTGCATTTCTTTTGCTCATTCAGGTACTCAAGGAGTCTCTCTGGACTAGGAGAGCTGCTGTAGCCGATGACAAATTCGAAGCTCACAGCCAAGTGGATCAGAAAGGAGGAGATGGCAACTTCTGGTTCCAGAATGGCAAGTTGAACATCTCTCTGTCATGGCTCCCAAACCTAAATCTATAAAATTGGTCTCCTACCTCAAAAAACAAAGAAATCTTACCAGCAAATGGTGACTTGGACTGATGAGAGACCCTAGCAGCAATCAGAACCATTCCTTCCGCCGACCCTGGTTGTAAACAGAGTGATAAGAGCTCCTCTAGTTGCCCGACCCAATCGCATGGGAGGAGAGAGTCGGTCTGCATGGCCCCAACCTGACTGGAGTGTCTGGCCAGCTTCTGCTTCCCTGCATAACCCACTGCACAACCCCCTTGTTCTCCAAAACAGCAGCCGGCCGCAATTGAAAGGACGAAGGAATTTTGGCACTCCACAGAGACTAGGACTTGGGTGTGAACTGTTTCAGCTGCCGTCCCTGGTTAGAAGCAGGATCCTACATCGGACTGTCTCTTCGTTAGCTGGCCTGATCGTGTGGGAGGAGCAATCGGCCTGTGTAGCCCCAATCTGATTAGAGTGTGCTGCCCAGTTCATGCACATTCAGAGAATTCATTTCTCTATTTGAAACAGTCTCAGGCATTACAGAAATAAATAAATGAACTGTAATAGAAGATAGCGACCTAGACATAGATGAACCCCCAGTGATTACCAGATCAGTTCCTCCTCCCTACACTGGATGGAACTAAGTCTGCATAACAGATTCTCTCTGCTTGCTGATTCCACTGCTTGGGAGGAGAAAGACAGCTTGTGTGACCCTGACCCGACTAGATCATCCAGCTTAGCTGCAGCCTCTTCAGACAGCCCCTCTCACTTACTCCTCTCACCGAAGTCTACTAATGGAGGGAAAAGGAAGGGAAATGAAACGCAGTCAGCTCAATCAATCCCACAGCCTGAGCAAAATATCCTTTAGGCCATCTCTGATTTTAGGGAGGAAATGAGGGACTCAATAAAACAGGTCAGGACCGACCTAAGAACGCGTCAGACTCAGGCGGACGAGGCAGACCAGCAGATCTCCCAGAACAACATAAAAATTAATGCCCTTGATTCTGCGGTTCTTTCCTTGGTGGAAGCCCAGTTACACTGTTCTCTCAGGCAGGAGGACGCAGAGAAGAGGATGGAGAAAAAATCTTCGGAACTTCCGCCTACCAGAGGGCGACAAAGGTGCTGATCCTCTGGCTGTTGCTGATCAATTCTTCAGAACAATCTTTGACCTCGGGCCTGATTACCCCCTCGATTTTGAATGTGCCCATTGCACCTTGGGCCCCAAACCTTAGGCTAAAGATGCCAGGCCTAGATCGTTTGTCACCAGGATGCAAAGCTTCCAAAAGAAGGAACTGCTCCTAAATAAATCATGGCAGAAAGGGAGGATTATGTTTGGAGCCCATCGCATCATCATCGATAATGATTACATTCCCTTCACCCAAAGTCAGAGTAAGGCCTATGCTCCATTGTTCCCTATACTAAGATCCCAACAGATCAGATTTTGCACCCTTTACCCAACCAAGTTGATTGTATGTCTACCAGAGGGCCCTACTTCATACACTTCAGCCACGGAAGTTAAGGAAGACCTATTTAAGAAAGGGGTACTTAAGGAGCGACTCACGACTCAAACAGGACTCTCGAGGAGCATGTCTCATGGATAATCACTGTCTGATGGAACGCCCCAGCCCAACATGCATCTGGAAGAAATGCTGCAGAGGATTCAACTACTGAGAAACCTCTCCATGACGATGGACCAGAAATACTGTAAGTCCTGGTGGTTGGTGAGTCTTACGGTGCTCCTCTTGGGAAGGCTGGGTGGGGGGATTGTGGGGGGGTCGGCCGGGGGGGGATCCGTGGTGGTCTGTTGACCAGGCACCATCCCAAACAGTCCAGCATCCTAAGAAAGGGATACTACACTATTCCCCATTACCTTACTGTGATTGTGGGAAAGGAATCCTCCTCTATGGTTGGCATTTTGCCTGGCTGAGGGGGCCTACGGTGGTGCTTGGTTGGGCTATCGGGTTCTCCCCCCGGTGTTGTCCCTCCCCCTTCCCTTCCCTCCTCAGACCTCGGGGGTCCCTGTTGGATAGCTTGTCCTAGACGGGCTCCTTGAGGTGCCTCCTCCTGGTAGGAGGGCTTAATGTAAGAAGCGCCTCCCAGGTGAAAAACAGAAAGATCCAAGCCTTAATTTAGATCCAAGGGACTTTGGTCATACTAATATAATCCTGTATCTTGACATACTAAGCAAAAACTTTTACTTGATTTGTCTCTAAACAGTATTTACGACCGACAGGGAGAGACCTTGATTGTCAGAGAGGGAAGAACCTGGGTTCTTCCCCCCTTGTTTCCCCCCTTTTTTCCCCCTTCCCTTTTTCATTTTCTTTTTCCCCTTTCTCCTTCCCTCCCCCCCCTTTTTTTTCTTTTCTTCTTATAGGGCCTCTGTTAATACAACCTATAGGCCCCTTGATTCTTTGGGAGAGGTTTCCTCTTATCTGTTTAGCTCCCCCCGGGGGTGGGAAGGGACAGATCATGGGTTTTATCCCCCCTTCCCCTGAATTTTTGTATTAACCAGTTCATTTCTTCTCTTACTTTGGGAAGACTCCCCCTCTCTGAACTCCGGTACAGGACAAGTCAATTAATAGGTGCCTGGTGACCAGTGTAGGGTGGAGCCGTATTGGGTTAAGGTCCCCACGATTTTAGGGATAGAGATCATCTGAGGGAGGGGACTGACTGGCAGAGGAGCAAGATCCCTCAAATCAACCTCAGGCTTTTGCTTGAGACTACTGGGGCCAGCTGGGGGAATGAAACAGGTGGTCTCCTTATCTTTTCCTGGTCAGGAATTGATCTGTGGGAATGGATGCCACCTCACAACTTGGGGGCCCCATTCATCTGAGATGGTTCCTTCCTTTAGAAGACCCCCAAATAAAAGAGGGGGATGGGAGGGAGAGGAGGAGAGATAGGAGAAGAAGGGGTTGAGGGATAGGTCCAGGGGGTGGGGGTCAGGTCTTGATTATCCCCTTTTTCTCATAACACAGAAAAGGGGCCTGTCCATATAGGGAGATTAGGGAGCCCAGATTGCCCATTTTGGTGAACCTCATGGGTGCTGACCCGCACCCTCTGAGAAATCTCTATTAAAGGAGATCCTCGATCAACCCTGATTTCCTAAGGGAATCGGCTTGAGATAATGGAAGGGTGGAATTTTATTACCACCCTAGCAATGGAAGTACTGCTATATATAGTTTTGTTAAGTAATGTTGTTTTGTCAGCTGAAAACCGTACAGGTTCACAGCTTTGTCATTTATTCACAGTTTTTTATATAGTTACAGTTAATGTTGAAGTTAATCTTCATTCATGCAACAAAGTTGGAAGGAGACGCAGGAGGCAGGGTACAATATTTCAATGTTTTGCTTTATTACAAAAACTTCAGAATCTTTTATTAGGGAGATCTAACAGATTTTTGAAGAAGGAACTGAATACAGTTGGTAATTGTTTCCACATGATCCAGGGGGGGAACGATCCGGGTGACGTCGGACTGGGGTGACCTGGAAAATAAACAAAAAAATAGTGAAAGTCAGAAACTTAAAATGACAATAAAAGTAATAAGTATTAAACTTAAAACAGTAAAAAGAGAATTAAAAAACAAAAAAAAATGGCTTCCCAACAAGTAAGGATCTACTCCGTAAATGTAGATGGCCTTCACAACCCCATCAAAAGATTGCGAGTGATGCAGCACTTAAATAAGCAAAAGGCAGATGTTATATTTATACAAGAATCCCACCTTTCAAACATCGAGCACCAGAAATGAACATGAGGGTCAATACACCATTTATTCCTCATCTCATTTGAGTGGACGCAAAAGGGGTGTGGCAATAATGATCCCATCTACTACTCAATTCAAAATAAATAATATACAGTCCAACAGAGTAGGACACTATATCATCATTTAAGGCTGCCTATATAATCAAGAAGTGACATTATTCGATATATATCTACCTCCACAGACTAAATCACCAATAATTTGGCAAATACTGAATAAAATATTGGATCTCCACCAGGGGCAATTACTAATGGCAGGATACTTCAATATGACAATCACTCCAAATCTTGATTCATCTAATCCTAAAGTCTACCATCTATCAACCCCAGTAAAGTTTTTCAAAGCACAACTTGAAAACCTCTGTTTGGTAGACATCTGGAGGAAATTGTTTCCCTCAGCCCCAGGTTTTACATACTACTTGGGAAGATTTTACTCATATTCTAGACTAGATTATTTTTTTATCTCATGCGAACACTTCTCCTCTGTGAGAGACACAACTATTTATCCAAAAATAATATCTGACCACCACCCTTTACTACTAAAAGTGGATTTGGGTAAAAAAATGAAACAAACACTCTGGAGAATAAATCCCTATCTTTTAAAAGACAGAGAATTCACCGACTAAATAAAGAAGAGAGTTCCACAATTTTTTGAAGAAAATGCACCATCGGCTGTCTCAGAAGTCATATTGTGGGACGCCATGAAGGCCACCATCAGAGGCGAGGTCATTGCATATGCCTCTAGAGAAAAAAATGAAAGGGAGAGGAAATACAATGATCTTACCATGACCTTACAAACTCTTCAACTGCTCTATAGAGAGGGGGACAAAGAAGTACAAACAAAAATTAGAGAAACTACATCCACTATTCAAAAAATAATAGATGAAAGGATCCAAATGTCTCTAATGTACTTAAAACAAACTAATTATGAGGGTGGATCCAGGGGAACACACAGACTGGCACAGAAGTTGAGAGCAAGGAAAAACGCAGTTACAATATTAAAAATTAAACAACCTCAAACTGGTATGATTACCCACAGAGAAGAAGACATAAGACAGACCTTCGCTTATTATTACCAACAGCTTTACACAACACATAATACCTCTTCCCAAGAGGACAAATTTTTCTAGTCCAGTTACAACTCCCAAAAATCACAACAACACAAGCTCAGAAATTACAAGCCCCAATAGTAATTGAAGAAATAGAGGCCGCAGTCACTAAACAATCTTCGGGTTGCTGCCCCGGCCCTGATGGATACGTTAACGAATGGTATAAAATCTTTAATAAAGAATTAATCCCAAGACTTCTTAAGTTATATAGAGAAATGGCAGTGGGAAATTTAGCCCGGCCATCATGGGATTATGCCACAATTGCTGCTGTCCCGAAACCTAATGGAAATAAATTAGACCCCTCCTCCTACCGCCCGATATCTATATTAAACTCAGACTAGGCCACGAGAATAGAAACTATCCTCCCAACAGTAATACATCCAGATCAAGCAGTTTTCATAAAAAACAGGTCAACTATGGACAATGTCTGAAAGTCCCTAATACTAATGGAATATATTCATACTTGGAAAATTCCAGCAGCCTTTTTGAGCCTTGATGCTGAAAAGGCATTTGACAGGATCTATTGGCCCTTTCTATGGGATACATTAAAAACCTTCGGCTTCCTGGACTCATTGCTACATTGGCTGAGCCAAATATACCTCTCGCCAAAAGCTATATTCGCATAAATGGGGGACTTTCCTCCCCAATTTCAATATACCAAGGCACAAGGCAAGGCTGCCCTTTTCTCCCTTCTACTATTTGTATTATATCTTGAACCTTTAGCAAGGGCAATAAGAACATCAAAAAAAGTGGAGGTTATTCCAATGCAGCAGTCTGAATACAAGATTAGTCTTTTTGCTGATGATATACTCCTTTCCCTTCTATCTCCTACAGATTTTATCAAAGAGACATGGAAAATTCTATCCTGATTTGAAGAATTAGCTGGTTTTAAATTAAACATTTCAAAAACCAAAGCCCTCTTATATAATTACACCCCTCCAAACACCTTAAAATGAAGTCTATCCATTAAAGGGCACTCGACCAAAATAAAATATCTTGGCATACACATTCCCCATAATCTTCATGTAATTGAATTAATCAATTACAAACCTATTTCCATCATGATCAAGAAAGACCTGGATAGATGGACTCACCTTCCACTCTCCCTGTTCCAACGTATTGAAACTATAAGAATAAATGTCTTACCCCGCCTACTGTACTTGTTCCAAAATATTCCATATTTCCCATCTCAATACTATTTTAAGTCATGGGATAACATGATATTAATGTTTATTTGGAACAAACAAAAACCACAAATCTGTCTTTCAATATTAAAACTATCATTGGCTCAGGGTGATACTAGCCTCCCGGACCTCAAAAAATATGCAGAAGCTGCATTTCTTAAAATTCTTCTTTTGTGGCTTTCTGAACAGTTTGATTCCCTATGGAAGAAATTAGAGTTTCACCTGAATGATATGTATGACATAAAAAAAATAATTTTTTCTTCTTGAGGGAGGTCTCCTCCTTTAAGAGACTTTACTGGGATCACCTCACAGGTCTTAAAAATATAGTTTAAATGCAAGATAAATAGCCACTTCAATTAATCAATGAGTACTGTAAGATTATTTCAGAGGATGACCTTTTCATTCCATCCCATAATGACCTAACTTTTTCCCACTGGCGTAGATTAGGATTGGAACAGGCGTTCCAGTTTTTAGGTCCAAAAGGAATCCTATCATTTGAAGAACTAAAACTAAAATTTAAGCTACCAAATGTTGATCATTTTAGATACCTCCAAATCAGAAACCACCTACTACACAACAGAATTATTCAGGTCAAACTGACCCCTCCCTTTTCTCCCCTCTTAAAACTATTTCTCGACCACTCCCAGGGACAGCATTGGAATCATTTAATTGGAAATCTATACAAAATGATGCAAGATCAAATTAAAGAATCAACAAACTCAATACTGACAAGTTGGAACAAAGATTTAGAACTCGCTGTATGTAAAGAACAGTGGTCCTCTTCATCTCTGAGTGTGATCAAACTCACCCAATTGCATATTTGGAGAGAATACTCATGGAAATGTAGATCTAGTTTTTTTCAGATCACTGGCAAGTCTGACTAAATACCTTCCAATTGAGTTTGGGGCTTATTGGAGGGAGTGTGGAGCTGAGATGGTAGACCTGGCACATATAATGTGGCAATGTCCATGCTTGATGCCTTTCTGGATATGTATACAAAAAGAAAGCAGTGAAAGCCTTGGGACAGCGTTGAGCTCACAGCAGAAGTGGTGCTTATGGCTATCTACCTGGATCATTCCCCCTGTGGACAAAAACCCTGCTGTCTATTCTGTTGTTGGCTGCAAAAAAATCCTTAACAAGGAAATGGATGACCAAAGAAATCCCGGCCATGCAACATTGGAGGCGAATAGTGAAATCTATATACCAGATGGAAAATATCACTGCAAAACTTAACACCCAAACGGATAGGTTCACCACTCTTTGGCAGAGATGGTCAATTTATCATGCATGGGTCGATCCTGATTTTTCCCCATAGCATGTGGGAATCGGGGGGGGGGAAGAAATGAGACTAGAATGGTGTCTCAGATTTATTCGATTTTAGCAAAGAATATGAATAATTTATTTCAATGCTAAACTGTATCAAATGTAAAAGATATCCATGCATAAATGAGTAATATAAATCTGTATAATAACAAATCTGAAGTAAGCATAGAAAAAATTCTGATTGTAAAATGTCTCCTGACTTAAAAGAAAAAAATTCAATAAAAATACTGTATATTTTAAAAAAAGAAAGGAGGAGATGACATACAGGGAAGTGCGTCACTTTTTATGCAATTTTTTGGATAATCTGGTGAATTCTGTCCTTTTCAGTGGGGATATTGTGTGATTGGGATGGGGAGTGAAGGGACCAGAGTTCAATCCTGGGAAAGCAGCTGATTGTCTCTCGGGAGAATGTGAAGGGCTTTGTGGGTCACTTGGCTTAGAGAAAAAGGGCACCAATTACAAAGAAAGGGATAGAGGGCCTTAAAAACCTCTGGCCATATCCCTAGCCCACACAGTTTGGAGTAGTGGAGCAACTAGAGGGCAGGGTGAGGAATGACAACCACAAGGCTTGAGCTAAAATATTATTTTATTTGTAGTTTTTGTGTTGTGGGGACAGTGTGCATTTCTTTAGCTCATTCTAGGACTCAACAAATCTCTCTATACTAAGTGAGCTGATGCAGCTGATGACAAATTCAGAACTCATAGCAGAGGGGATAAGAAAGTAGGAGACTTCATAGAGGGAAGTGCTTCACTTTTTATGTGTTGTTTTGGATCATCTGGTGAATTCTGTCCTTTTCAGTGGGGATATTGTGTGACTGGCATGAGGAGTGAAGGACTGGAGTTCACTCCTGAGAACGGGGCTGATTGTCTCTCAAGTGACCGTGTAACATAGTCCCACCCACCTCCCCATCCCACCCACCTGGGCTCATCCAGATTTAAGGTGAGAGGGCACTTTCTTTCCCTTTATACTGCTCATACTAGGATGACCTGTGCTAAAATCACACAGGGGGACATAATGGAATGGGGAGAACTTAATGGGAATGCCTAGTGGGATGAAGTATCCTGGGGGATGGGACAGGCCAGATCAAAGGGGTGGAGTAGGGATGGGGAAAAATAGGAGCAGAGCAAGAGGGGATGTAGGAAGGGTAGCACACTGCATGGTTGTTGGGTAGCCATTTTCTTAAGGCTTGCATGGAAGGCAGGGGTGCTTGGTGTGCAAGCAGCTTGAGCAACAAAAAGATGAGATTGTATTGCTAAGAGGGGGAGATGTGGGGAGAAGCTGGGGTGACTATCTGGAGCCAAGGGTCCACAGGAGAGCACAAGCAGATGGTGTAGCTGGCAGGCTCAAGGTAGGGCAGGGAAGGGGACTAAATGAACCAAACCCACCATATCAGCAGGAACCAAAAGAAGCAGAGTAAGAAAAGTGGGCGATGGTCAAAAACAGGGGAAAACAGCACCTAGGTCTGAGCAGGAAGGGAAATCACAGGATGGAGGACTGGAGTAGCTCAGAGTATGGCAATGGAGAGGAGTAACAGATTCTCAGTGCTGGCTAGCCTAGATGACCAGGAGGGGGGAGCTCAGAGGGGAGATAAGGAAAGGGGGATAGAAAAAATAACTGGGTTAGCAGACTGACAGAAAGTAGAGCCAGGGTGGTGGTGGATATCTGTAGGAAGGTGGAAGCTCGGTGGTTGGTGAGGAGTATGAGATGAAGAAGGAAAGGGGAACAGGTGGGGAGGGGATGGGGATGATCTTGATCCAGATGGTAAAAGGAGGGGAATGGGTGAACAGGGGGGCAATGGGCTGAGAGGGTGAAGATGTTACATAGAAACATATAGAAACATAGAAGTTGACGGCAGATAAGGACCGTAAGGCCCATCCAGTCTGCCCATTTCTTTTTCTACCTTATAAATGTGCCATCGGCCTTTGCTCTGTCAGTGACCTATCTATTCATAGTCATTTGTATTGCTCCTTATGCCTATCCCATGCCTGTTTGAAGCCCTGCACTGTATTCATAGCCACCACTTCTTGTGGTAAGCCATTCATGCATCTACCACCCTTTCTGTGAAAAGAATTTCCTCACATTCCCCATAATCGGCCTCCTCTAATCTCATGCTGTGTCCTCTTGTCCTGCTATTTTTCTTATATTTAAACATGTTAGACTCTTTCACCTTGTTTATGCCCTTAAGGTGTTTAAATGTCTCGATCATATCACCTCTCTGTGTTGGGCCAGCTGATGGGAATAAGGGGCTGGGGGATGGGGTGGGGAAGGAGCAAAGTAGGGAATGGGTGAGGCAAGAGAGGACAGGGACATAGGAAATGAGAACATAGATCTGGACTGTGACCAGAATAGTGGAAAACCCCTCCAGAAGACTGACATCATTCTTTAAGTACACCAGAGGAGCATGAAGGAAGAGGTAGGGTCATACTTTAGGGGGAATCAATTCGTAAAGGGGTGCGATGGGGAGGCAAAAGCTGCATATGGGTAAAGTGTATGCCAGGCATGACAGCATGTAGGGTGGGGCAGTTTATCCTTATGTGTGTGGGGAGGGAAAGTGGGAAACCTCACATAGTGGTGCACCTGGGCACAAATGACCTGGAAGGGAGCACAGTCAGGGAGGTGCAAGAGAGGTTCAAGGAAGTGAGGAAGCTATGTGAAAAACCAGGGTGCTTGGTTGCTTTCTCAGAAGTTCTCCCAGTACCCAAGGCGAGTTCAGCCAGGAAGTAGAGGAAAGTAGAGTTTAACACTTGGATGGGGAAATGGTGTCAGTCTAGGGGTTCTATTCTGGTGAGGAAGTAGAGTGGAACATGGGAAAACAAGAACCTGTATTCCTCAGATAGGCTGCATTTGAGGAAGGATGGGGGACATAATGGAGTGACACCTAGCCACTATCCACCCACATATGGATGCTAACCAAAAATTGGAAATTATCAAACTTGGGTTAGCAGAGGCTACCAACTCTTGTTCAAAGCTCCAAAGCAAAAAGGCCTGGTCTAAGAGGCCAAGCTGGTTAAGCAGGAAGGTGTTAGGGAGGGATAAGAAAAAAGGGTCTGCCTTCAGAAACTACATGAGATCCAAATAGGAGGAGGATAGGGAGGAGTACATGAAGAAATCAAGACAGGTTCACTGGACTACGCAGCCAGTATAGTGTTATGCTTGTACAACTGTGTTAGTTTGGTTTTGGCCATTTGCACTGTCTATTCCAGAGGAATTACCACCCTGTAGGGGTATGAAGGCAAGGAACCCTCAGAGAGGGTTCCACGCCTAGAGGTGCAATGGGACAGTTCCCATGGCTAAAGGTACCTTAGGAATCCCCTCAAAAAATGTAGTATCATTCCCAAAAGGAAGGCAACATAAAGCATATGAGCAAGCAGTAACTGTGACATAGGAGTAGTAACTGTAACATAGTAGTAGAGAAGTTTAGGTAGTTTGATAATGCAGTGAGATGCTTAGTTGTCGTAATGAGTGCCCAGGTCTGTGTACCACGATACTGATGGTTTGCTTTGGGAGTAGGGGATCCCCTAAGGAGAGAGGGATTGGCAGGATATCCTCCATCTCCATCCAACAATGGAACCTACCTAAAGAAACTAGGGGAAACAACTAAGCTAACTAAGAGTTATGACATGAGGCAATGGAGGTGAGAAAAAACCCTATGAGGAGGAAATCTCTGGGGATCCAAGGTCTAGGTCGCCTTCCCTCCAGGCTTGGGATACTTTATTAAGTAACGGCTCCGCAGCTGCAATTTGAAAAACCCAATTAAAGGGAGGAGGAAAATATTCCAATTTGGAGGAAGGTTCTCACTCAAATCCTCTAGCAGGAACACCGTGGAAGGTTGCAAGAAAACTCTGCAACAATACATGAATCCAAGGTGCAGGAGGAGAGCAACAACTACAGAGGCACTCACCTGGCCTACCCACCCTAAATCAAACCAGGTGAACCAGAGGCAGTCGTAGGGAGGATGCAGTGAATGTGCCTTGCTAGGGAAACTACTAAAGATAATGGCTAACAATTACAGTGGAACACTAGAGCCAAAGGAGATCGTCGTAACCACCCTTCACCGCTAGTCTTAAATTCTACACCAGGAACTGCTGTCACATAGCAGACAGCTGAAGCCAAGCCCGGGGTGAGGGCATTCCCAGCTATGGGCCAGGTGAGAAGGATCCCGGCCCAAGTTGGACACGCTCGAGATGCGGACTAAAGTACAGCGAGACCATCGGCTACAGGAACCCTGCACCAGAATAGAATGGCTGGCATGCCTCAGAAAGTGATTGAGAGCTGAAAAACTGGTAAGCTGAATGAGCATGGCGTACTGAGATCATAATGAGCATTGAGTGCTGAGACCTTGCAAGGTCAAATGCAGATTGAGTGCAGCAGAAGCCCAGACTGAAGCCGAGGGGATGGTAGTAGGCATGAAACAATGGTTTGCGTAAGCAAGGAGCGACAGTTGCATAAGCAGAGTGGACCTGCACATAGGTCAATAAGCAGTAGTAGTGATAGGAGAACCTGCATAACATATAGTACAGCAATTAAACAGCACTGAATTGGGGACAAGCCAGCCAAACAGGAATAGCCAAATCAAGGTGACAAACACTCTGAGGATTTTTGGCAGTGAGGCAATTTTAATAACAAAAAGATATTAACAGCCTCAGCAGGAGCTTAGTTGGCTGACCTCAGAGTTGTACTGTAAGTGCAATAAAACAGGAGACAATGCTTGAAAGCAGATGTAGCCAGGCAGTGCAATGAAGCTGCAAGTAGAATGAGAGCAGCAATGAGCAGCACAGCTAAGGTCAGTAAACTGTGTCAGGTGAAAAGAATTGAGTATGCAACATGGAGCAGCTATGGCTGAGCTGAAACACACAGATAATAATTGCAGTTGCATTGCAGTATATCGAGCGTGGTGAGCACAGCGTAAAACACAGGCACTGGGTACAATAGTAAACAGTCAGCAGCAGTGGCTGTAGTTGTAGGTAACAGAAAGCAGTAGCATGAGTGCTACATAGCAGAATGCTAGGAGTTGCTGTGCAAGTAATTTGAGAGTTGTGAGTAAGTAAAGCAAGCAGTATGAGCCCCAGAGTAGAAGAACGCTAGGAGCTTAGAAACAAAGTTCCCCCGCCCCCCCCAAAAAAGGAAGGAAGCACACACAGTCGAAGTCAAAATACAAATCAGAAGTAGAAAAAGAAACACAGAGGCCTAGCAGAGACAAGCAGGAGTGGGGGGGCAGGCCCCAGCCAGCCAGGGAGGCCTAACCAGCTCAGAGGACAAACCGACAGAGCCTTCCGCTGCAAAGAAAAAATGCTTCATAGTGAGGATTAGAGGAACTGCTTATATAGCTCAGGAAGTGGGAGTGGCTGGCTGCTTGGCCACCTGACTACAGGCAAGCCTTTCACTTAGCAGATTGGTCAGGGCAGCCAAAGCAGCAAGGGAGCTTAGGCTGGAACAGGGGATCAGAGAAGGGGAAAAGGATTTCTTTAAGTTCATAAGGGAGAGAAGCTGTAAGGACCTGATTATTAGCATCAAGGTGGATGGGGGGTGGTAGAGAAGGGGGTGGAGCAGGCAGAAGCACTCAATGACTACTTCTGTTCTGTGTTTACCAGGGAGAAGCTGGGGCCAATGCTGCAGGGGAAGGGAGGGGTGGGTATGAGAGGGGCGGAGTTCACAGAGGGGGTAATCCAGGTAAGGAGAGTGCTGGAAGGCCTAAGGGCCCTGAGGGTGGATAAGGCACCAGGTCCAGATGGCATACACTCCAGGGTGCTGAGGGAGATGGCAGAGGTCCTGGCAGGACCACTGACAGACTTGTTTAACATCTCTCTGGGGACTAGTTGCATGCCCCAGGACTGGAGGATGGCATATGTGGTGCACATCCATAAAATTTGGCCCAAGGATGAGTCAGGGAACTATAGGCCAGTCAGCCTCACCTCCATTGTGGGGAAGCTTATAGAGACTATTTCCAAGGAGAGGCTGGTAGTCTTTCTGGAAGAGAATGGACTCCAGGACAGCAGGCAGCATGGGTTTGTCTCTGGTAGATCCTGCAAGACAAATATGATTGACTTTTATGACCGGGTATCTAGGGCACTCAACAAAGGCCAGGTGGTGACTGTCCTGTATCTGGACTTCAGCAAGTCCTTTGATTCAGTGCCACATAGGAGGTTGGTTAGCAAACCGGGTTACCAGGGGTAAGCTGATGGAGTGGGTCAAAAACTGGCTGCAGAACAGACAGCAGAGGATTGTTGTAGAAGGGGAACTCTTAACACCAAGGGCTCTAACCAGCGGGGTTCCACAAGGTTCAGTGCTGGGTCCAGTGTTGTTTGGCATCTTTACTGCTGACATCGCTGATGGGATTAAGCATAAGATCAGACTGTTTGGAGATGACACAAAGATTGGTGCGGTGGTGGATAACACAGAGGGGTGATTAGCACTACGGGAGGCTCTGGCTAAACTTGAGCACCGGTCAGACAGATGGCAGCTAGGTTTCAATGCAAAGAAGTGCAAAGTCATACACTTGGGAGCCAGAAACCAAAGCTTTTGCTAAACGCTGGGGGGGATTACAGTTATCCACAACGAAGGAGAAGGACCTTGGGGTACTAATCACAGGGCAAATGAACCATTCAGCACAGATAATGAAGGCAGCAGCTAAAAGCAAATAAGATGTTGGGGTGTATTGCCAGGGGAATCACCTCCAGGCGGAGGGAGGTTATCCTGCCACTGTACAGGTTGTTAGTCAAACCAAACCTGGAGTACAGTGTACAGTTCTGGTGTACTTAAAGAAAGATGTCAGTCTTCTGGAGGGGTTCCAGTGCAGAGCAACCAGGATGATCACAGGAATGGAGGTTAAACTCTACGGAGAGAGACTGAGAGAGCTCAACATGTACTCCCTGGAGATTAGGAAGTATAGCGGGGATATGATTGAAACCTTCAAATATATCAGGGGCATAAATAGGGTTAGTACAGAGTGGATTTTTAGATTAAAAGGAGGAAGAAACACTAGGGGGCACAGTCTGGAATTGAAGGGTGGGAAGGTTCAAGAGGGAAATGAGAAGGCAGTACCAGAGGAGGTGGTATTCTTAAAGTTGGTGGGCAGTTTTAAGAGGTGGTGGGACAGGGTCAGGGGAAGGTCACTACTGTACAGGTGGGGGGGGCAGCTGCAGAGTTATAAACTGATGGCTGTACTCTGGAGCAGACTCAATAGACCTTATGGCCTGTATCTGCTGGCATTTTTGTAGGTGTGTATGTATGTTCATATGGGTAATATTCTTCTATCAACCACTGCAGCTCCGAGGCCCTCAGGTCACCAGCATCATTACAAAGATTAATTATGGAATGTCAGGGGCCGTCTTTCAGAATTTCCACCTTGGAGGTCAGGTTTCTTCAGAGCCACTGTAGGTCTGACCCCTCATCCATGCTGTAGTATACTTATATTGTGTGGGACAATATATACAGGGAACTGGTCTAGGTGCAGGGAAGGCAAGCCAGGGTGGGAACACCACATCCCCAGCAGCTTCAGATCTGCACATCAAGGCAGTCAGGCATGCAGCTACAGGTAGCAAGAAATAAAAGTTGAGATCGCAATGTTGCACTAGACAGGAATGTAGGAACTATAAAGGAGAGATGAGTAGCTGAACTGCACAGGGGCTGTCTGCAGTATCTGCAATATAAAATGCATCTTTTGGGATAATGGGAGGGTTCAGGTGAGGAAGAGGGCAGGGGTGAAGGGAGAACATATTTATGATCAGGTGTTGGAAACAACAAACAAACATGGTGTCTTCAGTACTGAAAAAAGAGAACAAAGCAGGCAGGATTCGCAGTCATTTATGAGAAGTCAAAATAATCTGTAGATGATGCGCAGTCAGATAGAAAGGCTGTTTTTGGTAAAGGCATAACTCTGACAGCCCACACAAGAAAAACATTTTCACAGCAGTAGCAGGAGCATGTTAACTCACATCTGAACACTTACCACCTTTTCAGTATTCAGTGACAGAAAAAATACAGTCTGCTGTCAGGATCCGTAAAGTTGTAAAGTCATTCAGCTGCTTGATGGCTGGCTTTATGCAAATGAAAGGACTGAGGCACTCTCTCATTAGAGCAATTCAGTCATTTTAACTACATGAAGTTTCTGCCCATAAACTGTCATCTCTGTCATACTCAGCTTGCGTGGTCATTGGCCTGTCAGGGATAACCTCAGTGCAGCTTGACCTGCATTGGACACAATACTGACACACCTCTGAAAAGCCATTCATTATAGCAAAATGTTTCTTGTGCACATGCAAGCAAACATACAAATAAATACAGCATACAGTATAATGTATTTGATTTCTAATATAGTGCTCCTGCTTTATTCTTTTATCTAAAATACCCCACAATTTGTTTTGTTGGGACAGTTCTGCCCCCCTTTATAGACTACATGGGAGGCAAATTGAGAAATTAGGAAAATTAGTAGTTAGACCACTTATCACCTATGGTAATTTAAGTATTAATAAGGAAAAACTAAATGGGACACGATAGATTTGTTTATTGGCTGGATGTTACAAATACATAGACAAACACGTTTCTGGATAAAACAGGCAAATAACAATAGATAAATAAATAGTATATATATATATATATATATATATATATATATATATACATTCTTAAGAAGTCAATACATGCCAAAATATGTGTCATGTAAATACAGAGACAAGTGTTCCTGAATTATGAGCCATTACCTTTGTTTTCACAAACCTTGCTACAGCTTCCTTTACTTCTTTGTTTCTAAGAGCATAAATTACAGGATTTAGCGTAGGAGTTACAATGGAAAAGAACAGAGTACCCAGGGCATGCATTTCATCAGAAGCATTATCTATTGTACATAGCACATATGTAATAATAAGAGATGTAAAGTATGTAACAACAACCATCAGGTGAGAGCTGCAGGTAGAAAAAGCTTTCCGGCGACCTTCAGCAGAGCCAATCTTCAGCACGGAGCTAAGGATCTTAACATATGAGAAGACCACCAGACCAAAAGGTACCAGTACAAAGACAAGGACAAAAGAGAAGACTAGCTGGGTGATGACTGTGATATCTGCACAAGCTAATCTAACTACAAACAGGAGATCACAGAAGCAGTGGTTGACTCTGTTTGACCCACAGTAAGGAAACTGTGCTGATGGAATAACAGCTATTGCTACGACAATCAGTCCCAACACCCAACTGCCAGCTGTCATTTGAACATTAACTTGGCTGGTCATGATGGTCGTGTAGCGCAAGGGGTTACAAATTGCTACATAGCGGTCATATGCCATTACTACCAGAAGGAAGCCTTCTGAAACCCCCAGAGAATGCAGAATATATAGTTGTGCAAAGCATGCTGTGAAAGAAATACCATTAGCATTAACCAAGAATAAAGCTAGCATCTTTGGAATGATTGTAGTAGCAACCAGTATGTCTAAACCAGCCAGATTACCAAGGAAAAAGTACATTGGTTTGTGTAGCTTTGAGTCTATCAGTACAGCAAAAAGGATGAAACCATTGCCTAGAAGTACTGTCAGGTAGATGATTAGGAACATGACAAATAACAGTGTCTGGTGATCATAAATGTATGGAAATCCAACAAGAATAAACTCTGTCACAAGGATATTGCTGTCATTGTATGTCACCATGGCCAACGTACCTTCCACACTGGAGAAATGAAAAAAAAGAAAATCTTTTTTAAATTCCAGTTTATAACAAAGAAGCATAAGGTGTGCTAGACAAAAAAAAAAGATCAAGATTTCATTGTGTTAGTTGCCTGCTACACAGGCAGCAGCAGGATTCAGCATTGTAAATCATAAAATGGCAGGAAAAAATCTATAAATTTCATTGGCTGAGAGATATCACCAGACTGTGAAACAAATGGTCAGGTGGCAAATTTCATTTCCCTCTCCCCAAAACAGGTTTAGAGCCATTTTATAAGTGTAATAAACCTCTCCAGGGTGTGCATCATAGGATTTTAAAGCACTTCCCATTGGCATAGGGATACTTGGCCTTCAGCCTCATGCCTTACCACACCCCTGAGGCGTGCAATAAAATCATATAATGCACACCCTATCATGGATTCTTACTTACTTACAAAATATTGAGAACCTCTGTAAACAAGCTAGACCTGTTTTTAGTACCCTATTTCCTCCTTTTAATGATCATCCTCTGTAACACATGACTGAACCTGCTCTTTAAGATGACAATAATGAATCTGTTGGATCGCTGTAATACAGCACAATATAAACTGATGAGGCATGCAGTGAAACCTCTTTGTTACTGTTTTCAGCCTTGCCCACCATCGGTTCTTCAGCAGGCATATGACTGCATAACTATTACCAGCAAACCATGTTCTGACAGTGCAGAAGTTATCAGTCACTGCACCTGAGACATTATACAACAAGGAAAAATCTTTCAATAATTTATCAAATAAAATATTTATTGAACTTATCATTTCTAAGACAGATTTTCAAGAAGTGGTTTAGGATTACTGCCACTTTTCTAGTGCAGTTGCACAGTATGCGGCAAATTACACCACCTAAAAAGCAGTCGAACATCATTGCTCAATTGCTGCAGTTTGCAACACTTTGGCTCCCATTTGCATCACAGTAAGTTCCACAAGCACTGCAGCAATGAATGATGTATGCATCTGCTTTTGTGCTGTAAAGCATCATGCATCAAAACCTTTGAAAATCGCATTCAAATGTTTTGGCTCATTTATTTTGTTGCAGGCAGATCTTTAGGTGGTTAACTTGTAATCTTGTACATCTGGTTGTGAGGTTTACCATTCAATTTGTTGTGATGCTACTGTTTATTCTAGTTAAATGACATGCCTGAAATTGTGCTGGTGCTGACAAAAGTTCTCTGCAAGTGGACTGGTATTCTTGGCACTGTGACCTTCAATCTAATCTGTCTGTTCTGCCATCTTTACAAGATAGCCACTGCTGTTATACATCAAACTACAAAGATGCTTAATTGGAAACTGAAACGTATTTCAGCACTGCCTCCAATAAGTGTGTGGAATCCTGCGAACATACAAACATATGAAATTTGCCCACAGATAAAGGCCTAGAGGTCTATCAAGTCTGCTTGAATGTGCAGCTAGCACCTCTTATTCTGCAGCTGCCCCTCCCTTCCACCCTTCCCCTTCATTGACCCTTCCCCTTGTCCTGTCCCATCCCCTTTTGAAGCAGTCCACTGTTCTACTGGATACCACTCCTACAGGTAACGCATTCCACCCAGTCACCACCCGCTCTGTAAAAAAGTGTCTCCTCATCTCCCTCCTGAACCTTCCTCCCTCCAGTCTCATATCACTGGCCCCTGGTGTCCCTCCCTCCCTTACTTTGAACAGCCCCTCTGTACCTATCTTGTTTATTCCTTTCATGTACTTAAAGGTTTCAATCATGTCCCCTGTCCTCCTCTCCTCCAGTGAGTACATGTTCAACTCCCTCAGCCTCCTCTCATGATGATAAGTCTCCCAGCCCTTGATCATTTTGTCGCCTGCGCTACCTCTCCAGTAACTTAATGTCCCTCTTCTTCAGATATAGGCGCCAGTACTGCACGCAGTACTCAGAATCACCTCCTCCCTCCTCGAGGATATACCCTTGCAATACAACCCAGCATTTTGTTGGCCTTTGCAGCTGCCTTCCTACATTGTGCTGGGTTGTTCATTAACCCTGTAATAGAGCACCCCAGATCCTTCTCCTCCTCTGTCTGGGCTACCTGCACTCCCCAGCTGGTAACTCCTCCTTGGGTTCTTCATCCCAAAATGCAGTACCTTGCACTTTTGAGGATTAAACTGATTGCCAGGTGTCTGACCAGGTTTCAAGCTTTGCCAGATCATCCTGCAACCCCTACCATCCCCCTAGGACATCCACCACTGCTCCTACCTTGGTATCATCAGCAAACAGACTGATCTTGGTCTTGATGTCCAATGATATGTCTACAATGAATATCCCAAACAACACTGGTCCCAACACCAAGCCCTGTGGAACGCCGCACATCACTACCCTTGGGTGTGAGAGCTCCACACCCACCACCACCCTCTGTTGCCTTCCCTGAAGCCAGTTCCCTACCCATCTCACCAGCTTTGCACCTGCCCCTGTGCCTACTAACTTACTTCCCAGTCTTCCATGCGGCACTGAGTTGAATGCCTTACTGAAGTCCAGATACAGGACATCCACTGCATGGCCCCTGTCCAGTTGACTAGTTACCCAGTCATAGAACTCCACCAGGTTGGTTTGGCAGGATCTGCCCCATATGAAGCTATTCTGTCTGCTGTCCTGTGGTCCTTTGGCCTCTAGGAGGGCCACCAGCCTTTCCTTCAGGATAGTCTCCATTAGCTTACCCACGATGGATGTGAGGCTCACTGGTCTGTAGTTTCCCGGTTCATCCTTGGGGCCACTCTTGTGGAGGGGCACCACATGAGCCATCCTCCAGTCCTGAGGTACACACCCAGATGTGCTGGGCATTAAATAGGTCTGCCAAAGGTCCTGCAAGGACCTCTGCCAGTTCCTTCAGTACCCTGGGTGGATGCCATCTGGGCCTGGTGCCTTATCCACCCCAGTGCCTTCAAACCCTCCCAGAACTGTGCCCTCCATGATTTCCCATCTGTCACCCCCTCCCCTGTTTCTGCCACTTCTCCCCCTTGGGTGTCACCCCCTCTTCTCTTTAGTAAATACTGAGCAGAAGTACTCATTTAGTGCTTCTGCCTTATCCCTACTTCCACCAACCCCCTCCTTCCTAATCCTTACTATGTGGTCCTTACAGCTCCTTTTCTCCCTGATGTACCTAAAGAGTCCTTCCCCCTTCTTAGTGCCTTGTGCCAGCCTGAGTTCCGTAGATGCCTTGGTTCCCCTGACTGCCCTTGTCACCTCCTTTGATTCCATCAAGTACTCCTCCCTGTCCTCCCCTCTCCCTGTTTTCTTGTACTTCCTAAAGGCAGCTCTTTTCCTCCTTACCTTTTCCATGACCTCCTTGCTCAACCAGCTCGGTTTCTTAGCCCTAGCCTCCTTGATCTGGGCCTTGCAGCAGGTTTTGGTTGCCTCCACTATCCCCAGCTTTATGAGCTCCCACCTCTGGTTAGTGTCCATACTAGATTGAATTCTGGCCAGGTACCTTTTTACCACTTCCCCCATCCTCCCAAAGTCGGCCCGCCTGAAGTCCAGCACTCTTGTGCCAGATTCCACTCCTTCCTTGCCCATATCCAATGTGAGCCATACTGCTGAGTGGTGGTCACTCCCTGACAGCGGTTCCTCCATTGTAAGTTCTCTCACAAAGTCCCCATTTGCCAGCACAAGGTCAAGGGTATTCCCTAACCTGGTTGGTTCACTGACCATTTGCAGCAGGAAGCTGTCCTGGAAGGCATCCAGCAGTACTTGCTCCCTTCTGTTCCTGGTTATTGGGGTACTCCAGTCCACTCCTGGCATGTTGAAGTCCCCCACAATCATCACACTACCCTTCTCGCAGGTTCTCCTGATCTGTCCTGCTAGTTCCCTGTCTAACTCCTCCGTCTGAGATGGCGGCCTGTACACCACTCCCATTCTAAGAATCCTATTCTTGGAATGCTGGATTTGCATCCAAATTGACCCCGTAGTACCCTCCTCCCCTTCCTCCCTTACACACTTCAGTCCTTCCTTCACATAAAGTGCCACATCCCCTCCTTTCCCAATCACCCTGTCCCTACGAAATAACCTGTACCCTGGTACAGACAGGTCCCAGTCATTGTATCGGGTGGCCCATGTTTCTGTGATGGCTGCAATGTCCACCTCTCCCTCTGCCATGAGCACCATGACCTGTAACTCTGCAGTTTTCCTCCTAAGGCTCCTAGCATTAAAGGTAACCACCTTCCACCCTTTTCCCCCACTCCCATCCTGCCCTCCTTTTCTAGCATCACCAATAGTACCAATAGACCAACACCAATACCAACACCACTAGACCATTTGTCCTTTTTCATTGTTATGGAGGGTAAGCTCATAAGGTTTCCCAACCTGTGGTCTCTGCATGTCTCTTGCCCAATTGCCACCCCCCGCTACTAGTTTAAATTCCCTACTTCCTCTATGTACTCCTCCATCCTCTGTTTCAACACTTTCTTTCCCTCCTCACTCAAGTGTAGTCTGTCCTTGGCATAGAGACTACTGTGCTCCCAGGTCCCTCCTCACCCACCCAACAGCCCATACCCTTTAGCACAACACCAGGTTCTTAGCCATCCATTAAATTCCTCTATTCTCAGCTTTCTTGTTGTGCTTGCCTTGGGCACTGAAAGTATCTCCGTAAAAGTTACTGATCTTCTTGCCCCCTCACATAATTGTCCTAGTTCCTCAAATCTCCTCTGAACTATATCTACTGTCTTGTCAGCCAGGTCGTTCGTCCCAAGATGTATAATTAAATGAGGCTTGTCCCTACCCCTTCTAGTATATTTCAGAACAGACTGTCCCACCCTTTCCGCTGTCATTCCTGTCATGGCCTCCACCCAAATGCAATTATGCCTCTCCCCCTTGCTACCCCACCTGACTCCTCTTAGTATTGAGTCCCCCAGCACTAAGATTCCACCACTCTTACTCCCTGCTTGCTTCCATTCATCTCCCTCTCTCATTTCCAGCTCCTCTTCCTCCTCCTGCACATTATTTCCCCCTTTTGCCCCTGTTGCAATTCTCCCAGCAGAACTTCCCCCCGCTCCGGTTTGGTCCAGGAATTTATCAATTATTCCTCTAATTTCATTATTTCCCTCCTCCACCTTCTTCCTCTCTAGCAGTGCAAAACTATCTTCTATTTCTGAAGACCCTTCACAAATGCCCACTCCCTCTCTCTTCATAGTAACCTGTTCTCTCCTTTCCACTCCATGACTTTTGCCACTTCTTTGCCTCCCCTCACAAGTTACTATCTCCTCCTTCCATTTGTCTTTTGTCTCCTGACCTGGTTTCCCTGGCAATCATTCTTCCTGGCCCAGGCCCCCTTGTCCCTGCTTCCCTTCTTCTGACCCTTTCCTCACCACTGTTGGCTTAAATCACCCTTCCTCGTCTCCTATTCTTCCTCTCTCCAGTATTGGGCTAAACCCACCCCTAGTCTGCCTTGCCTGTCTTAGTTCCTCCTGCAGACCCTCAATCTCCTTTCTGAGTTTCTCTATGTGGTTGCACACTAAACATCCTCCCACACTCCAGGCAATTTTTAGAAAGATTGGTGCACCACAGTTGTTACAGCCTACCACCCTACCTATTGCTGTCATTGCCCACCAGCGACCCCCCACCCTTCCAGATACAGGATACCAAACACTCTTAATTCAAAATGGAAGCCTAGTTATGTTCTTTTGTGTTAAAGTATCATTTATCACTTTTAAATGAGCTGGAGGGGCCTTTTAACTGAGTCCTCCATGGGTGAACATTGTTGTCTATTCGATTGAAAATGTGCAGTCCATTTGCAAATTCAGGCTTCATGAAAGGAATTCTATTAAAATGATAGGCACCAAGGGGACCATCTGTCATTTATTTACTTATTTAAAATTTTGGCAACTGGGAAAGACATGCCAGGTGCAACCTGGCATTGGGGTGAAAGGGAGTACAGATATTAAGAGCATTTCAAACATCCAAAGTGCATCTACAAAGTACATTGATAGTCAAATCCGGTTGAAAATAACAAGTGGAGTGGCCCACCTGACCTTGCACAGTATGGAATCTAGCTTAGGAAAACCTGTTACATGATTCTTCAGAACCAAAGATTTTGCAATGAGAAACTGCTTGTGTTGTTCAAATTATGGGGCAGCATACCAGCAAAGACATTAACTGATGGGGAAATGAGAGCACCAGATTATGGATCTCCTCACACTTTCATTGCAACGAGTGATCAGCATAAGTAACTGCTGCAAAATGTAGTTGTCTAGAAACATTGAGAAGTTAAGCAGAATAAAAATGATATACAGAAGTTTTTAGAATTTGGAAGTATTTTCATTTGCTAAGTAATGAAAGAACAGTGTGGCATTCATCACCACCACAAAGGGAGCTAAAACAAAAGACTGCTGTTTAAATCATTTATTTGCAGCCCTTGCCAAAAGCAGAGCAGTACTGCAACATGGAGTTCTTACATATCGCCTAGACCTAACCAGGCTTCTTCAGAGAACCAATTTGTAAGAACTCTATCTTGCAGCACTCCCTTTGTGGTGATGGTGAGTGCTACACTGCTCTTTCATTATATACTGACTTTTTGTGTATGCACCACCGTTCCATGTGCCTGCTTCTCCTGTCCTGACTATTTTCTTTTGCTATCACAGGTGAGGACCTTGGCTTTTGGTGAAGCCCAGTTCTTTGGCATGGATAATAAACTTTTAATCTGAAATTTCTGACCATTTAAATGGATTCTGCCTATAATTTCCTGTAGAAGCAAATCTTATACAGTAACTGTAATCTACTTATTAAAAAATACTCTTAAAAATGTGTAACTCTAGTGTCTTTTTGATCAAGTAAATAGCATGGTTTGCAGCAAATATGAATGCAGAGTTCAGGTTACTAACAGTAATTATTCTACTTGACTATAACGGAGCGTTTAGAGTTTTACAGATGCAAACATTCCCTACTGGGCTTTAGATGGTTACTATAATAATGACCCTGCATCTGCAACAACTTTATTCAATATGATAACTTTAGTCCAGATATGGGTAATACGAAAAAACACAATAAAGTGTTCAAAAATAAAGAAAAATGTTGGTCATTATTGTGTGGCTGTTAATGACTTTTTGGTTCTCATATTCAAGAAAAATAAGGAATTATACAACCATCCACGTGTGAAGTCATCCATTTTAAAAACCACCAACAGCTTAACCTGATTCAGTATCAGTCGGCTTATATCTGTATCTCCCTCCCTACAAGACATGGCTTAAAATAACAAGAATTTTCTAGCCATCCTTTCCCAGTCAACAAAATCTAAACAATAAATAAATATAAATTGACGACTGCGCCTGTGGCAAGATTTTTGAAAATCCAGCCCTACATTTCTAGGAATTCTATTAGAATGCCAGCAATTTTCTTAGTATAATAAACTTGACAGACAAATGGAAAGATTATATAAATGACACCATTTGTTTAGTATACCATGTAGCTTTGCATTTAATTAGAAGTTCTAATGTTATATCACTTACATGTTTGTTTTCAGTCTGAAGACCTGTGGGAAGCTCTTGTCTGAGGCTGAGGAATATATCAGAAAGAACTGATGCACTGCTTCTGTGTGAAAGTTCTCTATATATTACTTAAACATCAAATTCCCAATAGAGTAGCCAGATTGTGACTGTAATTACTAAGAAAGGATGTTCAGCATTGGGTGGTGGAGTAAATTATGAAGAGAAGGAGACAAATCTCAAGACAGGTTGGCAATTAGGTTCATGTCAGTGTGACAACAGACACTGTTTTGCAAAGTAGGGTCTCCTGTTTACTACACAAATATCAGTGTTTGGACAAATTATTTTATTTGTTTTTTTAATTATAAAATGGGTAAGAAAAAATAAGACAAGTGATTGGTCAGATTTGATCTCTGTGACCATTCATTAGGTCAGCACAATAGGTCAGGTCAGAATTTCGTAATGTTCTGAACCATGATACTCTGTTTTTAAACTAATAAATTAATGCAACCATTTTATTATTGCAAAAAGATTTCTCTGTCTAAAAACTGGGCAGATAGGAAGATGATATGAATTATTGCATTCATATAGAATATCATGTAGCTTTGCTGTTTATTAGATGTTCTGATGTTATATTACTTCCTTTTTTGTTCAGAATTCAAAGAGCTAATGACTTGGAAGCCCTTTGCTGATGTTGAGAAAATGATCAGAAGGAGCTGATTCACTGTCCCAGATATTCAGACTGCGCCGGGCAGTGGTGTAAGCCTGGGCACAGTGCAACTGGACTGCACCGGGGCCAGGACCTGGTGATATTCAATGGTGATATGCCATGGCACAGCACCCTTGAATATGGCATGGTAAGCACACATACTGCGCATGGTGCGGTGGCAGCACCATCAAGCCACAGATAGGGAGCACGGGGATGTACCAGCGCAAGTGCAGTTGTGCTAGGCACATCATCCGCGATTTTCAGCAGGGAGCATGCAAATGAGGCCATAATATAAGCAAGGCACAAATGGGGCCATTTGCATGTAATTGTGGCCACATTTGCATGCCTTGCGCAGGGCAGGCCAGCGACATGTGCCTGGCACCCTGCACAGCATGACATGTGCAGTGGGGATCTTGGGGCATCCCCTGTCCCATAGCTGCGATCACATAGTATAGGTCCCCTCTGCGGCGCAGTGCAGGGGTGCGCCGGCATATGTGCCGCACATCCCGGGCTGAATATCAGGTTGTGTCACATATGCATGGGCACCCCCTGCATCTGCACTACATACAATTACATTGCACCCCGGTGCATTGGGAATTGTGCTGCGTCAGGCAGCCTTCTCAATATCCCGCCGGGGCACAATGCGGGGTTGCGCCAGGCACAACCCCTTTGAATATCCTGGCCAAGGTGTCTTTGTGAATATTCTTTATATATTGCTTAACTCTAACTCCAAAAAGGGTAGCCTGAAAGTCATTATAATGTATGGTCGAATGTGATTGTCTATGGCGATCCATACACTGTAAAAAGTCATTCTGCTGCAGTAGTGATATTCATAATAATGCAGAGTGACTTTCCTTTCTGCGTTTGTATAAACAACAAATGCAAGTGATTCCATGAGTGCTGTTGATAGGGCTAGCAGCAGCTGAAGCACTGCATGTGTGAGCTGACTGGGGGGGGGGGCAGATGGCCAAGAACTGCAGGTCAGGGATGGCAGAGATTTGATTGCTTGAACCAGACAAAGTGAGCAATAGTGTATTTTTTGGTTCCATACACTATATAAAATAGTGTAAGATAGCCCAAATATGCAACATCACTCTTCTCACACCTCGTGGTTACTATGATGTCAAAGGGACCTCTTGAGCTTCACTCTCGAGGTCCTTGACATCAAAATGATTGCTCAGTGTAAGAATAGCATTTTTGTGTATGGACTACCATACATTATCCTGTACAGTATGTAATTACTAGGACTGAATGCCTAGTGTAGTGTAGTAAATTATTAACACAGGGAGACAAATCTCTAGACAGGCTGGCTATTAAGCAATAAGGCATGACAGGGGGTGTGTTAATTGTGGGATAACAGCCCGCCTCTGGTGGGTTGAAGCATGAGGCAAAGCTGAGTGCTTCCACCACCCAAGAAGGCCATTAGCCCACTGTAACACACCTACTGAAGAGGTTTATTGTGATTATGAAATGGGTCCTTTTTAGTAAATTGGATGTATTTTCTAAAGATATTTTTATTGAGTTACTTTCAGTCAGAACGTTGTGCTGGAATAATCGCCCAGTGAACAGTACCTCTTGGCCAATCAGGAGCCAGCATTCCATTTCATAATTAAGTTCATGTTAGTGTGACAATAGACATGGTTTTGTAAAGTAGGGTCTTCCTTTCTATAAACAAATTCATGTTTCTGAAAAAAATTTAGGCAATGAAGCATAACAGGGCACACATTATTAATGACACACATCGGGAAGTGAGGCACTGGGCAATGTCAAGTGTTTTATGGACCCAAGAAGGGCAGTTATCCAACAGTTACGCACATAGTAGAGTGCCTTATTGCAATTATAAAATGGTTCCACTGCTTTTTATTTTAAAAATTGAGTAATGAGTTTCAGAAAATGCAATATTTTGGACCTGTGCTGTTGTGCTGGGAAAATGTACATCCATGTGATCACATCTGAACAGTCAAAGGTCATGGTTTCACATACCCATTTTATAGTTGATATTTTTGTGATTTTTGTCCCTTTTCTCCTTTGTCCACTGCCCCAATGATGGGATCCCTATGACTTCACTCTTCCTCTGACCAGGATGGCAGGCAAGCAGTTAACTTCACGGTTGGCACCTATACCACTCCTTGTTCAGCTGGCAGCTGGTGCACAAATGTCAAGTGATCTGCTCACCTTAACACTACGCCTGGTTCCAATCTTACCCCAGACTGGGTTTCCTGAACTCACTTGCAAACTCTGTTCTCCAAGGGGGAAGCATGATGTATTCTGCCACATCACCAGGGTCAGCTGGTTTAAACAAATGATAGACAGACAGACAGACAGATACACTTTTATTTTTTCATGATACATAACCTTTAGACCTACAGACCCTAGTTTACAAAGCCGTCCTCTTATATCATGGCCCTGATCTTACTCTGGAGTGGGTTTCCTGAGATCGCTTGTAAGCCCTGGTCTCCAAGTAGGCAATGTGTGTATGCTAGAAAATACAAAATCACACATGCCCCCACAATGCAAAGCATCATGGGCTGCATATGCAAATCACCACAGAATGTTATGCTGGTCCAACTTTAAGCAGAATTGCATGGTGCCGAAAGGCCTCTCACACAGTTTGCAAAGGGTGCTAACAGAAGACATAGACACGTGTTTCGTCCTACCAGGACTCATCAGTATGCCTCGTCTGTTTGACACCCCAGTGGAATGGACCAGCTACCCTTAAGGCAGTACCCCTGGATCAGCTGCTTTAAACAAATTTTCTGGAAAAGACAATAAACTAAAACCCAAGCATTGGTATGCCAGTTGTTGTCAACACAACCTACAGCTAGTGAGCATTTGGAAAAATTCCAGTCAATAGTTTGAATGGTAAGTTGATATGTTGCAGCCCTATTAATCACTGTGGTCATATGGCCATTCCATGAGGCTGCTGGCACAGAACATTTCCATGATTTGCTCACCCCTCCCTCCACAGATGATCAGTTACAAAATGCTTTATGTCCCCCCCCCACCACCATGGAGGACCTCATGATAATATGGACATGCTATTTTATCTTTGCATATAGTGCATCGTGGACATATGATTTCTTTTACTTTTGTTGTGTAACTGTAATGACATTTGTTAATCAATAAACTTGAAACTAAAAAAAAACTCTGCCACCAGCAGCATCATGACTCGGAATAGTCAGAGAGATCCATGTAGTGGGGAGGGGGAGCAGCAGGCATATCAAGGGAGGGGGGAAGAGTAGTATGCAGATCATGGTTGGACAGTACTTTTCAATCACAAACCACAGAATTGGCACAGTTGATTCCTGATATGCAGGGTCTGCGTGCAATGTGCATCTCCTGTGCGTTATTGAGGGTCTGCTGCCATAACCCCGTTGTAGGTACTACATTTAAGGAAGAAGAAGAAGAAGCATTTATATAGTGCTTGTTATACACACTGTATCCCAAAGTGCTTTACAGGCAATGCTAGACTGGTAGTGAAGTGACTGAATGTGTAGTGGCACCAAACAGCCAAATAGCCTTGGACAATTTCATGAAACAGTTTTGTGGGAAGGGGAATGTTGGCCAGGACACCTAGGAAAATCCCCAACTCTTGCAAAAAAGTGTCTTGGGTTCTTTTACGTCCACTCAACACCCACCAGGACCGCACCAGAGATGGGTAGAAGGGACCCCGGTTTAATGTCTCATTTAAAGGACAGCCCACACTGATAGGACAGCACCCCCGTAATACTGCACCTGGGTGCCAGTGTTGACGATAGCCAGATCCCGGTGTAGGATTGGAACCCAACCCTTCTGGCCCAAAGGCAGATGTGCTACAAACTGATCCATGCTGACACTGGGTCAGCACATATCAGAAAATTGCTCCTTCCCAAATGTAGCCATCCTATGTAAAGCAAGAATTATATATTAAAAAATGTCTTAGTGATGGCCCAATAACATGGCTGTAGAGCTACTGCCAGCTATGCTAGCAGCATGGGTTCAGGTATGGATGTGGGTCACTGAGTGGCTGGCTGGGGGAGAGGACAGCTCTCTTCCACTGAGGAGGAAGACATACATGGCTGCTGCCATCTAGAGGAATCCTGGTGGTAGCGCATTAAGACAAATGGGAAAAGGATCTCTCCCACAGGACTCTGGGGGGCATCTCCAGAGAGACAAAGCATGTACAGTGAGCATGTACATGAGCATATCTGCATGTGCTGAGGGCCCTGAGGTGAAAGCAGTCTAAAAACCCTGTCTGCAGCTGGATAACAGGAAATACAAGCCAAATTTTGTGTTAAGTTGTATTTTATCAAAGTTTTTGCAGACATGGCACAGGCTGTTTGAAGCACAATTGTAGGGATCAACATAGTTTCATTGGAAGAACGTCAAAGGTTCAAATCCATGTTGATAGGGTATTTTTCCCAGTAAATACACACTCTGTGTTCATGAAAGACTTAGAATACAGGAATTTACTGTTTGCACATGACAGACAGCCTACAAAAGGAACCATGAAGCACGTGATCACTTGTCAGTGGCTACTTTCCCAGACAAAGAACAAGTGAGGATAGCCAAGGGCGGGAGTGAGGCAAGGAATTAGGGTATGTCCAGGGGCAGAGGGACTTGTAGCTGGAGAGGAGGAGCAAAAGGAGTATATATGGGCCAGCACTCTGAAGCCCAGCCTCTTTTTTCATTCTCTTTGGATGAAATTCTACATCTAAGAAGCAGGCAGCAGGACCAGCACATTAAACCTAGCAGTGCTGGTAAGATACAGGCCACTATGATGTGAACACTGAGCACAGCCTTTGGCACATAAGGTGCATGGTATGAGGCTGAGCAATGCATTTATTGCTTGTAAGCCATTATGGTTTATTTTTCTCTGTAGAAAAGTGTTTTTTGCAGGATATATCTTCTGTGAAATTGTTGCAGGGGGTGCTTGCAGGTTTTACAGTTTTATCTATCATTAGGCTAAGCTTTCAGGGCTACTGCATTTGTTGTTGGTTGACTGTTTCTGCTCTTACTGTACCTCCCACACCATGCTACACTCCTTCTTTTATACAGTAGCACAGTCATGACATTTCCTGTAGCAAAGCAGGAAGGGGAGGATCAGAGGGGTATCCACACAGTGATTTCACTTACAGGGGCACAAGTAATTTAACTTGTTATAAAACGTTATACAAAAACAAACAAAACAAGCAAACAAATAATATATATATAGATATATAAAATCAAACTTTTGCTTTCATTTTCCTTCTAATTACTCAGACCAGGTTATAAACTCAGCAACTCAACTGGAATGGATATTATTAACTGCAGGTACTGCAGGACACTTTTCAAAAGGGCAGTTATACAGGATTTAGGACACTGTCCTACATGCTGGACCATTGAAGATTTAAGGGCTCAGTTCCAGGTAGCATGGGCAAAGATTGCGATGCCTCAAATCGCATATTCAGGAGGAAATATATTACAAGCTGTATTCCCTGAGTGAGACTCTGCTCTGCACAGGGTAGCTGCAACCAGTACAACATTTGCTTGTGTAAAACATTGTCCATTAACATCACTGTTGAGCCCTGTTCTGTAGAACGGGAAGAGGGGCTGTAGCTCGTCGGGCTCACTGACACTACTGTCCATATTTTTAACCTGCCACTCCTGTGAGCATCATGGGGTGTACAGCATAATTTTATTACCACTGCGGTGGTGTGTTATTTTAAACTGCATGTTAAATTGGGCATTCTGTGGAGCAAGTGCTCTGTGACCCCTTAGAAGCACTTTCGGGGTCAGGGATGCTATATATTTGAGCCCTGTGGCAAGTGCAAGCAGTGTAAGCTGTATTCCCTGAGTGAGACTCTGCTCTGCACAGGGTAGCTGCAACTAGTACAACATTTGCTTGTGTAAAACAATGTCTGTTAATATCACTGTTGAGCCCTGTGCTGTAGAATGGGAAGAGGGACTGTAGCTCGTCTGGCTCACTGACACTACTGTCCATATTTTTAACCTGCCACTCCTGTGAGCATAGTGGGGTATACAGCATCATTTTATTACCACTTCAGTGGTGTGTTATTTTAAATTGCATGTTAAATTGGGCATTCTGTGGAGCAAGTTGCTCCGTGACCCCTTAGAAGCACTTCCGGGGTTAGGGCTACTACATAGTTGAGCCCTGCAGTGAGCAGGGTGAGCTTGAGCAGGACGAGCACGTGTCTTGCACAGGAAAATACATACAAAGACATGCACATCTCCGCACATGTTTGGCATGTTTAGCGAGAGTTGCGGGAGAAACAAGTGAGGTAGGATTGCTTAAAAACAATTGTTATATATAAGGAATAGTCCCATACACTACTGTGTAAAAACAGGTTTGGGATTGGGGGAGCTCCATTGAAGGTTTAACAGAGAGCTGTGCTCATACTTGAAAGACTAGTACATATTAGTAGCCTCAGTGATACACGTTTGTGATTATCAATCAATATGTTAACAACCCTAATGCATTCATGTGATATGTCCGACTTGCTTAAGAGGGAGATTTGGGTCAAATTAGGAGGGAGACTCACCTGCCAACTTGCTTAAGAGGGAGATTTGGGTCAAATTAGGAAGGAGACTGGCCTACTAGTAGGGAGATGCTGTAACGTCATGAGTTTGTCCTTAAATGGTGTCAAAAAAATAAGAAAAAAGTCATTACAAAAATTTAATGTATTTCATTTTGTCAAGAATAAGCACTAAAAAGAATAAACAACTAGCTATATAAAGTTATCAGATACATTGTTCTTCACTGATTTAATTTTTATGTGTCTTTATCTGCCCAAAAAACATAGATATTTTGGACAGAATTTTACTTAAGCAGGAGATTTTGTTTCCCAGGAGGGAGGGAGGGAGTTCAGTCAAAAAAAACAGGAGTCTCCTGCGTAAAGAGGGAGATATCACATGTATGCTAATGACCATCGAGGGGGATGTGGGGATTAAATGTCCAACATGTAATATGTATAGCATAATTCAATATAAAACAGTAACTAAAGAATACAAATGTGCAAAATGTTTACATAATGAAGATTTGGAAAAGGAAATCACCCATTTCAGCAGTAGACTACTAAGTCTGGAAAATAACCAGCAACAAATGGAGGCCAGATTTAATGAAAGGCACAAAAACACTAACCCTGCTATCACAAATCCAGCACAATTGGCCTCCAATGTATCAGACGCTAATAATCTTGAGGGATGTGAAACAGTTGCTAGTAAAGACTCTAATAATGCACCTAATAATCTCAACCCTGTTAATAAAAAATGTTCCAGAGATGAACAGAATATTGACATACCAAATCTTGAGTGGTGCTCAGTCAAAAGAAAAAAGCAGCTAAAAAAGGAAGAAGGGCAGGAAATGATCATCTGCCCATTGAGAATAGTTTTGAAGTACTAACAAACATGCCTCTTGACGAACAGGAGACTAGTCCTATTCTCTCTACACATACCCCTACAGCTAATGTTCCATCATCACAATGTGAGGTATTACCACTGGAATGTAATAATATGATGGAAGCTACTCCTCACTATGAAAGAACTGGAACTCATAACATAATACATCAGGTAGTTGACCTGCAGCAGATACAAACTACAAAACCGATATTTGTACTAGGGGACTCGATGGTTAAACATTTAGACAGGGTCATTTGCAACCAGGACAAAGCCAACAGGACTATGTCCTGTTTCAGAGGAGATAAAATCTCTGATATTACGCCTATGATCACAGATATTCCCTATGACATTAATAAAAATGCATTTGTCATAGTACATGCTGGTGTCAATAATATTTTGCATGATACCATTCAAAAAATAAAACAAGAGTTTGTGGCCATAACGAATAAGATCATTAAGTTAAGAGCAGAAGCAGCACTGTCAGAAATACTCCCAGTACCCAGGTTTTCACCCCAGCTGAATAATAAAATCAAACTCCTCAACAATTGGTTGAGAAGTTGGTGCCTAAAGCAGAACATCCATTGCTTAGCCCACTGGGAAAATTTTGACTATAAAGAGGATTTGTATTGCTGGGATGGGCTCCATCTGAATAGGAAGGGCAGTGCTATTTTAGGAAAAGTATAAAAGATTGCATCAATAATAATTTAAACTAGTGACAGGGGGGAGAGAGGGACTACAACTCTCACTCTAGTAGAGTGTGATAACCAAGTAAACTCTTCACCTGTATTATTACCCAATAATACAGGACCCTCTAAAAATACTTATGATTCCAAATCCTTAAAGCTACTACTAACCAATGCCCAGAGTTTAAAAAATAAACTAGAGGAACTGAATGTATTTCTGCATAACAATGACATCGATGTTTGTGGTATTACCGAAACTTGGTTTACAGAGGAAGAATGGGGTATAACCGTCCCTGGTTACACCCTACTTATTAAAGTACGTAAACACAAAAAAGGTGGTGGAGTAGCCTTTTATATTAAGGACCAACTGAAACCAAATGAGATTGAGCTAAAACAAGTTTTTGGCAATGACAATGAAATAATATGGGTAAAACTATCTGCAACTCCTGCAGAATTAATTATTGGCCTGGGCTATCGCTCCCCCAGTTTTACCATGGTGGAAACTCATGCATTCCTCAATGAAATTGAAAGCATGGTCATGCAAAATGATGTCATACTTATGGGAGATTTAAATTTTCCATCTATTGACTGGTCCAATTTAAGTGGGGCTGGTATCCTGGAAAACAGATTTATTGATATAACCACCCAAGGTAATCTGGAACAAGTGGTGCATGAGGGTACAAGGATGGCAAATATACTAGATTTAATATTTATAAATCCAGATTTAAGTTTCTCTGGCCCAAAGGTATTGCCTCCCCTAGGCAGTAGTGACCACAACATAATCCAATTGGATTTACAAATCACAGTGAATAAGCCTATCAGTGGTATAACCAAATTTAGGGATTTCTTTAAAGCAGATTACCATAGTATTAAATACTTCCTAGGTCAATGGGATTGGATGAATGAGTTAGACAACCTCGACGTTGAGTAGATTTGGGATAAACTGTACAATAAGTTGAATATATGTATAAACACTTGGGTGCCTGAAAGGACTAAATATATAAAAAGGCAGATGGTCCCTGTTAGGTGGACCAGAAAAGTCCAAAAAATCATAAGAAAGAAAAAGAAACTGTACAAAAAGGCTAAAACACATCCCACTAATGTCAACAAGGTAGCATACATGAAAGATGTCAAGAACGCAAATAAAAATAATCAAAAATGCTAAAAAATCTGCAGAATTTAAGTTAGCTACTACAATAATGGATAATAGAAAGAAATTGTATAATTACATAGGGTCACTAAAAAAATCACAACAATGTAGGGCCAGTCTTAACAGAAAATGGAATTACAAGCTCTGAGACGGATATGGCCTCTGCCTTCAATCAATATTTTCTTAGTGTACACAGAGAGAAAGAGGTGTTTTCTGGTGATTTACTGGCTTTACAACCTGATCATCCAGTATTTTGCCCTACTGATATTATACAAACTGTCAAACTAATAAAAAATAATAGCTCAGCTGGACCAGATGGCTTGACACCAAAGTTTTTGAAGGAACTAGTCATTCAACTAGCTGGACCTCTCTCTGTCCTGTTTAATGCCTCCTTGAAAAGTGGGAATTCCATAAAAATCTGGAACAAAGCACTTGTAACCTCAGTTCATAAGGGTGGAAAGAAACAAGACGTAAAAAATTACAGGCCTATTAGCCTGACGTCCGTGTTGAGTAAAATCTTCTAAAGGTTACTGCAGAAACACATCATACAACATCCAATAAATACAGGGCAACATGATCAGACTTAACATGGCTTCATGTCTGGTAGATCATGTCTGACTAATCTGTTGTGTTTCTTTGAACCAATTAGTGCTGCTTTAGACAAAGGAATGCCAATGGATGTGGTGTTCCTAGATTTCTCAAAAGCTTTTGACTCCATCTCAATTAAAATCCTTGTTCAAGAACTGATAAAACTACAGCTCCATCCAAATATAATTAGATGGATTAACTCCTGGCTGAGCAGCAGAACCCAGTGTGTGTCAATACGGGGCTACAAGTCCTCCTGGGGAGGACAAAAGGCTAAGATTGGAGCGCCGGCCAACACAACTGGTACCGACCGACAGCAGGGGGTTGAGAGGGTGGCTGGGGCTGCTTGACTCCCCCCTTCGAACCCCACAGACTTTTCTACAAGTGCCTGAAACTCAGTGGAACCTCACCGGCAAGTTTGTTGAACCTTGGGGTCAAGGCACTGGTAAGCTAGCGCTAACCGGGTGGACCTCCCCCGACGACCAAGACTTTTAATTTATCGGATTTGCTGCATCGACTGCTGGGGGCTTGTGACCTGGGACTGATTTTGCTTTGTCTCCCACTCGCCGACCAGATTCCACCAAGCTCCACGCTGAGCCTCTGCTGAGAAGAATAGGAGGCGCTAAATTAAAAAAAAAGCAGCCTTGCCTAATTGGCTGCCCAAGCCAGTGACGCTCAAGCAGCCTTGACAAAAGGCTAAGATTGGAGCGCCGGCCAACACAACTGGCACCAACTGACAGAAGGGGGTGGAGAGGGTGGCTGGGGCTGCTTGACTCCCCCCCTTGAACCCCATGGACTTTTCTACAAGTGCCTGAAACTCATTGGAACCTCACCGGCAAGTTTGTTGAACCTCGGGGTCAAAGCGCCGGTTAGCTAGCGCTAACCGGGTGGACCTCCTCCGACGACCAAGACTTTTAATTTATCAGATCCGCTGCACCGACTGCTGGGAGCTTGTGACCTGGGACTGATTTTCGGCCCTCCCGACCGCCCATTCCTCCTCCCATTAAATGCTCCCTTGCCACGCCCACTTTGAGAAGGGAGCAAACCAGGGATGAGGCAGCACAACTCAGGTGAACACCTCCTCTCCCAATGCCCCTCTGAGAAAAACTGCTATCTGAAACACAATAATAATTGTGCACTGCACTGCACTGCCCTTACTTCTCATAATCGTACTGTCCAGTCTTAGCAGTGGCAGTAAGTTGCCTTATAGGGCGTAGCTCAGTACACGGTGAGGTCAGATCCTCCTAAGCTAAGATCAGAGCTACTGTTTTTCATCCTGGACTACATCATTATCTAACCCTTAAATACTTGCACAGCCTGCATGTTTGTCTATTTCCTATTTGAAATGTATGCTATAGTTTACTACAGGGGCACTGATAGCAGCTAGATGTTCCTGAGATTGCACCTTCAATGAGATTGTTAACCTGCATAATCTAACTAGTAAATACTTGCATAGTCTGCCTATTATTTTAATTTCCTCTTGATATGTATAAATGTACAATAACTTAACATAGGTGCTTGGATTGCAACAAGTTGATCCTTAGATTGCATTTGTAAGAGCTTGTTTACCTTTTAATACCTCATCACCTGCTAGAAAGCCTCTCTTCTATTGATTGTAATGAGATAGCCTGGCTATGACTACTCAGATAGCTACAGGCTGACTCTGTCTGGATATATTACATAACAGTGGGGTGTTCCTGTGCCTAGGGTGACCCCCTTGCTATAATCTACACTCAGCCTACCTGCCTGCCTAAAGGCTAGTGGCATTAAAAATCACTGTCAGGAGGACTACATATTAGTAAGCGCTCCTAAGCTTACCTGCCCTCCAAATTTCTGACTCATCCATCCCAGGGTTTAGAGGCACATTCCAGTCCATCTAGGAGGGAGTCCCTCTGGCCCCGGCCCTACCCCTGACCAGTCACGCCAGGGACTCATCGTCCCTACAAGATTGGGTACTGCAGAGTAGCGGTGCCCCTTTGAAGCAGGGCTCTACCCCTGATCAGTCCCACCAGGGACTCGACGTCCCTACGAGATTGGGTACTGTTCCATAGCAGAGCCCCCTTGATGCAGGGTTACAATGCCTAGGGGCAAAACCACACCCTCCATCCAGCCTTCCCTCCTTTCCACTCCACTTCCTGGGACTATCATGATGCCCACCAAGCAAGGACCTCCCTACCTCAGCTGTCCAAACAGAGGGCTCCTCCTGGCCGTCCTGTACTTTCTGTCCCTCCTCTGGGCAGACATGACTATTAGCTTAGGAGAAATGGACTCCAGAAGTCCCCCTCCTTCTGACCCTCCCCCTCACCACTCCTGGCACTGCTACCCCCCTCAAAATAACACGGAGGCACTCCTGATTGCCCATGAGTTTTGCAGGAGAGGTATTTGGTACTCAACATTACTTTCCATCAAGCGGAGACCCCGTACCAAGTCCTTACCACTCCATAGTCTTCCATCTCTCTGCCTCTTTGCTACCCTCCTGATTATGACCAGGGACATCCAACCTAACCCCAGACCCCCACCTAATAACCTCCTGGTCTCCACCCCTCAGGACCCTCATTGGGCGTCCACAAAGGGCCTGCGGATTGCACATATGAATATATGTAGCCCAAGACCAAAGATGCAGAAACTACAAGCCTGGCTGGACCGGTACAACCCAGACATCCTGGCCGTATCTGAAACCTGGCTCAACCCTCAAATTCTCTCCCATGAGGCTGCAGCCCTTAGGTACCTCTCCCATAGAAAAGACAGACTGAACAAAAGAGGAGGAGGAGGTGCCCTAATCTACACAAAAGAAACCCTTAACTCAGTGCAGGTCAACCTGCAACAGTCCACCTGCACGGACAGTGAATCAATCTTCATACACATCACTCTTGGCCCATGTAAACATCTCAACATTGGATGTGTATATAATCCCCCAATGAATGCTCGGACATCTCTCGAGGCAGTCCTAAAGAATATCTCCGAAGAGGTAACCTCTGAGATACTCATTCTGGGGGATTTTAATCTAAATTGGGCCCCACAAGACAACCACTCCCTAATAGGGCTGGTTCAGGAAGCTAACCTTGAGCAGGTCATCGCTGGGCCCACCTGAATGAACTATAAAATGGGAAATCACTCCACACTTGATTGGGTGCTTATGAGCAAACCCTCCAACATACAGGTGGCAAGCACCTTAGCGGATGCCCTGAGTGACCACTCCCCAATTTTCTGCACCTGGAAAAACAGAGCCCCCAGATTCCGCCCGCGAATCCTGGTGGCAAGGGATTTCACACACTTACTACCCGAACACCTAATAGGCTGCCTAAACAGCATTGATTGGAGTCCAATCAAACTCCTCCCCTCACTGGATGAGGCTGCTGCCTTCTTTCAGCAAGCTGTCACTATGGTGTCCGACCGCCTTGCCCCTATGAAGAAACTTCGCACCAAGGGGAGCTGCTACAAGTGGATCACCCCCCATGTGAAATCCCTTATGAAAAACTGGGACACAGCTTGGAAGAAATACAAGCCCTCCTCCCTACCAGCTGACCTAATGTGCTATAAAACTCTTAGAAATAGGTGCAAACTGGCCATTAAAGTGGCCAAAAGAGAGTATGTCACCCATCTACAGAAAAAGAATCTAGGCAACCCTAGACTCTTTTGGGCACATATAAATGGGTTAATAAAGGGGAGTGGCAAGGCCGTACACGGCCCCATCGAGCTATGGCTCTCAACTGCCAATTCACAAACCTGGACCAGTTCAAAGCGGGACTGCCACTCTTTCCCCCAGTCTCGAATGATCCCCAAATCCACAGATTGGACCGCCCAACCTTCCACATCAGGCTAGTAAAACCCAACAAAGTACTCCCATTATTAAAGTCCCTCAAATCATCTGGATCTGTGGGACCAGATGGAATTCACCCCCAGATACTAAAGGAAGGGGCCCATGCACTAGCCAGACCCCTGACCTGGCTCCTCAATCGATCCCTAATTGAAGGTGCCATCCCTGAACAATGGAAACTGACTCATGTAGTCCCTGTCCACAAGGGAGGCTTGAGGGAGTCAACCAACAACTACAGGCCAATCTCCCTACTCTGTAGCCTTGCAAAGATACAAGAGAGACTGATATACGGACAACTCCGTGAGTACCTAGAGCTCTATCAATTACTAGCTCCCTCCCAGCATGGATTCAGAACCAGACATTGGACCAACACCACGCTTATCAAGTTCTCCACAGATGTTCTCAGAGAACTGGACAAGGGGACCTACACTGGAGCAATCTTTGTTGATCTATCCAAGGCAATTGACCTTGTCAACCATAATCTGCTGCTTTCCAAGCTGAGCCATGTTGGGCTAGACAGCCACTCCCTGTCGTGGTTCAACAGCTACCTCACCGGGAGGTCACAGAGGGTAAAATGGAAAGACTCCCTGTCGGAGCCTCTCCCATTACAGAGGGGGTTCCCCAAGGGTCTATCCTTGGCCCCCTTCTCTTCTCTCTCTCTCTTCACCAATGATCTCAGTAAACACTGTGGGGGGGAGCTCAGTGGTACAGTATGTGGATGATGCCGTTATTTACTGCCCCTCCTCTAATCTGGGAGATCTCAGTTCCGGACTACAAGATGACCTGAGATCCCTAGAGCAATGACTTGTCACCAATAGAATGATCATTAATTCTAACAAGACTAAGGCCATGCTCTTTGGCCCAAGAGCCCTCGGTTGTGATAGAAGCCAACACCTCCAACTGACGACAGCGTCAGACAATGGACTAGAGGTGGTCGAATCAATAAAATACCTTGGCCTTACCCTGGACCAGGGCTTCATCCTCAAGGAACTCATACAGCAGGTAACCAAAAATATTCATGCCAAAATTGGGACCCTGTACAGGTTGAAAGACCAGCTGATACCAGCTGCCAGGGCCTCCATCGCCACCAGCGTCCTATTTCTGACCATTACCTATGCAGCCCCAGTGGTCCAGGGAGTAGCCAGACAAGAGATGAACAGACTACAAGTTCTCTATCATAAGGTGGCTCAGTTCACCACACAATCTGGCCCCAGGACCCACCACTGTGACACATTGTCCCAACTAAACTGACCCTCCTGGGATGCCCAGCTCCAGTACCCCCTACTCTGCCAAACTTTTAAATTACTCAGACCCTCCCCTCCTCCCAGCTTCTCCGAGCTCATCGCCCTAAAGAGTAACCCTAGGCTCCTCCGTACAATGGACCGGACACTCCTTGCAGTGCCTAGGGTTAGAACCAAGGTAGGTAGCAAGTCGTTCAACCTCACTGCCCCCATACTATGGAACTCCCTGCCCCCAGGTGTCCAGAAAGCAACCTCCAACAACAGCTTCCGCACAAGGCTGAAGACTCATATGACGGTCACCTCCAAGTGCAATTGCTAAAGGAAAGGGGCCCCTAGGCATAAGCCTAACTCATCACAGCACAACACGCACAGGGGCCGTACCCCCCCCACCCCCAGGGAAATATCTACAATGACTACACCAACCTATATGGCCAACCCAGCATATGTAACCAGCTGGAATGCAACTATGTATTACCCTGTGTTATGTCTTGATGTGTCTTATGTAATGTATTCATTCTGTATACTATACCATGTAATATACCATGTAAACCCCAGGTCGCCCCTGAAGAAGGGACCTTCGGGGCCCAGTGGACTCACCTGGTTATCAAAATTTAATAAATAAATAAGTAACTAGTGGCATCCCCCAGGGCTCAGTATTGGCTTCTATCTTATTTAACATTCTATTATCCTCCATGCATGTTCCGCCAGGCGCTTGGTCTTGTAAGTATGCAGATGACTGCAAAATGGGTGGCATAGTCTATAATGCCGAATCCACCAAATTATTCCAAGATAGCTTAGATCATCTAGCCAATTGGGCACATGAACATAAATTAGTATTTAATGAACAAAAGTGCAAGGTTATGCACTTTGTAACTCACAATCTAAACTTCCAATATAGCATTAATAACATACTATTAGAAGTCAGCACTAATGAAAGAGACATTGGGGTTTGGATAACCAATAATTTAAAGTATGATTTTCACACGGATATAATCGTTAGGAAATGTAATCAAATTATACGCTGTATTTTGAGGTCAATAAGCAGCAGAGACACTGTGGTTATTCTTCCCCCATACTCAGCACTTGTTCGCCCACATATGGAGTACTGTCTACCTTTTTGTGCCCCATACTCTATTCAGGGGAGAAACAGATTAGAAAGGGTACAAAAAAAAGCTACCAGGCAAATCTTGAAAGTTAAGGGTTTACAATACCATGACAGATTAAAGCATTTACAGTTATATTCTATGGAATATAGATGCCTGAGGGGTGAATTATGTCTGATTTTCAGAGCTCACAATAATCCAGAATTGTTTGAATTGATTGGTTTAAATAAAAGCACAATTTATTATAAAGACACAAGGTCACATAACCTAAGATTAATTGGAGAAATGAATAAAACTGTCAAAAGAAGTCAGTGGTTCACACAGAGAAGTGTTAACATCCAGAAAACATGTCCAAGACATGTGGTTGAAAGTGAAAGTATGACAGTTTTTAAAAACAGCTTGGATATCTTTATGGGTGAAATTGTTTTTTCTGTTCCACCATTAAAACTTAAATGGTGGCAAGTTCATCTATGGACCTCGGTGTCCCTGAACTTGATCCCAAACTATGAAACTATAAGAACCACCCGCCATTTCCCCAACATCCAATTGAAGCACCTTGACCACAGAGGGTAGTTGGTTTGGGAGGCTGGCAGGTGGTTAGGAAGGGCAAATCAGGTGCCCCATCACTCAGTGCTCACCAACGTATCACCTCCACAAACCATATAAAAACTAAAAACAGATATCTGCCTCTGTCTCCGAACTCAAGCAAAGGGGCAGAGGACACTGCAGCACAGGAGCTAGCACTACAAAACTCACCCAAAACAGGGACCAAAACAAGAAAAGCAAAAAGGAAATCCAAAACATTCTGATCAGAGGAGACTCCATGATTCGGGGAGCTGATACCTACCTCCAGCTGGGGTAATGCTCTGATGTCTCCTAGGTACATCAGCAAGGAGAGAAACTGACTGCATTGCTAAAATCTGGCAGGAAGCAGGAGAAAATATTGATGTCCTGGTACACATAGGGACTAATGATCTCGCCAGCCAGTCAGTTGTGGAGACCAAGGAACACCTGACCAGGCTAGGAGACAAACTGTCACCCATTTCGTCCAGCATCTCTTTCTCTGAGATCCTGCCAGTCTGGGGGGGGGGCAGATGGACAGAAGGTCAGAGAAGGGGTGATAAGGGAGCTAAACATGCGGTTCAAGGGCTGGTGCCAGGAAAAAGGACACAAATTTGTAGGTAACTGGCAACAGTTTTGGGAGCGAAACTTCTTTAAATTCGGTGGACTGCATCTGACTAAGGAGGGAGTCAGTACATTGGGGCAGAAGTTTGATGTCTTTGCAGAATATTTAAACTAGCGAATGGGGAGAGGGGGCAGCACCCGATACATTGAACAGGAAGAACACCCCTCCCCCTCAGCTAGGATCAAACAGGACTTCAGTATGTTTACAGCTCATTTGCATCATCAGGTAAGGAAAAAGGTCCAGCTCCCCATACGATGCACAGGGGAAATGTCGCACCTCGCCCAACAACTAACGCACCAAAATCTGGCCAATGGAAAATCATGTACACAAATGTCCGCAGTCTGGGAAACAAGATCCCAGACCTGCAGGCAACAATGACGGAGGCTAAACTGGACATAGTAGCCATTAGCGAGACCTGGTTCACCAGTAATTACACTTGGGAGACTTCAGCACCCGGCTATGGACTGTTCAGAAGAGACCGAGGTGCAAAAGGGGTGGACCTTTATGTCAACAAAAATATCAAAGCTACAGAAATTCAGAATACACATAAGGAGACAGAAGAACTGTGGGTCACCCTGGAAACAGGAAATGGGACAGCCATATGATCTGGGGTTGTCTACCGGTCTCCAGACCAGGAGAAGGACACAGACACATTACTGTTAGAAGTTATACAAAACATGACAGCTAAAGGGGAGGTTCTGATAATGGGAGACTTCAACATGCAAGATACAGATTGGTCAATACCAGCAGGAACATCAGCCAGAACTAGACACATAGGGGATTCCCTGCAGGGGGAGGGCCTCAAACAACTGGTACAACAACCCACAAGAGACAGGACTATCCTAGATCTAGTATTGACTAACAGGGAAAGGATCACAGATCTCCAGGTAGAAGGTCACCTGGGGGCCAGTGACCATCACATGATATGCTTCAATTTGGCCACTAGAACTAAATCATCCCATTCCAAGGCATAAATATGGGACTTCAGAGGAGCTGACTTTGATAAGATGGCCAACAGAGTTAAGCTAGCCCTGGCAAGAAGAAATGCAGGTGAGGGGGTAAAGCGGGCAAAGTGGGCAAGCATTAAGGATGCAATACTTGAAGCAACATCCCATTGTATTAGGGAGAAAATCAAGAGCAAAAGAAGGAGGAAACCACTTGGGTTCTCAAAAACAGTAGCAGAGAAGATCAGAGCCAAAAGGCTGGCCTTCGGGAAATACAAGGGAACACAGCGGGATGAAGATAGGGAGGCATACCAAATTTCCCTAAGGGAAGCAGGGAAGGCAGTAAGGCAGGCAATGGCCCAAATCAAGTAAACACTAGCATGAACAGTAAAAGAAGGGAGCAAGACTTTCTATAGATACATAGGAAAAAGTCCAGAGGGGATATTGCTAAGATTAAGTGGGATACGGGGAATGTGTGGAGGAGGACCAATGAAAAGCATTCATCCTAAATAGATACTTCTGCTTAGTATTTACTGAGAAGAAAATAGGGCAGGGCCCACAGCTCAGCACCATGGACACGGGAGGAGGGAGGTGTTCACAAGTCCTTTCACAAAATAAAGGGTCCTACAAGAGCTCACAATGCTAAGGGTGGACAAGGCAATAGGACCTGATGGCATACATCCCAAGGTACTAAAGGAGCTAAGGGTGAAACTAGCAGAGCCATTAGCAGAACTGTTTAGTGAGTCTCTGAGCACAGGAGATGTCCCAGAAGACTGGAGAAGGGCTCATGTGATCCCACTCCACAAGAGTGGCAGCAGGGAGGAGGCAGGGAACTACAGACCAGTCAGTCTTACCTCAGTAACGGGCAAGATTATGGAGGCACTCCTTAAGGAAAGGATAGTGCAACACCTGGAATTCATAGGAGCACAGGATCCAAGAGACCATGGATTTAAACAGGAAGGTCCTGTCAAGCTAATCTCATAGATTTCTTTTTCTGGGTAACCAGAGTGGTGGACCAAGGGGATGCAGTTGATGTCGCCAACCTTGACTTCAACAAAGCTTTCGATACTGCTCCACATAGAAGATTGATTAATAAGCTGGGTAGGCTTGGGGTGGATCAGAAGTTGGTAAACTGTGTGGCAAACTGGTTGGAGGACAGAACACAGAGTGTGGTGGTAAATGGTTTACAGTCAGTAGAGATGAAAGTCACAAGTGGGGTACCTCAGTGATCAGTCCTGGGGCCAGTCCTCTTCAATATCTTCATCAGTGACATTGCAGATAGACTGGAAGGTATGGTTTGTCTGTTTGCAGATGATCCAGATGGGGTGGGCAGAATGAGAAGAGATCTGAATAAACTGGCAAAATTGTCAGAAGAGTGGCAATTCCGGTTTAATGCAAAGAAGTGCAAGATCATGCACATAGGGAAGAGAAACCCTGAAGCTACCTATAGGTTGGGAGGGGAGTTGCTGGCAATGACAAGGGAAGAAAGAGACTTGGGCATCATCATCACAGATGACCAGAAATCATCCAAGCAGTCCACTAAAGCAGTAGGTAAGGCTAGAGGGATATTGGGGTGTATTAGTAGGGGTACCACATGTCATAAGAGGGAGGCAATAATCCCTCTATAAAAGACACTGGTTAGGCTCCAACTGGAGTACTGCATGCAGTACTGGAGGCAGCACCTACACAAGGACATTAACAAAGTGGAGGCAGTCCAGAGAAGGGAAATCAAAATGGTGCAGGGACTGCATCAGAAAACAGTATGAGGACAGATTAATGGAGCTCAATATGTATACCCTAGAGCAAAGGAGGGAGAGAGGTGATATGATCGAAACATTCAAACACCTTAAGGGCATTAACAAGGTGAATGAGTTTAACATGTTTTAGTATAAGAAAAATAGCAGGACAAGAGGACACAGCATGAGATTAGAGGGAGGCTGATTAAGGGGTAATGTAAGGAAGTTCTTTTTCACAGAAAGAGTGGTGGATGCATGGAACAGCCTACCTCAGGAAGTGGTGGATATGAATACAGTGCAGGGATTCAAACAGGCATGGGATAGGCATAAGGGAGCAATACAGATGAGTATGAATAGATAGGCCATTGACAGAAGAAAGGCCTATGGCATATTCATAAGGTAGAAAATGGGCAGACTGGATGGGCCTTGAGGTCCTTATCTGACATCAACTTCTATGTTTCTATGTTTCTATGTACTGCAGCCAGTGGGGATTTAAAAGAAAGGCTAGGCACACAAATTACTGATTGAATTGCACCACTGCAAATTTTTTTGTCAACAGAACGCCCGAACAGACCTAGCCCTGTGCTTCAACCCTGAAGTGGGTCTTCATTAGGGGCGGATCTGAATCACCCACAAATGTGATCTCATTTATGCAAAACAATCCCACATAATTAAAGTGACCTTACAAAATTTAAAGAGATACATACAATTAAACATAAGAAAATATATATAAAAAAGTTTTTTAGATGACTGTAGCTTAAATACTGTACTATTTTTCAAACATTCACATTACTATAGTAAGCATAGTGCACTTCTCTTTAAGTTTATAATCACAGCGCTAGCTTAGTTCCATCAGGATTAGAGTTTCTGTTTAAACGTCACATTATTTACAATAGAAATCCACTCTATGATCAGGAACAGTCATATACATTTATAGTGCTTAAATTATTAAGAATAATAAGTTAGATATAAGTCTAGCTGATGGAGATCATAACAAGATTACAAGAAAATAAAATACCCAAAATAACTTTCAATCTGATAGTTCTACAGCTGGAAGGTCAACCCAGATTGCAAAAGGTCAAATCTCAAAGAAATGGTTTATACAGCAATTCTTTTCAAATACCAAACATTAACCAAAAGATGGATGAGGGAAATACAGGGGGATACTTTAAATGTAATAATTCTATACCTGAAAAGTCAACCCTGGTTGCAAAATGTCAAATCACAAGAAAAAATGAAAAAAATTATTTATACAACATTTCTTTTCAAATACCAAACATTAGCTGGAGGAAGAGAGAAGAGGAAAAATGGGGAGAAGGGGGATTTAGGGAGGAACTAAGAAGACAACTGTAACCACTATGGACTATGTTTTATTAATTAGTATGTTGTTACCAAAATGAAATGAACTATAAAGGATCCAATACAGTAAAGGACATCTATAGCGCTTAAGAAGGTTTTAAAATATCTCAACTGTTGCATTTATTCTATTTTAGATCAGTATATTTCTAGGGAATAAATCAATAAATTAAAAAACATTGTCTAATAAAAAATGAGGGAAGAGGAAAAAAGGGGTGGGATAAGAAAAACCATTCCAGAACCTGTATACGGGTAAATCCAAAACTATAAAAAGGGTATAACGGCCACTTCTTCATTCAATCTAATTGGAACTGCTGTATCTAAAGCAACAATCCACTTTGTTTCTTTTTGTGAAAGGGTAATAACCTGTCCCCGGATGTCTGGGGACATGTTCCAAAGCTGTGAAATGAAAAGATTCAGGATTACCCTGGTGACACTCCAAAAAATGGGCTCCTATCGAGTTGCACATATTGCCATTAATAATGGCTCTTACATGTTCTTGAATTCTTTGTTTAGTTAATCTAGTTGCTCTTCCTATATAGTATATGGGGCAATCACACCAACAAACATAAACCATAAATGGTGTAACACATGTAATAAACTGCCTAATTTCTAGTTCCCTCTCATCTTTATCAAAAATGTTGCCTGTCAAAGCATATTTACAGATGTTACACCTTCCGCATTTGTGGAAGCCACTAGGTTTGTCCCTTAGCCAATTCTGACTTGAAATAGATGGATTACTTGATTCCACATAGTGACTATGTGTGATTCTGTCCCCCATATTTCTCCCTTTGGAAAATGTAACCCTGGGTTTCTCAGAAGCCTCACTTTTAAGAATTGGATCTGTAAGTACAATTGACCAATGTTTATGAATCAAATTCCCCACTCTCCCTGCCACTGGGCTGAATTCAGTGATGAATGTTACAGTTTTATTATTAACTTCACTTTTAGACCAAGGTTTCTCCTTTTTAGATTTCTGTAACTCACTTCTATCTAACATTCTTACTTTATGGTGGATTTCTTTTAACATGTCCATAGAGTAACCTCTCTCACTTAATCTTAACTTCAGTTCTTCTGCTTGATTTTCAAAATCTTGTTCAAATGAATAGTTTTGCTTCAGTCTAATAAGCTCCCCATATGGAATGGAATTATTAAGTTTTTAGGGTGTGAACTCTGGGCATGAAGGATACTGTTTGCAGTTGTACTTTTTCTATATCCTCTGGTGATCATTTTTTCTCCAATTTTACCCTCAAGCTCCAATAAGTGGACTTTATACCCTTTTTATAGTTTAGGATTTACCTGTATACAGGTTCTGGAGTGATTTTTCTTACAGTTTTTCTTATCCCCCTTTTCCTCCTCCCTCATTTTTTGACACGTCTTACAAGATGTGCAAGGAACGCTTTGGGAGAGTATCACACCTTGAGGTGTGCCTCTCCCTTGCAATCCACTGCTCCATTGAGCAGGCGTAGGTCTCTGCACCAATGGGTGCGGGAGCTTTGTATGACAGTGGTGGTCTTCGCTCCAAAGAAAACCACCACTGTCATACAGAGCACCGCATCCCACCGCCTCTACCCTAAAGCTTTTGCGGCCACGCTGGGAGCCCACCCAGCATGGCAAATGTCCCGTGGTTGTTTGGCCGACGGTGTGCCCAATCCCTAGTCGGCTCCGGCCCCCCCAAACCATCCTCCTGCCCGCTGGGAGCCCAACCCAGTGTGGCAAACGTACCGCGTTGTTTGCCTACGGGGTGCCCAATCCCCCGTTGGCTCCTCGGCCACCCCCAGCCATCCTTCTGACACACTGGGAGCCCACCCCAGTGTGGCAAACGTCCCACATAGTCTTTTTTTTTCACCTGTAAAGCAAAAACGGTCCCACGGCACTTCTCCCAGTCCTCCCTCCCACAACCCACACCCACCCACTGCACACCCAGCCTCCCCACACCCCCCTCACCCCATACTTACCTCCGGAGCTTGGTGCAATGATCTTGCGTGGATCGGGAACATGTCTGCACTCTTCAAAAGCCGACCATGAACTGAGGAAATGCAGTAAGCTGTATAATGGGCTGAATAGAAGGTTTCAACTTATTGCATATCTCAGGCATTTTTGGAATTTTTGCACAATTTTCAACATGGGGTTTTGGGACCTTTCTCATGAATGATTTCACTGTCATGGCATTATTAGGGCCTGAAGGGTGATTTTGCAGTCACTGCACGAGAATCACCCTATGGGTAAATAATGCCATGACAATGACATCATGAGAAGAAATTCGCTCCATGATGAAAATTGATAAAAATCTAAAATACTGTTTTACTGACATGCATTGCATGACTCCTATACACACTTGTAAGTTTGTGAATTTTCAATATTCTCACTCCAGATTTTCAACATTGCCATTTTACCACACCTTATTATGAGTAGTACAGCTGTCATTTTTTGCATCTCACCCAAAACGTGTTTCCGCCCATGTAGCGCACAATGGCACAGTCGGTGTGCAAAATCAATGTATGGGACACATTAAGAAAATCACAGTGACACTGATCATGAGCAGAGATCTTAAAATGGCTATGTTGAAAATTTGGTGAAATAATTCCTAATAATGACTGTTTTACGAGTGTGCGTTGTGCAGTTCCTACGCAGGCTCGTAAGTTCGGGAATTTTCAATATTTTCACTCCAGATTTTCAACATTGCCATTTTACCACACCTCCTTATGAGCAGTACAGCTGTCATTTTTCACATTCTGCCCAAAACGTGTTTCCGCCCATGTAGCACACAATGGCGCAGTCAGTGTGTGAAATCAATGTATGGGACACATTAAGAAAATCACAGTGACACTGTTCATTAGCAGAGGTCTTAAAATGGCTATGTTGAAAATTTGGTGAAAAAATTCTAAAATGACTGTTTTACGAGCGTGCATTGCGCAGTTCCTACGCACGCCATAGGTTTGTGAATTTTCAATATTTCCACTCCAGATTTTCAACATTGCCATTTTACCACACCTTCTTATGAGCAGTACAGCTGTCATTTTTCACATCTCACCCAAACGTGTTTCGCCCATATGGCGCACAATGGCGCAGTGGTTGTCTGAAATCAATGTATGGTACACATTAAGAAAATCACAGTGACACTGTTCATGAGCAGAGGGTCTTAAATGGCTATGTTGAAAATTTGGTGAAAATTCCTAAAATGACTGTTTACGAGCGGCGCTGTACAGTTCCCACACCGTAGGTTTGGCGACTTTTCAATATTTCACCCAGATTTTCAACATTGGCATTTTACCACACCTTCTCATAAGCAGTACAGCTGTCATTTTTCACATCCTGTCCAAAACGTGTTTCCGCCTATGTAGCGCACAATGGCACAGTCGGTGTGCAAAATCAATGTATGGGACACATTAAGAAAATCACAGTGACACTGATCATGAGCAGAGATCTTAAAATGGCTGTGTTGAAAATTTGGTGAAAAAATTCCTAAAAATGACTGTTTTACGAGTGTTCATTGCGCAGCTCCTATGCACACTCGTAAGTTTGCGAATTTTCAATATTTTCACTCCACATTTTCAACATTGCCATTTTACCACACCTCCCTATGAGCAGTGTAGCTGTCATTTTTCACATCTTGCCCAAAATGTGTTTCCGCCCATGTAGCGCACAATGGCACAGTCGCTGTGTGAACTCAGTGTATGGGACACATTAAGAAAATCACAGTGTCACTGTTCAAGAGCAGAGATCTTAAAATGGCTATGTTGAAAATTTGGTGAAAAAATTCCTAAAAATGACTGTTTTACGAGCGTGCGTTGCGCAGTTCCTATGCAGGCTCGTAAGTTCGCGAAGTTGCAATATTTTCACTCCAGATTTTCAACATTGCCATTTTACCACACCTCCTTATGAGCAGTATAGCTGTCATTTTTCTCATCCTGCCCAAAATGTGTTTCCACCCATGTAGCACACAATGGCGTAGTCAGTGTGCGAAATCAATGTATGGGACACATTAAGAAAATCACAGTGACACTGTTCATTAGCAGAGGTCTTAAAATGGCTATGTTGAAAATTGGTGAAAATTCTAAAATGATTGTTTTATGTGCGCAGCATTGCGCAGCCCTATGCACACCAGAATTTGCTAATTTTCAATATTTTCACTCCACATTTTCAACATTGCCATTTTACCACACCTCCTTATGAGCAGTGCAGCTGTCATTTTTCACATCTGGCCCAAAACATGTTTCCACCCATGTAGCGCACAATGGCGCAGTTGGTGTGTGAACTCAATGTATGGGACACATTAAGAAAATCACCATGACACTGTTCATGAGCAGAGGTCTTAAAATGACTGTGTTGAAAATTTGGTGAAAAAATTCCTAAAAATGACTGTTTTACGAGTGTTCATTGCGCAGTTCCTATGCACGCTCGTAAGTTTGCGAATTTTCAATATTTTCACTCCAGATTTTCAACATTGCCATTTTACCACACCTCCTTATGAGCAGTGCAGCTGTCATTTTTCACATCTTGCCCAAAACGTGTTTCTGCCCATGTAGCGCACAATGACACAGTCACTGTGCTAACTCAGTGTATGGGACACATTAAGAAAATCACAGTGTCACTGTTCATGAGCAGAGATCTTAAAATGGCTATGTTGAAAGTTTGGTGAAAAAATTCTAAAATAACTGTTTTACGTAGCCGCATAGCAAATCTTCCACGTCGAGGGTTTCTGTAATTTTCAACATTTTCACCCAGATTTTCAACATTGCCATTTTACCACACTTCCTTATGAGTAGTACAGCTGTCATTTTCACATCCTGCCCAAAATGTGTTTCCGCCTATGTAGCGCACAATGGGGGTAACAAAAAGGTCATGCTGAAAATTTATTGTGCAAATACCAGCAATTGCACAGGGCATTAGGGTAAAGCACCATACGTGCCAAACACCACTGCAAATACCTGCAAGTGAACGTTCGGCATTGACAAATGCTTGTTTATATATTAGACAACGTTTTTTAATTTGTTAGTTTGTTCCCTTGAAATATACTGAACTAAAATAGAATAAATGTAAAAATGGAGATCTTTTAGAAACTTCTTAAGCGCTATAGATGTCCTTTACTGTACTGGACCCTTTATAGTTCATTTAATTTTGGTAACAACATACTAATTAATAAAACATAGTCCATAGTGGTTACAGTTGTCTTCTTAGTTCCGTCCTAAATCCCCCTTCTCCCTGTTTTTCCTGTTATCTCTTCCTCTAGCTAATGTTTGGTATTTGAAAAGAAAAGTTGTATAAATCATTTTTTCTTGTGATTTGACCTTTTGCAACCAGGGTTGACCTTCCAGGTGTAGAATTATTAAATTTAAAGTACCCCCCAGTGTTTCCCTCTCCCGTCTTTTGGTTAATGTTTGGTATTTGAAAAGAATTGCCATATAAACCATTTCTTTGAGATTTTACCTTTTGCAATCTGGGTTGACCTTCCAGTTGTAGAACTATCACATTTAAAGTCATTTTGGGTATTTTCTTTTCTTGTACACTTGTTATGATCTCCATCAGTTAGACTTATATCTAACTTATATTCTTAATAATGTAAGCACTATACATGTATGTGACTGTTCTTGCTCATAGAGTGGGTTTCTATTGTGGTAAATAATGTGAAGCTTAAACAGAAACTCTAATCCTGATGGAACTAAGCTAGTACTGTAATTATAAACTTAAAGTGAAGTGCACTGTGCTTACTATAGTAATGTTAATGTTTGAAAAATAATACAGTATTTAAGCTACAGTCATCTAAAAATCTTTTTTGTATCTATTTTCATATGTTTAATTGTATGTATTCCTTTCAATTTTATAAGGTCACTTTAATTATGTGGGATTGTTTTGTATAAATGAGATCACGTTTGTGGGTGGTTCAGATCCGCCCCTAATGAAGACCCACTTCAGGGCTGAAGCGCAGGACTGGGTCTGTTCGGGCATTCTGCAGAAAATAAATTTTGCACTGGTGCAATTCAATCAGTAATTTGTTTGCCTAGCCTCTTTTTTATATTGTTATGTGAGTTGGCAAACTCTGTTAGAGCACCACCAAATTCCACGAGCGCACGATACCTTTTGTTAACCGGTGGGAATTACTGTGAGGCAGGAAAGTTTCAGGGAGTAGATGTGGTTTAAAAAAAATAATAATGTTTTGTTGTGGTTAATAACTTGGAAGCCTGGGGGCACTTCCCCTGGTTTATGTGTCAGACAGAGCATGTGGTGAGACCAGAGCAGATGGGGAGGAGCTGTGTCCCAGAACAGTGTGAGAGTGAGCTACAGATTGCGTGAGTGTTAGATTCAGACAACTGCGGTACAGCAGAATGTCCACTTAGCATGTCATTAGTGTGATTTATCACTGCAGCTGTTTAGCTGCAGTGATCACATTTAAAAACTGCCCTAAATAGCTTTTGGCAGAGAACAGCAAGAGGAAGGAACTGCTGTTATAGCAGAGAACAACAAGAGGAAGGAGCTGCTATTATGACTATACTTCTCTACTGGGATTAAAAAACTGGAACTCTACTACTGGGACCTTCAATTTAGGGTAAAAAAAAAAGAGCGTGTTTGTCTGTGTTGGCTGAAGTGAATTGTTATCTTTGCAGTTATCTAAGTGTTTGTCTGAGTTGGCTGAAGAGAACTGTTATATGTGCAATTAACTAGGTGTAGAAAGAGCTGTAAATTAGAGGGAGTGGCTTAGCTAGAAGGAAGTCAGGTGTTTTAGATTTGAAAAGTGCCCTTGATAGCATCTGGCAGAGAAAAGCAAGTGGAAGGAGTTGCTGTTATAATGATACTTTTCTACTGGGACTATATTGCCCTCCTTCCCTTCCCTCCACCCCCCTGAGCCAGTTCTACTTTTATAGGCACAGGATTTGACTGCAACAGGAACTTCCTGTTTGGGAGCAGGAAGTGAGTGATCACAGAGCCCACAAAAGACTCACCATCTTAGAAGGGAAAGAGTAGCTGTCCAACCCCCCACTGCTGTAGATTTAACTCTGAGCAGGTAAGGAGATTACTGAGAAATATAGGAACTTATTTTCTCAGAAAAGGAAGATCAGGAGCTTAAAGGGCACAGAGGCAGTAAGTAAGTAGGGAGAACAAAAATAAAAATAAATAAATAAACAGAGGAAAGAGTAAGTATTCAAAACAACAGTTAAGGGGACAGAAATAAGACATGATGGGAGTGGTGCAGTGTAGTGGCTGTGGAGCAACAGTCTTCCAGGAGACGTTCTGGAAAATGCAATGTTGTCCCATCTGCAGGCACCTCTCTGGTCTGAGGGAGGAGGTTGCTCTTCTCCAGGATGAGTTGGCCAGGATTTGGGGGACCTCCTCTCCCACCCAGGGACCACCAGAGCCACTGCCGTTGCCTAAGAGGTTGCCAAGAAAGAGGAGCAGTTGGACCACAGTGGGCTCAGGGAGGGTGAGGGTGGTGGAACAGAGGTGCATCCCTCCAGTTGTACCTCTCCAAAATTCATATGCTGTTCTGGCAAAGTGTGGTTCCTCTATGGAGGCATCCGCAGTGGAGACCAAGGAGGATGCTGGGAACCTCCACAAAGGAGACCCATAGGATGGTGGCATGAGACCCCATAGGGGAAGGAAACAACTCCTGGTGGAAGATTCCATTGTTAGGAGGGTAGAACTAGGGGGGGAAGGGGAGAGGAAGGTAAGGTGCCTCCCTGGCGCCATGGCTTGGAGGGACAGGGAGTGAATTCTCAGGATCATAGGAGCAGCTGCACAGGGGAAGGGGCTGGATGTCATTGTCCACCTAGGGACAAATGACCTGGCTGGGAAAGGGATCAGAGCAGTGCAGGAAGAGTTTATGGAGTTGCAGAGGGGCCTTAGACAAGTAGCATGCACTGTAACCTTCTCGGAGGTGCTGCCTGTCAATGGCATAGGTGAGGCTAGGATGCTCCACACCATGGGATTCAATCAGTGGTTGAAAAACTGGTGCAGTGACCTCAGGGGTTTGGCTTCATTGGGGACCGGGGCTCCACCTGGAGTGATACAGGCCTATATTGGCATGATGGTCTGCATCTCTCCAGGAGGGGAACCAGAATCCTAGATGATAGGTTTAAATGCTTAATTGGCAAGAATTTAAACTAACAAAGGGGGGGGTACTGGAAAGGAGCAGGGAAGTCCTAGCCCCCCACCAAAAAAAATCAGGGTAGTAAGTGAGGTAAACACCAAGATAGAGATATTGATAGGGAGAAGGGCAGGGGTAAATGGAGAAAACGTCAAAGGCAATAAGGACAGGGATGGGGCAAAAAGGAATAAAGCCGTCAAGAAATGGAGGGTAATGAGTACCAATGCCCATAGTCTGGGCAACAAGCTCTCTGAACTGGTGACCTTGATGGAAGAGGGATGCCTGAAAAACGTGGCAGTCACAGAAACATGGTACACAGAGAATCATGACTGGGATGTTAACATACCAGTGTACACAACCTACAGGAGAGACAGGGAGGGTAGAAGAGGGGGAGGAGTAGCTCTCTGTGTAAGGGAAGGGATAAAAGCAATGGAACAAAAGAGCAAACAGGGAGGAGAGGAGGCACTGTGGGTCACCTTAGAGACTGGAAATGGCACCACAATCTGCACAGGGGTTGTATACAAACCCCCATCTCAGAGGGAGGGAATGGACAGGGATGTGACAGAAGGCATCCTTAGGATGGCAGAGAAAGGGGAGGTAATTTTGATAGGGGACCTTAATATCCCACATGTTAACTGGAGCAACTTTGCTACAGCCACATCCAAGAGCAGGGCCATTCTCAATGCCCTACAGGGGGCATGCCTCAGACAGCTGATGCTGGAACCCACTCAGGAGGGAACAATCTTAGACCTCATTCTCTCAAATGGGGACAGTGAGAGGATCTCAGATATAGAAGTGGGTAGCCATCTGGGAACAAGTGACCACCAAACAGTGTGGTTCACAATAAACTCAGCTGCAGAGTCAAGCCATACACAAGTGAGGGCACTGGACTTCAGGAGGGCTGACTTTGGCAAGATGGGAGAGTGCCTTAGAAAAGCACTAGCATACAGGCAAGACGGATGGGTGGAGCAACAATGGGGAAACATCAAAACTGCCATCACAGAGGCAACAAACCTTTGTGTAAAGCAAATAAACAAATCAAAATGAAAGAAAAAGCCACTATGGTTCTCAAAAGAGGTGGCAGGGAAGGTTAGGGAGAAAAAGATAGCATTTAGGAAGTATAAGGAAACACAGAAGGAGCAGAACAGAGAACCATACCAGTTAAGGCAGAAGGAAGCAGGGAAGGCAGTCAGAATAGCAAAGGCCCAAACTGAAAAAAAGATAGCCAACTCAGTTAAGAAGGGGGATAAAACCTTTTATAGGTACATTAGGGAGCGTAGAAAGACAAAGGGAGGGATAGTGAGGCTGAATAGAATGGATGGTGGGTGAGCAGAGAGGGGCAGTGAAAAAGCAGGGATAGTGAACGAATGCTTCTGCTCAGTATTCACAAAAGAGGAGGTACCTGATCCAATTAACAGAAGCACTCTGCAAGGGGGGGGGGGTCGATCCCAGTCCTTCCACAGAAGAAAGGGTTCTGAAAGAACTCTTAAAACTGAAAGTGGACAAAGCAATGGGGCCTGACGGGATTCACCCGAGAATTCTAAAAGAATTAAGAGGAGAACTAGTGACACCACTGACTACCCTTTTTACAAATCATGGGAGGATGCAGTGGTACCTGAGGACTGGAGGAGGGCAGATGTGATTCCCCTTCACAAAAGTGGGAACAAGACAGAGGCAGGAAACTACAGACCTGTCAGTTTGACCTCTGTGGTAGGAAAAGTGATGTAATCACTTCTGAAGGAAAGATTTTTGAGTACCTAGAGGCCAGTGGGGCACAGGACCCAAGGCAGCATTGGTTCACAGCGGGAAGGTCATGTCAGACAAGTCTAATCGATTTCTTTAACTGGGTGACCAATGCAGTAGACCAGTGAGGGGCTGTGGACATGGCCTACCTAGACTTTAGCAACGCATTTGACACAGTCCCACACAAAAAATTAATAAACAAATTAGCCAGCCTGGGAGTGGGTCCCAGGGTGGTAGCCTAGGTAAAACATTGGCTGGACAACAGGACACAGAAGGTAATAGTAAACGGAGTCCACTCTGAAGAAAGTGGGGTTACTAGTGGGGTACAGCAGGGTTCAGTACTGGGTCCGGTCCTTTTAATGTCTTTATAAGTGACATTGCAGAGGGACTGGAAGGAAAAGTATGCCTCTTTGCAGATGGCACAAAGATCTGCAACAGGGTTGATACACAAGGAGGCGTGGAAAGGATGAGAAGGGACTTTGTAGGGTTGGAGGAATGGTTAGAAGTATGGCAGCTTGCATTCAATGCAAAGAAGTGCAAAATAATGCAACTGGGAAACAAAAACCCGGGGAAGAGTACACGATGGGGGGTAAGATAGTAAAAACAACAAAAATGGAAAGGGACCTGGGGATACTCATATCAGATTATCTTAAATTTAGCAAGCAATATGAGAAGGCTGTAGGGAGGGCTGGGGGATACTGGGATGTACAGGGAGAGGCATCACCAGTAGAAAACAGGAAGTTGTTATCCCTCTGTACAGACAGTTGGTGAGACCCCATCTGGAGTACTGCATCCAGTTCTGGAGACCCTATCTCCATAAGGACATAGACAGGATGGAGGCAGTCCAGAGGAGGGCAACTAAAATCATGCAGGGTCAGCAAGAGAAGCCATACGAGGAGAGACTAAAGGAGGTTAATATGTATACCCTTGAGGAAAGGAGGGAGAGGGGAGACATGATAGAAACTTTTAGATATCTCAGTGGAATCAACAAAGTCCAAGAGGGTAGCATCTTTCACAAAAAGAGATGTGCAAGAACAAGAGGACACAATTGGAAGATAGAGGGGGGACGGCTCAGGAGCAAAGTGAGGAAGTATTTTTTCACAGAGAGAGTGGTGGACGCATGGAACAGCCTTCCTGTGGAGGTTGTGGGGTCTAAAACTGTAGGAGAATTCAAGAATGAATGGGACAGACACAAGGCAATTCTTGTGGAGGGTAGGAAGAAATAGGCTTTTGGTTAACTAGGATCTGCAGCTTATCCAGTAGGTAGGGAAATGGGCAGACTAGGTGGGCCAAGCGGTCCTTATCTGCCATCAAAGTTTATGATTCAATGTTTCTATGTAGTCATGGCCCACGTTACTGACAGATGGTAAGTGCAGCATTACCAGAATACCCTATCCCGGTAATGTGTTCGGTGGATAACATTGGTTTTCCAGAAAACTACACCATTTACATACAGATTTTGTTACTGGGATACACCTCAATACACTCCAAAAAGTTTCATTTTCATCGGTAACAAAAACTACATGTAAACATGATGAGTGGTGCTCCGTCCTACAACAACATCTGCCATCCATCATACTGTGCCTCATCACAGCCACTCTCGAGTGATTCCTGTGCCTCCTCAGCACAGCTGCAGCAATGCTGCATGGGTGGTGCTGGGGTGGAGTGGCATTGAATCAAGGGCTGGGCTGTGGTTGCATGGCAGCAGAAAAAAGAAAATGGGACTGGACTCAGGGCCAGGTGGTTGTATGGCATTGGCGTGAGAAGTGAAAAATTCACCAGCGTCTCAATCCCCCACTTATACAATGTAAATAACATATTCTAAAGATGCACGGCAGCAAATTTGCTGGTTTCCCAGTCCCCTGATTAAACAAAGCAAATAATATATTAGAAAGATTTGATGCATTTCCCTCATTAAAGAGGTCTGTGGAGGGGTCACGTGGCCGCTTAATGGCGTAGAGCTCCGACCCCAGTCCAACTTTAAAGTTACTTTTCGGTGTGTTCTGGCTGCTACAAAGAACATTTTGAGGGTTAATAGAGTGATAGAAGCATGGATGAATATATTCTGACTTCTGGAGACAAATCGCAATGAGCGGGCGCTAAAGGCAGCAAAAAGCAGCTGGCAGTGCTCCCGAGTAATGCGGCGGGGCCTATCTCGCTGTCGGCCGCCGAGATGTCTGCTATCAGGAGAGAGCTACGAGAGCAGCTAATGGAGGTCCTCACCCCACAGCTTAACAGGGTAGAGGAGAAGATAGATTGCCGCCTAGAAAGCGTTGATGCCCAGATTGCTCAGCAGCAGGAGAGAATAGAGGAAGCCGAGGGCCGTATCTCGAATACTGAAGACCTCGTGGCCCCGCTCCCACGGCGCATAGAGAAACTGGAAAAAGAGGTGGCTGAGTTGCGCGAGGCCCTTGATTATCAAGAAAATTACCACAGAAGGTCGAATCTCAGGTTAAAGAGCCTCCCAGAGGGAAGAGAAGGTGCTAATATATTGGATTTCTGTGCTAGCACCTTACCTGCCATTATGGGTCTGAAGCCTAAAGGAGGAAGATACAAGTTAGAGCGGGCCCATCGGGCAGTGGTTCTGCGTCCACCACCAAGCCAGCCCCCGTGACAGATTATATTTAGATTTCACAACTTCCAAGATCGCCAAGAAGTCTGGAATAAGTTTCGGGCAATGCAGGAGCTGCAATATGAAGGCTGTAACCTACAATTATTGAAACCACTCCTCAGATTGAAAAGAGAAGGAGGCTTTCAGCGATGTAATCACGATGGGCCAACAACTGAAGCTGGAGTGGTTCATGACTTTCCCAGCCACGCTACGTATCAAGCATGAAGGAGCCTCCTTCATTTCTGGGAGGCGGAGAAAGTGGCTGGATTTGAGGCAGAGCTCAAAAAGAAGCTGGGTTGAGAGGGAAGACGTGCCCAGAAAGGCCCTAACAAGAGTGAAATTCTGAGTTGTTACCGTTTTCTGTTGTCATGTGTCTAGGCCTGGGTAGCGACCAGCTGATATGTGCTTGAGAGACTTGCGAGAGGGGATCTCTCCGAAGCAGCCGATAAGGATTCGAGATGGGGAGTTACCGGAATTTGGATTTCCCTTTATTGTACCCCCTTCTCATCTCCTCTGGTGGCGGGAGCCAAGCAGTTGATGGACTGAGAACTAAGACCGCAAATAAGGATGCAGGCCATGCGGGGACGATCCGGAGGAGAAAAGGAACTTCAACTGGAATCCTTGTTGCGCACTGGCAGGGCCGCAGTAATGGAGGGGGAAGTGGGGAAGTTGTCCGGGGCCCTGAGCTCAGGAGGGGCCCACCTGAGGAGCTTACATTACCCCTGGCATTAGCTGGTTTGGGAAACAGAGGCCCATTTCAAGTGACTTGTCCAGGGCCCCAAAATTCATAGCTGCAGCCCTGCGCACTGGTGCCATGAGTAGCCGCCTACGGGAGGCCCAGGCATTGGATTTGACTCGCTGGGCCTCTCGTGGTGCTGCGATGGGACGGGAGGGGATGGAAGGGAGTCTCTCTGATGGACTCAATTGTTTGATATGTTTGCACTGCCATATCGCTGCAGGCCTGGACACCAGGTTAAATCTTAAAGGCTGATATAGGGGAGGGCTGAGGAGGGTATGCATGGTATAGAGGGGTATGGGGCCTATAAAAGAGGAACAAGCTTTGTCAGTGGTTAAAACAGCGCCGAAAGTACTGAGTGAAGTTGCACCTGGGGAGTGATCATTTTGAATACAAGGCTTGGGGCAACTAAATCAAGGGAACTGGGAAGTTTGCTGGAGGAGTAATGGTATGATAATGCGTATGCTAATAAACCTCAAACAACATGAGTTTAATAGACTTGTCAGCCGGGAAGAAATAAAAAAAAAAAAATGTTGGACTGGGGGAGGGGGAGAGAAGATTGGATTTCATTCCAAACCCAAAGGTTGTAACGTAGCCTAAGCTGGGGGTAGCACACTAATTCATTTTTTTAGAATGTTGTGTGCAATTGGGGGAGGAGAAACGGGGTAAAACAACTGTAAATAGGTTATATAAATGTTATAGAGTTATTTGGTATAGTTATTGTAGTTGTTGTTACTACCAAGGTCTTAATGTTTGTGACTTAGTAGAGAGAGGGGGATGGAAGGCCGAAGGGGACTGGAGCAAATGGGAGGAGAAGGCAAAGGGGCAGTTAAGAGGGATAATAAGAGGTTGGAATGGCTAGGGAGAAAGTGAATGTTGTATCCTGGAACATCAGGGGGGTCTCTACTCCTGTTAAGAGGACGGCTGTTCTGACTGCGTTAAAAAGAGCAGGGGCACAGGTTGCTCTCATACAAGAAATGCACCTGACGCAGTCAGAACACCAGAAGCTGGTTTAGGGCTAGGTAGAGGCCTGTTATGCTGCCTCCTATATGTCCCACAAGAGAGGATTATTGGTCCTGCTGCACAAAGGGCTGCCATTCGAGGTTAACAGGGTGATTAGAGATGGAAAGAAAGGGAGATATATTTTTGTGGAGGGGACGCTATGTGAAGAACCTATAACGTTTGGGAGTGTGTATGCCCCAGCCGTGTTTGAACCACTGTTCTATCAGAAGATCCTAGACTTGCTGATCCGAGAGCAGTTTCAAGGATTAGTGATGGGGGAGACTTCAACTGCACCCCAGATCGAAACCTGGATCACTACGAAGGCAGAGGGAGGGGAGGGCACTGCATGCGTAAATGGTGTGAGGGGCTGAGTGAGCTGGATATATTAGATGCCTGGAGAATGGCAAACCCTCGCTGAAAGGAATTTACCTTCTACTCCCCCCCGCACAAAATATGGTCATGAATAGACCATATATACTGTATATTGCTGGAGAATGGTACTCTAGACTGGCAGTTATTAAGCATGGCCCCATATATGCCTCCGACCACACAATGGTTATTGCCTCCATAGAGCTGACCTCACAAAAGGTGAGAACTAATAATTGGCATTTCCCATCCTATCTTCTTGGCTCCCAGGACTTTAGGGAATATATGAAGGTACAATGGGAACTGTATACCTCTGCGAATCTGCCATCTGCTCCTTCCATTCAGGTGTTTTGGGATGCTGGGAAAGCATTCATGAGGGGAGCTATCACGGGATATGTTATCAGGTATAAAAAAAGTAAGCTTCAGAAGTAGGTAGAACTATGGAACCAAGTCAGAGAGCTGGAGCATCAGATGGTGAGAAAGAGGGGAGAGGAGATTTCCCAGCAGTTGGCAGCTAGCTGAGAAGCGCTGAACAAATCATTAATGGATGAGGTTCGAGCGCAATTGTTTTTTTGGAAGCATAAATTTTATGAGTGGGGTAACAAACCGGGACCCCTGCTGGTTAATCTGATTAAGGGGAGGAGAGGGTGTAAGAGGGTCAGTGAGGTTAAGGATGGGAAGGGAGTGCTACACAGGGACGCACAAGGTATCCTGCGTAGTTTTGCCGGGTTTTATCAGGAGTTATAAAGAGCAAATGGGGGAGATGTGAAGAACAAGATGAGCCAGTTCTTGCAAAAGACAGCAGTGCCCAAGATCTCGGAAGCTTGGAGGAACAGGATGGACAAGGAGATTTCAAGGGAAGAGATTGCCAGGGCCATTGCCTGCCTGAAATCGGGTAAAGCATGTGGGCCGGACGGTTTACCCACTGAATTCTATAAGGTGATGGGAAAGGAGGTGGTTGAACACCTTTGGACCCTTTTCAGGGAGATCGGGGGAGGCCCTGCCTCGTTCTATGGGTAAGGCGACTATCTGTGTTATTCCGAAACCGGGCAGGGACCAAAGGGACTGTGCCGCTTATAGACCCATATCTCTCCTCAATGCCGATGCAAAGATTTATGCTAAGATATTGGCCTCTAGACTAGATGAGCTTCTCCCGAACCTGATACATGTAGTCCAGATGGGATTTATTCGAGGTAGACACTCATACCACAGTGTAAGGAAGGTTTTAAATGTGATACAGAATGCATCAAAAGCAACAGGATCTACTGAGATTATTTCCCTAGACGCTGAAAAGGCCTTTGATAGTATTGAGTGGGAATATCTATTTGAGGTACTGGAGAGATATGGGTTTGGAAAGGAATTCAGAAGGATGGTACGGTCCCTGTATGCCTCTCCTTGGGCTTCGATTTTAGTGAATGGAGGTCTCTCAGAGTGGGTCTCCTTGCATAGGGGAACGAGGCAGGGGTGCCCACTGTCTCCCCTTCTCTTTGCTCTGGCAATTAGAAACATAGAATTTGACGGCAGATAAGGACCACTTGGCCCACCCAGTCTGCCCATTTTCCTACCTAACAGATAAGCTGCAGATCCTAGTTAACCAACAGCTTACTTCCTATTACCTCCCACTAGGACTGCCTTATGTCTGTCCCATGCATTCTTGAATTCCCCCACTTTTCTTGACTCCACAACCTCCTCAGGGAGGCTGTTCCATGCATCCACAACCCTCTCTGTGAAAAAATACTTCCTCACATTACCTCTGAGCCGTCCCCCCTCTATCTTCAAATTGTGCCCCCTTGTTCTTGCACATCTCTTTTTCTGAAAGATGCTACCCTCTTGGACTTTGTTGATTCCCTTGAGGTACTTGAAAGTTTCTATCATGTCCCCTCTCTCCCTTCTTTCCTCAAGGGTATACATATTAAGCTCCTTTAGTCTTTCTTCATTATGTCTTCTGGTGCAGACCCTGCACCATTTTGGTTGCCCTCCTCTGGACAGCCTCCACTCTGTCTATGTCTTTGCGGAGATGGGGTCTCCAGAACTGCACACAGTACTCCAGATGGGGTCTCACCAACTGTCTGTACAGAGGGATAACAACTTCCTGTTTTCTACTATTGATGCCTCTTCCTATGCATCCCAGTATCCCCCCAGCCTTCCTTACTGCCTTCTCACATTGCTTGCCCACCTTTAGGTCATCTGATATAATTACCCCCAGGTCCCTTTCCATTTTTACTGTTGTCAGTATCTCACCCCCATTGTGTACGCTGCCCCTGGGTATTTGTTTCCCATGTGCATTACCTTGCACTTCTTTGCATTGAATCTGAGCTGCCATACATTTGACCATTCCTTGAGCCCCTTGCTACTGCAATTAGACAGAACCCAGAGATTAAGGGAGTAGAGGGGAGGGAAGGGAGACAGCACAAGCTGTCCCTATACGTGGATGACATGATCCTGTACCTCAGAGATCCAAGGAGCTCTGTTCCAGCTTTACTGCGGGCAATAGCTGATTTCGCAGAATTCTCCGGGTATAAGATTAATACAGATAAATCAGAAATGCTACTGGTAGGGAGCTCTGGGCTGCAGATGGGGAGGGGTGAATGGGGCCTACAGGTGGTGGCCTCCTCATTTAAATATCTGGGAGTAGTGATTGGGAAGAGGGTGGAGGACCTATACTGGCTGAATTATACTCCTATGATTAAGGGGATGCTGGAGGAGATGAGAAGATGGCGTGCCCTGCCCCTTTCCTGGCTAGGGCGCATCAACTTAATTAAAATGAACATCCTCCCCCAAATTCTGTATTTATTCCAGATGCTACCAGTTGGCCTAAATAATAGAGATACAAAGACCCTGGAGAGAGGGTTTGGGGAGTTTCTGTGGAGGGGGAAGCGGGCGAGGATAGCCTTGAGGAGGTTGAAGACGTCCACTGAGAATGGAGGTTTGAATTTTCCAGACCTGAAGCATTATTTCCTGGTGGCCCAGATCAGGATTATTAAAGAATGGCTCAGTGAGGTGGATACGGCCAGCTGGCTGGAGTTAGAGGAGAAAGAGGTGGGAGGTCGGTTGACCGCCTATTTATCGGAAAGAGTTAGGAAGGGGTATGCTTCCCTGAGACATACTAGCCCCTTGGTCTGGGCGGTATTAGACAGCTGGGCCAGAATAAAAGCGGTCTTGGACTGCAGGGAACAGGAGACATTGTTGCTGCCCATTGCAAGGAACCCCTTTTTTAGACCTAGAATAGAGGACCAGAGCTTTCAGGAGTGGGAGAAGAAAGGGACGTGCTGCTTAGGAGATGTGTGCAGGAGGAGCATTATGCTGCCCTTTCAGGAGATTCAGGAGAGGCTAAGGATACCGGCAACCCATCTTTATAGATTTTTTCAGGTCAGGAATTTAATCAAGGAGGTGGACGGGCAGCGGGAAGGGAGCCCGAGGCTGGAACAGCTGGAGGGGTTAATTGGGGTGGCAAGGAGGAACCCATCTGGGATTTTAAGAAAGGCGGTACATCTCCTAAGACTAAGTCTTAAGAATTTGTTGGATCAGTCAAGACAACTATGGGAGAGGGACATGGGCCTTGCCATATCCCGGGATAACTGGGGACTAATACTGGGATCACATGTGGGGCTTCTGGCCTGCAATAAATACAAAGAAAACACATACAAATTTGTCCATAGACTCTATAGCCCTCCGGTGATGAGTCATAGGATGCACCCCGAAGTGTCTGAGATTTGTGGAAGGTGTGGAAAGCATAGGGGTACATATTTCCATTGTTTCTGGGACTGTCCCTCTTTGAAGGCATACTGGCTGGCGGTGGGGTGACAGCTGAGTACCACACAGGGAAGAGAGATCTCAACTACTCCCCTCAGCTTATTGTTCAGCATGGAGGAGGGGGATGGAGAAACATGGATGCCATATCAGAGGTGGATCAGAATATTATTGGCATAGGCTAGGCAGGTGATCCTTAACACCTGGGTATCAGGAGATCCCCCTACTGTAGCACAGTGGCGCTTGTTATCTATCCGAGCACTGGCATTGGAGCAAAGATCATATCAATTACAGGATCAGATAGATAAATTTACGAATCAATGGTTACACTTTGCGGGAACACTTTCAGTGGATGAGCTCATGATTCTGAATTCGGGATAGGATAGGAGCTAGTGGTAGAGAAGAGGCTGGGAAGTTTGAGGGGATGGCTCCAGCGGCCAGGGATGTTGATTGATGGGAGAAATTAAATGAGGGGAAGTATGTTAAATGATCTTGGTAGATCTGTAAATAGGTTAAATAATGTATTGAATTGAATGGTTTTTTTATCTTTTATTATTGTGATGTCCTCTATTTTTGGTATAATTTGTAAATTATGTGGGTACTTGTTTGCAGTTCTTTTTCTTTTTTTTTCTCTCTTTTGTGTGGGGCTTTTTTCGTAGAAATGAGATGGAACTATGAGACAGGCCATGGGCTTATCAGGATATATGGATTGTTTGAATGTATGATCTGTGATGCCTCTTTTAGGTGACTGTATGTTGTTTTATTATGTTGGAAAACTCAATAAAAAGAGTTAAACAAAAAGAGGTCTGTGGAGTATGGCTCTGGGGGCTTTGCTTAGATTTATGGTAACAGCATTGAAGATGTGGACATGTCTGGATGCCAGCTCACACCTTGAGTGCCCCCAGTTTTACAGAGGTAAAATTTAAGTGCTGCCCAGAAAGTGAGTCAAGCTCTTTTTCAACTAGGCCATTGAGATGATGTCATACTGGTGGTGGCAGTGTTGCATGTGCTAGCAGAGCAACAGAAACCAAAAGGGAGGACAACTCTGCAGGAAGGTTGATGAGGACAATTATTGCACCCAGGTGCAGAATAATAACTATTTCATGACCATGGTAGGGACTAGCTCTCGATGTGCAAGGCACAGTGAGAGGAATCATTTTTTGTAAATGAAAAAATCAAAACAAGCAGAAGAATTTCAGTGCCAGTGCCATCCTGGTGGCATTTTGTATCTCTACTCATGCTCACCCGTGGGCACCATGTTGGACACAGCCCTGGCCACATGGCAACCAATGAGCATGTCTCTATTGCTGCAAAGAAATCATACACTACCGACCATCACTGAAGGTGCTACCAAACTTATGTTGCACAAAAAAGAGCAAACAGAGAAACAACATACAGACTGCTGCTGGATTTATGTCAAAATGTATTCGGGGCAAACCTCCACTCTCTAAACACCCCTTCATAATACCTTACAGCTTCGGCATGTCTCTATGCATGCACGTCAGTGGGCACCATGTTGGGTACAGTGTCTGCCACACAGCAGCGATGTAAGGAGACAGAGTGGCCTAGCGCCATTTTTTTTAAGTCAAGTCATGCAAATTTGCTGACAAAGTTGCAACCTCACCATGATGTCACCTGACTTGGCCTGAAAAAGTGCTGTTTCTCCTGGAAAACTGAGTGTGAAGTTGCAAAATGGTGAAGTGGGCAATTTGTGAAGTTTTTTGCAAATGCGAATCTTGCAACTTTGCCAGTGAAGTAAAACTTTGCAAAACAACTTTAGAAACATAGAAACACAGAAGGTGACAGCAGATAAGGAATGTGAGGCCCACCTAGTCTGCTCCTTTTCCCTTCCTAATGCAATACCATAGACCCTAGTTGATCTGGGGCTTACCCTTTCTTCCATATTGCAAAAGTACTCTTATGTCTGTCCCATGCATTCTTGAATTCCCCTACCATTTTTGCCCCACCACCACCACCACCACAGAGAAGCTGTTCCAAGCATCCATTACTCTTTCTGTGAAAAGTACTTCCTCACATGCCCCTAATCCTACCCCACTCTAGCCTCATATCAAGCCCCCTTGTTCTCGTACACCTTCTTTTCTGAAAGATGCTACCCTCTTGCACCTTGTTTATACCCCTGAGGTACTTGAATATCTCTTTTATATCCCCCCCTCTCTCTCCTCTCCTCCAGGGTATAAATATTGAGGTCTCCCAGTCTCTCCTCATATGACTTTTGGTGCAGGTCCTGCACCCGCTTTGTTGCCCTTCTTTGAACTGCCTCCACGCTATGTCTATGTCCTTCCAGAGATGTGTCCTCCAGAACTGGACACAGTACTCCAGATGAGATCTCACTAGTGATCTGTACAGTGGCATACCCACCTCCTTTCTTCTGCTGGTGATACCACTCCCTATGCACCCTAGCATCCCGCTGGCTCTCCCCACAACCTTCTCACATTGTTTGGTTACCTTTAGGTCATTAGATATGATTACCCCAGGTCCCTTTCTTGACTAGCAGCCGTGAATACCTACTGTATCCCCCAACCTTGTACACCTCCCTTGGATTTCTGTGCCCCAAATACATGATTTTACACTTATAATGCAATAATAATAATAATGCTTTATTTCTTAAGTACAATTCTGGAAATAAAAGAGCTGTACATAAGTAAAAACATCATAAAACAAAATAATATAGCTTAGAATTAATATAACATAATTTAGATAAAACAGATTAAAATTAACAAAGATACCATAAATTACATACAGAATGCTTGCTTGAACAAGTACATTTTTAGGCCTGCTTTAAAGCTCTCCAGAGTCCCGCACTCTCTGATCTGATGAGGTAGAGAGTTCCACAGGGACGGGGCACTGAACATAAAAGGCCGGGCCCCAGATGTTTTCAACCGCACCCTGGGAACCTCTAACAACCCCTCATCAGTTGAAGAGAGAGGCTGCCAGGGCAATAGGGAGTCAGGAGCTCTTGCAGATAGATCAGACCCAGTCCCTGCAGGGCTTTGTAGGTCAGAAGCCCAACCTTGAAGGTGATCCACCACTGTACAGGCAGTCAGTGCAGTTTGAGCAGCACGGAAGTAATGTGATTTGAACAAAAAGTCCCAGTCAATAACCATGCCATAGCATTCTGCACCAGCTGCAAGTGGCGGATATCAACCCCCGGAAGCCCTGGGTAAAGGAAGTTGCAGTAGTCATTGCATTGAATCTACGTGGGACATTGTAATCATTTCAGCAGCTACAACTGTGACTCAAACAAAGGATTAGGACATCATGTGTAGACAGGCAAAAATTAACAACCAACATTAAGAAAAAATAATGAATATTAAAAATACTTCAAAAACAAGCAAAATTGTTTGTTAAAGTTACATTTTTGCAGTTTTTGCAGAGGTAGGCTGTCTAAAGCACAACTGTAAGGGTAAAATAGTTCAGTTGCTAGAGTGTTGGCCTACAAAGCAAAAGGTCAAAGGTTCAAATCCATGTGAATAGGATATCTTCCCCAGAAAATGCACAATTTGTATTCATGAAACACTTAAAAAGTAGGGTGAATTGTGATGAAGTTATTGTTTGCACATAATGACACCATAGCCAGAATTGTTAACACAAATGAGGTGGATGTTAAGTGGGAAATGTACCTAGACACAGCTGAAAAGCAAAGAAAGCAAGGGGCGAATGTATTCAGCTTGGATGAATGAAAAAACACCTACAACAGCAGCGAACAATAACTGTAAAAAAATTCTAACTAAATGTATGCAGCAATGAATCTTGAAAATTAAACAAATAAGGTACACCGTTTTGGTGATCCAAATAAGATAGTCCACTTCGGTGATCCACAAAAATAAAATCAGAAATACAAAATTCTTCATGAAATCAGATATAGACTGACATTGGAGGCTCAGGTGTCATCTGTAGTCCAGAATGGCTTTTACCATATTCACAACATCTCCTGGATTAAAGCTTTAATCCCACCAGAAGACCTGCCCTCACTGGTGCATACCTCTGTGACCTCCAGGCTTGACTACTGTAACGCTCTGTATCTGGGGATGACTGGAGGGATCCTACGAAGCCTGCAACTAGAAGGAAAACACAGCAGCCAGGTTACTGGCAGGCCTCCTGAAGTCATGTCACATGGTACCATTTATTTATTTATATGAATTTTGGTGAACGGGTTGGCCCGCTGAGACAATGGAGTCCCTTTTTCAGGGCAACCCAGAATTAGTTACATATAGCGGTGTACATTATATTACATCAAATACAAAGAGCATGTCCAGAGGAAAGCAATGGCATTAGTTACATACATTAGGTGGGATTACATAGGTATGCACTAAAGACTTGTTCAAAGCTTAGAAAGAAGTATGTCATACCAGTCCTGCGTGATCTGCACTGGTTGCCAGTGAAGTGGCAAATCTCTTTCAAGATCGATTTGCTGACCTATAAAGCCCTACACAGACTGGGCCTGGGTTATCTGAGTGAGATCCTGTCTCCTTACTACCCAGCTCACCCTCTCCACTCCTCCGAGGGAAAACTCCTAACAATTCCAAGGACCAGAAGTAAGACATTTTGATGACTGCACATTTGAGGTAGCTGGCCTGACCCTATGGAACTCACTTCCCAGGTCTCTGGGGGAGGTTCCTTCAGAGGAGGTCTTTAAGAGGGGGCCTAAAGACTCACCTATTTTAGACAAGTATTTGATATGATTTATTACCACTGGTCTTGGTATTTAATTTGTCCTGCCTGCTGAGTTTTGCACTGCTATGGTTATGCTGTTTGTATTTATTACAATCTGTTATGTTGTTTTGGCTAGTTATTATATTGTTATGATGTACAGTGCCCAGAGCCTCTGGGATTGGGTGCTAAATAAATAAAATTACTACCCATTACTACATATAAAGGCAGCTATAGCCCAGTGCTGATCGTGACAATGTAAAATCACAATAGATTAATGAGCTGGTCCTAGCAAGATACAGTGAATGAAAATTGATATTTTTAACATTTAGTGGATATAGCAAGCCATTTCTACCAGAGTTCATTAGAGAGTGAAGATATATACAAAAACAAATTCTGGTCAGAGCTGAAAGGGCTGCCAATGCATTGACCTCGTAAGAAATATTGAATTAATCTGTGCCTTGGATTGTTAGTTACTTGTGTTATTGTGATATAATAATCCCACACTTACATCACAATAATAGAACAAAAACCACTATGATCTTACACATCAAGCTGGTGCAGAAGCAGCTGTTGTCTCATGAGACGGAGACACACACACAGACATGCAAATACAGACAGTATACAAACACACACACAGTACAGTGTAAATACTGTACATGCATACTCACTCACAGACTTCTGTACACACACAGATGCCCACCATGTGGCCCTCCTGCAGCAGGGAGAAGACAACCAACCACTCTGAGGAGGCATGAGACCTGTGGGAGGCTCAGACCTCTTCCCTCCACTGGCCCTTGAGTGTCCAAGGCTCATTCCCAAACCTTGGTCATTGGCGGTGCAATCAGCATCGCTGCTGACACACCAACTGGATGGCCCTAGCAATCTAGTAAATCCAAGTCAAGGATGCAGGAGTCAAAGCAGATTTATTTTAAAAACATACATCTTTACGACAGCAGGGAAAATGTGTCAGCATGGCTCAGTTGGTGGCACATCCACCACTGGGCCAGAAGGTTGTAGGTTCTAGTCTTACACCAGGACTTAGACTCATATTATAAACACTGACACCTGAGCACAGTACAAGGGAAAACCTATAGTTATATATATGTACTTGTCCTTTGGATGAGATGTTAAGCTGACGTTATTTCTGCCCATCGATGGTCCTGTTTCGATGTGTGCCCAGGTAGAAGTAACAAAATAAAAGGCACTTTCCATAAGAATAGAGAAGTTCTCCCTGTGCCCTGGTCAGCATTCCCTTTCCTATAAAATAAATTCAAGAAATTATCCAAGGCTGTGTGCAGGTGTTGTGTGAAATGGATGCCACTACACATTTACATTCACTTCACTACCAGTATCTCTCTCATTGGGGCCTATGCATCATGATGTATGTTCTGTGCCTATATGGACCATACCACTGGCACACCCATATTCACTTTGGAGACCACGGAACAGTGGACCACATGTGCCATGCACCAACATGCATTCAGCACAGGCGGGGGGTGGGCGGAGCATGCAGATTCATGCAGGACTGCATGGAGCAGACACAGGGTGGGCTGTCAGAGCATAGTTACACCCTGTGACCCTCCTATATATGGACATCTGCACACCCTGCTGGTGCACAGTGTGAACCCATGAAAGTGAATACCATCACCTTGGAGGTGGCATTATGAGCAGGAGCTGAGGATAGCAGTAGAGGTGCACCACTGGCAGGACCAAATAAGGAGTCAGCCATCAATTGGATGGACCATGGTCAGCCACCAGATGGTGGCAGATATCAGGGAGCACTATGCCACACTATACGGTGCACAGTCCCTGAAGGCACCAGCAGAGACCAAGGCTAGGCTGTGTCTGGACTTCAAGGCTGGCATCAGTGCAGCCTACCAGGAGGCATGGACACTGGCTGCTAACAAGCATGAGTGTTGTGACCTCCAGTCAGCCATCACATGGAAACTGTTGGCTGACAAGTAATCACAAACAACCGCAGGCTGTGGGCCACTCACCAGTTGCATGGACATATGCTGATAGAGTGCATGATTGTGGATGCCCTGACACAGTCTTCCTTGCACAGGGAGGAGGAGGGCATGAAAACACTTCCAGGTGTGACATGTCCTGCACAGGCTTCCAGGGATGATTCAAAGTTATTAAACCACTCCAATTCTAAGAAGAGAGAGCAGGCAGAAATTGTGGTGCAGAGAGGTTTATTGCTCAGAAAGCTTGTGCTCCCTTAGTGCCTTGGACCAACAATCAGGCAAATTGTTGGGCCAAGGCACTAAGGGAACACAAGCTTTTTGAACAATAAACCTCTCTGCACCACAAGTTCTGCCTGCTCTCTTCTTAGACCTGGAGACTGGAGTGCTTCAATAACTTTGAGTTGTTCGAGTTTATACAGGGAGCAGCCTCCCATTTTGGAGCACCCTGATAAACACTGTGACACACCTGTTTCTTTTCTCTGAACAGGGTGCCAGGGAGCAGCATGGTCTGGCTTACCACCCCTGTATTGTATCTCACAGACCTCAGCCTGGAACTATAACCAGACACAGAAGCCACATGACAACCTGTGGATGGGTGTCAGGACCCCCAGACCAGCCCTAGCCAAAGAGAGCAAGCTAAACCAGGTAGCTGACACCAACCGCAGGATCACAGATGTTCAGTGGAATGTCCCACAGCAATGCCACATACATTAACACATGCCCTGTCTCTTTCTCCCCAGGCAGCTTACAAGAGGGGATTGCACTGGTGGAGGAAGATGGTGGCTCAGAGGACTAAGAGGAGGACAGGAGCTCAGCAATGGCCACACTGGAGGTGGAAAAGAATGTGGACAGCACCACTCATGGCATGCAGAAGCCTCCTGCACACAGGCATACAGCTCATCCTCAAGTCCCCCAGATACCCAAGTTGGAGCCCAGCACACAGGGCACTGTCACCTAGTGGTCAGGGGGACATGGGGGCATATACACACAGGCACAGTCAGCCAACACTGGCTGAAGCCTCTGGGCACATGTTGTCTGACAGACCACAGTGTCTGGTGCAGCCACAAGGGAGGCAGCAGGGGCACACAAAGGCATGGGGACATTTGGGACAAGGATCCCTCAGGTCTCTAAACCCAAGGTTTATGGCATGAGGAGATCTTCCACACCTACTTCCCTGAGGTATGGCAACTCAAACAGAAGAGGCTACAGGCTCAGCAGGGACACAGCAAACAGCTGCAGGAGCTCACCGTACTGTATTATACTGGTGGAGGCATACTGTAGATCACATCTGCAACATCCTCAAGCAAATCACTGACATCATTTTAGCCTGAACCCTTTACACAGCCATGGCTGCCAGTTTCCCCTGAGCAGGTCCCCCATCACACTACAACAGCCAGCAGTCCCATCGGAGTGGGCTCCCCCACACCCACACAACCAGTAATACCACTGGAGCAGGCCCCAAAGACACTTCCACAACTGGAGTCCCACTATATCAGACACCCTCTCAAACTGCCACAGTTGGTAGTCCAGTCAGAGTAGGAGGCCTACCATCTGATACCACCTGCCAGGATGTGGATAAAGGCACATGGGGCCAGTCAGGGTGAAAGGCACCCATGAAGACCTGCTATCTTGGCATGTGTTCCTCCACACATAAAGGACATCAATCCAGCAAGAGGTAGTAATGCATTAGCACACATTTGAAACCCCCAGTGCAGCACAAACACACATCTAACCCCCCCAGTAGTTCCTGGAGCTCTGTTTCCTGTGACGTCACCAGGCAACAAGCCACATGCTGCTGAGCAGGGAGCCAGAGAGTAGGATCTGCTGAAATGCTGAATTTTCCTTTTGAAAAGGTATGCCACCTATGTAGAGAAGCAGGTCTTTCCAGTTGATCTTGTGCAGCTTGCCTGGTCAACAAACCAGTACAGGTCTGCTTTATGTCCCCTAGGAGGAAAGCTGTAGGAGGAGCTAAATGAAAGGATGCCAAGGGGCCCTTTGGAAAGGTCTAAATCTGTGCTGGTAAGTCAAGAGGAAGAAAATACAGTGAGAAGACCAGAGGAGAGAGAAAGTTGAAGGTCAAGGAGTGAGGAAACAGAGAAAGAGAAAGACACAGAGATGGAACAAACTGATGGAACAAATCACAAAGCCATCGGAGACAGTAACCCACAGGCTGGGATTCCAAAGCTGTCAATTACACATGCAAAGCAAACAGAAATGTAAGAAGTTGGGAAAGAAAGAAAAACAAGACAAAGAGGGGCTGTGTCATAAATCAGGTGAAAGAGGCAAAGGTATGATGTTCCAAGTAACCATAAAGCTCTACAGAGAACTATGTACATTGCTCTGATGTTTTTGTCACTACTGATGGCAGCTAACTTTGGCAGTTTTTGGTGCATTTAGCATCACGATATATGGCACACAGTGTTTTTGTAAACTTTATGTAGTACGTGAAGTAGTACACTGAGCTACTCAGAACTTGAGGCTGGAGGCAGGCAAATACAAAAAAAGGAGTTAGATGCCTTGAGTTGTGCAACCAGAAGAAAAGAAAAAAGATGTTGCTGCGATATAGCATTTATAGCCAGTAGGTAATAATTAACTCTCCCCAAAACAGAACTTTAAAGCACCTTACTCTGGAGGCTTATTAAAAATTTAATCTAGACTTTGTATGGACTTTCAGAGGAACACTGAACGGAACTTCCCTTTCTTGTTTTTTTTTTTTTTTTTGTACTTTAATGCAATGTAAGCACCGGTAGTACGGTTAGCACTTTAAAATACTTTAATACTTAAAGCACTTTAAGCTTTCCAGGTGCTTTACCCTTGTGAACATTTTGAACATTGAATGAACATCGAATTATATATTATATGATGGCAGACTACATCTACCCGGTTCACTAAGGCCTAACAGATAGAGTAGATAATACATACTCATTTCTCAAGTACAGCTTGTGTTTTGTTTTTTGTTTTTTTTACACACACAATTGGGGGTCTGTAAACTGAGGAAGGTATATGGGACATAAAGGGATGTACAGATTTACAAACACCATAGGACAAATGCCTTGACTAATGTAATTAAGAAATCAAGCAACTAAATAGTTAAGTGATTAAGCAGATAAGTAGATAAGCAGCTAAGCAATTAAATAATTAGGCTAGCACTCTGAGCATCATTATACCAACAGGTATTCTTATACTAATTAGCAGCATCAATGGCATTATCAAAGATCTAGATTACACTTATTAAGCCTTTTACTAAGGCAGGGCTATCAGAGGATTGTTTTGAGCACCCTGTGTGTAGAGTTTGAGTACCCCTGCAACAGATAGTTTAAACATCACAAAGCACAATAAAACACTACACAGGTGCAAGTCAAATTGTTTTTTTCTTTTTGGGGGGGAGTTTAAGGTAATTTAGCTAGGTAATCTGAGCTGTGGTGAAAATGGGTATAGACAAGCATGTCCTGCACTTTAAATTAATTAAATATTCAATAAGTAGTAAAGCACCTTAGAGACAAAAAGATAAAAAAGGCACAAGGGTACAAGGGATACATATTCAGCTGAGGAAGTTTGTAGAAACAATGAAGACATAAGGCATTAGGTGCTGGGTGCTAGAGAACACTTTTTTCCAGCTAAGTTAATTGATGCAGAATAAAAGATAACTTTTTTATACATTTTGCATACCTGATAGAATTAGTTAGAGCATAATTTATTCATTATTTATGAATTGACAGATAGAAATCAATATTATATGGACAAAAAATGTTAAATCTGTATGTGCTGTACTTGACTTCATGGACTAAAAGGGGCCAAAAGAAGAAACAAAAAACAACATTATATAAATATTATAAGAGAAGGTGAAAAATGAAAAGCTATCTGCAGTTGCTCCCCCCGACAAAATTGGTTCAGAATTTGCCCAATTATGGGCAAATAATGCTAGTAAAAATATGAAGTGGCAAAATGTGGAGTGAACAAACTGAAGAGTCCCAAAACAAGCAAGATTATAAATTACAGGAACAGACAGAAATAAGTAAAAAGGAGAAGGCACAAAAAGTACTTAAAAATATAAAAAGGGGAACAAACATATGATAAAAGAGCAAGCAGCCATAACCACAACTACAATCACAACTTTTACTCCAATGGACAAAAAAAAATCTGGATATCAGGCAATTTTTAGAAAAAAAAACAAGGTAATCATGAAACTCAAGAGAACATGAGACAAGACCAACAGGCTAGGGTAGGAGAGGAATGGATAGGGATGGGGAACATAACTGAACTAATGAAGGCAGAAGAAGAGAATAAGAAAGATTATATGTGGGTATTACATTAAAAACTCTCAGTAAAACAGTAGGAGACATGAGGAACATATTACAAGATTCAATTACTATAAATAAGGATTTGAACAAGACTGTGGTAGGACAGAAAGAGGGAGGAAAATGAAATCTCTGATAATAACCAGGAGATCAAAGTAGGGACATCGCAAAAGGAAGAACACATAAACAGTAATATCAATAATATAAGTAGTTTCACAGATAGGGAATTTAATTATAACCAAACAATGAGCCCAGAAGCATTAGGAGATGAATCATTCTATATGACAGACAATATTACAAAGAATATGGCAAGAGCAATGCGGGACCCTTACCAGGCTAACATTATGATACTTGAGCAAATTACAAATGTTAAACAAGAAATATCATTTATTAAAGGCATTTGCTTGGAAAATAGGCTACTACTAGAGAATTATAAAAAGAAGAAGAAGTGGGAAGAAGAAGAGAGTGAGAAAAAAGGACAGGAAAAAATAACAAATACAAAACTGGAAGAATAAATGGGAAAGAAAGACAAAAACTATAAAAAAGCACATAATTAGTAACATTAAGTGATGAGGAAAGTGATAACAAAGAGGAAAATAAATAGGGCGATACAGGAGAAGAAGGAGATGAGGAAATTAGAACAGGCACAGAATTGGAAGTTGAATCTTAATCTGAGCTAATAATGCTACCAAGGGAAAATATCAGCAGAATAGTATAGTAGAGATGCTTAGGGCAAAACACCTCATTTTATGGGAAAAAGACGAAGCCCAAAGTAAAAAGGAACAAAAAAGGAAAAACAACAAAATCAGAATAAAACTAAAACTAAAAAAGAAATGGAGAAAATAAGGGGAATAAGGGAAAGAATAAAAAGATGAAAAACATAGATCTAGATCAAGTTAAAGAAAATGATAGACGATTAAGTCAAGACATAGAAAAAGGAAAAGCACAGGGAGGAAAAAAGGAATAAAATAAGAGCAAAGTGAAAAAGAAAGTGTAGGATGTAAAACAAATTCTAAAGAAGACATAAATGTGAATAAAGACAAAATAGATGTAGCAGTACGTAAAGTACACTTAATTACTGAAGAAAAAAAGACAGAAAGAAATAGGGACATAAAAACTAAAAAAGAAGGATGTGGGGAATATAACGCCCAACAAACAGGGATAACTAATGATAATTTTCATAACTTTTTGAAAAGACAAAGGGCTATGTACTTCCATTATATAAAGTAGGGATATTACCAAATGAAGATGAAGAGAATTTAAAAAACATGTTGAAGAAAGTGCTAGCCTTAGCAATAGTGGAAAACATCAATATTACACAATACATCAGTGTATGCAGACCGATAGATAATATGGAATTAGTCTTATAGGTATCTGATCAATTCTTTATATTGAAAGCCTTAGAGAATGGGTCATAAAAAATTAGAAATATGGGTATAGAAGTAGGTAGTGTTACTTGTATGAAACTAATATTCCTGGGATATTATATATCGGAAATAGACTCTAAAGAACAAAAAACAGATAGGACACTATCTATATTTGGAATGGCGCAGATACCAAATTAAACAAAACAAAATCTGAAAGCAAAGATAAGTGAATTATTACAGAATATAATGAAGTTGAAAGATTTAAGTAGCACTGTTAGTAAAATGATCAGGTGGGACAAAGGCAGACAAATAACAATGTGGGTAAATAAAAAGCAAATGTATGAAGAGATATTAAAAAATCAATAGTATGAGATCAGCAAGGGATACACATTATAGAGAATACCCCAATAAAAGAAAAGAGTATAAATATTGAAAACTCAGAAACACGGATAAGCTGGATACAGACTACTAATATATTTTCACCTCTGAAGAATCTGAATGAAGACTGACATAAAGGTACAAAGGGGATCAAAGAAAAAGGAAATATGGGGTAGAGAAGGAAACACAAGAATTAAATAGTAACAACAAAGTTTTAACCTGGAATGTATCAGGTATTAAAAATAAAATATGTGATCTGGAATTCATAGAATGTATAAATAGAGTTGATCGAATATGTTTACAACAGACCTCGTCAATGGAAAATATAAGTATGAATGGATAGACCTCGTGTCATAAAGTAGCTAGTAAAAATTAAAAATATGGGAGGAATCAGGGTGGAATATTACCTTGAAAAACAAAAAAGGAGTTAGAACCAAGGAAATAGAAATTAAAGATGAAAATATAGTGGGAGTGACAATATGGCATGGAGAACATGAGACAGTGCTCTTGAATATATATTTTCCACCAAAATCAAGAAAATTGATAGAAAAAAATATTAGAAGGTTTGCAACAATTTATAGAAGAAGAGATAAACTCAAACCCACAATGCAAAATAATAATTGTAGGAGATTTTAATGCAAGGGCAGGACTATATTTGAAGCCACCAGAAGAAATAGAAGAAATAATAAAGGATAATAAAAGTTTACGACATTATAGAAAATCAGAAGATGAAAAAAATAGTGAAAGAGGGACACATGTATACAAAATAATGACAGACTGGAATTTTTTACTCTTAAATGGAAGATTAGAAGATGCTTATAACGGAAAATATATATACATAGGAAATAATGGAGCATCAACAATAGATTTGGCATGGGTATCATATAATATGACAGCAATGTGTAAAAATAATAAAATTGAAGCAAAGGCAGAAAGTGCTCATGCACCAGTAGAAGTAAGAATTGAAATAAATAAAAAAATTAAAAAGGAAATGATAAATAAAAATGAGAGGATTAGTAGAAAAATCAATTCCATACAATCAGATGCCATAAATAATAAACACTTTTTAGAAAGTTTGCAGATATATGGCATAACAGGTGACATTATAAATATTACCGAAAGCAAAAATGAATAAGACTGGTTAATAAAGATGGAAAATATCCTTAACAGGATAGTTAATATTATAAACATAGAACAGATTTGATTCACAATGAAAGGATCTTGCTGGTATGACAACTATTGTAAGTCAGCCAAAAGGAAGTTGAATAAGTAATTAAGAACGACAAGACTGAATCCTAATAAAGAAAACAGGAAAGCACTTAATGAAGCAAGAAAGCTACTGTATACAATAATATCATAAAAGAGAAAAAAAAGAAAAGTACAGGGACAAAGTATGGAGGGAATTTCAACAAACTGTGTGGGAGAAAGATAAATTCTGGAGAATGATCTCAAAAGGGATAAATAACTATACAGAAGAAATAAAGAATTATATAGAGCCAAACATCTGGGTACAATATTATAAAACTTTATTAAGTGAAAATAATTCAACAAATAGCCCACAAATAATTAAATGGACACGACTGGAAAACAGAATAACTTAAGAGGAAATAGAAAAATCTATAAAGACATTTCCAAACAGAAAGGCACCCGGCCCTGATGAGGTGCCAATGGATGTATTTAAGAATGGGACAGAAATCTGGTCAAAATGTTTATTGAATATATATAAATATGTAGCTGAAATTGGAGAAATGCCAAAATCATGGCTAGAAAATATTATAATTCCAATTAACAAGAAAGAAGAAAGAAATAACCCGAGCTGCTATAGACTGATTAGCCTGCTAGACAACACTAAAAAAATATTTACTAGAATCATTAATAATGGGATTCTGGATTGGGAAAGGGAAAACAAAATCATAGATGAAACACAGCCGTGATTTATTCCATCACAGACCACAAATGACCAGTGCTCCACCCTTGCACACATGGGGCTAGATATTCAAAGGGGTTGCACCTGGCGCAACTGAATTGCACTGGCGCAACCCCTGCAATGCACCCCAGTGCGATATTGAAAAGGGGGCTTGCACAGCGCAAGTCCTGATGTGCTGGGGTGCACTGGTAATGTATGCAGTGCATCTGAAGGGGGTGTGCCCATGCATATGCGACACATCCTGATATTCAGCCCGGGTTGTATGGTTCATCTGCTGGCACAACCCCTAGATACGCTGCATACTGGGGCTCAAAGTTGAGCCAGAAAAAAAGGGCTCAAATGCTGGCCACCCAGAGGTGGGTTGCTGTATTGCAGGGTGCAACACATCAACCGCCAGCTGTGGGTGGCCACCCTCCCACCCAGAACACCGTCTCTGGTAGTCCAGTGGTACCACCCTCCCTTCCTCCCGTTATCCAATCGCGGGTAACATTACACAAACACAGTCCCTGGATGTCTAGTGGTACCCCCTATAACTACTAGTAACAGATCCAGCAGACATGAGTTCCTGCTTACAGCTCTGGTTACTTGGTGTTGCAATCTGCCATGTTTACAGCAAGCTAGTGTGGTTGGAGGGGAGTGATGTTTTCACTGTAAACATTAAAACTAATGGGCAATCTGCGCCATGGCACAATGGAACTGTTACGTAGTGATGGTATCACAACAGTTCATACTAAGGGAGCCAGGTATATCTACGCACTGAAAATGTGTATATGCAGTTAGAGGGCTATTGGGAGGTCCACTCCACTAGGCCCGCTCATCCATAAACCCCACCATCTCACTATAGAACACTTAGTACAGTACATGGCAGATGATAATAACTGAGGGTTAACTGTAATGTATCATTATTCCATGGGTAGGGAGCACAGACAGTGACAGAATATATATATAGTTGAGCAGGTTCCAGCAGGTGTCCATCCCCATCCCACTGGCACAACTACCCCAGTATCAAGAATACTCATGGCAGATCTCTGATCATGTAGCAGGATAAGTGGTCTGGACATGGGAGCATCCATCTACTGATGCATTGTTTGTGCCACCATATTGTCCAACTTTCAGGACAGAGCTAGAAATGCAAGTAGGCCTTCATGGTTGATTGATGCACAGGCAAGATAGATATAGATGAGAGATGTCCCTGCCTCGTTGATGTAGCCTGTCCGTCACTGGTGCAGATAGCTGATACTTTGTTTAGAGTTGGTGGCTGATATCTGGGAATAGTAATACAGTGCTGGACTTGAGTTGTATTAGCCCCTGACATTGTGGTGCTGTGAGCATCCACTCCATGTCTGGGAATCAAATGTATTTGATGAGGAAGTGGTGGGGATGGGTCCCCTGCATTAGGTGTCATCCCAGTCCAGTAGGCACATTCTACCTCCATAGTGGTGCCTTCATCTCCCAGACCCAGCATTACAACTAGGCATGGCTCAAGTCCTTTAGCTGGGTCCCTGCCTGTATTGCCCTTCCCTAACACTATTATGTGCATGTTGCAGCACTGTAGCCTGTTTTCTTGGTCATCCAGTCATTCTGATAATTCCTCCACAATATTCGTAAGGGGATTCCACTTTCTGCTGTGATCTGATGGTGTGTCCTCCAGTAAACTGCTGTGATGCTCAGCTTCATCAAGTTACATGTAGTACAATGTCGCAGGGATCATAAGGCCATCCACCAAGTTTGAATATATGGCCACACTGAGTTGTTCTGCTGTCGAAGCAGGACCACAGTTCTATTTGCAGGTTCGTGATCAGTAATTCAGTCAATGCTGTTGGCTGCAACATTGCACCAGTCACTGTATCTGGTGTTCCCCTTATGGAGCAAGAGTGCATAGGGCCTTCAGCCAAGCCATATACAGACCTTGAAGTGAAGTAGTGTCCTTGGTGTTTCATTTAGTTTAGTCAGCTTCTTCTGGGTTACTATTTTTGCCATTAGGATCCTATCAGCTAAGGTAGTACTAGATGGTCACAGATATGTGAATGAATCCATTCACATATTTGTGACTGTCTACTACAGTATGCCCTGTAAGCCCATTGGTTCACACTGTGGACCACTGGGCTTACAGCACATACTGTAAGCTGTCATTCAGCGGGCATTTGGGTGGTATGCAGGCAGCAGCTGCCCATGGATGACAAGAGGGAATTGGGTGGGCAGGGGGTCCTGTGTGGGTGGGAGGGAGGGGTGCCACTGGACCACCAGGGATTGCAATGTTCCATTTCACTGGCAATCAGGGCTACAGGGAGGAAGGGGGGGAGTACCACTAGACTACCAGGGCTTGTGTATTATGTCAGTTTACCTACAATCGCAGCTATGGGGTGGGGTGCCCCAGGACTCCCTCAGTCCCCACCACCTGCTGTGCAGGGCACAAGGTGCATTTCACTGGGCTGCCCTGCTCAGCTCATGCAAATAGGGCCATAATGACATGCAAATTGCCCCATTTGCACCTTGCATACATTATGGCCCCATTTGCATGTCTAAGTCTGAATATCTCGGACTATGTGCCCAGCACAACTACAGTTGTGCTGGAGCATTCCTAGTCCTCCCTGTCTGGGGAATGTGCCAGAGCATTGTATATGCACCATGCACATTCTGTGCTATATTCAATGGTGATGTGCCATGGCACATCACCATTGAATATCCCACCTGTCTGGCCCCGGCACATCTCGGTTGTACTGCACCTCCCCTTGCGCCATTGCCTGGCGTAGTCTGAATATCTAGCCCATAATGCATAAATACAATAAGATAAAGAGCAAAAACTGTTCTGTATTTTTGCAGATCTTAAATCTGCCTTTGATAGAGTAAATAGGCATAAACTATGGATAATACTTTAAACATATAAACCAGAAGAGATACTAATTAATATTATAATGTCATTATATCAAAATAACATGACAAGTGTAAGATACAACAGAGACAGAAGCAAAAGTAATACATTTAACATGAACAGAAGAGTGAAACAAGGCTGTGTACGTTCCCCAATATTATTTAACTTTTTCATTAATTGGATACTTGGGAAGTTATATAACCCAAAATGTCATATGCCAAAAATAGGAAATAGGTGCTGCCTGTACCTAGCCTATGTGGATGATTTTGTCCTAATATCAACCAGCTTCCTAGGTGTAACAAGTTTTAAATTCCTCCAAAAAGAGTTCGAAAATATGGATTTAGAAATAAATTATGAGAAAACAAAACTGATGCCATGTGGCAATATAAACAAAAAGGTAATAGGAAAATATATTATAAGAAATACACTGTAACAACAAAAAACTGGAGACAGTAACACAATATTGCTATTTAGGAATACAGTTTACTAACAATTTGAAATGGGGAAAACGAAAGAAATGGAGATGAAGGTTAAGAGATTTTCTGCTGCAGTAAGGGGCTTTATTAATAAAATAGGGGGATGATCAATAAAAGGCTGTGTAAAACTAATAAATACAGAAATGAAGAACCAAGCACTAGATAGAGCAGAAATATGGGGGTGGGAATTAAGAGATTGCTTAGAACCACTGATGAACACCTATTACAAGTATATTCTGGGGCAACCAAAAAGTGCTCCAACTTCATTAATAAGGATGGAAATTGGACAATTACCCGTTCAATGCAACATAGAGCAAAGAATGACAAAATACTGGTTGAAGGCATACACTGTGGAAGAGACCAGGCTTCCACATAAATGCATCAAGGAAGCAATTAGGTATAATAATCAGCTGGGAACATTCCCAAGTATGCAAGTAATTGATAAAATGATAAAGCCACATGGCTTGTTAAACTGTATTGTAGATATCCATACACAGCCATTAAATGAAGTACACATTAAAATAAAAGAAAGGATAAGGGATTTCTACATGCAGAAGGACATGGGGTTGAGCAAACAATATAAGATAATTAATGGTTATCAGTTAATAAAAGGAATTTTGGATTTAAGTGGTATTTAAATATTATAAAAGATCCAAAAAGAAGGAAAATACTGGTAAAATACCACTTTGAATACTATGAAAGTGAAAGAATGAAAGCATTCCTTGGACATGAAGGGGAGAGCAACTGCAGATGCCAAAGGGGGAAGATGATATAACTCATTTATTAATATTATGCCCATCATACAATAAGATAAGGGACAGGATACTGGGAGATATATTAGCCACTCATGAAATAGAACCAAAACAGTTGGCTACGAGTCTCTTGAGGTCAAGCTCAGCACATATATTAGAGAAAGTAATCTCATTTTTTAAAATTGTGGAGCAAAAAAAAACATCACATCATTGAAAAAACAGACAAGAAATCAGGCGAACAAGACAATTAAGTGGAAAAATATGTTTTTAACTATTTAAATACAGTATTTATTCTCATTTATTTTTTCTATAACATACAAATTAGTATTTGAGTATAGAATATGTTTGTTCATACATTTGAATGACTGATTTTAAGTGATAATTTGTGATGTCAACACTGTAAAGACATAAACTGTCGATCAATAAATTGTTAAAATAAAAAATACCCCCAGTACATGACAAGCACACCTAAACACCCCAGCACAGCACAGCACAAGCACATGTCTGAACCCCCTATTACAGCACAAGTGCACATCTGTATCCCTCCACACAGCACAAGTACTGCATCTACAAGGCACTGAGCATGGGTCATCATCACTGTGCCACACCCACACCCATCGCCAATGTCCCCCAGCCAAACAAGCACTCCCTATCCACTGAACATCCCCAGCACAAGGCCATTTTGCACCACATGTCCAGACAGTGTCTCCAAACCGAAGCCAAGCAGGGTCTCACCTCCCTGATTGCCCAATGGGCATCCACATGCCCATCACATGGCATTGGTATAACCCTCCATACAGCTATGTTATGCATGAACACCATGCACACCTTTCAAATGGTGAGTATCATTGTGCCACCAGTCATGTGAAGATATTGGAACCTCATCTTCAGGAGGCCTAGTGTTCTCTCCACTATGGACCTGTGTGCCTCATTGCATGCCTCCTTGCCTTGCACTGTGCCACTAGGCATGGGGTCATTGGGTATGGCCATAATGGACAGACACTGTCACCTGTGTGGAACGAAATGACAGTACAGATTGGCTGCATGGCATGCACAGTTCTGCCAGCTGTGAAGTAGAACTGCACCCATCAATCAGAATTCTGTCCCTGCCCTCATGTGCCCTGAGCAGGGTGCTGAGCCTGGAGCTGTCACATATATGTAGGCTTCATGGTATGATCAGGGGTATTTTACACACACATTCATGACACTTGCCGAATCACACACCACCTGGTAGTTAATGCTGCAGAACTCCTTGTGTTCGTTGTATGGCTCTTCATCCACAGGACTGACATGCATACAGTTAATGGTCAACAATATATTGGGCATGCCATACATGGCATAGAATGCCTCATTAGTGAACTGTGCATCATGCTGTGTGGTCAGGAATGAGATGTGCTCATACACACGCAAGAGCTGGACATCAGTGGCCTGGTACAATACTCTGGACATGGACAACTGACTGACACTGTTGACTGATGTTCTCTGGAAGGGCCCTGTGGCATAGTACAAAAATGCACACAGCACCTCCATCTCCACCAACATTATCTGTGACAGCCAAGGGCTGGAAGTGCTGGAACTGCAGACAGAAAGGAGGGTAATCACCCAGCTGAAGCCTTGAGGTGTGTGAGTGTGTGTGTGTATAGACAAACAGACAGATAGATAGATAGATAGATAGATAGATAGACAGACAGACAGACAGACAGACAGACAGATAGAGTTCTTCAAATTTATAGTAAGTAGTTTGGGGAACCTAGCTTAGGAAATTAATCTTGGGAGTAAGCAGTTTAAGAAATCCCTGTGAATTAGGTGTGTTATTGGGGGGTGGAGCTGCCAGATGTTCTGTGGGGCCAGGCAATGGGGGGACACCAGGAAGGGGAGATAAAAGGAGTAACACCCAGCATGTCCCATCAAACCTGTGTCCCACTGTATAAGTGGGACAGCATAGAAGTGGAGCGTCTGCCTTAGGAATTGCTACAGAGCATCTGCAGATAGTTCATAGTCCATAGGAGACTCTGTAGGGGGGACACCACACCAAGGCAAGGAGGTAACACATTACTGTTTACAGTGTACAACCAGCAACAGGGAAGGTACCTGCAGGTTGTAGGCATACCATAAGTGGGAAAGTAGCTGTAGACACCGAGGATAAGGTAAGTTCAGGTATGAGGATTAGAGAAGGGAAAATAAGTGAAACTCTTGCAAGGGTAGGGTAACAAATAAGTCTCAGGCAAGTGAAAGGGTAGGGTAGAAAATAAAGTTCAGACAAGTGGGTAAACAGTAGTAGACACCACGGCAAGTTAGGTACAGGTAGGTGGGTTAGAAAAGAGAAAATAAGAGACACTCTATCTTAGGTAGGGTAGCAAATAGGTTTCAGGCAAGCAAAAGGGAGAGGAAGAACTACAACAGACGTAGAATGGAGGCAGTAGGGTACAGAGAAATTTCAATAGACACTAAGTAAAGGCAGGAAAGATCATGAAAGTGGTGTAGTGCAATGGGTGTGGGATGCAGTGTTTTGAAGCACCTTAAGGAGACTGAGGTGTTGCCTCATTCATTCTCACCTCTTGAAATGAGTATAGAGGCTTATTGGGCTCTGGGCCAAACTGACAAGGATGCAGAGGACCTTTTTCCTCTCCCAGAGACCACCAAGTTTTCCACCACTCCTTCAGAGTAACGTCTAGAAAGAGGCATAGTGCTTGGACCTTAGTGGGCTTCAGGAGAGTGGGGGTGACCAGAAGAGTGCACGCTCATCAGCTGTGCCACTGCATAATTTCTTCAACATACTGGTGGGACAGGGCAGCCGAGAGTAGGCACACTTAACAGTGTGAAAGGAGGAAATGGGGATCCTCAGAAGGCTAGTCCCCATGGACAGAGGAAAAGGCCCCCAGCCAAGGAAGAAGCAGCAGGTGGGGGGTTCTAATGTTAGTAGGTTTGAGTTTGAAATGGAGGGAGAAAGGGAGGGGGAGGTGAAGTGCTTGAGAGGTGCTTTGGCATGGAATGATGGATAGTGCATCCAGAGGATCATTAAGGCAGCAGGAGCTGTGAGGGAGCTAGTCATCATAGCCCACCTGGGGACAAATGAACTGGCAAGGGACACAGTAGGGGTGGTGCAGCAGAATTTCAGGGAACTTTATAAGGGCCTCAAGCAGGTGGCATGCACAGTGGCTTTTTCCAAGGTGTTACCTGTGTACAACCAGGGAGAGGAAAGTGTACTCTTCACCAGGGAACTTAACAATTGTCTGAAGGCGTGGTGCGTGGAAGAGGACTTTGGCTACATTGGGGAATGGGAGCCAACCTGGGAGGATATTTATTTATTTATTTCATCATTCAGAAAACACCTTTGAGCATAAGTGCTCATTTTCAAAGGCTCCCTATCTGAGACAAGAAGAAGATACACAAAACAGTGATCTATAATCGTTACAGTTAACAATACAGTACCAGCAGCTCAAGTGGAACATAGTCAACAGAACATAATAAGAAGATTTGAGTATAAACAGTTACTAGCAAACAGCAGCTCCAGGGGAGTGTAATCAGCAGTAAGCACCAGAAGTCTTAGGTTCCTACTTGAACAATATATATTTCATATGCAATTGAGGAGATACATTGTAACCAAGGAGACCAAATTAGCAGTAATATGAGCATTTGGAACTTGGTAGTCGTTAGTGGAAGGTATAGTTGCTACTTGGATGAGCATTTAAACTAGCTGGGGGAGCTGTAAAACCAAAGAAGGCAACAACTGCCCCCCAGATTTTGTAGCATTAGGAAGGAGGCCCCTAGGGGAGTAAACTCCTGTAGGGCAGGGGTGCAAGACAACGGGGTTGGAACACGACAGAGGAAAAGGGTGTAAAAATTACACAAGCAATTATAAAAGAGTAAAGGAGACAGGAAAGGGACAAGGTAAAAAGGGAAGATGGGGGTTAGGTGGAGCTTCATGGGACAGCACAAGCAGGAAGTGGAAGGAAAGCAAGGAAGCATTTATTGTGGATTTTGATCACCATGGCCTGTAAAGCTACTATGTGACATTGGTTTAAAGCCACCCTGCCAACAGTACAGAACTGGTGACAGTAAATCAGGTGCATCAGATGGAAAAAGTAACATAGTCTGAATGAGAAACAGCCTTTATTTCTCACAAAATGGCAGTAGATGACACATTTATACCATAATTATCTAAGGTGTTCATATGGAACTCTTCCTCCTCTATGGTTCACTAAAAAGCAAAAAAGTGAAGTACACATCTATCAAAAAATTAATGTGGGAACATTATACATATAGTTAATGGTTATTCCATAGTGGAATTGGTGCCATTTATCTTGCCTTACCTCTCCCCCACGTAGTACTCCTTTATCTCAATCCAGTTCTTTATTCCCAACCTGTAAAATCTCTCGGTCCATTAAGAAGCACATGCTTTGGAAAATGAAAATTATATAATGGAATAATAGAAGTAATGTTGAAAAGTAAAGGGTTTCATATGCAGTTGGTTATCTAGACTTAGACTCTATAATTTAATAACTATTGATAAGTATTAATAGATAACAGAATACCTCCTGTATTTCCACAAGCCATATAAACCTAGTAGATTAATGTCACATACATTTTCCTATATTGATATCTGTTTCAAGGAAAATAACCAGTGTTGTACCTTCATGGAATGGAATTCCGCTCCAGCTAGGCTTCATATGCTGTACTGTATAATAATGAAAAAATGAATTAAAGAAACTTAAAGAAAAAAAAGGGAAGCAGGCACGGAGGGAGTAAGGTATGGAAAGCCATGTGTGCCAATCTAAGGAGTCTGGCTAATAAAATTCTGGATCTAGAGACCCTCATGACAGAGGCTAGCCTGGATTTGGTGGCCATAATTTTACTTTATTTATTTAACATTTGTAAACCGGGTAACACCAAAGGGCATTAAACACCCATTTTCATGGGAAACCCAAGAAATACAATACAAATTCAGAACAGTACATAATACATCATGGGTTATTAAATGAACATTGAGAAAGATTCAGGTGGTATATTTTTAAATGTTTCTTGAAAATGTACAAAGAATCACGAGAAAACAATGAATCAAGCAATGCATTCCACAACTTAATAACACAAGACAAGAAAAATCTTTGTCCTAAGGATGTTTTACAAAATACAGTTCTAGTGAGCTGTTGATTAGGACATTCACAAACACTAGACATGAAAGAAAAATGAACTTCAGAATTATGAAACCTTTTGAATGCCATAAGACTGGAATAGTTAACCCTTTGTTCAAAGGAGAGCCACTTCAGTTTGTTAAATAAGGAAAGATGATAAGCTGAATGGTGGGCAGAGCTAGTAAAATGACAAACTGCATGACAGAGAACTTTTACTCACTGAAGATCAGTTAAAGAAGCTAATGAATATATATCGGGAGGCCATAATCAATGACAGATAATAGTAGTGATTCAGCAAAGACATTCCTGGAATGAATAGATAAGCAATTTTTTTTAATTGGTACAATTGCCCCAGCCAAAATGTACATTTTTAACCACAAAATCAGTGGTGATCATGACATGATAGAGACTGACCCAAAATAATCCTAAGTAGTGAAAATTTGTAACTTATTTAATTTGACCACCATCAAGGTCACTTAAAGAAAAAGCAGACGCAAATTGTTTCAACTTTTGCTGAGGTCCAAAACCCAAAAATTTACCCTTTGTAGTGTTGAGTAGCATTCCATTAGCTAGTAACTATGATGGGACATTATCAAAGTCCCTTTGAAGGTGAAAACCAATGTCAGTAGGGTTACGACTAGTCTAGATAAAACAATGTATATGGTGATACAAGTGTCCTTGTCCTGAATTACAGAGGACAAGGAGTTTAAAATAAATATGAAAAAGTATGGGGAACAGGATAGATCACTGTGGAATACCCATATTAATGTCAACCAAAGGAGAATATGTGGAACCAAGGTTAACAGACTTTTTTTTTGTCAGATACATAATGCTGAAACCAGCAAACAGAAGAAATGAAAATCTGAGCTTCCTAAGTCTTGTGAACAGGTGACAGATTAACAAGATCAAATGCCTTAGAAAAATCAAGAAATAAATATCCTACTAGGCCACCTCTGCCCAAGGTCCGCTGTAAATCTTAGTGACCTCAAGTGTTGCTGTAAAGGTACTGCAATTCTCTCCAAAAGCCATGGTGAAGCGGCGTTATTAAATTCCTTGCAGTCAAGTATTCCTTTACTTGGAAAAAATAAATTCTGTCAAGGACCTTAGACAGAGGGGCATGGAGGAAGCTAGAATGATAATTCTTTGTTAAGGTACAAGCTCCAGATTTGTAGATAGGCACAACAGTAACTTTCTTCCTAGACTACAGAACCTCAGAAAAAGTCTTTTTTTTTTTACTTTTCCCTTGGCCTCAGCCTTCTTCCCAAGTATTCAGCTGGGTCCTGACATACTTGGATCCCGGTGTCATAATGTGCAATGGCAAGGATTTTTTTCTCCCCTTTTTCCTTGTGAGGTCCCAACCCCTACAGGGCACCGGTGTGAAGGACATTCATTCAGACTGAAGAAATGCTGACATACATTGTAGTCAAGTGCCTAACAGCACCCTCCCCTTCCTGACTTGTGAGAGCCATGTTCGCCCCACCGCCTGTGCTTCCACCAGTGGCAGGACAATAGATGCTAATGCCATCCAGAGTGTCTCTCCCCCCAGAGGAGGAGAGCATTCACTGGAATGCTCTATCCTCCTGCTCCCCAGCCAATCCCCAATGACTTGGGCCCATTCCCAAACCCAGGTCTCCAGTGTGGCATGAGGTGTGGCATCCAGCACCTCAACCATCAGTGCCACTGGGCTGGACCAGAACCTCAGAAAATTTCAAAGTCTCATTAAACAAAATATTCAGCTGATAAATCATCAGGTCTAGAACTAAGACAAGGAGGCATAGATCAATCTTATCAGCCCCATGCAAGTTTTCAAATGTAGCTCCTTAAGGCATCCATAGGTCTGGTCTTATTCTGTGTAAGCATTTTAAATGCAAACTCTGGATAACTAGAGTCAACTACATTAATCTTGGGTTCTGGAACTGGGAGCAACTGTAGGAGCCAATATAGCAACATCTGAGAAGACTATTAAACTCTGTGGTAGTAGCCATTTGACCAGCTAAATCCCCTTCACTTGTAGTAAGCAAAGGAACTTCAATGGAATCAGATTTGCCAAGCAGCTTATTTTAAAATGGACCAGTTCTCCTGTGTTTATTAGAGCAAGAAGTCTGGTGTTGAAAAAAGTATTCTGATTTGGTATGACTCATTAGTTATTTTTTTTTACATAAACTTCTCGGTTGTTTTTACTTTGCAAGGGAAGCAGGCGTGCGTAATTTAACATAAGTCCCCTAGGTGCTGTCTTTCTTGCATCTTCAAAATTAGTTCCGGAGTGACCCACTCTTGACACCATTTTTTTAATCGAATGTTATGTACTGGTGCAAATAAGTCACAAATCTTATTAAATTCAGATACAAGAAAATCAAGCATCAAGTCAGCATTAGGAATTAAATGAAAATAGGACCACTCAAGGGAAGCAATAGAATCACAAAATTCTGAAACATTTAAATTCTTAAGAGAACGTGAAGTTATGTAGATTGGAGGTACCTTAGGTTTGTGCGTACTCCAAGAGCAAAAATATTGGACAATGATCATTCAGGCTGTCTGCCAATGGGCAAGCCTGTAAGATTCTATCAGGCTAAGTGGTAAGGACCCAGTCAATCTGAGTTCAGAACCTGTTTTATAGTTGCATCTAGTTGTTGAATTTATAACCTGATACAGGCTTAGACTAGCAAGATGATTCCTAATTTTAACACTGGACTTATCTGACCAATTCACATTTGCACCTCCTAGCACAATTATTCCTTTCAATGAATAAATTGAGGCTTTATAATCCAAGATCAAGGTCAGACATTCAATGGAATAGCCTAGAGGAAAGTAGAAGGCAGCTAGATGAAGTTTTAAACTCCTCCTACTGTATATAAATAATTAGGGGAAGAAAATCAACAATAGTATTATTAGGTATAAATTTGTATGGCTACATAAAAGGAGGATTTAATATAAATCAGACCCCTCCAAGCCTCTTGGTCACATCAAAACAAATTAAAGCCCTTTAAGCTACTAGTGGAATCAGATATTTTGCTAGATTTGTACTCTGAGACTGCAATAACATCAAACACATTACCGCTGGGCTATGTATGAAATTCATCAGTCTTGGGTAGAATGCTACGCATGTTAACATGAATAAGTGAGATAGCACACTTATCATGAACCTGAAAAGCACTCTCACCAAATTCAGTTTGCATAGGTCCAGGATTGTATTGAACATTACCAGCCAACAAAAACAGAAGTAATATGTAAGAGCATATTCCAGTAGCCATGTTTAGTCTTAACAATTCTTTTTCTTGTAAATTTAAGTTTCCCAGTAATAAACATGTTATGATTCTGTCTATTCCAGCATTCAAGTAATAAATTAACAAACTAAAGGCCTTTGACAGGCTCAACTGGCAGTATTTGGAAGAAGCCCTGACTGTCTTTGGATTTAGCCAGAAGTTTTACTTATGGCTTTATATGTAAGTTCCTCTAAAAGGGTGAGTGTCAGTGGCACCTTCTCACATCCTTTCCCTCTGAATAGAGGGACCTGTCAGGGTTCATCCATGTCTCCATTGCTTTTTGCCCTGGCCATGGAGACTTTGGCCACCCACGTCCGACAAAATGTAGACATTAAGATGATTCAGCTTGGGTTGATAACTCACAAGACTGCACTTTACGTGGATGACACCTTGCTGTTTCTTGAAAATACTAGGGCATCTCTCCCCTACCTTTTACCTGCTTTAACAGAATTTCAAACTTCAAAATTAATTTGGTTAAAACAACAGCTTTACTGCTAAGTGGCTCCTTTGACTATCAGCAGGAATAATCTTTTCCTTTCCGATGGGCATGGGATGGGTTCCGTTATTTGGGTTTAATTATCACTACTAATCAACATCATTTATATGACAAAAACTGCAAGGTCATCCTAACAGATGTTAAGAAAGATTTGGAGAGGCGGAGTTCTCTCCCTCTCTCTCTAGGGGCCCAAATTGAATTGCTCTGTATGAACATTTTGCCACGACTGTTATATGTTTTTTGAATACTTCCAATTATACTCCCAGAATTCTTTTGGAAACAAACTGATCAGATAATCGTTAAGTTTATCCGGAGTGGAAAACATACGCAAATAAGGAGACCCATTCTACAATACAGAAAACTTGCTGGAGGTATGGCCCTCCCTAACTTAAAAGATTATTACCTTGCAACACAGGCCTCTTTGTTCTTGACTGTTTTACAACCTAAACCAGATACTGGTTGGCTGGAGTGCAAAGAGGAACAATACTTGGGAGTAACCCTGAGGGTGGCCCCTCTCTTGCCTTTGCCTCAGCTCCAATTACTTAAGTCAGAAAACCCATGGACGATGCACACACTAAAGAAATGGGGAGATTCTGCAACATGGTCAGTGGGGCAGACTGTTTGGGCCACCTTACCCAATTCTTGACAACAGGAATTTCCCACCAGTGATTCCTGGCCCAGGCTTCCACCTTTGGGCCCTTAAGGGCACTTACACAATAGGGGACTGGACAGATCAGGACTCTGATGAGTTTTGAACAGCTTAGACATAAATTTCAGCTCCCTCATACTGAGTTTTTTCACTTTTTTCAAGTTCACAATTATATTTTCTCCCTCCATGCAGCACTCCACTCTGGTAGCCAGGCTATTACACTACAGCGATATCTTTCTCCGGAACATAAGGTGGCCACATAATCCCATGTTATTTCTTCTCTGCATGCTTTTTTGCAGCGTTGTAGGCAGATGAACCCCACCCTATTTGGGAGAAGCTGGAGTCAGCTTTTTCTTGTGAGGTGGATCCGCAGGTTACGATCAAAACTTGGACGGTGTATCATAAAACCACCTCCTCTTACCAATGGAGAGACTTCTTGTGAAAGGTAATGGTTAGGTTTTTTAGGACTCCCAACTATTACCTGGCACAATACACCCAGAGGATCTGACTGGTGCTGGAGATATTGTGGGGTCACAGGTGACCATGTTGATATATATTGGTCTAGCCCCAAGCTACAGCACTTTTGGAATGTGGTCTCTAGTGCTGTCTCACACATTCAGGCTGTTACACTTCCTCGTCATTTTTAAATTTTCTTTGTCGGCAACCTTCCCAAGGAAGTTAGTAACCATCAGAATAACTATCTCCGCCATATTTTCAGGGTGGCAGCTCTGAAAGCCATCACCAGAAGGTGGCTGATTCCCACCATTCCTATGGTCACTGATTGGATTAATGTAATAAAAGAAATTCAAATAATGAAGGAATGTATGTGAATCTGCATTATCGTTACAATGGTGATAATCTTCATGTCTTAATGCGGTGGACCAGATGGGATAGATATCTTATGAACTATAACCCTGCAGACTCCTCCACCAATACTGAAAATGAGATATATAGTAGCACACTCTGGTGCTTTTGCATTCTGCTGGAAGGTCCTCAATTCTAGGCTAACTACATCAAGTGTGAATCATTGATCTAAAATAAATTGCTTACGCAGTTTTTATTTTTTTTTCATGTATATATACCTCATTGTCTATTTCCTGCTATGCAGTGTGTTTGTTGTATATCTGTGTTGTTTATAGTTATGTATATATAACAGGATATGAGATTTAAGGATATTGAACTTTCTAGTAATGTTTTACTTGTAAAACTTTCATTGAAATATGCATTGAAAAATCTAGCAAAATAGCCCCATAAAAAATGTTCAGCATAAGTTAAACCAGATGAATTTGCTGATATACTGTTGGAAATTGTGTTTGTTCGATAGGCCCTTTCACAGATAAACAACTTGTAAACAGGCAGAGCAGAATAAAGAGCATTAATTTCAACATCATTTAGCAGCAACTTACAAAACTTGAAATAGTAATCAAGTAAAATACTGTGCCCCCAACCCACTGCCTCCATGAACTCCACTAACTCCAACGCACTTGACCCACACTTTGCCTGCACTTTGGCAGCATCTATAGACGCCACCACAGCTGACTATTTGGGGATTTAGACCTTCCCCCAAACTGCACCCAGCTAGTTGCCACTACCAGTTGGGAGAGGTAGGGACGGTCGCTTCAGGCACAGTGGGAGAGCAGTAACAGTTCAAACACTTCAGTTAGTAATTATTGTAGGCAAGTGAAAGGCGGGGGGCACAATAAAAACACAGGTTATTAGAAAAGAACACAAACAGTAGCACACAATTGATTCAACAGCAGCTTGTGACATATGGACAGTAGCTCATGAGTCTAATGCAGACATATAGAGCTCCATGCAGAGCTAGCACACAGTATGTTGTTAATGACTGGAACACATAATGGAGTTGTGGTGCACTGAGCACCATGACTTGGACATGGCCTTACCTGGCTGATGCTTGTTCAGAGAGACAGGGCAGGGAGGAGATGAGGAGGGTTGCACTATATTGAAGAAGAGAACCAAAGCCATGGAGGTACAGGGACATCCAGAGGAAAAGGAAGGGCTAGAGGTTCTGTGGGTCATCCTGGAGACAGGTACTGTGGTCACTGTCAGTACTGGGGTGGTGTACAAACCTCCAGCACAGAGAGAGGAAGTGAATAAGGCACTTGGGGAAAACATCATCAGAAAGGCAAGTAAGGGACATGTTCTGCTATTTGGTGACTTCAGTCTTCCAGATGTGAAGTGGAGCCTTCAAGCAGTGGTTTCAGCAAGGAGCAGGGCCATCCCTGACTCACTGTAACAGGTTTTTATCAGGCAGCTAATCAAAGACCCCACTAGGGACGGGGAAGTGCTGGACCTGTTGCTTATAAACAGGTACAGCATTGCATACATTACAGTGGAAGGCCACTAGGTACCAGTGATCATCATGCAGTGTGGTTTAACATAAAGACAGAAGCAAAGGCAAACCACAAATGGACAAAGATCCTGTTTTTCAGGAGGGTGGATTTTTAAGAAATGTTAGACTGCCTCAGACATTGCTTCATAGGGGGATTGCCAGGAAGGGGTAAAGGCATAGTGGGGAACAATAAGGAAGTGTATAATTAAGACAACCAGCCTCTGCATAAAGGAAGTGCAATAACTCAGAAGGAAAAAGAGACAGTTATGATTCTCTATAGAAGTGATCAAGGCGATGAAGGAAAAAAGAGTGGTATTCAGGAGGCATAAGGAAATGCTGAAGAAGGGGAACAGGGTGGTATATCAAGTAAAAGAGAGGGAAGCGGGAAAGGTGGTGAGGGGAGCAAAAGTGCAGACAGAGTAAAGAACAGCCAAAGAGGTAGCTAAAGGGGTAAGACTTTCTTCAGATACATAAATGAGAAGAGAAAACCAAGTGAGAAGGAGAGTGAGGATTAGGAGGGCAGCAAGGGGAGACTGCACAAAAGAGACCCAAGAAAAAGATACCATCTTGAACAGGTACTTTTACTCAGTTTTCACAGTGGAGGGAGGAGGGGATAAACCACCAGGAAGAAGCAGAAACAAAGTGTGTGTGTGTGTGTGTGTTGGGGGGGGGGGGGGAGATGGATACAAGTCAATTTTCAGAGGAAAGCATCCTGAAAGGACTTGAAGTTCTGAAGGTGAACGAGGTTATCGGACTGGATGGGATACACCCAAAGGTACTAAAGAACTCAGGGAGGTGCTAGCTGCCCAACTGATGGCCTTTTTTCACAGTTCACTCAAAAAGGCATAGTTACATAGGACTAGAGAAGAGCAGATGTGGTCCCTCTACATAAGAGCAGCAGCTGGGAGGAGGATAGCAACTATAAGCCAATCAGTCTCACTTCATTGGTGAGTAAATGAATGGAAACCTTGCTTTAGGAAAGACTGGTAGAGTATCTTGAATCCAGTGAGTTGCAAGACCACAGGCAACAGTGATTCATGGGGGAGAGGGGACAAACAAACCTAATTGATTTTTTTGCTTGGGTGACCCCTAGATCAGAGAGAGGGCAATGGACATGGTCTATCTGGACTATAGCAAGGTCTTAGATACTGTGCAGTACAGGAGACTGATAAAGAAATTGAACAGCCAAAATAGTGAATTAGGTTATAAACTGGTTAGCTGACAGGCAACAGAGGGTGGCACTCACTCTAATGAGGGGATAGTGACTAGGGAGTGCCACTGGGCTCAATACTGGGACCAGACCTCTTCAATGTCTTTATAAGTGACACCACAGAAGGACTAAAAGGAATAATATGCCTCTTTACAGATGATACCAAAATCTGTAATAGGGTGGACACTCATGGGGATAGCAAGAATATGCAGGGATCTTGAGAAACTCAAGGAGTGGTCAAGAGCATGTCAGTTGGGGTTCAATGCCAAAAAATGCAAATTATACAATGGGGGTACGAAAATTCTGCAACCTCATTGGTCAAAACACATCACATGACCATGGTAAATCCTCCAGTATACCCACTGTAGAAGTTTTATAGCACTATAAAAACAAAAAAAACAAGTTGAACATTATAGGAGCAATATATATGACAGGGAGTAGATGGCGGATTTACCACTTGGTGTGGTTAAGTCACTCGGCTGCACCTCGTGACTGAACCACACCAGGCGTGGTAAATCCACCAATATACCCACTCCCTGTCATGGTATATTGCTTAAATTACTCACATAGGGCATAGGAATCCAGGAGCAGAGTATAGGATGGGGTGAGGTATTGATGGTCACTAAGCATGAAAGTGACCCTGGGGTTATCATATCTGATAACCTCAAAATGGCAGGGCATTGTGACAAAACAGTGAGTATGGCTGGTTTTTTATTTATTTATTTATTTAAGAATCAGTTTACAACCTTTGAGCCAGAGGCTTGTTTACAAAGGTACTTCGTCACATAAAGACATACATTGTGTTTCAGTTACATAGCAAAGATTGTGGTGGGATGCTGGTGTGCATAGGGATGGGTATTTCTAGCAGGAGGAGGGAGGTGGTGTTGCCACTGCATCACTCACTGGTGAGACACCACCTGGAGTACTGTGTCCATTTTTGGAGACTGCACCTTAGAAAGGAAGCAGACATGGTGAAAGCAGTCCAGAGGATGGTAATTAAAGTGGTGCAGGGATTGCACGAGAAGTCCTACAAGGAGAGACTGAGGGATCTCAATACGTATACCCTGAAAGAAAGGACAGTGAGAAGAGACAAGATAGAAACATACAAGTACCTTACAGGGTGAACAAGATGTAGAAGAGAAGTCTCTTTCAAATGATAAAGAGCCACAGAACCAGAGGGCAAGTGAAGAAGCTAGAGGGTGGAAGCTTAAGAGGGATGTGAGGAAGTATTACTTCACTGAAAGAGTGGTAGATGCCTAGAACAGACTGCCAGCAGAAGCAGTAGAGGTGGAAACAGTGGAGGGCTTCAAGCATGTGTGGGATAGACATAGGGTAATATTAATAAATAGGTGGGGAAAGAGGTGAGTCACCGCAGACCAGTTAGGGTCTGTAGAGTCACACTAGACAGGCAACATCTGGGCAGACTGGGTGGGTCAAGCGGTCTAATTCTACATTTCTATTGGCACAGACCATATCACACAGCTGTGTGAGTGTTGCATAGTCCACATGGAAGTGTTCAAGGCAATGTGTATACCTCAAGGTGCATGCATCTAGCCTGGGCTTAAACACACATGGCCATGTACTGGCTCTCCATGCCTTTCCTCTTCCCTCTCCCTATCCTGCAGGATGATGTTCATGTGTAGTCCCAGGCATATCTCCTGGGACAGTGTATGTGGCTCAGTGGATAGCTGGCATGTGATGTGTAACCTCTAACCCATCCATGTGTGCACTGACCACAGCCAAGAGGTGCGCACCTGGTATGCCAATGGGGTGATCCAGCATACACAAGTGATGCCTGTCCATACTGCACTGTGCAATGGTGGCAGCAGCACCATGACACAGTGTAGGACCTATCCCCATAAACTGTGGAGGATGTCCCTCAAGACATACTAGGACTGCTGGGGTGTCTTAATGGGCATGGCACAGCCTGGCCAGAGAAGTATGCTAAAAGCACGGGGTGAGTCAGTGTGTGTGATGTGCGTGTCATTTGTTGTATGTACAGAGTCACTTATGGTGCCTTACTGCTTTTATCTCCCCAGGACTTTGATGGCAGACTGGCCAGGATTGCACTCCTGAGGAGGGAGATGCTGGACAGGGAGGTGCCATTCATCATGGCCCTGCAGGCTTCATTGAATGAGAAGATCACTAACTGGCTGTCCTGGAGGAGGGGGATCCATGGACATATATTACGAAGATGACCTTGATGTGTACTGGGTGGTGACAGAGTCTTCCCTGGTAAGTGGATCTGTGTCATTTGCTGTGTCTCTGCCCTCCAACTGGTGCTGCCAGGAGGGTGCAGCTCTGTGTGCACTGTGTATCCTGCTGCAGGCATTTATGTGCATCACACTTATACCTGTCCTATGTGTTCCTCTCATTCCAGTCCTACCATAGACTGCTGAGGAGGCTGGTACTAGTGGAGACAGAGAGAGAGAGAGAGAGAGAGAGAGAGAGAGAGAGAGAGTATATGGCCACCACACTGATGGGGTATAGAGAGGACTCCAATGAGGAAGAGGACACCTGAGTTGGTGGCACATCTGTGGGTGTGGAAGGTGCTGTGATGTTTACTGTTGTTGACAGGAGTTTCCATGTACTCTGTACCACTCTTAGGGTTATGCGATATTGGACATTTATATTCCTGTGGAATTACCATTGATATATTTTGCATTGCCTACATCTGCTGTTGCTTTTGGTCCATGCTGTGCATGGCTGGTGCCATGTGATTAAAACACTGAGCATGCCACATCTTGTATCTGTGTATTTATTCCAGACAGCAGTATCATGCTACAGGCTGCAGTTGGCCTGTATTGTGGCCAGTGCACATGCCTGGGGGCACAAAGTGTGTGCTGCCAAGAAAGGTGTGGCCAGTGGTGTGACCTGCTGGCATGCCAGTGGGGGGCACAGGGATGGTGTGTGTGCCACCAAGCCAGGAGACCTGTGATGTGGTCTGCCAGCATGATAGCAGGGGGCACAGGGATAGTGTGTGCCGCTGATCCAGGGGACCTAAGACATGGCTGGTGGGAATGCCTATGGGTGGCTCCTGCCATGTGGGGCATGTGCCATCCTCTGTGGCCATGTACCAGTTTGTGTTGCATGTCCTCTGTGCAAGGGAGATACAGCAGGCCTCCCCATGGTGTAGTGTTGCACCTGTACCCCTTTGCCAATGTACCGCATGTCATGCATTCATATGTGTGTGTGGCACATGCATGCTGGTATGCAGCCATACCACCTCAACTGTGTGTAGTACTACCACAGTGCCTATACATGGGTATCTGTTGCACATGCCTATGTGTTGCATACATGCATGCAGCACAGCTGGTGGCTGCACATTTTCCTGATGTATCCTAATACATGTGGTGGAAGCATGTTGTGTAGGGACCCTGTGTCATTAGTGCAATCACCTATATAAAGTACAATGTTGAATCAGCAGTAGAGGATGGTGTTCTTCTCACCTTTATGTTTTTTGTTTTCTTTTTTTAACATATGAATACAAACTTTTAACTCAATAGTCACTGCCGTGAATAAGCAACACTACCAGGTATTGTTTTTTTCACCAAAAACATTCCTTTTTAAAGGTTAATTGTAAACCATAGAAATTGCATTTAAAAAGTGAACAAACTAATGTTGTTGTTTGTGTTGTGATCTTGTCTAACGGAATTTTGCTCTTCTAAATAATCCTGCTAAAAGTATTTTGTCCTCTACTCTTCTCTCATGGGTCATACCTGAAAATGGGCTTTTATTTTCTAGTGTATCCACCAGTTAATGAAAAACAAATAAACATTGTAAAAATGTATAAATGCTTTCAAAACAAGAACTTTTACACATTACAACTACTGTTAACATGAACAGGTCATGGGCAATCATCATGCAAAGATTTCAATACAGCATTTTTATGTTCATTGTGCTCCCATGCACAGATAACATCTTGTTGTAAGAGTGGTTTTTGAGAGGTGTGACACTGTCAGCCTAGTGCAGAGTGATCTGCAAGGGGCTCGTCAGTGTCACACCAATTATCAGCCAGGCTGGTCATGACAATATTCTGGCTTGCTGGGTGGAAACTTTGTGTAGTTCAAAGGAGAGAGCCAACCCAGTCATAGAGTGGTTCTTTCCTTTGATCTACATAATGCTGCCCAGCAAGCACAGCTGATCTGTCATGATCAGCCTGCTCAGAGCTACTCTACACCTGTAAAAGAGAAAACTGTCCATCAATGTCTGTTGCTGCCACCACCGTAACTGTCCCAGCCCAACACACACATTATTATTCCAGAACAGGGTTTCCCAATCCCCCGTGCTGGCTGCTACTCCCACCCTGCCCATTTTACTTCTGCAACACTGGGAAACCCACCCCCAGTGCTGCCAAATATAACACTGACACTGGGGGTGCCCAATCCTCCAGTGTCACCACCTGAAATAAAGAAAACCGTCCCTCATAGTTTTTTTTTTTAAATAAACCCTGTAAAAAAGAACTCTGTCCATCAGTGTCTGTTGCTGCCACCTTTACTTCCCCCCAACCGACACTTCTTCTCAGTACCAACCATCCCACACCCCCCAAGCCCTTACTTACCCGCTGGGGGTCTGATGCCCTAATCCCTCTAGACTGTAGACACATCTTCACCCTTCAACAGTGGACTGCGAACTGAGGAAATCAGGTAAGAGATTCAATGTATTTCAAACTTACTGGCATAACTTGGTAATTTTTAAATATTTTTGCCCCAGACTTTCAACATGCCTTTTTTTGACCCTGCCTCATGAACAATGGAAGTGAAATTTGGCAAAATGTGACCTTGGAGTCACTACATAAAATCACCTTTTGAGCAGGAGATGAAAATGTTCTCCATCCTTGTTCATGAGGTGCGGTCATAAGAAGGCTATTTTGAAAATTTGGGATGAAGATATTTAAAAAATAAAGTTATGAGCCTGCATTGAAATTTACAACATCAATCTTGTAACTTTGGTAATTTTTAATATTTTGAGCCCAAATATTCAACATAGCCATTTCGTCCCAGCACCTCATGAATGTAAAAGCTGTCATTTTTAAAATCTTAGCGAAAATGTGCTTTCACACTTGTGGCACAAAAATCATCTTTTGGACAGGATTTGAACATTTTCTCCCCCCTTGTTCATGAGGTGGGCTCATAAGAAAGCTAAATGGGGCATAGGAAGGCTATGTTGACAATTTGGAGGAAAAACATAAGAAAAAAAGCAAAGTTATGAGTCTATGTTATAGTCTTTCAATGCACGCTTATAACTGTGGTAAATTGTCATCATTTTGACCCCAACTTTTCAACATACCAATTTTTTTCACACCACCTTATGAATGTGACAACTATTGTTTCAAAAATGATGTTTCAGCCATTGTTTTATAAATGAGACCTGTCATGCTAAGAAGGAGTGGTCAAAGAAAGATTATATTGAAAATTTGAAGTAAAAATGTGAAAAAACAACTAATTTATGAGGAAACAAATTGTTCCAACATTTACTCATAATTTCTATTTTTTGCAGATTGTGGCCCTTATGTTCAACATATCACTTGTGTTACCCCACCGTCTGAACATGGCAGGTGTAATGTTTCAGATCACCCTCTGAAACTTGTTTCCACAGTCGCACAGCAAAATCATCTTTTGGATGGGATTTTAAAAATGTCACCTGTCCTGATCATAACAGCAGGTCATAAAAAAGCCATTGGACATTTTAGGTCAAAATGTGGGAGCCCACTTAAAAGTCAATATTGCCTCTCAGCTGCCTATCCTGGATAAAAAGCAGGACACCAGTAAAAATGAGACATTGCATCTCATCTGCTCTATCCTGGGTACATATATATATATATATATATATATTGTGTAAAAGAAAGACCCGGTACAACAGCAATACCACCGGTGAACCTTCAGCATTGACAAATGCTTGTTTGTTTTACCATTTTGTAAACATTTGTTAGATCACAGTGAAATATTCAGAATAGTAATACAGTGTATTCTGACTTACAGTGTAAATGTGCTTACATATTCTTTTTTTCTCATTTATATGATTCAGGCAGGCCTGTTGCCCTCCCAAGTGTGAAGAGGCTTCACCATAGCCAGACCAGGAGGCTGAGGAGCAGGTGAAGGAAGAACCTGTCCCCATCCTTGAGAGGTTCCTCCCTTCAGGTGAACCTGTTCAACAGGAGGAATCAGAGAAAGAAACATCACAGGGACAAGGTCAACAGGCAGAAGAGAAACAGGATCTGGCTGAGACTTTGATGAGAATTTGATGTCTCAGATAAGACATATGTTGTTTTCCATTCATTTTTATGAATGTGGAGTGGAGAGCACTTGTTATGTCTGCTTTTAGTATGCTGCAGTATACAAATTACCTGTGCACTTGTCAATTTCACCACCCTGCAGCAACATCACTATGTTAGTCCTGCCTGCATGAAATGTATGGTTCATGGCTTAACATCCCCCCTCCCATTTATCACATAGTGGACCTCTACCAGTGTGGTGTGGGGTTGTGGGATGGTGATTGGTATAGAACCACATCTTCAGATTTACAGTTATCTTTCATTTATTCAGCCAGAAAGAAGTTATGACAAGTCACCAGTGTCATTACTCTGGTCACAGTAACTACTGTAGGTGTTCACAGTCAGTTGATATGTAATGATGTTATTGTTGAGGTACCACCTTGTATGCTACAGTCCATGCTAATCATACACGAGCATGCCCACTCCAACAGCATCTCTTACTATAGAGTTCCAGACTTGCGTATCTCAAGCTGTCATAAGATCACACATTTCATTTCCCATTTTATTTTTTATACTAGAAAAGGTGTGTGAGCAAAACTTGCCCATTGTCACAAGCGTCCAGTTATGGTGACATTACAGCAAACAAATATGTACATTACACTGAAAGAAAAATTAAACAACAAAGTTAAACATAATTAAAAGATGCGAGGGTAGAATAGGCTGCATGATATAATACAATCAAGGTATCCTAAGAGTATAAATGGACGATGAGTGTACAAAAGGATAAGTGCATGGTAATCAAGAGGATAAGAAACAGTAGCTGCAGAAGAAGCAAATGAGACAAAAAGATATGTGAAGGAGACCTGGAGAGAAGTAGGAAAGATGCCAGATAAAGAGACAGATATGGGAAAAGGAGAATCAAACTAGGTACAATTACAGGAGAAGTTATCCAGGAGGGATTGCTTAAGGTTGACTTTAAAAGAGGAAAGACAGGGGAAAAGGGTCAGGCTGGGAGGGGGGAGGCTGTTGAAAAGTTTGGCACCCTTGAAGGAAAAGGAGTGTTGACCGTGGGAAGTGTGACAGAAAGGAGAGGCAAACTAAAAGCAAGTGGAGCGTCGGGTGGGTAAAGAGATGGCTTGCTTCTTTAAGTTGTTGCCAACACTGCTCAGGAGGAGGTCCCAGAAGTCTCTGTAGAAAAAAAGAGAGAATTTTGAAGCTGAACCGATAGATGGGGTGGGGATATTAAGCCATGAACCATACATTCCATGCAGGTACTGTAGGACTAACAATTGCAGAAACCAAAATAAATAATCATAAAGTCAGATAAATGCGTTAAATGAGCCTGAAGGGCCCTATGCAAAACAAATTACAGTAGGAGTCAGATCCTCTTTAGCACAGGGCACAAAAGCCACTGTGGGTTCTGTTGTCCAAACCTGCATGAAGCAAGCCAAGGGCAAGGCAGCTTTTATTTATATGGCACCCATTCCACATGGCTCAGAGCATATCACAGGGAGACTGAGACAATAACATTTGTAGCATAATAAATAAACAATAAGTACGGTAACAAACAAATTAACTATAAAAAGGGTCTGAGAAATAAAGCCTTCTGATTGGCTGTAAGCATGCGATCAACCCTATGTTAGTCTTTTATTAACATAAATGTACAGCCTAATCATATGCTAAACAAGGTTTAACACTATTTAACAAAATGTTATTATTAAAGCTCAAGGCACTCCCAGGGGTTATGTTAATGGGAAGCTAATCCTAGACCTCTAGGGTCATGTGGCACTGCACAATGCTTCGTGCAATATTACACCCCTAGAGGGTGATTAACAGATCAATAACACAACCCCTGGTCATGCCTTATAAATCACAGGCAAGCTGGAAATAATATGTTTTCAGGGCTCCCTTGAAGGCATCCACTGAGTGGACTGAGAGAATGCTGGATGGAAAGAAGTTCCACAAGCAGGGAGTGTGCACAGGGGTGTAAGGAAGCAGAAGCAAGTTAGGACTTACGTTTTGCTTTGCACTGGACCTGAAAGCCTCTACGTGAGGCAAATTAGGCACTGTTGCGTGAAACACCGGGGGTTTTACTGCAAATTGTTGCACTGTTTCGTGAAACAACCAGGTTGTGCCGCAAGTTGCAGCACTAACATCTGTGTGGGTCCAAAACTATTTCTAAGTATTTCTGGAGCTAACTGACCCCAGAATATGATTCCTCAGCCCCTGATAAGTTAAACACCTGTTGGTGTTTACCTAATTAAACTAGTTTTTCCTTATTTAGAGGCTCCAAGGGGAAGGGGGCCGAGGTATGCTCATAGAGATTTGCTGAAATTGGGGCTCCCAGTCCCCATATTGGCAGTAGAGGGGTCCTCCTCCAGCACTGTGGCACACTGGGGAGCCCACTCCCAGTATCCCTATATATATATCCCCTCACCCCCAAAAGTACTGTGGGACACTGTGGAGCCCACTCCCACTGTCCCAATAAACCTATTTATGTATCTATTAATGCCCTTGTAAACTGCCAATTTGGAAAACAGCCCCTTAACACACTATACTGCTGCTGACATCAGGTGAGCCCAATCCCTGTGTCGGCACTAGGAGACCTTCCCATCACTGTGGGACACTGGGGAGCCCACTTCTAGTGCCCCATATATGTGCCCCCCCAGCAATCTGGAACACTGGAGAGCCCACTCCCAATATCCCAAAATATGGCTTAAACACCTGTGAAAAATAAGACAGTCCCCCGACATCTTTTTTAATTTTTTAAATCCTGAAAAAAAGAAAACAGTCCCTTGTTGTCTCCCCATTCTCATTCCCATGCCCCATCCCAACCCTCATACTGAGTACCCACCACCCCACACACACCCTTGCCCTATACTTACCACTGGAGGTCATTGGCTGTCATCTTCTGTGGACCAGGACATGGCTACACTCTTCAAAGTCAAACTGCGAACTGAGGAATAAAGGTAAGTGCTGTGTAATGTATTTCAATGCTGTTTTGAACTTTATGTTGATATCTTTTGGCATTTTTAGGTATGTTTTTACCAAATTTTCAATATGACCTTTTGGGGACCACATCTCATGAATACTATCACTGTCATTTTATTAATCGGGCCCGGAAAGTGATTGCACAGTCACTGCACAAAATCACCTTTTGGGACTGATTAACAAAATGACAGAGCCAGCGTTCATGAGCTGGGTCCTAAAAAGTCCATGTTGAAAATTTGGTGAAAAAAATCCTAAAAATGCCTGAGTTACAAGTGTTCATTGAAATGTTTGTACGCATGTGCATACCTCTGGTAATCTGTAATATTTTCACACCAGATTTTCAACATAGCTATTTTTTCACACCACCTCATGAACAGTAGAGCTGTCATTTTTCACATCCTGCCCAAAACGTGCTTTCACACCTGTGGTGTGGAATGGTGTTTTGGCATGGATTTGAAAATGTTCAGCCATGGTGTTTATGAGGTGGGCCCATAAGACAACTATGTTCAAAATTTGGGGTCATTGCAATTTCACTATGGCTGCTCGTGGCTTTGAAAATACTAAATATTTTGACCCCAGACGTTCAACATAGCCTTCTTATTACTTGACCTCATGTATGTCATAGCTGTGATTTTTCAAATAATGCCCAACATTTGTTTTTGTACCTGTGGCATGGAATGGCATTGCAGTTGTACAGAATTACATTTTGTAAAGGATTTTAACATTTTCTATACCTGGGTATATGAACTGGAGTAATAAGATGGCTATGCTGACAATTTGGTCATTGTTGTCCTATGAATGGAAGCACAGAGCCCTTAGTAAACACCAGCACTTGTGTTTACCTATACATATGGATGGAGGGTTGGGAGCACAGGGCCCTTTGGGCCCAGTGCCTCCACAGACAAATAAGGATATGATTATACTGTCTGAAAAAGTAAGTCAATTCATTGCAAAAAACGTCATTAATGCATCAGCTAGGGTTCTTACTAAAGTGACAAAAGCAGGGAAATGTGGTGTTAGGGTTTCCACCCCTAACACCGCACCCCACCCTACAGACACTGACAGGTGTCAGAGGTGGGTCTTGGGGTGTTGGCCCTAATGCTCACCCCATTCCATATGTTCCTACTGTAAGCTGAGATGGGCACAGTACAGAAGAATGGAGTGAGCATTAAGGCTGACGCCACCAAGGAAGGCACCCCCCCCAATTCCTGTGAATGTCTTCAGGGTGGGGGTAGGGTGTTAGGGCTGGAAACCCCAACATCACATTTCCCTGCTTTAGTAAGAACCCTAACTGATGCCTTAACAACATTTTTTGCAAATATATATATATGCGTGTGTGTTTTAATATATAAAGTTTGTTCTGCTATGCCTTTATATAATTGAACCTGGGTTTCCTCTGAAAAAGGGACACTTAGTCTGAGGGCCTACTCATTCAACAACATTTAATAAATAAATATTTTTCCATTAAAATCAGCTTATGATTATCTGTGGCTACTCACTTGTTGACTGTTTTTTTTTTCTGTGAGTTTCTGATTTTCAAGTTTTTGTGCTTGAATGAGGACTTTGATTTCAATTCACAGCACTTGTCCCATACTCCCTCCCATACTGGGACCCAAATTTGGAAGATTTCCCAGGCTTAGTCCTCTGGTTCTGCTATATCAGTTTCAATGTGCTGCTCCTGAGAGTCATGCTGTCTCTTAATTTGCAGCCACAATTTCTGCTATATTTGTCTTTTTAAATACTTTTTTCCAAAATCATTTTTATTCATAATTCATATCACACATAACAATAAGCTTATATCCTTGTCACAGTATCATAATAAATAGACAAATGGTTAGACAAACTATAACTTCTTTAACCTAATTCCCCCTCCCCCTTCTCTTCATTTAATGTACAATGGAGCCTGCAGCCACTTAATACACACTGCATGGACTGGGTCCAAGCTATCTGCAAGAGCTCCTGACTCCCTACAGCCCTGGCCATCCTCTTCACTCCACTCAACTGATGAGGGGTTTTCAGAGGTTCCCAGGGTCCGGTTGAAAACATCTGGGGCCCGAGCTTTTATGTTTGGTGCCCCTTCCCTGTGGAACTCTCTACCTCATCAGATCTGAGAGTGCAGGACCATGGAGAGCTTTAAAGCAGGCCTAACAACCTACTTATTTCAGCAAGCTTTTAGTATTTAATGACATTTTATTAGATTTATTTAAATTAAGTATTGTAAACAATTTGTAGACTAAGTAGTTTGTTTTATCTGGTTTATAGAATATTTTATTTATGTACAGCGCTTCAATTTTTTGAATTCGCACTCAGCCAATAAAGTATATTATTATTATTATACTAATAGTTTAGATAGGGCATATAATAAAACTTTATTTATGTTAATGTTCCAATAAGTACTGTGTATTAAATTTGATTGGGTTGGTCTGGGGGATGAATATAGTCTCTCAGACTTTAAATAAGGGTGGGATATTCCTAATAATCTCTTTCCATGAAGAACCTATTTGGTCATCTAATTCTGAGTCAACAGAGAATATTAGTTCATGTTTCAGTGTTTCTGTAAACAAATACCACCATTTATAGTAGTTAAAGTTAGGCATTTTATCTATTTTCCAGTTCTCCAAGATCAGGCATTTAAGGGCCATTGTTGCCAATACAAAACTTCTTTTAGTTGAATTATCCTTTATTATATGCCCTATATTATTACACAAAAAATGTCTTTTTCTAAAGGGATGTCCAAACCTACTAATGATCCCAAGATTTGTTGTAGGCTAATCCACCATTTATTTATCTTTGAACAAGTTCATAAACAATGGGTTAGAGATGAGATGCACGTTGACCACATTTATGCCAACAGTCAGATGAGTACTCTGGATTATTCCTTGCCAACTGTACTGTACTGGAGTCAAATATGCTCTATTCATTATTTTAGTTTGAAAAGCTTTATTTTCTGCTGAAACATAAATGTTATTGTTAAATGCTCTCAGCTCTCCCCAATTTTAATAATTCAAAGTAATTTCAACTTCCTCATTCCACTTTAGATTAATCTTATTAAAATTCTTCTTAGGACTTTCAAGTATGGTAGGATAAATTCTAGACAGTAGTTTCTCTATACCTTTTTTAACTAGAGTTGTTTGTAGTGTTAAGTTTTTTGGAAAGCGCAATTTCCTGTGTATTAAATATTTTCATCATTTTATGCAATTTAGCTATTAAGGGCTAATGAAATAATTAATTCCAATCTTTATCTTTCCATTTCCTACTAGCTTGACTAACTGTAGGAATGTTATCATCTATTAAAATATATTAAAATAAAAGAGGAGCAACATTCTTTCACCACTACCTGCAAGGAGCTGATCTGGGGTCCTCATGCTCACTGCTACCCTAGCCTGAATTACATTTCTTCCCTTCCAAGGTATTGTTTTGAATGCTTAGCTGTTTTGGGGTTAGTGTACTGCAGCTGAGGCACATCATCGGGAGGTAGGCTTTCCCTGCATATCAAAAGTTTGCGCTGCTCGCAACTTTGTAGGAGCAACATTCTTTCACCACTACCTGCAAGGAGCTGATTTGGGGTCCTCATGCTCACTGCTACCCTAGCCTGAATTCCATTTCTCTCCCCCCAAGGTATTGTTTTCGAATGCTTTGCTGATTTGGGATTGTGGGAGTGTACTGCAGCTGAGGCACGTCATCAGGAGGTGGGCTCTCCCTACATATCAAAAGTTCACACTGCTCACAACTTTGTAGGAGCAACATTCTTTCACCACTACCTGTAAGGAGCTGATTTGGGGTCCTCATGCTCACTGCTACTCTAGCCTGAATTCTGTTTCACTCCTCCCAAGGTATTGTTTTTGAATGATTTGCTGTTTTGGGGTCGTGGGAGTGTACTGCAGCTGAGGCATGTCAGCGGGAGGTGGGCTTTCCCTGCATTCAAAAGTTTGCACTGCTCACAACTTTGTAGGAGCAACATTCTTTCACCACTACCTGAAAGGAGCTGATTTGGGGTCCTCATGCTCACTGCTACCCTAGCCTGAATTCCATTTCTCTCCCCTCCAAGGTATTGTTTTCGAACACTTTGCTGTTTTAGGGTTGTGGGAGTGTACTGCAGCTGAAGCACATCATCAGAAGGTGGGCTGTCCCTGCATATCAAAAGTTCACGCTGCTCACAAGCGTGAGTGGTTGCGCGAGCGATTGTGAGTGGCGTGAGTGCCACTTGTCAGAAAAAAGTTCCCTCCTGGTGTTTGCTTCTATTATTCAGAGGACATCCTGGACATTTGAAGCAATAAGTTTATGATAAATTATCTGTTCAGGTCAGAGAAAGTCTGCTGTTTAGTCTGTCACTGTGTATTTTAAAATGTTATTGATATATGCAGTACTGTTGTCCTTTGTTCTATGTCCATTTTTAACTGTTGTCCCTACTGAAAAAAATGGTAGTTTTTAGTCTTACTATTCTTATTTACACTGTACAAGTCATGAATATGGCTGTACCAGGGAAGGTTTGTCTGAATTATGTGTTTCATTGGTGTTGACTGATGACCCTTTACTGGGTGTTTGTTTCACTCTCAGTTTAAAATTTTGTCAGCCTGTGTGAAAAGTGGCTAAAACCCTTACAAAAAAGGAAAGACAATATGAGAATAGGACAATTTATAAAGGGTTATTAATGTTGTTACTTCTAATGTCAGGAACCGTGCATCCCCATCCAGGGCCTAGTGTTTTTCAAATGGAGGAATCTGATTTTAATTTAATTGGCTCTCATTTGGGTTCAGTTCCCCTACACTTAAGATTGTACACTTGAATGTTCAGAGCCTGCTCCCTAAATTGATCCAATTTGTAGCATGGTCCCAGTTCCACTCATTTGATGTAATCACACTTTCTGAAACTTGGTTGCATCATGGTATATTGGACTCTGAGATTTATCTTCATGATTATAATTTAGACAGGATAGAGTAGGAAAAAGGGGAAGTGGAGTAATAATGTATATTCATTGTAAACTTGATTACACTGTTTTGGATCACTCATTGGGAATTTCAGGATGTAATATGATTTCTATAGATTTGGTTTTTGGGCACAGTAAACATTTGAGTCTTAGTACAGTATATTTCCCTCCAGGTAGAATATCTCATGGTCTTGAATTGTTAATTTCATTTCATGAGGTTATATCTAACAGAGAGTGAATTGCCTTAGGTGATTTTAATTGTAGCTGGATTAAGAGTTTAAAAAGTGAAGTTAGAGAAATCTTGGTTGACCTCGGTGTTAAGCAATCAATAGAGGAAGTCACAATACCTAATTATAAATCAAGTGGAGGGACTGTTCTTGATTGGATCATGGTCCCTCATGCAGACAGGATAACTAATTGGGAGGCTATGCCTGATGTTATAAGTAACCATCATCCCATCAAGTGTGAATGGTCAGTTAGGGTGTTTAGGAGGCCTCCCAGATATATTGAATGCAGGAATTTGATGAATTTTACCCCTCAGAAAATAGAAGACTTGTCAAAAGAAATAGATTGGTCTCCTCTTTTTTCCTGCACTAATATTGATGCAATATGGGAATTTTTCTGTATTGCTTATAATGCTATTGTTAATATGGTTTCCCCTTTAAAGAAAGTAAGAATTAGATCCTCCAAACAACAATGGGTTACAAGGGATCTTATTAATTTAATGAGAAAACATGATAAGTGTTGGAAGCAATGCAGGTCATCACAAAATTCTGTTCATCTTCAAGAGTATAAGACACTCAGAAACAAATGTAAATCTGAAATTAGGAAAGCTAGGGTTGTCCACTGTCTCATTGAACAAAGGAACTCCATGGGCAATCCAAAAAAAACTTGGGATCTTCTTAATAAAATGATGGGAAGACAGAAAAAAGATTTTGTCCCTATTATTCATCAAGATGGACAAAGTATTAGTGATCCCTCCTTGGTTTCTGATGTCTTTAACAGACACTTTGGGAATCTCGGTCCCTTTAGGACTCCTATAGTCCTTGATAGTGGAATCAAGTCTGAAGACATTTGTAATGACACCAAACCTAAGTTTTATTTCAAATAAGTCACTCCTTCTTTAGTAAAAAAATGTATTTTGGAAAATAAACCAAAACCTTTTCAGGGTAACGATGGAGTGACTTATAGAATTATTAAACTGGGTATTAATTGTTTTGCTAATCCTCTATCTCATATTTCAATTTTTCCCTGTTACAATGTTTTCCCCTCCAGTTGGAAATTAGCAACCATAAAACCTATTTTGAAGAGTGGAAGTCTTTCCACTGTTTCAAATTATCAACCAATATCTCTTTTGCCACCCATTTTTGAAAATTCTTGAAAAAATTGTTATGGATCAAACTTTGGCCTTTCTTGGGAAGTATTCCCTTCTTTCAGCTAATCAACATGGCTTTAAGCCAGGCTTCAGTACCAAAATGGCCTTGGTGGGGTTCACAGGCAGTGTACATGGTGCATTTGATAGAGGTTATTCATGTGCAGCACTGTTTGTGGACCTCACCAAGGCTTTTGACCTTGTCGAATTTGATCTTCTCCCGGGTGTTCTTCATGGACTACATTTTCTGGTGAGGTAGTCGGGTGGTATCAAAGTTATTTAAGTGACAGATATCATAGAACAATTATTGGTTCAACTACATCTCAGATTCTTCCCTTAGTTTGTGGTGTACCCCAGGGTTCAATCCTGGGGCCACTTATTTTTTCATTTTTTATGAATTCTGCCCCTAGTATTTGCACTCAAACTGAGAAGATTCTTTACGCGGACTTGAGACTGCCCTCTCTTGTCTTCAGACTGACTTTGGGTTTTTACAGGATTGGTTATTACACAATCATTTGGTACTTAATTCTAAAAAAACCAAGGTAATTGTTTTTCTTGTAACAAGAAAGAAACCTTTAATTTTTCCCCAATTATTGATAAAGGGGTTAATATAATTGAATTTGTTTCAGTTTTTAAATATTTTGGAATAATCTTAGATAGTCAGTTTACTTTTGAACCGCATATTCAAAGTCTTAGAAAAACCCTGCATCAAAGGTTCGGTATTCTATATCGGATTAAGGGATTTCTGACTCTTGAATCCAGGAGACTCTTAGTCCATAGTTTTTTGTTTTCGGTGTTGGACTATGGTATTTTGATATATACCTCTTCCTGCAGTAGTGCATTGAATTGTCTTCAAGTAATATATAATTCTACCTTGAGATTTTGGCTTAATATGCCATTTCGATCCCACTGTTCTGACTTGTATGTACAGTCTTATTTATTACCTTTTCAAGATCGAGTTTGCCTTAAAATGGGTACTTTTTTATGCAAAGTAAAATCAGGTTTTCTTCCTCTATCTATCTCTGCAATGTTTCCTAGGACACTAAATGTTCTATTTACTAGATCCCAGCATACATTTAATTTTAGAATACCTCTATTCAAGAAGACTTTTGGGCAAAGATCTTTATTATTTAGAGCTCCAATTTTTTTAATAAGGTACCAATTGAAATTGTTGAAAGTATTTCTACACAGTGTTTAAAAGAAGTTTGAAACAGTGGCTTTTTTTCTAAAAAATGAATGTATTTGTAACTGTGTATTGAACATCACTTGCACTTTGTGTGGACTGAGTGGTTTGCTCTGAAATATTGTATCAATATTTCGTATTGTATTTTAGATATGACTTGTCACCTGTGAAAACGGACAGTTTTGCTCATCTGGTTTTACAAGTATAAAAAATAAAAATGAAAAATGAAATATCACCCCATGTTATTATCTTACTGCTTGCTAGTATTTTAAAATTAAATCCACTAAAATTTCCCCATATTCTTTTATTATATTTTATAGATAGAAATAACCATGGTATTTGAAGTATATATGGCCTAATTATGACGTTTTTCACAAGGGGAGCCAAGAAGCTAAGGGATGATTGGATATTTTATGTAAGTCCAAATCTAAAAGAATGTTTTGTATATCTTTATTCTTGTCTGTACTAGCTACTAAAGCCTGATATAAATATTGCTCATGTTCTGGAAAAAAGACCACTGATAATAATTTTAAATGGTATTTGCTTCAATATATTTAAGAGTGTTTGGACAACCCATCCCTCCCAGCCTTCTAGGTGTACACATAATACTCCATGCAATGCAAGGTTTTCCTCCTCTCCACAAAAAAGATATTTTAATATCCAAGAACTGTGTAGAATTAGGGGTACCCAAGATATTTTTAATCACAAATATGAGATGTGGTGCAACCATCATTTTAATTATGTTGACCTTTCCCCATAGGGATATAGATAGCTTTTTCCAATTATCTAATAAGGTAACTATTTTTTCTTTGGCTTTATTATAGTTTATTTTTATATTAGAGTTTTGGTTATTGGTTACATGGACACCTAAATATTTAATACAGTCTTGTTGCTTAAAATCCTGGTTGGTAATCTTTATTCTGGCATCAGATTGCCTAGAAAGTTTTGTAATAATGGATTTGCTCTTATTTAACAGACATCCAGAAATACTAGAAAATAAACTTGTAATCTCCAAAAAGGAACCGAGTGATGAAGTAATATTTTTAAGAATCAAAAGAATAGTGTCTGCAAAAACGCTAAGCTTTGTCTGGTTATTTTTAATGGTAAAACCTTCTATTTTATGATAATTCCTTATAACTGAAAGAAATAGTTCTATTGCTAAAATATATTATGTGGGGGGGAAGGGGGAAACCCTGCCTTACACCATTAAGCATCTTGAAATCATCTGTAAGAAAATTATTAACTTGAAATCTTACCAGATTACTGTAATATAATTTCTTAATCAGTAGAATCAACTGAACTGTAATGCCCCATGCCTGTAGTATCTGATAAATACACTGGCAGTTAAGCAGATCAAATGTTTTGCTTACATCTAAAGCAACAGCATATGTATCACTTTTATATACAGTCTAGGATCTGAATTCAGAATATGAGATATTACTTGGATTTTTTTTATTGGCTTGAAATAAATTCCGGCCTTTCATAAAACCATATTGGTCTTTATTAATATAGTTATTCAAATGTACTTGAATTCTATTAGTAATACTTTTTGCCGATATTTTGTACTCTGTATTTAATAAAGCTATGGGCCTACAGCTTTCAGTTGACTGTACTGGTTTTCCATCTTTATGTATTAATATAATTTTCATCATTTGGATAGAGGCCAGAATGTTATTATCAGTTTCAGTGTCCAATAATTCTTCAAACATTCTGCTTAACCAGGGTACCAGTTCTTTAACAAAGGTTTGGTAGAATTCATTGGTCAATCCATCCAAACCTGGTGATTTGGCCTTAGGTAATTCCTTTATTGTATCCTCTAATTCTTGTTGTAAAATGGGATAAAACTTAAAGGGGCTAGAAATCAAGTTGGCTTTAGAGAGAAAATCTTCCATCTTTTCACTATTTAGCAAAAAGTCATTATGCTATATTTTTTTGTATGTTTTAAAGATTTCTTTGGCTATATTTTTACCTGATGTTAAAACTTCCCCATTCTCATCAGTAATTTTTATTAATGTTTTGGGGGGGATTTTAATAAATGGCCAAATGTTTGCCTGATTTATCCATATAATGGTATTTATATTTTTTGATATGTGATGCTATTCTAATAGTATCTTGGCTAATTTTGTTTTGTTTTTTAATTTGAAATCTTTGCCATTCTGTATAATATCTATCATGGTCAGTCAATCTTAATTTATCTAATTGGCACAATGTAATATCTATATCTTCCTTTTCTTTATTATTAATTCTATTTACATTAATTTGGTAGGATATTATACTACCTCTTATGGTAACTTTAAAAGCATCCCACAAGGATGGCACTACCCCCCCCCAAATTATAAAACCAGTATTCCTGATTGACTCTTTAATTAACTCAATAAAAGCTGGGTCTGTAAGCAATACATTGCTAAATGTCCAAGACATTGTAAACTTCTTCTCTGGATCACGAGTATTATGATCTATTGCAATCATAGCACGGTCTGATAGACATGTTGAGTCAATTAAAGAAGTAACCTGTTGAGTCAAATTCCTGGAAACAAAAACAAAATAATCAATCTCAGTAAATATCCATTTTTTATCATAATGGATAAACACTTTATTTAAACAGTTCTTGTGATACCAAACATCTAACAAACATTCCTGTTCTAAAAAAAGCATTGTTTTTTTTTTTTATATTGATGTATTACCTAAGGAAGGGCAGGAAAATTTATCTAGATATTTATCTAGATTTGGAGAGTGTAAAGCATTGAAATCTCCTGCCAGAATTAGCTTGTTATTGTGTGTGAGACACTGCTCTGCACACAACGTAGCTGCAGCATTGCCTATTTTTAATCTGTATGCAACTTTGAATGTTTGAGCCCCACTAGTTCCTACAGGCAGAGGGACAACGAAAGTCCAGTGTTTGTATTTGAGCTGATAGGCTCTACTTTTATTGTTCATGGTATGTGTTACATCATTTACAGGAGCAAATCCTGTTTTATTCAAGCCCTAAAATTAGGCAAATCTAGTCAAAGAACTCTGTGAGTTCTTGACCTCACTTCTGGGTTTGGGCTCTATTTAAACCTGCCCTGCAGCGAGCAGGGTGAGCTCAGGCAGGGCATGCACACGTCGAGCACACGTGAAGATGCACACAAAGACACGCGCGTCCTCGCATGTGTTTGGCAGGGTTGACTGGGCAGGGTAGGGCATAAAATCCTCATCTTCTTAAGCTTGTAACTGTAATTTCTATAGTAATATGAGGCCATTAGTAGTCATCATGGTTGAGACTATTATGACTATTGAGGGTGATGTAGGGATAAAATGTTATGGCTGCAACATGTATTCTATAATATAATATAATAACATACCTAATGAATACAAATGTGCAAAATGTTTGATAAATAAAGATTTAGAGATGGAAATCAGCCATTTCAGTGAGAGACTGATAAATCTTGAACTTAGTCAGCAACAGATGACTGACAGATTTAACCATAGGAACTGTGGCACAAGCACAAACACTATAGAATCACCAAAACTGTCAGCAGACAACAATGAGGAAGACATGTTCTCAAAATTTAATAATGTCCCTAAAAATCCCATTTCTACTAATAAAAAGTGTATAAGAGATGAACAAGATACTGATTTACCTGATACAGAATGGTTCACAGTTAAAAAGAAAAAAAATGGCTAAAAAAGGGAGAAGAGCAGGCAACTACTCTCTACATACAGAAAACAGTTTTAATATATTAATTACCTTACCCCCTGATGAGCAAGATCCTCTATCATCAACTTCTACTAATTCCATGATTAATGTCCCCTTAATTCAATGTGAGACATCACTAATAGGGATTGTTAACAGCATGTATCCAGCCTTACCTCAGGAAGCTAATGATGTTACTAATAGACTACCTTAAGTACCAGATAATCTGGAGCCAACCTTGTCTGTAAAGCAAATACTTGTCCTGGGGGATTTCATGGTTAAGCATTTAGATAGGGCAGTCTGTAACCAGAACAAGTCCAATAAAACTATGTCTTGTTTTAGGGGAGCAAGAATTTCAGATATAACAATCATGATTCCTGATATTCTCAGTAATGGAAACTCAGATGCTCTTGTCATAATACATGCCAGAGTAAACAATGTTCTTCATGATCCCATTCTAACAATTAAACAGGACTATGTGGCAATAACGAATCAGATTATCAATTTAGGAGCTGAAGTGGTACTATCAGAAATTCTCCCAGTTCTTAGGTTTTCACCAATGATAAACAACAAAATAAAACAAATAAATAATTGGTTAAGGCAATGGTGTTTAAGGCAGAACATCCAGTATTTATCTCACTGGGAAAACTTTGAATATAAAATGGATTTGTACAGTTGGGATGGATTACACCTTAACAGGAAGGGCTCTAATACCTTGGGGAAAAGTTTTGTGAATTGTATTAATACAAATTTAAACTAATACCTGAGGGGGTGAGAGGGATTATTTTTCCCTCTCAAATAGGGTGCATAGTACAAGATAATTCTCATCTGCTCTCACCAATTACAAAAACAACATAAAAATAATGAAAACAGTAAATCACTAAAATTACTTTTAATTAATACCCAAAGCTTAAAGAATAAATTAGAAGAGCTTGCACTATATCTACATAGCTGTGATATTGATATCTGTGGAATAACTGAAACATGGTTTACAGAAGAAGACTGGGGTACAATGATTTTGGGTTATACCCTGCTTAGTAAACCATGTAAACAGAAGAAAGGTGGTGGAGTAGCTTTTTATATTAAGGAAGGGTTAAAACATTGCAAGATTCATCCATCGCAATTCTCAACAGATGGCAATGAAATATTATGGACTAAATTATCAGCGTCCCCTACTGTATTAATCATTGAACTTGGCTATCACTCTCCTAGCCTGAGTATTGAAGAGACACACACATTTCTGAATAAGACTGAATACATGGTGTCCAAAAATGATGTTATACTTATGGGTGATTTTAATTTCCCTTCTATTAATTAGTTGAATATGACTAGTACAGGCAGTCCAGAAAATAGACTCATTGATATAATTTCACAGGGTAACCTGATACAGGTGGTGAATGAGAGTACAAGGATAGGGAGTATTCTTGATTTAATATTTATAAATCAGGATTTATGCTACTCACCCCTAAGGTATTGTTGCCCCTTGGTAGTAGTAACCATAACATGATTCAACTTGAGTTACATTGTACAGGGATTAAACCTATTAAAGGTATTACAAGATTTAGAGACTTTTGTAAGGCAGACTATTCTAATATTAAGTCCTATTTAAACTTGTGGAACTGAAAGAAGGATCTGGAAAATCTGGATGTTGAACAAATTTGGGAGAAATTATGTCCAAGTTAGACATATGCATTAATACCTGGGTACCAGAAAGAAAGAAATATATTAATAAACATAGAGTCCCAGTGTGGTGGAATAGGAAGATCCAGAAAGCCATAAGAAAGAAAAATAAATTATATAATAAGGCCAAAAAATACCCCACCAGCCACTAATAACACTGCCCTTATAAAAGCTGTTAAGGATGTGAAGAATAAAATCAAAAAAAACAAACAAAAAAAGGAAATTAAACTGGCTGCTACTATAACAGATTACAAGAAGAGGTTTTATAATTATATTGGGTCATTAAAAAATAAGAAGGGCAATTCTGTAGGTCCTATAACATCAGATTTGGGAACCATAAGCACAGAAAGTGAAATGGCTTCGGCTTTCAATAGTTATTTTCTTAGTGTGCACAAAGAAAGAGATATTTTATCTAATGGTCTTCCACCTATACAAATGGATTGTCCAATTATCTGGCCAGATGATATTATTCAAACTGTTACAGCACTAAAGAATAACAGTTCTGCAGGCCCAGATGGCCTAACGTCAAAATTTCTGAAAGAAATAATTTATGAGCTAGCAGGTCCCATTTCTATTTTATTTAATGCATCACCAAAACAAGGGAAATCATTAAACATATGGAACAAAGCAATTGTGACCCCTATTTATAAGGGAGGTAACAAGCAAGACATTAAAAATTATAGGCCTATTAGCCTTACATCGGTATTAGGCAAAACTTTTGAAAGAATATTACAGAAATATATTATACAACATCTAATTAATATAGGTTACTGTGCTATAGCTCAACATGGTTTTGTAGCAGGCAGATCTTGCTTGACTAATCTGTTGTCCTTTTTTGAACCGGTTAGTGCTGCCTTGGATAGAGGCATGCCAGTGGATGTGGTCTTTCTGGATTTTTCGAAGGCTTTTGATTCCGCTTCTATTAAAATCTTAATTCAAGAACTAATTAGGCTTGACTTCCATCCTAATATTGTAAATTGGATTAACTCATGGCTAAGTAACAGATCTCAATGTGTCTCGATATGTGGCTTTATGTCCGCTTGGGGGGATGTGTCCAGCAGAGTTTCACAAGTCTCAGTTTTGGGACCTACTTTGTTTAATATACTATTATCATCTATGCAAGTGCCAGTGGGAACTTGGTGCTGCAAGTATGCAGATGACTGCAAAATGGGTGGTATCGTCCATAATGATGAAACAGCAAAAATCTTCCAGGATAGTTTGCACCACTTGACTTGTTGGGTACATAAGCATAAATTAGTTTTTAACAAACAAAAATGTAAAGTTATGCACCTTGGAATACAGAATTGAAAGTATCAATACAGTATTAGCAATGTTGACCTGGAGGTATGTACTGATGAAAAGGATTTTGGTGTCTGGATATCTGACAACCTGAAATTTGATTTTCACACTGACAAAATTGTCAGGAGATACAATCAAATTATATACTGTATCCTTAGATCAATAAAAAGTATGGATTTAGCAGTCATTCTTCCCCTGTATACAGCCCTTGTACATCCACATATAGAATACTGTTTCCCCTTTAGTGCTCCTTATTCCATGAAAGGAAAAGACAGAATAGAAAGAGTACAAAGGAAAGCAACTAAACAAATATTGGAGGTTAAATGATTACAATATCACGGTAGACTTCAGTTTTTACAACTATATTCAATGGATTACAGATGTCTAAGGGGAGAGTTATGTTTGATTTTTAGGGCATATATTAATCCAGAATTATTTGAGCTTGTTGGTCTAAATAAAAATACATATCATCATAAGAACACAAGATCACAAAATTTTAGGCTCATAGGAGAAATGAATAATACAGTGGAAAGGAGTCAATGGTTTACTCAGAGAGTAGTAAATGCTTGGAATGTACTGCCAAGATCTGTAGTTGAGAGTGGAAGTATGTCAGTTTTTAAAAAAACTTAGACATATTTATGGGTGATAACAAAATTCTTATGATCCACCACTGTATGGTGGCAAGTTCATTCATAGACCTTGGTCTTCTGAACTTGATATTAAAACTATAAAACTATGAAGAATTATATTTTGGCACTGCATAACTTGCAAACCCTATATAACTTTAGCCAGAAAGTTTGCATACAGGACAAAGGGTGAATATAGAAATCCGATAACTATCTGATTATGTATTTTAAGTTTTAATAATATAACTCTCCCATTCATATCATTAAATTGTTCCATTAATGTTATATTCCCACATTTTTTAATAAGGATTGCTACACCCCTACTCTTTTTAGTGCCCTTAGAATAATACACAGACTCTAGCCAATTTCTTTTTGGTTTAAGTACTTCTTTTTCTTCTAAATGCGTTTCTTGGATACATATGATATCTGCCTTTTTTTTCTTAAAATAAGCTAATTGTTGAGACCTCTTAATATGAGAATTAATCCTATTAACATTCATGGACATAATCGTTTTGTATTTAATATGTTATCCATTACCAATAACAAAATCCATTAGAACATCTTACACAAAGTATCCTAAAGACTCATTATCTAATTGCTTCCAAACAGCATTAGTTTCCCTATTATCTAAACAGTAGCTGCAGGCAATAAACTTTATTAGAAAACACCAAAAGCATCATGAGAATAAAAAATAAAAAATGAGACATTCCTTCTCTTGAAACTCTGTCCAAGAATGCTTGCCCACCCCCACCCCACCACCACCACCACTGCTAGTCAAAACATAATCATCTTAAGTTATGTTTATTTTAAATTGGCTATTTTGCTGGACAACTCCTCCCAAGCCTTTTGACATTATCATAAGTAAATCTTTTCCCATCTATTACCACTTTCATTCTTGCAGGGTACAACATAGAGGCTTTAAACTCAATGATCACAGCTTGTTTCTTAACACATCAAACTTTTTTCCTTTTTTGCACAATTTTTTGTGGTAAATCATTATATGCAGTTATATTGGCCCCCATTATGCACAATTTCTTTTTTTTTGTTTTATACACAGAGAACATGAATTTATCTTTATTGGCATAGTTCAAAAATTTTAGAATTACAGGTCTGGGGTATTTAGAATTGTTGGAGCTTCTATGAGCTCCCCTATGTATTCTATTACCCAGTTGATTTCAGTCAGTTCAGTTTCCATATAGGCCGCTGCTATCATTTTAAATGAGTCCTGTAAAGGTCTTATTGCGTACCATGTTTCTTTTCTGGAATACCAGGCACCCTTATGTTCTTATGACAGGACCTCACTTTTTAATCAATTATTTTCTCCCCCAATTGTTCATTCGCAGTTTTACATTTTTTAGTTTTCTAGCATATGGGGCCATTTCATCTCAAAAGGCAGACAAATGTTTGATTTTGATTCTGTCATGTCCTACTTTAGTAATTTATTATCTTTTAAGAGTTCTTGAGTGCTGAGAAATAATGTTCCAGTTGGTCCTTGTGCTTAAGCATAGAGTCTAAAGTACTAGAGATCGTGTTCATTTTTTGGAATAAAGGTTTGGCCTATGGTGGGGTGAACTTTCTTCATCTGAATAGTCCTGCTCAAAATTAAAGGGCTCCTCTCCTGAGGAGGACTCACAACTATTTACAAGACCATTCAGATGTGACTGAGAGGTGGAAACTATTTTTCTCTGTTTAGCTTTTGGGGGAACTTATTTTTGAGAGTTACACAAAACAGATACAAACTTAGGAACAGTTATGTTGTTGCTAGTATTCTCAAAGCACTGTGCATTAGATGGCAAAATGGGATTTTTTTTCTCTTACCCCCTTCACTTCATGTACATTTGTCGGTTGAGGCTGTTGTTCACTTAATCCAGTATTTGAGACAGATTGTATATGTTATGTATGAATTTCAGACTCTGCACCGATAGTGTTTTCAGTCACACTGGGTAGGGGTGGGGACAAATCGAGATCAGGCTCAGCATTAACCCTCAATGAAGCCATTACTGTTTCTTCAGGAAATACAGAAGTTTCACTTGATGGATCTGTTTTGGAAATTTCCATGCTCTGCTCACTTCTCTCCTGTGTTTGATTTCTGGTAACCTCCACTTGTTTCATGATGGCACACGCACCTTCCTTATTGGATGCAACATCCAAAATCAAAGCATTCATTAACTCCATGAAAAGTTCATCTTTTGCCACCTCTCCATGCACTAATATATGCTCACCTTGACCACTTTGTTGGATTACTTTAGAGGCTTCTTCCAAACACATCTCAAAATCCTGGGTTTGTGCCTCATTTTTGCTGGAAGACATCAAAGCTGGCATTTCAGGTATAGGCTTATAGCTGATTTTCTAGGTGGATGCACCACAGTTTGTCACATTCAGCCATTCTTCAGACATTCAGGCAGTTACTGGAATACTCATCTGACCTTTTCTGGTTAGCATAGATAACTGTCTTTGACTTTTAGACTTTCCCGCAGCAGGGAATTTCTTCATTTCTCATTGCACAGATATGAGACCAAAAGCATTAAAAAGTTTTATATTCTTCTTTTCGGCACCTTTTTCTTCCGTGGTCTTGGCAGAACACATAACTTAAATAACTCAAGTTAGGCATGCGGGGGGGGTGTCGAGGCACCGGCAAGCAAGTAACAGCTGCTGTTTACATAGCGTTTAGCAAAATTCCATGTTGCCTCTCTCTTCTTGTGGGAGTGGCCTCTTGTCTTTTTAAATACTATCAAAGCTGTGGATAAAAACACAAAAAGAGAGGGGCTATGACTGGTTGCACAAAGCAACAGCATATACCACACAGATTAAGCTCATAAAGCTATAGAAACATCAGAAATAGAAATTTGACAATAAGAAGTTACACATAATTTTAACTTTTGGGGGGATTTGATGGCAGAGGGTTGTACGGTCAAATCTTAAGCACTGTATTTTAATACATTAGGATAAATATTTATGTGGAAATCGGGTGATGGATGCATAAAGTGTTTCAGAAAACTGGCAAAATAAAGTTTCATACATAAAAAACCTGGTAAATACAAAGTATTTTTAAAACTCACTAACAAAGACTTCCATGTGCTTCCCCAGTACTTGGCATCTTTCATACAGTATAAGAACGTCTACCTTGACCAAGGTACAGGTCACTATAGCAACCACTATTTCTCCAACAGGCATTTGGTTAATAGAGTGGTGGATAGCACCTCGACATCAGAAGTTCCTTCGATACAAAGCACTGTTTTCATACAGGCAAAGCAATTGCCTTGATATCTGGCCATTAGCAGTGACTGCTGGAAAAGGCCTGTATGCAAACAATTGAGCTTGACTGATCTCCACTGAAAGTGTGGATACACTAGAAAAGTATTTTGACACAAACAGCCTTGTATTGAAAGCTGTCAGAATCTTACCAGTCCTGGCATAGTGACATCAAGAAAGGCCCCTGAAAAAAACTATATTTAAGTTTCTTGGCATCAGTAAGTACTAAACCTTTAATTTATTGCTAATAAATTAGCCTTTGTTTTTTGACCTACAGTACTTTTCCCATAAAACCTGATTCTGCTTTTTCTAAGTTTTAGTTTTACTTTTTTCTTTTTTATGATTAGCTTGCATATTTAAATAGATGAATCAATTAGTATACAACAAAGTTGATTATAAAACAAAGTTGATAAAAGGTGTAAATACTATAAATATAAGGTTAAAAATGTTATTTCTCAAATAGTGCTTTTTTTTGTAAAGACATTTCAAGCTAAAAGCCTTGCATTCATAGTGAGCTTTAGATTGATACCCAGAACCACACTACCAGCCCAAAAACCAAAAGACAAAGGCCAAAGGAAGACTCAGATTTTTACAGAGGAAAGTACAAGAGATCAGAAGACTGAGGTACACAAGACTGCAAGAAGAAGCAGAAAGGAGTGAGAACTAATGATTAAACTAAAGACTGAGAAACTATAATCAAATTGAATTAATTCATCAGCATAATACTATTGTATAGCCTTTTTGAATCTTGATATAGTTGAATTTTTTAGTACATTTATAGAGATTTGATATTTTGTTTTATATATATATATATATATATATATATATTGCACATTGTTTGTAGTGTTATAACATGAGGATTTGGAACACTAAATCTCAAAAGATAATACTAACTCCATCACTGCTGAAAAGGGTCAATAATGGTAGTAGAAGAAGAAGAAGATTGAAGTCAGAAGAAGGAACGGGTGGTAAAGTGAAATCTGGAAATTCTCACAGACTGAAAGATAGAATGAAAAGTGGAGATTGTCAAGGACAAAGTTACACAATTAAAAATTACAAACTTTATGGGCAAAACTAATTCAACCCCAATAGTAATTAGGGAGATTCTCAGTTAGAAATAGACAAAGAGTCATGATCTTAGAATAAGGAAACTGGTACCATTAATAAAACGGATTGCCTGAAAAAGATGGGTAATTTAATTCCACACATGCATTTAACTGAGAGCAGAAGAATACTGAATAAGAAAATATATATTCTGACCCTGAATCTATGTGCCCTCAGTTCTGTCTCCCTCTCCTTCTCATAAAGCTTAATTTGCATCTGGCTATCACCCACAAGTCATTCTCTTTTGTGGCAGTATCTGACTGGAGCTTCCTTCCTCCCTCCTTTGGTTCTGTCTTGTTCCTCTCTCCCCATGTTCCAATCAAATCTGCATGCCTCTCTTTCAGCCTCTGTATCATGCTCCTGCTTCCATTGATGCCTTATATATTCTCACTCCACCCTATTCCTTTATCCTCCTCCTACCTAATCCATGAACCTTGCCTCCTTCCCCATCCCCTGTCCTTATCTTCGTGTACTACCTTACTCATTGCCTGACCCCCCATTCCCATAATTTATCTTTCAGCTTTTAGGTCTGTAGCCTGTAGTCTCAATTGTCTCAGCCTTGTATTTATGATTTTATTAAAGTCTATATACCTTTATTATGCTTTGTCATATTTATGTATAATATTTTTATACCTTCCTCATACTGTTTGTCAATTTTTGCTATCTTAATGTGTTTTTCTCTTTTATTGCACTGTTCAGTATTGCTTGTTGCAACCCTTGGTTGACCCTGAAAAAGGGACTGTAATTATCTCAGTGGACTTACCCGGTTACCAATATTCAAATAAATAAATAAATAAATATTCTAGGGAAAAATAATTCATTCACCAATTATTATGGAAATATTATCTCAGGTGAAACAACAGTCTAATACATCAATGATAGGGCTGTAATTTTTTCACGGTAAAAAGGGGAGAAATTCACGGCATGATCACAGTAAAATAGCTTTTTTCATGGCCTAGAAATAGCCTTGTGTCCCATCCGTATCTTGCCTGGTGAAACATGCTGCAGCTATAGGATTCTGTGCAGCACAGCCTCTATTGTGCCATGCATGCCCTTGAATGCCCTTTAATGTAACTGTCACCCCACTACAGTAGAAAATTATTTCTTTCTCCTGCAAGCCAGTGCTTAAAAAGATAACTGTACTCTCAGTACTCTCTGAGAAAGTAGTGCATATGCAGGCATGTAGCAGCGGGTCTCGATATGCAGACGTGCAGCAGAACTGTGTTACACTGTCACTGTGATAAAGAATGAGAGACTCAGAGCAGCGCATTTTTTTTTCACAAGGTCCTATATTCACCTGTCAGAAATGTAAAGACAAGTCACCCCGTCCAAATCAATGCAGTAGTAGTGACAGCAGATCATGATACTGCCTACTGACATGCTTTAAGTAAGCCCAAGTGCCTCCTCTGATTCTCCAGTAAGGGAAAGATGGCATACATTAAATAAATAAATGGTATAAATTAAATAAATACATGGCATACATTAAATAAATAAAGGAGGATTAGGTGTGATTAGGAATTTGGTGAATTTCATGGGGGAATACTAATTTCATGGTAATCATGAAATCCATGACCCCCATTAAATACTGACAGCCCTAATGATAGACCCTCAAAGCTCAGCAGAAGTTATGACTGAATTGGGCATTGCAATTAATGGTTTAAAAAAATGTAGTAAGCTCAGAGGAACAGGCAAAAAATTAACACAGAGTAAAGTCAACAGAAAAATTCTAATGAAATTGACTGTTTATCAGCAACACCTGAACAAAGAGCACTCTCATCTTACAGATTCAGTAGGGAAACATTCCCTGCTAGAGATGCAGGGAAAAGGGAAAGAAGAGAATCGTTGCATAATCAAACTAATCTAAAATTGGAAGATTCAAGGACAATGCTGGTCTCTACTGTCCTTTCAAAACAATTGTTGGACGATATAGCTAACCCTTATAATGCTAATATTGTGATACTGGAGATCATTTGGGTTTTTAAGGAGGAAATACTGGATATAGGCAAACTTAATGAAGAATCAGCGTATGGTTAAAAGATTACAAGAGGAATATTTATCATGGAATTAGTCCATAGATGAGAAGAGTTCCTTTATTGGTTAAAAAAAAATCAAATGATAAGAAAAATGAAGCAGGACAAAAACAGAAAATAAATGCATTTAGGTTATTCTTCCTCCCCCATTTGATAAGAATATAATACTTAACATACCAGAAACACCTATTAAAAAGAACAAGAAAAAAAATAAAATAGTGAAAAGGGTTGGGAAGGCAAAGATTCAGAGAGTCAAGAGCAGAGAAAAACAGTTCTAAAGTTCAAATAGAAAAGTGTAAAACTCTGTAAAGTATAGGAACAACAACAGTGCAAATATTCAAGATACCCTGGACCTTTCTAATGAGCAAACATCACCTAAATTTGAATTTTTGGGAGAGAACTCAGAGCCTGTATCTCAAATTGTACCACCAATGGAAAACTCCTTAAGAATAGAAGAGTAGACAATAACTAAAACTGGCAATGTAACATTACTGACAGTGAATGGAATAACCAAAGATCAAGAAGAGACTACTGAGGACTTATTCTCCAAAATAATGTATTTAATATTTATTAAAGCTCTAGAAATGGCACAAGTTATATGGAAGGGAAATAACATATTGCAAGAAATGAGAATAGTCATGGACCCACCAATCCCCATTGATAGCTTAATATCGGATGTAAATTTGCAAAGTAGTCAACAACTGGATACTCCAGTATTTATAACATAAATAACAGTCAAAGGAATCAAAAACAAAATAGATGAAACTAAAGACCTATTACAAGAAAAAGCAAGATATTTACTAAGAATTGCAGAATCACCATCATTATAAATGGTTCAAAGAGAAGATATCCAAGTGAATGGTAATAGAGAGACCATCCCAATTCACTTTCAAAATACAGAACCAGCGGCTGTAATTTGGGACAATAGAGTTTATCTAAATCAGGCTTTCAAATTGAGAAAAGTGACTTCATTCAAAGTAATATTATTTTCGATCATCCATTAATCTTAAAAATGATGTAGTAACAAGAAATATAGATAAAACCATCTCTCAAGTAGAGATGAGATTTAGAACCGAGACAAAATAAGATATAGATCTAAACTTAAAAGTCATTACCTTGTTTGGATGGGATGTTCAAACAAGGGAACCGATAGGGATAAAAAAAAGCATAACTAGATTTTTTTACAACTATAGCAAGTACCAATATCATGGGAAGCAATTTATCAGATACAGATAGCAACAAAATAAACAAACTATCCACAAATTGATACATATTTTTCTGTGACAAAAAAACTTGTTTTTCAAATACAGCACAATGTGGAGATCTTGGATCAAATGTGTCTAAACTTAATTGACCTAGATTGGAATTTCAGAATATCCAAACAATTTCAATCAATACATGGGGGAAGGGAAGGGAAAAGAATGGAAGGGAAGGAAAGGGAGACATTGTTTAACCAGAAAAGGAACACCAGTCCAGAACTTGTTTCCAGGTGACACCTAGGAGCACAAGGAAATTTAAGTGACTTGCTCAGGGTCACAATGTATACAAGTGGGGGCTGATGGAATTCAAACCATGTTTGCAGCTAAGTGCCCATAACCACTACACTATACCACTTCCCCTTGGGACTGACCAAATCAAACTAGTTAGTGATGTTATTTATTTTTATTTAAACATTTGGTAACCAGGAAAGGCACACTGAGCTGAGTCTCGATTCCAGATGTGACCCAGAGGGAAGGAGTACTGGAAATACAAACAATAAATGCAGAGAATTAGTCAACAGAACAATAGCAGCTAATTGCAATCACTATAATACAGTGGTGAGAGCAAAAACAGGACATGTGATGAATCGCTAGAGGTGAACTATACAATAGTAAGTGCTCTGCATAATGTCACATTTTTACCAAGTTCACTCATGATTAACAACAGAGGTACTATTGTATCTCAAGTCCAAGTATGACTGACTCAAACCAGGGCCATACAGCTTCAACAAAATGAACTAACTAATCAGTGGCAGGTACTATCTTAGAATATAGGTGGATTATCTACAAAACTCCATGATTTGGATTGTATGAAATATATACATTCTTTTGATATAATATTATTACAAGAAACATGCTGGCCTGATAGTCCTCCTAAATTGCCAGGCTATGAAACATTTATAAAGGGAATTAAGAGAGCTTCAAAGAAAGAAAGAAAGCAAATGGGACTGTCATCAGCTATAAAACTTCAAAAAGATATTAAGGTTGTAAAAATACCAACAGGCATAGATAATATTATTACTATTAAAGTAATGACAAAAAATGTTAAGGCAATGTCTGTTAATGTAATATAGATAGATAGATAGATAGATAGATAGATAGATAGATAGATAGATAGATATATGACACTATTGGCACCCTTTTCAGACTGTGTGAGAGGCCTTTCACACCATACATTTCTGCTTAAAGTTGAACTAGCATAATATTTTGTGTTGATTTGCATATACAACCCATGATGCTTTGCATTATTGGGGTATGTGTGATTCTGTATTTCTTTGAAACTTGGCTTCCCAGCCAATGCCCTTTGGGGTAACCCTTGCCTCAGTGCTTACGCACTAAGGTTCTTTGTATTTTAGCTTATTTTTTTGTTTTTATTGGGCTCACCACAACCCAACCCAGACAGACTAACTTAGGGTAGCTGGTTCATTTCACTGGGGTGTCATACAGATGAGGCACACTGATGAGTTCCGGTAGGATGAAACACATGTCTGTGTCTTCTGTTGGCACCCTTTGCAGACTGTGTGAGAGGCCTTTTGGCACCATGCATTTCTGCTTAAAGTTGAACCAGCATAATATTTTGTGGTGATTGCATATACAGCCCATGATGCTTTGCATAATGGGAGTATGTGTGATTTTGTGAGTGTTTGTGTGTGTGTATATATATATATATGCATTCTTGTTCGAATTATATTGATATTTGGCCTAAAGTAAGGGGAAAATGTTCAAACCCCTATTTTAGGGGATCTTAATGCAAGATTACCAAATACCATAATCAGTTTCAAATAGTAAAACTGTTCATGGATGCTCATGATGAAGGAAGAATTAATGTCTCAAATATTAATCTTTCTAATATAGCTCAAACGTAATACAAGAGACATAACAAGGCTGGGGTGCTCCTAAATAATATAGTACTGGACTTAGATCTAATAATTATTAATGGTAGAACTAGAAGAGATAAAGAAGGCACATGTACATTTCATGCTTATAAAGGATTTTTTTTAATAGATCTATGTTTATTTAATATTATAAAATGGGCAAAGACAATAGCTCATTCTGATTGGCTGAGGGCACTTTTTAGCCATGTCCTTATCATCCCATACTGATTCCAACCGGCACTACCCTTTAGTGGGTGACCTCACAACAAATAGATATTGATACCTATCCGAACTCCAAACTGATTTCACAGGCGGGCACAGATGGTGCAGCAGCAGCGCATAACGCTGCAACGCTGTGACAGCTCGCATCTTATATCTCCAGATTGCCACTTCCTAAGATATTCAGTAATTTAAACTTCATGAAAGTTATTTTCTTTTAAAAAACATATAACCTGTAGTGCTGGAGTAAACCGCACTGCACTGAAGTGAGCAAACTGCAAGACACCTCTTTTAAATCCTGGAAGTGTGAGGCAAGTCTCTCAAACCCCAGTATACAGTACATCTACCCTAGCCTTACTCTTCTGTTATTGACCCTGCAAAAGAGGCATCAGGTTTGAAAACATAAAAACAGAGTCAGTCCTCCACCGCTACTTCATGAACAGCACCACACATCAGAAACCTGTCATTTCACAAAATGGAAATGAAAACCATACTGTATGGTGGGCACCAAGGGACACACTCGCTCACACACAAGCGGGCAACAAATGAATCCTAAAGAAAAAATAAAGAAGAAGGCAAACATAAAAGTATTTATGTAAAGTCTGACCTCTTCTACAGTTCCACACGATGGCAATGAAGGCAGCAAAATGCAGGCAAGCAGTTTTAAATTTCAATATGAATCCAGCAACCTCCTCCATTTCCAGTCCACAGATTGGCATGCTAGCTCCCTTAAAAGCTGGGAGGCATGCACACAACATGTAATCCTTTCAGTCTCCCAAAAACCACAGAATACAGTAATCATTTTTAAAAAAGAAAGTAATATAAAATAAAATAGCTTATCTCTATCATGGGGGGGGTGAAATGGGACATTTTTTACTGTTTCCCCTATGAAAACAGTTTTTTTCATATATGTTTCACATTTTTTTCTGCTTCTTTTCCTTACAATAATCACTTGGGGGCCTATTTTATAAGCACAATAATGCACTCCAAGGTGTGGTTTATCACCTGATGACAGCATGCCCAGTGGCTTAAAGGTAGTACACCCCTGGGCATGCTGTTATCAGGTGATAAACCACACCTTATGTGTTATTGCTTGCTGAATGCATTAGAGAAAGTTGTAAACTTAAGAGCAGACCGATGAATAGAATTACCTCATTTCACTTTAAATATGCATTTGAGTTGTGCAAAATGTGGGATAAATGAAATTAGTAGCAATGAAACTTATTAATGCAAAAAGGATTAAATGGTCAACCAAATACAGTATATACTGTAGACAAAATAGGTCAAATATTAAAAAGTGCAACTCCTAATCTTTACTAAAATGCAGCTATTAAAACAGGAACACATTAATGCTGATCCAGTTAGCCTATGGACTGATATACTTCATTTGATCACACCCTTACAATATCATTATAATATAACTTGCAAAGAAAGAAAGAGAGCAATTTGGTTTAATTCAAAATGTTAAGCCTGCAAAAAAGAACTTAAATAAAACAGTGAGACAGGCTAAACTTATATAGATGCATAAAACCCTCAGATTACTAAATGCAAAAAGGAAGCATTATAATAGTATCTTTTTGTTGTTGCAGACTCTGTTTATCTCCGCAGGAGCAACAGGGGCAGTGCCTATCACTTAATCTGCCCTGTACGCAGGCTTTCAACCCATCCTCAGGTCAGTCTTGGCAGCAGGGAGGACCATAGCTTACCCCCTATGGAGGACCCCCAGCAGGGAACGGGGGAGAGACCAACATCACCCCGGAGCCCCCACCCTGACTTACACCAGGCATTGTTCGACCTGAGGTGGGGTAGCCCATCAAGGGGCATCATGCTGCTCAAGCCAGTGGAGTTTTCTGTTTACTTGGTTCCCCTAGAAGGAGGATGTGCAATGAAGCCTGCATGGCCGGACACACGTTCCCGTGCATCCTTCATAGGCTTCTGCCTCCTCCAAACCCTAGCCAAAGTGCTCCCAGCTGCAATGACTGCTAGCCAACATGAGATGCCACTGGAACATTGGGAATCGCAGACATCCTACCCCAGAGAGGAGAGCTTGCTGATGACACCTCTATCCTGCTCCATTCCCCCCCTCCATCCTACTCCCAGCAACATGAGTCTGTTCCCAAACCCTGGTGATTGATGTGGCACGAGGTGTGGCATCCAGCACCTCAACTATTAGTGCCACTGGGCCAGCCCATAATAGTATCTTAAAGGAAGAAAGATCAGGATTTCAGCCTATGATGGTATTGGAGAAAAAGAGCAAAGAATTCGGGCTAATAGTTGCTAAAGGCAATTTGCTTAATGTATCCATACAGCCAGATACATGAAAGATGCATTTTTCAAAAGTTTATTATGAACCAGAAGAGGAACTAAGGCAAGATATTACAATAAAATTAAGACAATTATGCAATATAATCCACATCCAATTTATATTTTAGTGAAAAAAAGAAATCCAGGAAGCAATTTTACAAATAAAGCCAAACAAAGCCACTGGACCCTATAAGGTAGTAAGGGGTATTTTTATTTACTTATTTCAGTTTCGGATTAATACCTTTGAGCTGGGGAGCTCATTTGCAAAGGTTCCAAGTCATAGATAACATGGTACCAGACAGTGGGTAGATATAACTTTCTGATTAACCAACTTATTATTTTAATATCCTGTTTCTGTTAATTATATGCATGAGCTTTCTACATTGATAAATTGATTGTGAATAATAGATATGAGTAGAGATACTGCTTATACTTTAGTCAGCCAGTGATAACAGTAACAGATAGGAACCTATATATATATTATCTATTTTGGTTCTAGATTTTAACAGTTTTTTACAGCGATATGTGCCATTTAGTTATGTAGCAGACTGATTTAGTAAAAATATTGTTAACATAATTGACAAGTGTCTTTCCAGGAATGTAGATGCTATTTATTGATTAATTATAGATTTATTGATTGACACACACATGGGTGTATAAATGTGTATGTAGGAGGGTAGTCGATCACTCTGATGAAGCTCAGCAGTTAGTTGGGCAAAACTAAGTTTTTTCCAATGTAAGCACCAGTCGGAGTTTTTGTAGTTGGTTGATGTTTTGCCACAGTGTAATAATAAAATCTATAGACACTATTGAGTGTCTTTATTTTAGTCCATGCAATGTGTGCTTTTTTGGTTTTTTTGACTTATTTGGAATTAACATAGCACCATTAGTTGGTACCTGGTGCTCCTATGTTCAGCCTTTTCTCCAGACAGTGGGTACAAGTAAAATCACAGCAGAGTAAAATACAGTGAACACAATTTGAGCTGCTAATTACAGATGTGCATGTCTATTACAATGACCACAAGTAGAGGTAAGGGTGATGTGAAGGAGGGTAGCGAACATAGGCATCAGAGTGAGGAGTAAGATGTGATGACAGATATAAAGGTAAGATGATTAAGAAAAAACATTGTGATTGTAGAAGTGCAAAATGATAGTATGGTAGCAGCCTGAAGTGGCTTTGTCAGGAGGGTAGGGAGTTATGGGTAGGTGTTAGGGAGTAGTATGGAGGGATTTGATAAGAAAATACCTGATGGTTGATCATGGGCTGGTGTGCAACTAAGAGGGGCAGACACAATGATTGCCCTGCACTAGTAGAAGTCAGAGCTCTCCTTTGAAGGGTCCAATTTTCTCACAGTCAGTGAGGGAGGTTGGGTGGTCATTTATAGACTGAGGCCCTTGATAGGACACTGTGCGTTGGGCAAACGTGGTTCATCTAAGTGGGACATGGAGTATAAATTTAACAGCACTTCTCGTTGTTTTCGTGGGTTGGGAGCATTAGAAAATGCCTACCATTGATGCAGGTGTGTGACCAAGCAGAGTCTTTTTACCAAGGAGGCAGGTCTGATATTTTAACCTAAGATGTAATGGGAGCCATCCTGTCTCAGAGTATAAGCTACAGGTGTGTGCTAAGCAATCTGCCTCAAGACCAGCCTACAAGCCTCATTTAGGAGTGTTTTAATTCTTGTCAGGGCTGTGTCTGTCCCGCGCTTGTATATTACCAGCCTGTAGTCAATAATAGATAGTACCATGCATCTAGTTACTAGGTTCAAGGCCTCAGGAGACACTGCCTGTCTGTGGTGACAGAGGATACCGAGTTTGACATTTTATGTTTTCACTGTGTAGTCAATGTGAGTGGAGAAGGGCAGGGTATCTTCAAAGTAAACTCCTAGGTATTTGAAGGAGTTGACTTGCTCAAGTGTGTCTCCTTCTTGGCTGTGGATGGTTGGTGGACCAGTTCTTTTCTTGCTGTGCAGCATGGAGAATAGCATAGCTTTTGTCTTTTTATAATTGAGGCGGAGCTTGTTTTGTGAAAAACATGCCTCAAGTTTTTGGAAGCTATCCTGTAGTGCCATAGTTATTTCAGTCAATTGTTTTACTGGAACAGAGATTACAGCATCATCTGCATACAGTAACATTTCAGCAGGGCAAGCAGATGGAAAAGAATTTATGAATAAGCTGAAGAGCAGAGGGCTGAGTATTGACCCTTGGGGGAACCCCACGGGCACTTCTCTTGGGTTGGAGACAGCTCCGCTTATTCGTACACACTGAGTTCTGCATGACAAATAGCTACTGAACCAGGATACAATTTTGTGGGGTAGGCCGAGGGTCAGTAGGTTTGTGAGTAGGATCTGATGGTTCACTGTACTGAATGCTTTCATGAGTTCTATAAAGATGGACCCCACTGCCATCCCATTATCAAGGGCATCATACAGGTGCAAGGTGTAGTCTATAAGCACAGTCATGGTGCTATGATTTTTTCAAAAACCATGCTGTTGTGCATAAAGAAGGTTATATTTATTCAGATACTGAGTTAGCCGATTGGATACAATCCATTTGAGGACTTTTGATAAAGGGAGTAGTATTGAAATGGGTCTGTAATTGCCTAGAGAGGTTCTATCACCACTTCTGAAAATGGACGTGACAAAAGCTATCTTTCACCTTTCAGGGAAGACTCCTGTTCATAGGGATAAATTAAATATTTTAGTCATGGGCTCAGCAAGAGCATCTAGGATGAGAGCAATGAGCTTCATATCAATTAAGTCTGTTCCATTCTTTGTTTTACCAAGGACCCTCTTGATGTATTTTATGGTGTGTGCCCTAGTGATTTGTTAGAAGCAAAATGGGAGTAATCTGGGTTTGTTTTTTTTTGGGGGGGGAGTACTCTTGAAGGGGGTTTGAAGGAACACTGTGTTGTAAGGTACTCAGGAGGAAGAACAGTGCTTAAGTCTGAGAAGGCAATATTGAAGGCATTTGCCACTTTCCTTGGTTTGCAGTGTGCCAGTTGTGGTGAAAATCAGGTCCGGGGGTGCTCTGGTGTCTCTGCTAGTGAGAGTTTTTATGAATTTCCAGAAGTTTCTACCCCTTCCCCAATTGCTGGGCAGTATTTCTTTGTAGTAATTGGCTTTTGCTTTCCTTATCAACTTAGTACAATTGCTTCTGGCTGCCTTATAAGCAGTGTAATTAGATTGCTTGCTGGTTACCCTCGCCTTTTGCCTAAGGTTGTCATGGATATTCGTTTGCTCCATAAGGGATCCTGAGAGCCAGGGGTTGCTTGTCACTTTAATCTTCAAGGATTTGAATGGGGCAAATATGTTGCAAGCATTGGTGAAGGTTGTTGTGAAGTAGTCAAAGGCCTGATTAATGTCATGTAAGCTGTCAAGCACACTCCAGTTGGTCCTTAAAAGGTATTGTTTAAAATGCTCAAGCTGCCGTTTTCTTAGTGACCGGTTATAGATGAAGTGGGGGTGGGTTTGTTACCCTTATTTGACTATAAACACATCACTGGAGAGTGGTCACTCAGGGAGTCTGGTAGGACTGATACATCTGAGATATGATCAGGGCAGCTGGGTAGTAGCCAATCAATTAACAAGCTTGTGCCAGTGCGGTAGTTCCTCCTAGTTGTTTGTGTAACCATTTGTGTTGGGTACAGCTAGAGATTATATCCTTGATGTTGGTAGTATCTAGTGCTAGCCAGTGTGTGTTAAAATCACCAGCTACAACCTGTTCCCAATTCTGTTTAAGCTGGTTCATGTGATTGATGAACTGTTTTATGCCTTTTGCCTGCTTGCCAGGGGGTATATAGACAGTGGTGAGTACCATAGTCTTGCTCTTGCATCCTATAGTAAGCTTGATAGATAGTAACTGTGTCTTTTTCATGATAGAACTATTTGACAACACCTGGCCTTTTATCTCATTACACATATACACCAAGCACCCACCCCCATGTTTAGACAGTCAGTCTTGCCATAAGATGGCATAGCCATCAAGGGATAGTAAGGCATCTGGGATCTTAAAGGAGGGCCAGGTTTCTGTGACAGAGATAATGTGGGGTTTGTGCTGTGCAACCCAGGCCTGGAACTAGGGGTGCTTGGGAAGTAGGCTACCTATGTTAATAGAGGCAATTTTGAGGGTGCCATGAGCCTTTGTCTTCCCTGCTCTGGGTGGGCCTGGGTTAGGGTGAATATTCCCTGATAAGAGAAGGATGATGATTTGTCTTTTAAGGTATTGCTTCCAGTAGGTCACCTGTTTAATAATAATATTACATTTGATGAACCTTAGTTTAAAGTTACTATCATATATGGGGTGGGTGCAGAGCAGTGCAGTAGCAGATGTGGGTGTGGGGGAAGAGATCCTGGTGAGTTGTTGGGGGGTTATGTTCATCACTTCACAGGCAATGTATGCATCTGGACCCTGTGTAATGCCTGATGGTGGCAGGATTGAGGGGAGTATCTTATACTGGTCAGTAAGTGATATTGCCAGGGGTCTTACATCACTCACACCACTTATCAAGGCCAGGAGTACAAGGGTCAGGGTCACAAAGTACTTCTGTGCCCCATTATTGGGTAGTTTGAGCAGGGAAGGATGGATTGGGTGGCAAAGAGCTGTTCTGGAAGACTGCCGATTGGGGCCCGTGGTCATGCTGAAAAGGCAGAGAGCTGGACCTTTAAAAGAGTGAGGAGGCTAGCTGATTTGGTGCAGTTGGATAAAGAAGGTTGGGCAGAGCCAGAAAACCAATTTAAAGAGTGTCGGGGGCCGGCAGGAGAAAATTCAAGCAGAACTTGCACACTAAGCTCTATGCACCTTAACTGTAAGCATAACAATGATTAAATTAATGTACATTAACTGTAGGCATAACAGTGATTAAATTAATGTTGACGTGATTAACTTAGCAGTGAAGTCCAGTAAAAAATAAATACAATTCTAACAGGTAATCTGTAATAGTGTAGTTAGGAAAAGGAAAAAGTAGTTATCTAAACCTGTGTCCTTAAAAAGAAAAGATTTGTAGTGTAAGAGGGCTAAACGAAGCAGCCAATGGTGACCTCCTGAGTAGGAAGGGGAGCCAATCAGTGAGCAGTAGGTGAAGCTCCAGTACAGATATGGTGGCTGAGCTTCTTCTTCTTTTTGGCTAAGCGTACCTTTTCCCAGGGCAGGCGGGCAGGCAGTGAGCAGTCGGCAGCTGAATGAGGGTAGTCATCCTGCGGACCAAGTGGCAGAAAGCAGATCAAGACATTGGGAGCACCTGGTCAAGGGCCTCCTGCTAGAAGGAGTGAGAAGAAGAGCAGGATATTAATTAAAGCTGTACAAACTGTGGGTGGGGAGCAGACAGAGGAAGGAGACAGAAAAACAGAAGGAACACAAAAGAGCAGGGGATTGGCTAAACTGAGGTGGGCTCAGTAATCGAGATGGGGAGGGTAGGAGATAGCAGAGGGAGACTAGCTAAATGGGGGGTCTCATAGGTCAGCTCGGTTCAATTAGAAAATGGTGGACCCACTGGATGTGAGCAGGGAGCAAAGAGTGAGAGGCAGGGTTTGGAAAAGAAATGAAGAAGTTTAAATCACTAGCACAGGGGAAAAGCACAGGAGGCAGTTTAGAAAAAATCCAAACAGAACTTGCACACTAAGCTCTATGCACCTTAACTGTAAGCATAACAGTGATTAAATTAATGCACCTTAACTGTAAGCATAACAGTGATTAAATTAATGTTGACATGATTAACTTAGCAGTGCAGTCCAGTAAAAAGAAATACAATCCTAACAGGGAATCTGTAACTGTGCAGTTAAGAAAAGGAAAAAGCAGTTATCTAAACTTGAGTCCTTAAAAAGAAAAGATTTGGTGTGTAAGAGGGCTAAACAAAGCATCCAATGGTGACCTCCTGAGCAGGAAGGGAAGCCAATCAGTTAATGGGTCAAGTGCCAAAAAAGATACAGCGGCTGAGCTTCTTCTTTTTGGCGAAGCATACCTTTACTCTGGGCAGGCAGGCGGGCTGTGAATAGGCAGCAGCTGGGTCAGGGTAGCCATCCCACAGATCAAGTGGCAGAGGGAGGGTCAAGGTATTGGGAGCACTGGTCAGGGGCCTCCTGTTTTTCTCAGGGTAGGCTGTGAGTGGGTGGTGGCTGGGTCAGGGTAGCCATCCCATGGACCAAGTGGCAGAGAGTGGGTCAAGGCATTAGGAGCGCCCAGTCAGGGGCCTCCTGCAAGAAGGAGTGAGAAAAAGAGCAGGATGTTAATTAAAGCTGTGTAAACTGCACTTTGTGGATTTGGGAGGGTACTATCACTCTTTTACTAAATAATTATATGATTCAATTTCAGAAATACCCCATATCTTTGTCGGGGAATATAATTTTTCCCATTCATAAAATAGGCTCTGACTGATCCTCTTATGTATAGGCTCATTAGCCTTACAGATACTTCACAAAATGTTTTTGTGTGTATTATTTTGGACAAATTAGAAGCATGGGTGGGAAACAATAATTTGTTAGATGAAACTGAAAATGGATTTAGGAAAAAATCGCTCAACAATACATAACTGTATGGTATTGTCTCGTAATTCACAAATATGTAAACATTAAAAAAGGAAAGCTCTTCTCCTACTTCATAGATCTATGTATGGCATTTGATAATTTTGCACAATACAGGTATAAATAGATTCTTGTTAGATATTAAATTGCACGTGGACACTTGGTCTCAGGTTTAATACAATCTGAAAGGGAGCTTAACAAATGTAACTAAAACTAATCTCAGTGTTAGACAGGGATGTATTCTTGCTTCATTATTTTTCAGTTTTTATATAAATTAGGTTATAAAATAACTGTATAATGATTTTCATTCCCCAGTCCTATCCTACAATCCAGACGTATTCAACTGGAAAATACCTCAATTGGCATATACAGATGATATTGTCTTACTGTCTATATCATTAATGTTTTCAAAGGAAAATGAATAAATTTACAACTTATCAGTAGCTAAATCGTTTGTGTAAACCAGACTAAACCCCAGTTTTTATTTTTTGATGCCTCAAACAAAGCCAAATACTCATTGAGGGGAAAAACAGGAAACTTTAAGATCTTATGAATACTTGGGCTTGCAATATGTAAATAATTTTAAATGGACTTTACATATTAGCATTGTACCCAATAGCTCCGTATGAAGTCCGAACCATCCATTGATTCACCTGATACAAAATGGCCGACCAGGATATAATGAGTTTTAATATTAAAATAAAATTACAGAAAACAATCAATGAAGTTAAAAGATTCAGTCATATGTACAGAGGTCAATTGGTTGATGGTAGTCTTGTCATGAATGCTAAATTAAAAATATGGGGTCAGGAAAAGTAACCAAATTGGAAATAGTCATGAATAAAATCTACAGGTACTTAATGGGACTCCCTAATTTTGTACCTGAATATATTTTAAGGTTGAAATTGAGCAATTTTAACTTAGATACATTTATAAAAGAAAGGATGACAATATTCTTATTAAATGTGCAAACTGTGAATGAAACTAGACTACCAAGAGGAAGTATGGAAGAAGAAATCGATTACTCAGCCAGAGGCTTTATGTTTCCATACTTTTCGTTCTTAAAAAGCAGTTATTTATCAATCAGGATTGGGCTCAGTTTTCATGAATATCTGCAAATTTTCAAAAGAAATTATATATGACACTATTAGGATGGGGGGAGGGGAGAGTAAGGGGGCAGCTGGGAGAAAGTCAGGGTGGAGGGTGGTATCACTAAATGCAAGGAGCCTGGGGATTAAGATGGCAGAGCTGCTGGCAGTACTGGCAGAAGGAGAGGTGGACATAGCAGCCATCACTGAGATGTGGGCAACCCAAAACCATGACTGGGATTTGGTCATCCCAGGATTTAAATTATTCAGGAGGGACAGAAAAAAAAGTAAGGTGGGGAGTAGCTATTTACATAAGGGAAGGGATTGGATGCATCAGGGAGGAGGGGGAAGAACATAGGTCAGAAGCCATTTGGATGCAACTCCATTCCCCAAAGGGGGCTAGGGTCTGATTGGGGGTTGTTTATAGGCCCCCAACCCGGAAAGAGGATGTAGATAGGGAGCTATGGGAGCAGATAAGGAGACTATGTGGCAAAGGGAGTACTATAGCGGTGGGAGACTTCAATTTACCAGGGGTTGATTGGAGCACCCCAGCCACCACATGTGCCAGGGAGCAGACCCTCCTGGAAGCAATCCAGGATGGTTTCCTGACCCAAAGGGTGACAGTGCCAACAAGGAAAGAAAAGATTCTAGAACTGGTGCTGGAGGATGGAGAACAGGTCACAGATGTGAGAGTGGAGGAACCACTGGCTGGTAGCGATCACCACACAGTGTGGTTCTATATCAGTTTGGGTAGAGAGACCCACAATACAAAAACAAAGGTCCTGGACTTCAGAAAGGCAGACTTTGGCAAGATGGGGCAATTACTGAGAACACACATAGATGGCATCCACCTTGACATGGACGCAGAGCAGAAATGGGCGATCATAAAACTAGGGCTGATTGAATCCACTAAAGCTTGTGTCAGGAGCCAGAAAAAGAAATCAAGGATCAAGCATCCAAGCTGGATGACCAGAGAGGTAACAGAGAAGGTGCGGGGTAAGAGCAGAGCCTTCCGAACCAACAAGAGAACCAACAGGGCAGAGGATAGGGAGAACTATGTGAAGAAATCCAGGGAAGTGAGCAGAGCAGTCAGGGCTGCAAAGACAGCCAGGGAAAGGAAATTAGCACAGGGGATTAAGGAAGGAGAAAAGGATTTCTTCAGGTATATCAGGGAAAAGAGGAAGGGCAAGGATCAAATAGTATCAGGAAAGGCAGTGGGTGGGTAGACAAGGGACTGAGAAGGCAGAAGTACTTAATGAGTACTTCTGTTCAGTGTTCACAAGGGAGAGGAATGGGCCCATTCCTGCAGGGAAAGGGGGTGCAGGCATGAGGGTGAGATGACCACAGATGGGGTCATCACGGTGGAAAGGTTGCTGGAGGGCTTTAGGTCCCTGAGGGTAGACAAGGCATCTGGGCCATATGAGGTACATCCCAGGGTGCTGAGGGAGCTGGCAGAGGTCCTGGCACAGCCACTGGCAGATCGTTAAATACGGGATGCGTGTCCAGAGAATGGAGGGAGGCACACATGGTACCTCTCCACAAAAGTGGGCCCAAGGATGAACCAGAGAACTACAGACTGGTGAGCCTCACCACAGTTGTGGGGAAACTAATGGAATCTATCCTCAAAGAAAGGCTGGTGCAGTTTCTTGTGGATAATGATCTGCAAGACGACAGACAGCACGGGTTCATCACTGACAGATCCCGTCAGACAAACTTGGTTGATTTTTTTGACTGGGTCACAAAGGCGCTGGACAAGGGCCATGCAATAGATGTAGTCTGCCTGGATTTCAGCAAGGCCTTCGATTCAGTGCCACATGGAAGGTTGTCCAGCAAGTTGAGGAGTCCTGGAATAGGGTGGAAGCTAGCCCAATGGGTAGAAAACTGTCTGAGGGACAGGCAGCAGAAGATAGTTGTGGGGGAAGAAGCATCGGAGGCCAGGGTAGTGACAAGTGGTGTCCCACAGGGATCAGTACTGGGACCAGTCCTGTTTAACATTTCTATTGCAGACATAGCGGTTGGGATCAAGAATAAGATCAGCCTCTTCGTCGATGACACCAAGATCTGTGCTAAGGTGGATGGGGAAGAGGGTGGCAAATTATTGCAGGAGGACTTGGCAAGACTTGAGGAGTGGTCACACATCTGGCAGCTTGGGTTCAACACCAAGAAGTGCAAGGTGATGCATTTCGGAGCCAAAAACCCAGGATACAGCTACTGGATGGATGGTATCAAGCTGTCCACATCCAATGAGGAGAAGGATCTGGGGGTGCTGGTGACCGGAGAATTAAACCACTCGGCCCAGTTTAGGAAGGCAGTGGCTAAGGCTAACAGGATGTTAGGGTGCATAGCAAGGGGGATTACATCTAGATGTAGCAAAGTCATATTGCCCCAGTACAGGTCCCTTGTGAGACCACACTTGGAGTACTGTGTGCAGTTCTGGCACCCGTACTTGAAAAGGGATATAAAACTACTGGAGGCGGTGCAGCAAAGAGCAACAAAGATGATCCAGGGGTTGGGGGATAGAACTTACCAGGAAAGACTAAAAGAGCTTAACATGTATACCCTGGAAGATAGAAGAGAGAGAGGGGATATGATCGAGACCTTCAAGTACTTGAAGGGGATGAACAAGGTAGGCTCTCAGGATGGGTTCACTCTCCAGAATGGAAGAGATACCAGAGGGCACTCCCTGAAGTTAAAGGGGGGCAGATTCAGGAGGGAAAGTAGGAGGCACTGCTTCACTGAAAGAGTGGTAACAGGGTGGAATGCACTGCCTGAGCAACTCGTATCAGTGCAGACTGTGAGGTGCTTCAAGAGGGGGTTGGACAAGTTTAAGGGGAAAGTACATACCCAGGGGGGCAGTTGGGGGAGGGAAGTTAATGGGGGGGGCAGCTGCAGTCCAATGGGCTGAAGTGCTGCACACTCGAGCAGACTAGATAGACCATATGGCCAGTATCTGATGGCAGTTTCATATGTTCATATGTTAAAAGAAGATATAAGAATCAAGCAATACAGGGAGACATGATGAAACTTAATTAATCAAAAATCCATATTACTGGCCGGCCTGGTGGTGCTGAGGGCTGAGGCACTGGACACCTTACCTCACGTTGCATCGGTGACCTGTGTTTGGGAATGGACATGGGCCACTGGAGGTTGACAGGGAGGAGAAGGATTGAACGTCCCCAGGACTGCTTTCCTTTCTCTGGGTGGGGAGGGGGTTAGCAGTGCCCGACGATTGCCTGTTCCTAGCAGAGGATGGGAAGTGGCACGTCAGTGCTGAGACTGTGGGGAGAGACTGCGGCAGGCACTTGGTGGGGGTGCGCATATGATACGTGCGTGCTACCGCTGCTGACACCATTGCACGCTGCAGCCTCTCAGGGGGAAAGCAAGGGAAAAAGTGAAAAGGGAGGAGGCCTCTGCAGGAATGACGATGGTCCCCCACCACAATGGCCTGGGAAGGCACCTCCCTGAACACTGTATCCGGTCTGGTGGGTCGAGTTGCTCCCCACCCCCTGCCACAAAGGGTAAGTTGTGGGGTCAAGGGGAGGGGGTCTCATACCCGGTGCCTGCGTGGGGAGGACGTCAGATGTGTAGCAGGGGACTACGGAGAGAAAAGAATAACCATAAAAAAAAATACAAATTACTTATAAAACATGCACAAATTAGATGATTTGATACGTTTTATTAGACCAACAGTGATTACAGAAAAATCTTAAGCTTTCAACCTCAAACAGAGGTCTTCTTCAGAAGAAATAGCAGATATTTTAGAAAACTCACTTTTAAAAGCCCAGAGGTAAAAAATATTTTACACATGAGTGTAATAGATTAGCAGTTAGTTACAAAATACAAGAGATAAGCAGGCATCCCTGAGACTACAGCAATGAGTAAGTCAAATGTAACAGAATGGAATGCTATGTAGTAAATTATCTGATGTTACAAGTCTCGCTAAAGGTAAGTTAAAGAAAGTGTGTGTGTGTGTGTGTGTGTGTACTAAAGCATATTAATTAGAAATATGTAAACCACGTACCTGTGGATATTTGGATACTGCGGGCCCCATTCTTGAAGAAGTTGGATTGCCACAAACCCCGGGTGTGCCAAATGCATGCTGCATAGGGCATACGGCATTCCCAGGGCTGGTTTTGGGATTCTCAAAATATAAGCCCTCTGTGCACCACCTGCGGAAATTTAGACCAGCTTTTGCTGGTCTATCACTAACCTTTTTATGGGGCTTGCATCAAGCCTGGGGCACAAGCTGCCATAAAAAGGGTGTAGTGTTGAAAAGGCATGCAACCTACAAGAATTGGTTGCACTATGTGCCAAAGAGTTTGGTGCAAGCTGCGACACTGACACGGGGCTTCTGTACACCCTGCACCGACCTTTGAGAACTGAGCCGTGTGTGTGTGTGTAAATTCGTTCTAAGCATTTAGAACAGCAGCTTTGTATGTATAAAACTTAAGACTAAGAGATTACCCCCTCCCCTTTTTTTGGTTAAACTCCACTTTATAACCCCAGGAAGCTTAATGAAAAACTGTCTGTGTCTATGTGCTGAGCACTCAAGGAAATTGCAAACACACTGCACTAGCAGAAAATGAGCTTACACATGCTTTTTTGCACATATTTTCAATTCTGGCACTATGCAAAGATGTTTCTGTCTGTAACTATGTGTTCATGTGTCAATATTATTTGTGAATATTTGAACTCACACTGTTTAAAAAATATTAAAAATGCATGGTGGAAGGGAAAAGTATTTAACAGCACTTAATATATAGGGAAAAAAGGCCCAAATCACCAGATTTGGATTGGATATTTTTAGGTCAGATTTACTGTTATATAAGCAATCTAGAGAGAATATTATGTCAGCTTGTTGTTGTTGTGGACTAGGAGAAATGGATGACCTAACTCATGTCATACAACAGTGTCCAAAATACATGAAGCAATGAAAGAAATGGTTAGAACAAATTTTAGATAATACATATCTCCCTTTTTTAAGAAGCTATAACTACACTGTTTACACTTGATAAGAATAAATTAAATTTATTGTCAAATTTCTTGAATGCACTACATTTATCTTGAAATGTTTTGGGACTAATAAACCATTAAAAATGGAGAGCTGACATTTTATATTAGTATCCAGGTAGAATATAGCAAAATAGGCTGTTCGAGGTCTGGGGACAGAGTTGATTTATTAAGTCCTACCTACCTCACAAATGTGTTTCCAGTCAATGTTGATTCTGATGAAAATATTGTATCTTTGTAAGGTGCCTCCTTGAGTGATTTGTATAGTAACCTGAAGAAATAAAAATCTTCTTTTATGACCCCAAATGGTCTTTAATCCAAATTAGGAAGGGAGATTACAGGTAACAATGCACTAGATGGAGATGTAAGTAGAAGACTTGAACCATATGGTGTCCTGTTTACATTCTGGCAATTTTGACTGCATTATCTAAGGGAATATTTTTTTCAGTTTCCTAAAATGAATATAAAAATAGATGTAGAAGAATTTATAGTTGTACTACCACTTTGTAGTATAATTCTTCTCTTGTTTTGATTTGAAAGATACAGTATTTGTTTAGGCAACCAGGGAACTAAACATCTCCTTTTATGAACTCAAATTAGGAACAGGTGTTAAAGATAATAATTTAATAATAGGAGAATATAACCTAAAACCATATTGTTCATAATTTGTTAATTTTTTAGTCTACTTATAGAGATGTTTCCCTGGTTGACTAATATGATTGGGAAAATAGAATTTGTGCTTACTGGTACTCATACGATGTAACTAACAAACTTTTAAATTAATAAATATACTGTTATATATACTAGGATATACTGTAAGACAATCATTTTATGCTTGTATTTTAAAAAGTGCAATATTTGTATCTTGTAATGGCATGTGTTTTTACTTTTGTAAAGACAACAATTTGTCAATCAATAAACTTTTAAATTTGGCCAAGTAGTTGGTGAGGATGTGTGCATTTTTTTAAAATAAGGTAAATAGGGGGCAGCAGTTGGAGAATGTGGGGCCAATTCTGGAAGGTAGGCACAGGGCTTACACCAAGCCCTGCATCCCCTGCAACATCTGTCACAGCTATGCCAAAGCCCTTGGACGCATGTTGGTCCAATTCCAGAAGGGCTGGCACAGTTGCAACAGTTTTCACACTTTAAGCCAGCTTGCTTCAATGGTTTGTCATGAGTCCCATACAAAGGGTACCCCCATGGACGCAAAGTTAGACCGGGGTGAGTTGGTCCAACTTTGCTGCATTGGGGACTTGCAGCAGCTGGCTTCCAGAATAGCAAATTTCCATCTGTTTGATGCAAGTCGGCACTTGTGTCAAACACCATGCTGCAAGTCCCTTGTGGCGATCACAGCCACTTCCAGAATTAGCTCCCGTCTGCACAAAATGGAAATTTCTGGTTACACTCCTGATGGTATATTTCATTCTCATAATGGTCTCATACTGAGTGTATTCAAATCTCATACCTCCAAAAATGTTAAGGCTAATTAAAATGCAGTATTTCTATATTAAGTTTAATTTTTTATTCAGTATTCTTACTTTTAAGCCTTAGACTAGCAATTGAAAGGTATGCCTGATAACTCATGCTATAGGAAACTATCACCATCATATTCAAAACCTATAATATTCCCCATTTAACACTTCTCAGCACATTGTCTTTACTCTGAAAGTAAAAGCACTAATAAAAAACAGGATTTAAAATTCTAGCCTGTTAACTCACTATTTCTATAATGGACAGATTTTCTTCTTTGTTGTGCTGTGAATGTGCTGATATTTTACTTATGGTGCTTCCCCTTATTTCCTTACTTTTTATGTTTCAAAATCCCCAACTAAAGTATTAATGTAGTGTTTTGTTATGTGTATATAAATATATACACACACACACACACACACACACACACACACACACACACACACACATGATGGGTAGGAGTGTGATATGGAACATTTTCTCACTCCTGCAGAGTGAGAATGCACAGATCATGCTGCAGGACTGAGAATATTTTCCATATCCCATGATCTGCACATCATGTGTGCTATTTATACAATGGGGGTAGGGACTTCCTAAGTACTGTAATGTGTGCCTGTGTTGTTTTCCTGTTCCTGTGTGCTGTCTGCTCTTTGTGTGTGTGGCCTGAGTGTGTGTGAGTTTTGCTGAATGGGCTGGGAGTTTCAGAAACACTATGGGAAACAGGTGAATGTCTTTTGAAATGCTAATTGAATTAGTTGCAGCCAGTAGTGAGAAACAGAAACTGTGTTATGAAGCACTGTCATTTAGAATGCAGGCTTTAGTGAAGCTGAGAACAGCATAGTAATTGGCTGGGAGTTTCAGAAACACTATGGGAAATAGCCGTGTCCTTTGCAATGTTAATCCAGTTACTTGCAGGTAGCAGTGAGAAAGAAACCATTTTGTGAAGCAGTGTGATTTAGAATGCGAGCTGTAGTGAAGCTGAGATTAGCATAATAATGGACTGGGAGTTTCAGAAACACTATGGGACACAGGTGAATGTGTTTTACAATGTTAATTGAGTTAGTTGGAGGAAGCAGTGAGAAACAGATTTGTGAAGCAGTTCGATTTAGAATGCAGGGTGTAGTGAGTGAGTGGTGACATCAGGAGAGTATGTATATTTGTCAGCTATTTTAACTCTGGTGATGTCATCATCAAATATTTCACTCCAGTGGAAATAACTGAGGTTATCACACTACAAAACGACATTAATGCAGACATTAGGGTTGTAGAATGCAAAGCATGCAAAGAAGGGAAATTAAAAACATTAGGGATTTGGGTCTCTGAAGTATTGGTGAATCAGTGGTGGGGTCTTTCTTGGGGTTGTCAACCCTAATGCCCACCCCCTCCGCTGATCAAATGAGGTCAAATGTGATGTCTTCAAACAGGGCCCTATGGTCCCTGTGTGAAGAAAGCTCTGACAGATTATTTTGGACATACTGTATCACTATGAAGCACTAGGTCAGAGCTATATCTTGTGCTTTGGACAAAAGGCTATGGGCTGGGGGAAGGGAAGGTCATTAGGGTTGACAACCCCAAGTAAGGCCCCACCAGTGATTCACCAATACTCTGGAGACCCAGATCCCTAATGTTTTTCATTTCCCTTCTTTGTATGCTTTGCGTTCTACAACCCTAATATCTGCATTAATGTCGTCTTTTGCAATGAATGTCCCTTCTTTTTCTGACAGTGGAATTGTAACCTCATTTACACAGGTCCCTTTAGGACCTGCACAAAATGAGACAAATACAATAATGGAGACAGTCCTGACCCAGGGCATGGGCCTATAAGGCCCTGGCGCATGTCTTACCTTGTGTGTGAGATCCTCTGACTCACCACAGGGTGTGGCATCTCTGCCAAAACACTGCTCCATCCCTACCCAGGCTGGGGCTGGTGCTGCATGCTGTAGCATCTTCTCCATCAGCCTTGTCCTATTAAATCATCTCACTGAGTTCACAGATGAACTCAGGTCTCTGACACAGTAAGGCAACATGTTCACCAGAGGTGCAACAGACATCCCTGCAAACAATGTTACTTAATAAATTCTTTGTTTTTTAATGTTTTTACCCCAAACTTTAAACATAGTCTTCTTATGACCCCACCTCATAAACCCGGTAGGTGACATTTTTCAAATCCCTGCTGAAATACCATTCCGTACCTTATGTACGAAAACACATTTCTGCCAGGATGTGAAAAATGACAGCTGTTCATGAGGTGGTGTGAAAAAAATGGCTACAGAATGCTGAAAATTTGGAGTCAAAATATTAAAAATTACCAAAGTTATGCATGTGCATAGAAACTTTTCAACAAACATGCACAACATAGCCATTTTTAGGAATTTTGTCACCAAATTTTCAACATGGCCTTTTTGGGACCCCACCTCATGAAAATTGGTGGTGAAATTTTTTTATTCGATCGTGAAAGGTGATTTCATGCAGCGACCACAAAATCACATTCTGGGCCTGATTAACGAAATGACACTGCCAGTGTTCATGAGGTGGGAACCCAAAACGGTTATGTTGAAAACTTGTTGAAAAAATTTCTAAAAATGGCAAAGTTGTGAACATAAGTTCAAAACGCCATGTAAATACATTATACGGCACTTACCTTGATTTCTCAGTTCATGGTCCAGCTTTGAAGAATGCAGATGTGTCTCAATCCAGACAGGGTGGCAAAGTACGACCTCCAGTGGTAAGTATAGGATAAGGGGAGTGGGGGGTGCTCAGTTGGAGGGTCAGGATGGGGAAGGGGGACAGCGGGGATGATGAGAGACCATTTTCTTTATTTCAGGATTAAAAAAAGGACATTGGGGGATGGTTTTCCTTTTGCAGGAAGCAAGAAAAATAATAAGCTATTTTGGGACAGTGAGGCAGGCTTCTCAGTGCCCCACACTGCCTGGGGACTAGTAAATGCCAACACTGGGATTGGGCCCCCTGAGGTAGGCAACTATTACTAAAACAACGGGCTTGGTGGGCATCTGACACTGGAAGGTGGGCATTTTGATGTCATATTATATAATAAAAAAATTACTACAGTGCCACCAGGAATTGGGGCCCCCAGTGTGCAGATAGAGTTTATTTTAAGGCACAGCACAGTCAGGATGGTGGGACTATACTGACAGTAGCCCCGTTCCTGACATAAGAGTCACGACACAGCTGGTTGCATTATACGACACAGCTGTCGTTTGTTAGTAAACAACAGCTGTGTCATATAGTGCAACTGGCTATTGTTGCAGAATTTCAGCTATCCATAGAACGTTAATTTTTTAAACAGCACATGCTCACAAACAGAACTTTATTCTTAAATAATTTAAAAACCACAAAACAGTTGGACCCATAAACAACAAAAGCACATACCTTGGAGCAACCTCTATCAAGCCTGAAAGTTTCAGGTTTCAAAGCCTCATATTTTTTTGGTTTTTAGTCTCAGGGCAGGATTCACAAAGGAGATGCGCTGGGTGCAAATGAGATGCGCTGGCGCAATCAGGATTTGCTGACCCAAGACAGTGTGATTCACAAAGGGATGTGCCGCAAGATGCCCCATGTGCATCCCCACTGTGAATCATGCAGGTGGTGCATGGCGCAACTGGACATACCCCAGTGCAACTGTGATGCGCAAAACCACCAAGGGCAGCAGAACAGTGAATACGGAGCAACCCAGCAGGGAATGGGGGAGCAACAGGGGGAAACCACAATGGAACAAAGAGGGCAGGGACACACACCCAAAGGGACCAGCCAAAGTGGCAAAGGGCCCAACAGTGGCCACAGCAGATGATGTGCACAGACAGGGTACACAGAGCAACACCCAGAAGCACACAACATACTCACACAGTACCCCAGCTGGCACAAATGACAGGTACACCCTCGCCCATCAAGATGTGACATAGCCACCAGGGACACCATGCAGCATGGAGATGTCCACGTGGCATGGCCATCTGCACAGGAGCCCTGGGATGTGGAGGTGTATGATGCCACACTGGGGCACACTGGTGCATAGGCTGGCTGGCACACAGGCGAGAGCAGTGTGCCACACAGGCATATGACACGCTCAACTACTGTGGACCGCATGCAGATCTGATGACTAACAGTGCAGCCGCACAATGGATGCATGCCACAGGCTGCAGACAACAACAGAACACAACCACAAGAAACAGTGAATGACCACAGACAACAGTTCAGAATAAAAACAATTTACTCAACACAATGGAACAATGACAACTATTTATAACAACATCAGGCCAGAAATAGGAAGGGGAGTATGGGGGCCTGAACAAGAATAACAGGAGTATGCAGGGGAGGAATATGTGTGCAGGCACAGGTAGAGGGGACAGCTAGGGTAAACAGTGGGACTGAAGGGAAGGAGGGTGAACAACTAAAACAATGTCCAAAGTCCTAGGCCATGGAACATGCCACAGTACGGTGCACATGCCTACATCTCCCTGTTGAGAGCAGCTGGATCAGCTGCATCAGTGCCTGCAAAAGCCAACCCTAACACCAGTACCTGACACCAGTACAGTAGCCTCAAGGAGTCCTCCACAGAACGCCGGACATGGAGCCCCACCCTCTGCAGCAGTCCTGGACTCCTCCTCCAATGGCCTTGGCCCTGTGAACCTACAGTGGGGGACACAGATAACAGAGACAAAGTGCCATGTTCCACAACCCTCCCCACCCCCTACAAGTACACTGGAAACATCCACCACAGAAATGGTGAAGAGCCCACCAGGCACAACGCACACTGCACCAGGCAAGCGCACAGTGCAACATTGTGACCGTGCACAGTAACCAAGTGAGAACATGTCTGAAAAGGTCATACAGAGACGTGTGCAGAGGGGCATAAGGCCAAGTGCCATGCAATAGGTGTACATGCCAGCAGGCCGCACAAGTGTGCAGACCCTGTCAGGACACCACATGAGCACCACTGTGTGCCCACAGTATGCATGACATGCACACATGGTGAGTGTCCACGCAGGGAACAGGAGCACTCTGGCCCAGGCACATGCCGCAAGCACAACACCCCAATGTGTGTGCATGCCCAGCAACAAACAGATATGCACAGTGTACCAGTAACAGCCAGCAGAGCACACACCTACCCCACCTGACACACAGAGAAAGTACAAGACAGTCACTCATCTGCCCCAGCACGACCCTGCCCATGGGCACCTCCAGTGGCCCTAATGTTCCAGACCTCCACTGCTTGCATGGCCCACCACCTGGCCACCAGCCCTGCAGGGTAAACAAATGCAGAGAACACCATGAGGAGATGAGATGTGAGACATCCCCCCCCCCCCACAACACCGGTGCTGGAATGCAGTGAAGGTGGCAACCAACAGTGCCCCAGTGATGACAGCCTCGGCCGTGTGCAGCTGCGCACAGCACCCCGTCCTTTGCCCATCATATGCACAGATGTAGGCATGCAATGCATATGGCAGTGTCACCCTATGCATGCCACAGTGGCCACGCCCCACCCAAACACCATAGCACACATGCCCAGCCCCTGTGACATGAGGGCAATGGCAATACTGTGCATGTGCAGCCATGCCCACATGTATGTGAGTGCCCCTGTGATTGTAGTGGTGTACAGTGCATCTTCCCCAACCCCCATGTTCATCCTGTGCAACTGTAGAACTGTGACATACCTGGACGTGGCACTGCATCCCTGCGTGCACATTCCTGCAGGCTCGCCAGCCTCACCTGGGCCCTGCGCTGCAGGTCACCATAACAGTGCCTGCACTGCTCCCCAGTGTGGGGGATACCCATCCTCTGCACCAGTTGGGCCGCAATCCTGGCCTACACATCCGACCATGACTCATGCAGGTCCTGTTGGCCAAACAGTTGCCCCTCCACCTGCATCACCAGGGCCACAAGGTTGAGGAGCTCTACCTCGATCCAGTTCATGGCCCTTGGGCCAGGCCTCTGTGTACATGGCATTTCCACATACAGTGCCAGCAGAGCAGGTTTGCACAGTATGGTCACTGCACACCTCTGGGCAATCGCGCCACATGCGCATTTAGCTGTCATGCAAAGCACTGCACACAGAGTGTTGTTGCGTGATCACCTCCAATAGCACTCGCTCGTGCATGTGCACCATGCATTGACAGGGCGGGAATGTGAGGTCATGGGTCATGGCTGGGTCATGCATGCACACACCACATTTGGACGCCATCTTGTGAATGGTACACAATGTCGCGCATGCGCACAATGCACATGGATGCCGTATAGTGACTGGTATGCAGCACCACGCACAGTGCTGGTGTTGCACTGTACGCTACAGGTACACAAAATCACTCCGTTGAGTGATCAATGCACACAACGTAACATGCAGCACAGTGGGCATCACGCATATGGACGGTCATGTGCAGAAGGGGGCAATCATGTATTGTGTGTAACTGGACAGGTAGCACTGTGCCTGTCAGGCCAATCGCGCATGTGCATATATGCGCTGCGAATGATGTGCCGTATTTAGGACTTGCTCCAAGGCCAACGCACATGCGCTTGAATTGTGCCATGTGAGGATGCGCCCAATGCAGCGGATACGCCACGCTAACATACTAACATACTAATTGCCAGCAGAATAGGCCTTTCCGTCTGTCGAGTCGGCTCGTGCCTCAGGACCCTAGCTGGATACCCAGGCCTCCTCCCCCATCGCTTTTCTGTTTCTCCTGTTATCCATCCCAGACCCCCTTGGCCAGGTCTACCCCTGCTTCTTCCCCATTCTGTACCTGTCCCACCCTGTCTTGAACCCCTCCATCATAGAAGCCAGAACCAGCTCACCCCAGTGCATTCCAAGGTTCCACCACCCTCTCAGTGAAATACCTTCTCCTCTTCCCCCCCATTCTTCCTCCTTCCAACTTTAAACCATGCCCTCTGGTGATACCCCCTCCTTTGATCTAAAGATCCCCTCCTTGTTTACCCTATTAATTCCCTTGAGGTACTTGAAGACCTCAGTCATGTCCCCCTGGTCCCTCCTCTCCTCCAATGAGAACAGGCCACCCTCCTCCAGTCTCTCCTCATACGTCAGATCCCCTAGACCCCTTATCATCTTGGCTGCCCTCCTCTGGACCCTTTCCATGAGCTGTATGTACCCCCTCAAGTACGGTCTCCGGAACTGCACACAATACTCAAGGTGTGGTCTAACCAGACCATTGTACAGTGGCAGAATCACTTCCCTACTCTGTGAGGTGATCCCCCCTTGCGATGCAGCCCAACATCCTAGTTGCCTTGACTGCCACCCTCCTGCACTGCTCGGAGTTATTTATACTTGGATCCACCAGGACCCCTAGGTCTTTTTCCCCTTGCTGATTGGGATAAGCTGAGGGCAATTATGCAGTTCATAGACATTGCTCCTAAATCAGCTCATTGCCATATTCAGGGGCATCTCACCTGTTTAGCATCTCATTAACGCTGCTCCAAACCTCATTTGCATGCCCTAATCCATAAATACTCCTGAATGTGCCTCCACAGAGCTCAGGTGACTGAGAGGAATTACAACCTTGAAGGTAGTTTTTTTACAAAATTCCAAAGGCGGTGTAGCAGCACCACAGGACAGTTTGAGGCCTTGGACATACAGGTATTGTCCATGGCTGTGCAAAAACAGACACATCCTGTTGTGTGCCATGCACTGTCCCACTGGCCATATGAGGCACTGCTTGGGGGTTGCTGGTGGGTGGTGTACCATGGCCAGCTGCCATATGTGTTGCAGTCCTGGCCACCAGCAGGTGTTCCATGACATGCAACACCTGCATCATGTCCAGAACAGTGCTTCTACATGTGCCACAGCAAAAGGACTAGATGGCCAATGCACAGCTGTCCATGACAGTCCCAGATGCTGTTCCAGATATGCATGGCAGGCAGTGTTGTGCTCGGCAGGCAGGGTGCCATGATCCAGCTGCAGCTGGAAACCGTGCCTGCACTTGTATGGGGCTGCATGTGCATGGCTGATGGCTGTGTATTCTCACCCACAGTAGCCAACATGACTGGATGAGAGACAGCCACTGGACGCAGATGTCCAAACTTCACTGGCAATGAAGATAGGGCACTGGCTGAGCCGTAAGCTGTGGGACAAGGCCTGGGAGGCAGTGGCATGGCATGTGAATGCAGTTGGGAAGTACAACAGGACCCCACAGGAGTGTAGGAAACATCTGAATGATGAGAGGAGGCGAGCCAAGGAGAAGGTTGCACACAGAGGCCTCCCTGAGACAGACAGGGGGTGGTCTGCAGACAGGGGTATGCCTCACACCCACAGAGGAGCTGCTTGAGGCCAGCATGGGCCATGCAGCCATGCAGGGTGTACCGGAAGGGGTTCCACATGGGTGGCCGCCCATTGCTGTATTGTGAGATACATACCCCAGATGTGTATCTGTCCACGTGTGTGTGCCATGTGCACCGTGACAGCCCTGCTGTGTGTGACTATCATGCCATGTGCATGTGTGCATCGCCATGGATCTGTGCGCCCCATCCATGACCCATGCTGTGCAACCATGTGACGGGCTGGGCATGTCTGGGGGGAGGCATCCATGGCATTGTGGTGCCATGCACACCAGTGCTGCCATCCCAGTGGTTGGTGGCCAGGGTGTTGCACAGTTCTGCATGGTGACATGTGGGCATATATAGGCATTAGGCCTCTCCAGCTAGTGCCAGTGTATGGCTGCATCAGTGGAACTGGCATTGCATGTCTGTCACAGGGATTGTCAGGTGCAACAATGGCACACCCCTATGTCACACTGCACATGCCTGTCTGAACACTCCTGTCTCCCATGTTTGCAACCATATCTCCCTTCTTTCTGTTGCAGCTCCATCACACCTCACAGGTGCTGCCATGTCTGATGCACTGAGGGATGCCACAGCAGGTGATGATGCAGGGCTGTTCCACAGGGCTGGGAACACGACTGAGGATGGTGCCATCCCTGGACCATCCCACACCACATCCAAGATGGTCAGGCGCTATTCTCCCACTCTGCTTTGGGACCTCCTCCCTTTTCACTGTCCCTCTTTGGTGGCCGACGTCTATAATAGAAGTCGTGCATTGGGGATAGTGAGAAGGTGTTTTAGGGGTGGATGGACTGGACAGAGTGGGAGAATGGAAAGGGGTCGACCAATAGAGGTAGTGGGGACTAGGAGATGCCCTGGGGTGAAATGGGTCCAGGAGAGGGGTTTTCCCTGGCTGATTCCCATACCCAAGGGCTCCGCAGATTGTAGGCATGTACTGCGCGCCTCCTCAAAAAACCATCCAACTCAGGTGGTGGTGTGTAATGTCAGGTCAATTAAAAACAAGACCGCCATTATAGCAAACCTTATTGTAACATCTGACCTGGCATGCATCACCGAGACCTGGCTAGATGAGAATGCAGGTCCTATATTGGCATCTGCTGCTCTGGCTGGGTTTTCAGTGATACACCGCCCAAGGTTGGATCATAGGGGCGGGGGAGTAACCATCTTTTTTAGAACGGAGCTGCGTCTTGTTGATGTACCAGTGGGTTTCACTCATTCCTTTCAGTGCATCCTGGGAGCTGATGCAGGGTTCAGGATTCTCCTCATTTACCATCCACCCGGTGATGGTGGAGAATTCCTGAAGGAGTTTGCGGACTTCATCATCGACGTGCCATTGGAGTCGCCCAGGTGGTTAATACTGGGCGACTTCAATGCCTGGGTCGACGATGAACTCTAGCTTTTTGGGAAAAATCTCCTCCAACTTATGAAATGTTGGGCCTTACACAGGTGGTTACCTCTGCTACCCATATAGGTGGTCACTTATTGGACCTAGTTTTCCTACTGGAGTTGGGGGTCACGCATCTGGGAGTGGAACCAAATGTGTGGACAGACCATCATACCATAAGATTCAGATTCGTGGCACCCCCAAATAGGTCTGCCCCTATGGAGATGGTCCAGTATCGCCCTTTAAGGGGAATTACCCCAGAAGGTCTACTGGCAATACTAGACCTATCAGGTATTTTGGGTGAGTGCATGGGTCCAGGGTATCTCATTCTTGCCTATAATAAGGTTGTGGGTGAGGCCCTGGATCAAACTGCTCCTGTTCGCATTCACCCACTCACTCAGTGCCCAAGGTCTCCGTGGTTTGATGGGTCTCTGAAGGAGCTGAGGAGAGTGGGGTGAAGGCTAGAGAGGGCTTGGCGGAAATCTGGCCTGGATGCTGACAGGCTTAGATTGATAGACCATTATGGTGTCTATCAATCAGCAATCACCCGTAAGAAGGCAGAATTCCTGTCCAGGAAGATTGCTGCTGCACAGAACCAACCAGCTCAACTCCTTCAGACTGTTGACAGATTGTGCAATCCACTCTGTCTGCAGTCTGGAAGAGATTTTTCATGAATAAAGTGTGATGAGCTTGCTCGGTTCTTCACAGATAAGATTGCCAACATCAGGTCAGGCATCGGTCCTGCTCCCTCTTTAAAGAATTGCGGTGGTCGGCAGGAAACATAGAAACAGAGACTTTGATGGCAGATAAGGACCGCTAGGCCCGTCTAGTCTGCCCATTTCCCTACCTACAGGATAGGCCGCAGATCCTAGTTAACCAACAGCCTATTTCTTCCTACCCCCCACAAGAATTGCCTTATGTCTCTCCCATGCATTATTGAATTCTCGCACAGTTTTAGACCCCACAACCTCCTCAGGAAGGCTGTTCCATGCATCCACTACCCTCTCTGTGAAATAATACTTCCTCACACTGCCCCTGAACCACCCTCCTTCTATCTTTAAATTGTGTCCCCTTGTTCTTGCATGTCTCTTTTTCTGAAAGATGCTACCCTCTTGGACTTTGTTGATTCCACTGAGGTACTTAAAAGTTTCTATCATGTCCTCCCTCTCCCTTCTTTCCTCTAGGGTATACATATTAAGCTCCTTTAGTCTCTCCTCATATGGCTTCTCTTGCAGACTCTGCACCATTTTAGTTGCCCTCCTCTGGACTACCTCTATCCTGTCTATGTCCTTGCGGAGATGGGGTCTCCAGAACTGGATGCAGTACTCCAGATGGGGTCTCACCAACTGTCTGTACAGAGGGATAACAATTTCCTGTTTTCTGCTGCTGATGCCTCTCCCTATACATCCCAGAATGCCCCCAGCCCAGGAGGAAGCGAACTCTCATCCTACCTGGTCTGACTTTAGTAGGCCAGAATTCATGGATGTTGCAAGGATTGTTCAGACTGTACGACCAATCAGCTGTAGTTTGGATCCGGGCCCTACGCCACTATTATTAGGTTGTGTAGATGTTATCTGCCCAATCCTTGCTGAAATTGTCTGGAAGTCTTTGGAGCAGGGGTTTTTCCTGATCCCCTAGAGGAGGCGGTCATTTGACCACTCCTTAAAAAGCCTTCATTGAATCCAGACTGTCTAGCTAACTTCAGACCTATCTCTAACCTTCCCTTTGTGTGTAAGGTTATGGAAAAGGTGGTTGCATTACAGCTAGGTGACCATCTCACAAATCACAATATCTATGATGCTCTCCATTCGGGGTTTAGGAAAAGACATAGCACTGAGACTGCTCTCATCCAGGTCTTAAATGATCTCCTAATTGTGAGAGATCAAAAGGCTAGTACTATTCTAGTCCTTCTTGATCTCTCTGCAGCATTTAATACTGTGGACCATGGTGTGCTGTTGGAGCGCCCGTTACTTTTTTGTGGACTGTCTGGTACAATTCTACATTGGTTTCGATCTTTCCTCACAGGCCGGACACAGAGGGTTGTCACTGGAATTTATTCCTCTGACGCCATCTCTCTGTCCTGTGGGGTGTTGCAGGGCTCCGTCTTGGCGCCCATGTTGTTCACAGTCTACAAGCTGCCATTAGGAGATATTATTAGGCGATACAGTCTGGGTTTTCACTGCTATGCAGATGATACCCAGCTGTATCTGTCCTTTATTCCTGGACAGTACAATGCAGTCTCTCTGCTTAACAGCTGTCTAGCCGAAATCAAAGACTGGATGAGTGCCAGCTGGCTGAGGTTAAACCCAGATAAGACCAAGGTGTTGGTTGTGGACCCGGGTCGCCTTGAGGTGGGCCGTAGGGCTGGGATTACATCAGGCCTTTGACTTGATGGCGTCCAGCTCTTGACCTCAGACCAGGTGCATAATCTGGGTGCTATTATTGATGACAGTCTGACTCTGAAATCTCAGCTGTCGGCCTTTATCAAGTCCTCTTTTTGCCACCTTAGGAATATCACCCAGGTGAAACATCTGGTTCCTCCGGCTGACCTTCTTACCTTGGTCCATGCCTTCATGACCACCCGCCTTGATTACTGCAATGCCCTGTACCTAGGGCTACTGGGGGTTGATATCCATTGTCTGCAGCTAGTGCAGAATGCAGTGGCCAGGCTTTTGACTGGGACATCTAGAAATAGTCAAATTACACCTGTCCTGCGCAGGCTGCACTGGCTGCCGGTCCAATGGCGGATCACCTTCAAGGTTGGATTATTGACCTATAAAGCCCTACACGAACAGGGACCGCAGTATCTGCAAGATATCCTTACTCCCTACTGCCCCTCTTGCTCGCTCTGATCCGCCGATGAGGGATTGCTAGAGATTCCCAGGGTTTGTTTGAAGACATCTGGGGCACATGCATTCTCTTACGTTGCCCCTGCCCTGTGGAATTCTCTACCTCGTTGGATACGAGGCCGTCTGACCATCAAGAGCTTTAAAACCGAGTTAAAAACATTTTTATTTTTAAAAGCTTATGGTGAAAGATTTTATTACTCTTTTAATGCTTGTTATTTTTAAATGTTGTTATCTGTACAGCACTTTGGTTCTTTGAAAAGTGCTTAAAAATAAATTTACTGCTACTTACTTACCCAGCCGCATCACCAGATGTGGCAAGCCCGTCAAACACCTCGGCAAGTGGTGCCATTGCTGGGAACCATTAGGCCACTTGGCTGAAGGGTTTCCTGGGTTTGTCTGATGATGATCCAGAGGATGCGGTGGACATCACCAATGCCCTGCTGGTGCTGACATCCAGTACACAGGGAGGCATATTGCAATGTTGCCAATGATCTTGATTCCACACGAATCCTGGAGGACACGGCCAACAGTGTGGCACATGATGCACGGGTGCATGCACAAGTGGCACCTGCAGGTGCTGGTGTTCCTGCCACCCACGGTATGCCACAGATCCCTCACGGCCACCCATGGTGGTGGGTGCTGTGGGCTCTGCATCTGGTGCTGCTGTGGCAGTGAAGATTGCCAGCATGGATCAGCAGGGTGTTGTGGGTCAGCCGCAGGTGGTGGTGGACCATGATGCAGCCATGCCTGGATGTGCTGTGGTTGCACAAGCCCATTCCCCACCCATACCCTAGCCTGCTGTGGTGCATCCACCGACAGTGGATACACAGCAGCAGACTGTCATACCACCCAGCTGTTGGCACTGTCCCCTTGAGCCTTCACCCACCAATGAGATTGAGGGCTATGCATGCCTCCTGTGGGACACTGTGGAGGGGCAGGCAACCCTACAGATGGAACTCAGGGGACTCCAGATGCTGCTGGACATTGAGCATGAGCTGGCGGCCGCATGGCATGCCCAGATGTTGGCAGAGGCACGCCTACTGCAGGTAGGCATGACCACAGCTCTGGAGTGGACTGCACATGCTGCCAAGGCTGTGTGTGCATCCAGTGTGCACTGTAGCTGCCAGATCTTCAGCTGAACACCCAAGAATGCCTCACACATGCCCAGGCAGTGGTGTCAGGTGGACCCATTGCTGCTGACACTGTCACCACAGCTCTCCATGCCCAGCATCCCCATAACTGACATGGATCATGGGACCCCCACACCAGTGAGCATCTATTCATGGTCTTGCTGCTGTAACCCCTCGTGGGGTGTTGGCAACCCCCCCTGCAGCTGGTGGTGCTGCTTCAGTGACCACCAGTCATGGGTGTGGCTGCCTACATGTCCATGGTGGCTGTGGTGCCTCTCTGTGATGCCTGGGTCACTGATCATGTGGCTTCTGCGCCTGCATCCTGTGTTCCCACTCACCTGACTCCCCATGCCTGGGGTGGCATGTGTGGCATGTTCCTGCCCCAGTGCATTGCCGTTGAGGGTCCCCTGTGCATTGCCACATGCATGGCCATGTATGCCATTGCCGTGCTGTGTGACATGGGTGTGATGAGTGTGGCCCTGCATCTGCTGTGCATGTGTGCCAGCAGCTATACACTGATCCATGCCATCCCCAGCATATACACAGTAGTCCATGGCCATGCGGATCCTGTTCTGTGCGTGTGTTTGTGTGTGTGTGTGTGTGTGTGTGTGTGTGTGTGTGCAGTATGGTCACCATCATGGGTGCACTACACTGTGGCATTGCTGCTGTTGCATGGCCTGTGGTGTGTGTCTGGCTGTGTGGAGCTATGTGTGTGTGTGTGTGTGTGTGTGTGTGTGGTGTGGGGTGCTATCCATGTAGTACCCACCTGTGATACTCACCTGCAGTCACCAAAGTGCTCCCCCACGATAGTGTCTCTGTGCTACTGGGCCCTTGCAACCAGCCATGGGTCCCTGCATGGCATTGGTGATCCAGGCCGATGCCCCTGGACCACTGCATCCTCTTTTCCACCCTCATCCTCCTCCCCTGAATTGTCACCCTCCTCAGCCTGGACAACTATTCCACAGTCAATGAACATGTTGTGTAGTATACAACAAGCCAGGAATATACCGTAGGGCACCACCCGACCTATCCAGACATCAGAAGTGCATCTTCAGCATGCCAAAGACATGCTCGATGATGGCACACGTAGTGATGTGTGCCTCGCTGTAACACACCTCTGCCTCTGTTCCAGGTCATCAGAATGAGGTCAGTAGCCAGGGTCGGAGTGGGTATGTGGCATCACCTGTGTGGAGCAAGGGTGGCTGTTACTCCACTGCTTACATGTGCATCATGCCTTCCCCCAACTCATCATGGTGCACTGTCGTGGGTGCCAGTTGTACACCACAGACCATGTGTCGACCATCCCTGCCAGCCTACATCCCCCTCCCACCTGCTGTGACATGGCCATGCTGTGCAGGTATGCCCATGTCTGCCCATGCAAATGCCATGGTTGCCCATGCATGTTATGGCCCCCATTGTTTGCACCAGTGTGCACAGCGGCCACACATGTCTGTCTGTCTGCATGTGGTGTGGTGTGGTGTGGTCTGCCCTGCCACTTGTGCCTACTGTTGCGCTGCACCCCACCTCCCATCCATTGTTGTTGTGCTGCACTGTCCCACTGTGTACACAGGTGCAGTGTTGTCCCCCCTCCAGTGTCCCTCCTGTGCTACTCCCTCTGCACATTGTGCAGCATGCCACTTGCACACCTGCCCCCTCCCATCCTGTGCTGTGCCATGGTGTCCTGTTCCTGTGCACTTCAGCATGCCCCACACACCTACAAGATGTCCACTCTGTATTTTCCCAGCCTCAGACCTGTGGCAGAGGGCAGACTGGTGCCATATGAAGGCATCATGTGTGCTCCTAGGTTGCGTGGCACAGACATTGCCGATGCACCCTGTGGCATTGCACACTACCTGGCAGTTTACGGAGCGGTAGCCCTTGCAGTTGACATATGTCCCGCCATCCTCACCAGGTGGTGCATAGATTGTCAAAATGGGTGCAGACAATGGCCCCAATGATGCCTGGCATGTGTGCCACCCTGTGAAACTGCTGCATGGCTTCTGTCCATTCTGCATGTGTGCTTTGAAATGGATGTATTCCGAAGCATGTGGTAGCAGTGTGGTGAGGAATTGTGTGAGAAGACGGGATGTGGATGGCTGTGAGATGCCAGTGGTGTCTCCAGCTGGCCTCTGGAAGGTTCCCGTGGTGAGCAGGCACATTACTGTTGTCACCTTGGTCTCTACTGCTATGGCTTGACCTCTTTAAGTGGGCGCCTGCATTTTGTCATGGCACAGCTCACACAGCTGCTTCAGAATAGCCCTGTTCAGGCGGTATCAGCTGACCGTTTCAGTATCCATCAGCTGTTCAAACATCTGTCTGATGCAATACTGCCACAGGGCTGGCCGCCGCATTGCTGGTTCACCTGTCTCCTCATCCTCATTATCATGCCCGCCATCAGGAATGGTGCACCATCCAACCTTAGCTTTCTGCTGCTTCTCTCTTCCTGCTTGCCCCTGCTAATGGCCTGCAGGGGGCTTGCACTTAAGTCTACTTCATTTATACTTATCTCCCCATGGCACATTTGGTACTTGCGCCTTGGATGCTCCATACTTGTGCACTCATTTTGCTCTGTGACTGGCTCTGCACTGTATATGCAGGAACACACACCCTCGAATTGTGCCGCATGTCATTACATTGCACCTCCGGCACATCCTGTTCAGTACAGTGCATCCGGCTTGCACCAGGGCATCTGCTCTTTCTCTGAATGGCTCCATGGTGCATTTCCTGGTTGCACGGATGCATCTCATTTGTACCCAGTGCATCTCCTTTGGGAATCCTGCCCCAGTCTTAAAATTTTCAAAAAGATAAGTTTTACATTTTTTTTACATCTCTGTAAATTTTCCCACACTGAACTGATCTACATGAAAGTTTGAGGATCAAGAGAGAGATCCTCACACAAAGGCTGTGCTCTCCAAATTTCATGTAAATTGGTTGAATGGGAGTAAAGTTATTAAGGTGCAAAATTGGGGTTTATCATGAAAGTGCTTACTCAACCATAATATATAGGCACAACTGTGCAGCTGTGTAATTATACTGGCACAGTAGTAAGGTTGAGTAAGGTATTTAATGTTAATTCCCAATTTTTGCACAGGCATTTGACAAAAAAGCTCAAAGATTGCTATGTGCAGATTGGCTATCAGAGTCTCAAGCCATGAAAAGTTTGGTGATGGCATTTTATGTGGTTTATGAGATGTGGAATGGTATTTATTCACCTGGTAAAGGTGATTATACCTGCCACCTTTATAGTTGTGAGAGAACCATAACCACTGGGTATCCTCAGCCATCCAAGTGGCCGATGCACAATCATAAATCTTTTGACTGCCAGAGGTCAATCCCCCTGACTCCAGCCAAAAACTCCAGTCTGACACTTTCCAAGCACAGAAAAGAACAAAGACAAAGCCCCAAACCCAGATGCATTATGCCAAGGACAGAACTGTCCACAAGTAATAACAATGCCAAAACATAATGTGACTATAATATAATTTTACTCCAAACAGGATAATACAACAATACATGTGAATGCATAACAATGCAGCCACGTGTCTACAAGTCAAATCCTGGCTCCTAGATGTGAAGTATAACAAAAGGTATGCAGGAAGACCTATCTTCCTCCCATTAATAAAACTGCAATCGCTAAATACACAAGCGAGTAGCTCTAAACATAACAAACCATATCAGTATAAAAGATTCCCCCCAAAGGACTGACTAGATACAGGTGATTCCAGCTGCTATAAGGCAAACCAAAGGTTGTCTATCCAGGGAGGGACTCTGAGTACTATAAGGGTAGCAGGTATAATCACCTTTACAAGGTGAGTAAATACCATTATCCCCTGCCACCTTTCTAGTGCTCAGAGAACCATGACCACTGGGTTATTTGTAGCAGTACCCAGGAAAAAAAACCCGGGCGGGATAACCAAAGATGAACTTTATTAGGAATGACATCCTGCAGCAGCCTGAAGCACCACCCTGCCAAACCATGCTCTATTAGCCAAAGCTACATCCAGCCAGTAATGGCTGACAAAGGTATGAACAGAAGACCAACTAAATGGCTGCGGCACAGTTGTTTTGCACTTAAGCACCACCTCTCTCAGCACAAGAGGCCAAAAGAGCTTTAGTGAAATGCATGCTAATTCCACAAGGAAGGTCCTTACTGACAGTCTGGTAAGTAGCCTCTATAGCCCTCCTAATCCAGCCTGCAACTGCATCTTTAGAAGCCACCTGGCCCTTCTTAGTACCTGAACAGAGCACAGAAGGTCTGATCTCCTGAAATCCCCAGTCATCTCCAAATATCCCTTCAGCAAAGAGACAATGTCCAGGGGATAGGGAACCCCCTCCTGAGTCCCTCCTCCCCTTGGCATGGTTGGCAAATGAATGGCCAACTCCAAATAAGCTGGTGACACAACTTTCAGTGTGAATGAAGGGACTGGTACCAGGGATACTCTGTCATTATGAAAGGTGAGAAAAGGATCTCGACAGAAAAGGGCTTACAGTTCCCCTACCCTCTTAGCCGAACACATAGCCATGAGGAACATCGTTTTGACTGTCATCCAATAAAGGGATTTGGGAGCAAAAGGAGGCTTGTCTAGTCCTTCCAGTACCTAGTTAAGTTGCCACGGGGAGCAGGTAGGCCGAACCCTGGAAGATGAAATCTGCACAGTTCACAGAAGATGGACCTTATCAGGATGGGAACCCATCTGCCCCACCTTCATCAGGGGACCCCACATTGCAGCAATAGCTGAAGCCTGCACTCTGAGGGAGGAATAGGCTAGTCCCTTCTTAGCTCCATCATTGAGGAAGTCCAGAATTTGGGGAAGACCCGACACCGAAGGGGATAAGCCCTTCGCAGCACACCATTTACAGAAAATCTGCCAGTATCTCTGATAAGTCTTATTCATGGAAGACTTCCTGGATCTCAGCAGACGATCTACCACTCTAGCAGGATAGCCTTTCTCCAACAGTCTTGTCCTTTCAGCATCCAAGTCATCAGCGAGAGGTCTTGTGGGCTGTTGTGTAATATCAGGCCCTGTCACCACAAATCTGGGTGAAGAGGTAGGTGCCAGGATGTGTCTATCAGCATCACCCAAAGTAGTGAGTACCATGACCTCCTCAGCCAGTATGGTGCCAAGAACAGCACTGTGGCTCTTGTGTCCCGATCTTGAGTAGCATTTTTACGATCATCGGAATCGGTGGAAAGGCATAAGCTTTTTCGAAGCACCATGTTGCTGTCATTGTGTTGACCTCTTTGACCCGATTGTCCAGGAAGTGTGAGTGAGTGAAAATGGGGCAGCTGAGTGTTGAGTCCCAAGGCCATAAGGTCCACTTGAAATGGTCCCCACCTCTGGTTGATTGTCCAAAAAGCCTGAGGGTGCAGCTGCCACTCTGCCTAATCCAGAGTCACCCGACTGAGCCAGTCTGCCTGAAAATTGTGTTTTTCTCCCAGATATGTGGCTGAGATGTCCTGCAGATGATTCTCTGCCCAGCACAGGGTTTGACGAGCCTCGTGGAGCATGACTGCTCTGAGTCCCACCTTGCTTGCTGATGTATGCCATGGTGACCTGATTGTCCATTCTGACTAGGATCGACTGAACCCAAATCTGAGGATCAAAGAACAGGAGGGCCCTGTACACCACCCTCATCTCTAGTACATTGATAAGTAGACAGTATTCCTCCTAGGACCACCTCCCTGCATCCCATGGTGGTCCAACATTGCTCCCCAGCCATGCAGGTTTGCATCTGTTGCAATGGTCAATGACTTGGACGATGCCAGCGGCACCCCCCCATCAGATTCCGTCATCCACCTACCAGTTGAGGCTCTGGAGGATGTCTGGATTTGGGGTGATGCAGAACTCGAAATCCTGTGTATGCTGGTCCCATGTGTCCAGGACATACCTTTGCAGGAGAAGCATATGTAACCACACCCTTCGGTCTGTATGGAATTGTCTTTTGAGAAAACTCTATGTCATATCCATATGACATAAGTTCCCAGACCCAGCAGTCCATTGTGGTGTGGGCCCATTAATCAGTGAATAACCTTAATCAGCCCCCCATGGGGGGACAGTCCACTGGGGCCCCTTTCCCATCACTGACTGTTGGTGGCAGTGACCCCTCTGAACTTGTTGCCCTTATTCCTCTCTCTCTCTCTCTCTTACTGAAGCTTCCCCTGAATTTGGATTGGTTGTTTTGGGACTGGAACCGGGACCTCACAGCCCCACCTCGCTGGGGCTGGGTCATTGCCACTTTTGAGTGATACTGAGCCGAGGGGAAGAAGAGGTCCTTTTTCTCCATCTGCTTAGTTCCTGCCCTGTCCTTAAGGAATGGGATGACAGCCTACCCGAACAAGTGCCCCCTTGCAGGGAAGTTTCATCAGGGTCACCTTCGATTCAGGATCTCTCTGCCATAACTTAAGCCATAAGACCTATCTGGCCTTATTGGTCAGGACAGCAGCTCTGGTTTTGAATTTGATGGAGACCAAGGAGGCATTTGTGAGGTAGTGGGCTGCCTGCACCATTCAGTCAGCCTGCTCTGGCAATGGGGAGTCCTCCGGGAGGCCATCCACGATGGTTTCCACCCAGTGCCGGAGTTCCCTGCTGGTGTACTACATCGCCATATCACAGATAAGGCCATCCCTGTTATCTCATGGACCCATATGAGTGACTCCTCCACCTTCTTGTCCATCAGGTCCTTTAGTACTGCGGTATTCTCTACCGGTATCACTGTACGCCTGGCCAGTGTGGACACCAGGGTGTCCATGTTTGGGGCCAAGTGCCAGCTCATCTGATAGGCTTTGGCCAGGGGGCAACATTTCTGCATGACCCTCTTCTTTGGGATTCTGGCTGGCTCCACGACTTCTAGTTCCTTGGACAAAATGGCATCGAGGGCTGGGCAGGCAGGGAAGCAATGCTGCACTAACTTGGACTGAGATGAGAGAAGGGGGTCCAAGGAGGTGTGGGGCTCTTCCTGCTCTGCCAGGATCTGGAGGCTTTCCTGGACAAGTCAAACCAGTTCCTCCATGTTCTCTTATAGACACAGGCTTCTTAATGCCTGGGTCGGATCCTGATCCACTTCCTCATCCTCTGAAGTGCTTGACTGGTCTTCTGCCTGCCTGCATTTCTTACTCTGCAGCTGTGGGCTCAGTGCTGTGCTTTTTTGTCACTACTTGGGGCTCACTTGCCAGCTGTTTGGCTTGTAGGGTCTCCAGCCATGGGAACAGCAGGCCCACTTGCACGGCATTCAAGGTGAGCGGTGCTGTTGGTGGTGTTGGTTCATCCTGAGTTGCCACCACCTCCATGGAACTGTGTGGTGTATTGGACTCTGAGGTGGTGCATACAGTTCACAAAGCCTCCCCCACATGTGATTCTGGAAGCTTCATCCCGCATTCGATGCAGAAGGCATGGTAGTGAGGTATGGTGGAGCAGCCAATCTGTGAGGAGCAGACAAGAAAAACTGAATCAGGAAAGTGTCCATGCCTTCCTCTTATCACAAACAGCAGCAGTAGTCAGTATGCTCAACCTAGGTGAGTAAGTGGTCAAGGCGGTGTCTGTGCCTTTAAGGAGAGTGAGAGCCCTGTACAAAATGGCCGCCTGCATAGTGGGGTTGGCTGGAGGTTCTTCTGTCTCGGGATACCCCTCTCAAGATGGCGGCCTCCTGAGCCCTCTGTCAACGTGGCTGCATATCTGGCACGAGTTTGCAAGATTCCCTCAGGAAGATCCACAAGACTTACCAGTAGTCTTGCACTATTACCCGGGCTCCCACAGTCACAGATCAGCTGAAACACTGGGGCCAAAGTCAGGAAGTGGCCTATTAAACAGGATGCTGCTCTTGAGCCCCCTCGCGTGCCGGTAGAACTCCTCAGGCTTCCTGCTCCCCCTGCCATAGTTGTTCTCGTCCTGTGGTCTTGCTGGAGTCGCCATTCAGCCCACTGAGACTTGGGGCAGCCCAGGAACAATGGCGTCTGGAATGCAGAGGATGCGGTGAGAGAGGAGCTGTCTCTGGCTGGTGCAAGCTGAAGAATGGCACTGAGAGGCTGCCCTCCACCTTCTGCCATGGGGTAACCAGCCTTTCTCTCTCTGGATTGGTGCAGGAGTGAAGGTCAAGCATCAAGACAGCAGCAGGATGGCACCCTGAGATCCCAAGTGATGGTGAGAGCTTCCTCGAACTGCAGGTACTCTGTTGCAATTGGGGGGGTTATCAGCTCTCAGCGGGTAACCTAGCATCACCTTCCTTGTTGGGAATGCCACTGGAGGGTCCCAAACCTGGGCAGGAGGATCAGGCTGACATTACATGAGGGTCTGCCTCCCCTGAGTCCTGCCCCATGGTGATCCTTCAATTGAGGTAAATTGTGCCTCTAGGTTGACGTTGCTGGTCCCAGGATAATTATGCTCTATGCCCTGAGCTTGTCAGTTGCTCTCACTTTGGAGCCTCCATCATTAGGCATTAATAATGTATTCATTTATATATATATATATATATATATATATATATATATATATATATATATATATATATATATATAAGACCAAGAAAGGAAATAAAATGAATTTGCTTGCCTCAGATGCAGTGCACTTGCAGATGACGTGTCTGGCTAGATGGAAATAGGTAGAATATAAATATGAGGTTAATACCTGTAACTCCTGTGGGAACGAGGTTGATCGTGACTAGCTTTCAGAGGTGCATGAGTTAGAATGGAATTTTCAGTTGGAATCAGGGGGATTGGCCTGTGGCAGACAAAAGATTTATGATCGTGCATCGGCCAATGGGATGGCTGAGGATACCCAGTGGTTATGATTCTCTGAGCACTAGAAAGGGAGCAAGGGATAATGATACATTTTAATGAAGATCGCTTTTTTCCATATACTTTATATACTTTTGTTTGCTTGTTTGCCCTCATGTACAGCCTAGACAATATGGAATTGTTTTCCAGAACTTTTAGGTTAGACACAGCCTGTGCCAGGGTAATGCCTTTTAAAGGTTTCATTAAAAAAAAAATAGATCCGTTCCAGAGTTATAAGGATTTCATTTTTTTCTTAAGCATGCTCAGTAGGGTTTTTGGATATGCCTCTGATACAAACCATAAATTTTTGGTTTGTGAGTGCATTTTCAATTTGCATCATTTAGTTGTCATGAATCAAAATCAGCTCTCAGGAACCAATTTTTTTGTACATGACAGCTGCTATCTTGTTTTTTTTTAACTAAAAAACATGTAAAATACTTAAAAATGCGTTTAAAAGAAAGAACTTAGCTGATTTGAGCCCATTTTGCTAAATTCTGGAGTTTGTTTGTTTTTAATATGATACTGGAAATAAGGTTTCTGGGCATCCAAAACTCCTGGGTGCCCAGCTAACTGAGAAGAGCTGTTCACCCAAGTACTCTGTATAAGAACAGCGGGACTTTCTTGATCCTTGCAGTCGCAGATGGAGTGCTGCTGTTGGCTTAAATGCCAGCAGTGAGACAGTGATTACTCAATCACTCTCTTTTCCCCATCTGTCTATCTAGCTAGCTATGTAGCTATCTGTCTATCTACCTATCTACTTCTTTGTTTATTTCTAATTCCCTCCCCCTCCCAGCTCAGCCAGTCCTCCCTCATCTTTCCCTGGTATACAAAATAGTGGACAGAGGTGTCCACCACCACTACAGCTTGCCTAATCCCCTCACCTCTGAATCACCTGCCCCCTCCATTGTATAGGTGGCGACACTGGGGTGTCCACCCTCCATGCCACCATAAAGTAAAAGCTGACACTGGGGTGCCCAGCCCCAGTGTCCGATTCTGTAACACTGAAAAAAAGGAAAAAGTCCCTCGCAGTCTTTTTATTTTTAATCCTGTAAATAAGAAAATGGTCCCTCACCAATCTAACCCCCTCACACCCCCCACCCCATCTGACCTCCCCTTATCAGCACTTACCACTCCACACACACACTCACTCACTCACCTAAAAGTGTCCCATGGCATAGATCCACTCTCTGATCAAAAACCCATCTTGCTGCCAGAAGTCTGTTTAATGTATGTCAATGCAGTTTAAACTTTTACTCATAACTTTGCCATTTTTCAATACTTTTACACCAGATTTTCAACATGACCTTTTTGGGACCTCAGGTCATGAACAGGGTAGGTGACATTTTTCAAATGCATCCCAAAATGTGATTTCATGATCACTGAGTGAATCACCTTTCATGTGGGAATTTAAAATGTTCACCAACTGGTTCATGAGGTGGGGTCATAAGAAAGCTATGTTGAAAATCTGGTAGAAAAATATGGTAAAATTGCCAAGTTACTTGTGAACATTGCAATATTTTAACACTCACTCATAACTTTGCTAATATTAAATATTTTCCCGCCAAACTTTCAAACATGGCCTTTTTGGGATCCCACCTCATGAACAGCACAGGTAAAATGTTTCAAATTCATGCTGAAAGGTGACTTTTAAGTCACTTTGCTAAATCACATTTGGAGTGGGATTAATAATAATCTCTGTGGACCTAAAGATGGCCAGGCAATGTGACAAAGCAGTTGGGAAGGCAAGTAGGATGCTGGAATGTATAAGGAGAGATATTACCAGCAGGAGAAGGGAAGGAGGTAGTGTTGCCTTACCTCACTTAGAATACGGTGTAACGTTCTGAAGGCCACATCTATGGAAGATATAGACAGAGTGGAGGTGGTCCTGAGAAGGGTAACAAAAATGGTGATGGGTCTGCATCAGAAGCCCTATGAGGAGAGATTGAGGGAACTCAACATGTACACCCTGGAAGAGAGACGGGAAAGAGGGGACATGATAGAAACTTTATATACCATACAGGGATGAATAAGGTACAGAAATGAAGTATTTTTCAGACTGAAATATGTAAAAGTACATGCTGTGAAGCTAGGGGGAGGTTGGTTCAGGAGGGATTTGAGGAAATACTTCTTCACAGAAAGGGTAGCGGATTCATGGCATAGCCTACCAGCTGAGGTGGTAGGGGTGAAAACAGTGACGGGATTCAAGAATGCATGAGACCAGGGGAGACCTTTCCCCTGACCTGAGTCTGAATGTAGGTCAGCCAGGCAAAACTAGGCACTGCAAGTAACGAAGTAAAAAACTTTATTCACATCAGCAGTTTAAACCCATAGCCACCCAGCAGTACAGAAACACAACCTCTACCGGTTTCGCACTAGTCGTGCGTCATCAGGAGGATGATGCACCTCATGGCCACCACTCTTAAATAGCACACCATTTAAAGTGACCATACACCAAAATGAAATTAACAATACTTATATACATACAATTATTTACATTACAACTGTCCCAGGGGACTCATAGTTAATTATTTGCTAGTAGACATGGGCTATTAGCCTACAAATTAAATTGTCATTAATTTCTCTCTTCTTCCTTGCAGAGATTACTAGTCCACATAGATTCATAAAACTTGATGCTGGATATATACCTATAGCAAGAGAAACTATCATGTCATAATCAAAATAAATTAATGAAATGTCCCAAACAATCAGGATCACAGCACATAATAAAAAAATAGGTATTTCTAAACATTTCTTAATCTTACCTCTATCTGTCCCATTAGTCTTTTATTCCTATAAAATATAATGTAACCCCCCTACAAATGGGGGTTCCCAAAAAGTCTTCCTAGAGTTTGCCTAAATGCTCACTGCCAGGCTGGTGTCCTGTGTTTTAGCAGTTTAAATGTGATTACCAGAGCTTGTATAGCCTCTGTGTACTGTCTCTTTAAGAGCTGCCTAATTGCAGCATGAGTAATCTGAGAGGCAGCTCTGTTGAAAGATGTAACTATTTGCTGAAAATCATTTACAATGATAATGATAATGTAGTTTGTCTAACCTGCTTTCTTTGTAGCAAGGACTGTTTTGTTTGTCTCCACTATCTTGGTCCTGGACTGCAAATTGGACCAAACAGTTCTGGTGGGACCTAAAATGTAGCCGGACTACAGGAGCTGTTTGAATTCAAAATCTTAGGAACTGTGGTTTGAGTCTTTGCGCCTTTTTTTGCAACTGAAGGGGGAGCTCTAGATTTGACTGACAGCCAAATCAGCCAACCAATTCTTTTGGATCTTGGGGAAGTCCCGAGCTGCTGGCAGTTTTTTCAGTTAGAACTAAGCTGGAAGCTGAGCAAGAAGGAGCTTAAGTGTTTCTGAGAATCAATCGTGAGTGGATTCACATGGGAGAACTCGCAAAAGGCCAAGTTTTTGGCCTGCATGCCGGGGTGCTGCTCCTGAGAGGGAGAGAAGAGAATTATTTTGGACTAAATCCAAGTTTGTGTGACTAAAGTAAGCTACTGAAGTGGGCCAAGCTCAACCTGAAGAAGACCAAATATTTTTGCGGAATGTGATCGGCCTGTCAGGAGTTCCAGCTACCCCTAATCTCCCGGTGTGTGCACAGACTTTGTGATTGTGCCTGGGGAGCGCTTTGCATGGTACAGTAGAATTCCCGTACATGTAAATGTGCTATGAGCTGCTAGTGGGTTATAAGTTAGTTCCCCACTGTGTGAACTGTGTTCTGCTTGCTGGAAGCTGTATCCAGCCCAAAACGGACTGCTTCCGAACTTGTCTCCTTGCGTTCTGGGCTTTGTCAGACTGGCCCAGCCAGACTACCCACTGCACAGAGAAGCCATTGATGAGAGACCTGCCTGAGGATCAGCCCCCTGCTCCATACTTGAACAGGAATGACGCCTCTGCAACTTGTGTGGGCCCTGCTTCTCCTGGCATTCCAGATCAACCACCTGCAGTCTCGATTTTCGTCCAGCCTGTGTCCAGTCTTGGGCATCATGAGTAAATACCAGGGTATCTCCCTACAACAACAGCTTAATCTGAGGGTGTCATCTGATTGTCTTGTTGTTTTGTTTCCTTTACAAACTGAGCTCTCTGGCTCCGGATTACAAATATTGTGTACTGTGCATGTTGTGTTTTCCATCACAGGGCCCCAACCAGCTGCAACCCTGGGCAACAGTCCTGGCTAGCCCATCTCTTCTCTACCTGGGTACCAAGAGGTGGACTGTGTGGGGGGACTCAAAGCGCATGCATAACTGCTTGATTGATATAACATTTAAGCTAATTAACCTGATTTTGGCCCTCCCTTGTTCAAGTCCCCTGAATAAATCAGATCTAACTTTTTCTGCATGTAATCTAACTGTGGTTAGAGTTTGTGCTCAAAGTACTGTACTGTTGCTATTTGCTGTGCTTAACCTTGTTTTACAGGGGGTTCCCAAGGTCGAGCCAGAGGAACCAGCCCTGGTGGTAAGTGCAAACTGTGTGGGTACTTGTGTGGTGTACCAGGGTTATTGTAAAAGTGATTATTGTACAGTGTTCAGGCCACTAGAGGGAAAAGAGGGGGGTTACAGTGTCCCGGAGGGCTGTACCCAGGTTAGTTTGACCACTACCAACCCTGACCTCCAGGTGGAGGCACCCATTTCAGAACTCAGGCCTCTTAACCTGCTACTAGCCAAGCAGGCAGTGGAAGTAGCCCTTGGGATAGTATCACCTAGGAGTTACATCTTGGAGGCTCACCGCTGGGATTTTGTGTCTTCTAGTGGCCGAAACTACGAATTATTGTCAAACATAAATGGCTACCCCAACAGAAGTGGCTCTACACCAGTTTGTGGGGTGATGTACTGGGCAGGAGATCGACTCCCAAAATGCTATACTTATCCTGGATATTCCCCTGGGTACCAATAAGGACACTGTAGAGGCAGTACTTTCCAAGGTTGAATGTTTACAAAACCCTGTGGTGGTGGGTCGACAGGCTAATCTGCTCACACAAAGTTTCATGGCATTAGTAGAGTGTAAGGACCCAGTAGACAGTTCCAAAGTGCCACAGACTATCACCCCCGAAGGATCCCTCACTGCCTGGAGAGTGATAACTAAAGACAGTACAGACCCCAGGGAGAATGAGCCCCCACACTATCTGAGACTTTTGAGGAGAAATTTGCTAAGTTGTTGCTGGAGGAAGGGAAAACTGTGGAGGACTTAATTCCTGCCACCTGGGGGTGTTCCTTCCCCAACACCCCCTCCTGCTCCAGCACTCGTTATTGCCCCTCCTGTGCCCGTGCCAATGCTGGCTGTTATGTCTGTACGACTCTTATCGAAGGTTGAGAATCTTCTCCGCACCCTTCCCACCCTCAAGGCGAGGATGATTGGGAGACCTGGATAGATTGTGTTGCCCCTTTGGTACCTGAATGGCACTGTGCGGAGGCTGAGAAATGGAAAATGATCATAGGAAGTTTGAGGAGTCCTGCCCTAGAGGCCATTACATTTCTGAGGTCCACAAACCCTGATGCATCTGCCCAGAAGTACCTATCTGCACTCAAAGGCAATTTTGGGAGCATTGAGTCAGGGGATAACTTGATGTGGAAATTTCAAGGTACAAAACAATGGCCAGGGGAAAGTTTATCTGCAAATGTTACTCATCTGGAAACAGCGCTGCAGAAGGCTTACCGAAAAGGTGCGGTAGCCGCCAGTGACTTAAACCATGTGAGGCTGGGGCACATACTGCAACGTGCAAAGCATTCTAAATTGCTGCTCCTTCAATTAAGGCTCCCAGATAGAAGGGGTAACCCACTGGACTATTGCGACTTGATAAAAGAACTCAGAGAGGTTGAAGAGAGGATTGTAATTCTAGGGTGAGCACAGTCTAAAGTGATCACGGCATCAGAAGGCCCTTCCGAAGTGGGGACCAATGAGGGTGTGCCACCATGGGATGAACTGCTGAGGGAGTTCAGGGAAACTAAAAACAGTCTCTTTATGAAGACTGCTCCTGCAAAGACAGGCACCGACCCTTATCCAACTGCATCTGCTATAGGGGTGGGGGTGTCCACCCAGGCATCTCCTGCTGATAGCAGCTCGATACTCGATGTCTTGGCTATGAAAGTAATAGAATTGAAGAGATGTCTCCAAATGCTCACCACACAGCAGACAGAGATGGCACCAAGGTTCTCAGTTGGTAGTACCACCGCCCCAGCTACCAGTGTGATGCCTGGCCCACCCCAAATCCCAGAAAACATATTTTGCCATAATTGTGGGAAGGATGGGTACATGAAGAGAGAATGCAGGTCCACAAAAGACCTAGATAAAGCTGTATATAGACTTCAAGGAGAGCTTCGGAGAACGAATCAGCTGTCGAGGAGTGCCCAAAATGACAGCAGTGAGGGTTCAAGAAGTAGCAACTCAAATCTCTATGTGGCTAAATCATCTGTCCAGGCACCTGCTGCTGTCCCTCCAGACTGGTCCAAAATAGTAGGCCCTTCAATGGAGACTACCATGGCTGTGAATGGTATTCCTACTCGGGCTGTGCTGGATAGCGGGTCGCAAGTGACCATTGTATTTAAGGACTGGTATGACAAACACTTATCTGCTGTGCCCTTACAATCCCTGGAAGGCCTACATGTGTGGGGGCTGAGCGACAAGTCTTATCCCTACCTAGGATATGTCCACCTCTAGTTGTCATTTCCTGCAGCTGTAACTGGTGTAGAGGAGCAAGTCAAGACACTGGCCTTAGTGTGTCCCCCTACTGGACTGTATGATGGGGTTCCCCTGTTAATTGGGACCAACGCCCATATGTTTGGGAGATTGGCACAACTCTGTCATGAGAAACAAGGGTGATGGACTGGGAGGGCCCTAAGAATTCCCGCTCTGATCAATAGGGCCTATGATTTGCAGCAGAACCCCAAGGAAGTGGACCAGGATGAACCGGTAGGGGTCATGTGGAAGAAGAGTCTCGATTCAGTGGTACTGGCCCCTAATGCCCAGTGTACAGTTCAAGGGGAGGTCCATCTCTGCAAAGATGTCAAAAACAAAATACTGATGTTGGACGTGCCAGGCAATGGAAAATTGTCGGAAGGATTATTGGTTAAACCCAGCATCTTGCCAGCTCGTGCTCATGCCTATGCATGATGACTGATAGTCCAGATTCATAATGTGTCAAATCGGGAGGTCTGGGTGAACAGAGGATGCACCCTAGCTACGGTACACTGCACAGACATTGCAGTGTTGCCCAGCAACAAGCACCCTGGCAGGACAGATAGAGTGACTCCTGACTTGTTTGATTTTGGTGACTCCCCATTGCCAGCTAAATGGAAGACTAGAATTAGCCAGAAACTTGCCCAGAGAGATCAAGTGTTTTCATTGAAGGAATGGGATGTGGGATGTGTCCAGGGTGCGGAGCATCACATACATCTGCACGATGAACAGCCATTTTGAGACAGGTCTTGACGCCTAGCCCCTGCAGACATAGACGATGTGAGAAGACACTTGCAGAAAATGCATGCGGCTGGTGTGATACAAGAATCCAGGAGCCCATATGCTTCTCCCATTGTGGCTGTGTGTAAGAAGAATGGATCTGTGAGAATGTGTGTTGATTATTGAACTCTGAATAAGTGGACCATCCCTGATCAATACACCATGCCCCGTATAAAAGATGCTCTGGATTGTTTGAATGGGAGCAAATGGTTCTCAGTGTTGGATCTTCGCAGTGGATATTACCAGATTCCAATGGCTCCGGAGGACTGTGAGAAGACAACCTTCATCTGTCTTTTGGGGTTCTATGAATTCCTGAGAATGCCACAGGGGATATCGGGCGCCCCAGCCACCTTCCAGCGACTGATGGGACGTGCGGTGGGAGACATGAATTTGCTGGAATGCCTGGTGTACTTGGACGATGTCATTGTGTTTGGGAGCTTCCTAGTGGAACATGAGAGTCAACCGTTCAAAGTACTAGATCGACTGGAAGATTTCGGCCTCAAGCTGTCCATCGACAAGTGCCAGTTTTTCCAAACCTCTGTGAAGTATGTGGGGCACATAGTGTCTACAGAGGGGATAGAGACTGATCCTAGTAAAGTTGAAGCCTTGACTACTTGGCCCCAGCCCCACAATTTGAAAGAACTACAAAGTTTCCTGAGATTCTGTGGCTACTACCGCAGGTTCATAAAGGACTATTCCAAAATGATTCGGCCACTCTTAAATCTTACCCAGGGTTACCCTCCTACCAATCGAAAATACAAACAAGGCATTTGTCAATGCTGAATGTTGTCGCACTGGCATTGCCTTTGGTAGTGCATTGTGGAAACACATGTTTGGCAGGATGTGAAAAACGACAGCTGTACTGTTCATAAGGAGGTGTAAAAAAATGGCAGTGGTAAAAATGTGGCATGTAAGTATTGCAAATATGCGAAGTTACAAGGGTGCGTGGGAAATGCACAATGCACACTTGTAACACAGGCATTTTATAGAGTTTTGGCACCAAATTTTCAACATAGGCATTTTAGCACCTCTACTCATGTACAGTGGCACTGTCATGTCCTCAAGCTGTCTCAAAAAGTGATTTCACACAGTGACCGCGTTATTCTTCATCGGACGTGCGAAAACACATTTCAGGCAGGATATGTAAAATGACAGCTTTACTGTTCATCAAGAGGTGTGGAAAAATGCCAATGGCGAAAATCCAGAGTGAAAATATTACAAATGCACAACGTTACAAGCATGCGTGCAAACTGCGCAATGTTTCCTCATAACACAATCATTTTATGGAGTATCATCACCAAATTTTCAACATAGGCATTGTAGGACCTCTGCTCATGAACAGTGTCACTGTCATTTTTGCAATCTGGCCCGAGCACTGATTTACCACAGTGAGCGCGGTATTGTGCGCCGGAAGTGCGGAAACACATTTCGGCCAGGATGTGAAAAATGACAGCTGTACTGTTCACAAGGAGGTGTAGAAAAATGACAATGTTGAAAATCTGGCATGAAAATATTGCAAATTTGCGAAGTTACGAGCTTGTGTAGCAACTGCGCAATGCACGCTCGTAAAACAGCCATTTTTGGGATTTTTTCCACCAAATTTGCAACATAGGCTTTTTGAGAGCCTATCTCATGAACACTGCCACCGTCCTTGTGTTAATCCATCCCAAAAGGTGATGTCGCACAGTGACTGCGAAATCACCTTTCGGGACCGATTAACGTGAAAACTGTGACAGAATTCAGGAGGAAGGGAAAACAAAAAACCCATGTTGAAAATTTGGTGCAAAAATTCCAAAAAATGCCCAGGATATGGAGCAAAGTTGAAAAAACCCTATTCATTCCATCATACAGCTTAAAGGGCATTTCCTCAGTTTGCGGTCGGCTTTGAAGAGTGCAGATGTGTTCCCGGTCCAGCGGAGATCGTCGCGCGGACTCTGGAGGTAAGTATGGGGTGGGGGTGTATGGGGAGGCAGGAGGCACAGTGGGTGGGTGGGAGTGGTGGGTAGGGAGACTATGAGGACCGTTTTCACTTTACAGGGACAAAGGAAAAAAAGCGGACGGTTTTCTTTTACAATTTCTTTTTGTTTGGGGGTACAGTAGCTGATAGGGCACTGGGCACCCCATCAACACCTGAAAGAAGGGGACATGATGTCGAAGGGGTGGGTTCCCCGTCGGCATGGCACAAAGGGAAGGGGGCGGATGCCGGGATTGGGCACCCCATCGGCAAACATTGTTTGGGTACAGTAGCTGATGGGGATTGGGCACCCCATCAGCACAGAAGAAGGGAGACATGATGCCGATGGGAGGTGGGCCTCCACGGGCACAGTACAACGGATGGGGAGGATGCCGCATAGGATTGGGGCACCTCTTCGCAAACAACGAGGTGGGGGCACATTCTGTCGATGGGGAGGGCTTCCCACTTGGCACACATACTTCAAGGGGCAGGGGAAGCTGACCGAGTGATTGGGCACCGGGCCAGCGCTTGTCAGCAGAGTAGTGCCCACTGTGCCGCTTTACGTTACTAGCAGGCGAGTTACAGGAAGGGCCCGCTTACGTGGGGACGCAGCTTTGCTCAGATTGCAGCGGGCCTTTCCTTTGATGTGCTTGCCAGCTTAGTATGCATGGTGTAGCATCACTGATTGGGGAATGAGGGACACACCTACTGGTGCATGCCCTGCATTTGCCCAACAGCGACCACACCTCCAAATCCCCGCTGCCGCAAGATGTTGGCTGCGCATGTGCACCAACATAAAAAGGGGCCATCAAAGAACCAGACAAAACATACTTCCGCCCAGGTGAACTTTTCGGGTCCTGTTGGATGCCTGACTGTGAAGCAGCTTTCCACAAAGTCATATACCAGCTCACCCACGCCATCATCCTCACTTATGCTGATCCCACCAAACCCTATGTGCTGCATACTGATGCCAGTCTGCAGGGTCTAGGAGCTGTACTGTATCAAGTCCATGAGGATGGTTTGAGACCAGTGGCATTTGTCAGTAGGAGCCTGACCCCATCAGAGCGAAATTACTCTGTGCACAAGTTGGAGTTCCTCATGTTAAAATGGGCCATTGTCGACCAGTTTCATGATTACCTGTATGGGGCAAAAATATTGGTGAGGACTGACAATAACCCATTGACCTATGTACAGACTTCAGCTAAGTTAGATGCCATGGGGCACCAGTGACTTTCTGCGTTGTCAACATATGATTATGCTGTCGAATACAGACTGGGCATGAATCATATTGATGCTGATGCCCTATCCCGGAGGCCCATTTCCAAAAGTGACTGGGTCAGGCTGTCTGAACCTGACTTCCGAGCATTGTGCCAAATGTTTGATATAAATGAACAGATGTCCACGGACACAGTGGACTGCTTAGTAGATTGCTTGGGCCCCTCTGACACCTGCATGCCGGCTGCGTATTGCCACTTTTCTGCTCTAGATATTAGTGCACTACCTCAGTTTGACAATGACAGCATTCAATGGGCTCAATCGCGAGATCCTACGATTCAGCCAGCACTTGATGCCCTTCGTGCAGGAAAAGATGTGTCCAAGTTGCGTTCCTCTGATCTGAGAACTGCTTTATTGTTTAAAGAAGGCCCCAGATTGAAGCTGCTTAATCAGTTGTTGTATAAAGAGACTGTAGATCGAGGTGGCCAAATAGACAAGCAAGAATTGGTCCTGCCCACGGCCTTCAAAGATTTGATACTGAAGTCCCTTCACAATCATATGGGCCACCTCGGTATCGACCGGACCCTTGACCTAGTACGATCTCGATTCTACTGGCCCAAGATGGGGGCCGATGTTGAGCACCGTGTAAGGACATGTAGTCACTGCCTGCAGAGAAAAGCTCTGCCTCAGAGGGCTGCCCACCTTGTCAACATTACTACCAGCACCCCAATGGAACTAGTCTGCATAGACTTCTTAAATTTAGAGCCTGATCAGCGAAACATTGGCAATGTGTTAGTGGTTACGGACCATTTCACAAGGTATGCACAAGCTTTTCCCACCAAAGATCAAAAAGCATCTACCTTGGCCAAGGTGATAGTGGAAAATTTCTTCTTCCACTATGGTGCCCCCCAGCGCATTCACTCTGACCAGGGCCGGGACTTTGAGAGTCGGCTAATCAAAGAAATGCTCTCTCTATGGGGGGTGCGAAAGTCAAGAACCATCCTTTATCTCTCGCAGGGGGATCTTCAACCTGAACGCTTTAACCGCACCCTACTAGACATGCTAGGCACCCTCCACCCAAAAGATAAGCATAAATGGAGCCAGCAGATTAGCACCTTGGTACACGCATACAATTGCACAAAGAATGATTCTACCGGGTTCTCTCCTTACCACCTCATGTTCGGAAGAGAGGCCCGGCTGCCTGTTGATATCTGTTTTGGGGTTTCTCCCGATGGGGTCCACGCCAAAGATTACCTACAACATGTACAAAAACTTAAAGCTCAATTGAACCATGCCTATCAACTGGCCCAGACAATGGCCACCAAAAGAAATCTAGCCAACAAAGAGAGACATGATAGAAAAGTAAAGGCTCGAGAGCTTAGGCCTGAAGACCGTGTGTTGTTTCGAAATTTAGGATTGCATGGTAACCACAAAACTGTTGATTGATGGCACCATTTTGTCCATGTCATAGTTGGAAAACTGGATGATTTGCCAGTGTACAAAGTGCGCCCAGAGAATAACTCCAAAACTGTCAAGACCATGCAACATAACCACTTGCTACCTATTGGTCAAGTTATAATTGAGGCTGAACCCACCAAGATTGATTCCCCTGGACCAGTGACTCATGCTGCTGCAAGAAAGAAACAGAATCAGCCTTCCCCCATGGTTGCCGATTTAAGACTTTCCCCGCAGCAGGCCTAGAATGATAGTGACTGCCAGTCTAACTCGGATGACAGTGAGTGTGATAATGCCTATTACCCCTCATATGAACTGAGTCAGTTGTTTTGTGGAAATCCTATGTTGAATTATGGGGATGAAGCTGGGCCTTCTAGACTGCCTAACACCCCGGCATCATCCCTGGAGCCAATGCTCCCTGAAGGTGAAGTGCAAAGTATCACGTCTGAGGATGCTGAGTCTTTGCATATCGTGGAACTGTATGATTTGCCTGAAGGAGAGGCAGATGGTATGAGTCTTTCTGGTGACATGCCAGAACTTGAGGAATATTATGAGAGTGCTAAAAACCCTCCTTCAGTGCCAGAATGTCTTCAAAATGAGCCAAGTGTTGTAGAAACAGAGACTACAGAGCATGGGACTGGCAGTGCTCCCAGCTTGGGCATTCCCCTTCATGCAGAGGCACCCCTCACAAGTGATGAAAGCTCCAAGACCATTGCTGAAAGTACAGAGACTGTGGTTGTTCACCCCAGAAAGACTGGCCGAGCTGTCAAGCCAGTGGTGTGCTTCAGTTACGATTCCCCCAGGAGGCCAGTGGATTTGCCTCTCAGTGTAGTCCACAAAGGTGTTTATGCCTCTCAGAGCTCACTGTCCAAATTGAGATTGACGGCCCATTCCAGGTTACTTGTTTTGCCCTCTCACCATGGTGCCTCTGCCCTATCCAGCCTCAAGTTAGCTGATAGGGAAGGGCCCCCTCTTGCATTGTTTAGAGTACAAGAAGTTATTACATGATTCTGTATAGTAATGTCCAATTTACCTGTGTGAAATATGCATAATGTATTGTCAGAATGGAAATTATATAGTGGAGTACATTGAAATGTATAGTAAAGTGACAAGTTATGCCAATTGATGAATAAGATAGTACTTGTGTAGCATGGTTATGGTATAAATATCTTGTATATGTTGCATTTTCAATGTTATGATGGTACAGACTTGACGCGGTCGCCAAGTTTTCCCAGGCAAAGAAGGGTGTAACTCCCTACAAATGGGGGTTCCCAAAAAGTCTCCCACGAGTTTGTCTAAATGCTCACTGCCAGGCTGGTATCCTGTGTTTTAGCAGTTTAAATGTGATTACCAGAGCTTGTATAGCCTCTGTGTACTGTCCCTTTAAGAGATGCCTAATTGCAGCATGAGTAATCTGAGAGGCAGCTCTGCTGAAAGATGTAACTATTTGCTGAAAATCATTTACAGTGATAGTGGTAATGTAGTTTGTCTAACCTGCTTTCTTTGTAGCAAGGACTGTTTTGTTTGTCTCCACTATCATGGTTCTGGACTGCAAATTGGACCAAACAGTTCTGGTGTGACCTAAAATGTAGCCATACTAAAGGAGCTGTCTGAATTCAAAATCTTAGTAACTGTGGTTTGAGTTTTTGCGCCTTTTTTGCAACTGAAGGGGGAGCTCTAGCTTTGACTGACAGCCAAATCAGCCAACCAATTCTTTTGGATCTTGAGAAAGTCTCGGGCTGCTGGCAGTTTTTTCAGTTAGAACTAAGCTGGAAGCTGAGCAAGAAGGAGCTGAAGTGTTTCTGAGCAGCAATCATGAGTGGATTCACATGGGAGAACTCGCAAAAGGCTAAGTTTTTGGCCTGCATGCCGGTGTGCTGCTCCTGAGAGGGAGAAAAGAATTATTTTGGACTAAATTCAAGTTTCATTGGCAAGCATTTAAACTAGCCAAGGGAGGAGGCACTGGAAAGGAGCAGGGAAATCCTAGCCCCCAATATTCACGGTAGTAAGTGCGGCAAACACCAACATAGAGGTGTCAATAGGGAGAAGGACTGGGGTAAATGGAGAAAGTGACAAAGGCAAGAAGGACAGGGATGGGGCAAAGGGGAGTAAGGCCATCAGGAAATGGAGGGTGATGAGTACCAATGCCCGTAGTCTGGGCAACAAGCTCCCTGAGCTGGTGGCCTTGATGGAAGAGGGATGCCTGGATATCATAACAGTCACAGAAATATAGTACACAGAGAACCATGACTGGGATGTTAACATACCAGGGTACATAACCTACTGAAGAGACAGGCAGGGGAGAAGAGGGGGAGGAGTAGCTCTCTATGTAAAGGAAGGGATAAAAGCAACTGAACAAAAGAGTAAACAGGGAGGAGAGGAGGCACTGTGGGTCACCTTGGAGACTGGAAAGGCACCACAATCCGAACAGGGGTTGTGTACAGAGCCCCATGTCAGGGGAGGGAATGGACAAGGATATGATAGAAGGCATTCTTAGAATGGCAGAGAAAGGGGAGATTCTGTTGATGGGAGACCTGAATATGCCAGATGTTAACTGGAGCACATTTGCTGCAGCCACATCCAAGAGCAGGGCCATTCTTGATGCCCTACAGGTAGCAGGCCTCAGACAGCTAGTTTCGGAACCCACTCATGAGGGAGCAATCTTAGACCTCATACTCTCAAACAGGGGCAGTGAGAGGATCTCAGATCTAGAAGTGGGTTGCCATCTGGGGACAAGTGACCATCAAACAGTGCAGTTCACGTTAAACTCAGCTACAGAGTCAAGCCATACAAAAGTGAGGGTACTGGACTTTAGGAGGGCTGACTTTGGCAAGATGGGAGAGTGCCTCAGAAAAGCACTAGCAAACAGGCTAGAAGGAGGTGGAGCAACAATGGGGAATCATCAAAACTGCCATCACAGAGGCAACAAGCCTTTGTGTGAAGCAAATAAACAAATCAAAACGAAAGAAAAAGCCACTATGGTTCTCAAAAGAGGTGGCTATGAAAGTCAGGAAGAAAAAGATAGCATTCCAGAAGTATAAGGAAACACAGAAGGAGCAGGACAGAGAGCTGTACCAGTTAAGGCAGAAGGAAGCAGGGAGGGAAATCAGAATAGCAAAGGTCCAAACTGAGGAAAAGATAGCCAACTCAGTTAAGAAGGGGGATAAAACCTTTTATAGGTACATCAGCGAGCGTAGAAAGACAAAGGGAGGGATAGTGAGGCTGAATAGAAGGAACGGTGGGTGGGCAGAGGGGGAACAGTGAAAAAGCAGGGATACTGAACGAATATTTCTGCTCAGTATTCACAAAAGAGGAGGAGGAAGTGCCTAATCCAATTAACAGAAGCACTCTTGATAGGGGGGTCGATCCCAGTCCTTTCACAGAAGAAAGGGTTCTGCAAGAACTCCTAAAACTGAAGGTGGACAAAGCAATGGGTTCTGATGGAATTCACCCCAGAATTCTAAAAGAATTAAGGAGGAACTAGTGAAACCACTGGCTACTCTTTAATAAATCATGGGAGGATGGTGTGGTACCGAGGACTGGAGGAAGGCGGATGTGATTCCCATTCACAAAGTGGGACCAAGACAGAGGCAGGAAACTACAGATCTGTCAGTCTGACCCTGTGGTAGGGAAAGTGATGGAGTCACTTCTGAAGGAAAGAATTGTTGAGTACCTAGAGGCCAGTGGGGCACAGGACCCAAGGCAGCATGGGTTCACAGCGGAAGGTCATGTCAGACGAATCTAATAGATTTCTTTGACTGGGTGACCAAAGTAGTAGGCCAGGGAGGGACTGTGGACATGGCCTACCTAGACTTTAGCAAGGCATTTGACACAGTCCCACACAAAAGATTAATAGTCAAATTAACCAGCCTGGGAGTGGGTCCCAGGGTGGTAGCCTGGGTAAAACATTGGCTGGACAACAGGACACAGAAGGTAATTGTAACTGGAGTCCACTCTGAAGAAAGAGGGTTACTAGTGGGTACCGAGGGTTCAGTATTGGGTCCAGTCCTTTAATGTCTTCATCAGTGACATTGCAGAGGGACTGGAAGGAAAAGTATGCCTTTTTGCAGATGACACAAAGATCTGCAACAGGGTTGATACAGAAGGATGAAAAGGGACTTGGCAAAGTTGGAGGAATGGTCAGAAGTATGGCAGCTAGGATTCAATGCAAAGAAGTGCAAAATAATGCACCTGGGAAACAAGAACCCAGGGGAAGAATACACAATGGGTGGGGAAGTAGTAACAACAACAAAAAAGAAAAGGGACCTCGGGGTAATCATACCAGATGACCTTAAGGTTAGCAAGCAATGTGAGAAGGCAGTAGGGAGGGCTGGGGGTATACTGGGATGTATAGGGAGAGGCATCAGCAGCAGAAAACAGGAAGTTGTTATCCCTCTGTACCAACAGTTGGTGAGACCCCATCTGGAGTACTATGTCCACTTCTGGAGACCTCATCTCCGCAAGGACATAGACAGGATAGAAGTAGTCCAGAGGGGAGCAACTAAAATGGTGCAGGGTCTGCAAGAGAAGCCGTATGAGGAGAGACTAAAGGTGCTTAATATGTATACCCTTGAGAAAAGAAGGGAGAGGGGGCACATGATAGAAACTTTTAAGTACCTCAGTGGGATCAACAAAGTCCAAGAGGGTAGCATCTTTCAGAAAAAGAGACATGCAAGAACAAGGGGACACAATTTAAAGATAGAAGGAGGGTGGTTCAGGGGCAATGTGAGGAAGTATTATTTCACAGAGAGGGTAGTGGATGCATGGAACAGCCTTCCTGAGGAGGTTGTGGGGTCTAAAACTGTGGGAGAATTCAAGAATGCATGGGACAGACATAAGGCAATTCTTGTGGGGGGTAGGAAGAAATAGGCTGTTGGTTAACTAGGATCTGCGGCCTATCCTGTAGGTAGGCAAATGTGCAGACTAGATGGGTCAAGCGGTCCTTATCTACCATCAAAATCTATGTTTCTATGTTTATGTTTCTATGTTTCTTGTGTGACTAAAGTAAGCTACTGAAGTGGGCCAGGCTCAACCTGAAGAAGACCGAATATTTTTGCTGAATGCGATCAGCCTGTCAGGAGTTCCACCTAATCCTAAGCTCCCGGTGTATGCAGAGACTTTGCAATTGTGCCCAGGTAGCGCTTTGCCTGGTACAGTAGAATTCCCATACATGTAAATGTGCTAAGAGCTGCTAGTGGGTTGTGAGTTAGTTCCCCACTGTGTGAACTGTGTTCTGCTTGCTGGAAGCTGTATCCAGCCCAAAATGGACTGCTTCCGAACTTGTCTCCATGCGGTCTGGGCTTTGCCAGACTGGCCCAGCCAGACTACCCACTGCACAGAGAAGCCATTGACGAGAGACCTGCCTGGGGATCAGCCCCCTGCTCCACGCTTGAACAGGAATGATGCCTCTGCAACTTGTGTGGGCCCTGCTTCTCCTGGCATTCCAGATCAACCACCTGCAGTCTCGATTTTCGTCCAGCCTGTGTCCAATCTTGGGTATCGTGAGTAAATTCCAGGGTAGCTCCCTACAACAACAGCTTAATCTGAGTGTGTCATTTGATTATCTTGTTGTTTCATTTCCTTTACAAACTGAGCCCTCTGGCTCTGGATTACAAATATTGTGTACTGTGCATATTGTGTTTTCCATCACAGGGCCCCAACCAGCTGCAATCCCAGGCAACAGTCCTGGCTAGCCCATATCTTCTCTACCTGGGTACCAAGAGGTGGACTGTGTGGGGAGACTCAAAGCACATGCATAACTGCTTGGTTGATATAACGTTTAAGCTAATTAACCTGATTTTGCCCCTCCCTTGTTCAAGTCCCCTGAATAAATCAGATCTAACTTTTTCTGCATGTAATCTAACTGTGGTTAGAGTTTGTGCTCAAAGAACTGTACTGTTCCTATTTGCTGTGCTTAACCTTGTTTTACAGGGGGTCCCCAAGGTCGAGCCAGAGGAACCAGCCCTGGTGGTAAGTGCAAACTGTGTGGGTACTTGTGTGGTGTACCAGGGGTATTGTGAAAGTGATTATTGTACAGTGTTCAGGCCACTACAGGGGAAAGAGGGGGGTTATAGTGTCCCAGAGGGCTGTGCTCAGGTTAGCTTGATCACAACCAACCCTGACCTCCAGGTGGAGGCACCCATTTCAGAACTCAGGCCTCTTAACCTGCTACTAGCCAAGCAGACAATGGTAGTAGCCCTTGGGATAGCGCCACCTAGGAGTTACAATAAGAACTAGCAATAAATTTTACTTGCATGTCAGGATTCCGTGTTCCTTGTATAGTACCATTTACTGCTATAAAGGACCTGGATCTTACATACTATCAGCACCATCTAGTGGAGAAAAAAGAAAAAAGGGTTTTTCAAACTCCAAATCTCTCTTTTAAAATATAATAATCACAGCAGCAGCAGTAGTACCAATAGTCTTTTCTACCCATTGTAAATTGTCACATTTATGTCTTCCTATTCATTTCTTCCTCCTTTTATTTATTAGAAGCATTGCATCCAAATTGTCATTTAATCCAGGTAGTTGTAAGCCCCCAAGGTAAAAATCCTATATGCCTCTGTCTAGTAGAAGATCATGAACACTGCCCCCCTCCCCCGTAGTCCCAACCTCACAGTTTCAATGCCACAACTTTTGAATTCATGTTTCTTGTTGTCATTCCTATGCGTCATGCAATGTATAGAGAGGGCACTCCTATCATCTCCTTTTAATATGCTACACACATGTTCACCTATCCTGGTTTTAAATGGACATTTGGTCTTGCCAATATAAAAGGCCCCACAGTTACAAGTAGCCAGATAAACCATATTCTCTGTAATTGTACTTCGATGTGGGAACTGTAAATACTGTTCAGTGATATTGAAAAGTACCACATTTACTTCAGTCAATGCCACTAGAGAGTTCACAATGATGTCCTTTTTTCAGTTGTATTACAGAGAATATGGTTTATCTGGCTATTTTTTTTATTATGTGCTGTGATCCTGATTGTTTGGGGCATTTCATTAATTTAATTTGATTATGACATGATAGTTTCTCTAGCTATAGGTATATATCCAGCATCAAGTTTTATGAGTCTATGTGGACTAGTAATCTCTGCAAGGAAGAAGAGAAATTAATGGTGATTTAATCTGTTGTCTAATAGCCCTTGTCTACTAGCAGAGAATTAACTATGAGTCCCCTGGGACAGTTATAATGTAAATAATTCTATGTATATAAGTATTGTTAATTTCATTTTGGTGTATGGTCACTTTAAATGGTGTGCTATTTAAGAGTGGCCTCCATGAGGTGCATCATCCTCCTGATGACGCACAACTAGCGTGAAACCGGTAGAGGTTGTGTTTCTGTACTGCTGGGTAGCTATGGGTTTAAACTGCTGATGTGAATAAAGTTTTTTACTTCATTACTTGCAGTGCCTGGTTTTGCATTCTCTACTTTTGATTCACTAGTGGCACACGTGTATGGAGCTAAAGATTCTTTTGCTACTCAGCCAGGCAAAAGCATTTTAGCTAAAGCTAAAGATCAACTTGTTGGTTCCACACTAAAGAACTATGTGTGTGTGTGGGGGGGGTATAATTTTTTTATCGGGCAGGGTCCCCGCAGCTAAGTACCACAATTTGCACCAACCCAAACTGTATGCCAGAGGGAGTGTGTACCTGACTGAGTTGGCACAAATCATGGCAACCATGGTGGAAGTGTGCAAGAGCCCACCCCACCCCATGCCCCAATTTCCCATAGAAGTAAATATGCCCCTCAGGGCTATCAATCCCCCTCTGCCCCTGAAAGAAAACCCCACAGGGCTAGAAGACCCCCTCTCCAAAGCCCCGATCCCCCATAGAAGTAAAATTGCCCTGTAGATGCTGGCTGTTGGAGCAGCAGTTGGATTTCTGCTTGTGACGCTGGCAACCCGGGTTTGGGAGTGAACTCGGGTCGCTGGAGGGCTGGCCAGGGAAGAATGGCTTGAGCGTCCCACGACAGTTTGCCTTCTCCAGGGGGAGGTGGGGAGCCATATCCTGCAACTTGCCTGGCCCCGAGTGGAAGCTCAGGGTACTGCAAGCCCCGCTTGACGAGGATGGGCAGCCCAGTCACGCAGTGGACGTCGGCGCGCAGCGTCTGACATCAGGGGCACACACTGCGGCAGGGGGAGCAAGCGGGAAAATGCCCACCGATTCCGGGAAGATGGGTGGCCTGGAGCATGCCTCTGATGTGCTCCCACTCTCCCAGCCACCTCCAGACCAACACTAGTTGATTTACAGGGTGTATGCCACCCCACCTCATCCCCACTGGGGCTAAGCCGCAGCTCCATGGGGTCCGCGAGGCTGGCTTGGGTAGAGCAGGGAGCAGGGGGCAGGAGGATGACTCCTTGGCCTCCCCAAAGGGTTGGAGTTGGTGGGGTGTGGGAGTAATAAAAGAAAATGCCCTGCAGGGCTATCGATCCCCCCAATGCCCTGAACCCCCTCAAAGGTCAGTGAAATAAGCCCCACAGGGCTAGCGTCTCCCTCCCAAGCCCCGATCCCCAACCACAAGTCTGGCCACAAATGGCAGATGCTGAAAATGACAAAAATAAATATTAACCCCGTTATCCCTGGTAGTCTAGTGGCCTCCCTACCCGGCAGTGCCCGACCACCCCAGGCTCTCAAACTCATAACCAGCTGACTGGCACAGCCCACCTCTCACCACCACTGCCAGCCGCTGACTGAGCTCCATATGAGCACGTACTACTATAAATAGTATGTGCTCATATGGAGCTCAGTCAGTGGCTAGCCATGGTGGTGAGAGGTGGGCTGTGCCAGTCGCTGGCTGGGTATGGGTCAGGGGGAGCAGGGTGGTCTGGCACTGCTGGGTAGGGGGTGGAGGGGTGCCACCAGACTACCAGGGATAATGGGTTTATTATTTATTTTTTCATTTTCAGCATTTGCCATTTGTGGCCAGACTTGTGTTCAGGGATCGGGGCTTGGGGGGGAGAACTAGCCCTGTGGGGCTTATTTCAATTACTTTGTGGCAGTTGGGGCACTGGGGGACTGGAGGAGCGGGGCATTTTACTTCTATGGGGGATCAGGGCATGGTGGGGGTCTGCTAGCCCTGTGGGGCTTTATATCGATATTTGGGGGATTAGGCCATGGGGGGTACATGTCATGGGGGATGGGCTGGCAGGCATGTTGGCGCAACCCCCGGTGGATGCAAGGTACACTTACACCAGCTAATAGCTTGTGTACATGTACTTTGATGGATGTCCTCCGGGGTTTGTTTCAGAACTGTAAATCTGGGAATCTGCCAGCCGCCCTTCCAGAATAGGGCTCAACTGCTGGCGTAAACCCCTTTGCACCAAATCACAGGGGGTTTATGGCGTGACTGGTGGCATAGATCCACTTTGGCGCAGGCTGCTTTGCAGAATCCCGAATGTCTCAACTCGTGGTGCAAAGTGCTACTTGCACCATTCGTCTTGGCTTAAGTCACTTTGCACCATGCATAACCCTTTCTAGAATTGGGCTTATGGTTGTTAAACTAGTCTGTTACCGTCTTTGGATCTGTGTGCTTGCCACCACTGACTTCAACGATTAGAGGGGTCATAGCAGTTCTGGATTTGATTGAAGTACTATAATTCCACATTTTGGGGGAGGGGTCACTAAGATACCTATTTGCTGGGCCCTGAAGTATATGGGCCTGATTCTAGAAGGGTTGGCACAAGTTGCATCAAAGGCGACTTGCGCAAAATGCCATTGCACCAAGGAGTCTGCGCCCCATTTTCTATCATGCAGAGTCCCCAGGGCTAAGTCCCATGACAGGTGCCAACCCGAACAGTACTCCAAAGGGAGGGTGTACCTGACTGGGTTGGTGCAAACCGCGGCAACCATGGTGGAAGGGCACAAGAGCCCTTCCCCCATGCCCTGATCCCCCACAGAAGTAAAAATGCCCCACAGGGCTATCGATCCCCCCTCTGCCCCTGATCCCCACTATTCAATAAAGAAAGCCCCACAGGCTAGCAGATCCCCCACATGCCCTGATCCCCCATAGAAGTAAAAATGCCCCACTGGGCTCTGAGTCCCCAATGCTCCACCTCCCCAAAGGTCAGTGAAATAAGCCTGCTGGTCTAGCACCCCCAAGCCCATGAACACAAGTCTGGCCACAAATGGCAAATGCCAAAAAGAAAAAAATAAATAATAACCCCATTATCCTTGGTAGTCTAGTGGCCCCCACCCACCTGGCAGTGCCAGACCACCCCGCTCCCCCAAACCCATACCCAGCCAGCGACTGGCACAGTCCACCTCTCACAACCACTGCCAGTCACTGACTGCGCTCCATATGAACACATGCTATTGTAAATAGTATGCACTCAATGAATTAGCTGCCATTCACTGAGTGCATACTATTTACAGTAGTATGCATTCATATGGAGCTCAGTCGGTGGCTGGCCATGGTGGTGAGAGGTGGGCTGTGCAAGTCACTGGCTCAGTATAGGTCAGGGGTGGTGTGGTCTGGCACTGCCAGGTGGGGGGCATAAGACTACCAGGAATAATGGGGTTATTATTTATTTTTTCATTTTGGCATTTGCCATTTGTGGCCAGACTTGTGTTCAGGGATCAGGGCTTGGGAGGGCTCTAGCCCTGCGGGGCTTATTTCATTGACCTTTGGGGGGGTTCGGTGCATTGGGAGGATCAATAGCTCTGCGGGGCATTTTTACTTCTATGGGGGATCGAGGCATGGGGGATCTGCTAGCCCTGTGGGGCATTATACGCATATTTGGGGGATCGGGCCATGGGGGAGTAAATGTCATGCGGAATAGGCTGGCAGGCACAGTAGCGCAACCCCAAGTGGATACAAGGTACACTTACCCCAGCTATTAGCTGGTGTAAATGTACTTTGGTGGATGTCCTCTGGGGGTTGTTTCAGAATTGCAAATTTGGGGATCTGCCAACTGCCCTTCCAGAACAGGGCACAACTGCTGCCGTAAACCCCCTTGCGCCATGTCGCAAGGGGTTTATGATGTCCACTTTGGCACAGGCATCCTGTGACATGTCGCAGGCTGCTTTGCAGAATCCTGAATGTCACAACTCATGGTGCAAAGTGCTACCTGCACCATTCTAGTTGGCATAAGTCACTTTGCACCATGCGCAACCCTTTTTCTGCCCGTGGTTGTTAAACTAATCTGTTACTGTCTTTGGATCTGTGTGCTTGCCACCACTAACTTCAAAGCAGTTCTGGATTTGATTGAAGAATTACTATAATTCCACATTTTGGTGGGGGGGGGATCACTGTGATAACTATTTGCTGGGCCCTGAAGTATATATTTTTAGCTAAGGTTGAGCTCACTCTTACAATTGTTCCATTGGCACCTGTAGACTTCCCAGTCAGATAACAATTAAGATTTTTTGTACTCTCTCCAGGATGTGTCACTGGACTTCATTAATTTGAAAAGGTCTCTAAATAGCTATTTTAATTTAGATTTTTAACTCTGCATATGTTCAGAGGGCATGGGGAGTGAGTATTTTGTGAACTCTATGATAAAAACGATCCATGGTAGGACAGAAGTTGCAGGCTGTCCTAGTGGAGCACCAGGTTTTTAACACTGACACACTATTGATTCATGAAAAATATTTTTAGAAAGTGTAGTTTTATGGTGAAGAATGATGTTTTTATTCATCTTTAGGATAGTTGCATTGTAAAATATGTAAAATATGTTTTTAATCACTTGCACTAATTTTGCACACATTTGCACTGTTCATGTACCTTTAAGAGTATTTGAGTTATGGTTATCAGTGTCAGTATAAAAAGATACCATATAGAACATCATGTCATCCTTTGAAAAAGTGCCTGGGGGCACGAAATGCATCAGGAGACGCTTGATGTTCATTTTGACAGAGGAGGGAGGAGAGAAGGTGCTTGTGGGAGCTTTCTGTATGCTGTCTCGTTGCTGCTTTTAAATGCACATCTGCACTTGAATAAAGTGAAGCACTTCAGCACCTTATGCAGGTCTGTAGCTCCTCTTTACTGAGTGTTCTAGCACATACAAATAGAGACAAAGGTGATCATCTTGTATTATGATTCAGTCAACAACCATTGGCAGGTGCCGACAATCTGAACTTTCCTGCTTGTTTATTTGAACTGGCTTGACACTGCATTCCTTGGTGCAGCTCTGCATGGCATGCTTTGCCTCTCCTTTAATACACATGAGATCAACTCAGAAAACTTGGGAATCATAACCTGTGCAGTTGTAGTGTAAAACATGTTTGGGGTCTGGGTTGTGAACTCCACTGTTATGCCAGAAACAACAGCGGGGAGGATCACTGTCTGAGTCCATCAGATGGCCAGACATCCTTACTCTATGAATGGTTCATCCAGTAAAGTTCACCCATTGTTGCTTGACTCAGTTCATGAAAGAAGTTCATGGGCTGTTCATCAGCACAAAGTTTATGAAGTGGCTGAACCGCTAAAGGACCACAAAAAAGTGAGACAAAAATACATTTGCATAATTAATGTGCATATCAGAATGTGGTTTAAGAGTCAAAATAAGGCCCTGCCCGGTGGCACTGAGGGTTGAGGCGCTGGATGCCACACCTCACGCCATGCCAGTGACCCGGGTTCGAGAACAAGACCGGGTTGCCGGGGGTCGGCAGGGAAGGACTAGAATCGAGCATCCGTAGACTACTCTCCTAGTCCTGGGGTGGGTTGGGGACACTCACCGTGCTGTAGTGACCTCTGGGGACACCTGAAGGTACTACCAGCATCGGTGCAAGTGTGGGGTAGCATGGCAGATGTCAGCACGTAGTGCCTGGAAGTCATTGCACATCCATGCTCCAAGGGACTAAAAAAAGAGGAGGAAAATTGGGCTGGGTGCGATCATGCAGCCTGATGGCTGCACTCTGTACTGCCTGGAGGACTCATGAGGAGTCTCATCAGGGAGGGTTCCAAGGCTGTCCTGGCTAAAGGGAGGCATCAGGGGGCCCTCCAGCAGGATGGCAAGTCGGCCATCCAGGGCCCTCCAGGTACGGATAGAGCCACCCAGCTCTCCGGGCTGGCAGAGCCAGCAGCTGGATGCCCCACGTCGGGAATGCCGCAGCAAGGTGGAAAAATACAAGTAATATAAAAAAAAGAGTCAAAATAAATGTTCTACAAGGCAACTATTTGAGCACCCAAGAAATTCACCGCTTGTTAAAACGAATTATTGCTTCTGCCACTTATAAATAGCAACTGGGACTTTCTTATGAAAGGAAGGTGAGCTGTGGTTCCATTTGATTGAAGAACAGGAGAAAAAAAATAAGTATGGTAGGTTATTAATTCTAAAATGTATTTAAAATAAAGCCAGTCATGGGGAAATGTTGAGTTTGTTACAAAAACTTCAGCTGTCATGGTAAATTGCTTAGGCTGTGTAATGAAACATCTAAGAGCTGAATGGGTCTGTCTCTGGTTTGTGCAGCTGGCAAAAATATATTGAGAATATAGCTAAAACAAGGTTGCCTGATGAATAAATCCATACTATTAAAGCAGGGAATTTCTGGTCATCGCGATATTGATAAACTGTGTTTATAGAAGTTCAGTGAAGGAATTTCATGAACTTTTGTGAACCTTTATGTTCAAGAATGCTCATGAACAGTTTACCCATTGGTTCTTGCACAATTCATGAACATGATTATTGTACATTGATGTTCATTCATAGACTCATAGCAAGAACCATTTATGAATAATTCATGGGAATTCAAGAACAATTCATGATCATTTCACCTGGGATTGGTTCAACATTCCAGTGGCCTAGGTTAATGTAAAATACAATGTGCAGAATCCCCACCCCAACCTAACACTAATGCATACAGCAAAGTCAGCCAGGATGCTTTGCAGCTCCTCGCAGCATTTCATCAGAGCGCTACGAGGAACTTCAATGGCAATTAATGCAATGTTTTGTGACGTTTTTTACTGAGCTGCAGCCTAGCTGGCTCCACTGTAGGCACGCTCATTGTGGTGGAAACTTTAACATGAGTACAATTGAGGATTTTGTGGTACAGAATATTGCGACATTGCTTCAGCATGCTGCTGACCCTGGTTTAGGCTGTAATGCATTGTGCAGCACCACCTCCCTGCCACTGTTACATATTTGCTCCCACTGTGGTGGAAACTGATCAAATGGATAAGTGAAGGCTCTGTGGTTCCAATTACTGGGACATTGTTTCAGCATGTAGGTAGCACTGGTCCAGGCTTCAATGCATTGTACAGAATCCTTGCTCAGACACTGAAGCATTTCCACTCTTTTGTGGTGGTGGAAACTGTTACAATGGGTACAAGTGAAGACTTTTTTGTGCAGAGCAGTAGGGCATTGATTCAGTATGCTGGTAATCTGAATTCTGGTTTTAATCAGCGCCGGTTCTAGCATTTCAATACATTAGGGGCTCAAGGCCACTCCTGAGATCTCTAACCAATAGCCAGGGGTCTGGGGCCTGCCAGGTCTCGATAAGCTTTTTGGAAGGGGGGCTCGATGCCCTCTGGTGGATTCTGAGGTTTATTCTATACCCTTTGTGTCACCAATCTGCCATACATTTTGTAAGGAATATAAGGGATTTTTAGTACAAAAGGCAATATATTTCTTTTTTTATCTTACTGGTCAACATGAGAACTTAGTTAACTAAATGTGCCTTTCTTTCCTACAATATAGTGTCTTCCTGTTCTGCTGCTGCATCTTCTTTGTTATATTTATGCTACATTTTGTGGCACAAAACCCAAGAAGGAGCTACCAGCTTGGGGGTTCAGCTAGCCGTGACAGAGGAGAAGGATCTGGGGGTGATAATAACAGGCTCAATGAATAACTCAGCACAATGCAGGAAGGCAGCTACAAAGGCCAACAAAATGCTGGGTTGTATTGTTAGGGGTATATCTTCAAGGAGAGGGGAGGTGATGCTGCCATTGTACAGGTCACTGGGTAGGCCACTCCTGGAGTATTGCATACAGTACTGGTACCCATACCTGAAGATGGACATTAAGTTACTGGAGGGGGTGCAGAGCAGGCCAACAGAGATGATCCAGGGACTAGGGGATATACCCTACATGAGCAGATTGAGGGAGCTGAACATGTACTCTCTGGAGGAGAGGAGAGACAAGGGAAATATGATTGAAACCTTCAAGTACATGAAGGGAATAAACAAGACAGGCACAGAGGGACTATTTAAGTTAAGGGATGGTAGGGACACTCAGATTGGAGAGGGAAGTTCAGGAGGGCATTGAGAAGACACTTTTTTGTGGAGAGACTGGTGTCTGGGTGGAACGCGTTGCCTGGGGAAGTGGTATCCTGTAGAACAGTGTCTGCTTCAAAATGGGATGGAATAGGGTAAGAGGGAGAGTCAGAGGAGGGGAGGGAGGGGCAGCTGCAGTATAAGGGTTGCTAACTGCACACGCAAGCAGACTCAATAGACCATAAGGCCTTTATCTGCTGGCAAATTTGTATGTTCATATATTCCTGTACTTGCTGCACACTGATTTTTGGAAGAATGGACTGATAGACTCTGTTTCCAACACAGAAAAAAATGTTCAATATTTTCTAGTGGAGCATCAGTGAGAAGTTTGCCTTCAGTATGGATTAGTAATAAATCTGCTATTTGATACTGAGACATGCTACTTTACAATCAGTTTTGCAAGTGATGAAGACAATTAAAAGATGCTTTTGAGCTTCAGTTTCTGACAGGAAGGGTCATAGTGATTTGAAGTGCCTTTGTCGGTGAAGAAACATTTCAACAGGCACATCTTGTAAACTGCTTCAATTCTGCCTCCAGTGGATGTGTTGGAACCAGTTTTAAAGCATTTTATTTTTATGAAATTACAAGCAACAAGTAGTAGTTCTGGCTGCAATGAAAAAACAAAATGGTTGGGCAGCGAGCTCAGTTCTTCATATTGAAGAAATATAGTGGATTTGGGTGAACAGGAATGAACTGCTTTTTTTTTTTTTTTGGTTAGTTTTCCATTGGCAGGTTATACAGACCTGCCACTAGAGGGATTCTTGGTCTTTCTACACAAATCACTGTACCAATCCTAACCCCACTTGCACTGCTTGGTTGTTGGCTGTCTAAACCCTGTCCTCGTATAACTGTCGACAGGTGGTAAGTGTGCTTATAAAGGGTGAGGGCAGGAACTCCTTCCCAGAAATAAACCTCAGCCCCTGCGTCCATAGCTGGTAGCCTTGAATTGCACTGTGCAGGCCTTATTTTATTTACTTGGCACATACCAATAACAAATCTCACTAACTTTCTTCCAGCCTTAGTACATCCATCTCTCCTTCCTTCACAGCAGTTCTTGTTAGCTGACTGATAATTATCTCACAGGCTAGTGCTATGCCTCCAGCCAAGATGTGGACGTGGTTCCCCTCCCATCCATCTAGTGAGGATAGGGATACTCAAATATTAAAGGTAGAGAGGGTGCTGGCTGTCATCCGCAGGGATATAGGCCTTGTAGGTCTTATAGTGGGACTCTCCTTGTTGCATATGGTCACCTCCCCCCCAATAACACTGGGTGACAACTGGGGATGGTCATCCACCTACAAGGTCCCCGACTACACCTTCTCCAATATCCTTGTGATCTCCGAAGCGCACTGCAGTGTTACTTGCTGTCTAGATCTTCAGTGCCTTATGTATACAAGCAGGGTAAAGCATACCCGTGCTAAAAAACTCCCAGGATGTCAAGCGCATAGGAGGTGGTATCTCCCCTGGCTCCTCCTACTTGCACTACTACTGGCCGATGATACTGAAACCAACCCTGGCCCATTAAATCTGACCCACAAAAGCCCTCCCATATGGGGCATGGGTAAGGGGCTAAAAATAGCTCATCTTAACATTAGGAGTCTGCTACCTAATCGTGATGAGCTATTAGCATGGGTTGCACTCTACAAACCCGACATCCTAGGAGTGACGGAGACCTGGCTGAAACCCTCTGTCCCTGACTCTGCCTGTGAACTCACTGGGTATGAATTCACCTGACTGGACAAGAGGGGGGGTGGTATACTAATCTACCATAAGAGCCACTTAAAAATCTCCCAAATTGCCCACCAGGATTCAAACGTGTCCCCCTGTGAGTTGCTACATGTGCTACTGCTACTTGGGGACGCAAAGAAACTGCACCTGGTGTGCATCATAATCCCTCCAAGAGGTGGGCTACCTGGATTAACTCACCTCATGGACAAAATTGGCCCCAGAGTTGGGGATAACAAACTCATAATCCTCGGGGATGTAAACCTTAACTGGGATAGTGGTAATGTTAAGCAGTTTGAGCCTCTGCTTGCTAACCTTGTCCTGACCCAGCTCATCCAGGAACCAACTAGGTGGACAGCAAATGGATCCTCCAGCACCTTACCGGACTGGATCATGTCTAACCATCCTGACAGGATCTCATCAGTGGGTACATTATCTGACTCCATCTCTGACCACTCACCGGTTGTATGGAAAATTCCCACCCCCAAAATTCCACACAAAATTATGCATGTCAGAAACTACTCTAGATTCGATACTGAGGAGTTCCTGGAAGATCTAAGAGTTACTGAATGGTCTGGGGTGTATGGTGCCACTGACCCCTCGACAGCAACCTCTTACTTCCTCTCCACCTTTAGGGCCTTGCAAGACAAGCATGCTCCCAAGGTCACCCGTAGGGTGAGGGGGTCCGCTACCCTCTGGTTAAATGGGAATCTCCTAGCCCAGATGCGGCAGAGAGATAATTATTGGGCTCGTTCCAAAGGTACCAGTGATCCCATGATTGTTCAAAGGTAAAGACACCTCAGGAACAAGTGCAAAAAGGCCATCAGGGCAGCAAAGAGTGACTTCTGCAAGTCCGCCCTACTAAGCTCTGCCAGTAATCCCAGGAGGTTCTGGAGAGATATTAAATCCCTTGTCAGCGGATCCTCCCATCCGGGGGTTATGGACATGGTCATAAATGGAGTCTCCTGCAATAATCCCCATACTATTGCCAACTCCTAAATAATCACTTCTCTGACCTCTCTGCCTTCACAACCCTCTTCTCACCTGATGAGGCTCTGTCCCACCCCCTTCCCTCCACTCTGCTGGAGGGTCACCCTCCTTGTCAAATGTTCCACCTCAGGGCTGTATCAGTTCAGGACTTGCAGAAATGCCTAGCTGGCCTCTCCCAGTACTCCAGTCTGGCCTAGACAACCTGGAGCCTAAACTCCTTAAGCTTGGTGGTGCACACATTACCTCACCAGTAGCCTTTATCTTCAACCTATCCCTTGGTCTGGGGACCATCCCAGACATCTGGAAAGAGGCGAGGATTGTCCCTGTACTGAAGCAAGGAAATCCCAAACTACCTGACAATTATCGACCGATTGCCATTCTCCCAACCTTTAGCAAGCTCCTTGGAAAAGGTAGTGGCTGAGCAACTTTCGAATATATCCACTCATGAACTTCTGTCCCCAGCCCAGCACGGCTTTATGGTGACACAGCACCACCACACAGCTTTAATCTCGGTTATATTAAGTATCCGGACAGCCATAGACCAGGATAAACTCTCTGGTGCAATATTTATCGACCTGTCCAAAGCCTTTGACCTCATTAACCACAAACTGCTTGGTGCACAGTTGTGGTCATTTGGCCTCTCCCCCCATGCCATGAAATGGCTAATGGGTTATCTACATGGCAGAAAGCAGTGTACCTGTGACCTCCGGAGTGCCTCAAGGCTCGGTACTGGGTCCCCTCCTCTTCTCCCTCTTCATCAATCAACTACCCATGGTTACTACCAGCTGTAGCGCCACCATGTATGCAGATGATCTGGTAATCCTGGCTCACTCCCAGAATGCCACTACCCTAAACCAGAACCTGACTGATGGCTTTAACAGGGTATTGTCATGGGTTACTAGTCACAAGCTGGTCCTGAACCTGAAAAAGACACAGGCTATGCTCTTTGGCTCAATGGCTAAAATCAAAGCCTCATTGGCCTGCTTACCGCCACTAGCAAGAGATGGATCCTCACTACCCATAGTGAGCTTATCAAATATCTGGGGTAATACTTGACCCCAACTGACATGGGTAATCATATCCTTAACATCTGCAGGGTGGCAAACTGCAAACTGGGTCTGGCCTTATAGAGCCAAGTATAACCTTACACCGCAGCCAGGCTTGCTCCTAGCTGGAGGTGTGTTCCTTCCTCCTCAGCTATGGGTTGCACCTATTTGCTCGCTTCCAAAGACACATCTCACCTGGTGGTACACTGCTTACAATAACATTTATCATTTTGCCTTGGCTGCCCCCGACTCACCCAACGTTGTGACCTATATGAGAAACTCTGCTGGCTCTCACCAGCTAGATACCTTGATTTTGGTTTGGGATGCCTCTGGGAAAGTGATCAGAACTAGCACCCCCAGGGCTGGCCCGGCTTCTGCCTAAACTGAATCCCACCCCCTACCAACTTAGGTCTCTCACATCAGAGATGCTCAAAGTCCCTCCTATCCGGACCCTCATGGGGGATCGGGACTTTGCCATAAGTGCGCCCAGACTCTGGATTTCGCTGCCTGTGGATATCCAAACTGCCCCCTCCTATCTGAGTTTTTTGAAATTCCCTGTGGGGTTTCCAAAAACTAGCATCAGAGTGTGACTGCCCCAAACCTCCCTAGAGTAAAGTGTCAAATTGTTTTGTCTGAACCTCCCCAGGGTGTCTTCATTGAATTCCTGGAGATATTTTCCCCACTGTATCAATGACTTCTGACTACTCCTGCCTAAAAAGCCTTGGGCATTTTTACACCCATTATTGCTCCACGGTCATAGACTAACCATGACATATTGCACCTTGGTCACTTGGTAGAAACTTGTACTACCAAGTGTTTCTGTTTCTGTCTAACATGTGCATATTTAGAAAAATGTGATGAGCTGTATATACCTGTCCGTGATCCAACTAGCCTAGGGGCTGTATACATTAATGTTATAAGTTATATTATGATCAATCCAGTCCTTGAGCTATGCTCCACTCCTATGTATGATGACCTGTATATATCTATCAGTTGAGCTAGCTAGTCTAGAGTGTATAATCTGAAATGTGCTTACTACTGTATGTTTCCCCTAGCGTCAAATGATGTATTTCACACGTTTGTTTACTGTGACAAAAAACTGTACTCTCTTTGCCATGTCTCCTTGACTGTTGTTCCTCATGTTGTACTCTCCCGGGTCGTTCCTGAAAATAGGCATAATACTTGTCTAGTGTACTTACCCAGTAAACAAAAGCTAAATAAATAAAGAAAGAAAGAATGGAATAATTAAAGAACCATAAATCTTCAATTCATTTCAGAGATGATCCTATCTAAACATGGGAAGAAGTCATTCTGGCAAAAAATGTCAGCATCATTGTGTTCTTGATGACACACAGCAAAATGTTCCGTAAGCACAAAGTCTTCCATTCATTTCTGTTTCCATACTCTTGGGACTACTGATGAAATGCTCCTTTTTTCATGGAATAATTGAGCCTCATTGAAGATTTCAGTTTGCCACATCCTCTGTTCTCATTTCCTGAAGTGACTGTTTCACTGCTGAAATACAGGCTTGGGTCATAGCTAAATCAAGATCCTGTATCTGTAGCAACTTATGATGACCTTTCATCACTCCCAAGACCCAGGTAGAAAGAGGTACAAGATAGTTGGCAATCTTTTTAACTTTGTACAAAGTTCATTGGGGTTTCACATCATTCATTTCACAGAAGCAAATGAAAAGAGCATCTAAGTTACAGTAAGTAAGATGCAGATAACTGAATCTGGCATGCACACCTTACATCAGACAACTGTACAAGCTCCCTGGGAGATGTATTAAGACCAACATTTTTTCTGTACTTCAAGCAATTATTCATGATTTTTCACAGATCGATTGAAAACAAATGTACAATGCCTCCAACAAAAGAAATACATCATTAGCTTCATGAACAGCCTTATAGGTTTACAATATGATGACATTTAGCTGATGTGCATAGCAATGAACACATGATGCCTCAGGATAGTATTCCCTGAATTTCGTCTGTTCGCCAGAAATGTTCCTACTCATTACAGATGCACTATAATATGCCCAGCATACACAGCATGCACTGGCTATTCCTGCTTTCTGGAGACACTGATAAATAGCATGAGTAATGCCTTCAGCATCAAAGGACATAACCTGGTGAACATTGCTTCTATCACCGTCCTGTGCCTCAAACTTACAGCAATGCCAGGCCACTCCCCAATGGTCTGACGTCTTGTAAGATGTTTTCATCAGAGTTAGGGTGTGGTCTGATGTCGCTGCAAATATAAGGTACAGGACAGTGTTAGATGCAGAGTTTGAAAATGTGGGCTTTTCACATTCATCTGCTGAGTTTTTCTGTGAGCTTTTATAAGAGTGACATGTAGGCAACTTTTGTGCAAGTTCAAAAACTGGTTTAGATATATACCTACCAAGCAAAAGCCTTTTAGGATAAAGCATGATGTATGAGAGGTATTGATGAACACATAGGGTGCAGTGTGCTTTTAAGCTATTTTATTTGCAAGTAAAATCATCTTATCATTGGTTATAAAAGACTATTCAGGATTGTTTAATTTCATAAAACGAAGGGGTGCTGACCCATTCTGTCTGCCGCCGTGCAGACATTGGGTATGTCATACTGATGCATATGCACTCTTGTAGTAGTGGAAACTGTAAAAATAAGCACAGTGAGGGTCTATGCTACAGAGCAGTGGGGTATTAGTTCAGCATGCTAGTGACCCAAGTTCAAGCTTCTATGCAATGTGTGGCATACCCTTCCAGGCACAGATACACATGCACTTTCATGATGGTGAAAACAGTTAAAATGGGTATAAGTGAGGGCTCTGTGGTACAGAATAGTCTGGCATCGGTTCAGCATGCTGGTGATCCTGGTTCAAGCTCCAATGCATTATAGTTATGGTTAGAGCCTATTGTCAGTGGAAAACGGTGGCTTTCTGAATGTTGTTGTAGCACAGTTCAAAGGTCAGAAAAGTTGTACTATCGTTCTGACATCACATTGATAGTTCAACTTTCCAGTCTTGTCTTGCCACCTGGATGGCTGACTCAACATGGCTCTGATGGGGAAAATCAGTGCAAACATGGTGGCGTGATTTAGAGAGCACTGAACATAGAACCAGCTACTAAGCACAAAAGGAGCCACACACGGTTCCCTGTCACCAAACTGAACTACTTTTTTTTGTAATTTTAAAAGAAACTGTGTGGCCACAGATAGTCCTAATGGCCACAAAAAAGTTCTCGAGTCAGGACCAACACAGTCCGGGTCACTAGGAGAAGCTGGAGCAAGGTGAAGCAGCACCCGGTAATACAAAAGGTAACAAACAAAAAAACCCATAAAAAATAATCCAGGAAACCATATACTATATAAAATATTGGATGGGTGACCATCCACAACTATGGCTATTTTCCCATCTTGGGAGTTAATGACATCAATGAGACCACTCGAGCTTCACTCTCGAGGTCTCTATGATGTCACTAACTCCCTCAATAGAAACACAGCCTTGTTGTGGATGGTCACCCATCCACTATTCTACATGTGTAGTATCCCCTCCCAGACAGTGATGCATATGCACTCTAGTTGAGTTATTTGCTGGAACCAGGCATCAGATTTTTGCTGTTTTAAACTGCACCTTCCCAGAGCTGAAACCAGAGTTACTGTGCTTGTGGCAGACCAGTAATCTGAGCCTTGGCTCACCACCCACGCCCTCAACTCTCCCAGCCTTTTGTTCTATCTGTAACTCCACCTCCCTGGAGTGTATTTAATTCTCTCCTTTCTGCTCCTTTACAGGGTCCCTTTCGGACACCTCGGGGCACGTTTGCAAGCCCCCTCCCTTGGACCCAGCAACAGCTCATCTGCAAAAGGTAGCCAGCTGAACCAACTCAGGCGCCTAATGCCATTTTCAAAATCCCGAGTGCGCAGAGGATTAATTTGATTCAGTGTTGTAGCTGTTCCTCATTCCATTAATTGGAGCTGCTTCACATTTTTTTTTTTTTTTTTTTATTTAGTTGTTTAACCAGGTATAGCACACTAAGCTGAAAGCTTTTTTACAGGAGCGACCTGGGAGCACAACTTTAACTATTTCAACAATTTTAACTACTCTGCTTGTGCAAGCTCCTTCTCCTGGCTTAGTTTTTCGGCCCACCCACCCTCCTCACTTCAACACCTTATTAAATAGTGTTTAAGACCAACTAGCCCCATCCCACTTGGCCTTCTGAACCAATTACAATAATTAACCTTACCCAGCTTAAAGGGCCAGTTACATCTCATCTCACTGAACCACACAAGCACAATTTCCACTTCTGTGACCAGGAGACCCATCCATCTGGCTTACTATCGAGTATACTAGTAACTACATATCCCTTAGGGCCTGTCATCCACTCTAATCTCTTACTTTATAGCTCTCCTACTCTCATATTCATTGTGCTTCCTATTCTTTCTCTCCATGCTAGGCATTCACCCCTCCCCTTTCACCACCAACTCTCCTCAGATCTATAATCCTCTATCAGTTACCTCAACTGTCCTCTCAACTGTCTCCTCTTCATCCTTTCTTTTTTTTTTTTAAACATGTCACACCTTTTATCCTCGGGCACAGCTACCCGCAGCCACCCAGTCTGATGTGTGGATTCATAAACCCAACCACATAGGCCGGCCAATGACAGGACCCCCTCTCCCTAAGGCCCTGTAGCACAGACACCCAGTGGCTATGCCTCATGGGTCTGAGGGCACAGGGCATGGCCATCAGCCAATCTGGCCATCCCCACCATTTTTCCTACATTTTTAGTCCCTGAGGAGCTGGACGTAAATTGACATCAACGCACCTTACGTGCTGATGCCCGCCGCGCTCCATCCTCCTGTCCTGCTCACATCTGCAATGCACCCAGCATCCGCTAGGTGCCACTGCAGTGAAGTGCAGAGCCCTCACCCACCTAGAGGAAGGAGAGCAGTCATTGGACACTCAATCTTTCCTCTCCCCTGCCAGCACCTGGCAGCCCGAGTCCATTCCCCGAACCCGGGTTGCCAGCATGGAACGAGATGTGTGGTACAGTGCCTCAACCCCTCAGCGCCACCAGGCTGGCTCTCCCTTCATCCCTTCTACTTGACATCAACTATGTTTTCCCACCTGGCACTAGTCCTTATTTTCTTCCAATATACAGCTTAGAATTCCACCCCTTACGCTACACCACGGGCCGATCTAGAATCTTTAACCAACCCCTGCCCATCATTTCACCCTGTGCAGAGGGTTACAGCAGCTCTCACACATGGTCAAATTACAAGTTATCCTCCCTGGGCTACCTGGGCCTCCCTTGGTATTTTAACAACCCCTATTTCAATCAGGACACTCTTGCTTGTAGCTATAGTCTGTCCCCTGTGTCACGTGCCCCCTCCAGCTACTCCTTTCCATTGGGTCTCCAGGAACAAGCACCTCAGTAAGAAACAGATTACTGCAGCAAGAGATAATCTGAAAAAATTTACCCTGCTATTACTTATATGCTCTCGTAATGTTGAAGTGAATCCTGGTCCTCAAATCCCCCTTGCATCCCCCTCAGACTCTGCCACTACCTCAAGCTCAAAGTTTATGCTGATTAACATGCGGAGCCTGATTAACAAACTAGACCAGTTAAGAATATGGGCGTCCCACACTAACCCAGATCTGATCATTATTACTGAATCCTAGCTTAAAAGTACTATCTCTTACCAGCAGACCTCACTCCCCTCCTATAACCTGTTCAGAGCAGACAGGCCCATGAGGGGTGGGGGGGTGGTCATCTACAAGAAAGACTACTTAAATGTCTCCATCACCAACGCCATGTCCAAACCTGAAAAATTTGAGTGCATGGCCCTCAAAAACCAAATATCCACAGTGGAAGCTCTCAGCATCATAGGTTGCTACAGGCCCCTCTCAGTGGGTCTTGAGCTAATCTCAACCCTCAAAAGCTTGATCACACCCATCAACAACGAGATCATCATTCTAGGCAATCTCAACCTCGACTGGCTCTTACCTAAGGCATGTGTCCTAAAAGAACTCTGTGATGAGCATGTAGTGTCCCAAGTCATTACAGAGCCAACAAGGCTCAACGCCAAAGATCATGCAAATAGCTCCATCCTGGATGTTATTATCACAAACTGTCCCCACAAAATTCAGCATACAGCCATATTCCATAATGATCTTAGTGATCACAATATCGTAGTATTCACCAGAAACCAGGATAAGCCCCCCTCTTCCTCTACATTTGTCACCAAGCGCAGCTTCCGCAAATTCAATATCAAAAACTATATCTTGGATCTAAAATATGTAAACTGACAAGATCTCTATCTCACCAAATCAGTGGACGAGGTGGTCACCTTTCTTAGTGTTATACTGACTCAGCTCGTCAATAAACACGCCCCTTTCATTAGATCCAGGTTTCATAAACATTGCCATCCCTGGTTCGCTCCAAACCTAAAAGCTGTGCTGCACAACCGTGATAAACCTTGGGCCTCTGCAAGGTACACAAAGAATGCAGCTGACTGGCAAGCATTTAGAACTCCCAGGAATGATTCTGTTGAACTAATACAATCTGCCAAAGCTAACTTCTATGTAGAGTCCCTTGAAAATGCCAAAGGCAACTCAGCCAAGATCTGGCAAACAATCAAGACTGTTGAGGGCCTCAAAGCAGCTCTGTCCATCCCCACCAAGTTACTCATTAATGAAGTCGAATATGTTGAGCATGACCTCATCCTAGAAAAACCAAATACCCTGGCCGGCCCAGTGGTGCTGAGGGTACAGGCGCTGGACACCACACCTCGCACCACGCTGATGACCCAGGTTTGGAAACAGACTTGGGCCACCGGGGCTAGCAGGGGAGAGGAAGGATTGAGCATCCTATGACTGCTCTACTTCCTCTGGGATGGGCACGGGTCATGCACCGTGCTGCAATGGCAACTGGTGAAGGCCAGCTGCACTACAGTCACTATCAGAGCTAGGGTGGGGGGGAGCATGGGGGGGCATCAGCATGGATGTGCTTTGATGCTAATGCATGTCTGGCTCCCCAGGGGACAAAAGAACAGCAGAGACTTCGGTGCAGCTATGCAGTGGATGGCAGCAACTCGCTAGAGCACCATGCTTCCCCTCCTCAAAATCTGAACAGTAGCCTCGAGAAACAACTGATAACCTTACTAAAGTTACTAATCTAATGGCTACTACCAAGATAAAGGGTACAGTAAACCATTTTTCAAGTTTACCAGTGGATCCCAACATATCAGACCAAGAGTTTTGGATTCAAACTTGTCCATGTGCTCCTACCATTCCACCTCCCCCCGTTCGGCTACAAAACCGGCAAAGAAACAGAGGAACAAATCGGCTGAGATGATGGATGGCAAATTAGATAAAATACTGAACGAATTAAAAGATATTAAGTCAGACTTTCAGACGTTTAAGCACAAATTGGGACAGATTTGATCAGATGTCTCAGACTTGCAACAGAGAGCTGATACCATTGAGGAGAATCAGGGCGTGCAGAAAAAGGCCTTAGTCGAGTGTCAATCCACAGTGTTGCAGCTAGTGGAAATTTGTCAAGCAATGGGGGGAGAGACAGGAGAACACAGAAGCAGCACCGCCAAAAAAAATCCGGATTTATGGAGTGGCTGAGGGGAGCGAAAATAACAATATGAATGATTTTGTTATTCAGCTGCTGAATGAAACCTTAGACCTGGACCATGATTTCAGTATTGAGATTGAGAGTGCCCACAGGGCCTTAGGCCCTCAACAGACACAACAGGGAGCCCACCCTCACTCTATAATTGTTCGGTTTCTACTATATACTACTAAAGACATCATTCTAAGCAAAACATGGACCAAGGGGAAAACTTTTTAGCAGAACAGTAGGATATACTTTGATAATGACTATGCACCCACGACCATGCAGCGCTGAAGGGACTATATCCCCATGTTCCCTATCCTTCGTGGGCTCAAGTTAAAATTTCAGACACCATATCCGGTGCGGTTGGTGGTTCAGTTCCCCAATGGTCAAGAAAGTTTCAAAACACCTATGCAGGCTTTGTCTGCTCTTAGAGAACGCAACTATGAGTTACCCACCACAGTACCACTTGAGCAGAAAACCAACATGCAGAAGGACCAATGGAGTGACTTCCAGGCACCTGATCCTCAGATGCAACAAACCACATTGAATTTGATTAAGCAGCTGCTTCACCAGTTTGCCAGGAACAAATATTGAATCTGAGGGACACAGTTAACTTTACTATTGCTCGAGCTGTGTGGGTGGGGGGTCGACGGCCTCCAGTCTCTGATCCATAGGCCTTGGCCTTCTCACTGGATGGCCTCTAATAGTTGACCCTGGGGTCATTGTCTCGAGGGTCCTGCATGACACAGATACAAGGTAGAAACTTATTCATTGGAGAAACGTGGGGCTTAATGGAGAGTCAGATCTGAATCCTTCCAGACAGTTCTTCATACTGATGGACTGAGTTTCCATGATGGTTGCTGGGATCCACTTAACATGGTTTGACTAAAGGTGGGGGAGATGGACTGCTCACCAGTTAAGGACACTTAAATACTGTAGCACCATTTTTTAATTTTATCATAATATGCTGATAATTCTCCCACTAATTTTGTTTATGTTCTCTTGGACTCATGACAGAACAATTCAAAACTTAAGTTTACTGTTTATCTTACTTTGCCCAAATATTTTGTTTAGTTGCTATGGGGGTTTGGTATCCCCCAATGAGCACCTCAGTCTTAGAAGTGCAGTCACCTATTCGGCGTTATTTGAAATGACGGGATCTGGGGACTATCCCCGGACTTTGGAAGCCGCAAAGCTCATGTTGTATATAGTCTGGCACAAGTCTGAGAGGTGCCAAATAGATAAGGTAGATTAGCTTCGATATATAAATATTGCTAACATTTTAGGTTGGAGTACATTATCATGGCAGAGTCTTCAGACTTACAATTTATGGCAGGATGTTTTGGAAGCTGGCTATGGGGGATAAGGTGGGTACGGAAAGGGATATGATAGTTAAGGGTTACTGTACTCATTCTCATGACTCAAATACAGAGGATTAAAATAATATCTCAGAATGTAAATGGATTGGGAGGGCCAATTAAGAGAGGTAAAGTGATATCTTATCTTAAAAAAACATTTTCAGATGATATTGTTACAAGAAACACATATGGATTCTGTGGAACATCAGAAACTGACAAATATGGCATGAATATGGTGGTGGCGAGTTCACGTCCTTCGTTGAAGGTGTAGAGGTACAGCAATATTAATCCCTAGGTATTCAGCATTTCAATTAGAGAATTCTTATCAGAATAGAGAGTGCACATTGGCAATGGTCAAGGGGACTTGGTGGGGCATGCCCTATACAGTGGTGAGCCTTTACCTACCTCCATGCGCAAGACCACAAATGCATCAGAGGCTGATGGATAAAATAATTCACTTTAGACAGGGGGTACTGGTAATAGGAGGAGACCTCAATTTACTGCTGGACCCGGGAAAAGATAATTCTAACCCTAACCCATCTCGTATGACTGCAGGGCAAAGACATGGCCGAAGGCTAATAAGGGAAATGGACCTGATAAACACATGGTGGAATAAAAATAGGGGAGGTAGACAATATACTCACTGTTTAGTGGCACATCACACATACTCCCAGATAGATCATTTTTTAATGACAGTGGAGCATAGAGATTTGGTACATCAAGTTACCATATATCCTATTCTTCTTACAGACCATGCCTCGCTAGTGATAGAACCTGACACATTTCAAGAAAAAAACCCAACCCAATGACATTTTAATAATTCCCTACTATGAAACAGGAGGTTTACAGAACTGATTAAACAGCGTATTCCTGAGATTTTAGCCCAGAATAGGTCTCCTTGGGGATATTAATGGACACTCTGAAAGCTATCATACGGCCAGAAACAATTAAGTTTGCAGCTAGAGAAAAGAAGGAAAGATAACACCAGCAAAAGAACCTAGAAGGGGAGCTTCTAATTTGGCAACAGGTGCATACGCAGGGAGATAAGGATGCTTTACAGAAACCAAATGAAATCAAAAACAAATTGCAAGATATTCTTAACTATAAAACAGAACAGGCTCTGTTGTATGTCAAGCAAAAATATTATTAGGGCCGGGCTAAGGCCTATAGGGTGTTGGCTTCCAGACTACGAGCGCAAAGGACTAGGGGAATGATTGCACAAATCAGACACCCTCTAACAAGGCAACTTCTAACCAGTACTAACAATATACTGGAGGGATTTAAACATTTTTATTGCTCCCTGTACACCCAGGACCCAGAACCCACTGAAGATAAATATACCACTTTTTCCAGAAGTTGAATCTCCCCAAATTTTCAGAACAGAAAGAGCAATTACTCAGGCCAATCACTACCCAAGAGATAACAAGGGTTATAAAATCAGCTAAAACAGGTAAAAGTCCGGGTCAAGACGGGTTGACGTCTGAATTGTACAAAGAATTTATAAAAGATTTGCTACCCACTTTGCAAGCGGTATTCAAAGATCTTCAAGGTAATGATACCAACTCCCCTCCCTCATGGCAATATGCGAATATCCCTACAATTTTGAAACCAGGAAAGGACCCCCCTAACTGTGAATCATATAGACCCATTTCAGTATTAAATCAAGATTATAAATTCTATGCTAGTATCTTGGCCCATAGATTGGAACCCCTTTTGCCCACTATTATCAATAAAGACCAAACCGGTTTCATCCTAACAGAAAGACAACAGGCAATATCAAAGGGATGCTTTACTTGTTAGAAAAGGTAGAAGAGAGATCAATCCCTTTTTTATTATCAAGCATGGACACTCAAAAGGCCTTTAACTGTGTGTCATGGAAATTTCTATACCATACTTTAAATAAATTTGGTTTCCCACCTACATTTGTGGAGTGGGTGCAGGTCTTATACACCTCCCGTCAAGCGGTTGTGAAGGCAAATGGAACATATTCTCAACAATTTACCCTGACTAGAGGCACCCAGCAGGGATGCCCCCTGTCACCCCTATTATTCGCCTTATATGTTTAGCCATTGGCAGAGGCAATTAGGGAGAGAGGAGATATAAAGGGTTTACAGGTGGGAAGGACTGAGCATAAGACGGCTTTTTACGCGGATGACCTGCTGATTTATTTGACATCCCCAGAGTCATCTCTCTCTAAGTTATTCACTTTACTACAGGAACTAGAGGCTTTAACAAGCTATAAACTCAATACCTCTGAAACAGAGGTCCTCAGGTGGAAATATGATCCGGATAGTAATACCCAGAAACTTTTCCCTTTGAAATGGAACACCCAGAGTTTTCGGTACCAGGGTATCAGAATTCCCAGAGACCTCTCGAAGTTATATGAAGCAAATTTCCCCCCAGTAGTTAAGGCATTGAAAGGCGACCTGCAGAGGTGGCAGAATCTCTCTTTTTCCCTAATGCAACATGTAGATTGCATCAAAATGACAGCACTACCGAGGTTTTCTTTACCTGTTTCAAAATCTCTCCATTCTACTTTCATCAGTGAACTTTAAGTTATGGGATAAGATGCTTATGCAGTACATATGGCAGGGAAAGTGACCCAGAAAAGCTTATGCTTTGCTTCAGTTAGCTAAATCCAGAGGAGGTCTGGCGCTCCCAAGGTTCAAAACATATTACTGTTCGGCCCAACTGACACATGCTTTACACTGGTGGACCTTGAACATAGATACGCATTGGAGGGTGATAGAATTGGAACAACAGTTAGAAGGTATTGAGAGGGTATGGGATCCCCCTATGCTTTAAGGAAGCATATTCTGGAGGGAGTACAGACTAATTTTACTAGGGCAGTGTCAACTATATGGTGCAGAAAGCTTGGAGAACCTGAGATAAGACCCTTGACTGTCTCCTTGATAATTCCTATATATGACCCCCTATTTTTACCAGCTACAACTGATCATACCTTTGATTTATGAAGGAGATGTGGCCTAAGAAAAAATTACTCACCATGGTAATGTTGTTTCTTCTAATGGAGTCTTGCTGTATTCTGACAATATGCAGTTAATCCCAGCACTTGAACTGTCCTGGAGAGGAAAGAGTTAACTCTATGCAAAAGCATAGGCCGTTGAGCTCGAGCTCGGTTTTCAAACCTTTGTCTCTGGTATATTGCAGTGTAACCGTCAGATTCGTATGAGCAATACTAACTAACTGATTAAGAAATTGTTTTAAGCCATAGGCAATCAAACTTGGGTCCACAAGACTCAAGTCAAGAACCCAAGAATACAACCATGTAGATAGTGAAAGCAACCCATATATTAAAGAGAAATTAAAGAAAAACACCCCACCTGGCAAGCAGGGGACAAGGTACACCTCTGGGGTGCAGCACTGTACCTACTAACCCAAATTCCAAAAAGAGGTTCTGAAAGGGGAGGCAGTGAGGGAGGTCAGAATACAGCAAGACTCCATTAAAAGAAACAACATTACTATGGTGAGTAGTTTCTTCTTCAAGCAACATGAAGTCTTGCTGTATTCTGACAATGTGCAGACTACCAAGCAGTACCCCCTTTGGAGGAGGGGAAAGAGAACCTTACTTTGGCAACAGGATCTGCAGTACTGCTGTGCCAAACCTAGCATCACTCCCAGCCTGGATATCCAGAGAGTAATGCTTGGTAAATGTATGAACTGTTTTCCAGATGGCTGCCTTACAGATTTCCACCAAAGGAATATCTAGCTGCCAAGAAAGTGGCTGTACCTCATGTTGAGTGTGCCCTCAGCCCTGAGGGTGGCTCTTTTCCTAATTTTGAGTAACAGAACTGGATACAGGAGACAATCCACCTTGCAATAGACCTCTTAGTGGCAGGTCTACCCTTTCCCACTTCATCATAGGTAAGAAAAAGTTGGGTGGTATCATTCCTGTGGGCCTTTCTATGGTCTATGTAGTAACTACGTGCCAGTTTTACATCTAAACTGTGTAATCTTCTCTCCCCTGATGAAGAATGGTCAGTGAAAAAGACAGGCAGAGACATAGATTGGTTCAGATGAAAATCTGAAACCACCTTAGGCAGAAACCTTCTGTTCATCCAGAGGACTACCTTGTCCCTATGAAAGGAGATGAAATCAGGTTCCACTGACAAGGACTGCAATTCACTGATTCTCCTAGCAGAAGTGATAGCCACTAGGAACACAGTTTTACAAGTCAAGCATTTAAGCTCAGCAGAAGATAAGGGTTCAAAGGGAGGTTGCATAAGCTGTACAATACAGATATTCAAGTCCCAGGATAGAGTAGGCTCCCTAAAGGGAGGGTTTAGGTAAACCAAGCCTTTAAAGAACTTACTGAAAACAAGATGAGATGCTAGGGAAGAACCCTTCCCTGCTGAAAGAAAAGCAGAAACAGCTGCCAAATGGACTTTCAGGGTGGCAGGCCAGAGGCCTAAGCTATTGAGGTGGACCAGATAGTCCGGAACTGTGGCAATGCTTGCCACATCTGGCTGTATGTCTTTGAGAGAGCACCAAATGCTGAACCTCTTCCATTTGGAACTGTAAGTTTTTCTGGTAGAAGGTTTTCTAGAAACCTTAAGGATATCCAATATCCCCTGGGAGAGATGCAACCCTGCGTACTCTAGCTCTTCAAGAGCCAAGCCTTGAGCTTGAGGGAGTAAAGGTTGTGATACCAGATCCTCCCCGGAGAGGAGGTCATAAGGTTGTGCCTCCTGGATAGGATCAAGGGAAGAAATGCAGCTAGAGACAGAAGCAGAGGGTACCACGGTTGCTTGGCCCAATCCGGGGCCACTACAATCACTGTTCAGGGTTGGGACCTCATCTTGACCAGAACTCTGAAGATCAGAGGAAAGGGGGAAAGGCATAGAGAAATCCGCCTGTCCAATCTAACAGGAGAGCATCCAGGGGAACAGTCCCCAAGATTGGGGGTCTGCAGCAATATAGGGGAAGTTGATGATTGCCTGGGGCTGCAAAGAGATCTATCACTGGAAAGCCCCATCTCCTGAAGATTACCTGAAGTACTTGGGGATTCAGGGTCCATTCGTGGTGACCTTGAGAAATCCTGCTTAAGGCATCTGCCAGAACATTGTCCTTCACCGGAAGATGCATTGCTATCAGAGCAGCCTGAAGAGAGTAAGCTAGAGACCACATTTTCATGGCCTCTGTGCATAAGGCCATGGACTGAGTGCCCCCTTGTTTATGTACCACATTGTAGTGGTGGTGTCTGTCCTGACTTGCACCACCTTGCCTTTGACTGTTTCCAAGAAGGCCTGGAGGGCCAGAAACACTGCCCTGAGTTCCAGAAGATTGATATGAAGGAGGGACTCCTGCTGAGACCAAATGCCCTGTGCAGTTAGGGCTCCTAGATGGGCTCCCCATCCCAGGAGAGAGGCATCTGTGGTCAGTACCAGTGAAGGTGTCTGACTGAGGAAAGGGACATCTTGCCTGAGATTGTCCTCATCTAACCACCACTGGAGAGCCTGGATAAGAGTCTGAGTCACTGGAATCAGTTTCGTGAGAGAGTCTCTTTTCTGGGACCAAAAAGCTCTTAAATGGAATTGAATGTCCCTCATTTGGAATCTTGCTCCCAGAACCACTGCAGAAGCTTCCATGTGGCCTAGGAGTTGAAGAAAATGCCTGGCTGGATGAAACACTAGTGGTCGAAAAGAGGAAGCCACTTCTATCAGTGCCTTTACCCTTGAGAATGGGAGGAAGGCATTTGCCTGAATAGTATCCAGCTCTACCCCTATGAAGGTGAGGAGCTGTATTGGTTAGAGGACTGACTTGGAAAGTTTTAAAAGGAACCCCAGAGAGTTGAGAAGACTCTGGGTAACCTGCAGAGCCAACCTGACTTGGTCTAAGGACTGGCCTACAATTAACCAGCCATCCAGATATGGGAAGACAGAGATGCCCTGCCTTCTGAGGAAGGCTACCACCACTGCAAGGCACTTTTTGAACACCCTTGGAGCTGAGGGAAGGCCGAATGGTATAGCTCTGAACTGATAATGGCCTGATGGCAACTCGAACCTGAGGAATTTTCTGTGGGAGTAACGGACAGGTATAAGGAAATAGGCATCCTTGAGATCATGGGAGGCTAGCCAGTCTCCTGGTCTCAGAGAGGGAAGAATTATTCCCAGAGTCACCATTTTGAACTTTGGCTTCGTGATATGTTTGTTTAGATGTCTTAGGTCTAGGATGGGTCACCACTCCCCTGTCTTTTTTGGGGTAAGGGAATACCTGGAATACAGTCTTTTGCCCCTGTGATGTGGAGGAACCCTCTCTATAGCTTTGAGGGTTAGAAGGGAGGACATTTCTGCCTATAGGGCAAGTGTTTCTGAGGTTGATGCAAGAGGAAAAGACCTGGCCCTCATTTTGGGGAATTTTGAGAAACTGAGAACCAGTCCCTGGCTTACCACTTCCAGGACCCAACTGTCTGAAGTGACAGACTTCCAGGCCTGGAAGTGGTAAGCCAGCCTGCCCCTACAGGAATAGGGGAGGCAACCCGAACTGACACATCAGGGTGTCTGTTTGGCAGGAGCCTTAGGCAAGGAGGAGGATGCAGCTCTAGTCATCCCCCTTCTGCCCCTCCCTCTAAAGAACCCACTCTGCTGAAAAGGAGAAAAAGAGGCCTGAGCTTGGTAAAAAGGCCTTTGAAATGGCCTGCTCCTGCCAGCCCTAGACTGCTGCTTCTGAGGAATGGCCTACCTCTCTTTGGCCACAGCACTCCTGTAAGCCATCCTATATTCATCAATCTTTTTCATGTAAGACTCTGCCTGCTCCCCAAACAGAGAATTACCAACCACAGGGAAATCCATAGCCTTAGCTTGGGTATCCTGTGAGAGGCTAGTACATCTGAGCCAAGCAAATCTCCAAAGAGAAACAGATGTAGCCATGACTCTTGATGCCATATCATTAGAGTCCACAGCAGCATGGAATTCTACCTTGGCTGCCTCAGTTCCATCAGCAGCCACCTCCTCCAGCTCTTTGGCTAGCTGGGGAGATGCCTTCTTAGCTAGTTCCAGCACTGTATCCCACCTGTGTAGGCCATGTAATTGGCTTGTCTGAGTCCCAAGGAAGATGCCAAGTACTGTTTTTTGGCCATGGCATCCACCTTCCTGGCATCCTTGTCTGGAGGGCGTGAAGCCAAAGGAATGTTTGCCTTGTCACAGGCTGCAGCCTGCACTACCCCAGCATGGCTGCAATGATTGTAGAGAGATTCCGTACCTGAACCTGATAGCATATATCTTCTATCCATCCTTTTGTCCACAGGGCGTATGGAAGAGGGCATTTGCAACAGCTTTTGAGTCTGTCTCCCCAAAGATTTGTGAAGGGGGACAGACAGCCTCTTGGACTCTGGGACGTCCATCATTTCTACATAATCAGGTTCTTCTGTTTCCTCAACAGCATCCACAACCGGTAGCTGGAGAGTGTCAGCCACTGTCCTGTAAAACATGAAGTGGGAAAGGGACTCAGAAAGTCTGGGAGGGCAAACCAGTAGGCCTGTCTAGGGAGACATCTGGTTCAACAGGCTCATCTGGGCCTACAAAAACATCCTCATCTTCGTCTTCCTCTGGGTAATCTTTGTCTCTCTCCCATTCTTCATTAAAAGCCTCCAGATCAAATTCCGATGGAGTCGGAACCATCTGAACCGATCACTTTCCAGAAGGTGCCAGTTTGGATGGAACTGGGTGAAGCAATTGGACTATGCTTATCACTTTAGCTATTTCTTCAGCGGTTAGAACATGTGGTGCCTGATCCGAACCGGCTGACTTCTTTCTCTTCTTCGGTGGAACCAATCTCTCAGAATCGGATCTCCTCTTGCACAAGGGGGTATCGCCCATGTCAGCAGGCACCTCCTCAGGTTCGGCCGGGCTGGCCATCCGGATCAGCGAACTTCTCAGCCTCCCTTTCCTTCAGGCTACTTAACCTTTTTTTCTAAAGTGGTTTTAGGAATGTTTTTACAAATTTGGCAGTCTGTTTTGAGGTGGTCAAACCCCAGACAATACACGCATACAAGGTAGGGATCAGCTTTAGCAAAAGCCTCCCCACACTTGGTACAGTGGTGAAACCCAGTGGGACCGGTTTTCTTCTTGGATTTCTCAGACATGGCCTTTCTCTTGAAAAAGTTACCCTAAATAGCTTTCAAGCCAGGTAACACTGTCCTATCGGTTACCAACCATGTCACGGACTGTGGAAAAAAATGAACAAAAATTCGGTATTTTGAAACCGATGTGAATCAGAACCCACGAGAAATTCAAACAAGATTAATTCACAGAAAGATTTCAGTTCCCAACCGCACCGACAGGAAACCGAACAAAAACAATTTCTTCACAATTTTAATTCACTATCTACCTACCTACACACACTACCTGTACCATAGACAGAGATTTGACACCGAAAAAATAATGAAACGGTTGAATAAACTGACTGATATTTACTTGCACCGAACCGAAGTGAAGAAGAGATCTCCAGAGCGACTTCTCAGTTAGGCGGAGTGAAGAATCTGATGGTTACACTGAGATGTACCAGAGACAGAGGTTTGAAAACCGAGCTCGAGCTCAACATTCTATGCTTTTGCATAGAGATAACTCTTTCCTCTCTGGGGCAGTTCAAGTGCTGGGGCTAACTGCATATTGTCAGAATACAGCAAGACTTCATGTTGTTTGAAAGCATATCTTTCAGTAGTACGAGCAGGGGTCATTTAGGACATTTGCCCAACTACAGCAAGCTTATTGACTACCTAAAGGGGACTTTTTTCACTTTCTCCAAATCAGACACTATATTCTGCAACAGGGTGGTACCCGATGGGAACTCATTCAAATGCACCCCCTAGTTCAGCTGATTATTAATACTAAGCAGAAACAGATGCCTGATCACATTATTTCCAGATTATATCAAACTCTCCAACAGACGGAACATAAAACACTTACGAAGCTGCAGAGATCTTGGGAGACAGATTTGGGTAAAACAATCTCAGAATCAGGCTGGGAACAGATCTGTAATAGTCAGCATATGGTAACTAGTTCTTACGTTTGGAGGGAATGTTGCTGGAAATGTACTGTGAAGTACTTCAGAACTCCCATAATTATAGGGAAGTATAGAGGTAGAGGGGGAGCCAACTGCTGGAGATCATGTGGGGAAAATTAGGCTGACCATATCCATATATTTTGGAGTTGCCCGGTGATCCATGATTACTGGTCGCATATAGAGGTGGATGTACTCTAGCTCTTCTCAGAGATTAAGCAACTTATCCCTAGCTTAGCCTTGCTGCATTGGTTCCAGAGGATATCAAGAATAATCAAACCAAGAACATGCTTATCATTCTGCTTTTGACAGCTAAAAAGATGATCTCTAGGAGATGGCTCCAGCAGACTCCTCCCAGTGTAAAGAAGTGGGAGGATACAGTACAAGAGATTTATGTAATGGAGAAGTTTATGGCAATAATGAACCAGAGGACAGTTAGGGTTAGGAACTTCTGGAACAAATGGATTTTATGGATCATGCAACATAGGCAGGATATTGTTCCATGAATATAACCTTATCCAGTAGGGCAACGATATAGTTCCATAGAAAGTTTATATCTATATTGTACAGGTATAGTTTGTATGAAACACCTCCTCCCAATTATCTCGGAGCTCAGCACTCTCCGGAGGAGACAGCAATTCTAACACTGTATTTAGCCAAGCGTATTTGACTCCTGCTAAATGTCATGCTATCATCGATGTACTCTGAATTTTTTAATACAGTATGGCGCAGTGGTTTAAGGCTCTGAGCTGCAAATCTGGAGACCTGGGTTTGAATCCCACAGTCCCCACTTGCATACTGTGTGACCCTGAGCAAGTCACTTAACTTCCTCGTGCTCCCAGGTTGCACCTGATACAAACTTTCAGCTTAGTGTGTCTCACCTGGTAAAATAATTGGTAAAATAAAAAAAAAATTAAAAAAAAGTAATAAAAAAAATTTTAAAATTAAAAAAAAGAACAGCGGAAACATGGCAGGGTGATCTCGCGGCTGATGGCCGTGTCCTGCACCCCCGAACATAAGAGGCACCTTGTCTGGGGGTACAGCCGACCTCTGTAGCATGTGGTAATTATCCACATGACAGACCTTGTTCAGGGTTGCGGGTGCCGGAGGCCAGAGGTCATAGGCCCCCTCCACAGGTGGAGAAAAAGTGTTAAATGATTAAAAAAAAAACTGAATACCCATTTCACCACCGTTGGTCTCACGTTTGATTAATCCCCATATGCAGAGCTACCACACCTCGCACCCCACCCTGCCACTCATGAGGCCCCGCCTCCTCATAGCTTCCAGCTTCACCCTGTCACCAACAAACAAGTAGAGGACCACCTTAGTAAACTCAACACTAATAAAGGTAGTTGAGCAGATGGCATTGATCCCATCTTCATCAAGCTAGGCTACTATTATCTAGCTGCACCAGTCCTTCATATCCTTAATCTCTCATCTTCTCAGCCACAGTTCCCTTCTGTTGGAAATCAGCTCAAATCTTGCCCTTGTTCAAATCAGGTAACCCTTGTGACCTAAACAATTATAGGCCCATCTCCATCCTCCCTGTCTTATCCAAACTGCTAAAGAAACTCATCCATCATCAACTTAAAGACCATGTTGAAAAGTTTTCACTTCTCAACTCAGCCCAGTCTGGGTTCAGACAAAAACACAGTACTACCTCCACTTTAGCTAAAGTCACTAATGACTGACTGATCACACACGATTTCAAACAAGTCACAGGTGCCATAATCTTTGATCTCAGCAAGGCATTCGATAGCATCAACCATAACCTCATCCTCAGTGGTCTCAGTAAACTAGGCACAGCTGACACCACACTTCAATAGTTCTCGAGCTACCTTACAGGTAGAGTTCAGAAAACCAAAGCAAGCGGTCAGGTTTCCAACTCCCTTCCCATAAAATGAGGTGTCCCACAAGGCTTCATTTTAGGCCCTGTACTATTTTCTATTTACATTAACTCACTAGATTCCAATATCAGCAACTCCAAAATACATCTCCTTGTGGACAATACTGTTATATATACTTCTAAGCCAACTTTATCTGAAATATGTGATGTACTCCAAGCTGACTTCACATAGCCAGAGCGCAACCTAATCAACTCCAAGCTACTACTCAATGCGAAAAAAAACAAGGTCCTTTATTTTGCACCTAGTAGCAATAGGCCCTCCCCTCGGCACAGTGCATCACCTGTACCAATCATGACCATCCTAGTTGAATCACTAGACATGGTTGATCAATTCAAATATCTGGGCATTTGGACAGAAAGAAAACTTTCTTTCAGTGTGCACATCGACTACCTTTCTAGTAAGTTGAAAACAAGACTCCGCTTTTTCTTCAGAAACAGAGCGCTCTTTCCCCCTGACATTAGATATAGACTAGTACAGGCCACATTCCTGCCACTCCTAGACTACGGTGACATCATCTACAATTGTGTCGCTGCTTCCAACCTTCGCAACCTCAATATACTGTTCCATCGGACTCTACAGTTCATTACTAAAGCACTGTTCAGTGCGCACTACTGCGACTTACATAAAGAAGTCAGCTGGCAACCACTTGCCACCCAGCGGCTACTCCATTTAGGTACCTGGACCCTCAAAAGTCTACAAAACAAATTACAGACCTATATCTCCTCACTTGTTTATATTTCTGCTTACATCCTTCTCGGCCTACCCCAAACACGTACCTCACTCAGCAAGGGTGCCATTATCTACGCCATCCCATCAGTGTGGAATCTCACCCAGACCTCACTCAGGCTCACCAGCATTGTCTCATTACATTTCTTCAGAGCCCTGACCTACAAGTTCTTCCCAGTAGTCTGTCACTGCCATAGATCCTAGGATATCATGCCAGTCTCCTGCCACTGCTATCAAGTGACTAACCTCTGACTTCTTGTATCCTTCTCCCTAGTCTCCCTATCCATCTTGGCCCCTGTCCTCCCTAGTCCCTCCCCACCCTTAGCTGACAGCAGTTGTTTGAGTTCTTACTGATACTATTTTTTGTTCTCCATCTTAATATGAATTGGTTCCTGTATGCTTCACCTTTGTTCTTCTTTTCTTTGATCCTGTATGTATTTCCTACCAAATTTTGTTACCTTATGGTATGTCACCGCTGCTTACCCAGGCACCGGATTCCAATGTTTTATTGTTTTTACTGACCATATATGCACTTTTGTTCTACCAATTATTGTACCTGTATGCTATGTCATCACGTTTATTGTACACTGTTGTTTAACGTTGTCCTTACAGGACCTCCTTGAAAATGAGCATGCTCACTGAAGTCTTCCTGTCAATAAATAATAAACTTTCATGGTGGTGGAAATTTTAACAATGAGTACCAGTGGGGACTCTATGGTACTAAATAGTGGGGGACTGGTTGAGCATGCTAGTGACCTGAGTTTAGGCTCCAGTGCATTTTGCAGTATTCTCAGCACTCCCTGACACATATGCACTCTCCAGGTGGTGGAAACAATTGAAATGTGTACAAGTAAGGGTTCTGTTGTACGACTTAGTGGGGCGTTGTTTCTGCTGCCACAAACCAGGGTCAGGCTCCAATGCACTGTGTGGCATCACCTACCAGACACAGATATGCTGTCATGGTGGTGGCAATTTTTAAAATGAAAAGAAGTGAGGGTTGTGTTGCACCAAGAAGGGGAGTATTAGTTCAGCATGCTAGTGACCCAGGTTCATGCTCTAGTGTATTGTGAATCATCCCCACCTATACACTGATGCATACAGTTGAGGCCAGCAGTGTGTAGTTCTTCCAACCCCTGGCCATCATAATACATACAGTGGAGTGGCAAACAGAGGGGAAAAAAAAGATATTCCCGCTCCCAGGACACAATAACCTGTGCATTTGCTCCCAAGTGGGACAAAGAAATAAGGGGGCAAAACAGAGATCCTGCAGAAAAAACTCCTAGGCAGGGCTAGCACCAGGGCATCTTAGAAACATAGAAAATGTCAGCAGATAAGGATCGCTGTGCCCATCCAGTCTACCTCTAAACCCTATACTTGGTTTAGGCATCTGATTCTACATAGAAACATAGAAGTTGATGGCAGCCCATCCAGTCTGCCCATTTCTTTTTCTACTGTATCTTATGAATGTGCCATCGGCCTTTTCTCTGTCAATGGCCTATCTATTCACACTTATCTGTAAAGCTCCCTTATGCCTATCCCATGCCTGTTTGAAGCTCTGCACTGTATTCATATCCACCACTTCCTGAGATAGGCCATTCCATGTATCCATGACCCTTTCTGTGAAAAAGAACTTCCTCACATTACCCCTTAATCGGCCTCCCTCTAATCTCATGCTGTATCCTCTTGTCCTGCTATTTTTCTTATATTGAAACATGTTAGACTCTTTCCCTTGTTAATGCCCTTAAGGTGTTTGACTGTTTCAATCATATCACTTCTCTCCCTCCTGTGCTCTAGGGTATATATATATATATATATATATATATATATATATATATATTGAGTTCCGTTAATCTGTCCTCATATGTTTTCTGATGCAGTCCCGACACCATTTTGGTTGCCCTTCTCTGGACTGCCTCAATTTGGTTAATGTGCTTGTGAAGGTGTGGCCTCCAGTACTGCATGCAGTACTCTAGATGGGGTCTAACCAGTGTCTTGTAAAGAGGGATTATTACCTCCCTCTTATGACTTGTGATAACCCTACTAATACACCCCAACAATCCCCTAGCCTTGCCTACTGCTTTAGTGGTCTGCTTGGATGATTTCAGGTTCTGTGATGATGATGACCAAGTCTCTTTCTTCCCTTGTGACTGCCAGCAACTCCCCTCCCAACCTATAGGTGGCTTCAGGGTTTTTCTTCCCTATGTGCATGATCTTCTTTGAGTTAAAGCCTAGTTGCCACTCTTCCGACCATTTTGCCAGTTTAACCAGATCTCTTCTCATTCTGCCCACCCCATCTGGATCACCTACTCTGTTGCAGATCTTGGTGTCATCTGCAAACAGACAAACCTTACCCTCCAATCCATCTGCAATGTCACTCATGAAGATATTGAAGCGGACTGGCTCCAGGACTGATCCCTGAGGTACCCCACTTGTGGCTTGCATCTCTTCTGACTGCATACCATTTACCACCACTATCTGTTTTCTGCCCGTCAACCAGTTTGCCACCCAGCTGACCAAAGTCTGACCAACCCCAAGCCTACCCAGCTTATTAATCAATCTTCTATGTGGAACAGTGTCAAAAGCTTTGCTGAAGTCAAGGTAGACAACATCAACTGCTCCCCTTTGGTCCACCACTCTGGTTACCCAGTCAAAGAAATCCATGAGATTAGTTTGACAGGACCTTTCTGTTGTAAACCTATGCTGGCTTGGATCCTGTGCTCCTATGGATTACAGGTGTTGCACTATCCTTTCCTTAAGGAGTGCCTCCATAATCTTGCCCACTACTGAGGTAAGACTGACTGGTCTGTAGTTCCCTGCCTCCTCCTTGCTACCACTCTTGTGGAGCGGGATCACATGAGTCCTTCTCCAGTCTTCTGGGACCTCTCCTGTGCTCATAGACTCACTAATCAGTTCTGATAATGGCTCTGCTAGTTCCATCCTTAGCTCCTTTAGTACCCTGGGATGTATACCATCAGGTTCCATTGCCTTGTCCACCCTTAGCGCATTGAGCTCTTGTAGGACCCTTTCTTTTGTGAAGGGACTAGTGCACACCTCCCTTGCCCCTGTGTCCATGGTGCTGAGCTGTGGGCATTGCCCTACCTTCTCAGTAAATACTAAGCAGAAGTATCTATTTAGGATATATGCTTTTACATGGTCCTATTCCTCACACACACCCTTATCCCCTTTGATCTTAGCAATACCCCCACTGGACTTTCTGCTTTCACTAATGTATCTATAGAAAGTCTTGTCACCTTCTTTTACTGTTCATGCTAGTGTTTCCTCGGTTTGGGCCCTTGTCTGCCTTACTGCCTTCCCTGCTTCCCTTAGGGAAATTTGGTATGCCTCCCTATCTTCATCCCACTGCATTCCCTTATATTTTCTGAAGGCCAGCCTTTTGGCTCTGACATTTTCTGCTGCTGTTTTTGAGAACCAAAGTGGTTTCCTTCTTCTTTTGCACTTCCTTTCTATCTAACACAATGGGATGTTGCTTCAAGTATTGCATCCTTAATACTTGCCCACTTTGCCTGTACCCCCCTCACCTGTATTTCTTCTTGCCAGGGCTAGCTTAACTCTGTTGGCCATCTTATCAAAGTCAGCTCCTCTGAAGTCCCATATTTTTGCTTTGGAATGGGATGATTTAGTTCTAGTGGCAAAATTGAGCCATACCATTTGATGGTCACTGGCCCCCAGGTGACCTTCTACCTGGAGATCTGTGATCATTTCCCTGTTAGTCAGTACTAGATCTAGGATAGCCTGTCTCTTGTGGGTTGTTGTACCAGTTGTTTGAGTCCCTCCCCTGCAGGGAATCCACTATGTGTCTAGTTCTAGCAGATGTTCCTGCTGGTATTGACCAATCTGTATCTGGCATGTTAAAGTCTCCCATTATCAGAACCTCCCCCTTAGCTGTCATGTTTTGCATATCTTCTAACAGTAATGTGTCTATGTCCTCCCCCTGGTCTGGAGACCTGTAGACAACCCCAGTTCATATGGGTGTCCCATTTCCTGTTTCCAGGGTGACCCACAGTTCTTCTGGCTGCTTATGTGTATTCTGGATTTCTGTAGCTTTGATATTTTCATTGACACAAAGGGACACCCCCCCCACCCCTTTTTGCACCTCCATCTCTTCTGAACAATACATAGCCACTTGTCCAAGGACATCAGAAATCCAATATATTCCTCATTTTCAATCCATGTATTCTTTGCCTGAACTCTATACCTTCGCAACAGCCACTCTCATCTGGGGTCACCTTTTAGAACAATCAACTGGTCATAGTTAATCTAACAACCAAACAACCTTAGCCATAATAAATACAGATCAATCTCCCGCCTTCATAATGAATGTCCTGAGAAGATCAGCATTAACTTCTTTAAGCAATTCAGAACCTCCATTCTCTGGCTCACAAGGATATGACTCACCTTCCATCTTACAAGGATCTGTATACTGCTCACAATTGCTTGGCCTGTTGGCCACATCATACTGCTGCCAAGTATTCAGCCTGTCAGCCACATCATACTGCTTACAGACATTGAGCTTGTCAATATCATCTTACTACTCATGAGCATTCGGCCTGTCAGCTGCATCATACTGCTCCAAGCAACTGGCCTGTCAGTCTCATCATACTTCTCACAAGCAATCAGACTTTCAGCCACATCTTACTGCTCCAAGCACTCAGCCGGTCAGCTGTATCTCCTGCTCTCAAGCATCAGGCCTGTTGGTCAATACAATTAGACAATATACTATATACTGGACATTCAGTTTATCTTAATGTCCATATATCCTAGCTCATACTTATCCAGTTCAGCACTCAAAGTATTCCTTCAAGAACTGATAAATTTATTCCTGAAGAACCACCTTCAAGGAAGCTTGTAGTCCATACTCTATACTGCAAACTGACACATTTCTCACAAGATGATGTCTTCAGTTCACTAACCACTCAACACTTACAATAGGCTATGACCTTAGCCTTCTTTGAATACCTTTGACCTGGGAAATGTACTGTCTTCTTGGCTGCATTTGAGTCCACTCTCTACTTATCTAATCAATTCAGAACTGCTTACCCTCATGCCAACAAAGAAATGATTCTTTCTCCACCATTCCAAGGGATGCAAATAACCTAAAATATATCTCAACCACACTTCTGCTACCATCTGGAATTCTCTAGCTGCATCAAGAAGTCTGTCAACAGAGTAGCATGTAAGAAATACACTACCTTCTGTACCCTTCGAAACATATACAATCTGCAATATTCAAGTCCTCATGTTCCGGCATTTGCATCCTTCTGCTCTCAGACAGTCAGCTTGAAAACCACAACAAACAATATCTGTCATGCATACCATTTACCTTGCTGTCCATCCATTCTGATACCACATGTTCTTGTTTATCCTAATAATCAAGGCTTTTATTTTAGGTTTGAGAAAATCTACTCCTCAGCATCCCACAAGGAAGCCTATGGATAACAACTTTTATTCTTAAGTGATGGACCTCTTAAAAGATAGAATTTTGGACCCCTTCCTGATCTTAGTCTACAAGCAACCATAACATTAGCATTCCTTGGTCTCCTAAAACCTAGAGAATTCACCTTTTCTTCTGTCTTCATTCTTGCAATTTGCCCAACAACAAACAGCCTAAAGATAGCATCAGCAAATCACCTTATCCCTACTTTACCAAGATCAAAAACTGACAGAAGAAATAGAAAGGTCCATATATCCTATTTACAACAAACTCAGCTTGGTGTCCCATTCGAGCCCTTTGCCAACTGCAAGCTATGGACAGAAATCCTGATTCTACTCATCCTCTTCTATGTACTGAAAATGATTACATAATGGCTGCTTCCTGGTTCATCTTTCATGTCAGTGCTGCTATCTTGTCTGGGTCTCAAGTCCTCATCTTTTTTCCTGTCATTCTTTTACAAGTGCAGCAGACATCCCTGTTTCAGAATGAACATACCGACTCATGGTTAACTCACTTCATACTGCTTTGAAACCTACAGTAGACATCCAAAAGTTTTAAACTCCACCAAGCTTAGCAACAGCTAGCCTTATACATTTTTAGAAGCCTGGACAGCTAACCCAGTCACCTTGGTTCTCCAGAGTTTCCTCCAGAAGGAGTGCTTCCTCTCCTCTGGGTTACTGTGTCTATTTGGTGAGTTGGAGGAGTTGGATTCCATTACATCGCACTTTGGTCTTCTGGCTCTTATAGCAACCAGTATCTTTCAGCCTCGAGAAACTGGTATCTCTACTGAGGGTGGAAATCCAGAGGAAAGAGACAAGCCAAAGTAACACTCAAAGTAATGTTGTACAAGCACTTGCACAACTGGCAGCCACACACTGATATGAAGGATTTCACCTATTGTTCAATTGGTGGCTGCCAGACTCCACTCCCCTGCCCTGTGTAAGCCACACACTCACACACCTCCCCTAACTAGTGTTCTTCATGACCACCTCCCACCCCTCCACCTTGTCTAGCTCTCTACCTCTGACACGGCTCTTTTAGCTACCAATTTCCTTTAACCTTGATAAACTTCTCCTGGCACCTCTACTGAGGGTGGAAATCCAGCGGAAAGAGACAAGCCAAAGTAACACTCAAAGTAATGTTGCACAAGCATTTACATAACTGACAGCTACACATTGAACAAATAGACCTTTGTTCTCCTTCTGTTCTTTTAATTGCCTCCTGCATCACCTGTGATACCACCTGCTGATTGGTCCCACAGCAGAAAACATCATGCCACTAGTCTTAACTGTATATGCTCTTGTGGTGTTGGGACCTGTAAAACTAGTGTAAGTGAGGACACAGTCACACCAAGCAGCGGAGCACTGCTTCAGCACACTGTTGACCTGGGTTCAGCCTCCATTGCCTTCTACAGAATCCTCTCTCAGACATTGACATACAGTATATGTGGTCTTGTGGTGGTGGAACCTGTACAAATGGGTACAAGTAAGAGCTGTGTGGTGCCATTTTGACATATGCTTCCCTGTCTGTAGACTGTATTGTGTTTTCAAATAAAATATTGTCCAGTAGCTGTTACTTGCTTTGTCTGAATATGCTTTTGCCAAAATCTCATTATGTGCCATCTTTATGGCCCATATCATGCTTGGAAATGGTCCCTGAGACCAGCGTAGCCCACCTGGTTAACAAATAAAATAAAAAAAAAACAAGTAGTGGAGCCTTGGTTCAGCATGCTGGTGACCTGGGTTCAGTCTCGGATACATTGCACAGCAAACCCCCTCCATCAGCAACAGCCTATGACATAAGACCAGGATAGGGAAGATATCTGACTGGATGAGAGGGGTGCCACATGCCCTAGTGCATTTGGGTGCAAACAATTTGACAAATCACAGCCCGGAGGTTACTAAGCCCAATTTCTGAAAACTAAGGAGAGGACAAATTGGTCCACTGTTACTATGTAAAAAACAAGGAGCCACAACCAACAATGTTGGAGCCACAGCCAAAAGCAATTTTAAGTGTGGAAATTACATACAGTATAGCAATACTGTAACTACATCATCCTTTAAACACCCAGGATCTGGCAAAGAATCTAAAATGTATTATTTTATAATACATGGATGGGAACTTTTCCCATAGAAATGGTCTCCATTTATTTCCCTGTACACATGTGACTAATCTAGCAAGTAAAAGTATATACCATAAAAACATAGACTTTGACGGCAGATAAGGACCGCTTGGCCCACCCAGTTTGCCCATTTCCCTACCTATTGGATATTGTCCCATGCATTCTTGAATTCCCCCACTGTTTTTGACACCACAACCTCATTAGGAAGGCTATTCCGTGCATTCACCACCCTGTCCGTAAAAAAAAAAATACTTCCTCACATTGTCCCTGAGCCATCCCCCCCCCCCATCTTCAAATTGTTCCCCCTTGTTCTTGCACATCTCTTTTTCTGAAAGATGCTACCCTCTTGGATATTGTTGATTCCCTTGAGGTACTTGAAAGTTTCTATCATGTCCCCCCTCTCCCTCCTCTCCTTGAGGGTATACATATTAAGCTCCTTTAGTCTCTCTTTGTATGCCTTCTGGTGCAGACCCTGCACCATTGTAGTTGCCCTCCTCTGGACTGTCTCCACCCTATCTATGTCCTTGCGGAGACGGGGTCTCCAGAACTGCACACAGTACTCCAGATGGGGTCTCACCAACTGTCTGTACAGAGGGATGGCAACTTCCTGTTTTCTACTGATGATGCCTCTCCCTATGCATCCCAGTATCCCCCCCAGCCCACCTTACTGCCTTTTCACACTGCTTGCCTACCTTTAGGTCATCATCTGATATGACTACCCAAAGGTCACTTTCCATTTTTGTTGTTGTTAGTACCTCCCCCCCAATTGTATACTCTTCCCCTGGGTTTTTGTTTCCCAGGTACATTACTTTGCATTCCTTCCCACTGAATCTAAGCCACCATACTTTTGACCATTCCTCCAACCTTGCCAAGTTCCTTCTCATCCTTTCCATGCACGTCGCACGCACACACACACACACTCCTTGTGTATCAGTCCTGTTGCAGATCTTTCTGTCATCTGCAAAGAGGCATACTTTTCCTTCCAGTCTCTCTACAATGTCACTTATAAAGACAATGAAGAGGACCAGCCCCAGTACTGAACCCTGCGATACCCCATACCCCACTAGTAACCCCCCTTTCTTTGGAGTGGACTCCATTTACTATTACCTTCTACATCCTGTTGTCCAGTCAATGTTTTACCCAGGCCACCACCCTGGGACCCACTCCCAGGCTGGCTGACTTGTTTACTAATCTTTTGTGTGGGACTGTACCAAATGCCTTGCTAAAGTTTAGGTAGGCCACATCCACAGCCCCTCCCTGGTCTACTACCTTTGTGAATACTGAACAAAATAATTCATTCAGTATCTCTGCCTTTTCATTGTCACCCTCTATCAACCCCTACCCCCCTTATTAAGCCTCACAATTCCTCCCTTGGTCTTTCTTCGCTCCAGCATTACTCAGACAATTATACCTATATACCTGCACTAATCAAGCAATTACAGCTATATACCTACACTAATTAAAGCTATATACCTGCACTAAACAAGCAAATACAGCTATGTACCTGCACTAACTAAAGCTATATGCCTACACTAATCAAACAATTCATAGGACAATACTGATAACATAATTAAAACAACATTAGGAAGCTAGTCAAACCAATTAATAAACTACAAAATAACCTGGAGAAAAGATGCAGAAAACCCTCCCAAACCCAGAAATCCCCCAAATTCCTACCTTCACTCACAAAACCATTCCCTTCTTGCTACAAGAGACCTTCAGGTACTATAATATGATCGCAAATATGATTTCCATAACAGTAACCAACCTAATGTATTATATTCAATAAACAATGGGTAAAGGGGGAGCATTCTGAAGTATACCCATCTCAGGTGCTAATCAGGGCAATAGAGCCCCTTATAACCCTAATTAGCTGCCTCAATGGGTAGACATCCTTGTATAGCCCTCTTACCCATTATGTATTCTATATATAACTTGCAGTACACTGGGAGTCATATACATGTTGATGTGCCCCTGTGAGAGGAGCTACACAGGCCAGATGGAAAGACCGTTAAAAGCATGCATTAGTGAGCACAAAACAGTAATATAAACTAAGAAAATGAGTTATGCCATGGCTAAGCATTTTGTGGAAGCAGGCCACAGGTCCATGGCAGGACTCCAATTTGTGGCAATTGAGAAAGTCACAGTGCCACCAACAGGAGGAGATATACTGAAAAAGCTATTACAATGGGAATGTTTTTGGAACAACAAACTTGATCCACTAAAATCCAAGGAATTTAAATGAGGGCATCATCCTTTCATGTTTCCTTTAAGAATGAAACCCTAGATTTAAATAATGTTTCGATGCAAAGTCTGTCTGTAACTCCTAGGTGGTGCAATCCCAAGGGCTACTACCCCTGCCTGCGTGGCTAGTTGCAGGTTAAGGGGCCTGGGTACTGAAACAGGTGCCTCCACCCGGAGGTCAGGGTTGTTAGTGATCAAGCTAACTTGGGCGCAGCCCTCCAGAACACTGTAACCCCCTTCTAGTGGCCTGAACAATACACTATAATCACTTTTGCAATGACCCTTATTCACCATGCAATTACCCACACTGGTTGCACTTGCCACCAGGGCTGGTTCCTCTAGCTCGACTCTAGGGACCCCCCTGTAAAACAAGGTTATGGACAGCAAATAGCAACAGTACAGTACTCACTTCTCCCCTTGCTGCAGGCAGCCCGAGGAATTTCCCTCAGATCCAAAAGGTTCAGCTGGCTGATTCCTCTGTCAGTCACAACAAGGGCTCCCCCTCCAGGTTCATTTAAGTGCCAACAGCCCAAAACTACAACTCCTACAGAATTTTGCTCCCACAAAGCCCCTGGGGACAGGCTCCATTTTAAAATACCCAAAGGTACTGATTGGCCCATTTCAGCAGTCCAGGACCAAAATGGTGGAGACAAACAGAAATGTCCATGCTACAAAGAAGGCAGGTTAGACAAACTACAGTATCATTACTATTCTAATAAATGATCAACAAACAAGTACATCTTCTAACAGAGCTCCCTCTGTGCAATTAGCGATGGCAGAACGGAGTGATTATCTGGCAGCCTGGCCAGGACTCAATCATAGAAGCATTCAGCCCCCTCGCAGATTAATTATAACTGCAATCTAGGCAGCTCTTAAAGAGACAGTACACAGAGGCTCTACAGGCACTCTCTGGCAATAACGTATAGACTGCTAAAATGCAGGACACCAGCCTGGCAGTGAGCATTTAGGCACGCTCAAGTAAGACTTTTTGGGAACCCAATTTGTAGGGGGGGTTACACCCTTCCCTGGCTGGAGAAAACTTGGCATCCGTGTCAAGTCTGTACCATCATGCATCAGTTAACATAAACTTATTACTTTACTATACATATTTACTACACTTCACAATACTATATTTATAATAACAATACTTATGCATGTTTCATACATGTGACAATCATAGTGGAATCAGTAACGTACCATGAACATTATAATATTGAATCATGTCATAACTTCTTGCACATTAAACTGTGTAAGAGGGAGCCCTTCCCTATCAGCTAACTTGGGGCTGGATGGAGCAGGGGCACCCTTTTTTGTTCTTCCTTCTCAGCATGAGTTTGGTACATTTAAGGTGGGGCTAGATCCACAGATCGAATATTTTTGACAGGGAAATCTGGGTGATGAAACACATTAAACAACACCCCACACAATCGAGCAAACTCAGCCTCTAGGATCCTCAGGCGGTTCTCCACAGTAGCTTCAGTGGTCACACCACTAGCTTCAGTCTCTGTACTAGAAACTTCAGACTGCCCCCCCGGAGGTCAGCCGAAATAGCAGGTCTCAAAGCCATAGCTGGGTCCACCTCTAATGACCACTCAACTCTTCTAGTTGCTTGCATCAATAGACAAAAGTCAGGTGCATTAATCAGGCACTGTTGCATCTGCAGCTGAGACATCAACAACTTGGGGTCCACTACCGAAGTCAGCAGCTGACTCATCCACATTCAATCCATCCCCGAGGGCATCGCCTCCTCTCGTGCTACCATTTTCTGCAGTACCACTTCCACCTTCAGAAGGTACTCCGACAACATCTCCTCCGGCTGTTGCCGCATAATGGTAAACTTTTGCCACAACTTCCTTACATCCCAATCAGGGTCAAATACAGTGCCTAAGGCATAAAAGTACTGCTGGGCAGATGCAGGTGCCTCCTGTTCTTGAAGCTTCCTCACAACTCGGAAAGCAGGCCCTCTGAGTGACGCCACAATGGTGTGCCTCTTCTAGTCATCAGTCACTGGCCAATCACTTAACATCCATTCAGTGCACATTCTCCAGGTCTCCCAATCTTCTTCCCCACAGGGGGTGGGCACAGTCCCAGAGAACACACTTTCCATAATTTACCAAAGGCGGGAAAATGGTTGGCGCCACATTTCCCAGCAAGACAAGATACTGGTCCTCCCAGCCACTAGGAGCGCTAATCCCAGTGGTGCCTCCAAGATGTAACCCCTAGGTGGCGCTATTCCAAGGGCTACTAACCCTGCCTGCATGGTTAGTTGCAAGTTAAGGGGCCAGGGTACTGAAACGGGTGCCTCCACCCAGAGGTCAAGGTTGTTAGTGGTCAAGCTAACTTGGGCACAGCCCTCTGGGACACTGTAACCCACCTCTTTCCCTTCTAGTGGCCTAAATAATACACAGTAATCACTTTTGCAATGACCCTTATTCACCATACAATTACCCACACTGGTTGACTTACCACCAGGGCTGGTTCCTCTAGCGCAACCCTGGATTCCTCTGTCAGTCACAACAAGGGCTCCCTCTTCAGGTTCATTTAGGTGCCAAACTACAATTCTTACAGAATTTTGCTCCACAAAGCCCCTGGGGACAGGCTCCATTTTAAAATCCTCAAAGGTTCTGACTGGCCCATTTCAGTAGTCCAGGACCAAAATGGTGGAGACAAACAGAAATGTCCATGCTGCAAAGAAGGCAGGTTAGACAAACTACAGTATCATTACTATTCTAATAAATGATCAGCAAACAAGTATATCTTCTAACAGAGCTCCCTCTACACAATTAGCGATGGCAGAATAGAGCGATTATCTGGCAGCCTGGCCCGGGACTCGAGCATAGAAACACTCAGCCCCCTCCCAGATTAATTATAACTGCAATCTAGGCAGCTCTTAAAGAGACAGTACACAGAGGCTCTACAGGCACTCTTTAGCAATATCATTTAAACTGCTGAAACGCAGGACACCAGCCTGGCAGTGAGCATTTAGGCAAGCTCAAGGAAGACTTTTCGGGAACCCCATTTGTAGGGGGGTTACATGTCATTATAATAGAACTGTCGGCAGATAAGGACCATACAACCCACCTAGTCTGCCCATTTTCCTACTTGGTTTGGCAATCTCAAATCTTGTCTACACTGCCTTACCCCAGTTCTGCTGTACAGCAGGGTGCCTTTATACTTATCCCATGCACTCTTGAATCCGTATACCCGTTTTCACTTCCACCACCTCCGCTGGTAGGCTGTTCCACGGATCCACCACCCTCTCTGTGAAAAAAAAATACTTCCTAGCATTCCCCCAAGCCTCCCTTCCTCCAGCTTCATGTTATGTCCCCTTGTCCTTGTGCACTTCCTTCTCTGAAATATGCTCCACTCCTGTACCCTGTTTAGTCCTCTAAGGTGTTTGAAAGTCTCTATCATATCCCCTCTCTCCCTTCTCTCTTCCAGTGAATAGCTGTTTAGTTCCGTGAGCCTTTCCTCAAAAGGCTTGTGAGGCAGTCCATCTATCATTTTTGCTGCTCTTCCCTGGACTGCTTCCATTCTGTCTATGTCCTTCTTGAGTTGTGGTCTCCAGAATTGGACACAGTATTCCAGATGAGGCCTCATCAGTGATCTATACAGCGGCATCACCACTTCACTCCTACTGGTTATGCCCCTTCCTGTGCACCCCAGTATTCTGTTTGCTTTCCCCACTGCTTTTTCGCATTGTTTGGCTGACTTCAGACCATCGAATATGATAACCCCCAGGTCTCTCTCCTGACTTGTGGCAGCTAGAACCTGTCCCTCCCCATCCTGCATTCCTCTCTTGGGTTTCTGTGTCCTAGGTACATTATCTTGCACTTCTTAGCATTGAAGCCCAACTGCCAAACCCTTGATCATTCCTCAAGTAGTCTTAGGTCATTTCTTATTTTATCTAGCCCCTCCTGTGTGTCGACTCTGTTACAGATTTTGGTGTCATCTGCAAGCAGGCATACTTTCCCCTGCAGTTCCTCTGCAATGTTGCTTATGAAGACATTGAACAGAACTGGACTCAGCACTGCAGCATAATTTTCTAACAGATATTTTGTCCTTACAGGTTATTCTCATATCTAATAAGTATTTCTATTGGACTATGTAGATGTTTTCTTTGTATTCTGCACTGTTTGCCTGTGCATTGGTGTCAATAATATTTGTTTTATGTTTCATGTCTGAAACTGTTCTCTTGGCACTAACACAGGCTTCACATGGGTGACAAGTTCTCATTATAGATACTGTACGTGACGATATGTTATTGTTAGTCTGAGATGTCTTGAGAAAACAACTTTAAAAAAAGATGTGGGAGCCATCAAGCACCATATGTATATACATCAACATGGGTGTTTGTGCCACCGAACACAAGAGTTGGTTTAAGTGCCACAATGCACTGGATGTAAATCCTCTAACACCTTAATGTCTGTATATTCATGCCACTGAGTAACAGATTAGGTGTAATATACATGGTGTAATGTCTTTAATATACAGTATTTCATAATATGACACCATTTTCTAGCTAAATGCAAAGCACAGCGTGAAAATGCAAGACAAATTATAACATGATGTGCAATAGGATGGATTATAGCAATACTAACAGTAAAGTGCAATGAGTAACATGTAGCATAAATATTTGATAGGTGTAGTAAGTAAGATTTCTGTGGTTAAAACTGGAGGCATGATTGGTGCCCAGTTTTAAGCATGTGACATATATGGTATGAATTCTGCAATTTAAAGATGCTATTAAGCTGTATATTTAGTAAGCAGACAACTTCAATGGGTGAGAACAGCTGGCAGGTATGGATATGCAAGCAACTGTCAATTTAAGTCAAACCATTTGCAGAGAATGTCAGCTCTGACATCACTGTGAAACGTTAGCATGTTCGTATGTGCACCTGAGGGTGTGCATCCATGGTTCCCAACCTGCTGGATATCCAAAAATGGAATCAAAAGGAGCAGCTCTCCATGCAGTCAGGTAAAGTGCAATGAACTAAGGAAAGAAATCTACAAAGCTGACCAAGTCAGAAAGCTGATCTGAACAGTGGTGGTATGTGAACTGACATGAAATACTTTTATCTTCTAAATTGGTGGTGATTGTGTACGGCAGTATGTGATGATGAATTAATAAATATATATGTATTTGCACAAAAAAAGTGAAGGAGAAGTCATTTAAACATTTAAAAGGAATAACAAGATGGAGTGATGGTACACCAGTGCATAACACTAACTGCTAGTCCTGTTAACAATGATTTGTCAGACAGATTCAGAGCAATGATACCAAGAGTAATCAGTGTCAGTGCATAAACACAGTGCCAAAATCGGCCACCTCTGTCACACAGAAAAAAAGCATATTTACAACATAGTTATACTCATTACAAAATCTACATTACATACAGAGCTAATCAATGGAGGGTCCTGGTGTAAATAAACTGGTGCTTAATTGTTTTTTAATTAACGTTTCATTTTTTTAATAACACCAGTATACAACAGTGCACAAAAACTACATTCATACAGTTCATGAAAAAATGTATCAATTCTAAATACAGTATCAACTTGATAATGTGAGTTGGCCACTAGATGGCGATCTCATAATACTAATGACTGACTGTTCTAGACGTTAGCTTATAATAGAGAGTATTGTAGAGAAACAAGCATTTGTCAATGCTGGATGTTTGCCACTGTTATAGAAACCATGGGTTACTCTATGCGTTGTGGTGCACTGTGTGAGTTATGCACACTACCGGTCAAAAGTTTTAGAACACCCCCATTTTACCAGTTTTTATTGAAATTTACGCAGGTTAATGTCTCAATGTACTCTGAAATTAAAGCATAGAACAAATAAACAATTAGAGATAAAAAAGAAATCATAGAATCATTTTGTTTAACAAAATTTAATCTAAATTTTTGACTCATCAAAGTAGCCACCTTTGCAGACATACTGTAACCATTGAACACACTGTGGCATTCTTCCTACAATGGACATCAAATATTGTTCGGGAGGTTCTTCCCAACACTGTTGCAGAAGTTCCACAAATGTGTTGCACTTGTAGGTTGCTTTGCTTTCACCCTTCTGTCCAGTTCATCCCAAACCAGCTCGATGGGGTTTAAGTCTGAGACTGTGCTGGCCATTCCATGATTTGAAGCCTACCGTCTTGTTCTTTCCTCAAGGTGTTCTGACATAGCCTGCAGGTATGTTTTGGGTCATTATCTTGCTGTAGGATGAACCCCTGACCAACTAGGCGTAGACAAGGTATTGCATGGCTGCAAAATGCTGTGGTGGCCCTTTCGGTTCAGGGTGCCAGTCACTCCTGTGCTGTTGTCCTGTGAGCCACCTATCACGCAAGCTGTTGACTCTCAGAAACTTGTCTTCTGATTCTGTTGTGGCTTTGGGTCTGCTAGACCTCTTCCTGTCAGAGTTTCCTCAGTTTCCAAGTGGTTTGATGGTGTAGGAAACTGTGCTCACTGACACCTTGGCTTTCTTTTGCAATTTCTCTAAAGCAGTTTTTGCTAACGTAAACTTTTTTTTAACCTCTAGCAGTTTACCGCTTACCTTTGTACCATTTCAGGTTATTCTCTGGACTGGAATTGCTTAAATTTCAATAAAAGCTGGAAAAATGGGGGTGTTCTAAAACTTTTGACCGGTGGTGTATTAGCAAAGTTAGGAGCCTGCATTTGTAAATTTCAGCACAGGCTCTTAACTTTGTTATGTTTTAATGTTTTTGCCCCAAGTTGTCAATATAGCCTTCAATGACCCCACCTCATGAACAAGTGCAAAGAAAATGTTCAACTCCTGTCTGAAAGGTGATTTCACGCAGGGACAACAAAATCACCTTTTGGGACGCAAAAACACATTTTGGCCAGGATCTGAAAAATGACATCTGTCACACTCATGAGGTGCTATAAAGAAATGGCTATGTTTATTTATCATTTATTTATTTATTGAAAGATTTCACCAGGAAAGGCACACTGAACTGCTGGGCCATTGGAGATCTAAGAGCTCAGCTCCAGGCAGCATGGGCAGAGATTGCGTGCCTCAAATTGCATATTCAAGAGGAAATATATTATAAGTACCACCCACCATTTCCCCAATATCCAACAGAAGCACCTCGACCGCAGAGGGTAGTTGGTCCAGGAGGTTGGCAGGTGGTTAGGAAGGGCAAATTGTGTGCCCCATCGCTCAATGCTCTCCAACATATTACCTCCACAAACCATATAAAAACTACAAACATGTATCTGCCTCTATCTCCAAAATCAAACAAAGGGGCACAGGACACTGCAGAGCAGGTTACTGCAGCACAGGAGCTAGCACAACAAAACTCGCCGAAAACAGGAACCAAAACAAAAAAAGCAAAAAGGAAATCCAAAAAACTCCTGATCATAGGAGACTCCATGATTCAGGGATACCCATCTCCAGCCAGGGGTAATGGCCAGATGTCCCCAGGTGCATAAATGTGGAGAGACACTAACCGCATTGCTAAAATTGTTCAGGAAGCAGGAGAAAACATTGACATCCTGTTGTACATAGGGACCAATGATCTCGCCAGCCAGTCAGTTGTGGAGACCAAGGAACACCTGACCAGGCTGCATGACAAACTATCATCCTTTTCGTCCGGCATCTCCTTCTCTGAGATCCTGCCAGTCTGGGAGAGGGGGGCAGATGGACAGAAGGTTAGAGAAGGGGATATAGGGGAGCTAAACATGTGGCTCAAGGGCTGGTGCCAAGAAAAAGGACACAAATTTGTAGGGAACTGGCAACAGTTTTGGGAGCGAAAGTTCTTTAAATTTGATGGATTGCATCTGACTAAGGAGGGAGTCAGTGCCAGTGCACTGGGGCAGAAGTTTGATGTCTTTGCAGAATATTTAAACTAGCAAATGGGGAGAGGGATGCAGCACCCCATAAGTCGAATGGGAAGAACACCCCTCCCCCCCCGCTAGTGATCAAACAGGAGTTTAGCATGCTTGCAGTTAATTTACATCACCGGGTAAGGAAAAAGGTCCGGCTCCCCATACAACGCACAGGGGAAATGCCAGACCTCACCCAACAACTAACACACCAAAATCTGGCCAATGGAAAATCATGTACACAAATGCTTGCAGTCTGAGAAACAAGATTCCAGACCTGCAGGCAATAATGACAGATGCTAAACTGGACATAATAGCAATTAACGAGACGTGGTTCACCAGTAACCACACTTGGGGAGACTTCAGTACCTGGCTATGTACTGTTCAGAAGAGACCGAGGTGCAAAAGGGGGTGGAGTGGCCCTGTATGTCAATGAAAATATCAAAGCTACAGAAATTCAGAATATACACAAGGAGCCAGAAGAACTGTGGGTCACCCTGGAAACAGGAAATAGGACAGCCATAAGAACTGGGGTTGTCTACAGGCCCCCAGACCAGGGGGAGGACATAGACACATTACTGTTAGAAGAGATACAAAACATGACAGCTAAAGGGGAGGTTCTGATAATGGGCAACTTCAACATGCCAGATACAGATTGGTCAATACCAGAGGAAAATCTGCCAGAACTAGACACATAGTAGATTCCTTGCAGGGGGAGGGCCTCAAACAACTGATACAACAACCCACAAGAGACAGGGCTATCCTAGATCTAGTACTGACTAACAGGGAAAGGATCACAGATCTCCAGGTAGAAGGTCACCTGGGGGCCAGTGACCATCACATGGTATGGTGCAATTTGACCACTAGAACTAAATCATCCCATTCCAAGGCAAAAATATGGGACTTCAGAGGAGTTGACTTCGATAAGATGGCCAACAGAGTTAAGCTTGCTCTGGCAAGAAGAAATACAGGTCAGGGTGTATAGGCAAAGTGGGCAAGCATTAAGGATGCAATACTTGAAGCAACATCCCATTGTGTTAGATAGAAAAGGAAGTGCAAAAGAAAGAAACCACATTGGTTATCAAAAACAGTAGCAGAAAAGGTCAGAGCTAAAAGGCTGGCCTTCAGAAAATATAAGGGAATGCAGTGGGATGAAGATAGGGAGGCATACCAAACTTCCCTGAGGGAAGCAGGGAAGGCAGTAAGGCAGGGAAAGGACCAAACCGAGGAAACACTAGCACAAACAGTAAAAGAAGGTGACAAGACTTTCTATAGATACATTAGTGAAAGGAGAAAGTCCAGAGGGAGTATTGCTAAGATCAAAGGAGATAAGGGGGCGTATGAGGAGGAGGACCATGTAAAAGCATCTATCCTAAATATATATTTCTGTTCAGTATTTACTGAAGAGAAGGTAGGGCAGGGCCCACAGCTCAGCACCATGGACACAGGGTGGATGGAGGTACACACTAGTCCCTTCACAAAAGAAAGGGTCCTACAAGAGCTCAATAAGCTCAAGGTGGACAAGGCAATGGGACCTGATGGTATACATCCCAGGGAACTAAAGGAACTAAGGGTGGAACTAGCAGAGCCACTATCAGTACTGTTTAGCGAGGCTCTGAGCACAGGAAAGGTCCCAGTTGACTGAAAAAGGGCTTATGTGATCCCACTCACCAAGAGTGATAGCAGGGAGGAGGCAAGGAATTAACAGACCTGTCAGTCTTACCTCAGTAGTGGGCAAGATTATGGAGGCACTCCTTAAGGAAACGATCGTGCAACACCTGGAATCCATAGGAGTACAAGATCCAAGAGTCCTGTCAAACTAATCACATAGATTTCTTTGAGTGGGGAACCAGAGTGGTGGACTAAGAGGGAGCAGTTGATATCACCTACTTTGACTTCAGCAAAGCTTTCGATACTGTTCCACATAGAAGATTGATTAATAAGCTGGGTAGGCTCAGGGTGGGTCAGAAGTTGGTCAACTGAGTGGCAAACTGGTTGACAGGCAGAAAACAGAGAGTGGTGGTAAATGGTATGCAGTCAGAAGAGATGCAAGTCACAAGTGGGGTACCTCAGGGATCAGTCCTGAGGCCAGTCCTCTTCAATATCTTCATCAGTGAAATTGCAGATGGACTGGAGGGTAAGGTTTGTCTGTTTGCAAATGACACCAAGATCTGCAACAGAGTAGATGAACCAGATGGGGTGGGCAGAAAGAGAAGAGATCTGGAAAAATGGTCGGAAGAGTGGCAACTGGGGTTTAATGCAAAGAAGTGCAAGATCATGCACATAGGGAAGAGAAACCCTTAAGCCACCTATAGGCTGGGAGGGGAGTTGCTGGCAGTCACAAGGGAAGAAACAGACTTGGGCATCATAATCACCTATGACCAGAAATCATCCAAGCACACCACTAAAGCAGTAGGTAAGGCTAGGGGAATGTTGAGGTGTATTAGTAGGGGTATCACAAGTCAGAAGAGGGAGGTAATAATTCCTCTTTACAAGACACTGGATATGCCCCATCTGGAGTACTGCATGCAGTACTGGAGGCCACACCTTCATAAGGACATTAACCAAATTGAGGCAGTCCAGAGAAGGGCAACCAATATGGGGCAGGGACTGCATCAGAAAACATATGAGGACAGATTAATGGAGCTCAATATGTATATCCTAGAGCAAAGGAGGGAGAGAGGTGATATGATCGAAACTTTCAAACACCTTAAGGGCATTAACAAGGTGAAAGAGTCTAACATGTTTTAATATAAGAACAAGCATTTGTCAATGCCGAATGTTGATTGCGTTGGTGTGTTGAGCTCGCTCACTGCCCCTCTGTCACTCACTCAGTCAGTGTCTCCCCGTGCTGCAGGCTGCTCTTTTGTACTGGGCTTCTGCCTGCATTGCTACCTTGTTCTGCCTAGTAAGAAATCCGCAGCTGTTCCGACAGAGCTCCGTTGAGGTGGCTCACTCCCCCTCTCTCACTCTCTCATTCTGGTTCTCCTGGCGCTGCAATCTGCCCTTTTGTACTGGGCTCCTGCCACTGTTGGTGGCTTTTCCTGTCCACAAAGAAACCTGCAGCAGTCCCGACACAGGTCTGTTGAGCCTGCTGACTCCCCCTCTCTCACTCGCTCATTCCGTTTCTGCCGGCGCAGCAGGCTGTCCTTTTCTATTGGGCTCCTGCCTGCATTGCCACCTTCATCTGCCCACAAAGAAATTTGCAGCAGTTACAATAGAGTTCCGTTGAGCTTGCTCACTCCCCCTCTCTCACTCGCTCATTCTGATTTTCCCGCCACTGCAGGCTGCCCTTTTGTACAGGGCCCCTGCGTGCATTGCTGCCTTTTTCTGCCCACAAACAAGTCTGCAGCAGTCCCAACAGAGCTCTGTTGAGCTCACTCACTCCCCCTTCCTCACTCACTCATTCTGTGTCTCCTGCTTGCTGCAGGCTGCCCTTTTGTACTGGGTTTCTGCCTGCATTGGTGGCTTGTTCTGGCCAGAAAGAAATCTGAAGCAGTCCCAACACAGCTCCATTGAGCTCGCTCACTCCCCCTCTCTCACTCACTCATTCCATTTCTGCCAGCGCTGCAAGCTGGCCTTTTGTACTGGGCTCTTGCCTGCATTGCCACATTTTCTGCCCACAAAGAAATCCGCAGCAGTCACCATACAGCTCCATTGAGCTCGCTCACTACCGTGCTGTCACTTACTCATTCTGTGTCTCTTGGCGCTGCAGGCTGCGCTTGTGTACAGGGCTCCTGGCTGCACTGGCACCTTTGTCAGTCCACAAAGAAATCTGCAGCTGTCCCGACAGAGCTCCGCTGAGGTCGCTTAGTCTCCCTCTGTCACGCGCTCATTCTGTTTGTCCTGGCGCTGCAAGTGGCCCTTTTGTACGGGGCCCCTGCCTGCATTGGCACCTTTTTCTGCCCACAAAGAAATCCACAGCAGTCCTGCTAGAGCTCTGTTGAGCTCACTCAGTCCCCTTGTATGACTCACTCTTACTGTTTCTCCCACCACTGCAGGCTGGCCTTTTTTACTGGGCCCCTGCCTGCGTTGATGCCTTTTTTCTGCCCACAAAGAAATCCGCAGCAGTCCTGATGGCGCTCTGGTGAGTTTGCTCACTCCCCCTCCCTCACTAGCTCTCTCGTTCTGTTTCTCCCAGTGCTGCAGGCTGCCCTTTTGTACTGGGCTCTTGCATTGGAGCCTTTTTCTGCCCACAAACAAATCCACAGCAGTATCGACAGAGCTCAGTTGAGCTCGGTCACTCCCCCTTCTCACTCGTTCAATCTTAATCTGTCCCAAACACTGATTTCCCACAGCGACCGTGCTATTCGGCAGGAGTGCAAAAACATGTTTTAGCCAGGATGTGAAAAATGACAGCCATACTGTTCATAAGGAGGTGTGAAAATATTAAAAATTTGCGAAGTTACAAGGGTGCATGGAAACAGTTCAATGCACGCTTGTAACACCGTCATGTTATGGAGTTTCGTCACCAAATTTTCAACATGGGGTTTTAGGACCTCTGCTCATGAACAGTGCCACCATTATATTCTTCATCTGTCCCAAACATTGATTTCCCACAGTGACCGCATTATTCTGTGCCGCAACTGTGAAACCACATTTCAGTCAGGATGTTAAAAATGACAGCTGTACTGCTCATAAGGAGGTGTGAAAAAATACCACTGTTGAAAATCTGGCATGACAATATTACAAATCTGTGAAGTTACAAGGGTGTGTGGAAAGTGTGCAATGCACACTTGTAACACAGTCATTTGATGGGCTATCATCACCAAATTTTCAACACAGGCATTTTAGGACCTCTGCTCATGAACAGTATCACTGTCATTTTTTTAATCTGTCCCGGACAGTGATTTCCCACAGTGACCGCTCTATTCTGCGCCGGAAGTGTGAAACCACATTTCGGCCAGGATGGGAAAAATGACAGCTACACTGTTCATAAGTAGGTGTGGGAAAATGGCAATGTTGAAAATCTGGAGTGAAAATATTATAAATTTGTGAAGGTACGAGCATGCGTGCAAGCTGTGCAATGCACACTCGTAAGACAGTCATTTTATGGAATAGCATTACCAAATTTTCAACATAGCCATTTCAGGACCTCTACTCATGAACAGTGTCACTGTCATTTTCTTAATCTGTCCCGAACACTGATTTCCAACAGCAACCACGCTATTCTGCCACAAGTGCGAAAACACATTTCCGCCAGGATATGAACAATGACAGCTATACTGTTCACAAGGAGGTGTAACGAAATGCCAATGTTGAAAATCTGGTGTGAAAATATTGCAAATTCACGAAGTTATGAGTGTGCGTAGCAACTGTGCAATACATGCTCGTAAAACGGTCATTTTTTGGATTTTTCCCACCAAATTTGCAACATAGGCTTCCTGAGAGCCCACCTCATGAACACTGTCGTTTCATTAATTAGCCCCAAAAGGTGATTCCATGCAGTGACTGAGAAATCACCTTTCTGGGCCAATTAATGCCATGATAGTTCAAGAATTCATGAGGAGGGGTCCCAAAACCCCTATGTTGAAAATTTGGTGAAAAGATTCCCAAAAATGCCCAAGATATGTACTAAAGTTGAAAAAACCCTATTTATTACATTGTACAGCTTACCAGCATTTCCTCAGTTCGAGGTCAGCTTTGAAGAGTTCAGACATGTTCCTGGTCCACTGAAGATCATCATGCCGGGCCCGGAGGTAAATATGGGGTGAGGGGGTGGGAGGCAGGTGCTAGTGGGTGGGTGCAGGTTCAGGGTGGGAGGCCGAGACTACGAGATCATTTCTTTTTAAAGGTGTAAAAAAAGACTTTGCAGGACCGTTTTTATTTACATGGGCATGTGGCACACTGGAGTGGGCTCCCAGCATGCCACTGGAGTCTTGCTTGGGAAGCTGTAGCCGATGGGGGATTGGGCACCCCATCGGCAAACAACAAAAGGGGAATTCTTCTGCCGACGGGATTGGGAACCACGTGGCAAACAGCAAAGGGGGAATTCCTTCTGCTGACGGGACTGGGCACCCCATCGCCAAACAACAAAAGGGATTCCTTTCTGCCAACAGGGATTGGGCACCCGCAGCAGACAATGAAACGGGATGACTTTATGCCGACGGGTGTGGGATCCCGTCAGCAGATAAACATGTTGGGGTAATATTGTTTGTGAACACGACGCAACCCGCCGCCATGTTCACAAACAATATCAGGCTTGCTAGATCCCGCCTGCAATGACGGGTCGCTCCCTCATTGCAGCAGATGGCTGACGCTGCAATGACGAGGTGGCCCCTGATTGCAGCAGCTGATTTGTCACAAGTTGGTGCAAATGTTCCAAACTTGTGTCACAAGCAGCCTGCAACAGCACTGGGGGAAGCGGGACAAGCCTTTGCAGGCTATAGGGGCATTGGCCACAACAGTGCCGTGCCCCCACAGCCTGCTTCTGAGCAAACTGCTGCAAAATGTATCTTGCGCTGCATGCAATCAACATAAAAACAGCAGGACAAGAGGACACAGCATGAGATTAGAGGGAGGCCAATTAAGGGGTAATGTGAAGAAGTTCTTTTTCACAGAAAGGGTGGTGGATGTATGGAACGGCCTACCTCAGGAAGTGGTGAATATGAATACAGTGCAGGGCTTCAGACAGGCATGGGATAGGCATAAGGGAGCAAAACGGATGAGTATGAATAGATAGGCCATTGACAGAGCGAAGGCCGATGGCACATTTATAAGGTAGAAAAATAAATGGGCAGACTGGATGGGCCTTGGGGTCCTTATCTGCCATCAACTTCCATGTTTCTATGAACAGCAAGCTGCTCATCTCACAGTGCATCCTGGGGGGAGGGGTGCAGGGAAAGAAACAATTACAAGATACAATAAAATCCATCTTACATCATTTGGTGACCATAGAGTCTTAACAGTAGTGAAAAGCTCAGGCAATTAGCTCGAGAACTTAAGGAGATAACATTAATAAGAGCATATCATTGACAATATATACAGTGAACAAAGCAACAGCAAGAGAATTGCAGTTCAAGATTACAAAACACAGGAAACATTTTACATCACTTTTAAGAGCAGTAGTGGGGTAGAATGTAGCATAGACACAATTGTGCAGATAATAGAAAGGAACTGTGAGTTCAGAAGGAGTTAGGCACGGGAGCAATTAACGGACAGGTAGTTATGAAGTGCTGCATTTAATGAGGAGGGTGAAGATGAGTGGCGAATCTGTTGCAGAAACAAGTTCCACAGTTTTGGGAAGCAGTACAAGAAGGCTGCCTGGCCTATTTTGGTGGAACATCAAGGGACTGGCAAGGTTCTATAGTCACAAGATCTGAGTGAGCGGGCAGGTGGAGGGGGGTAACTAATGAGGAAGTAAGGATTGCTGGGAGTGAGCCAAACCAGAATTTTGAGACAAAGTTTGCACAGTGGTGTAGACATCTGCTTTCAAGTGAGGGAAATGCCAGGGAGTGGTAGAGCTGGCAGTGGTGAGTGAGTGGAGGAGCATCCAGAGTGAAGCGACACAAGGAGCTGAAGAGGGAATTCAATCTGGTGAAGGAAGTTGTGGGAGCAGCACTATAGATTACGTCACAGTAGTCAAGGATAGGTAGTATCATTATCTGGACCAGTTCACACCTAGCCGGTAGAGGGAGGTAATTCCGGTTCCTATATAGGGCGAAAAGCTTGGGGCATAACCTTTTCAGTATAGCATCAATGTGGTCCAAGAAGGTGGGGTGTTGATCAAGCCAAACACCGAGATGTCTGAAAGAGGAAGTGTCCTGAATTACTGTCCCATCAAAAGTATGGAAGGAGGGCAGGGAAGGGAGCCAAGCCTTGAGACTCGCTGCCTAGTGCTGAAAGTCATGGAGACTGGCATTGAGGAAGAGTTGATGAGTGCAAAACCAGTTTTGAACATTACTGAAGTTCAGGTGTAGTCTGTTTGCAACATCGGATGGAGACTGGCCGGAGGTGAAGAGGACTGTATCATCTGCATACCTATCAAAAGCAGATGCGGTGCAGATGGATGGGAGGTCATTTAGGAAGATGAAGAATAGGATAGGACCCACCACGTACCCCTGTGGGACACCTGTGTTGATAGGGAGTTGGGGGGAAACACATTCAGTGATTCTGACTGAACTGCCTTTTAGGTAAGCACAAAACCAGTTGGTTGCTGAGTCAGACAGACTTGCTGAGGAGAGGGAGTTTAGTAAAAGGGTGTGGGAAACTATGTTGAACTCTTTAGTGAGATTGACAAAGATGGCAGATGTGATATTGCCCCTGTCCCTCCCTGAGAGGATCGAGTCAGTAGGCCTAATCAGAGAGGTGGTAGTGGAGTGTTTTTCTGAAAACCAGACTGGAAGGGAATAAGGAAATCAGAGTTAGACAGATAAGACAAGAGTTGTTTTAGAACCAGATGTTCTTGCAGCTCAGCTAGGGTGGGAAGGAGGGAGATAGGGCAGTAGTTCCCTGGTGTTGAGGTATCACCACCCTTAGGTAAACGAAGAATGATAGCATGCTTCCATCTGGAAGGGATGGCAGCCTGGTCAAAGGAAAGTCTGAGAAGAGCAGACAAAGGGACAGAGATAGCCGAGGCTGAAAGGTGTAAAAGCTTAGGGTCCAAGCCTTCAGGTGAGCAACCTTTAGTAGGAATTAGAGTGTACAAAGCCTCCAGCATTTTGGTAGGGGTAATTCTGGAGAAAAAGAAGCTGTTTTTATGTGTGGGTGACTGAGAGGAGGTGGCAGGTGTGAACAAGTTTGTTGCTTGTGAGATGGCCAGAAGAGCAGAGGCGCATGAGGTAAAGTATGTGTTGAAAGCAGCAACAACTCTAGCATGATCAGTAATGAGGGAGTTATGTTGAGAAGGGGAGAGGGAGGGGTAGATGGAGGGGAGAGGAGAGAATAAAACACTTTCCAAAATTTGGAGGGATTATTAATGTTAGAGTGGAAGGTGTGGTTGAAGTACTCTGCTTTGGCCAAACGTGTGGCTTTTGTACACTTATTTCTGAAGGAATTGTAGGTTTCATAGTCTTTTTTTGAAGCTTGGAGCCTTTATGGAGCTTCCACGCTTGATCATGCGCTTTTTGGCATGCCATTAGTTCAGGTGAGATCCATGGAGGGTGGCTCTCGCGGACCCTGACCTGCGAAGTGGGGCGTGTTGGTTCCAGATGTCAAGGAATTTGTCCTTGAAGTAAGCAACAGCAGCTTCATCTAAAGAGTTCGCAGTTACTATGGGGGCCCAGTTTATGTGCAGCAGGTCATGTAGGCGGGGGGCAAGATTCAGGGATATGTATGAACGAATTAGTAAGGTTTTGTGCTGGGCTTTGGTTCTGTGAACTTTATGTATCAGGAAGGTCATGCAGTGGTCACTGAGTGCATCAGATAATACTCCTGATTTGATGACCCTGTGGGGGTGCGAGGTAAGTGCCCAATCAATTAGGGAATGGTTGTCCAGTTTGTGGTTCATCCATATTGGTTCTTGGTTAAGCTGAATCAAGCTGAGAGCAATTATGTCATTCCAGACTTTGTTTAGAGTGGGGCTTGATCAGTTTAGATTTAAGTCGCTCATAATGAAAACTTCACCTGAAGTGGTGAGGGATGTTATGGAGCTGACAAGATCAATAGTTATTGAAGAGTGAATTCCAAGGTGGTAGTAGGCTCCTGCTACAAATATGGGAATGGAGAAGGGGAGGGAGAGTTGAAGTAACAGCACCTTGTAAGCTTTGGGAATTGAGATAGACATAATGGTGGTGAACTGGATAGATGAGGAGATGTAGATTGCCATGCCTCCACCTCTCCCTGCCCCAATCTTGGTGGGATATAGAATAACCCAGGCTGGAGAGGGAGGAGTTGCCTATATTTTTGTTAAGCCAGGTTTCTGATAGGAGGATTATATCATGGCTAAGCAAGGCAACCAGAGGCTATAGTTGGTCCATTTTAGGGAGAAGGCTGTGGATATTCATGTGAAGGAGTTTTAGGCCACATGGAAGCATGGTTAGACTCAGGTGGGGGGGGGGGGAATTACCTGTAGCAAGGGATGTAGCCACAATGGCACTTGTAGGACTTGGTCCAGGGTTAGGGTTTATATCCCCAGCAGATAAGAGCAGGAGAGCAATTATAATAAAGTAGAGTCTGGCACCCTTGAACCAAGACGTGGAGGAACATCTGGTGAGAAGGGTAGTGGGGTAGGCAGAGGAGGGCTGGAAGCTAAGCATAAGTATTAGAGTGTAGTACACAGGCATTGCTAAGAGTGAGGCACAGGAGTGGAAGGGGTAGTGAATCCAAGACTGGATGGGGGGGCGAGGAGGTGATGGCATGGATGAGGACAGGGAGATGGAGGAAGGTGTAACAGAGTGGTGCTAGTATGGGAGAGGACTGTAGAGGAGTATGGGAAGGGAGGGGGACAGCAAGGGCAGCGAGGAGCAGGAAGAGCCTGGCTGTGTATAGCAACATGTTAGTGGAAAGTGGAGGCGACACTTGGAGAGGTGATGAATCTACAGATGTAGTACTGGGCTGAATAACAGAGATAAAACTGGCCCAAAGCCATAAAGTGTTACAGCCCCTATGCCAGTCAACACACCTCTGACACTATAGATCCCTTGTTCCCTGCTGATTTGCTCACTGAGGTAGTAGAGTAAACTAGTGTGGCAAAAAGCCTATAAAAATTGGGACTGACGCTTTAAGGGAGATTAGACAGTGCCAATCAGTAGCGTTAGAGAGGGCTGAGTGGGGGGAGGAAGATTAATAGAGGTCGGGGGAGGGTGGGCAGGACACAAAATTACAGAAGTTCATTAGACAGAGTTAGTTAAAATTAATTGAAAATCTTTAGCAGAGGCTCAACTTGCTATTTAAAAAGGAGCACGAGCAGAGCCAGACAACGAGCACCAATGGGGAGCCGAGTCCAAAACTTGCAGGCCATTCAGATTATAGACTTTCAAGCCGCGCTCTCCTGGAGGAAAAATGTGCCATACCTGCAGTTGGGCGGGCGGGCCGAGGTGAGGTGAGCGCGTGGCCGGCTTTGGGAATGCCGAAGCCACCAGTCCATGGGTAGCCCGTTGGAGCTCGAGCAGTGTCCTGGAAAGGAAGGGAAAGAGAGCGAGAGGTTATGGATAAATGCCTGAAGACACAGAAGGGCTAAATTGGTGGGAGTGACTGGATAGGACACAGTAGACGGGGAGTGAGTGTGAAAAGAGGGAGTACTTGATTGAGGGTGAGTGGGGGTGTCAGAAAGCTGAAAGGAGAACAGATTTGTGGAAGGGGGAAGGGGTCTTGGTTTTGATGCCCGGGCTCTGAGGTGAAAAAAAATTGGAGAGTGAAATGGTTAAATGGGACAGGGATGAGTGGACCTGGAAGGACTACCAGGGTGAAAAAAGAGCAAAGAAAACAGGTGGGGAGACAGACCTGGGTGCAAGGGAAGAGAGAAACAGAGTTACAGGCAGAGTCTAGGGACCGCTTGAGTGCCCTGAAAATTAATGCAATCAGGCGGGAGCAGGGGGGAACAGACTAGAGATTTAGCACAGAAGGAAAGAAATTAGATAAAAATACAGGGTAGGAAGGCACAGTTTAAACAGTCTAACAGCTTATATTACAGGTAAATGCAAAGAGTAACACAATAACTAGAATGCTGATAGGGAGGCACAGATTAGTAGTACAGAATAAAATTAAAACAGCAGGGTTACATCAGAAAGCATTAAGCACTGCCAAAGATAACATGGGCCGCACACTCAAGTAAGTAGGCTTTACTGCAGAGCTACATCTGTTTAAATTTGTAGAATTACAGTCAAATTACAATTACAGAAGTTTGTGAGGCAGAGTTAGTTATAATTAACTGAAATCTTTAGCTGAGGCTCAACTTGCTATTTAAAAAGCAGTGCAAGCAAAGCCAGGCAGCGAGCACCAGTGGGGAGCCGAATCCAAAACTTGCAGGCCAATCAGAATACCGGCTTTCAAGTCGCGCGCTCCTGGAGGAAAAATGTGCCATACCTGCAGTTGGGCGAGTGGGCCGAGGTGAGCACGCAGCCATCTTGGGGAATGTCGCAGCCACTGATCCGTGGGTAGCCCGTTTTGGCTCAAGCAGTGTCCTGTAGTTGAGCAGGTGGCCCGAGGTGAGCATGCGGCCAGCTTGGGGAATGCCGCAGCTGCTGGTCCGTGGGTAGCCCGTTGGGGCTCAAGCAGTGTCCTGCAGTTGAGCGGGTGGGCCGAGGTGAGTGCGCGGCCAGCTTGGGGAATGCCGCAGCTGTCAGTCCATGAGTAGCCCACTGGGGCTCGAGCAGTGTCCTGCAGTTTGGTAGGCGGGCTGAGGTGAGCATGCAACAGGCTTGGGGAATGCCAGCCAGGGTAAAAAATATTGAAAATTACCCTAGTTACAAGCTTGCGTTCGCAAAATTCAATGTAGCCTCATAACTTTGTTGTTTTTTAATATTGTTATACCAAATTGTCAGCATGACCTTCTTATGACCCTGCCTCATGAACTAGGGCAGAGAACATGTTGAGACTGTGAAATTACCTTTTGGGTCAGATTAACCTAATTTCATGTTGAAATTCTAGGGCACAAATATGCAAAAATGGCCAAGTTATGCCGCTAATGTCAAAACCCCATTGAAATACATTGAACCGCATACATTAAAACATAGAAACTGACAGCAGATAAGGACCGCTAGGCCTATCCAGGCTGCCCATTTTCCCTACCTACTTCAAAAGCCACAGACCCTACTTGATTTCTGGCTTTACTTTTTCATTCCTATCACCAGGGTTCCCTTATGCCTATCCCATGCATTTCTGAATTCTCCCACTGTGTTTGCCCCCACCACCCCCACTGGGAGTCTATTCCATGCATCCACCACCCTTTCTGTGAAGAAATACTTCCTCACTGTACCCCTTAGTCTACCCCTTTCCAACTTCATGTCATGCCCCCTCATTCCTGAACATCTCTTTTTCTGAAAGATGCTACCCTCCAGTACTCTATTTATACCCTTTGGATATTTGTAGGTTTCTATCATATCTCCCCTGTCTCTCCTCCAGGGCATGCATATAGAGGTGTCCCAGTCTCTTCCCATGTGACTTTTGTTGCAGACCCTGCACCATCTTTGTTGCCATTCTTTGAACTGCCTCCACCTTATCTATGTCCTTACGGAGATGCAGCCTCCAGAACTGGACACAGTACTTCAAATGAGGCCTCACCTATGATCTGTACAGTGGCATAACCTCTTTTCTTCTGCTGGTGATACCTCTCCCTGTGTTCCCCAGCATGCCATTGGCTCTCCCCATAGCCTTGGTAAATTGTTTGGCCACCTTTAGGCCATCAGATATGATTACCCCAAATCCCTTTCCTGTTTGGTGACCGTCAGTATCCCCCCCAATCATGTAATTCTCCCCTGGGTGCGTGCACCCCAAATGCATGATTTTGCACTTTTTCCTATTGAAAATCAGCTGCCACACTCTAGACCATTCTTCCAGTTTACGTAGGTCCCTCCTCATTTTTTCCACTCCTTCCAGAGTGTCCACCCAGTTGTAGATCTTGGTGTCATCTGCAAAGAGGCACACCTTCCCTTCCAGCACCTCTGCAATGTCACTCATGAAGACATTAAACAGGACTGAACCAAGAACTGATCCTGTGGCACCCCGCTGGTCACCCTCCTTTCATCAGATTGAGCTCCATTTATCACCACCCTCTGTTTTCTATCACTAAACCAGTTCCTAACCCAGTTTACCATCTTGTGACCCACTCTTAGGCTGTCCAGCTTGTTCACAAGTCTTCTATGTGGAACGTATCGAAGGCTTTACTGAAAACCAGGTAGGCCATGTGCACCGCTCCTCCCTGATACCCTTTCTTAGTCACCCAGTCAAATAAATCAGTTAGATTTGTTTGACATGGCCTTCCCGCTGTGAATCCATGCTGTTTCGGATCCTGTCCTCCACAGGATTCAAGGTGTTCCACAATCCTTTCTTTAAGTAGCGATTCCATAATTTCCCCCACTATTGAGGTGAGGATGACTAGTCTATAGTTTCCAGCCTCCTCCCTACTCCCACTTTTGTGAAGAGGGACTACATTTGCCCTCCTCCACTCCCCTGAAAACCATTCCCATATCAAGTGATTCATTGAACAGGGCTGCCAGTGGTGCTGTCGGCACCTCCCGTAGTTCCCTTAATATTCTAGGATGTATCCCATCCAGTCCCACTGCCTTGTCCACTTCCAGTTTTGTGAATTCTTTTAGGACACTCTTCCATAAATGGACTGGTGTCTACCTCCCTCCCATATTTGCTCATGTTGCCTAACTGGTCCCTCACCTTCTCCTTCTTCTGTGAATACAGAACAAAAATATTTGTTCAGTATTGATGCTTTTTCTAGGTCCCCTTCCACACACTCCCCTTCTTCTCCTTTAGGCCTTACAATCCCACCCCTGGTTTGTCTTTTTTCACTAATGTACTTATAAAAAGTCTCGTCTTCCCCTTTTTTTTTTTTTATCTCCTGTGCTGTTTTTTCCCTCCATTTGTGCCATTGTGCTCCTGACTGCTTCCCCTGCCTCCCTCTGTTTATCCAGGTACACTACCCTGTCCTCCTCCTTCTGTGTTTCCTTGTTTTTCCTCCCTTACCTTCCCGGCCACTTCCTTTGAGAACCATAGTGGTTTTCTCTTTCTCTTGTCCTTGTTTACTTGCCTAATGCAAAGGTTTGTCACCTCCAGTGTGGTTCCTTTCAGATGGGCACACAGCTCCTCAACCCCCACTCATCTTTCCCTGCCAGGGCATTCCTAAGACATATCTCAATCTTAGTAAAGTCCACCCTCCTGAAATCCAGGACTCTCGCCTTGTGTGGCTTAACTCTGCCACTGTACTCATACTGAACAACACCGCAGGACGATCACTGGAGCCCAGTTTTCTGCCACCCTGACTTCCACAAGTCTCTCCCCGTTGGTGAGTACCAGGTCCAAAATTGCACTCCCCCCCCCCTCCGGTGGACTCTAGCACTAGCTGCCTGAGGCCTGCCCCTTGTATGGAGTACAGGATGTCCCTGCTCCTGGCAGAGGCAGCCGCTAGGATGCTCCAATCCACATCTGACAGACTGAAATCCCCTATCAGAAGCACCTCCCCTTTAGCTGTTATTGTGTGGGTGGATTCCACTAGAACCAAGTTCACCTCCTCCCCCTGTGCTGGAGGTCTATATATCATGCCTGTGTGAATAGCTGTGCCACTGCCCATCTCAAGGGTGACCTACAGTACTTCCAAACCCTCCACCCACATTCCCTCAGTCACTCTAATACCCTCCCTGATGTAAAGAGCCAAACGCCCCCTCTCTTTTTACCCTTCCTGTCTCTCCTAAACAGAGTGTAACCTGGTATTGCTAAATACCAGTCATTGTTTCCAGTATGCCATGTCTCGGTAATAGCTACAATGTCCAGGTCAGCTTCCGTCATTAAGGCCACCATATATGGGATTTTATTTTCTAAGCTGCAGGCATTAGTATACATGACCTTCCATATTTTGCCATTTCTCCTTTTATCATCTCCCCTTTTGCCTTTTTGCCTCCTCCATTTGCCCTTCCTGTTTTGAACCTCCTTCCTCCTGTCCTCTGCTGTTCTCCCCTTTATGAGTTTAGTTATCTCTGGCGATATCATAACATTATGGACCTCCATGTTGACTGCACTATCCTGTGGGGGTGGGCAGTTTGATTCTCCCTGCTTCCTTCTCCCACCCCCGGCTTGTTTAAATGCTTACCAATAAAGATGTAGGCCATCACCCTTGTACAGGTCCACATTCCTCCAGGTGGGTCTCAGTCCCCAGTGAAGCCAAAACCCTTCTCTCTGCACCAGTTCTCGAGCAAAGTGTTGAAGTCCGTGGTGCAGAGGTTCCTTGCATCCCCCTTCCTGTGAACAGGCAATACCTCTGAGAAGGTCACAGAACTTGCTACCTGTCCAAGGTTGCTCCCCAACTCCCTGAACTCCTCCTGTACTCTTTCTATCCCTGCCTCATCCCTAGCCAGGTCATTTGTTCTCAGATGGATAATGACATCAAGCTCCCACCTCCTCGCTACTGCAGTAGTGATTCTCTTGATCTTCTTCTCATCCCTCCAAAATGTGCTTCTCAGTAGACACTTTACCTTCCTTTCCTCCACTGAACCTGTCCCCAAATCCACTCCCTTGACTATGGAGTCCCCCACTAGTCGAAGCTTCCTCTTCCTTTGGGGTCCTCTACCACCTACCTGTGGAGCTCTCTTGTGGAGAGCCCGCTTATCCCCCTTGGTCACAACTTCAGGTGGCTCCTCCTAAACTGTAGAAGTTCTTCAGTTGCACTGGGTGGGGGATGTGCTTTTGATCCACCCACCTCACCCTCCGTGAGCCCATTGTAGTATACCCTCTCCTTTTGCTGGTCCACCTTTGAGGTAGTGGGTATAGACTTGCTGGCCCCTGGGTGGAGGAGGAGAGTCCCTGAAACCTAGCCAACTCAGCCTGGAGGCTAGCAATCTCCACCCTCAGCCCAGAGAGGTGCCCACAAATGGGGCAGCACCACAGTTCCCAGAAAGCCCTTCTGAAGATTGCTGATCCACATCCATTGCACTGCACCACTCCCAACATCACACCTTTCTGCTCTGCTTCTGTCTTCCCTGATTGTTGTTAGGGAACCTCCCTTCTCCTTACTACCATAGTCCTTTTCCCAGTGACTATTTACCAGGAACTTGTAATGTACCATGCAAAAAAAGTTTGCTTTTTTACTTTGATACAATAGCAATCTCAAGAAGATATCCACCCAGATTATGCAGTGCTAGCTACTGTGGTTCTTCCTGTCCTGTCCTGTTTCTGAGCAGGAAACATACCTGTTTCCTCAATATGCCCCCCTCCCCCCCCCCAGATATGAAGAATGAAGAAGTGTTTGTGGTCTAGAAAAGATTATAGCATTGGACCACTGGTGGGTAAGTAATGGCTTAGGGACGGTGTGGGGTGGTGGGTGCTGAGTGAGAGGGTCAGATGGAGGGAAACCGCAACAGACATCAATGGACGGTTTTCTTTTTACAGGGTTTAATAAAAAAATTAAAAAAACAATAACGGAAGGTTTTCTTTTTTTTTTTCAGTTCTTGACACTGGGGGATTGGGCACCCTCAGTGTCAGCGTTATGTTTGTAGGGGGAGGTTGCTGGGAGGGGAGGGTCTGGTAGGACAGTTACAGGGCAGCAACAACAGACAGTGACAGGTGGGGATTGTCACCCTCAGTGTCAGTGTAAAAAAAAAAAAAACTATGAGGGAAGGTTTTATTTTAGGTCGTGACACTGGGGGTTTGGGTACCCCAGTGTCAGTGTTATGTTTGTGGGGGTGCTGAGAGGAAGGTCAGGTGGTGGACAGTTACAGCGGCAGCAGTAACAGACATCAATGGATGACTGTGAACTAGCCTTCTGGTGGTTCAGTGCCATTTAGAGATATGATGGCGCACTGGGAGCGGCATGGTAGTGCACCCCTTGGTGTTCGCTCACAAGGTGGTGACATTGGGAGATTGTACACCCCCAGTGTGAGTGTTATGTTTGTAGGGGGAGCTGAGATGGAGAGTCAGGTGTGGGGGACAGTTACGGAGGCACCAGTAACAGTCATCAATGGACAGTTTTCTGTTACAGCTGATGTGAGCCCCTACATGGTTGACATTCCAGCCTGATTATGACAGATCAGCTCTGATTGCTGACTGGGAAAGATCAAAGGGAAAAGCCAACCCATGATCGGATCAGTGTTCCCTTTTGAAGTCCACAAAGTCTCTGCCCAGCATGCCAAAACAGTACCCGGCTATGTAATGTTCAGAAGAGACCAAGGCGCAAAAAAAGGGGGGGGGGAGTGGCCCTTTACGTCAATGAAAATATCAAAGCTACAGAAATTCAGAATACACATAAGCAGCCAGAAGAACTGTGGGTCACACTGGAAACAGGAAATGGGACATCCATACGAACTGGGGTTGTCTACAGGCCTCCAGACCAGGGGGATGACACAGACACATTACTGTTAGAAGATATATAAAACATGAAAGCTAAAGGGGAGATTCTGATAATGGGAGACTTCAGCATGCCAGATACAAATTAGTCAATGCCAGCAGGAACATCCTCCAGAACTAGATACATAGTGGATTCCCTGCAGGGGGAGAGCTTCAAAAAATTGGTACGACAACACACAAAAGACAGGGCTATCCTGGATCTAATACTGACTAACGGGGAAAGAATCACAGATCTCCAGGTAGAAGGTAACCTGGGGGCCAGTGACCATCACATGGTATGGTTCAATTTGACCACTAGAACTAAATCATCCCATTCCAAGGTAAAAATATGGTACTTCAGACGAGCTAACTTTAATAAGATGGCCAACAGAGTTAAGCTAGCCCTGTCAAGAAGAAACACAGGTGAGGGGGTACAGGCAAAGTGGGCAAGCATTAAGGATGCAGTACTTGAAGCAAAATCCCATTGTGTTGAGGAGAAAAGCAAGAGCAAAAAAAGGAGGAAACCAGTTCGGTTCTCAAAAACAGTAGCAGAAAAGATCAGAACCAAAAAGCTGACCTTCAGAAACATAGAAACATAGACTTTGACGGCAGATAAGGACCACGTGGCCCACCTAGTCTGTCCATTTCCCTACCTATTGGATAAGCTGCAGATCCTAGTTAACCAACAGCCTATTTCCTCCAACCATCCCATCAGACTTGCCTTATGTCTGTCCCATGCATTCTTGAATTCTCCCACAGTTTTAGACACCACAACCTCCTCAGGAAGGCAGTTTCTTGTGTCCACCACCCTCTCTGTGAAAAACTATTTTCACACATTGCTCCTGAGCCATCCCCCCTCTATCTTCAAATTGTGTCCCCTTGTTCTTGCACATCTCTTTTTCGGAAAGATGCTATGCACTTGGACTTTGTTGATTCCACTGAGGTACTTAAAAGTTTCTGTCATGTCCCCCCCCCCCACCTCCTTTCCTCAAGGGTATACATATTAAGCTTCTTTAGTCTCTCCTCGTATGGCTTCTGTTGCAGACCCTGCAGCATTTTAGTTGACCTCCTCTGGACTGCCTCTATCCTGTCCATGTCCTTGTGGAGATGGAGTCTCCAGAACTGGACGCATTATTCCATATGAGGTCTCACCAACTGTCTGTACAGAGGGATAACAACTTTTCATTTTCTACTGGTGATGCCTCCCCCCTATACATCCCAGTATCCCCCATCCCTCCCTACTGCCTCCTCACATTGCTTGCTAACCTTAAGGTCATCTAATATGATTACCTCCTGGTCCCTTTGCATTTTTGTTGCTGTTACTATCTCTCCCCACTGTGTACTTTTCCCTGGGTTTTGTTTCCCAGGTGCATTATTTTGCATTTTTTGCATTGAATCCAAGCTGCCATATTTCTGACTATTCCTCCAACCTTGCCAAGTCCCTTCTCATCCTTTCCACCCTCCCTTGTGTATCAACCCTGTTACAGATCTTTGTGTCATCTGCAAAGAGGCATACTTTTCCTTCCAGTCCCTCTGCTATGTCACTTATAAAGACATTAAAAAGGACCGGACCCAGTACTGAACCCTTCGGTACCCCACTAGTAACACCCCTTTCTTCAGAATGGACTCCATTTATTATTATCTTCTGTGTCCTGTTGCCCAGCCAATGTTTTACCCAGGCTACCACCCTGGGACCCACTCCCAGGCTGGCTAATTTGCTTATTAATCTTTTTTGTGGGACTGTGTCAAATGCCTTGCTAAAGTCTAGGTAGGACATGTCCACAGCCCCTCCCTGGTCTACTACTTTGGTCACCCAGTCAAAGAAATAAATTAGAATCATCTGACATGACATTCCCACTGTGAATCCATGCTGCCTTGGGTCCTGTACCCCACTGGCCTCTAGGTACTCAACAATTCTTTCCTTCAGAAGTGATTCCATCATTTTCCCTACCACAGAGGTCAAACTGACAGGTCTATAGTTTCCTGCTTCTGTCTAGCTCCCACTTTTGTGAAGGGGAATCACATCTGCCTTCCTCCAGTCCTCAGGTACCACAACATCCTCCCATGATTTGTTAAAAAGGGTAGTCAGTGGTGCCACTAGTTCTCCCCTTAATTCTTTTAGAACTCTGGGATGAATCCTGTCAGGTCCCATTTCTTTGTCCACCTTCAGTTTTAGGAGTTCTTTCAGAACCCTTTCTTCTGTGAAAGGACTGGTATCGACCCCCCTATCCAGGGTGCTTCTATTGATTGGATTAGGTACCTCCCCCTCCTCTTCTTTTGTGAATACTGAGCAGAAGTATTCATTCAGTATCCCTGCTTTTTCACTGTCCCTCTCTGCCCACCCACCATCCATTCTATTCAGCCTCACTTTCCCTCCTTTTGTCTTTCTAAGGCTCCCTAATGTACCTATAAAAGGTTCTTCTTAATTGAGTTGGCTATCTTTTCCTCAGTTTGGGCCTTCGCTATTCTGCCTGCCTTCCCTGCTTCCTTGTGCCTTAACTGGTAAAGTTCTCTATCCTGCTCCCTCTGTGTTTCCTTATACTTCCTAAATGCTATATTTTTCTCCATAACCTTCCCTGCCACCTCCTTTGAGAACCATAGTGGGTTTTTGTTCTTTCATTTTGATTTGTTTATTTGCTTCACACAAAGGCTTGTTGCCTCTGTGATGACAGCTTTGATGTTTCCCCATTGTTGCTCCACCCCTCCTTCTTGCCTGTTTGCTAATGCCTTTCTGAGGCACTCTCCCATTTTGACAAAGTCAGCCCTCCTGAAGTCCAGTAACCTCACTTTTGTATGGCTTGACTCTGCAGCTGAGTTTATTGTGAACCTCACTGTTTGGTGGTCACATGTTCCCAGATGGCTACCCGCTTCTAGATCTGAGATCCTTTCTCCATCCCCATTTGAGAGTATCAGGTCTAAGATTGCTCCCTCCCAAGTGGGTTCCAACACTAGCTGTCTGAGGCATGCCCCCTGTAGGGTATCGAGACTGGCCCTGCTCTTGGATGGAGCTGCAGCAAAGGTGCTCCAGTTAACATCTGGCATATTCGGGTCCCCATCAACAATATCTCTCCTCTCTCTACCATCTTGAGGATGCCTTCTATCATATCCTTATCCATTTCCTCCCCCTGAGATGGGGTCTGTATACAAGCCCTGTGTGGATTGTGATGCCATTTCCAGTCTCCAGGGTGACCCACAGTGCCTCCTCTCCTTCCTGTTTACTCTTTTGTTCCATTACTTTTATCCCTTCCCTTACAGAGAGCTACTCCTCCTCCTCTTCTACCCTCCCTGTCTCTCCTGTAGATTGTGTACCCTGGTATACTGACATCCCAGTCGTGGTTCTCTGTGAACCATGTTTCTGTGACTGCCACGATATCCAGGCATCCCTCTTCATCAAGGCCATCAGTTCAGGGAGCTTGTTACCTAGACTATGGGCATTGGTACTCATTACCCTCCATTTTTTGATGGCCTTACCCCTTTTTGCCCCATCCCTGTCCTTAGTGCCTTTGTCTTTTTCTCCATTTACTCCAGCCCTTCTCCTTAACGACGTCTATCTTGGTGTTTACCTCACTAACTACCCTGATTTTTTGGGGGACCTAGGATTTCCCTGCTCCTTTTCAGTGCCTCCCCCTTGGATAGTTTAAATGCTTGCCAATGAAGCACTTAAACCTATCACCTAGGATCCTGGCTCCCCTTCTGGACAGATGCAGACCATTGCACCAGTATAGGCCTGCATCCCTCTAGGTGAACGCCCAATACCCAGTGAAGCCAAAACCCTGAGCTCCGCATCAGTTTTTCAACCATTGATTGAATCCCATGGTGTGGAGCACCCCAGCCTCACCCATGCCATAGACAGGAAGCATCTCCGAGAAGGTTACCATGCATGCCACTTGTCTAAGGCCAGTCTCCCACTCCACAAACTCCTCCTCCTCCACTGTTCTGATCCCTTTCCCAGCCAGGTCATTTGTTCCTAAGTGGACAATGACATCCAGCTCCCTCCCCCATGCTGCTGCTCCCAGGATCCTGAGGATTTTCTCCCTGTCCCTCCAAGCCATGGAGCCAGGCAGGCAGGCACCTTACCTACCTCCCTCTCCCCTCCTTCCCCCAGTTCTACCTTCCTAACAATGGAGTCCCCACCAGGAGTATTTTCCTTCCCCTATGGGGTCCCATGCCACCTTCCTATGGGTCTTGTTTGTGGAGGTTCCCAACATCCTCCTTGATCTCCACTGTGGGTGCCCCATAGAGGAACCACACTCTGCCAGAATGGCATACGAATTGTGGAGAGGTACAACTGAAGAGATGCACCTCTGTTTCACCACTCTCACCCTACCTGAGCCCAGTGTGGTCCAATCGCTCCTCTTTCTTGGCAACCTCTGAGGCAGCGGCAGTGGCCCTGGTGGTCCCTGGGTGGGATAGGAGGTCCCCTGAATCCTGGCCAACTCAGCCTGGAGATGAGCAACCTCATCCCTCAGCCCAGAGAAGTGCTTGCAGATGGGACAACACTGCATCCTCCAGAACATCTCCCAGAAGACTGCTGTTCCACATACACTGCACTGCACCACTCCTTTCATGTCTTATTTGTGACCCCTTAACTGTTGTTTTGTATACTTACTCCTTCCTCTCTTTTTTTAGATAAGGGAATGCAATGATGCAAAGATAGGTGGGTATACCAAACTTCCCTAAGGGAAGCAGGGAAGGCAGTAAGACAGGCAAAGGCCCAAATCGAGGAAACATTAGCATGAACAGTAAAAAGCGGGGACATGACTTTCTATAGATACTTTAGTGAAAGGAGAAGTTCCAGAGGGGGTATTGCTAAGATCAAAGGGAATAAGGGGAAGTGTGTTTGGAGGAGGACCAAGGAAAAGCATCTATCCTAAACAGATACTTCTACTCAGTATTTACTGAGGAGAAGGCAGGGCAGGGCCCACAGCTCAGCACCATGGACACGGGGGGGTGCACAACTCACTTCACAAAAGAAAGGGTTCTACAGGAGCTCACTAAGCTCAGGATGGACAAGGCAATAGAACCTGATGGCATACATCTTAGAGTACTGAAGAAGCTAAAGGTGGGCCTAGCAGAGCAATTAGCAGAACTGTTTAGTGAGTCTCTGAGTACAGGAAAGGTCCCAGAAGACTGGAGAAGGGCTCATGTGATCCCACTCCACAAGAGTGGCAGCAGAGAGGAGGCAGGGAGCTAAACACCAGTCAGTCTTACCTCAGAAGTGAGCAAGATTATGGAGGCACTCCTTAAGCTCCTTAAGGAAACGATAGTGCTCACCTGAAATCCATAGGCGCACAAGATCCAAGACAGCATGAGTTTACAACAGGAAGGTCCTGTCAAACTAATCTCATAGATTTCTTTGACTGGGTAACCAGAGTGGTGGACCAAGGGGATGTAATTGTTGTCGCCTACTTTAGCTTCAGCAAAGCTTTCGATACTGTTCCACATAGAAGATTGATTAATAAGCTGGGTAGGCTCGGGGTGGGTCGGAAGTTGGTCAACTAGGTGGCAAACTGGTTGGTGGGCAGAAAACAGAGAGTGGTGGTAAATGGTATACACTCAAAAGAGATGCAAGTCACAAGTGGGGTACCTCAGGGATCAGTCCTGGGGCCAGTCCTCTTCAATATCTTCATCAGTGACATTGCAGGTGGACTAGAGGGTGAGATTTGTCTGTTTGCAGATGACACCAAGATCTGCAACAGAGCAGATGATCCAGATGGGATAGGCAGAATTAGAAGAGATCTGGAAAAACTAGCAAAATGGTCTGAAGAGTAGCAACTGGGGTTTAACGCAAAGAAGTGCAAGATGATGTGCATAAGGAAGAGAAACCCTGAAGCTGCCTATAGGTTGGGAGGGGAGTTACTGGCAATCACAAAGGAAGAAAGAGACTTGGACATCATCATCACAGATTACCTGAAATCATCCAAGCAGACCACTAAAGCAGTAGGTAAGGCTAGAGGGATGTTGAGGTATATTAGTAGGGTATCACAAGTTGTAAGAGGGAGGTAATAATCCTGCTTTACAAGACATTGGTTAGGCCCCATCTGGAGTACTGTGTGCAGTACTAGAGGCAGCACCTGCGCAAGGACATTAACAAAATGGAGGCATTCCAGAGAAGGGCAACCAAAATGGTGCAGGGACTGCATTAGAAAACATATGAGGACAGATTAACAGAGCTCACTATGTATACCCTAGAGCAAAGGAGGGAGAGAGGTGATATGATCGAAACATTCAAACATCTTAAGGGCATTACCAAGGTAAAAAAGTCTAACATGTTTTGATATAAGAAAAATAGCAGGACAAGGAGACACAGCATGAGATTAGAGGGAGGCCAATTAAGGGGTAATGTGAGGAAGTTCTTTTTCACATAAAAGAGTGCTGGATGCATGGACTGGCCTACCTCAGGAAGTGGTGGATATGAATACAATGCAGGGCTTCAAACAGGCATGGGATTGGCATAAGGGAGCAATACAGATGAGTATGAATAGATATGCCATTGACAGAGTAGAGGTCTATGGCACATTCATGAGGTAGAAAAGATGGGCAGGCTGGATGGGCCTTGCAGTCCTTATCTGCCACAACTTCTATGTTCTACGTTTCTATGTAAAACTGTCATAATCAGCCCAGTCGATGATTGCTGTGCCACTGTCGTGCCCCTAAAACACTTCTCTACATTGGATGGACAGTACCATACCTCTTAACAGCCAACTATCATAGCAAGGTGTATCCCCCCTGCAAATGGGGGTTCCCAAAAGTTTTCCAGGAGCTTGCTTGAATGCTCTGAGCCTGAATGGTGTTTGGCATTTAAGCCATTTATCTGTGAGTGCTTTTAGAGCCTCTTGTACTGTCTCTTTAAAAGAACTGTCTGCTTGCAGACATAATTAGTTTGTATGGGGGGACTGTGTGTTTCTCTGCTTGAGTCCCACTCGAGCTGCTGCCAATTTGCTCCATTTTTGCAGTCGCTAAGAAGTGCAAAGGGAGCCTATCTGAAAGATGTACAGTAACTGTTTGCCAGAAATCATTTAGAGTAATAATGAAAATACAGTTTGTCTAACTTGCTTTCCTTTGTAGTCTGAATTGTTTTACCTAGCCCTCCATTCTAGTTTTGAACTGCTGAACTGGACCAATCAGCGTTGGGGATCTTTTAAAGTGGAGCCTGCTGCTGGCAAATCAGAACTTGGACTCTTAAACTGAGCCAGCCACAAGAGGATTGTATGGGCAGTGACTCTGGGAAATGTAGTTTTGACCTCGGTGCCTTTTTCCACCAACGGGGGAGTTTATTGTGAGTGACAGCCAAACCAGCCAAGAACTGGGAGGAACCCAAAGGAAGTGCCCGGTTTTGTCTACTGGAGTTTCAGTTTAGCTCTGGCAGTGAAGAGGGAAGGAGTCCTGTGCTCCTTCGGTGCGCAGTTTTAGTCGGAAAACGCGTGGTGTAAGGCCCTCAAGTTTTGGTCTGCAGTTGCAAGTGCTTTTTAGACTGAATCACCTGTGAAGAGAATCAAGGAGATCTGAAGAGTAGAAACCAGGCTCACCCTGTAGAAGACTGGAGAAATTGCTGAATCGCGCTCGGTCTGTCAGGAACTGAATCTGCTGTGTGTTCTCCCGGGTATTGTGCAGTAATTGCGATCAGGATAGAGAAGCAGCCTGCCTGGTATAGTACTTTCCTTTTACATATAAATGTGTGTAGTGCTTGTGGGGACTCGTGTTGCAAATCCCGTGTACAGTGAATTGAGTGCATGAAGCTGGAAGTAAACCCCAGTTTAATCCAGATTACATCCATTTGCTCCAAACTGCATTGGGGTCTAGTCACAAGGACCTTGCCCACCTGGTCTGTTCCTCCTGGCAATCCAGGACAACCTACTTCCCATTCACTTTTCAGTATTGGGCTGTGAGTGCAAGCTGGGTAGCTCCTTGCCATCGGTTTATCGAACTGCAAGTGTGTCATCTAATTGTTTGTTTTTTTTCTTCTTCACGAACTGAGCCTACCGGCCCCGGATTACAGTTTGGGTATTGTGCATGCATTTTCCATCTTCAGTGCCCCAACCAGCTGCACCAAGTAGGCTAGCCTCTTACTGCCTGGATACCCAGTAAGAGTGACATTTGGGACATTTGGGATTCTGAAATGTGTGCACAGTACTGTGATTATTAATGCGTTTAAACTAATTAATCTGATTTCCCCCTGTCCTTGTTATATCCCTCTAAATAAATCAGATCTGTTTGTTTCAGCAAAGTTACACTGCCTGAAGTATTCATTTATGTTAAAGTATTGTACTGTGTTTTTTGCACTGTATCATCATGTTTTACAGGGAGTTCCCAGAGTCACGCTGACCGAACCAGTCCTGGGGGTAAGTGTATACTGTAAAGGTAATTCTGATATATTGTGTGGGCCACTAGTGGGAAGAAAGGGGGTCGCAGTGTCCCAGAGGGCTGTGACCAAGTTAGTTTAACTATTGCAAACCCTGACCTCTGGGTGGAGGCACTCGCCATTAGATCTAGGCCCCTCAACCTGTTAGTAGTTAGGCAGGCAGGGGTAGTAGCCCTTGGGATAGTGCCATCTAGGGGTTACAAAAGTGTTCACTGCATGCACACGCACATGGCAAACATAAAAGGTTTAGAAGAAATAGAACTGCCGTGAGTGCCTCAAGCAATCACCCCTGTCTCCTTTGCATCTCAGACTGTCCTTTTGGCCTATGCTGATTTTACCTTGTCTTGGAAATAGCAGATACCCTGAACAGGTACTTCTGCTGTGTTTTCACAGTGTGGGGCGGGGGGGACCACCAGGGAGTAGCAAGAACAAAGGTAGAGGAGGAGGTGGGCACAAGCCCATTTTCAGAAGAATGAGTCCTGATGGGACTTTCAGCTAAAAGTGGGAAAGGCTACTGGGCTGGACAGTATACACCCAAGGGTACTAAAGGAACTAAGGGAGGTGCTAACTTCTCCACTGATGGCCTTAATTGACAGCTCACTGGAAACAGGTGCAGATCTGGAGGACTGGAAGAGAGGAGATGTGGACCCACTCCATTTATTTATTTATTTATTCATTCATTCATTCATTCTTGGATTACAACACCTTTGAATGCGGAGGGGCTCATTTTCAAAGGTTCCACGTCATATTGGGAGGGGGTAACAAACAGATAGAGGAGAATACAGTTCAATATACAGTGCACAGCAAAATACTGGAACATAGTTAATAGCATTTTGGTTACATTAGGGTTCACAAAAGGGTCAAATGACAGTGGTAGTGAGGGGTAAGATTTTTTTTTTTTTTTTATTTATTTTTTAGTTGTTTAACCAGGTATAGCACACTAAGCTGAAAGCTTTTTTACAGGAGCGACCTGGGAGCACAAGTTAGAGCTAGAGAGTAGCGGTAGAGCAGAGAAGTGGAAAATGGTTGCAGCTGAGTGGCGTTGTCAGTGAGTGAAGAGAGGTAGGTGGGGAAGCTGGGGGGAAATGGAGGGAAAGAGGGGCGGACACCAGGGGCATAGGGTGTCCAAAGGATAGGTGGGAGGGTGAGTGAAGGGGTAAGAGAAATGGTCAGGAGGTTAAAGATAGGGCTGGAGAGGGTGGGAGGAGTGAGAGAAGTGGGAGGAGGAGTGAGAGAAGTGGGGGGATGGGGTGGAAGTGGTCCAAGAGGGGGAGGGGGAAGGGGATGGCCAGGGCAAGTGCCATAGGAGTAGGTGTCAGCTGTGATGAGGAAGAGGGCATGGGATACTATTTTAGGAGGCATTCACATGCACTTTCATTCAGATGTGCTGTTTCAGGAGACGCTTAAATTGGGCAAGGTGTGGAAGGTTAATCATTTGATGGCCCAGTCCATTAAACCATTTAGGGGCTCTGTAGATGAAGGACGAAAAAGAGTTTAGTATCAGAGGTCTGGGTGTGAAGAGACTTGAGGGATTTGGATAAAAGAGAGGAAATGCCAGCTGGCAGGACTCCAAGCCGCACTTATTTGGCAAGTATACATGATTGGTACTTGATCCAGTCTTGTAGGTTTAGCCACCCGGTTAGAAAATATAGATCACATGTATGTGTGAGTTGATCAGCACCAGTGATGAGTCTACAGGCTTTGTTTATGGTAGTGCTTAGCCTTTTGAGAGACGTGGCCGGGGCAGCACCATATATTACCAAGCCATAGTCAATAGTGAAAAGAACTGAGCTGAAGATAGCAAGTTTAAGTGCTTCTGTGGTCAGACTCCTTCTATGTCTGTATAGTAGACCTAGTTTGGCGTTTACATTCTTGGCAACATTATCGATGTGTGGTGCATATGTGAGATGGTTGTCCAAGGTAATGCCAAGATATTTGAATTGTTGGATTTGTTCAAGGGGGGCTCCTTGGCTATTGTTGACAGTGAGGGCATGCGACTTGCACTTATTGCGAGATGATGAGAACAGCAGAAGCTTAGTTTTTTTATAGTTTAGAATGAGTTTGTGTGAGTGGAACCATTGTTCTACTTCCTGGAATCCGCGCTGTAGGTTGTCTTCCAGCAGGCTGGGGTCAGCGTTGCATATCAACAACAGGGAGGATACCAGTAACTATAGGCTGGTCAGTCTCACATCAGTGGTGGGGAAATTAATGGATGCAAGACCAAAGGCAGCATGGATTTACAGGGGTGAGGTCATGCCAGATGAACCTGATTGACTTCTCTGACTGGGTGACCAGAGAAATAGATCAGGGGAGGGCAGTGGACGTGGTCTATCTGGAAGGCCTTTGGCACTGTGCTGCACAGGAGACTTATAAAGAAATTCAGCAGCCTAGGGGTGGGATCCAAAGTGGTAACCTGGGTAAGGAACTGGTTAATGGATAAGTGACAGAGGGTGGTGGTTAATGGCACTCACTCTAATGAGACAGTGACCAATGGAGTGCCGCATGGCTCAGTATGGGGACCACTTCAATGTCTTTATACGTAATAGTGCAGAAGAACTGGAAGGGAAGGTATGCCTTTTTCTGCAGATGACACTAAAATCTGTAACAGAGTGGACACTCAAGGGGAGGAGAGAATGTGTAGAGACCTTGGGAAACTTGAGGTGTGGTCAAAAGCATGGCAGTTGGGATTCAGTGCCAAAAAGTGCAAAATCATGCACTGGCATAGGAACCCAGAAGATGAGTATAGGATGGAGGGTACTGACAGTGACTAAACAGGAAAGGGACCTTGCAGTTATCATATCTGATGACCACAAAGGGACAGGACGGTGTGAAAAAGCAATGGGTAGGATCAGTGGGATGCTGGTATGTATATAGGGAGCGGTATCTCCAGCAGGAGGAACGAGTTGGTGCTGCCACTGTACTGCTCGCTTGTGAAAGCCCACCTGGAGGATTGTGTCCAGTTCTGAAGGCCACACCTCAGAAGGGACATAGACAGGGAGGAGGTAGTCTAGAGGAGGGCATCTAAAATGGTGCAGAGGTTGCATCGAAAGCCCCAAGAAGAGAGACTGAGGATCTCAATATGCACATATTGAAAAAGAAAAGTGCGAGAGGGGACGTGACAGAGACCTAAAAGTACCTCATGGGGTAAACAGGGTGTAGGAGGGGAGTCTCTTGCAAATGTGAAAGAGCACCAGGACCTGAGGGCACACGGTGAAGGCGGAAGGGGCAGTTTAAGAGGGATGTGAGGAAGTACTACTTCACTGAAAGAGTGATGGATGCCTGGAACAGACTGCCAGCGAAAGTAGTGGAGGCAAAAACAGTAGGGGGCTTCAAGCATGTGTGGGTTAGACATAGGGGAATATTAGTAAATAGGCAGGGAGGAGGAGGGAATGTTGCCAGAGACCAGTTAGGATCTGTGGAAACAGACTAAGCAAGGATCATCTGGGAAGACTGGGTGGACCAAGCAGTCCTTTTCTGATGACGCATTCTATGTTTCTGCTTGGTGCTCACTACATTCTTCATCCCCTTTCTTCTCCTTATATTAGATGAAGGGTTTTCTTTGACCTTCTCCACCTCCGTGACCTTTTTCAAGAACCAGATTAGTCTCTTGAACCTGTTTCTCTTGGTCACCATCTTCGAGCAAGAATCTATTGTCTCAAGAATGGCCCCTTTAGTTTCTCACATTGTAGCAGTACAACCCACCAAGCACCTGGAAAACAAATTATCAGGAGGGATCAATTCCATACGCCCACAGAAATCTGTAACCCTGGGCCACTTCGATGGCCAAGCAGCAGTGCGCTCCACTGACGTGCAGGTGACCCAAGTTCAAGAGCAAGTTTGGGTCGTCGCATCAGGAGGCAGACCAGGTCGAGGTAGCTGCTACGCAGCAGCGCATCTTGGCTGGGGAAAGTTGACAGCGAGCTCCTCCACTGCAACTACTACTGCAGGGTTAGTTGTGAGTGTGTGAGGCCAGAAGGCTGTGATCACGTCAGAGGAGGAGGATGGGGACACCTAGAGGGTCAAAAAGCACCACAGCCATCTGGATGACGACCTGAACCTAGGCAGCTCCCGGGGTCCTAATGTCTGCTGGCACCAGAGCCTGATCCACACACAAGTATGTGTGGACTGTCTCGAGGGAGGATGGCCCTTCCCCTGGAACCACAGCCATGAAGGGCAAGCCATGGGGTAAAAAGTTGATTACCAGGGTCTGGGGGGCCATGGACGCTCTGGACTTGATGGGGTACATCCTTGAAATCCATGGAAGAAGGGCTGTAGCAGGGAAAAAGAATTACTATGGGGGATGAAAAGAGAAATCTGTAACATAGCTCAGTGGAGAAGAGACCTACTTACTGTTTCATAGTTTTACCATTTATTCTTTCATAAATCAACCAAAGCTCAAAGGTCAACATTTGGGGTATATTTTCTCACCACTTCATCAGGACCAACATTTTTTAAAAATACATAGTTTCAAACATTATTAATAACAGAACACAAGTCTGATCTTGTGAAAAATTACAACATACTCCTTTAAATTATCTCTTAATCCTAAACCACTACCAAGCTAGGTAATCACCAAAAACACATATCCCATACTCATTCCACCTGAAACCATGTGGTATAATCGTTACAGTTTAAATATACCCATCTCAAACTATTTTGTAAACATTCCCAAATAAGTATAGCTCTCCTTTAAATAACATGTAATCCCCCTGTCCCAGGGGCTTACCTTTCTGCCCCTTCTGGGGTTCCTGTTTACCCCTGGGTATGTTCCTCCTCCACTTCTTTTTTTGCCCGGTCCTGGTGGTCCCCTGGTGTGTCCGCAATTTCCTCGCCGGTTCCTGCATATATTTTTGGAGCAGTGGGGCCAGAGGAGCTGGATTGTGGAGCTGCCACATGTAGTTGCAGCCAGGTGCAGGACTGGCACTCTACACATATGCAGAAGTGCATTTCTCGATCGGCCTTCCAGCGGCCGCTTGGTCTGTCTCTACAGTGTCCCAGTTCCTGGGTGCAGCAAAAGTGGGACCGGTGACCGTTAACTAGACCAGAGAGGCATCCACCAAGAAAAGTTTTAGTGAGCGCCAATCGCACTTGGGAATTCAGAGCCACCTCATGAATATTAATGAGGTGTCTCATGCATAATTTATGAGCTAGGAGCCTGTCTAGCGCTTAGAGGTTGTAAATAGCCCTAGCGACAGGCTGAAAGCTAAATATAAATGTAGAAAGAGTGCCAAGGGATCAAAGGACACAAGGGTGGTTGTAAATATCTGGGAAAACAACTAAAAAAATGTAAAGGGTTTGGATGCACTTGATCTGAAAAATTGGACCCTGTATAACATGTAATGGGGCTTGATGTGTGCTGTCTAGGGGTAATGGAAAATGGCAGCAGCGACAGCAAAGGGCTAATGGAAAGGGATTCATAGTGCTGTCGCTTGATAGGGCACAGTGGTGGTCGCAAATCTGTAGGTTAATTATAACATGAAAGTATATTCCGTGGCTGCAAGGATAGTTTAAATCTGGGACCTTGTGACAACTGTAGTAAAATGTTTACTCCAGCAGCCATGTCTTGCAGTCAGGTGACGACAGCCGACCAAGCACAAAGCCAGGATTCCACAGGAGGATTCTGGGACTTGTGAACAGACTCTTGGGGAAAATACTGGGGATTATTCTGGCGACATTTTGTGCAACCAGTGAGACATCGAGGGAGCTTCATACATATTTATTTTTTGAAAGGACAGTGGTTCCGACCAATAGGGAGCTGCCAGAAAAGATCCCAAAAGAAGAGAACTTTGAGATTGAGTCAGTCTGAGGAGAACCCCTCACTTGCCCCTGTGAGAGAATGAGGCTGCAAGGCTGGAAAAGGGCCTGCCTGGGGACTGCCAGCACTCTGTCCCCGAGGGCTGGCAGTGCCTTTCCCCATCAAGAGAGTAAAAAGAAGAAAGTTTGTGCAAGCAGCTTTGCTGGAAAAGGGAGAAAGCTGCAGGTTCCTGAGATAGGATTGCTATATTGTGACGATCCACCACAGCAATGGGACGAAGAGAAATATTGTGTCTTGAGCCTGGAAAAGAGACAAAGGTTGTGTCTGAGCCTGGAAAAAGACAAGTGAGCTTGGAGTGAAGAGAGATACTCTTCTACTCAGAGATGACTAGCACCTGCACGGTGATAAGAGACTTTCTTGTGTTGCTAAGAAAGAGCTACTAAGCTTGTCTGTGAGTCAGAGCACAAGAGTGACTGCTGTGTTAAGGTTGAAAGGGAAGCAGTATAGCACAGTGGTTTAAGGCTCTGAGCTGCAACTCTGGAGACCTGGGTTTGAATCCCACAGCCTCCACTTGCATACTGTGTGACGCTGAGCAAGTCACTTAACTTCCCCGTGCTCTCAGGTCGCACCTGTAAACAAGCTTTCAGCTTAGTGTGCCAGTCCTGGTTAAACAATTGAAAAAAAAAAAAAATTAAAAGAAAGATTATGAAAGCAGAAAGACAAGTACGCATCTGGGGTTGGTTACCTGCTGTCTGCTCCTGAGATACAGCAAGAAAAAAGAATGTTGTGGTAAACCTGGATTTTCAGACTCTCCACCCCCCCACCCCCGGAGCCTGAAAGACTGGGAACGTAACAGAGACCGCTTGGCTACACACCATGGCAAGGTATGAAAAAACAGAGCAAAATGATCTAAAGATTCCACCTGCAGCTCAGAGCCAGGTGGAGAACTCGCTAATCCCCATCAAGTGGGGTCGGCTAGCTGCAGGGCCATGGGGCACTGTGACCTGTGAGGAGCAGGCGTGGGGCCACTCAGGTTGGTTTCTTGTGGCTGGCAGGCCTTGCATGTGTGCTCTGCATCAGGCCTCAAAAGGCCAAAGGGGACAAGCTGCATGACCTTCAATCAAGCCTGAAGATCCAAGCAGCAGCTTCTTTGCTCCTTCAAGCATCGAGCCCGGTTCTGCAGTTGCTGCCTCCTTCAACCCCAGAACATCAGTCAAATGTGCAACCCAAGGACTGATTCTGCAGAACCACGAGTAACAGCAGGAATTGCCCTGCGCCTGGGAGATGTATATAGTTATTTCTCAAATGTGCTCACTGGCATGGGAAGCCAGTAAAGTAAGTCAAGGAGAGAAATGTAAAAAAGTTAATTTAACTCAAGTTAGCGCACCAACACCAGCCGACCAGCTACACGTCGGGCCTGCATCTATAAGAGCTGGGTACACAGGGACAGAATTAGGGGCATCATTCTGGACAGGTACTAGTGGGTCTGGGTTATGGTAACACCTGCAACAGTTACTTAGCTAGCTAGTTAGACAGAATAGTGGCTGCATTGTTCAAAATGTGGGTTTGGGAAACAAAGGGAAATGATTGTAGGTGTAACCCCTAGGTGGTGCTGTCTCAAGGGCTACTACCCCTGCCTGCTTGGCGAGTAGCAGGTTAAGGGGCCTGAGTTCTGAAACGAGTGTCCCAACCCAGAGAACAGGGTTGGTAGTGGTCAAGCTAACCTGGGCACAGCCCTCCGGGACACTGTAACCCCCCTCTTTCCCCTCTAGTGGCTTGAACACTGTACAATAATCACTTTCACAATACCCCTGGTACACCACACAAGTATCCACACTGTTTGCACTTACCACCAGGGCTGGTTCCTCTGGCTCGACCCTGGGGAACCCCTGTAAAACAAGGTTATGCACACCAAATAGCAACAGTACAGTATTTTGAGCACAAACTGTAACCATAGTCAGATTACATGCAGAAAAAGCTAGATCTGATTTATTAAGGGGACTTGAACAAGGGAAGGGCAACATCAGGTTAATTAGCGTAAAGGTTATATCACTCAAGCAGTTATGCATGCGCTTTGAGTCCCCCCACACAGTCCACCTCTGGGTACCCAGGTGGAGAAGAGATGGGCTAGCTGGGACCGATGCCCAGGGTTGCAGCTGGTTGGGGCCCTGTGATGGAAAAGACAACATGCACAGTACACAATATTTGTAATCTGGAGCCAGAGGGCTCAGTTCGAAAAGGAAATGAAACAAGAAGACAATCAGATGACACACTCAGACTAAGCTGTTGTTGCGGGGAGCTGCCCTGGTATTTACTCACGATACCCAAGACTGGACACAGGCTGGACGAAAATCGAGACTGCAGGTGGTTGATCTGGAATGCCCGGAGAAGCAGGGCCCACATGAGTCGCAGAGGCTTCATTCCTGTTCAAATGTGGAGAAGGGGGCTGATCCCCAGGCAGGTCTCTCGGCGATGGCTTCTCTGTGCAGTGGGTAGTCTGGCTGGGCCAGTCTGGCAAGGCCCAGACCGCATGGAGACAAATTCGGATGCAGTCCATTTTGGGCTGGATACAGCTTCCAGCAAGCAGAACACAGTTCACACAGTGGGGGACTAACTCACGACCCACTAGCAGCTCATAGCACATTTACATGTAAGGGAATTCTACTGTACCAGGCAAAGCACTCCCCAGTGACAATCGCAAAGTCTCTGCACACACCAGGAGCTTAGGGGTAGCTGTAACTCCTGACAGGCCAATCGCATTTAGCAAAATCTTCGGTCTTCTTCAGGTTGAGCCTGGCCCACTTCAGTAGCTTACTTTAGTCACACAAACTTGGATTTAGTCCAAAATAATTCTCTTCTTTCCCTGTCAGGAGCAACAGACAGACATGCGGGCCAAAAACTCAGCCTTTTAACAGTTCTCCCATGCGAATCCACTCAGGACTGCTGCTTAGAATCACTTCAGCTCCTTACTCTTCAGTTTCCAGCTTAGATATAACTGAAAACTGCAAGCAGCCCGGGACTTCCCCAAGATCCAAGAGAGTTGGTTGGCTGATTTGGCTGTCAGTCAAAGCAAGAGCTCCCCTTCAGTTGTAAAAAAGGCACAAAAAGTTCAAACTACAGTTTCTACAGATTTTGAATTCAGACAGCTCCTGTAGTCTGGCTACATTTTAGGTCCCACCAGTACTGATTGGTCCAATTTGCAGTCCAGGACCAAGATAGTTGAGACAAACAAAACATTATCACTAAATGATTTTCAGTAAATAGTTACATCTTTCAACAGAGCTCCCTCTCAGATTACTTAAACTGCAAGCATGCATCTCTTAAACAGTCAGTACACAGAGGCTATACAGGCTCTGGTAATCACATTTAAATTGCTAAAATGCAGGACACCAGCCTGGCAGTGAGGATTTATGCAAGCTCAGGGAAGACTTTTTGGGAACCCCCATTTGTAGGGGGGTTACATAGGAAAATGCCAAATCTTTAAAAACACAAATTTAAAACTGTTGCTTAACCTCTATTCCACTTACCCCATCCTAACCCTCCCCGTGTAAATAAATTATGTTGTTTACTGTTTTGAAAAGGTCTGATTTAAGAGCCTGATTTTAGTGAGCATTCTATTAGTTGATGCTGAAAATGCCAAATGCTGAATGTGGGGAATTCGACTTTGGTAAGTCCATGGCTGGGGTAACTGTATTTGGGAGGTGGGTTGGTACGACATCCCAGGGGGTTGTATTGGCAGAGATCAGACCCACTAAATGTACTCTGGGTGGAGGCACCACCATTTTTTATTTAATTCTTGGGAAAGGACCCCCATGTAACAAGTATGGGAACCCAGGCCCCTCAACCGTGGTTAGGCCTACATGGCAGGGGTAGCAGCCCTCTCTATGATGGCACCAGAGAGGGGCTACAAACATTTAATATAAAACCAGAAATAAACAATTCAAAAGGGAACGAAAACTTTTTTTTTTAAATAGTTATGTTGTGGGTGGCGTGATGGGGAGGAAGAACACAGTGACAGGGCCCCCATCTACTGCCTTCTAATGCAGCCGACACTGCCCCATGTCTGCCCACACGAGGTCCCTGAGGCACCTTTACTTATTTTTTTTCTGTTGTGCCCCCAACTTTGGGGAACTACAGATTCGGGCCCGCCAAACAATACATGTTCCCATGTATTCCCAAAATGTTCTTTTTATACCATCTATGACTTTAGCACAGCAACTGTTAGCTATAAAAAATATCTCTATTACTTTTATAACTTTCAAACAGACAGTTAACTTATAACTTCTTTAACTCTAAATGAAGTCTAATTCTAAATAGATTCTAGAACTTTAAAGGATCTTATGACTTTAAATGGCAATGTCTGCTATTAATTTACTAGGCTATTGTACAACAGCAGATTCTATCTGGAGGGCTTTCATCACAAATCGTTTAGGGAGAACACCACAAGTGGACCTCTGTGACCTACGGATTTGGGGGACCATGGTATCAGCAGGAACATACTCTACCTCCTGGAAATCTACAGGTATAGGGTTTAAGGTGGGCTCAGAAACTGGATAGTAGGACGGGTTCATATGAGAAGGGCGAACCCAAGGATCTGCACACCATTGCATTGGAGACCCTAGGTCAATGGGTCCATCTATGGAACGTTGTTGCCTCTCCTTTGGCGCAAAGTCAACTAGTTCTTCCAGAACTCCTTGACATGTACACAGGGTCTGAGTCGATTTCGATGTACTAACTTTTCAACTCCCTTTCCATTTTCCGCCTGGATCTTGTAAACTTTGAGGTTAGGGTACAGAATGATGACAACATAAGGCTCTGACTCCCATTCCAAAAGTGGATTGTTCCCTTGATTGTTTCTCTTCAATAGGACACATTCTCCCACAGACAATGATGTGCTTTGTGGTTTAACACCTTCCACTTTCTTTGATCTCCAAGGGTTAACACATCCTTCTTGTCTGGTAAGCATTTCAGGTTCTATTCGGCTGATGACCATTTCACTTTTGGACTGCACTCCACAGGTGGGGCAATCTGACACTCTTGGAGAGTGAGCATCATTCAGCTGGAGGTACTCGGCTACAGGTAATGCCATACGTGGCTCCATGCATTTTCTCTGAAGATCCTTAACCATGCACCGGAGCTCATTAACTTCTTGGTGGAGCTGTTCTTCCTCTTTTTTTGTACTGGAGATGTGTGGTATGTTCTGTAGCCTTTCTCCTTTGCTGCTGAAGAGTCTCCCTGAGTGATTCCAACTCCATTCCATGGTGAACAAATTCCTCTGCTTGCTGTCCCAGCTGGTTTCTCAAGGGTTCTCTTACTGTGGCATTGCTTCAACTGATCTTTTCTAGCTTCCTCCTGGTGTCTTCATACAGCTGGCTCCTTACCCCATCAGTCTCTTGTCTGTCGGCGGTTTTCCTAAGGCTTCGCTGTTCTGATCACTTTACGGATAAGAGCTGCGATCTGTTCCAACCATTCATGAGTTGGATTCTGTTTCACTTTCTTGTGAGGCACTTGGGGTTGAGACCACGGGGTGTATGCCTAGTCACATGGATCTTGGGTGATGTATTCTTTCAGAACATGCCTCCAGCTGCCACAAATCCTCCCATACCAGACATTCAATAGGATATTCTGACCATGCTGCACTCTGGGGCATCATCTTCTGCTGACAGGCTGACACTTCCTCTCCCATCCTTCCTGATCCCAATATTCTTATGGCCTTTTCTTTAAAATCCAGAAAACGAGCATCAGGATCTTGCAAATGTAGCAAACAGAGCTCTTGTTTTAGGGAAGTGCTATTCACTCCCTTTATAAACTTCTCCGTCAAGGATCGATCAAGGTCCTGGACCTCCCCCTTGGGTTGATTCTCTAAATGGCTCTCTCAACACCTCCTGCAGACTTAAGGCATATTCCTGGAACATTTCTTGGGGCCGTTGCGTATGCAAAAAGAACTGTAGTTTCAGATAAGAGATGGTTTGAGTGTCAAATATGTACTGCAAGTGACAGAGAATCTGGTCAGCAGTGGCTCTCTCCCTTTCCAGCCAGGACTGAACCTAATGATGGACAATTCCTCTCAACTGCCAGATCAGTATCTCTACTTTTTGGTGCTCGGGAATCTGAAATGGCCGGAACATGGACTACATCCTGGAGTAAAACTCTTCCAAGCAATGGAGTCTCCACTATTCTGCTCCCCTGTATACTGCGGAAAACAGGGTGCTCTGAAGTAATACAGCACTGTTAGGGGTGAAGGAGGCATGCACCCTGGGTCTCCTTCTCTGACTTCCTCTAACAGCCCACTGTTGCCTTCCAACCTCACTGACATCTTGTTCTGTGTTTTCTCTGGTTTTGAACTCCTTGGAACATTTTCTGAATCCTGCTGACTATGCCAAGTTTTGTAACAATGCTGGACTGGTCAACTTATGGGTTCTTTATTCTGAGAGGTGGATGTAAATATCTCACTACCAGCAACACCAGCAGCACCCTCAGCAGGTGGGATAGTGAGGGTCCGCTGAAGGTTTGAATAGGTGTAGGTGGATGGAATCACCGACAAGGAGAGGCAGGAGTCTTACACAGAGGTCCAATAAAGCAAAGATGTTTATTTTTTTTTTTGTATGATTTATTTATGCACCCTTACCTTCACGGCATCTCTCAGGGTCTCTTCCACCAGTCGCTGACCACAACCGCCCACCTGAACTGACTGCTCTGGGCAGCATTGAGTAAGCAGGGTCTGGGCACTCCCTCCAGCCCAAGGAGTAGCCCCAGACCCAAAGGAGAACCAGAGAGATGGCTGGTATTGGGCTTGAGGATCAAGCAAACTGCTTTCCAATCACCGTCGCCTCACCCCAAGGAAGGGGGTATTTCCATGTTTTTTTTCTGCTCGGAGCGTGGACGTGCAATGACGTCCCACCCAACGAGAGTGCGCTCCCACACGCCCTTGGAAGACATCCGTTGTGCTCCAATCCCCAAGCTTCTACTGCCATGCACTGCAGTACCCCAGCCTCCGCCAGGGGTTGTCAGTGCATCGGAAGATCCCCCAAACCCTCCCCAGGACTAGGAGAGCTGTCCACGGATGCTCAATCCTAGTCTTCCCCTGCCAACCCCCGGCTCCCCCAGTTCGTTTCTGAACTAGGGTCACCGGCATGGCGCAAGGTGTGGCATCCAGCTCCTCAAGCCTCAGCACCACTGGGCTCAAAGATGTTTATTTGACAGGAGGGGAAGGAGGACATGGTCATACAGGAAAATACCAACAGGAACAACGACAGGGAGTATGGACAGCATTATGGTTATAGGAACAGTAAAGTAGCACCTTGGCCTAAGACTTCTAGGGATTAAGCTCTACTCTTAGTACTTTTACTACAGTACCCGAGAACAATTACAGACCCTCAGACATTCTGGTAAGATAAGCTTTGTACAATGTAAGTGATCACCATAAAAGTCTATGAATGACTCGAAAGTCTTCATGCGCACAGCTAATTGAAACAAGGGAAAGCAATGGGGAAATGGAAAGGTTTTATTAACAGGCCATGGGTCCATTGACTATACCCACCTCTTCTGGGTTGCTGGAAACTGAGCACAAACACAAGGGATTCCCTCTGCTAAGAACCCACTGGTGGGCCACTGGAATTTAAGGACAATCGCAAGGACTCTCTTGGCTAAAAAACTGCTGGTGAGCCACCAAGAATGAAGAACAGTTGCAAGGATCTGACCATAGTCCTCTGGTGGACAGCTGAGATTAGACAACAGATGCAGACCACGTGGACACAGCCTGTTTCTGGACTGCCAGGTAAGGAAGATGATGCAGAAGACAGTGGGAGGACCCCACAAAAATTATTGTAACCCCCCCTGCAAATGGAGGTTCCCAAAAGACTTCCAGGAGCTTGCTTGAATGCTCCGAGCCTGAATGGTGTTTGGCGTTTAAGCCATTTATGTGTGAGTGCTTTTAGAGCCTCTGGTACTGTCTCTTTAAGAGCTGTCTGCTTGCAGACATAATTAGTTTGTATGGGGGACTGTGTGTTTCTCTGCTTGAGTCCCACTCGAGCTGCTGCCAATTCGCTCTGTTTTTGCAGTTGCTAGGAGTGCAAAGGGAGCCTATCTGAAAGATGTAACTGTTTGCCAGAAATCATTTAGAGTAATAATGAAAATACAGTTTGTCTAACCTGCTTTTCTTTGCAATCGGAACTGTGTTTGCCTAGTTCCCCATTCTAGTTTTGAACTGCTGAACTGGACCAATCAGTGTGGGTTAAGGGAGCTCAAAAATGGTGTCTGTGGACGAATCAGAACTTGGACTCGTAATCTGAGCCAGCCACAAGAGGATTGTATGGGCAGTGACTCTGGGAAATGTAGTTTGGACTTCGGCGACTTTTTGCACCAACAGTGGGAATCTATTGTGAGTGACAGCCAATCCAGCCAAGAACTGGGAGGAACTCAAAGGAAGTGCCTGGTTTTGTCTACTGGAGTTTCAGTTTTAGCTTTGGCAGTGAAGAGGGAAGGAGCCCTGTGCTCCTTCAGTGCGTAGTTTTAGTTGGGTAACGCATGTAAGGCCCCAAGTTTCAGTCTGCAGCTTGTGCAAGTGCTTGTTCAGACTGAATCCGACCTGTGAAGAGAATCAAGGAGCTCTGAAGAGCAGAAATCAGGCTCACCCTGTAGAAGACTGGAGAAATTGCTGAATCGCCCTTGGTCTGTCAGGAACTGAATCTGCTGTGTGTTCTCCCGGGTATTGTGCAGTAATTGCGATCGGGATAGAGAAGCAGCCTGCCTGGTATAGTACTTTCCTTTTACATATAAATGTGTGTAGTGCTTGTGGGGCCTCGCATTTCAAATCCCCTGTACAGTGAATTGAGTGCATGAAGCTGGAAGTAAACTCCATCTTAATCCAGACTACATCCATTTGCTCTGAACTGCCATGGGGTACAGTCACAAGGACCTTATCCACATGGTCTGCTCCTCCTGGCAATCCAGGACAATCTGCCTTCCACTCAGTTTCAGCACTGAATTTGTGAGTACAAATCAGGGTAGCTCCCTGCCATCATCTAATTGCAAGTGTTCCATCTGATTACTTTTCCTTTCTTTCTCCACGAACTGAGCCTACTGGCTCCGGATTACAATTTGGGTATTGTGCATGCATTTTCCATCTTCAGGGCCCAAACCAGCTGCACCAAATAGGCTACCTCTTATTGCTTGGGTACCCAGTAAGAGTGACATTAGGGACATTTGGGATTCTGAAATATGTGCACAGTACTGTGATTATTAATGTGTTCAAATTAATTAACCTGATTTCCCCCTGTCCTTGTTATATCCCCCTAAATAAATCAGATCTGTTTGTTTCAGCAAAGTTACACTGCCTGAGGTATTCGTCTATGTTAAAGTATTGTACTGTGGTTTTTGCACTGTATCATCTTGTTTTACAGGGAGTCCCCGGAGTCACGCTGACCGAACCAGTCCTGGGGGTAAGTGTATACTGTGAAGGTAATTCTGATATATTGTGTGGGCCACTAGTGGGAAGAAAGGGGGGGGTCGCAGTGTCCCAGAGGGCTGTGACCAAGTTAGTTTAACTATTGCAGACCCTGACCTCTGGGTGGAGGCACCCGCCATCGGATCCAGGCCCCTCAACCTGTTAGTGGCAAGTCAGGCAGGGGTAGTAGCCCTTGGTATAGCGCCACCTAGGGGTTACATTAAGAATCAGGTTGAGGATAACAAAGTTCTGGGCACCAAGGCCGGATGAGCCAAGGATAAACATAAAACAATAAATGGGACATTGGTATGGGAGAAACTGGAATAGAAGATCTTGAAGAGACTGATGAAGAAGCACTGAGAAAACAAGAAAACGGTGACCCTGACTCAGTCCTGGGCTATATCGAACTATGACTCACGGCGGATGACAAGGGAATGTTGATGTGGTTCTTCAGAGAACCTCACAGCAGGTTCTCACTTTTCAGAGACTTGAAGGTGTGGAAATAGCACAGGAACACCTTCCTGGCATTGTCATCGACTGATTCGGGAACTCACCTGCAGGACACCCTTCCAAGGCTGCTGAAAACTGACTCTGGGATGGAGTTGCTGAACGCCCTTCAAAGGCTGCTGAACACTGATTCAAACACACTAGCACAAGATGTTGGCTCAAAGCAAATAAAAGTCACAGTTCCAACTGCTTCTTAATGTTACAGTTCCAACAGTTATGCACAATATCACAGTCTCTGGATGTACAGACCACAGTAAATAAGAGGCACGTGGTTGCTTCTATCTGGTCACTTTCTTTGGTGAAGCCTTTACTGACTGTGGACCTACTGTAGTGGGGTCCCTCTAACTTAAACGAGCTCTCCTACTACTGTAGTTACTCTGGTTACTAACCACTGAATGGCTTCCCTAGACTGTGAGGTATACTAGTGGGTTGGGCCCCCATATAGACATGCTGGGCATCTTTTAAACAACTGGCCTACTGGGACTGGCCAGGTCTCATTAATACCTGTGAGCTTATACAGCTAGCTAGACTCCTTTAACACTGTTGGGATGGCTGCTGGGCCCCTTCAGATACTGTGGGCTTAAATGGCTAGCTGGGCCCCTTTAACACTGTTGGATCTCTAAACTGTGGGCCTACTGTTGCGCTTTTAAACACTGTGGGGCTTGCCTTTGCCCCTTTAATTCACCTCCAACATGTGTCCCCTTTTAAACTTTCTCTGTGCCTTGGCAGGGTCCTTCTATCACCCTCCCCTTCCTTATCTCCACCTCCTAATAAATATTCTTACTCGTTTCTATGGGCTACTATGCCCTGGCCCCTCCCATGGGAATCACTGTGCCTGAACATTAATTTATTTAAATGCGGCCCTCTGGCCAGCCCCACGGTTGTCAGCCATCTTCTCCTGGCACCCTTGGCACTTTAAAACAATTTTTAAATAAATCAGGAGGTCAGCACCTGGCTGTTGGTGGTGCCGACGACTCACTGGCCCAGCCCAAGGTGACAAAATCTGGATAGAGAGGGCCGGGAGGTTTCTGGCAGTGGGAGGAACCGTTGCAGATGCTGGGGCAATCTTCTTCTTTTGGACCCCGATATGCCCAGGCACTCCTCCTCTTTCTCCGATGATCCAGCTCTTCTACATGCTGCCTCCGAGGGACTGGGAAGTTCACTTTTAATTAAACATTTAAAAAAAAAGATTGAACTGAGCCCTCACCGTGGACGTACTCCAGCAGCTGTCACACATGTTTGGATGCCGCCACACCACTGGGAGCAGACAGGATCACCGATCGGAGGAGAGGCACCACAGGAGAACCAACGGAACTGGCTTTAATTTAAACAGGTAAGCCACTTCGGTTCCCGTTGTTCTTCCTCTGTCTTCCTCCTTCCCTGGTCAGCAACTGACTACACCAAATGAGATAATTTTTTTTTAAATGCAACACTCAGAGTTCCAGTTCTCGAACCTTGAGCACCTGTCACTAGCCACCAGCTTAGTTTTAAATAAAAGCACTACGTGCTGGGCAGGGACAAAAGTCCCAGCATGTACAGTAGGTGCCCTAGACTTGTGCTGCCTGCTCAAAGGGGGGGGTCTGTGAAGGAGCAGGCAGCAAGGAAAACTTTTATTTTCTTTTTAAACCATTATGGTGCTATGGTTGGCGTGATGGGGAGAATCTACTGCCCCGTGTCTGCCCACACGAGGTCCCTGGGGCACCTTTACTTTTTTTTTTCTGTTGTGACCCCAACTTTGGGGCACTACACAAATGTCAGGCTGCACATTTTCTTCCCACCCCAGAAACACAGTGCCTCACCTCTGGTGCTATCCAACAGCAGTCCACCATTCTGTATGCAGGGCTGGATTAAGGCATAGGCAACATAGGCACAGGCCTAGGGCCCCTGCCTACCAGGGGGCCTCCAGCAATCCCCAACATATATTTGCTATATATCCTTTTCTTTCTGCCTGAGCTGCATGTTTTTTGTAAAGGACTCAGCCATGGAGTAAGTCAGGTGATGAACTGTGACATGACTCTCACCTCCCTGATTAGGTGTTAAGTGCAGCTGACAGCTTCAGGGGCCCCAGCCAGGATGACCTTTAAGGTGTGAATAAACCCATTTCCTTTGCTTTGTCTCCCACACCCATTTAGAATCTCACCTTAGAATCTTACTCTTAACTATAAAAGACTAACAGTGCAACTCAGTGTGTATGCTTTATATTGTATCTTAAGTATCTGTTTTGTTGGCTTAGGAAACCTTGTATCATCCTTGAAATTTGAATGTAAGCAATAGCTCAATTTGCTCGAAACCTTTGTACCATGTTTGGCTCTGAGTTGTTTTACCCTCTGCATTCAGATGAAATACCTTTCAGTGTATTGTTCATTACCTGTGTACCATACCCGACTCTGGGTTGTTTTACCCTTTGCATTCATTTGTAATACCTTTCATTCTATTGTCCATTTCTTTTGTTTTGTACTTCATGATGTGGAGCCTTTGTAAAGGAGTCTGTGACTCGAAGGTTTATAATTCTGATATCTCAATAAATAAAAAATAAATATTTAATCTCACTCCTAAAATTAAGAAATCTACAATAAGTTTCCATGGTACAATTAAAAATTATACTCTTTTTTTTTTTTAATTTCTCCTCTCGCTCATACTGAAGTTCTGACCTTGATACAGCTTTGTTTTCAGGGTGAACAAATGAATGTATTTCAAGATTCCCATCAGTAAATCTTGCTATTTATGGATCCTTATTGGCTGGCTTATTTATCAATAACAGAAATGTTTGATCCTGGGAATGATTTCAAATTTTTCCAATAATCATTCGCTTTGCAGTATAATCTCTAAAGTTCATAACCCCCCTAACAAACCATAAACTTAACTCCTACACCACCCAGGACTTAGCCTCTTTTAGAGATCGGTCCCTACCAAACCCAACAAAATTCCATATCCTGGGTCATACTAACTGAAACGACAGTATGATAACACCCAGACTACAAGTGCACACATGTGTGTTTGGAGGTGGGGGGCTTTGGAGAAGTGTAAATCATGACATTTTGCATACAAAAAATTGTTTTTACTAGGCTTATTATTAATTATTTTCTCTAAATTATCAAAACTCAGGCTATTGTTATTATTCCATACTGATATTATTAGTTTCATAATTTTTTTTTTTTCTATCTCTTTATACTCCCCTTGTACCATGACTGGTCCCTCTCTCCAGGCATCCCAGTGTACCCAGTCTGCACCATGAGGATCGGGAGGATGCTCCCATTGGTGCCCCACTCCTATGCAACTCTAGAAACCTGGTTTGACCCCCCCCCGGTGGGGTGGAAGAGTCCATCCTACCTCTTCTGATCCTTAGTGGAACATGCAACTGAAGCTCCTTCACAGTTGTTCCATGGTTGCAGTGGTGCAGGATCCCTTTGCCTAGATGGCTACAGGGTGTTTTTCCTTATTCTGGTCCACCCCTTGCTGACGTCAGAGCTGAAGGAGGACCAATGAGACATACCTCTGCTCCAATCCTCTGGTGACCTTGGCCCCTCCCTGTCTATCTGCTTTCACAACTGCACCAGCACCACCTGTGGTCACCCAGGCAGTGGCAGCATAGCGGGAGGGCCAGAATTCCACTCCTCCCCGGAGAAGAAGAGCAGCCATTGGGCGCTCAATCCTTCTACCCCAGCCAACCCCTGGCGACCCGAGTCCATCACCAAACCTGGGTCACCGACGGGTGCAAGGTGCGGCGTCCAACACCTCAACCCTCAGTGCCACTGGGCTGGCCAGTTTCATTAAATTGGAAGCATTTTGTGCCACTTTTTAGGGACAGTAAGAATATTGTTTTCAAGTTTCAGTAACTGATATGCAATAGCCAAAAGGTATGGTCACGGCCAAGGGGCATGGTTACAGTGAGGGGCGCCCCAGATTTCTCTTGGGCCTAGGGCTCCAGGTTATCTTAATCTGGCCCTGTCTGTATGCCTGCATTTGCTCATCCATACTCAAACAGGAAGAGATGAGGAGAAGATCTGGTAGATTTGGGCCATTCTGAGGCAGTAATGATGGCGGTGGATGATCAGGTTCAAAATGTCTTTCCCTGGTGGAAGTGGCCACTACAATATGCCCTTCCCTATGTTTGTACTATTTCAACCTTCAACAAGTTACCCTATACAGAAACATCTTAATAAATACAGCATATACATACAACAGAAGCACAGTTCAGGCAGCACTTTGGCTTCTGAAGCTCAGCTTTCACTGTCTGGGTGTTGCTCTGTTGTTGCTGGCAGTAATGATGGAGCTTGTTGTTAACAAGAGATGCTGCTCTGTCCTCAAAACATAAACTCTTGTCAGAGGGGGATAAAAAAAAAAGGGATGAAGAGAAACAAAATTTTCAGTGGGACCTCTCTGACAGTTAACAGCAAATTGCTTGTTTTGATAAAGTAATACTAGCGTAACACCATTGCAAGCATCTGTCAAGAAGTGTTAACCACAGACTAGCACATTTTGTTTTGCTAATGAAGGCAATATTTATCAAAAGGGACTCAGTACAATGAGGCAGTTTTATTTTTCAAGATCAACCCTTTATTCCATTTTGTAGGTAACAGAACAAATACAGATCAGATGTTATTGCTACTTTGTCCTCTGTGGGCTGGTTAGAGTGAATGATAATACCGACCAACTAAAAGCTTTATGTACTACTGGAATGAAAAACGTCAAGGGAGTGCAGAGACATGCACGCACACATACACGCTAATTAAAATGTTGCAACTGTGTGCTATGCAGGGCTCCCATATCTACAAGGATTCCTGCATTTTACAGGGATTTGGAGGCATCTACAGGAAAACTCTTCCCATAGACTTGCATTGGTTATACAGGAAAACAGGGCAATTCTGCTTCCATAGGAAATAATGTAATCTACAGGAAAACACAGGAATATCACCCTGGAGTTACAGGGAAAATGCCAAATCAATATGGGAGCACTGGCTATGCAAGCAGCGGTACTGCCTTAGCTGGTTTTGAATAGTGGATTTCTGCTATTCTGCCTCCTGTGGCAGAGTGGGTACATGGTAAAAAACAGTTAACTCCTTATACAGTAAAAGTAGTGCCTCCTGTTCTAATAATGCCCTTCAAGAAAGTTAAGTTCTGACTTTTGCAGCCTGGGCCCTTAACTGCCACATTTCAAGGATGTTCCAGGCTGCCCACCATTGCAAATGAAAGGATAAACTGGATCAATCAGGATGGAAGAGACCTTTCAAATGAGCCACACTGTCCAAAGTCTAAGCACGATTAGGAGGTTCATTCCTTTTTTCCAAGTTTCCTTTAATAACTGGCCACAGAAAAAGAGATGACATTTCGTGGCTACATCAGAAGATTCTGAACATAGTATCGTGCCATGCCACCCACACAAGATGAGATTCTTTTCCTGCTAGCCCACACCTAGGCCGTCAGCAAGGAACACAGCCCCTCTACAGCTGGACCAACTGCATATAAACAAGCATTCTCCAGCAATTACAGTGTATTAATATAGTGACAAGAAAAATGCTGGCATCTGATTCATTACTCTCTGTTAGAAAAGGTACACACATGTTAAGTCCCAACTGCTAGTTTTAATCTACTTACTTTTTTTTTTTTATTTTTGTTCTGTGGGTCCATTTTATAATCCGAAAGGCTGCACTTCAGGGCATGTTTTGTTGTGGGATTTACCCACTTCTTGTGCTGTTTACAGCACTTGGATGTCACTTTTGCCTCACCACACCTGGCATGGGTAAATCCCACATAAACACACACCACTGTGCATTACTGCTTAACTAAAGAACACCTTTGGTAACTTTCATCCGTCTGTCCCAGGTTTTGTGGTATTGCCTCGACAACTGACACACAAAATCTGTATAAAAAGCTTTCATGAGGATTGTGTGATTTCATAGTGCGCTACTTCTGATCTCAAGGTGGTTTGTATGGCAGCACACTGAGCTGTCACAAAAAGCCACTGCAAGCATACCTCTCAACCTGCTAGGACCAAAGTTAGGACCCCCCCCCAAAAAAAAAAATCAGGGACAAATGATCAAAATGAGGGACATCATATTTTAGTCAGCATGGTGCATGCAGTGCCATTGCACGACCTGTACATCACGCAATGTACTGTAGTACTGTACATATGTAAAGTACCTTTAGTTTATGCTTTTTAGAGGTCTATTTCAGTTGCATACTACCAAATGGCATAATAAAACACAGGCAAATGTTCTGCATGTAACTTCTCTTCATTTACATACTTGAAACTAAAGTAGAACATAGGCACTGCTAAAGAAATATTTTTTTGGATTCCGTGTTAATTTCCAGGCTTTTAAGGATAGTACAGTTGAGTAAGAAATTACCGTAACAGTAGATCTTTGAGAGGATCTCATGCAGCAGGTCATAACACATGGGAACCTTCTGCCAGAGGCACTTGTTTCTGGAAAACTTCTTAGCAGTCGTATCTGGGACCACCCCTTCATGCACCACATGCCCAGGTCTGTGCACTATAAAAGAGACGACAGTCCCAATACTACTCCATTCTTGTCCTGATTAGTGAACTGATCAGGATGCCGCCAGAGGATCCAAGGACAAATATATAAACAAATCACGTTTTGGATATAACCACAATAAATATACAGAAGTATACATATCTATATACAGTATACAGAAATATACAGGAGTTGGAAAGTAAAGACACACTCTGCCCCTTAGTGTAGGCAGGAAAAAGGGAGCCAGAGAGAGGGGCTGCATGACCTGCTGCAAGAGATATTCTTGAAGATCTACTGTTACAGTAAGTTCTTACACAACTGTACTATCTTCTTTGAGCGGGGCCTCTAAGGCATCCTGCCTTACTTCAGCCCGTGCCTGAAGTCCTCCTACCTGGGTCTCTCTCTCCCTGGGAAGGAAAGCAGCCCACCTTCTTGGGGCCCCAAGGACTCTCCTGCCCCCCAGATGACCCCTCATTTTTAGATATCATGCGGCATATCCAATCTACTGTATCTATGAGTGGGATACCGAAGAACTGGATCCAGAGCACAGACGCCTGGCCAAATTCTTAGGATCCAAGGAGCCAAAGGCCTTGGTTATTCTGCCTCTGGTCGAGCCTTTTCAAGACGTGACCAGAATTACGTAGCATAAGCCATCATCTACCTTGGCTGTCCCAAAGAAGGTAGACAGGCTTTACAGACCCCCGCCCCCAAAAGGATGAGCCCTTTTGGGGGGGAACAGCCCAGGGCAAACTCACTTGTGCTCGCTGTTGCCCATGGCCACAGCAGTCAACCCAAGCATCTGAGCTCCCAGCCTCCGGCCCCTGAATCCAAGAAGTTGGATAGTTGGGGCCGCAAGGTTTATTCGTCAGCAACAGGTTCCATCAGGTCTCTGAATTTTCTCACCCTTATGGTGACTTACCAGCAGTCCTTATGGGAAAAGACCATTGAAATGGTCAAGACATTGCTGGATTCAGACACCAAAGAAGAAATCTTAGCCTAAGCCCGGTCTGGTCTGAACTTCGACAAACATGTCCTCCACTGCTCATACGATGCGGTGGACATGGTCTCCCGGGCTGCAGCCTCGGGAGTGTGTCTGAGGAGGCATTATTTCATTGCCCGCACTTTCAGGATTGAATCTGCCACTGGAATCTTTCAATAATACCAGGCCTTGCCGGCCCGGTGGCGCTGAGGGTTGAGGCACTGAACGCTACACCTTGCGCCGGGAAGGGTCCAACCCCTTGCCCTGGCACCAAATGGAAAATCTCTTCCATTTGAAGTCATAGCATTTTCTGGTTGATTCCTTATGGGATGTCTCAACAACCATGAGGACCTCGGAGGGACCCAAAGCCTGGAACTCTAGCCGCTCAGGAACCAGGCTGTCAGGTGCAGGGATTGAAGGTCTGGATGGAGTACCTTCCCCTGATTGATGGAGAGCAGATCTGGGTGTACTGGAAGATGCCTCGAGAGACTGGAGCTGAGGTTGAGGAGATCTGGGTACTAGAACTGGCGTGGCCAGTCTGGGGCTACCAGGATCACCTGCGCCTTATCCCTCCTGGCCTTGATCAGCACCTTCTGTATCAAAGGAAGTGGAGGGAAGGCACAGAAGAGGCCTGGGGTTCACGGCCTTGAGAAGAAATCCCCCTGTGGCGTGCCCTGCTGAGGGGGGGTAGGCATGAAACAGCCTCAGCTTTGCATTCTCCCTAGAGGTGAACAGGTCCACCTGAGGGGTGCCCCAGTGGGAGAACAGATCTTGTACTACCTCCTGGTGGAGTGACCACTTGTGAGATGCCTTGCTTATCTGGATGAGAGCATCAGCCAGCTGATTCGAGGCTCCTGCCACATGAATGGCTAGGAGATCCACCTCCAGGCTGAGCATGAGGGTCCATGTGCAGACAGCTTCCTTGCACAGAGGCAAGGAGTGCATCCCACCCTATTTGTCGAGATAGTACATGGTCATGGTATTGTCCATCTGGACCTGGACCACTTGACCCCGAATGAACAGTGCAAAGGTGGTCAGGGCTAGCCGAACCACACGGAGCTCCAGCAGGTTGATATAGCATCGGGACTCCTGAAGGGACCACAGCCCGTGGGCTCTGTGCAGCCCCAGAGGAGCACCTCAACCCCTTTAGCGAAGTGTCGATTGTCAGGATTGGGGTGGACAAACAGGATGCCTTCCTGCACGTGAGCTGGGACCAGCCACCATTGAAGGCTGTGCCACATCCTCTGGGTCACAGTGACAAGCTGGTCAAGGTGACCTGAGCACTGAGACCACTGACTGACCAGTTCAGCGGACCCATCAGACCACGCTGGTGCAGGCCGCCATGTAGCCCAGAAGGCACACGAAGTCCCAGGCAGAGTGCGATCACCCAACCAGAAATGACTGGGCAAAGGAGGAGAGAACCTCCGCCCTGTCCGCTGGGAGCCAAGCTCCACCTCGATGAACTGAATCCCCTGCGAGGGCATGAGTTATGACTTGGCATCATTGATCAGGAGGCCAAAATCAAAGCAAGTTTGGAAGGCCAGAACCCTGGACCACTCCACTTCCTTCGTGGAGGGACCTGCTATGAGCCAGTCATCCAGGTAGGGATACACCTGGACCCCTTGGCACCTCAGGAAAGCTGCCACCACTGCCATGCATTCAGTGAAGACCCTGGCGGCCGAAGAAAGGCCGACGGGCATGGTCTGGAACTCATAAAGGGTTCCTTTGGCTCGGAAGCAGAGGAACCATTGGTGGGACAGATGGATCAGGATGTGAAAGAACACATCTTGAAGATCCAGGGAGCAAAACCATATGCCGTGCTCCAGGGATGCTATGATCTGAGCCAGAGTTACCATCTGGAAGGTGCAGGACCTGAGGAACCTGTTCAGGTCGTGCAGATCGAGCCCTCCATCCATTTTGGTACCAGGAAGTACCTGGAAATGAACCCTGGATCTGAAGGAGGGTCCGCAACTCTGTGAACCACCTCCTTGCAGAGGAGCTGAGCGATGTTGTCTCGGAGAGCCGACTGAGTGACAGCGAACACCAGATCCTCCCGTGGGATGCAGGCTCAGCTAGAGGACCTGCTCGAATTCCAGAGGTAGGCCCTGGCTGACCACTTCCAGCACCCAACAGTCTGAGGTGATAACGGACCAGGTGGAAAGGAAGTGGCAGAGCCGGCCCCTCACGGAAGGCGTGATGGGGTTGAGGGTGGCACCCCTCAACCTGTCACTGGGCAGGCTTAGAGGAGGAGGATAATCTGGCCAAGGGGCCATCGAGGACCCTTCCCTCCAGGTTTTCTGACTGATGAGGCCACTAACTTGGTCCGCAGTCACCCGGGTTGTGCCTGCTGGCCCTGCTGCTGGTGCTGCTGGGCTGGTCTTGCCACAGGAGCAGAACAGCGAAAGGGCTTGCGCTTCTGGTGCTTGGGGCCCTTGTCCTTCTGGGTAGATGTCACAGAGTCCAGGGTGGCACTGAACTTCTCAATATGCTGAAGGTGGCCCTCCACGCCAGGCCTGAACAAGTCGGTGCCCAAAAAGGGAACATCTGCCAGCTTGTGTTGAGTGTCAGCCGTGACGGTCGAGATCCTCAACCAAGCCCTATGGCGCATGGCTACTGCAGCTGCTACTGAGCGGGCACAAGAGTCACCAATGTCCAGAGCAGTCGAGTTGTTGATTAGCCACTGCCCTTTCCTGGTCCAAGACCTGCTTTACCGTGGTCTGGAGGTCTGCTGGAAGGTGATGAATAACCTCGTCCAGGGAGCCCAAAAGGGCAAGGGAAAAGTGTGCCATCAGCATGGCCAAGCTAGCCTGATGAAGGCAGCATTAGGAAGCAGCATAGACCTTCTTTGCTGAATGATCCAATTTCTTGGATTCTTTGTCCAGTGGTCTGCCCATGTCGCCTGTATTGCCTGAGCACCAAAAGACTGAGTCGGCCACCAGACCCTCAGCTGAGGGATGCTTCGAAAACCCCAAAAGGGAGCTAGTTGGGACTGCGTATTTGTGGGCCATCTGGGCTGAGGGCACAGGGCAAGATGCAGGATGCTGCCACAGATCCAGAGTTGGGTCAACAATAGCCTCGGCCACAGGGAAGGCCTCCGTAGGAGAGTCCCCTTTGTCCAGAACCTCTCTAAGGGGATATCTGGCCTGTTTCTGGACTGGTTCAGCTCCATCCCCATGGACCCAAAAATGAGTCGAAGAATACTCATGAATGAGGTGGGTCCCTCATCCATGGAAAGGCCCCCAGAGGACTCCATGTCATTGGGACATGAGTGCAACGAGGAGTCCACGTAAAGCGGGCGTCCACCTGAGTTGCCCTCAACCTGCCTTGGGTGATTGGGAGTGAGGTGACCAACAGCCGATGGGGCAACCCTTTTGCTGACTGAGAATCCTTGGTCAGTGCCCCAGACTTCAGCTGTTTGGGTGGCGGCTCTGCCACAATCAGAAAAGAAGCCTACTTTGGCTGGGTCGGCTGGGCCTGTGCTGGCACCTCCGTAGGGGTGACAGTGGCAGGAGCCAGCGTTGGCTGTTCAGGCGACAGCCACTTGATAGCCGGGGTAGAAACCGGGATCGACTTCCTACTGGTCCAGACTAACTGTTGCCACATCAAATCTTTATAGCACTGACGCAACTTGCACCAGAGCCTCTCCTCATCCGAGGAGGAGGATGAAGAAGAGCAGTGGTGCCGCTGCTTACCGTGATGTCGGGAGCGAGATCTGTCCGACCCAGTAGAGAAGGACCGAGACCTCTACCATCAGCTGGGCAGACAGGGGACATTGGATGGAGCTGGGGATCCCTGTGGCTCCTCCAGGTCAGGTTCCTGAGTGGTCGGGTTTGACCCAGCAGGCTGAGCTGACCTGTCCAGAGACACCGTAAGCACCGGAGTCCAAAAGAGAGAGTTGTTGGCCTCATCTGGTGACAACCTGTCAATCAGTTCAAGAAAAACCTTGACTGCATTGGCAGGCATCTCAGCCAACTGGTCTGATGGGGGCTCCGTGAAACCAGCGGCCTCGGCCGTGATTTTGACTGAAGTCGAAACCGGAGTATCCTGGGAGCAGGACTGCTCCCGATCCCAAGAGCATCGACACTGAGTCTTTTCCTTTTTTGACTCCTCCTTGCGAGAGTGCAAAACATGTGACCCAGAAGGGCCCCCCTCCCTTAGTCGAGAGAGAGGCACAGCTCTTTGAAGAAAGCCGAATAAGTGGAGCCCAGTTGGAGTGGAATAAAGGCCGAAGCCGAAGAGGAACTAGCCGTGGTCTGGGCCGCCTCCTCCTCAAAGGCCTTGAGCTGTTCAACCTGCTCACTGGACCCTGCAGCCATGGAGACCACCCAACGGGCATCCTTGGATTTAAGAGACAGGAAATGGTTTTCCGATCACCCCAGCTGAAGTAGGGCAGCATGGTCTTCCAGCACCGATGGGTGAAAGGACCGACAGAAATTGCAAGCCTGCAGATTGTGGTCATGTCCTAGGTAGTACATGCACCTGGCATGAGGGTCGGTGCAAGACATCATTTGCCCGCAGGAGCACCAGCAGAACCTGAGAACGGTTTTCTCTTCCATCGTGGAAGTGAGAGAAGAAGCAGTAGACGAAATGCGAATGAGTTTTAAGGTAAATTTTGGAAGCAAATCCAAAGATTCGAGAGCCAGGGCCTACCACACGCGGGAGCACTAAGGAGGGAATCTGAACCTTTCAGCAGAAAGGAAGATCTGGCATCATGGGGCAGTGCCAAGGGTTTTACCACCCGGGTGTGTGAGAGGAGCCAGGTTGAAGACCTTCTGGTGACCCTTGAATGGAAAGGCGATCTGCCAACAAGTGTGGATAGAACAACATGGCCACACCCCTAAAACCTATTATTGGTCCTCAGGACCACCTTGTCCCTGTGAAATGCAATGCAGTTAGTCTCCATGGATAAAGCTTGGAGCTCACTAATCCTCCTGGCCGAGGTGATTGCAACTAAAAAAACAGTCTTCCAAGTTACATACTTAAGATCAGCTGATGACATAGGCTCAAAGGGAGGCTGCATGAGCTGTGCAATACATATGTTCAGGTCCCACACTGGAGTGGGAATTCTATGTGGTGGGTGAAAATGTAGCAACCCCTTAAAGAATTTTCTGAACACTGAATTAGAGGCCAGAGATGATGTCTTTCCTGCTGACAGGTAAGCTGGGACAGCTGCCAAGTGCACTTTCAGTGTTGATGGTCTTAGACCAAGGGAATGAAGGTGGGTTAGGTAATCCAGAAGAAAAAATTACTCACCATAGTAATCTTGTTTCTTCAAAGGGATCACTAATTATGATTAAACTGATGCAGTCAGCCTCCTGTGTTGGACTGCCTGGAGAGATGGAATTATATGCAAGTGATGGAACTCTCAATTGGCTCATGCCAATTTCAAACTGCAGCCCTAGCAACTGCTGCACTCTGAGTGCTTCAGATTCTTACGGAGCCTAACTGGGTACAAGACCCACTAGTTAAAACTAAAATTTTTATAAAATAATTTTTGTCTTCTCAGGTCAAAAACATCCTTGAGAAACAAACTTACAAAACTTGAGACCACAAGGAAACCAACTGGTTAAACAGAAAGTGAGTCTCTAATCTAAACATATATAGAAAGCACCCTAGTGCAGGGATGCAGAACAACCTTTATAGGGTCTAGTAGCAGAAGCAGGGTGGGTGCTTTAATCATAATGAGTGATGCCGTTGAAGAAACAAGATTACTATAGTGAGTAATTTTTATGTTTGCTTGCACGCATACGCAAGAAACATAGTGCCACCATACAAGTTTTCATAGGTGTGCCTCCCCCACTTCCAATGCCCTGCTCCCTTTTGCAGGCGCAGCTGCACCACGCCCATGAATGTCCGAGCTGTCTATGACAGCCGTTCAGATGCAGTGGCGTACAGTTCTAAGAAAAACACCACTGCAGGAAATTTGCATACTGCCTACGTCGGCACTGCATCTGAATTGTCAGACAGTTCTTCCCACCACTAACACATACGTGCAAGCTGGGAAACCACCCCAGCATGCTTACACACTCCCCCCCACACGTATGGCCCGTCGGGTCTGGCTGCCCCCAAACACCTTCCAGAGCCACGCTGGGAGCCCACCCCAGCATGGCAACGTCTGTCTGCTGCCCCCCAAACACACTTTCAGGTGCCACGCTGGGAGCCCACCCCAGTGTGGCAAACGTCTGTCTGCTGCTCCCCCAAAGACACTTCCAGCTGCCATGCTGGGAGCCCACCCCAGCGTGGCAAAACTCCCACATCCTCCTGTTCAGATAAAAACCTATAAACAAAAAACAGTCCCTCGTTGACTATCTTGCCCCCCTTCCCCAACCTGCGCCCACCCTCTGCGCACTCCCCTTCCCACACCCCCACCTTACCCAATACTTACCTCCGGAGCCCAGCGCGATGATCTTCGGTGGACCAGGAACACGTCTGCACTCTTCAAAGCCGACCGCGCACTGAGGAAATGCCGGTAAGCTGTATAATGGAATAAACAGGTTTTTTTCAACTTTGATGCATATCTCAGGCATTTTGGAGAATTTTTCCACCAAATTTTCAACATGGGGTTCTTGGGACCCTGCCTCATGAATTCTGGCACTGTCATTTTGTTATTAGGTCCCGAAAGGTGATTTTATGTCATTGGCAGAACCACCTTTCGGGACTGATTTATGAAACAACAGTGTCACAGTTCATGAGCTAGGCCCCCCAAAACCCTATGTTGAAAATTTGGTGAAAAAATTCCCAAAAATGTCTTTTTTACAAGCGTGCATTGTGCAGTTCCTACGCATGCTCGTAAGTTCGAGAATTTTTAATATTTTCACTCCAGATTTTCAACATTTACATTTTACTGCACCTCCTTATGAGCAGTACAGCTGTCATTTTTCACATCTCTCCCAAAATGTGTTTCCGGGCACGTAGCGCATAGTGGCGCAGTCAGTGTGCGACAGATTAAGAAAATCACAGTGAAACTGTTCATGAACAGAGGTCTTAAAATGGCTATGTTAAAAATTTGGTGACAAAAGTCCATAAAATGGCTGTGTTATGAGCGAGCATTGCGCAATTTCCACGCACCCTCACAAGTTCATGAATTTGTAATATTTTCAGTTCAGATTTTCACCACTGGCATTTTTCCATGCTTCCTTATGAACAGTACAGCTGTCATTTTTCACACCATGGCCAAAATGTGTTTTCGCACTTCCAGCGCAGAAATGTGTGGTTGCTGTGGGAAATCACTGTTTGGGACAGATTAAGAAAATCACAGTGACACTGTTCATGAGCGGAGGTCCCAAAATGCCTGTGTTGACAATCTGCTTTAAAAAATCCCCAGACTAATTACATTACGGGTGTGTGTTGTGCAGTTTCTATGCACACTCGTGACTTCACCAGTTTTTTTAATATTTTCACTGCAGATTTTCAACATTGTCATTTTTTACACCTCCCAATGAACAGTACAGCTGTCATTTTTCACACCCTGTTCGAAATGTGTTTTCGCACCTGTCGTGCCAAATGGCGTAGTCGCTGTGCAAAATCAGCTTTCGGCTAACGGACCGATATTGCCACTGTTCATAAGGTGGGGGTCACAAAAAAACCCATGTTGAAAATTTCGAGTGAAAATACCAACAAACGCCTGAGGCGTTAGGGTTTCCGACCATAACGCCTCACCCTGTAGAGACTGGCAGGCATCAGGGGTGTGACTTGGGATTGTCCCCTGTAATGCTCATACCATTCCACCCACACCCTGCAGCCAGTGAGAGGCATCGAGGTGTGCCTTGGACTCTTTGGCCCCAAAGTTCACCCCATTCTCCTATACTGCACCCATCTCACCGTATTTCCTGATGGAATGGGGTGAGCATAAGGGTCAAAGACCACAAGGCACACCGTGACACTTGTTGGTGTCTGCAGGGTAGGGTGTGGTGAAATTGCACGGTTGTTATGCCAGACGACCCATAGGCACACCTCAATGCCTGTCAGTCTCTGCAGGGTGGTGGTGGGGTTGACTTCAGTTCAATACTTCACTGCCATTCCTATTATGCATCTCTCTAACTAATACACTACCAATGCCAATGCCAGCAAGCAAACATTCGGCATTGACAGATGCTTGTTTCTTCCAACCCCAGGAATCACTCATTATGATTAAACTGATGAGACTACCAAGCAGTACCTTTGGAAGGTGGGCAGAGAACCTGTTTGGAAAACAAGTTCTGCAGCACTGCTGTACCAAACCTGGCATCACTTCTGGATTGTAGATCCAGGCTGTAATGCTTTGTGAAAGTGTGTAGTGTTTTCCATGTAGCTGCTTGGCAGATTTCCAGTAGTGGAATTTCTCTTGAAGCTGCCACTGAAGCAGCTGTGTCCCTGGTGGAGTGTGCCTTCAGACCCAGGGGCACCTGTTTACCCACTTTTACTATAACAAAACTGTATACATGCCACTATCCAGTGAGCAATTGTATGTTTTGTGGCAGCTCTGTCCTTACCTACCTCACTATAGGTAAGAAAGAGCTGTGATTGACTTGATCTGTAAGACTTGGTTCTGTCAATACAGTGGCTAAGTGCCCTTTTGACATCAAGGGAGTGAAGCCTCCTTTCTGGAGAAATTGCAGTTACGTAAGAACTTACCGTAACAGTAGATCTTCAAGAGAGGTTCCTGCAGTAGGTCTTCACATATAGAACTGCATCCCCTGGCGTCGGATCTGAACGGCAAACTCATAGATAGCAATCATCAGCGGGGCCCGCCCCCGATGTCAGACGACATGACGTCAGCCTGACTATAAAAGGGGCGGTCCCGCGCCCGCTCTCTAGTTCTTTTCCACCGGAGACCTAAAGAAATGTAAGTAAAAGCTAGGAGTAAAAAGCTCCTAGGACCCTGCTTCCTCTCTAGACCCAAGGACTAGGTAGGATGGAAAATAAAGGAAAAAACATCCAGGAGCTACAGGAAGATGGGAGGAAAACTAGACCTACTGCAGGAACCTCTCTCAAAGATCTACTGTTACAGTAAGTTCTTACGTAACTGCAATATCTTACTTCAAGAGGGTTCCAGCAGTAGGTATTCACATATAGGACTGAATACCAAGCAGTCCCCCAAAATAACTTATGCTGAGGTGCATCCGGGAGGAGGAGAAGTCATCATAGGGGAATCATGACAGGAGGCCTTGCAAAACTGCAAGACCAAAGCCTGTTCTGCGCCAAGAGGCAATGTCCAGACTGTAATGCTTAACGAAAGTGTGAACAGACGACCATGTGGCCGCTGCACAGATCTCTGCAGTGGACACATTCCTAATGAAGGCAGTAGAGGTAGCCACACTGTGGGTGGAGTGGCCCTTAACTACCCCCGGAAAGGACTTCCCATATTTTGTGTAAGAAAAATGGATGCAGTTGGCTAACCATCTAGAGATGGTTTGTTTGAAGATAGCCTTGCCCTGGCACTGAGGTGCAAAGGCTACAAAGAGTTGGTTGGATTTGAGAACATCTTTAGTCTGATTCGTGTAGTACCTTAGAATCTGGTGCACATCTAGGGTGTGCAGAAGGTATTCCCCCCTGTTGGAATGCTGGGGATAGTATACTGGTAATTCCACGCTCTGATTCAGAGTGGTTTCTGAGACCACTTTGGGGAGAAAGAAAGTGTTTGTCCAAAGGGCTACTGTGTCCCTATGAAAAATGAAATAGGATTCTTTACAAACAAAAGCCTGGAGCTTAGAGACCCTTCTGGCGGAAGTCACTGCGACTAAAAATAAAGTCTTCCAGGAGAGGAAGCATAAGTTGCAAGTAGAAGCTGGTTCAAACAAGGGTTAAGTCAGCTTCTCGAGCATGAAATTCAGGTCCCAGGGGGACAGGGATTCCGGATCGGAGGTTTCAAGTGAAGGATACCTTTTAAAAAGGTTTTGGCAACCTCCAACTGAGCCAAGGTTTTGGCCTCCACCAGGAGGTGGTAGACAGACACCACAGAGAGATGGACCTTAATGGAGGAGTAGCCAAGGCCCGTCTCAGATAAATGTGTGAGGTACTCTTAACACCTGGACGCTGAGCACAAAAAGGGATCCCAGCTCTTTGCTACGGCCCAGATCGAAAATCTTTTCCACTTCATGGCGTAAGTGGATCAAGTAGAGGGTTTTCTGGCTTCTACTAAGATATGTGCAACCTGCGAGGAGACACCATAGCGGGAAACCGCTATGTCCACAGGTGCCACACATGAAGATGGAGAGACTGAAGGCTCGGATGCACCAGGGTGCCCTGCTCCTGTGTCAGAAGGTCATGGGAAAATGGCAGAGGGACCGGAGGTTCCAGTGCCAGTTGCTGTAAAAGAGGATACCAAATCTGGCATGGCCAGAGAGGAGCAATAAGAATCATATGAACTCCTTCTTGCTGAAGTTTCACCAGAACCTTCTGAATGAGAGGAAAGGGAGGAAATGCATTGAGAAACCTCCCTGTCCAAGAGGGAGACAGTGCGTCTTGCCAAAAAGCACCATGCCCGGGAACGAGCAAGCAAAAGTTGGGTAGTTTTGCGTTGAATGGGGAGGCGAACAGATCTAAATCTGGATGACCCCATAGAAGAAAGAGTTCTTTGACCACCCCTGACTTTAGCTCTCACTCATGGGCCCTGGCCACTGATCAACTGAGACGGTCCGCCAGGATGTTGCTTAGGCCTGGAACATGGACTGCTGTCAAGTAAAGGCTGTGCTGGATTGCCCAGTACCAGACCCTCATTGCTTCTCTGCAGAGAGGGTAAGACCGGGTTCCTCCCTGTTTGTTGATGTACCAGATTGTGGACATATTTTCCGTCTGGACCAGAAGTAATCCCGGTACCAGAAGGAACTGGAATGCCTGGAGAGTGTAAAGAACTGCCCTGGTCTCCAGAACGTTGATGTGGAGCATAAGCTCCTGGTCAGACCAAGACCCCTGTGTCTTGTGTGCCCCCAGATGGGCTCCCCAGCCCAAGTCTGAGGCATCCATGGTGAGAATTTGGGTTGGGGCGGGGGAATGAAAAGGTGTTCCCTTCGGAAGGTTGGAGAGATCCTGCCACCAGCGAAGATCTCTCTGAAGGCTGCTGGAGATCATGACTTTTTGGTTCATGTCATCCGTCCTCTGATCCCATTGGACTCAGAGAGACCATTGGGTGACCTTCATGTGAAGTCTGGCCAGGAGTACTGTAGAAATGGCCACTGCCATCAGTCCCAAGAGACGGAGCACAGCATGTACTGGGATCCATCGAGCCTGGGCCACGAGAGTAAGCCCGAGCAACTAAAGTCTCGGCTCGATCCGATGGCAGAAAAGCCCTGCTCTGAACTGTATTTAGTACAGCTCCAATGAATTGGAGTCGTTGAGGTGGTACTAGCTGGGACTTGAGGAAGTTGACCGTGATCCTCAGAAGTGAGAACAAGTTCAGAGTGAAAGAGAGGGACTCTTTCAGGCTGGTAGGAGAGGGTGCTGCGAGGAGCCAGTCATCCAAGTACAGGAAGACATAGATGCCCTGGTGGAGCAAGAACGCTGCCACCACCGCTAGACATTTCATGAACACCCGGGGGGCCGAGGAAAGGCCAAATGGAAGCGCCCGAAAGTGGAAGTGGTCCTCCATAAAAACAAAACAGAGTAAGCGGCCGTGGGTTGGGAAGATAGGGATGTGCAGGTAGGCATCCTGCATATCCAGGGAGCAGAGCCAGGAGTTGGGATGGAGCAGGGGAAGGAGCCCCTGAAGAGTCAACATATGAAACTTCTTGTACTCAATGAAGATGTTTAGTGTGCTGAGGTCCAGGATCGGTCTCAGGTCGCCGGTTTTCTTTGGGACTAGGAAGAAGTGGAAGTAAAATTCCCTTCCTATCTGGTTTGGAGGGACGGGTTCAATGGCCTCCTTTAGAAGTGCCTGGATCTCTTGAGAGACAAGGGGGACCTGATCCCGTGGAGAGAAAGACCATCCTGGTGGTAGAGGAGCTGGGATTTATTTATTTAGTTAGTTTTTGTTGACCGGGTAAGTGCACTAGACAAATCCTGCCTATTTTCAGGCACGACCCAGGGGAGGGGGATACAGATGAATGCCAACTGACCTTGAACCAGATTAAGCTGTCGGTGGTATTTTTAGTGAATGAGGGAAATTTGGCCAGGACACCGGGGAAATTCCCCTACTCTTTTCGATAAGTGCCATGGGATCTTTAACATCCACCTGAACTACCACCAATCCAGGCAGATGGGACCTCGGTTTAACGTCTCATCCAAAAGACAGCACCTCAGAAGTGCAGCACCCTCTCATGCTGCACTACAGTGCATACAGTGAGAGGGATCTCGAGGAACTTGATCGAGTGACCCTGCTGGATGAGCTGAAGCACCCAAGACTCTGCGGTGATGAACCTCCAACCCTCTAGGTGGAGGCCGAACCTCCCTCTGATCGGTTCCTCTTGATTTAAGGGAGGGAGCGGAAGGAGGAGAAAGGAGTCAGGATGCAGAGGGGAGGGGAAGGGAGCTTTAGCCTCCGAGGCTGGTTTGGGGAACTTAGCCTGTGGGGTTTGGGCTCCTGAGCCAGGGGCATGTCTTTTTCCATGATGCTTTGCCTGGTTCTTGTTCCACCTTCTTTGGCAGTGAAAGGGCTGCTTTTTCTGACCCGTCTTGTACATACAGCATATGTCTCTTAAGGAGCAGCCACTCTCTTGCAGTCCTGTTATGATATCTTTGCATTGCCACCAAAGAGGACGGAACCCCTTAAAGTGGTGTCCAAAAGGGAAGACTGTATGTCCTTTGCCAGGCCCACTATCTAGAGCAAGGAGAGCCAGTGGAGCTAGATCACTGTGGCGGCCGCTCTAGCCATTGAATCCACCAAGTCGTACATCGCTAGAAGAATGTGACAACACGAGGACTTGCCTACCCTGACCAGGAGCTTCTTCCTAAGGTTCTTGTCCTGAACCTCAAGGAGGTCCCTTTCAAGCTCTGAAAGAGTAGCTTTTTGGAAAGCAACCATGTGTGAGACATAGTTGAGTGATCTAATAGCACAGGAGGAAGAATAGATCTTTCACCTGAACTGGTCTAACTGACGAGAGTCCTTGTCTGGCGGCGAGGAACTCGGGTGTTTCGGTAGGGCTGACAGGTCATGAGCAGCAGTAATTACCATGGAGTCAGCCTTTGGATGGGAGTTAAGATGCTGAATCCCTTCCGGGGGATATTAAGTCTGGTCTACCTTCCTGGAGATCGCTGGTATGGAGGACAGTTGTTGCCATATTGTGGTCACCAAGTCCTCAAGGGGTCCCATCCATGGAGGGATGGGGATAGGATCAGATGTAGCAAGATTCAGATGCTCCACTAGTCTTTTTTGTTGCGGATCCACCTCTTTCATGGGCCAGCCTCCCGCTGCCTGTATGGAGTGCAAGAGGTCTCCGAAAGACGGGTCCTCTGGGGGAAACTTGGGTGACTCCTTCGGAGGAACCTCAACAGGAGATCTGGGGTCCAAAGGTTCGGAGTCAGACTCTGTGTCGGAGGGCTCAGAGCCACTGGGAATTGGGGGGTCCCATCCACAGCAACTCCTGCAGCTAAAGAACCCGAGGCTCTGCTGGAAGGAGGCAGTGGGGGGCCCTGGGCTGGGGAGCTACCCCCCCACAGACTGCCTAAGCTGCGATAGCACCTGGGTTCTGGCCTCCTGCCACCATTGGGGGGCCATCTCTGGTGCCAGGGGTGGCAGAGGAGGAGGCTGGAAGTTAGGGTAGCCTGGGTACTGGGACCAAGAAGGGTAGTGAAAACCCTTTTGAGGATAGTAAGAGTACCAAGGGGACCCCAGCATCGGGGGCACATGACCTGGTGTTGGATACTGTGGAGTCAACAGTGGGCCACCCAGAGGTGGGGCAATGGGTTCTGGACCTGGAAATCCACCCGGAGGATCTGGTCCTGCCAGTGAAGTGCCATGGCGCCCCTAGGAGGCGCGGGATCCTGTGAGGGCCCCCGAAGGTCCTGAGGGAGGAGGCTCCATGGAAAGATCCCTAGCTGGCAGCAGACTAATGTCCAGGGACGGCAGTAGGCCTGGCGAGGGGGGGAAGGTCCAGAAGGAGCCCCAGTGGCAGGTCCGGAGGCGATCCTGCTGGTAGAAAAATCAGAGGATCAGGTGGCGAGTCCCTGGGATGGATAACCTGGGGGGACGATGGGTCGCTTTGCTGCTCACTCTGTCTGATGTCGGGGGCCAAACTGGAGCCAGACGGGAGAGTGGAGAGAACTGGGCAGGCAATGGAGGAGCAGTCATCTGACTGAATGGACCGTGAGGGGCTAGTGGAAGTCCAGAGACCGCCGCTAGGCTGATCAGCAGGAGCCATGTGCCCTTCGATGGGGGTCGAGGGGTGTCTCATCGGCTAGGTGAGGCGACTTAACAGAAACCTTCAGAGAGGCTACCCCCGGCTGCCTGCTCACCTTGGCAGGAGAGGGAGAAGGTGCCTGGCCTAAAGAAGCAGATGGGGCACTGGCTGAAGTACTCACAGTTTTGGAGGGCCTCCTGTGGGGCGATGGACTCTGGTCCCGGTGCTTCTCCTTGCTTTTCTTCTTTTTAGGGGCCAGTGATGATGATCTATCATGCAGTTCCTGGAGCTCCTTTTCCATTCACGCCAATTGTTGGGTCAGGAGGTGGGCCTCAAGGGTCCGCTTGTGCCTGGTTGAAGGCCTTGCAGATGGAGCACTCCTGGGTGTTGTGCTTGGAACCAAGACAGAGGAGACAGTGGGAATGGTCGACCCCGTGTGGGATTTGGGTGCCGCACTTCGAGCACTTCTTCTGTCTAGAAGACATCAAATAGTGGGAAAAATTAAGAGAAAATTTCTATAAGGACAAGATAACTTCAACAAAAATGTGGCTGTATGATCGCTGTTCTATCACGTGCCGAATGTATGGAGGTGACGGTGGAAAAGAACTGGACAGCGGGCGTGAGACCGCCCCTTTTACAGTCAGGCTGACGTCATGTCGTCTGACGTCAGGGGCAGTCCCCGCTGATGATTGCTATCTATAAGTTTGCCGTTTGGACCCGACACCAAGGGGCACAGTCCTATATGTGAAGACTTACTGCAGGAACCCTCTCAAAGTAAGATCTGGAGCTCTCTGTCAAAAAGACAGGTAAAGTAATGGATTGATTTAAGTGAAAATCAGACACCACTTTGGGGAGAAACATTCTATTGTTCCTGAGGACCACTTTGTCCCTGTGGAATGAGATGTAGTCCATATCTGTACACAGGGCTTGCAACTCGCTGATCCTTCTGGCTGAAGTAACAGCAACCGGAAACACAGTTTTCCAAGTAATATACTTCAAATCTGCAGTCTCCATGGGCTCGAATGGTGCACCCATTAGCTTGGCAATGCAGATATTTAGATTCCAGGCCGGGACTGGTTCCCTCAAGGGAGGGTGCAGAAGGTTGAGGCCTTTAAAGGATTTCCTAAAGACTGGATGAGAGGCCATGGATCTCTCTTTACCAGCTGACAGGTAAGCTGAGACTGAAGCCAAGTAGACCTTGAGGGTCGAAGGCTTCAGGCCTAGAGAATGTAGGTGTGTTAGGTAATCCAGGAGAATGGCCAAGTCAGCCCTGGAGGGGTCAGTATCCTTACCTGCACAACATGTGGTGAACCTCTTCCACTTAGAAGAATATGTTTTCAAAGTTGAAGGTTTCCTGGAACCCCTAAGCACTGTCAGCACCTGATCTGACAGTTTAAGGTAGCAAATTCTAAGTCCTCAAGAGCCAGGCTTTGAGCCTCAGTGATTTGAGGTTGGGGTACAATATCCTGCTCTGAGAGGAGGTCAGCAGGTTGTGCCTCCTGGGCAGATGAATTGGGGGAACTACTGATAGGGTCAAAAGAACAGAATACCAGTGTTGCCTCACCCAATCTGGCACCACCAGTACCATTATTGCTAGTTGGGACCTCAATTTCACCAGAGTCCTGAATATCACTGGAAAAGGAAGAAAGGCATACAGAAATATCCCTGTCCAATCCAGGGCCATCACATCTAGGGGAAGTGTGCCCCTGAGAGGAGGCCTGCAACAGTACACTGGTAACTGATGATTTTCTACAGAGGCAAAAAGATCCAGCTGTGGAGTGCCCCACCTCCTGAAAACTGTACCGAGAATTTGGGGATTCAGGCACCACTCGTGCTGGTCCTGACTTATCCTGCTGAGGGAATCTTCCAGTACATTGTCCTTCCCTGGAAGATGTATGGCTGATAGGGATACTTTCTTGAAGTATGCCAGGGACCACAGCCTCATTGCTTCTGTGCACAGTGGGGCTGACCTGGTTCCTCCCTGTTTGTTGATGTAGTACATAGTTGTGTTGTCTGTTCTGACCTGCACCACTTTGTTTTGAAGATGAGGGGCAAATGCCTGTAGAGCTAGGTACACTGTCCTGAGCTCCAGCAGATTTATGTGCAACAGGGACTCCTGAGGAGACCATGTGCCACTTGTTGTGTAGTCCAACATGTGTGCTCCCCAACCCAGAAGGGAGGCATCTGTTGTAAGGACTAAGGAAGGTTGTTCCTTTAAAAAAGGCACACCTACCCAAAGGTTGTGCTCGTCTAGCTACCACTGCAGTGCCTGTAACAGACTGCGGGTGACTAGGACCAGTTTGGACAGTAGGTCTGTCCTTTGTGACCAGTACTGTCTCAAGTGGAATTGTATGTCTCATTTGAAATCTGGAAACTGGCACCACTGTGGTGGCAGCTGCCATGTGTCCCAGAAGCCTGAGGAACTCTCTGGCTGGTTTGGGTTTTCCTGACACAAATGAGTTTGCAATCTGCAGAATGTTGTTTACCCTGTCCTGTGGCATAAAGGCTCTGGCCAGACTGCTGTCCAGTTCTGCTCCAATGAACTCTAGTACTTGGACTGGTGTTTGCTGAGACTTCTGCTCATTTATGAGAAATCCCAGGGATTCTAGAGTAGATTTTGTTAGTGCTAAGGCTTGCTCTGTATGCTGCAGAGATTGACCCACTATTAGCCAGTCTTCCAGGTATGGAAAGACTGGCATCCGTTTTCTCAGAAACTCTACTACCATAGCCAGACACTTTGTGAAAGCCCTTGGTGCAGAAGTTAGGCCAAATGGAGGTGCTGCAAACTGATAATGGCCTGAGGCCATCTTGAACCTCAAGTACTTTCTGTGAGATGGTCTGATAGGGATGTGAAAGTAAGCATCTCTTAAGTCTAAGGAGGCCAGCCAGTCCCCTTTTGTAAAGTGGGAATGATTATTGCAAGAGTGACCATTTTGAATTTTAGCTTCAGAATGTGTCTGTTTAGAAGCCTTAGATCCAGGATAGGTCGCCAATCCCCATTTTTCTTTCTTGTGAGGAAGTATCTGGAGTAGAAGCCTTTGTCCCTCTGGTTTAGGGACACTGGCTCCACTGCTTTGATTGCCAGCAGATGTTTTACCTCTGCTTTCAGTAAAACTATGTCTGCAGATGTAACTGGTGCAAATGTTCTCATTCTCAGCTTGGGGAGAGATTTGAAGCCGAGTGCCAGACCCCGACTCACTACCTCCAGGACCCACTTGTCTGTGGTGATGGTATGCCAGTCCTGGAGGTAGTGAGTCAATCTGCCACCCACTGGTGGTTCTACGACAGGGGATGCGACCTGTACCAGTCCGTCACGGGTTCTGTGTGGGCTGTGCCGGAGTCTGAGGGGAGGGAGATGCTTTTCTCATAGCTCTCCTGCCCCTACCTCTAAAATAGCCTTCAGACTTCTGTTGCAGCTAAGAGGCCTGAGCCTGGAAAAATGGTCTGGGATAGGATCCCCTACCCCTGCCTACCCTAGTTTGGGCCCTATAGGATGTGGAATGCCTATCTTTAGAATTACTTCTACAGGTAGCCTTGTATTCCTCTACTTTTTTCATGTAGGCCTCTGTTTTGTCACCAAATAATGAGTTCTTCTCAAATGGAAAATCCACTGCCTTGGCCTGGGTATCCAAGGTCAAGTTGGTGGCGCTGAGCCACACAAATCTACTAAGGGAGACAGCTAAAGCCATTAGTCTGGCTGCAGAATCATTAGCGTCCACAGCCAGGTGGAACTGGTATTTTGTGGCATCTAGTGCAGCTCTTGCTGTATCTTGTAAATCAACTGCCACTTCACCTGGCACCCTGTCAGCCAGGGCTAAAACTGTATTCCAAAGTGCCTTCTGGTATTGCACTGAATAAGCCATGTAATTGGCTTGTCTGACTTTCAAGGAGGCAGCCATGTACCCTTTCTTACCCATGGCATCCATCTTCTGAGAATCTCTGTCAGGAGGCTGGGTAGCCAGAGGTATCCTGGCTTTGTCGCAGGCAGCAGCCTGGACCACCCCCTCAGGGTCAGGGTGACTGAAAAGAAAATCAGCTGTGGTACTATCCAGCTGATATCTCTTTATCAACTTTTTTATCCACTCCTGGAATCGAAGTAGGAGTTTGGAAAATTTGCAATGCTGCCTTTTTTAAGGACTTATGCATAGGAAATAACAGACATTTTGGTGGGGCTAACCCCATCATGTCAAGGAATTCTGCTCCCTCCAAATTCTCCTCCATCTCCTGCAGAGGGAGGTTGAGGGTTTCTATCATGATTTTTACAAAAGCATAGTGTGAGGTATAATCTTCTGGTCTCCTGGGGGGAGATCCAAAATCTTGTTCTGGAGAAACCTCTGGGTCTAACGGTTCCTCATCAGAATCCTCCTCCTCCTCTTCACCAAAGGTGGCCTGCGGTGCCTGAGGAGCTGGCACAGGCACAGGCACAGGAACTGGTGCAGTAGGTGTGGGAACCGGGACTGCAGCCTGCAGTGCCTGTAAGACCTTGGCAATGTCCTCAGCTGAGGGCATATTGCGTTTGTCTTCTAGGAGCTCCTTAGCCGCCTCGGCCGGAGGTGCAGTGACATGCTTTTCCTTGCATTTTTTCTTAAGTGGGACAGATTCAGACCTGTCTCCACAGCCCTTTTTGACTTACCCTGCTCAATTTTTTCTGACCCTTTGTAAGGATCCTTAGCTTTACCTCCATCCTTTCTAGTGATTGAGGTAGAGAAACTATTTCCCCAGTAGTAGCAGAAGCCATTTCTTCTAATATTTTGGACCTTTTTTCCAAAGTTTTAGGACAAAATGTTTTACAAATGTCACAACTGGCAAAAATATGGTTAGTACCCAGACAAAAAACACAAAGGGAATGTCAGTCTGCTTTTGCTATTACCTGACCACAAGACTCACAATATTTAAAACCAGTGGGTCCTGTGCATTTCTTAGGTTTGTCAACAGGGACCTCTGACACTGAACAGGAATCGTTAAATATATCTACACAGAAATATCGGTTCCTTGGAACCGAAGATTTAAAAGATAAACAGCCACTAAACAGTTCCGGGAACCGAGCACTACTTGGTTCCTGACAGAAAAGGGAACTGAGAAAATACATAAATTTAAATATAAATATGAAAGTACAAGTGGTCAAAGGAACCGACTGCCAAAACAACAAATGTAACAATAAATGAGGTCATGCCAGACAAATCTGATAGATTTCTTTGACTGAGTGACCAAAGTAGTAGATCAGGGAGGGGCTATGGACATGGCCTACCTAGACTTTAGCAAGGCATATGACACAGTCCCACACAAAAGATTAATATACAAGTTAGCCAGTCTGGGAGTGGATCCCAAGATGACAGCCTGGGTAAAGAATTGGCTGGAGAATAGGACACAGAGAGTAATAGTAAATGGAGTCCACTCTGAAGAAAGGGGGGTTACTAGTGGGGTACCGCAGGGTTCAGTATTAGGACCGGTCCTCTTCAATGTCTTTATAAGTGACATTGCAGAGGGACTGGAAGGAAAAGTATGTCTCTTTGCAGATGACACAAAGATCTGCAACAGAGTTGATGCACAAGGTGGGTGGGTGGAAAGGATGAGAAGGGACTTGGCAAGGTTAGAGGAATGGTCAAATGTATGGCAGCTTAGATTCAATGCTAAAGTGCAAGGTAATGCACATGGGAAACAAAAAACAGGGAAGAGTACACAATGGGGGTGAGATACTAACAACAACACAAATGGAAAGGGACCTGGGGGTAGTCATATCAGATGACCTAAAGGTGGGCAAGCAATGTGAGAGGGCAGCAAGGAGGGCTGGGGGGATACTGGGATGCACAGGGAGAGGCATCACCAGTAGAAAACAGGAAGTTATTATCCCTCTGTACAGACAGCTGGTGAGACCCCATCTGGAGTACTGTGTGCAGATCTGGAGACCCAATCTCCGCAAAGACATAGACAGGATGGAAGCTGTCCAGAGGAGGGCAACTAAAATGGTGCAGGGTCTGCACCGGAAGACATATGAAGAGAGACTTAAGGAGCTTAATATGTATAGCCTCGAGGAAAGGAGGGAGAGGGGGGACATGATAGAAACTTTCAAGTACCTCAAGGGAATCAACAAAGTCCAAGAGGGTAGCATCTTTCAAAAAAAGAGGTGTGCAAGAACAAGGGAGCACAATTTGAAGATGGGGGGGTGGCTCAGAGGTAATTTAAGGAAGTATTTTTTCACAGAGAGGGTTGTGGATGCATGGAACGGCCTTCCGGAGGAGGTTGTGGAGTCAAAAACAGTGGTGGAATTCAAGCATGCATGGTACAGTCATAAGGCAATTCTAGGTGGTGGGGGTAGGAAGAAGTAGGCTGCTGTGCTGGTTAACTAGGATCTGCAGTTTATCCATTAGGTAGGGAAATGGGCAGACTGGGTGGGCCAAGCAGTCCTTATCTGCCATCAAATTCTGTGTTTCTAAAAACCTCACCTAAAACAGCGGAACCCTTGGTTCCACGGAACCATGAGGGAACCACTAAATACTTTAACTGTTCACGCAAATTGCAAAATTAACTAACACTAAGGCAGCAATTTGAAAAATTAAACTTAAAATGTTACTTATCAACCAGATAAATGAATTTTGAAGAGGTTAAAGGAGAGCTCTCTGGGACATCTTCACTAGGCAGGCAGAGTAAAAAATCTGAAGCACTCAGAGTGCAGCAGTTTGAAATTGGCACGAGCTAACTGAGAGTTCCATCATTTGCATATAATTCCATCTCTCTGGCAGTCCAACACAGGAGGCTGACTAATCATAATGAGTGATTCCTGGGGTTAGAACCACTGGCAACCCCGCCCAAGTGTGGTCCAGATTCTTCGTGCGACATCAAATGGAGAATCTTTTCCACTCGGATGTGTAAGTTTTTCCTAGTGGGGGGCTTCCCAGAAATTCTAAGGACCTCCATGACCCCCACAGAGAGATGTAGGTCAGCATACTCTAAGTCTTCAAGAGCCAGGCCTTGAGCCTGAGAGACCAGAGGCTGGGGTACAGGATCCTGCCCTGGGAAGAATTCAGCAAGTTGTGCCTCCTGGGGAGGCTGATTGGTTTGGCAACTGACAGTGCCAGAACCAGAGCGTACCATGGCTGCCCGGCCCAGTCTGGAGCAATGAGGATCATTGTAGCTGGCTGTGATCTGAGCTTGTTCAGGACCATCAGAAGCAAAGGGAATGGAGGGAAAGCATACAGAAACTTCCCTGTCCAGTCCTAGATCAGTGCGTCCAGTAGGGCTGAGCCCTTCACTGGTGGCCTGCAGCAAAACTTGGGAAGCTGGAAGTTATCTGGGGCTGCAAAAAGGTCTGTGTCTGGAGTGCCCCACCTTTTGAACACTACCTGCAGCACCTGCCTATTCAGGGACCATGCATGATGGTTCTGATTTATCCTGTTCAGTGCATCTGCCAGTACATTGTCCTTTCCTGGTAAGTGAACTGCTAACAGGACAATTCCCAGAGAGTAAGCCAGTCCCCATATTTTCATGGCTTCTGTGCACAAGGTGTGACAGGATAGAATAGGACCCTGTCCCCCTTGTTATGGAAAGAGTTTGAATGCAGGGATCTGTTCTATTCCTTTCCTGTTTCTTGTCTTGTTGCACAACCAAATTTTCCTGTGAGGCCTAGGATTTGATCATCCCAACAGTCTTCCAATTCTTTGCCTCTCACTGTCTCTCAGCCTTCCCTTGCTGTCTGTTTTTTTCTCCCTTGCATATCTGCTGATATAAAAATTTATGCAGATGATTATGTGGAAATGTAACTAATATTAAGATCCCTTTGTTTAGAAAATATATAATGTTACTGTTGAAATGTATATAATTATATTTTGAGATGACTGCAAAAAGCCACTGGGAACTCAAGAGGTTACCTGAGTGCAATTTTTTTTTAAGTCTTTTGCAGAAGAGCTGTGGAAAAGGGGCCTCATTTCTGGGACATTGTGTTCTAGCTGCATATGCCTAATACAACAGGATGCTTGTTAAGAATGGGGGTTGGAAGGACTTATAAGAGAGCTGAGCTGCAACTGCTTGAGAGAGAAGAGGGACACAGAGATTGAAGAAAAACTCATATGTTTTTGGCCTTTGTAAGTAGTTATACTGAACAAGTTTATTTGTTTTTTGTTACTGCTAGTGTAAATAAATCTTTTTGGTAAATTCTACAACTGCTCCTGGTTCTCCTGTGCTTCCTGACCTGTACCTCAATGACACAGGGGTGTTGACCTTGTGCTTCTGTTTGTTGATGTTGTACGTTGTGGTTGTGTCTGTCCTGATCTGCACCACTTTTCTCTGCAGTATGCTGGCGAATGCCTGTAGTGCTAGGAATACTGCTCTGAGCTCCAGCAGGTTGATGTGAAGCAATGACTCCTGCTTGAACCATGTACTGTGCTCCTCCAAGTGTGCCCCCAACCCCAGCAGAAAAGCATCTGTGGTTAGCACCAGGGAGGGTTGTTCCTGTAGGAATGGCACTCCCTACCTAAGGTTGTCTATTTCCAACCCCACCACTGAAGTTCTTGCAGGAGTGTTTGTGTGACTGGGACCAGCTTTGACAGTGAATCTCTTTTCTGGTGTCAATAGAGCTTAAGATGATATTGGATATCGCTCATCTGGAACCTTGTCACTGATACTGTAGCTGCTGAGGCTGTCATGTGGCCTACCAACTACAGAAAATACTTGGCTGGCCTCCAGCTTCGCAGCTTGAAGGTGCCTGTTAGCTGTACCAGGCTATCTGCTCTTGCCTGGGGAAGAAAGGCCTTTCCTCTCACTGAGTCCAGTTCAGCTCCTATGAATTCTAGGAGCTGCATCAGCTGTAATACTGACTTTTCTTAGGTTGACCAGGAACCCCAGTGACCATAGTAGTTCCTGTGTAAATGACAGAGCCTGCTCTATCTGCTGAGGGGACTGCCCTACGACTAGCCAGTCGTCCAGGTAAGGGAAAACTACCACTCCTTGCCTCCTGAGGTGTGCCACAACCACAGCCAAGCATTTTGTGAACACCCTTGGAGCAGAAATAAGTTCAAAAGGCATTGCTTTGAACTGGTAGTGGCCTGATGGGAGTCTGAATCTGAGGAATTTTCTGTGGAACTGTCATACGGGGAAGTGGAAGTATGCATCCTTTAGATCTAGGAATGCCAACCATTCCCCTTGTCATAAGGTTGGAAGGATTGTTGTCAGGGTCACCATCTTGAACTTTGGCTTCAGCAGATGCCTGTTTAGGTGCCTGAGACCCAGTATGGGTTGCCACTCCTCTGTTTTCTTTATTGTGAGGAAGTACCTTGAATAGAGTCCCTTCCCCATCTGTGCTGGAGGAACTGGCTCTATTGCTCCCAAGGATAAGAGGTTTAATACTTCCCTTTCCAGGAATACTGTTTCTGCCTGGGTTGGGGAGGCGACCACAGAAGACACCTCAGGGTGCCTACTTAGGTTGGGATGCTGTCTGGGTACTGGGGCTAGTTCGGTTGCCACCTCTTCTGCCCCTAAAGTAACCCTTCTGCGGTTGGTATTGGGGTAGGCCTGAGGCTGGAAGAATGGCCTATACTGCCCTCTACCTCTGGCTCCCATGGCTTGTTGCTTTTGGGGAGTAGAAGCCTTCTCTTTGGCTGCAGCACTTTCATAAGCTGTTTTGTAGCCATCCATCTTCTTTATATAGGCCTCAGTCTGTTCACCAAACAGAGAGGTAGGCTCACAAGGGAAGTCCAAAGCCTTGGACTGTGTGTCCTGGGTCAGGTTGGTAGTCCTGAACCAGGCAAACCTTCTGCGTAACACAGAAGAGGCCATTTGTCTGGCTGTGGGGTCATTCTGTCCACAGCCAGCCTGAACTGGGCTTCTGAAGCCTCTATACCCCTTTTTGCAGCTTCCTCCAGGTCAGCTGTCATAGGGGCTGGGACAGATTTTGTGATCTCCATCACAGTGTTCCACAATGTCCTCCGATAGCTGGCTACATAGCTAATGTATGAGGCCTGCCTGATGATCAGAGAGGATCCCAAATACACATTTTTAACAATGGAATCCATCCTCCTTGAATCTTTATCTGGAGGGTGAGATGCCAAGGGGATGCCTGCCTTATCACAGGCAGCAGCCTGCACCACTCCCTCATGGCTAGAGTCTGCAAACAGGAACTGTGCTCTGCCCTTAGCCACCAAATACTTCTTATCCACCTTTCTGTCAACCAGTGGTACAAAAGTAGGGGTCTGCAGGATCTTGTCAACCTGCTTCTTCAGGGATTTATGGATGGATAGTAGCAGTCTTTTAGAAACTGGCATATCCATCATCTCCATGTAGTCCTGCTCTTCTTCCTCGTCGGTTGACTGCCGGGTAGGAAGATCGAGGGACTGGGTTCCTTGCTTGATAAATGCAAAGTAAGAGGTATAATCCTCATTCCCTTTGTCAGGGGAGTCAGCACAATGTGGGTCAGGGGAAATATCTGGTTCAATCGGTTCCCCATACTCCTCATCATCAGCAGCATTCTCTTCTTCCTCCTTGCCAAATTGCTCCTCTTCATTTTCCAAGGAACTGGGAACTGAAGTAGTGCTATAAGTATGAAGATGCGGCTGCTTCTCAACTGGGACCGGAGTACTCAGTTGGAGTGCTTGAATAATCTGGATAGCATTTGCTATCTCCTCAGTGGTTGGAACCGATACAACCTTCGGTTGCGGTTCGACCGCTGCATGCTTTTCTTTCTTTTTTCTCTTTCCTGTTAGTGGCTGTATCAGCAGGATGTTTCTTAGATGAGGAACTGTCACCCTGGTCAGAGGGTTATTCCTCTGGTTCATTTTCGCTGGTAGCCAGTTTATCTTTAGCTGTGTCAGCAGCCTTATCAGACATCTTCTCCTGCAGTCATTTAAGTCGCCTCTCAAGCATTGACTGAAGGACATTCTTACAAATTTCACAGTCTTCCATGAGGTGGTTAAACCGCAAACAAAATACACAAATTAAATGAGGATCTGCTTTGGCGAATGGTTCCCCACACTCTGTACAATGTTGAAAACCTGTGGGGCCCGTTCGTTTCTTGGTCTGTGACATTTATTGATCTATTAAACCAAGAATTAACCAGGTAACTAGTCAAAATATTTGGAAATAAAAGCAATCCGCCTTACCAGATGGTAGAAGAAAATAAGTACAGACCTTCGAAATAATTAAATGAAGTAAATACTGTTGGTTCCCTCTCGGTTAAAAGAACTGCAAAGGGACTGAGAAAACTCACCAAAACTCTCTAAATCTAGACTAAGTCTACCTGTGAACCAAGGACAGTGCTTCAAAAATCAAAATAAATAAACAGACTTCGAAAAAAACAAGACAAATATTGAGGCAAGTGGAGTAAAGAATCTGACAGCTGCAGGAAGTGCAACCAAGGACAGTGGTTTGAAAACTGAGCTCGAGCCTAACATTCCACTATTAGCATAGATTCTATTAACCATTTCGGCTCTGGAGCAGTCCTATGGTGAGACCATACTGCATTTGTCAGAATACAGTAGGCTTTCCTGGAGCTTGAAGGCTCCAGTCCCTGGATGGCCATACAGACAGGAAAGGAAAGAAGAGGAGGGGGAGAGAGAGAGAGAGAGAGAGAGAGAGAGAAAGAAAGAGACAGAGAAAAAATGGGAGGAGGGAGAGAAGGGACCCATCAACCATGCGTCTCGAGAGACTCAGAGCATTGAGTGACCAGGAAAGTGCATCCAGAGAAAGGCAGGCAGCTAAGGCTGTAGGCACTTGCTCTAGGATCTGCATCCCAGTCTTATTATCCCCTTCCAGGGATAGACTTAGTGGCTATGGAGAAGGTCCCTCCCTCCAACCCCCTACTGGGTGGAAAATCCACCCTTGGTAAGGATTCCTCACTCCTCACCCCGGTTACAGTTTTCCCAAAAGGAGAACCCACGGGGTTCAAGGAGGAAGAAGTGAGGACCCCATCTATTAACACCTCCCTCCCAGAAGGGGGAGGGAGAGAGGGGAAGTAGAGAAGAGGACAGGGAGTGAAGGTAAAGGAGGAGTCCCTGCCAGGCCCACTCCCCCCATACCAGGGGACCCGAAAAAAGAGTCAGCACACCCCAAAGGAATGGATTGACTCTGGAGGTCCTACCCAGGACAAGGGATAGGGGCCCACCAGGAGTCCCCCATCTCAATTTTGATTGAGAGGACCTACTAGCTGTCCTCCCAAGAGTCCTTGCCGCTGCCTCATAGGAAAAAGTAGGGGCCCTAAGGGCACAGAGGAAGACAACTGGATCCCAAGGAGGGTGAACAGGGAGGAGGCATCGCTCAGGGACTGAGACCTTCTGAGGGGAAGGAGGGTGGGATTCAGTGATGAATGGTGAAGATACACAGAAAGATCAAGAATTATGGTAGGTACGTAATTTTCATATCTTCCCTGTGTCAATCTTCACCATTCATCACTGGTGGGTGAGTACCAAGCCTCCCCAAAGGGGGTTTCTGCACTTCCCCAAGGGAATAACACTTCTCAGCCCCCGATGGGGGAAAACACAGGAGGAGGAGGAGGAGAAGACCCTCTGCAGGCCAGCTAGGCCTGGGACTGATCAGGGTGAGGCGGGGTCCCCCCCCGTTCCCTGGAGGATGGCACCCCTGCAGTTCCTGTCTCACCCTGTCGGAGAAAAGTCGGGTCCCCTGGAATGTGGGGATGCCATCACCCTACGCCAGGCCTGGGATGATAACCGGGAAGGGTGAAGCCACGCCATCCGCCTAATACAAATCGCTGTCCCCGCAAGCCATGAAGCGACTTCATTGGCATTATAAGATGCCCTTGACTGGTGCCTCACCAGCTCCAGGCCTATCGAGGAGAGGGCTATGGCCTGTCTGGCAGCCTCTGAATCAGGCAGCGATGCCAGTGCCTGGCCCGGCATCGCCCACAGGTGCCTTTTATAGGCAGTATGTTGCACCTGATGTGAAGAGATACAGAAAAGCATCCGCATCAAGGAGAAGACTCTCCGCCCCAGGAGGTGGAACTCTGCAGAGTCCGGATCTGGGGGCAGGTCACGGACTGGGCGTCTACGCTCGGTAGGGGTGTCCAGTCGTGTCAGTCCCATAGGGGGATGCGGCAGTGTACCTGGAGACCTCTGGAGTGAGCAGTAACAATGCTAGCAGTCCAAAGAAGCTGGAGCTAGAACGTCTGGAAGCTGCCAGTTGCTGTACAATGCCTCCTGGAAAGGAATAGGTCAGGACGGGACCAAGTGGTCCGCCCCGTATTCTCCCAAGAAGACTTGCATCATACGCGCAGTATTGCAGTGAGCCACATAAGAAATATGCAGGTCCTAGACCAACCTCACAAGGCAGCTCTGATCAGCATTCAAGGACAGATGGATGGAGGTCTCCTCTTCCTCGATGGAGAAGATGAGGAGGCAGAGGAACCTGATGGTTCAGACTCTGGCTGTGGAGGGGGAAACAGGCAAAAATACTGCCCGTCCATGGCCCTAACTTAATGGGGAAAATCCACAGCCTGGAATCTGAAATTTCCAGGTCAGAGGTCCCAAAGGACCGATATGGCCTAGGAGAAGAGGGGCTGGACACAGAGGAAAGGGGGAAGACCTTACCACAGCAAGAGTAGTGCCTCTGCCAGGGCTAAGAGACCTAACAGGTGATCCTGGAAGAACAGAGGATCCATAGGTCTGCTCTGTCACCGGCCTGTGAAGCAACTTAAAATGGCCCGGACTAAGCCCTGTAGGGGAAGCATCCCCTATGAGGGGACCGGGGCCACATGAATCCAGAAGGGTGGACCCCAGCCCCACCCAATGAGGACTCCCTCGAAGGAGACATAGGAGAAAACTTGGGTTCAGTGATGTGGCTCCTCCCAGAGCCCTGAAGGACTGCAGAGGAGTGCTGCAGCCCCTCACCCTGTCCCCTCAACCCCACCGGCTCTGAGGAAGACCTCTTCCTCGTACCCTTTGCCACAGGATCCCCCAACTCTGCAGGCTCCCCGAGGAGAACTGCAAAGGAGGAGGTTCCGGTCATAGCATCAAGGGGGGTGGCATGGGGAACAGCAGCTGATCCCTCCTGTAATGCCTGGACCACCACACCCCTAGCCCCGAGGCCACTAACCCACACCACCACCCCGGCGGTGGCACGGGGGTCAGTGGCAGTCACAGTAACCAGAGCCACAGGGAAGGCACCTGGGGAGGTGCAATGGTCCTAGGCCCTGGAGAGCCCACCGACACCAAGGAGTCAGGTCACCAGTCTGGATCAGCCACTCGATCATCTGCCTCTGTAGAGGAAGAGATCCACAGGCACTCCAGACTGGCGATCCTGGGGGCTCTCCCACCTAGCACGCTGTGAACGGTGCCACTGGTAGGCCAAGCACCCCCTCACAGAGTTGAGAAATGCCGCGCACTTGACCCAGTGATCGTGGGCCTTGACAACAGGGGAGCCTGCACCTCCGAAGAGGTGACTGCCAGGGCAGTTTTCCTGGTCTGGCCCTGGGTGGAGCCAGACCAGTCCTCTGGCACCGCGGTAGAGATCTCCTCCATGGCAAGGCTAGAAGAGGAGGAAGCCCCCTCCTCACTGAACTGTATAGGCCTGGGAGGGGACCCGGAGGAAGGGTGAAGAGACCTACACTTTGACTGATGAGAGTGATGCTGCCCTGAAAGCTGATGGAGACCTGCCGACTTTTAATGCAATCTGTTTGAGAACACAGCAGTTCATTGAGACGCAGGCATAGCAGAGATCCATGTCATGCTGGGTCCAAGGCAAATAAAGCAGACATCATGCCGGTCCATCACAGAAATTTGCCGGCCGCAGGGACACAGTTGCATAGGAGACTGGCCCACTTTCGAAGAACGTTTCTTGTCCCCCAAACCCAGCATGATGCAAATGGTAACTTAAATAATAAAGACTCAACGCTGTTAGGAAAAGAAAAGATCTTACTGGAGCTTCAATAACAGTGCCGAGTACCAGATGGCAGAACAGAGGCAGATATTTTACTTAGGTGCCTCAAATGCAGCTCTGAGGCAGGGTCAAAAGTGGCTCTGAGGAGGTGTGGTGTCATACCGAACTAAGCCGCAATGATGCAGTAAACTTCAGAATCTTCTCGGCTACAGGCGAGGTGCTGTCTCTGTGGGAGAAGCAGAACTGAGGTGGAGGAGGAGCCAATGGCTGTTTCTGGCCAACTCACGAGCACCACACAGTGCATCAGCCTTGCTGGTGGCACCACCTCCCCACTTACAAAAAAATTAAAAATAAGCTCCCGCAGGCTGCTGCACTATGGCTTACACCCACCAGTGATGAATGGTGAAGACTGACACAGGGAAGATCCAGAGAATGAAGGAAAATGCAATTGCTGGAAAGAGAGTGGTTTTAAATATTTTATATTACTATATACCAATTCTTTGAGTATTATTTTTTAATACTGACTTCAGTTTCAAATGCCCTTAATGCCTAAATTCTGCAGAGCATGGGAAACAGAGGTCATGGGCACCAAGAAAGTTTAGTGAAAATGGTGGCGGGGTGGGGGGACAAGAGACAAAAAAAATGTAATATAAAGTGGGGGCACCAAGAAAGCACTGTATTGGGGGGGTTGGGGATTTCAGTACAAGTCTGGCACTCAAAAATCTCAGCATAGCCTGCAGGACCAAGAAATCCCAGTATAATCTGCAGCACCAAGAAATTCCATTATAAGCCACAGCACGAAGAAATCACCAGTAAAAGGCAAAGTGAAATGTAACACACCACAGATACATTTTGTGATCACTGAGGCACAACTACCCTTACCAATCCCCCAATAAAATGTCCATTTGCTAGGTCTTTTTTTTTGTAACATTATTCTTTATTAGCGCATCTCACCACACAAATTTAGGTACACATTTGCATTACTTACCTATGAAGAAATACAAACTCTCTGTCCCCCACACTGATCAAAGTTTATTTTAGCTAGCTTTTTACATGGGTCTCCATGATGCCTGACATCTCTCTTCAAATCTTCTCCCGAGATGCTGACCCAGTGGCGTGATGAGCTGAGGCACCAAACACCACACCACCTACCACACCTGTGACCCACGTTTGGGAACAGACGCCGTTTGCTCAGGCCAGCCAGGGGAGGACAGAGCACCCCAAGGACAACTCTCCTCCCTCAGGGAGGGGGATGCACACTTCTTGCCTGGTGGTTTCCAGCTAGAGGAATCATGGAGGCACTGCAGCAGGACACAAGGGAAAGGGATCCCACCTGCAGGACAACAGGGGGGTTTCTCTCCGGAAGCCCAGCATGCAAAATGTGTCACTGCACACACTGTGGGTCCTAGGGAAGAAAACAGTGGAAAAACCTCGACCGTGGCTGGATGATGACCAGTCCCCCCGCTGGCCCCACACCAGTGACTGGGCACCTCCAAATGTCCTATGGCAGAGCGTGGACCAAAGCATGAAAGGTAAGACCCAGACAGGCCAGGTGAGGGGCCTGGGGGAACAGTCTGGATGGGGGGCAGGTCAGGCGAAACAGGAAATAAACTAAGTGGTAAAAAAAAACCTCTCAGTTGCAAAGGATTTCCTTCAGGAATAAAATGAATTACCGTTGGAATGATATACTAGCCGCAGTATATCATTGTAAAAGCACCCTTGACTGCCATTGTGCTTCTACCTGGAAAACCAGTGTTCACGTCCAAGCCTAGAAGGTGCAGGTGAGGTGGTAGTTTCTGGGGAGGCTGGAAAAGGGCAGACAGGCATTCAGCCCCTCTTCTCCCCACTCCCCTGCTGGCCAATCTATGTATAGCACTAGCATCGAAAGGGAAGGAGCCACTTGACCAACTGTCCTCTTGGGCAAAGAAAGGATACAGTTGGGTGACTCCAACATTCGGTGGAGGGCACTGGAACAATAAGAAATATTATGAAATGGATAGGTAAAAAAAAATTAAAAAAAACTGCATCCTGACTGACAGAGCCGTGTGTTGTGAAAACGCAATGCACAAGTAAAATAAGTACCACCAGCCAGGAAACAGTGCATCTAGAATATCAATTAACTACTTCAGAAATTTTACATTTCCAACAGCAGCCATTGTTGGGGGATAGCTTCTGAGGTATTCCATTTCTTACAGATAAGGGTACACAAGTCCACCTGATAGGCTGTCGATGTACTGTACATGCGACTGCTAAAAAACTGAAATCCGTGCTCCATTCTCCTGCAGAGTGCCCACCAAGCCCAGTTTTAAATGTGAATCTGAAGAGGCTGCTGCACTCTACTGTATCTTCAAGAGAAGCTCTTGCAGTAGGCCACACTGGTAGGACTGACTTCCAAGCATTTCCTGGCATGACCAGGAGAACAACACTGGGAGGAGGACAGATCAGCAGCCAGGGGCTCAGGAGAGAAGGCCTTGAAGTACTGCTAGGCAGAAATAGGCCCTGTGCCTAGAGGCAATGTCCAGACTGTAATGCTTGGTGAAGGTGTTGACAGAATTCTAGGTGGCAGTCACACAGATGTCCACAGTAGACACATTTCTGAAACAAGCCGTGGAGGCGGCCATACCCCGGTGGAATGGCCCTTGACCACTCCCAGAAGGGTCTTGTTATACTTGTGGTAGCAATAAACAATGCAATTTTCTAACCACTTAGACATAGAAAGATAGAAGTTGACGGCAGATAAGGACCGCAAGGCCCATCCAGTCTGCCCATTTCTTTTTCTACCTTATAAATGTGCCATCAGCCTTTGCTCTGTCAGTGACCTATCTATTCATAGTCATTTGTATTGCTCCCTTATGCCTATCCCATGCCTGTTTGGAAACAGGAGCACTCTCATAGGGTGAACAAAAACAAACTGGTCAGAATTCTTTAAAGGCTTTGTGCAGTTCGTATAGTACCACACAATTCAATGTACATCCAAAGTATGGAGCAAAGCCTCCCCCTGATTAGAGTACTCAGGGGAAAATAAATGGGAAGATGGATGGATTGGTTTAAAGTACACTCCAACATCACCTTGGGCAAAAACTTAGGATTAGAATGCAAAGACACCCTGTCTTTATGAAACACCAAATAAGGCTCCTTACACATAAAGAGCCTGAAGCTCAGAAATTCTTCGAGCAGAAGTAACAGCAAGCATGGTTTGCAACTCATGGCCAGCTCAAAGGGAGGTAAAGTGAGTTTCTCCAACATAAAGCTGTGGTCCCATGGATGGACCAGGTCCTGAATGGGAGGTTTGAGATGCAAAATGCCCCACAGACAAGTGTGGGACACTTTGAGCTGGGCACCAGCTTTGCCCTCAATAGGTGCATGGTACGCAGAGATGGCAGAAAGGTGAACCCTGAGTGAGGTGTACCCCAAGCCAGAGTCCGAAAGGGAAAGGTGGTACTCCAACACCTGATTCACCGGGCAGGTGAAAGGATCTAAATGGTGAGCAACAGCCTAAAGGGTAAAATGCTTTCATTTCATAGTGTAAGTGGCTCTGGTGAAGGGTTTTCTAGCAACCACCATGACGTCTGCGACCCTAGAGGACACCCCGAAGTGGGTGGTACCTAGGTCCACAGGAGCCACACATGGAGTTGCAGGGACTTGTGGACTAGGATGCCCTGGTCTTGGGAGAGCAAGCTGGTGCACAGGATTAAGGGCACTGGAGGTTCCACCACCAGCTGTTGCAGCAAGAGGAACCACATCTAACGTGGCCAGAAGGGAGCTATGAAAATAATCTCTGCCCCTTCCAACTGGAGCTTGAGCAGAACCCTCTATAGGAGCAGGAAGGGAGGAAAGGTGTACAGAAACCTCCCCTTCCAGGAGAGGAACAATGTGTCTCACCAGAAAACTCCAGGCCTGGGATCAAGCGAGCAGAAAAACATTAGTTTTGGGTTGAGTGGGGATGCAACATGTCCAACTCTGAACAACCCCACTGGTAGAAGAGATCTTTGACCACCGAGGTTAGAAACTCCCACTGGTGAGCCCATGACCTGGATCATTTGAGACCATCAGCCAAGATGTCCTGGATGCCGGGAACATGTACGGCTGAGCACTCCAGGCCATGCTCGATGGCCCAATACCAGACTCTCATTGCCCCTCAACACAGTGCATAAGAATGGGTCCTCCCCCTACTTGTTGATATAATACACCATACACAATTTGTCCATCTGCACCAGCAGCAAACCGGAGGAGTATGAAAGGCCTGCAGAGCATAAAGGACCACTTGCATCTGCAGGACATTGATATGGAGATCCTGTTCCAATTCCACCCAGGTACTCTGGGTCTGGTGATTGGCCAGATAAGTACCCCATCCCAGGCTGGATGCGTCTGTCATAAGAATATGACAACGGGGTCGAGAGCTGAAAGGGGACTCCCTGAAGGAGGTTGGCCTGCTCCAGCCACCAAGCCAGGATCCTCTGGACCAAATCAAAGACCATAACCCACTGGGTCCAGGTTGTCCATGCATTGGTCCCACTGAACCATCAAGGTCCACTGAGGAACCTGCATATGCAGGCAGGCAGGCAGGGGAACCAACGCAATGGCTGCTGCCATGTGACCCAGGAGGTGCAGAAAAACCCTGACGGAGACGTGATGACTGGAGGAAACCAGACGTGCCTGCTCCATCAGTCACTCTGCCTTGCCCATTGGCAAAAAGACCTTGCCCTGGCTGGTATCCAGGATAACCCCTATGTACTGAAGCTGCTGGCAAGGAGAGAGGCAGGACTTCGGTAGATTGACAGTGATCCTCAAAGCCTGAACTAGATGGAAAGTGTATTCCAGAGTTTGAACCAGGCGGTCCCTGGAGGGGGCTGCTAGCAGTCAATCTTCCAGATATGAGAACATGTAGACGCTCTTCCTCCTCAGCTGCCACTACCACCAGGCACTTGGTAAAGACCCATGGGGCTGAAGAAAGGTCAAAAGGGAGGACCCAGAATTGAAAACGGGCTCCCTGAAAGTGGAAGTGGGTGAAGTGATGACGGGCAGGGAATATTTGGATGAGCAAGTAAGAATCCAGTATATCAATAGAGCAGAGCCACTCCCCTGGTGCAAAAGGGGTAACAGCCCCTGGAGAGTGACTATCTGGAAGTGCTTGTACTCAATGCACAGATTCAGATGGCTCAGGTCCAAGAAGGGCCAAAGATCCCCAGCCTTTTTGGGGATGAGCAAGAAATGGGAACAAAACACCATTCCCCACTGAGTTTCGAGTCTGAATTTCCTCCCAGAAAAGGGAACGGTGGGCCGGGGGAGAGTAAAAATAGGCAGGTTACTCACCTGTAACAGTAGTTCAAGGAGTGGTATATGATGTTCATCCACACTTCTTGGCAGTTGCCTTTCCCTTTAAATCTGGTTGGAACGTCTACAAACTGGCTCCTCCCACCCATTCAGGTGGCAACTCCCTCGGCTCTGCCCCATGATGCCAGATCTTACTTGTTGGAAGCAGCTGTGTGTGCCAAAGCCAGGGGAGGTTGAGTGAGTCCATGTCGATAAACATCATATACCACTCCTAGAAAGTGCGGTTACACAAGAACTGACCGTAACAGTAGATCTTCAAGGAATGTCTCTTGCAGTAGGTCATTACTTCTGGGAGGTTCCAGCAGAGGGTGCTGTCACACGGCAGCTCTTCTAGCAGTCTTTTGCCAGGGATCACCCACCAATGACATCTCCTTGCTTCCTATATAAACGTGGGCAGTCCCTGGTAACCTCAGTTCCCCACTGGATGCAGCTCGCAAAGCGAGGGCTGAGGGAAACCAAAGCACCAGTGAGTCCCAACCCTAAGTCCCTGGATCAGAATTTGCTCTGTTAGAGAAGGAGGAGGATGGAGGGTGGAATCGGACCTACTGCAAGAGAGATTCCTCAAAGATCTACTGTTATGGTAAATTCTTACGTAACTGCACCATCTTCCACGGAAAGGTCTCTTGCAAGTCATTACTTCTGGGAGATTTCTGAGCAGTTATGTCCATGTGGGAGGGAAATTATGATAGGATGCCCTGAAGGATGGCATGGCCAAAGGCCATTCTGCATCGGGAGGCAACATCCAAATTGTAATGCCTTGTAAAGGTATGGATGGTACACCAGGTCACCGCATTGCATATGTCTGTAATAGAGGCACCTTTAAAACAAGCCGCAGTGCCTGCAACAGCCCTAGTGGAATGGGCTTGAACACGGCCTGGTAGGGGCTTATCGTATTTGTGTAACAAAATGTAATGCAATGGGCTAGCCAACAGGAGAGGGTGCGTTTTACAAGTGGAAGGCCCTCACAACCTGGGGCAAAGGTGACAAACAGTTGTGAGGTTTTTCTAATGGACTTAGTCCGATTAGTGTAATAGTGAAGGATGCGGTGGACATCCATAGTGTGCAAAATATGTTCACCAGGGTTGGAGTAATCTGGGTAAAATACTGGCAACTCCAAGGATTGATTCAAAGTTTGTTCCAAGACTACTTTAGGCAGAAAGGAAGGGTTGGTGCGAAGCACCACTCTAGCCTTATGAAAGATGAGATAAGGTTTTCTGCACATAAGGGCATGAAGCTTGGATATTCAGCGAGCAGAAGTGATGGCTACGAGTAATAATGTTTTCCATGACAGGAAATGTAGGTCACAAGTGGCAGTCAGTTCAAAAGGCTCCACAGTTAACTTCTCAATCATAAAATTCAAGTCCCAGGGTTTTTTAACTGCTGTGTGAGCTGAAGACGGCTGGAAAATGAACTGAGGTTACCAGAGACCGCCCACATTTATACAGGAAGCAAGAAGATGTCATGGGTGAGCAGTCCCTGGCAAAAGACTGCTAGAAGAACTGCCGCATGACAGCTCCCTCTGCTGGAACCTGCCAGAAGTAATAACCTACCACAAGAGACCATTCCCTGGAAGATCTTCTGTTACAGGTGAGTAACCTGTTTTTCTATGGACGTGGATATGATGTTCTATCCAGACTTCTTGGCAGACTCCTAGCAGTTCTTCAGGAGGATGGAGGCAAGGCAGACACCCCCTACTTAGGGAATAGAGACTGGAGAACTAAGGCCCCAAAACCAGCATCCCAGCATGACTCAAGTTTGATATGGTAATGGAAAATGAAGGTGTATGCCGACTTCCAGGTAGCAGCCCTGCAGATTTCCTGGATAGGGATGTCCCTGGAAGCAGCCACCAATGCAGTGGTATGACAGGTGGAATAAGCCCTAAGCCCTATGGAAGGCTCCCTACCCATCAACCTATAGCAGAGGTCGATGCAAGAAACAATCCACCTGCCAATCGTCCACTTAGCTGCCAGTCTGCCAGTTGCAGCTTCAGCGTCGGTGGCAAATAGCTGTCGAACCTCTCCCCAAACTCCAGCAGTGCGCTCTTTGTAATAAGTGAGTAGCCGACTCAGGTCCGGAGTATGGAGCCTGTGCTCAGCCTCCAAGATCTGACTGATGTACATCGGGAGATTAAACACCTGGTTAAGGTGACACAATCTTTGGGAGGAACTTCGGGTTGGGGCACAGGACAACCTTGTTCCTGTGGAAGACCAGGTAAGGAGACTCCACCGAAAGCGCCTGGAGCTCACTGATCCTTCTGGCTGACGTGATAGCCACCAAGAAGGAGGTCTTCCACGACAAGTGAGACATGTCACACCTGTGCATCGGTTCAAATGTCTTGCCCATGAACTTTGCCAAAACCAGCAACAGATCCAAGGTAGTGATGGTTCACACACTGGAAGGGAAATGTGACCAAGGCCTTTAAAAAAGCACCAGACCACCTTCTCTTGTGCCACTGATTGCTGACCAGCCCACGCCTGGTGAGCAAAGATGGCTACCAGGTGCACTTTGAGGATCGTCGACTGAAGGTCCAACTGACAGAGGGACCACAGATAGTCAAGGATGCTAGCCATTGGACAGGACAGAGGGTCTAACCCCTTGCCCTGACACCAAATGGAGAACTTCTTCCATCTGAAGGCATAGCATTTCCTGGGTAACTCCTTCAGAGATGCCTCCACCACAATGAGGACATCTTCAGAAAGACCCAAAGCCTGGCACTCTAGCCACTCAGGAACCAGGCTGTCAGGTGCAGGGACTGAAGATCCAGATGGGATACCTTCCCTTGACTGATGGAAAGCAGGTCTGGGTGGAGAGCAAGATGCCTCGGGAGCCTGCTGCTGAGGCTGAGGAGATCGGGGTACCAGAACTGGTGGGGCCAGTCCAGAGCCATCAGAATCACCTGTGCCTTGTCCTTCCTGGCTTTGAGCAACACCTTGTGAATCAAGGGAAGTGGAGGAAAGGCATAGAAAAGGTCTGAGCCTTGAGAAGGCTTCCCCCTGAAGTGTTCCCTGCAGAGGGGGATGAGCACAAAACAAGCTCAGCTTTGCATTCTCCCTGAAGGCAAACAGGTCCACCTGAGAGCTGCCCCACTAGTAAAACAGACTGTGTACTACCTCTGAGTGGAGAGAACACTCGTGAGACGCCTTGTCCACAAGGCTGAGGGCATCCGCCAGCTGGTTGAAGGCCCCTGCCACATGGATGTCTAAGAGATTGGCCTCCAGGCTGCGCACAAAGGACAGCACATGGAGAGCTTCCTTGCACAGTGGCAAGGAGTGCATCCTGCCCTGTTTGTTGAGGTAGTACATGGTCATGGTGTTGTCTGTCTGGACCTGGACCACCTGATCCTGAATGTGTAGAGCAAAGGCAGTCAGCACCAGCCAAACTGCTCAGTGCTCCAGCAGGTTGATGTGGCACTGGGACTCCTCAGGGGTCCAGAGCCCGTGGACTCTGTGTTCCCCCAGGTGGGCATCCCAGCCCATGAGAGTGGCACTGGTCATAAGGATGACCGTCGGCTGTGGGCAGACAAATGGGATCCCTTCCTGCAGAAGTTCTGGGATTAACCATCACTGGAGGGTGTCCCATATCCGCTGGGTCACAGCGACCAGCTGGTTGAAGTGAAGCTTGTGCTGAGACCACTGACTGGCCAGCTCCCACTGCAGAGAGCACATTCTCCAACAGGCCCAATGGACCATGCTGGTGCAGGCTGCTACGTAACCCAGCAGGTACAGGAAGGCCCTGGCGAGGTGCAACTGCCCAACCCAAAATAAATCAGGTAAAGGGGGATAGAGCCTCCACCCTGTCTGCTGGGAGCCGGGCTCTGGCTCTGCAAGAGTTGAGCTTTGCCTTTATGAAGGCACAAGTTCAGACTTGGCCTTGCTGACTAGGAGGCCAAGGGAGACACAGGTCAGGAGAGTCAGGTCCCTGGACCACTCCACATCCTGCCTGGAAGGACCCACGATCAGCCAGTCATCCAGGTAGGGGTAAACCTAGACCCCTCGGTGCCTCAGGTAAGCTCAGAAATGGAGGAACCGCTGGTGTGATGGACGGATCAGGATGTGAAAGAATGCATCCTGTAGATCCAGTGAACAGAACCACATGTTTTGCTTGAGAAACAGTATGATCTGTGACAGAGTTACCATCCTGAAGGTCAGCGACTTGAGGAACTTTTTCAGGTTGTGCAGATCTAGAATGCGGTGTCAGCCCCCCCATCCATTTTGGCACCAGGAAGTAGCTGGAGACAAACCCTGGGTGTTCCGGAGGATCCAAGGCAGGAACTACGACCTCCTTGGGGAGGAGCTGGGCACTGTCATCCCGAAGAGCCGACAAAATGCCTGTGGATACCAAGTTCTACCATGGGGTGTGGGCTCAGCAAAGAGTACTACTGTTCGAATTCCAGAGGCTGACCCTGACCCACCTATCTGTGGTGACAGCGGACCAGGCAGAAAAGAAGTGGTGGAGCCGGCCCCAAGGGGAGGTGTGATGGGCACGAGGGAGGCACCCCTCATCCCGTCACTGGGTAGGCTTGGAGGAGGGTCTGGCTGAGAAACCACTGGGGCCTCTCCCCCCAGGATTATGGACAACAGAGGCCGCTGACTTCAGCTGAGGTCACCAGGCCTGGGCCTGTTGACCAGCCCGGGGCTGGGCTGGTTTGGCCACAGGAGTAGAGGTGGACTGAAAGGGCTTCCATTTCTGCTGTGGCTTAGGGGCTCTTGGGGTCCTTTTGGGCAGATGTCCCGGAGTTCAAGGTGGTACTGGACTTCTCAATGCCGGTGACGTGTCCCTCGACCCCAGGCCCGAACAAGTTGGTGCCCAGGAAAGGAACATCTGCCAGCTTGTGCTGAGTGTCTGCTGTTAAGGTCGAGATCCTCAGCCAAGCCCTGCTGCACATTGCCACTGAGGCCACTAAGGAGCAGGCACAGGAGTTCCCAATGACCATGGCTGTCTGGAGCGGTTTTTCTATAGCCCAGCCCTGGCCCGGACCTGTCTGACGGTGGTCTAGAGGTCTGCCAGCAAATAAGGAAGCACCTCATCCAGGGTGCCCAGCAGGGCATGGGAGAAGTGAGCCATAAGAAGGGCCGAGCTTGCCTGGCGAAGACCAAGTGAGGAAGCAGTGTCATCGAGGTATAGGCCCGGAAGCATAAGAAAACAGACCAGTTTCAAAATTTGCAAATAGCGTTTTATTTTAAAAAATAAAAAATTAAAACTTGTTCAGTATAACTGTTTACAAAGACAATATAGAGAATTCTAAGTCCTTCTTCTGAGGGTATCTCTTAATTCCAAGATTCAGTCTCATTCTCCTGGTCTATCTAGGAAAAGCATTGCTGCTCTTTTTATAAGTCTTTGGGAACTCAAGCCTGCTTCTTGCAGAATGTTCTTATCAGTTTCATTCCTTGCAGGTGCAGCAAAACAGTACATGGTGTCTCAGAACTGATCACTTGTTGACAACTCTGCAAAGGGCATAAAACTGCATCTCAGGTTAACCCCTTGAGTTCCAAAAAGCTTCTGCAATCATTTTAACAGCATAATTATTTACAGTTTTATACAAAGGGATCCCAGTAACAGTGGCATTTCCACAATTTGCAAGGGGGAAGAAAAGACAGAAACAGCAAGGTAAGAGAGATAGCGAGAGTAGGAGAACTGCAAAACCATCGGAGTGATCAGTTCCTAGGTCTCACAAGAAAATGTGGTTGTGCAACCAGACAGACAAGAAACAGAAAAGGAGAGGATATAACAGATCCTTGCATTTAACTCTTTCTGCATACCAAATGGGACAGGGCCTTATTCAACCCTGTCACAGGCAGCGTAGACCTTCTTTGCCACATTGTCCAACTTCCTGGACTCTTTCAGGCGGCTTGTCAACGTCCCCAGTGTTGCCAGAGTGCCTGAACACAGAACTGGTCATCAGCTCCTTGGCCGAGGGGCGTTCTGTGAATCCCGACTGGGAACTGGTAGGTACTGCATACTTGCGTGCCATCTGGGTAGAGGGTGCAGGGCAGAACGTTGGGCACTGAAAAAGCTCCAAAGCAGGGCCAAAAATGGTCTCTGTCACTGGGAAGGCCTCCCCAGGAGTATCTTCCAGGTCCGGGATCTCAGTCAAGGAGTATCGAGCCCATTTTTGGACAGACTCCATTTTCATACCCGTGGACTCCTAGATCAGGCGGAGAAGGCCCGAGAAGGAAGCAGGTTCTTCCTCCAACCGACTCTACATCGACTGGATGGGAGTGCAAGGAGGAACCTTCTGACTCCGAGGAGTCCTTAAAGTGGGGTTGACTGCCAGAATCCACGCTGACCCTCCGCGGATGGTCAGGAATGATGGTGACCAACAACCAATGGGAAAGTCCCTTGCCGGCCGAGACTCCTTGGTCTGAGCACCAGTTTTCAGCTGAATAGGTGGTGGCTCCATGGAATTCGGTGGAGACTCCAGGTTTGACTGAGCCGGGACCATCTTGGTCCACTCCTGAGGCAGAGAAGGCATCGGCCTGCTGGACGACAGGCATGTGATGGCCAGCGTGGAAGCCAGAACTGGCTTCATACCAGAGAACACCAGTTGCTGCCACATGAGATCCTTGTAGCATCAATGTAATTTGTGCTGAAGCCTCTCCTCACCCAAGGAGGATGAGGATTTAGAGTAGCGGCAGCACCACTTCCTGGTGCGTCAACAGCAGGATCGCCAACATTGGCGGGAACCGCTCGATCCCCGGGAATAGGATCAAGACCTCGACCACAGCGGGGAGAGACTGGTGGCGGGGCTTGGAAGGAGGTGGCAAGCACTGAGGCTCCTCTGGTCTTGATCGATGACCAAGGGCGGTGGGTCAGTGGACTAATCCATCCCCAAAACAGTCTGCGTCAGGACTAGTCCTGGACAGAGACGTGAGGGCCTCTTCAGTTGACAACTGGTCGACAGACTCAAGAAAGATCTCGGCCAGAAGATCAACCAACATCTCATCCAACTGGCCCGATGGCATTACCATGGAGCCGGAGACCTGGGCCGAGGTTTCGACCAAAGCCAGATCCGGAGAAGCACAGGAATCTGAAGCCCTCGACCAGCGCTCCCGATCCCATGCTCAACAGCAAGACCATTTTTTGGCCTTTCATCAACTCAGATTTGTGCCTGGAGGGGCGCTGACCAAGGATCAGCAGAGCCTGGCACAATTCTTTGAAAGATCCCGTAATCGATGTGCCAAGCTGAAGCGGCATGAAGGCTGAAGCCGAGGAGGTGTGAGCAGTTGCCTGGTCCGCCGCTTCCTCAAATGCTGCAAGCTGTTCAGTGGACCCTTTGGCCATGGAGACCACCTGACAGGCATCTTTGGATTTGACTGGAAGGTTTTGTTCGCTCGGTCAGCCTAACCTGAGGCAGGCTAGAAAGTTCAACAAATGTTGCAGGCCTGGGGATCGTGCTCGTGCCCTAGGCAGTAAATGCACGTGGCATGCAGATCCTTTTGGGACATTTTCTGCCCGCAAAGGTGGAACCCAGGAGCGGACTTGTCATCCATCACGGTCATGATTGATTATCGAGCTGAAGACAAAGTTTTGAACTTTTTAGGAAGTAAATTCAAAGATTTAAGACACAAGTGCCTATTCAGCATGAGAGTGGTAAGGAGGGAATCTGCCTTTTCCAGCAGAAAGGAACAGCTGGCATCATGGGGCGGAGCCAAGGGACCTATTACCTGGGTGGGTGGGAAGAGCCAGCTTGAATATATTCCATCCAGATTTAAAGGGAAAGGCAGCTACCAAGAAGTGTGGCTAGAACATTATATCCTCATCCCTAGAAGAGGAGTTTACTGGAGGCCACTCTAGAAACTCTAGTGTGTTACCATGCTCTATGATCTGAAGCACCCAGTTGTCTGTGGTCACTCCCTGCCACCCATCTAGGTAGAGAAAAACCGACACCCGATCACCTCCTCCACAGCTTCGGCTGGGGGGGTTGGCTAAGAATCAGAAGGTGGGGGCCGGCACTGGCAGGGTGGTCACAGTGCCAGAGGGGGCCTGGCAGCAGTAGCTGCAGGGGCTGCTGTGGCCTTTGGCAGACTGGTTTCAGGACTGTTTACTGGAGGACCAATGAAAGGATGACATTGACAGACAGAGTGAACCAACCTGAGGGCTCTCCCCAACACTTGCAGGGTGGAGATGATGTCCTACACATCCCCCCCTATAAAAGGATGGAGCCCTGGAATGGGGCATTCAAAATGCTGGCTTGCACATCCGAGGCAAATCCGGACACCTGCAGCCAAGAATGGTGCCAGAGGCAGACCCCAGTAGCCGCCCCGTGCCCAGAGGTGTCTACAGTATCACAAACAGCCTGAAGAATGTGACTGCCAATATTCAAGCCCGGCAAGAGTTGGGCGAGCTGCGTGTTGGTGGGATCTTCAGGCAACACCTGCACCAGGTCCCTGGCTTGGTCCCAGAAGACATTCTGATACTGGACCATATGGGCCAGGTAATCAATGGCTCAGATAGTTAGGGTAGTAGATGCAAACACGCACTTACCCAGGTGGTCCAGCTGCCGAGACTCCCAGTCTGGGGGAAGGGCACTAAGGTGCTTGGGCTTCTTGGTACAGTCATGCACTGCATTTATGACCACTGAATTGGTGTTTGAGTGACTCCTCAAGAAGAGTTTACCAGCAGAGGCATGATAAAGATGGTCCACCTTCTTTGGCAATGGAGGGGTGGTTCCATGTAGCCCTTGTGACATCTTCGTAGGAGTCAATCATGGGTGGCACTACCATGGGGAGGACATCCTACTGCCTTAAATACACAGCCAGGCAGTGATGCTCTGGGTCCTGTGCCTCTGATTCACAGTCCATTATGGACTGGATGTTCATAGGCTGCGTATGAGTTCAGTGGGTAAGATTACCCTTTATGGACTCACCATCAAAGATTTATTGGTGGAAATCAAATTTGGTGTCTCCCATATATAAATCCAAATTTGTCTTAAAGAAATCCAAAGTGGTACATGATACAATGTTCTCTGGTAGTGTATTACAGAAATGTACCACTCTGTGCACCACTAATTTCTCCTTTTAGTATTATTTAGGGTAACTTTTAATTTCAAGGACTATGATCTAGTATTAGCTTTTGACTGGTTTCTAATTAGGCCTACTGTTTCAAGGATTGAATAATTTTTGAGGGCTTTGTATGTTATACATAAGTCACCACGTAGTCTTCTGTACTCCATGGAATAAAGACATACAGTTTTTAATCTAGTTTTGTAATCAAGTTCCTTTAATCCACAAACTTTTTTTGTAGCTCTACATTGAACTTTTTCTATGAGTTTTTTATTTCTTATCAAATTAGGTGCCACTACTGAACAGCAATATTCTAGATGAGGTCTAATGAGACCAGCACATAACGGGATGATCACATTTTTGTCCTTGCTTTTTATATTTCTAAGAATGCAACTTAAAGTTTTGTTACTTTTTTTAACAGCAGTTGTGTGTAAATCAGAAGTAAAGTCCTTAGAAAGAGTCACCCTTAGATCTTTTTCATGGTCAGTCATCTGTAAATCGATGTTATTCATTTTGTATGCAAAGCATGGGCTGTTCTTCCCTAAATGCATTATCTTGCATTTTAATTCATTAAACAGTAAGTCTTTTTTTTTTTTGACCATTCAACCAAGTGTGTTAAATTGTTTTGTAGATCTAGAGCAGAAGTTGCATCAGTTATACTGCCTAGCTTGCAGTCATTGGCAAATTTAGCAAGCCAACATGTGTCAGTTAATGGACTCATAGAAGATATTAGTATATTAAAAAGAACTGGACCCAGGACAGAGCCCTGGAGAACCCCACTGGTGACCTGACCTCACGCTGAAATGTGACCTTTTATTGAAACCTGTTGAGTACAGTCCGACAACCATGCATTTATCCAATTTATGATCACAGGGTGTACCCTTAAAAGCTCGAGCTGTTTAATAAGTATTTGATGGGACACAGAATCAAAAGCCTTTGAAAAGTCGAGAAAAAATTATATCCACAGACAAACCCTTATCCAGTGCTTCACTGACAGGTTCAAGAAAGTAGAAAAGGTTAGTCTGGCATGATCTGTCTCTAACAAACCCATGTTGGTAGATATCCACATAATTTATTTCTGCTAGATGTTCAGTTATTCTTTCCTTAAGTATTCTTTCTAACAATTCACAAAATACTGCAGTTAAACTTATTGGCCTACAGTTTTGTGGTAGGCCTTTATAACTGCCTTTATGTAAGGGAATAACTATGGCCTCATTCCATATTAGGATAGTAGAACTAGCATTCAATGAACAGTTGAACAGTATTGTTAGAGGTCCAATCAAATAATCAGTTAAGTTTTTAACAAATATTGGTGGTATGCCATCAGACCCTGGTGACCTATTGGGTTTTATTAAACTAATCCCGTTTCTGACATCCTCTTCAGAGATCGGAATGAATGGGATATCAGAAATTTTATTTATTGAATAATCTGTAAGTTTAGGTTTAAATACATTTATAAAATAGTTATTCAAATTAAAAGCATTTTCTGTTTCATCGGTCGAGACGCCTACAGAGGTATGTAAACGACCTATGGTGGGGCTATTTTTTTTTTTTAATGAACCAATGTAGTTGTAAAAGGACTTTTTGTTGTCTTTTACAGAAATAGCCAAATTCTCTTCTAGTTTTTGTTTTTTAATCATATTCTTACTTTTTATTGGCTATTGTTTTATATAATTTCCAGTTTGATGCAGTGGGATTATTTTTGCATTTCTGCTCTTTTTGCTAAGATTTTTTTATGTTATTGCTCCACCATATAGGTGGTATAGTGTTATGCTTATGTAACTGTATTAGTTTTGGTTGTGGCTGTTCACACTCTCTATTCCAGAGGAATTAGCACCCTGTAGGGGTACGAAAACAAGGAACTCTCAGAGAGGGTTCCGCCCCTAGAGGTGAAACGGGACGGTTCCTGTGGCTAAAGATACCTTAGGAATCCCCAAAAGAAATGTAGTATCAACCCCAAAAGGAGGCAACATGATGCATATGAGTAAGAAGTAACAGTGACGTAGAAGCAGTAACTGCAACATAGTAGTAGAGAAGAATAGTGATGGCTGGTATGAGAGAAGGGGATCCCCTAAGGAGAGAGGGAATGGCAGGACATCCTCCACCTCCATCCAACAATGGAACCTACCTAAGGAAACTAGGAGAAACAACTATGTTAACTAAGTGTTATGACCTGAGGCAACGGAGGAGAGGAAAAAACCCTATGAGGAGGAAATCTCTGGGGATCCAAGGCCTAGGTCGCCTTCCCTCCAGGCTTAGAAAAATGTATTTAGTGATGTCTCTGCAGCTGCAATTTGGAAAACCCAACTAAAGGGAGGTGGAAAATATTCCAATTTGGAACAAGGCTCTCACTCAAACCCTCTAGTGGGAACATCATGGAAGGTTGCGAGAAAACTCTGCAACAATACGAGCATCCAAGGCGCAGGAGGAGAGCAACAACTCCTGAGGCACTCACCTGGCCTACCCACCCTAAATCAAACCAGGTGAACCAGAGGCAGTTGTGGGGAGAATGCGGTGAAGGTGCCTTGCTAGGGAAACCACTAAAGTCAATGGCCAACCGTTATAGTGGAACATTGGAGCCAAAGGAGATCATCGTAACCACCCTTCACCGCTAGTCTTAAATTCTACACCAGGAGCTGCTGTCGCGTAGCAGGCAGCTGAAGCTAAGCCCAAGGTGAGGACATTCCCAGCTATGGGTCAGGTGAGAAGGATCCCGCTCCAAGTTGGACACGCTCGATGATGCGGACTAAATGCAGAGCAAAACCATCAGCTGCAGGAACCTGCGCCAGATTAGAATGGCTGGCATGCCCCAGAATTGATTGAGAGCTGTAAGGCTGGTGAGCTGAATGAGCACAGCATGCTGAGATCGTAATGAGCATTGAGTGCTGAGACCTTGCAAGGTCGGATGCAGATTGAGAGCAGTAGAATCCAAGGCGAAGCTGAGGGGATGGCACTAAGCATAAAGTAATGGTTTGCGTAAGCAAGGAGCAACGGTTGCATAATCAAGTGGGGACCTGATATGTCAGTAAGCAGTAGTAGTAGCAATAGGAGGACCTGCATAACAACTGTATAGCAAGTAAACAGCACTGAGTTAGGGGCAAGCCAGCCAGACATGAATAGCCAAATCAAGGTGACAAACACTGAGGATTTTCAGTGGCGAAGACAGGAATTAGAACAAAATAACAAAATTAAGTAACCACATAGGCCATGACCCCCCAAACACCTCTCAGTCCCCACCGTAGTACAAACAACAAAGTGATGAAAGGCCGAGAACCACATGCATATATAAAAGCTAGTTTAATAGCCTCAGCAGGAGCTTCAACTAACATCAGAGTAAACAAGGTAGAATAGGAATGGGTATAAACAATGCAGCAGCAGGAAGCAAGTGGGCCCATGTAGAATAGGAATGGGCGTAAACAATGCAGCAGCAGGAAGCAAGTGGGCCCGCATAGCAATTGTTAAATGAGTACAGTGTTAAAACACAGGCACTGGGTACAATACTAATTAAAGTAAACAGCAGCAGTGGCTGAAGTTGTAGATGACTGAAAGCAGTAGCATGAGCTCTGAGTAGGTTTGCAGTTGCAGTGCAGTAAATTGAGAGTTGTAACTGAAAGCAAGCAGAATGAGCTCTGTAGTAGCAGTATGCTAGGAGTTTTAAAAATAAAAGCCCCCCGCCCCCCAAAGAGGAAACCAAAACACAGCAAAACAGAAAACAGGAAACAAAACACAGGAGAGCAGACAGCCAGAGAAAAGATACAAACCAGAAGCAGGAAAACAAACACTGAAGTCCAGCAGAGACGCACAAAAACAGCAGGCTTGGGGGGAGGGGTTAGGCTCCAGCCAGCTCAGAGGACAAACCAACATAGCTTCCAGCTGCAAAGACAAAATGCTTCACAGTGATGCTGAGAGGAACTGCTTATACAGCTCAGGAATTGGGAGCGGCTGGCTGCTTGGACACCGAACTACAGGCAAAGCCTTTCATTCTTGTTACATTTCTTTCTCATTGGAACCCACGAGTTAATGAAAAATTAAAGTTTATCATGAATCATGTTCCAAGTTTTTTATAAATCACAACCTGCAAGGTCCTTGATGCAATTCCATTGTTTAAGGTATTCTATAATAGTTTTTAATTACTGTATTAATTTCAGAGCGATGTGTAAGATTCATGGATATAAGGACTATATTATGGTCACTGACAGGGAATGTGTAACTTTAACTTCAGTGATTATGTCTTCAATGTTAGTAAAGACCAGATCTAATATATTGGCACATGACATCCCTAAAAGTTGGGTCATCGGGAGGGGGGAGGGGTTTAAGAACCTCCTTGGGAAGGTCCTCCCTATCCAAAGACTTCTCAGGCGAGAAGGAAGACCCAGAACAATCAGAGTAATCCTCACTGGTCTTGCTGTCTGGGTCCGAGGCCAGTGGCAGTTGCTCATCCCAGTGAGAGCTGGAGATGACATCAGTTCAAGACCTGGAAAACCCAAATGTTTGGGTTCAATAGGTCCAGCATAGCCCAGATCATGGGGCAGACATTGGGAGGATGCAGGAGGCAGCCCTTGAGGGGCTGGGGTCTGCCTCTAGGCAAAAGACCACCATGCCGAGAACAAGGTATTATACTCCACCGGGGGATGGAAGGTTATACACCGGTAAGTAAGGATAAGAAGGCACTGGGTAAAGGTACAATAGTGGTGGGGACAATATAGGGTACCCAGGAAGAGGACTGCCGGGCGCCAGCTGAGGATCTGGCATTAGGCTAGTAGGTGTCGACTGCGGCGTGGGCCACAGAAGGGGTGACACTGGCATTATTCCCACAGGATAAGGCAATGGCAGTGCTGGCAGCGGCCCAGTGGGCGTTGGCTGAGAGTGACCAGAGGAAGTGTCTGCTGGTGCAGGCCTAGCCAGAGAAAGGGCTGCCTGGGTGGAACGAGACCCCAATGGCAAAGGCAGAGGTGACACGGGAGTGGAGGAAGCAGTGGTTGCCTGCTGTGGGAGCTGACTTGAAGGACTGATGTCAGGCCCAGAGGTGTGGACCGACATAAGCAGTGCCGTAGCTGGGGGATGACAGTGGAGGAACAGACTCCTGATAATCCAACACCAGCCAAGCCGACTGGCTGAAAGCCCATGGAAGAGATGGGCCTGAGCATCAGGGGCTGGAAGGCAGGAGATGAAGTCCCTTTCCCCCCTAAGAGCTGTTGCTCAAAATAGCAATGAGGGTGGGCAACCAAGACACAGGGATCACAGTAGAAGAGAGGGCTGGCAGGGCTGAAGGGGCCAACCCCTCACAGGAGGAGGACCCTGACACAGTTGAGGGTTTATGAGATGGCCATGAGCAGGAAGCGGACTGGTCCCAGTGCTTGTACTTCCTACCAGATTTCTGAGAAGAGGAGAAAAGTGCTGGTGAGGCCGAAGTGCTCCTGGTCTGCAGCTCCTTTTCCATAGTGACCAACTTCTGCTTCAGGAGATAGCTCTCCAGTCTCTTAAAGAGGGACTCTGGCCAAAAGTACTACTTTGCAGAATTAGAATAAACATACCACCAATAAATCCCATACCAGAAATTAGGTTTCTGTGTTACTTCATTTTAAAGTTATGAGCTATTGGAGGTAGCACACTTGCCTCTGAGGCCGGGAGATCAGAGGGCTGTGGGTTCAGTTCCCACATCTGGCACTTGGGCTAATATCCCAGTACTGACACTGTAGTGCAGCATGAGAGGGGTGCTGCACTTCTGAGGTGCCGTCTTTTGGATGAGACGTTAAACCGAGGTCCCATCTGCCTGGATTGGTGGTAGTTCAGGTGGATGTTAAAAATCCCATGTCACTTACCGAAAAAGAGTAGGGGGAATTTCCCCAGTGTCCTGGCCAAATTTCCCTCATTCACTAAAAATACCACCAACAGCTTAATCTTGTTCAAGGTCAGTTGGCATTCATCTGTATCCCCCTCCCCCGGGTCGTGCCTGAAAATAGGCAGGATTTGTCTAGTGCACTTACCCAGTCAACAAAAACAAAATAAATAACATTTTGTAAACCTGATGTCACTACCTGTTCAAAAAAAGCCAGTTTCAGTAAAGAACTACTGATGTCATCTCCAGAACTCACAATCTAGTCTTCCCTGTCAACAAGCTTACAGGATCCGTTTCTCCAAAGTTTAAAAATCAAGCGCAATGGTTTTTACAAGTAAAAGAGGCAGCAACATTCAAGAAACATTTCTATAAAAAATATTTTTTTCAGGTTTTGGAACAAAGTTGACAAATTCAATGTTTTTAATGCCTTTTTGATGTGGTCCATTTCTCCAGGGTTGCTGAATGCTGAGCATGCCTCCAGGCTGCTGATACCGTTTGGGGTGCTACTCTACTGTATCTGTTAGGAAGTTGTATTGCTACTAGTATTGCATGATGTTGGTAACCTCACTGCCTTTTGTCAGTATCTGCTTTATAATAAGTTTTAAAGAGCACCGTTCCCAGTCCTTCTGACTTTCATACGTAAACTACCCCTTCTTGCATTGATTTTGGAATTGCATTTCATTTCTGTTCTCTGCAGTTAGTTTTTGAATTCTGCAAAACAAATGAAATGCCATTCCAGAATCAGTGCAAGAAGGGGTAGTTATATGCATGAAAGTCAAAAGGACTGGGAAAGGTGCTCTAAATCTCAATCTATCAACAAAATATTGCTCTGTTTTATGTCTTTTCCTAGCAGTTGAAACTCAGCCTCCTGTTCTTGTGAGTTTCATGTCCCGTCTTTCACAAAATGGGGTAATTTTTGCATGAAAGTCAAAAGGACTGGTAAAGATGCTGACAGCAACTCCATCTTCTCTCAATCCCTATGCTTTGTTACTGAGGCAGAAGAAAGTCAATTTTACCAAAAAAACAAACCATACTGACAAGGAATTTGAATTTTGGCATAATACATTGCTAACAGGGTGTATTGGGGAAGGAGGAACATAGTATGTGTGACACTCAGACAGCTGGTTCTGATTAACCTATGCTTTTTGTAATATAAAAATGTGTTATTGACTGTCTCTCATGAGAGATGCTGAGACAGCATATGAGATGACACACACAGGTTTTAGATACAAGGTGTTACCTGGGAGGCCAGAAGCTAATTACAGACTAGGCCAGGCCTTAATTGGGGATCTCCTGTTTGTCTAGCTTTATTGTAGCTTGCCAGATGCTAGGCTAGAATTATAAACATTTATGATGTTCAGATGAAACACAGTTCAGTTCACATGGTGATACAAAGCATGTTGCACCTCCGTGAGATCTGGCAGAGACACATAACCAGTCCTTTGATGTCCTGGGAAGGGGGAGCTGATCATAAGATCAAAGAAAGTCATATGAGAAAATGAGTTGTGCCAAGATCACGGAATATTAATTTACCTTCTGGAAAAGACATCCTGTTTTGCATAGATATATACATTTTTTTATATATTTTGACAGGGAGGAGCTAGGTGACCTCATGCAAAGAGGTGGGCAAAGCCAGCTTTTAGACAGTATTCTGTTTTCATTCAGAGACACATTTCTATCTACACTCTGAGAAAGACACACTTTTGAGCACTTTAAGCAGGTATTTAGAGAGAGAGAGACAAATTTAAGTACTGTAGTAAGAACTGCACTGTTAAAACCTTGTTTTTTTAAAAGATTCTATGGTTCTTGTGATATATGGTTCTGTATTTAGTTTTTAATATTTTTATCTATTTTAGTAAAACTATTTTTAGAGCCTACTTGGTCTGTCTTTGAATTTCTTTAACAAGTGAAGTATATATGGTTTAAGCTGACACTATGTATAAGCTTCAATGATGATACCAAACTGGAAAAAAGAGTTAAATCTGAGGTCTTTTAAGAGTTTTTAAGGGTTCATTTTTGTACACCTGGTTAGGCGCCCATAGGCAAAGATATCTCCCCCCCCCCGAAGACAGAATTATCTGAGCCTGTGCATTGGGTATGCTAGCAAGAGGTTCACAGTTTGAATCCCTCCAGAACTTGAGACCAAAGATGGATTCAAACCCACAAAAACAGACAGGAGGGTTACCCTGTTTCTGTTTCCTGTTCATAAGACTGCGCTCGGAGGTTGTCACTTTGGGAGTAGAGGGCTGACCTGCTGAGTGGGTTTGTGACAGTATGTACACTGAGTACCGATAGTTTTCCCTTGCAAAACTGCTGTGACTGTACTACACAGTGTGAGTCACTCCTCTGCCCTACAGTGATGCCATCAGGAGCCAGCAGCTGAACAGCAAAGGCAAGTGCAGCAGGGCTAAAGCAGGGCTAAAAAACAAATCCAAATTATGGACAGCAGAGTAAACCTTGGCCAAAAAAACAAACAAATGCACACACCCTTTCAGGTCTATTACTACCTATAATGACTACAAGATTTTTGGACCATAATGAAAGGTGCTCTTTAACAAGGGCCTAATATGTGTTAATTTCTGCTAGTGGTGGAAGTGTTGGCCCAGGTAAAATTATTTTAATGTGGAATACAACATAGATGAGTCTGAATGTAGGTTAAGTAACAGCCTGCCAGGGAAAAAACACTAGAGGCCAGATATTCAAAACTTTGCACCTGGCGCAAATCGATTGCACCACATTTGCTCTGGAATGCTATATTCAAACGGTCAAATAGCGCTGGTGCAATGTGATAGCACCAATGATATAATGTATGCACGGTGCAAAGTGAGGGGAAGGGACATGCATACAGGAGCAATGGTATATTCAAAAGTACAGTACCACACAATGTGCATTAGCACAACATGTAACGTGGTGCAAATTACCGCCCATGAAAAGGTGGTCTTAATGCCAGGCAAACCCAGGATGGATGGCATGGACACAGCAGCAACAGGGAACAAGGTTGTATGCATCCAATGAGGAGGCAGTGTGGGTGGACGGCCACCCTGGGCCAGTCCATATGCATAGGCACACAAACTGTGGAATGCAATGCCCCAACAGTGCTGTGAAATGAACACTCATGTAAATGTTACAACTGAATTAGAAGACCACTTGCAGCAACAAACTGTACGGTATTGTAATGTGTACCTCATGTGATATTTGTGTGTTGTTGAGCACTGCATGTCTTTATTGTACACTGTTGCATCTCAGCCACATAGTTAGTGTTTCCGGGTCATTCTTGACACTGGGCCTTGGCCTAGTGTGCTTAACTGGTGAACAAGATAAAAAACAATGAACAGAACACATACATAGCAGAGACATGCTGCACACAGATGGCACTGCCCATGTCGCCATCATCTTGCACTGGTCCTAACCTTGCCAGGCATTAGTGGATGCCCCAGCACCCACTGAACACCATGGCAGTGCATCCATGCAGCACACACCTCCAGTTCCCTCACTGGGGTACACCAACACAGTCCAGCAAACACATGCTGCACTGGGGGCATGGAAGGTGTTGATTAGAGGGTGTACAGGTGGCCAGGATGCACCACAGAGTAGATACTTCCACACGGCTGGGGCCATCCACACAGTGCACATGTTCCACTGATCGGACTGCTCCTGACAGCAGTGTGCCAGTATTATGGTATGTGTGCCCCCCTGGGGCACATACCCTACACCTGTCTGGGATCCCTGCACAACATGGAAAGCCATGTGTATGGTAGTGTGGGGATCCCATGCCAATGGTGCAGCACAAGTGTCACAGGACAGTATGACTGTGGTGTCCACTATCAGACCACACCTTCACTTGTCACTGTGTGGATAGCACCAGTCACTGTTACCTGATGCACCGTAGGCATTGCTGTGTACCACACAGTATTGGCTACTATGGTACTGTACTGTCTGATAAACACTGTGGCAGGAACGATTTGCCTCTGGTATGCAGCACGACCACCCATTCCTGTACTGCTACTCCCCTGGGCCACATTAGTATTTGCATCTGTGTCCAAACCAAGACTGCAGCTAATGTTCTATGAGCTGTGAGCACACAATGAATGTGGCAACTGACCTGTAATACCAGTCAGACCTACAGGTGTAGCTGTGAGCACAGAAAAAAACGTGGCTACTGACCCGTAATTCCAGTCGGACCTAAAGATGGAGCTGTGTGCACCATGTTATAGCACCAGGCAATCCACATGCAAAGCAGGCTGTAATGAGATGCTAATGATGCTGTCTGCCCATGGATTGCCTGAGTAGGCTCATCTGCATTGCAGTTTTGAATATAGCAAACTTTAACGCCAGGCAAACGGGATTGCACCGGCAAAGTGTCAGCGCCAGGCAAACACATTAGTGCTGTGCAATACTGCAATGTTCCTTTACATGGTTCTGAAGTATTTGGCCTGCACTGTTTGCTGTTGTACTCCATTGCCTTGCTAGCACACACGTTGCCCACATTATTTAGCCTTACAGCACTCCACCTGTGTGTGCACTGGGCCGCTGTTGCAGTTTGCACTGTTCTCGGTTGCTGTATTCAGTGCTGTCATATTTGTTGGGCTATTGTTGCACTGCACTCTCAGCCCTGTTTGCACGCCTTCATTTGCATGCTGTATTCAACTCATTTAGCCCCGGGGCTATTTCTTTGAATATGGCGTGCAAATGGTTCCAGGCTAATTTTGCCAGCCATGTAGTGCTAATTTTTCCCCAGGGCAAAGTTCTGCATACTGGCCCCAGGTTGTCTGGGTTGACTACTGCACAGAAACTCACAGTAAGGTTTCAAAACAGCATTACCTCTCCCACCCCATTTACAGGGAGGTAGAATAATTATTTTAAAGTGCCATCCTGAGAAATCACCTTAATTGAATGACAGGTGAATGATCACAGCCTTCCACCACATCAGAAAATTATTCAGTCTGTAAACCTCACCAGTGAAAACATGAAATTTTGCTCACGCCTTTCCAGTATAAAAAATAAACTAACTGAAACTAAACTTCACTGCAGTGTGCTATCATTCAGCATCCCTGGAGAAACAGACACCATAAAGGCACCAAAATAAATAGAAAAGTATACACATTGGTCAACTTTTTCACAAAACCTGAAACAGTTTTTATAGCAATGTTGCTGCCTGTTTTACTTGTGAAAACTACTGCACATGAACTCCAACCATTGAAGAAACAGGTTCTATAAGCTTGCTGACAGGTAAGACTAGACTCCGAATTCTGAAGATGACATCATCATCAGCTCTTCGCGGAAACTGGCTTTTTATGACCGTGGGTGGAGCCAACAGGAGTATTGCATGTACAAAAGGAGTGATGTTATGTTTTCTGTCCATGGAACTGACTGAAGGTGTAAATAGTCTCCTCCGCCTTACCCTTCTCCAAGAAATGTTTTCCGCCCTCAAATGAATACGCTTTCATGTTCATCAATGGTTGCAGGGTACTATTTTCTTTCTTAAATAGGTGATACAAGAACTGGAACCTGAGTAGTGGGAAGCAGCATTGTTTTTTTGGGGGGGAAATAAGATCCACCCCACCTCCACCCAAGAAGCTCCAAAAGATCCATTCCACCTTTTTTTTTATTCATGTGGGAGGGGCATGAGGTGGATCTATCATGTTGAAAGAAGAGTCACTAGTTTGGGATTTGGAACAAGGAACAGAACAAGTCTGTGGAGTCCCTGCATTTTGTTAAGAACTAAGTGAACAGGAAGTACTTAATGCCTTCAAACTGACCTAAAAACCCTTGGAACAAATGATTATCAGAGTCACCTGGTGTCCTAAGAAGTGTCTGAAACTACAGCTTCCAAGGAAAATAGGCAGCTTTCAGGTATTTCTTAAACTTTTATATACTAAAAACAAAGTTCAGCTTTTGGGATTAATATTTGTTTACCATATTCTCTCTCTCTCTATATATATATATATATATATAGTTTGTCTTTTTAGTAGTTTCAAAAACTTGAAAGCACTGGTGTTAGTAATGCATTTAGAAATACATTTTTTAAATTGCCTTTACAGATAAATCATGCAGGTTCATGTGAGGGCACATTTTTTTTGGGGGGGTCAAATTATTTTAATCATGGGCACAGTACTTGGTAAACACAGTCTGTGATGAAGTGTATTTTTCTTTTTAAGTTTGAGAAGTGGAGTTGACTTGCACGTTAAAAATACCAGCTGCAATTAACAACTACTTGTGAAACAAAATGCTGTTTTTTTTCCTACTTACTTTTTTCCTGGCTCAGTTTATATCAGTGAAAAGAAAGACTGGAACAACTATCAGAGCTGCCATCCCCCTGGACAAGCTATGTATCACTCATTTAAAATAACATAAATGTAATTTCATATTTTTACCAGGAGGGAAGCAAGAATATGAACCAGCATGGTTAAATATTCATTGACACCTGTGAATGAATGGGGAGGAGTCATTCTTTTTCTAACATTCCTGGTGAGTTTATACTCCTTGGAACCTGTTATTCCAGTTTTTATGACTGTGGGCGAAGCCATCAGGAGTACTGCATTCAGAAAAGGGCTGATGTCAACATTCCTACCAAACAACATGACAGCGTGTTAAAAATAGATTCCTCAGCTGAAGCCTCGTTACTATGCTGCCTGTGTGTGTGTGTGTGTTATAGGAAGCTTTAGAGCACTATTTTTCCTCTGGCTTGATGAGTTAATTGAGCCCACAGAAAGTTAACTCATTATCTTCTGGGAGTTATTCTGTGTCAGATTACCAATGGATAGTACGGACATCATAGAAAGCTATCCGAAGTAGAATAGGTTAAACATTTCCTGGAACTTTCTGCATAACAAGTTCCCCTAGGCACCTCATTAAGCCATTTGACACCACCATCCTAAGAGCAGTCAGTGTGCTACTTTGCAAGATATTGCATAGTAAGAGACCCAGCCTTGCCTTTTTCCAAATATACCAATTTCATTTTCAGGCAGGCAGTTCTGGGCCACTGTTTATATTCTACTGAATCTTCTTCACTTGCAGTTTGTGACTATAGGTGTTTACAACTGAATGATAACCACATTTGCTTCACTTGCAAATAGGTAGGTATTTGTGTGTCTAATTTCTGTTTGACTTACTGTAGGTTACCCATAGAATCTGAAAAATTCATAACATGCTGTATTGTGATTCAATGAACTGATAAATGGAGACAAAGAACCTCTGTGCACAAACACTGATGCAAGGGTTACCCCAAAGGGCATTTGGCTGGGAAGCCAAGTTTCAAGAAAATACAAAATCACACATGCCACACAATACAAAGCAAAGTGGTGTGTGTTGATTTTTTGAAACAACTGATCAACGCTTCTGAGAACCTCATTCTCATTGCTGAAAGGTTCCTTATCTTTAAAAGTTTATTTTAATGGGTTCACCCAACATATCCAAGGCACACTGTCTTAGGGTAGCTGGTCCATTCCACTGGGGTGTCAAAACAGACGAGGCATACTGATGAGTCCTGGTAGGATGAAACACGTGTCTATGTCTTCTGTTAGCACCCTTTGCAAACTGTGTGAGAGGCCTTTCAGCACCAGGCAATTCTGCTTAAAGTTGGACCAGCATAACATTCTGTGGTGATTTGCATATGCAGCCCTTGATAAATGTAGAGTTTGGTTTCTTTTACAAACTCATTTTTCCTGACCATGGATATACTAAAACAAAAATTCTCAACAAAATGTTTTTAAATAAAGAGTTTAGCAGTAATTAAGTTGATATGGTGTAAAGAGCTGCTCCCTGAAAAATTATCTGTGGGGGCTGCCACAAATGTTTTAAAATAAAGAGTTTAGCAGTAATTTAGTTGATATGGTGTCAACAGCTACTCCCTGGAAAATTATCTGATTGGGGGGAGGGGGGCTGCCACAAGCAGAATGGGACTTCACAGATGGGGGACTCACAGCAGCAGAAGCATGTTGGCATTAAAAGCTTAGTGGCCTGGATGTACAGGCACCAGTATTTAGCCATGACTTCGGTAGAGGATTAATTGTGACTGGGGGTGAGGGAGTAAGTCTTGATATTTTAGCATAATGGTTTTCTGAAACTTCAACCTTCAATGGGTTAGACTCTGTAGCCATCTGTATAGTATATCACTAAGCCACATGCAGTGTGGTATGGGTAAAACCCAGATCACTAGACCAGGACCAGTACTGTAAAATCTGCACTGGGCACAGCTTGTGCAAATATTGCTGATACAGTGGAGCAGTAATAAAGTATTGCGTTCAGAAAAGTGCTGATTTCTTCTTTGCTACCAAACATGTGTGTTAAAAATAGATTCCTTGGCTGAAGCCTCATTACTACGCTGTCTGTGTGTGTGTATAGGAAGTTTTAGAGCACTATTTTTCCTCTGGCTTGAGGAATTAATGGAGACCACAGAAAGTTAACTCATTATCTTCTAGCAGTCAGAACTTTCTGCACAAAAAGTTCCCCTAGGCCCCTCACAACACCTCATTAAGCCATTTGACATCACCATCCTAAGAGCAGTCAGTGTGCTTCTTTGCAGGACATTGCATAGCAAGAGTCCCAGCCTTGCCTTTTTCCAAATAATACAGCAACTTCATTCTCAGTCAGGCAGTTCTGGGTTGGGCTACTGTTTATATTCTACTGAATCTTAACTTGCAATTTGTGATAATGGTGTTTACAACTGAATGATAGTAACCACATTTGCTTCACTTGCAAACACGTAGGCATTTGTGGGTCTAATTTCTGTTTGACTTACTGTAGGTTACACATTGAATCGGATAAGTTCACAACATGCTTTATTGTGATTCAATGAACTGATAAATGGGGATTTTGGTTTCTTTTACAAATTCATTTCTCCTGATCATGGATATATTACAACAAAAATTTATCAACAACATTTTTATAAATAAGGAGTTTAGCAGTAATGTAGTTGATACGGTATAAAGAGCTGCTCCCTGGAAAATTACCTGGTTTGGGGGTTACCACAAGTAGAATGGGACTTCACGGATGGGGGAGCTCATAACAGCAGAAGTGGCATGTTGGCATTAAAAGCTTAGTGGTATGGATGTAGAAGCACAAGTATTTAAGCATGACTTTGGTATAGGATTAATTGTGACGGGGGAGAGTGAGTGTTGGTATTTTAAACAATGATTTTCTAAAATTTTAGCCTTCAATGGGTTAGACCTTGTAGCCATCTGTACAGTATATCACAAAGCCGCATGCAGTGGGGTATGGGTAAAACCCAGATAACCAGACCCAAGCCAGAGCTGTAAAATCTGGACTGGGAACAGCTTGTGCAAATACTGCTGATCTGGTGGAGCAGCAAGCAAGCAATAATACCCGACAGGGTGGGCTGTATTGGGCAATACCGGACCGCCCAGGGGTGTAATGAGGCCCGACGCCACAAGCGGAGGGTCTTATAGCCCCTGGAAGGTCCGGTATTGCCCAATATCGCCCACCCTGGAGGGTATTATTGCGCTTAGAAAATGGGCACTGTGAAAAAAAAATGTCCTTTCAAAACTAGTTCAAACAGTTTTTTTTTAATAAAATAGTTCCTCCACCTGTATTTTTCATGGTCACACACATCATGATCGCAGATTGTTGTAGATATTATTGCTTAAATGCTCCCAGACACGAAGTACAGGCTGTGCTGCTTATTTTGCTTTTGGCCTCCTGATATTGGTTCGTTGAGCGCCCTCCCCCCCGATCATGTGTTTGCTTGACATTGAGACAGGCATGAAACAGCGCTGGCAATCATCTGCCCCCCACACACTTCTATCAGTTTTGTTTTATCTTAATTTGATCGAGGAAATCCATTACTGAAGTGGCCAATCTGCAGCTGCGGTTATCCGTGCACCCTGGTAACATCTGAATATAGGAAAGGTTTTCGGGTGGTGGTCGTCGAGTAAATCTAGGCACTTTAGGTTTTGTTAGTGCTTCTGCGTTTAACTGCTGTGAGGTGTCTTGCACCACATGTAAAACATCGCAGTGACATCGGGTGGTTACGTGAAGCCGATTACTCTGCTTCTATTTTGTTGTCCTTTTTTGTTTGCATTTGTGGCTATTACTTTCAAATTCTTAAAAAGGGAAGGCAGACTTGGAGGGGCACCTGACTGACTGGCTGATGAGGGGGCAGCATAATTTTCAGAAGTAAGCAGGAGGGTACGCGGGCGGCTGGCTAGAGTAGGAAGGGGAGAGAGAGAGACAGAGCTTCATCGGCTCTCGTGGAACAGGTCATGTAATGAAATACAATTTAAACAAAGTAGTTATAAAGGGAATCCAGCTGAGATTATGTGCCTGGAGTCAGGAGCTGGTATTGGGGGGGCAGTATCTCTCGTTAAGCGAGAGAGAAACATGGCGGCATTTGAAATTCAAATGAGGGTCTTTTAGCCAATTAGGGAGCAGGGTGGGCACTATGATTCTTCAGTGGGTGAGGGGGCATGACAGGCTGGTACTTTTTATTTCCTGGGCATCTATTGAAAGTTAATGTACCCCCCTGGCAGGGGTACAAGCCAATCAGATGCCAGGAAATAAAAAGCCCAATTTCTAATAAAAGATAAACTATGCAATACCCTCAATAACACACCTACCCCAGTTTACATTTACCTGATGCCCATTTGTAGACCTTATATAGTAATATCTTCCTTCAAGAGAACAGCTTGTAATGAAATGTGTCGAATTTACATTGGCATTTGAGCATATGCACCTTTATATGAATTTTGTGTGTGAACTGTATATGTCTCTTAAAAAAAAATTGAACACATCAAATGTCTTCAAAAACTTGTCTCAACATTGTGTTTATCTTCCACCTTGTCACAACACACAGTTCTCTGAGCAGTGTTTTCAGTTAGGGTACAGTACCTTCATGTTTATGATGGCCTGGTTCTACTGAGTTGATTGCTATAACAGTGCATAGAATAAAATGCAAACCATATAGGTAACTGTAATACAAATGGTGGCATTATTTTTAATTATACAATGGCAAGGAAAAATGTGAGAAGCTGATTGACTGCTGACCCACTGAAACAGTGATGTTATTACACAATAACATCACTGTAGCTCTGGATCATTCCTTGCATTTTCTCTTAAGAAATATTTTCCACACTAACAAAAACATCCTTTAAAATTTCTTTTTTATTCAGTATATAAAAAAAAAATTGTATAATTACAATAAGGCACTCCAGGGTGTGTGTTATCGTGTAATAACATCACTCGCTTCAACCAACCCCAGGAGTGACGTTATTACATCACACACATCCTGTCATGCCTTATTGCTTAAATATGTGCTCTCTCTCTCTCTCAATGTACTGTACTTTGATTCAGTCAGTGTATGCAATAGCCTTCATGTGAACACTCTGGGCTTCTCTTTGACTCTGATGTCCATTTACTTTAGCTACTGTATATTGTTTGAACTGCTTTGGTCTTCTTGATGTGGTGCCTGTGTGCCTAAACTATGTAATCTGTTTATCTACTGCTACCCATGTATCTCCACTGAATGACTGCTATAACTGTCTGCTCTCCAAGCCATTGTTTTTTGACTTAACTGTGCTTTGTATTAGTTTCGATGAGGTGTCTTTGTAAATGAGTCTGTGACTCAAAGGTTTGTAAATCTGATATTTTATAAATAAATGTTTATGTTTAAGCCCATGAAACACCCTTATCTAGTTAATGCATTCACAGTCGTAGTGGCTCTGCCAGAACTTGTTTGAACAAGCAATGAATTTAGGGTTGTAAAATGACTTCTAACTTTTAAACAAAGTAAATTAAGAGATCTCATTTTTGGCATGAGGCTGATCCAAACTCTGAAATTTATTGATGTCAGAAATGTGGACTGTAGTCCCTCTTTAAGACGACATCTCCGAGTGGCTCGATTGAATTTCTGGCAAATCTGCAGGCTTCAGTGTTGTGGCTGGGGCCTAGACAAATAAGATACTTAGAGTGGCCTTCCCTTTCAGGAATCTGTTTGCCGAAGACACACTTTGTGGAGTGGTCAGAAGATGAGGCTGGTGGAGAATACAAACTTGTTGGTGAAAACACAGAAAAATCGATGTTTAACACTCAAGAAAAAGGAAATGGGGGAAGCACGGCACGCATGAGTAATGGCAGTTGACTATAGCTATGGCATCCTCCAAGGTCTGACATGCATGGGTCGATGGCGGGAAAAGAACTGAGGGAGGTGTGAGGGAACCACCCTTTATAGGATAGGCTGATGTCAGTGGCAGTGAGCAGTCTCCCATGGTAGACTGTTAGCTAAAGGTTTTCAGTGTGGTCCTGGTGCCTGACTGCTTAGTCCTTCCGGTGTGGCCTGCTGCAAGAGTCTTCCTTGAAGCAAGATCACACTATTCTTAAAAAATATTCAAGTCACACTAAGCAGAATCAAGGTAAGGAAAATCATTCTAAATTGACTTGTGACTCACTTTACTAAAGGCATGCTATTTTCTAATTTTAACTTTTATGTATATTTGATACTTCTACATCTATATGGCTAGCCTCTCAATCTAGTGCAAGCTAGCAACACGTTTTACACCACGGCAAGCTATCTGCTAGGAGCTATACTAATTTTTCAAGCTTACTCCCTTTCATCCAGCTAACAGCACTCTCTCATACAATCAGGACAAGATTACCCAAGTCTGCCACACATTTAAAAATAACTGCCAAGCCAAGGCACTCCTCCCTGCCTGCCTCAACATGACTATGACCCATTCATGCAATGGTCACACAATGTGTTGCACTCTACCTCACAGAGAGTTCCCCTACTCAGTGGGACTCGTATGTGAGAACTGCAAGGGCATATACACCTGGAGCCCTACCAGCAACTGCACGATCTCTGGGACAGAGAACGATGAACAAAGCAGACAGGCACAGGGATGTAGAGAGGAAGAAAGCCAACCCCGTGCTTCTGAGTAAATGGGAGCAATTTCTGCTACCATACAATACAGCAAGAGCCCTGAATCAAAGCCAATATGGCGAATGCGCCATTAAATAAAATTCTATTACCTTTCTCCCTCAAATGTTGTTTCTACACAGGTCCGTCTCCTTTGCATGCTCAGCAGCATTATGATCAATGTACATGTGCATATGGCCACCACTATCTTGTGCATAGCGGCCTCCCATCTAGTGGGCATGCACGAAAAGGATCTGCCATTTTGGGAGGTCATCTAAACAAAGGATAAGTCTTTCAAAACATTAAACCCATGCCTGTACAAACAGCTCAACTTAACACAGCTCAGAAAACCTAATAAATATGGGTTACTCACCTGTAACAGGAGTTCTAGGAATGGTATATGTTGTTCATCCACACTGTCTGGCAGGTTCCTTGCCGCTTTAAATCTTGCCAGAAGGTCTTCAAGCTGGCTCCTCCCACCTACCCAGGTGGTAAAACTCTCGGCTCCGCCCCATGATGCCAGATCTAGCCCGCTGGAAGCCAGGTTGAGCGTCGAAGCCGGGGAGGTCAGGTGTGTCTTGTGGATGAACAACATATACCATTCCTAGAACTCCTGTTACAGGTGAGTAACCTGTATTTCTAGGGACATGGATATGTTGTTCATCCACACTGACTGGCAGTTCTCTGGGAGAAGGGAAGCAAGGCACACACCCCCTACTTAGGGAATAAGGACAAGAGAACTGAGGTCCCAAAACCAGCATCCCGGCGTGACTCAAGGTCGATGTGGTACTGGGTAATGAAGGTGTGTGCTGACTTCCAGGTAGGAGCCCTGCAGATTTCCTGGATAGGGACGTCCCTGGAAGCAGCCACCAAACCAGTGGTATGGCGGGTAGAATGAGCTCTTATCCCTCTGGGAGACTCCATGCCTGCCAACCTATAGCAGGTATCTATGCAGGAGGTGACCCACCTGCCTATCGTCCGCCTGGCTGCAGGTCTGCCAGGTGCGGCTTCAGCGTAGGTGACAAACAGCTGGAAAACCTCTCCCCGAAATTCAGCTGTTCGCTCCTTATAATAAGAGAGCACTCTTCTAGGGTCCAAAGTATGGAGCCTATATTCGGCCTCCGAGGTGTGACTGGGGTAGAACACCGGCAGAGTCGACACCTGGTTAAGGTAAAACTCCGACACCACCTTCGGAAGGAATTTCGGGTGGGGGCGCAGGACAACCTTGTCCCTGTGGAAGACCAGATAAGAAGACTCGATGGAAAGTGCCTGGAGCTCTCCCATCGTTCTGGCTGACCGGGATAGCCACCAAGAAGGTGGTCTTCCATGACAGGTGAGAGATGTCACACCTGTGCATTGGTTCGAATGGCTTGACCATGAGCTTAGCCAATACCAGCAGTAGATCCCATGGAGGTGGAGGTTCTCGTACCGGAGGGGATATATGATCAAGACCTTTGAAAAAGTGCCCAACCACCTTCTCCTGCACCACCGACTGCTTCCTGGCCCGCGCCCGGTAAGCAGAGATGGCTGCCAGGTGTACCTTAAGGGTCGTCGACCGAAGCCCTAGCTGAGAAAGGGATCACAGGTAGTCCAGAATGCTTGCCAAGGAACAGGAGGAAGGGTCCAACCCCTTGCCCGACACCAAATGGAGAATCTCTTCCATTTGAAGGCATAGCATTTCCTGGTCGACTCCTTAAGGGAAGCCTCAACGACATTGAGGACCTCGTCAGAAAGACCCAAGGCCTGGAACTCTAGCCGCTCAGGAACCAGGCCATCAGGTGCAAGGATTGAAGGTCTGGATGGAATACCTTCCCCTGATTGACTGAGATCAGGCCCGGGAGGGCTGGAAGCCGCCTCGGGAGCCTGGAGCTGAGGCTGAGGAGATCTGGATACCAGAACTGGGGCCAGTCTGGGGCTACCAGACTCACCTGTGCCTTGTCCCTCCTCTTCTTGAGAAGCACCTTGTGGATCAAGGGAAATGGGGGAAGCATAGAAGAGGCCCAGGGTCCACGGCCTCGAGAAGGCATCCCCCTGCAGTGAGCCCTGCTGAGGGGGGCCGGCATGAAACAGCCTCAGCTTCGCATTCTCCCTTGAGGCAAACAGGTCCACCTGAGGCATGCCCCAGTGGGAGAACAGATCTTGTACTACCTCCGGCAGGAGAGACCACTCGTGGGACGCAGCTCCTATCCGGCTTAGGGCATTGGCCAGAATGTTGGAGGCTCCTGCCACATGGATGCAAGCAGATCTGCCTCCAGGCTACGCACGTGGGACCAAGTGCAGAGAGCTTCCCTGCACAGAGGCATAGAGCGCATCCCGCCCCTGGCGGTTTAGGTAGCACATGGTCATGGTATTGTCCGTCTGGACCTAGACCACTTGACCCCGTACAAACGGAGCGAAGGCGGTGAGGGCTAGATGAACCGCTCAAGCTCCAGCAGGTTGATGTGGCATCAGGACTCCCGAGGGGACCAGAGGCCATGCGCTCTGTGCTCCCCCAGATGGGCACCCCCAACCCATCAGAGAGGCATCGGTCAAAAGAGAGACTGTTGGCTTGGGGTGGACAAATGGGATGCCCTCCTGCAGATGAGCTAGAACGATCCACCACTGGAGAGCGTTCCACATCTCCTGGGTCACTGTCACTGGCTGATCCAAAGGACCGGAGCGCTGTGACCATTGGCTGGCCAGTCCCCATTGTAGGGGATGCATGTGCCAATGGGCCCAACGGATCACACTGGTGCAAGCTGCCATGAGTCCCAGGAGGCACAGGAAGTCCCGGGGAGGGCGCAATTGCCCAACCTGAGATGACTGGGCAAAGGAGGAAAGAACCTTGGCCCTGTCCGCCAGGAGCCGTGCTCTGGCTCGAAGAGAGTCGAGCTCTGCCCTGATGAATTGGATCACCTGTTTTGGCACGAGTTCCGACTTGGCCTCGCTGATGAGGAGGCCAACCTGAGAGCAAACCTGGAGGGCCAGATTCCTGGACCGCTCCACCTCCGGTCTGGAGGAGGCCGCAATCAGCCAGTCGTCCAGGTAGGGGTACACCCGGACCCTTCGGCGCCGTAGGAATGCTGTCACCACTGCCATGCATTTGGTGAAGACCCTGGGAGCTAGAGAAAGGCCGAAGGGCATGGCCCGGAACTCGTAGAGGGACCCCTCTGCTCTGAAGCGGAGGAATCGCTGATGGGACAGACAGATTGGGAAGTGAAAGAATGCGTCCTGTAGGTCCAGAGAACAGAACCACATGCCTCGTTCCAAGGATGGAATGATCTGAGCCAGAGTGACCATCCTGAAGGTTGGAGACCTTAGGAACCTGTTCAGGTCGTGCAGGTCTAGAATGGGGCGCCAGCCCCCCATCCGTTTCGGGACCAGGAAGTACCTGGACACAAACCCTGGGTCTGGAGGAGGATCCGCCACCTTCTTGATTACCTCCTTTTGGAGAAGCAAGGCAATATCGGCTCGACGGGCCGACAGAGAGGCTCTGGGACCCGTAACCCCATGGGCCAGCGGCTCAGAAGAAGCGGGACCTGCTGGACTCAGAGGCCAGACCCTTTCCTACCACCTCCAACACCCAATGGTCCGTGGTGACAGCGGACCAGGTGGAGAGAAACTGTCGGAGCCGTCCCCCCACGGGGGGACCCACGGTGAAGCGACACAGCTGGGGGTGACACCCCTCAATCCGTCACTGGGCAGGCTTGGAGGAAGGACTGGCCGAGGGACCTTCTGGGCCTTTTCCTCTTGACTTCCTGTTGGAGGAAGCTGCAGGCTTGGCTTTAGGGTGCCAAGTGTGAGCCTGCTGGCCCTGATGCTGATGTTGCTAGGCCGGAAGTGCCGCAGGGGCAGAAGGGCGAAAGAACTTATGCTGCTGTCGGTGGCCTTTGTCCTTCTGGGCAGACGTGACCTGGTCCAAGGTAGCATTGGACTTTTCAATTCTCTGAAGGTGGCATTCCACCCCAGGCCCGAACAAGTTGGTACCCAGGAAGAGGACGTCTGCCAACTTGTGCTGGGTATCCACCGTAAAGGTGGAGGTCCGCAGCCAAGCTCTGCGGCGCATGGCCACTGCGGCCGCTACTGACCAGGGCACAGGAGTCTCCAATATCGAGAGCCATTTGGAGCTGCTGTTTCGCCACTGCTCTTCCCTGATCCCGCACCTGCTTGACAGTAGTCTGCAGATCAGCCGGGAGATGAGGGATCACTTCATCCAGGGAGCCCATAAGGACGTGGGAGAAGTGTGCCATCAGTACAGCCGAACTGACCTGACGGAGGCCGAGGGAAGATGCAGCATAAACTTTACGCCCGTATAGTCCAGCTTTTTGGACTCTTTGTCAGGGGGCTTGTTCACGTCCCTAGCATTCCCGGAAAGCTGGAAAACGCTGTCAGTAACCAACCCCTCCACAGAGGAGTGTTCCGAGAAACCGGACATTAGACCCGGTAGGGATCGCATACTTCCTGGCCATCCTGGCCAAAGGAGCAGGACAAGAAGCCGGCCGCTGCCATAACTCCAAGGCTGGGCCAACAATGGCTTCAGCCACCGGAAAGGCCTCCATGGGAGAATCCCCTCAGTCCAGTATCTCCGTCAGGGGATACTTGGCCCGCTTGGATACGGGCTCGAGCTGCATCCCGGTGGACTCCGAGATGAGCCGCAGCAGACCCATGAACGATGATGGGCTCTCGTCCAGTGACTGTCCCCTGGAGGACTCCAGGTCGAGGGGCCTGGAAAATAGGGAGGAGTCTGGAAACAGCTGCCTAGGGCCTGAGCCACCCTCCATCTGCCGAGGACGATCGGGAGTGAGGGTGACTGACAACCGGTGGGGCAGTTCCTGACCCGACCGAGAATCCTTGGTTGGAGCCCCTGATTTCAGTTGTGGAGGCGGGGCTCCACCACAATCGGTGGGGCAGCTGGTTTTGGCCTTACAACCGGCCCAGGTTTGGGCACCTCGACCACCGCGAAGGGTTGTTTCGGCCTTTCGGGTGACAGCCACTTAATGGCTGGGGAAGGCGACAGCATCGGCTTGTTCCCGGTCATAAGGAGCTGCTGCCACATTAAGTCCTCGTAGCGTCTACGCAATTTGCGCCGAAGCCTCTCCTCCTCCGAGGAGGAAGATGAGGATGAGCGGTGCCGCCGCTTTCCTTGGTGCGGAGACCGAGACTGCCGGTGTCGGCAGGATAGGCTGGACTGAGAAGAGGTCCGAGACCGTCAGTGTTTCCGAGGGTGGGTCTGGGAGGAAGCGGGGAAAACCCATTCCTCCCTCGGCTCGGGAGCCTAAACTGGGGACTCCGGCACAGGAGGCGCAGGCAAGTCCTCGGTTTCCACCGGGGGAAATCGGTGAAGAAGGGTTGTCTGCTTCTCCAGTCGACAGCCCATCCGACGGGTCAAGAAAAATCTCGACCGCGCGATGGGTGTCTCGGCCGGCTGACCTGACAGGGACACCGTGAAGCCTGCGTCCTTAGCCGCAATCTCAACCGAAGTAGAGTGTCGACTGTCCGGGGAAGGAGACCTTTCCCGCTCCCACGAAAGTCAAGGGAGGGACTTACCCTTTGAGTCCTCCTTCTTTGACCGAGAGGAGTGTCCCGATGGCCCCTCGCCTTTCGTGGAGAGGGACTGGCAAAGCTCCTTAAAAGAAGCTGTGTAGGAGGATCCCAAGGAGAGCGGCATAAATGCCGTGACCGAGGATGATGAAGATGCGGCCTGGGCCGCCTCCTCCTCTAGGGTGATCATCTGATCGAGTTGCTCAGCAGAGCCAGCCGCCGCGGAAACCGCCCAACGGGCCTCCTTGGGCTTCACCGGCAGATAACGTTTCTCAGGGCGCTCAAGTTGGAACCGGGCAGCATGGTCTTTGAGGACGTTTGCCGAAAAAGACCTGCACAACTCGCAGGCCTGCGGGTCGTGGTCAAGCCTGAGGCAGTAGATGCATGTGGAGTGCGGATCGGTCCTAGACATCTTCTGCCCGCATGGGCACTGCCGAAAACCGGGAGTCGATTTGTCCATCGCAGCCGCGAAGGAAGAAGTAGACCGAAGTCTAGAAAATGTTGAAATTATTTTCGGATGAACCTAAGAGTCTGGATCCAGTCCAACGCAGAGCGCTAAGGAGGGAACCTGAGCTTCCAAGCGGTAAGAAAGATCTGGCATCATGGGGCAGAGCCGAGAGTTTTACCACCCGGGTGGGTGGGAGGAGCCAGCTTGAAGGCCTTCTGTCAAGATTTAAAGCGGCAATGAACCTGCCAGACAGTGTGGATGAACAACATATCCATGTCCCTAGAAACTGAAATTAACCAGAGAAGGGGACCCAAGATCCAAGACAGTGAGTCTGAACCAGAAGTGGCCCAATTCGTGTCACTTCTGGAGGCCATTTTTGTAGTCCTGCATGCAAGTACTTCTAAAATGGACAAAACAGGAAATTACTTGAACTGCATCGTCGTTGACCATATTTGTAGTCCTGAGCAAAGGACTACAAAAACAAACTCCACACAACCTGTTGACAATTAGATGTTTTTTGTACAGTCCATACAACCTCAGTAACACAGCTCATGCAAAGCTAATAATTACAATATGCACAACTCAAAACTACCTGCCCCCACCTCCCCAAGAAGACATATAGTACACCCACTCGGCATGCATCATACTAACAGATTAAGGGCAGACAACATACCACTCCTCTGACCCTAAGTCCCCACTTTTCCTTGTCTTTTAGACCTATAGTAAGAACAAAGAAATGCAAGTCATGCAGCATGCCTCCGCTGACGTACAATGTCACATCGGTATGTTCCTCTTATACAGAGAACCCAACAGAGCTTTCGGAGTTGGCCTTCTCCTCAGGGTTGTATTCCAGCAGCCCAATTCCTAAGACACAGGCAGCACCACTGATGACGAGCCACCAAAGAATGATCCTGAAGGGAGAGTCCAGATACTAACATGCTCATATACCAAAGGCAACAAATCATTCAGGCACAACAATTTATATCCACCATGCTACAGAAACTACTGGAGGTAGCAGAACCCATCAGACCCCCACCAAACTCTATGGCCCCAAATATTCCAGCTCTGGATTGTGATTCATCAGATTCAGATAAAGAGTTGGAAAGACAATTAGAAGCAGGAACAGAAACATCACAGGAACCTCAATAACTGACAGCCAATGTGCTTCTCTGAGCAGGTCCGTACAATTTAAGACCACAGTGGGATTTGAGTTGACATCACCACCTCCACAGTCCAAACTGATAGCAATAGTCTTTCCTATTGCCAAACACAATGACACCTTTCCCATACATCAGGCCATAGACTAATTTATAGCCAAAGAGTGGGAAGCAGCAGAACCCGCCAGGATATATGAGTGGTGTTTCTGGGACAGGATGTACCCTCTGCAACAGGACAAACTAAAGCTGTGGTGCACTGCACCAGCAACAGTCCCCCAGATAACGGCACTGAGCAAGAAGAAAGTCCTACCATTCGAAGGGGTATCCGGCCTCAAAGATCCTTAGGACAGGAAACTAGAAGATATCCTTAAGAAAAGTTTCGAGGTGGCAGGGCTGGGCACCACAACACCCACCACGTATATATACGCAACCAGAGCAAACTGAGCTGGATGCAAGACATACAGAAAACCCTCACTCCCGACTCACCAGAGTCCGATCTTACACAAGGCACACAGTCGAGCAAGTACCTGGCAGATATGATTGTCAACTCCTTAAGGCTAAATGCCAGGGCAGCAGCACTAGTAAACAGAGCTAGAAGGGCCCTACAGCTGAAACTGTGGGATGCAGACAATGAGTCGAAAGTAATGTTAAACTTCAGTTCAGGGGCACGCATTTATTTGGCAAGGGCCTACAGAAATACCTCAAGGGGGACACAAAAGCTCCGGGTCAGGATGGAAATATGGTTTCACCTACTTGCCGGCAAGACTTTGCTTTTGAGGAACAAAAACTTCAGGGGTGGAAGACTGCCCTATCAAGGGAACAGGACCCAATAGAACTCTAACAGCTATAGTAGCAGCAACAAATCAGCTAACCAAAGTTGCTTCAATAGCAACTACAAGGCCACGCAACAGCCTAAGCAATGACTGCAGTATACAGTCAACCACCCCACCCACCAACAGGAGCCCACCTACTAAACTTTGTACAGATATGGGGGAAGAGAATTCAAGGCAAATGGGTCCTAAGGGTTCTCACCATGGGTTATGCAATAAAATTGATAGGTGTACCCGTAAGAAACAGACTGGTAGTCTTATCAAGCTCAAAACAAAAAGCACAACCAGAACAAGTACAAAAAAAACATTCAGAATCTACTCAATAAGGCCATAGCAAATGAGCCAAATGCAGAGAGAGGGGAAAAGGAACATATTTCATATTCTTTACAGTGCCCTAAAAGAAAGGAGTCCTTTGACTAGTCTTAGATCTTAAATTCATTTTTGACCTAGTTCCAGGGCCAGGTTGAACATAAGACTACTCATGGCTATTGCCATACAGCAGGGGGCCCAAGCTGACTATATAAGCTGGCAGGCATGAAAATCATCAGTCTAAAATTACGATCCTCACTGTGGTGGTAGAGGAACAGAAGCAACTTAAACATAGGCATGCCACTAGACATACAGCAACACATAGTAATCAACACAGATGACAGCCTGAAGGGCTGCAGAGCATCAACAGGCCAACACATTGCTCAAGGGACATGGTCACTCATGGAATTGAAGCAATCAAACAACATTTTAGAAATGAGAGCAGTAGTCCAGGCCCTAATCCACTTCAGCAGCACGATCACAGAAACACAGAATTTGACGGCAGATAAGGACTGCTTGACCCACCTAGTCTGCCCATTTCCCTACCTGATATGCTACAGATTCTAGTTAACCAACAGCTTACTTCCTCCTACCCCCCACTAGAATTGCTTTGTGTCTGCCCCATGCATTCGCGAATTCTCCCACTGTTCTCAACTCCACAACCTCAGGAAGGCTGTTCCATGCATCCACAACCCTTTCCATGAAAAAATACTTTCTAACATTACCTCTGAGCTGTTCCCCCCTCTATCTTCAAATTGTGCCCCCTTGTTCTTGCACATCTCTTTTTCTGAAAGATGCTACCCTTTTGGACTTTAATTCCCTTGAGGTACTTGAAAATTTCTATTATGTGCCCCCTCTCCCTCTTTTCCTCGAGGGTATACATATTAAGCTGCTTTAGTCTCTCTTCATATGTCTTCTGCTGCAGACCCTGATCAAGGGCAAGAACGCCTAATTTGCCAAGACAAGGTCACGGTGGTGTACATAGTAAAGCAAGAAGGAATCAGAAGTAAAGGAATGCTTAGAGAGATGACCAAGGTGCTCTCATCGTCGCAGAAACATGCATCACATATCACAGTAGTACATCTGGCGGGGAACTTAAATACAACGGTGGACTTACTAAGCAAACAGCAAATCCACCTGGGGGAATGGCAGCTACACCCACATATCTCTGCAATGGTCAACAAGAGTTGGGGACAAAGCAGATGGACTTCATGGCCACATACAAATGCTCAAACACCAAAGTTCTTCTCTAGATTCAGTGACAAGTCAATGGGAGTGGGTGCCCCATCTCTGGAGTGGCAATTCAACATGGCTTACAGATTCCCTCCCATAAGTGCTCAGAAAAATCCAAAATCCTAATCACCCCGTACTGGCTCTGGTGAGCATGGTTTGCAACTATTGTAGTGATGGCCATAAACGAACCCTGGAGGTCACCAGACCACCGGGCATACTACAGTAAGGGACGGTGAGACACCCCAACACACAGAATATCAAACTAACCACCTGGATCCTGGAAAGGCTGCTGAGGCTGGATATCACCCTAAGGTCACAGATACCATGACAGAGTCTAGAAGGTGCTCAACTATTTTTACGTAAACCAATGGCCAATATTTATCGCATGGTGCTCAAACAAATCCAGAGACTGTATGAATCGCAGACATACTACTGTTTCTACAAGAGGGCCTCAACAAAGGTCCATCACCGGCTTCTTTGAGAGTACAACTAGTGATATAGCATTAGCCGGGGGCAAAATGGAAATTCTTAACCAGGAGCCCAACCGGCCATTTGCGATTCCTGAAAGCGGCCAATATCATTCAGCCGAGACAAACAGAGATCACTGCATCATGGGGCCTAAACCTAGTGCCCAAGGCCATGATGGTGCACCCCTTTAAACCACTGCTGTCAGTGGAATTAAAATGGCTGAATGAACCTTAGAATCATGATTATGGTTGCAATCTGTTTAGCCCAGAGGACAAGTAAGCTACAAGCACTCTTGAAGAGAACACTACCTAACTTCAAGAGGGTAGAGTCTCATTAAGAACAATATCCTCATTCCTTCCTAAGATTGCATCAGATTTCCACAGAACACAAACTATAGAGCTACCAGTCATCATGCTGGCATCAAGCAAGGAAGAGGACTTAAGCTTTTCAGACATTAGGCATGAAGCAGGTGGTTGCAACATACATCAGCCAGATGGCACACTTCAGAGAAGGGTTTACTGGCGTCCACCTCGCCCACTGTAGGATGGCTCAAACAGGCTATACAGGAAGCAAACAAAGCAGCTAATATGCCGCCACCACCACAAGACTTTAAACCACGCTCTACACAAGCAGTGGCTACATCCTGGGCTGAGTGAAACATGTCCACAATGGAAGACATATGTGCAGCTACCACTTGGACATCCACACACGCATTTATAAGCTATTATAGACTAGACATTGCACAAAAATCAGGAATTAATTCTGGTCACTGTACTGCAGGCAGTAGTGTGTCTCTTGACTCTGACCATGCTTTGTCTCCCCTGCCTTGCACAAATAGGGTACTGCTTGTTATAGCTAAGAACATGAGTGCCTCACAGGCTACCCCCCCCACCCAAATTATAGTTTACTCACTTGGTAAAGGCAAATGTATGAGGTAGTCCTCTGAGGCACTCTACTTCACACCCAGAGGAAACAGCAACCAAACAAACCAGGACACTGTTACGATCAACTGGTAAGCCATATGGGCCACTAACAATTCGAATGTAGCACAGATAGGTAATAAATACCAGAAAAGTACAGTTATGTAAGAACTTACCATAACAGTAGATCTTCGAGAGGAGCTCTTGCAGCAGGCTATTACAATCCGGACTATGCAGCAGGCACTAGGACTCTCCGGTGAAACTTCTGCCAGCAATACACAGCAGAGACCGCCCCCGCTACGACGTCGGTCAGGGTACAAGAGGGAACGGACTCAGCTTCACCTCAGTTCTCCCGCCAAGACCCAGCAGAAGGCCTGACAAGAGAAGGAGACGAAGCCTACCCTGAAGAGAATTGGAGAAGAAAAAACAAAAATGGATCTGCACACCTCGAGGGGGAAGGCGGGTGTGAAGTAGCGCCTGCTGCAAGAGCTCCTCTCGAAGATCTACTGTTAAGGTAAGTTCTTACGTAACTGTACTATCTTACTTCGAGAGGGAGCTCTTGCAGCAGGCTATTACAATCAGGACTGAGTCCCAAGCAGTCCCACAACAAGGAGGCAGATGACCCCGGGAGGTGGAATATGCTGACTCCAGAGGCCTTAGGACAAAAGCCCTTGTAAAACGGCTAGGCCGAAGCCAGTTCGGCATCTGGAGACGATGTACAAGCTGTAATGCCTGATAAAGGTATGCACCGAGTTCCAGGTTGCAGCCGCACAAATGTCCTGTATGGCGACATTCCACAGGGCAGCGAAAGAAGCTGACACTCCTTTGGTGGAGTGACCCCTAACCGGGCCCGGCAGGGATTTATTGTGATGCTCGTACTAAAACGAGACACAGCGAACTATCCATTTAGAGATAGTTTGCTTGGACACTGGTTGACCCAAGCAATGTGGTGCAAAAGCCACAAAGAGTTGCTCCGATTTACGGTGCTGAACCGTCCTTTTGAGGTAATACCTCAGAGTCCTGTGGACATCCAGTGTGTGGAGAGCCTCCCCTCTATTGGAAGGGGAAGGAAAATAAACAGGAATATCACCTAACTGGTTGAGGGTCAATTCTGAGACCACTTTTGGAAGAAACTTAGGATTTGTTCTGAGGGAAACCCTTTCCCTGCGGAAAACCAAATAGGGCTCTTTACACATCAGAGCCTGAAGCTCAGAAACCCTTCGAGCTGAAGTAACAGCAACCAAAAAGCAAACCTTCCAAGAAAGGTAACGCAGCTCACAATCCGCTGCTGGCTCAAAAGGAGGGAGGGTGAGTTTCTCCAACACAAAAAGGTGGTCCCAGGGTGGGACAGGGTCCCGAATGGGAGGTCTCATATGTAGAATTCCCCTAAGAAAGGTGCGGGCCACATCCAATTGTGCTAATGCTCTCTCTCCGACAGCATGATAGGCGGAGACTGCCCACATGTGCACTCTTGATAGAGGAGTAACTCAGACCCTTATCGTACAAGGAGAGGAGATACTGTAAAGCTGAGTTCACAGGGCAGGTGACGGGATTCAAACGCTGTGGCAATGCCCAAAGACAGAAACACTTCCACTTCATAGCATAGGTGGAGCGAGTAGAGGGCTTTCTTGCTGAAACTAAGACCGCCGCCACTTGGGGAAACCCCGTATCTATGTTGAGCTATGTCTGAAGGAGCCAAGCATGTAGGTGTAAGGACCAAAGATCCGGATGGACCAGCGACCCTTGGTCCTGGGACAGTAACTGCGAGCATATGGGCAGCGGAATCGGAGGTTCCGTGGATAACTGCTGCAGTAGTGGGAACCAAATCTGCCGAGGCCATTTGGGGGCCACCAGGATCATCCAGGCCCCTTCTGCCTGTAACTTGAGCAGTACTCTCTGAATGAGAGGGAAGGGCGGAAAGGCATAGAGAAACCTCCCTGCCCAGCAAAGGGATAACGCATCTGGCCCAAAAACTCCAGGCGCGTGCTCTCGCGAGCAGAACATTGGCATTTTGGCATTCCGTGGTGACGCAAAGAGGTCCACCTCTGGAAGACCCCACCTGTCGAAGAGCTGGTCCACTACAGAATGTAGCAGCTCCCACTCGTGCACTCTGGAACGCGACCTGCTGAGGCTGTCGGTCAGATTGTTTAGGACGCCTTGAACGTGCATCGCGGACAGCAGGATGCCCCGCTTCAGCATCCAGTACCAGACTCTCAGCGCCTCCCTGCAAAGAGGATATGAATGAGTGCCTCCTCGTTTGCTGATGTAAAAGACAACCGCCATGTTGTCTGTCTGAACTAGAAGAGAGCCTGACACCAGATCCTCTCGTAAAGCCTGGAGGGCGTAGAGGACCGCTCGCATTTCCAGCACACTGTTGTGGAGGGACTGCTCCTCGGGTGACCAAACCCCCCCACGTAGCTGCACCCAAGTCGCCCCCCACAGGTCCAATGCGACCTGTTGTCAGAGTTTGACCTACAGCTACAGACAAAGCTGACCCCTTTCTCCAGATTGTTGGGGTCCATCCACCAAAGCAGAGTTCTCCTGACTGGCTCCGAGATCTTGACCGGGGAGTCTAGATCATCGTAGCTTTGGTCCCACTGCACCCTGAGCATCCACTGTGGGACTCTCATGTGGAGGTGGACCAAAGGAGTGGCGGGAATGGCCGACGCCATGTGCCCCAGTAAACTGAGGAAGTTCCGAGCCAGAACTCGAGGAGTTATGGAGATCCGTTCTGCCATCTCTCGCAAGCGAACTCCCCTGTCCTGTGGGAGGAAGGCCATGCCCTGGACGGAATCCAGGATCGCTCCTATGAAAGCGAGCTTTAGGCTGGGCTCTGGGGATGGTTTTCATAAGTTCAGGGTGATCCCCAGCTCTCGGAACAGAGTATAAGTGTCTTCAAGAGCTCGTAAGAGGCCTACTCTTGACAGGGCCGCAAGCAGCCAATCGTCGAGGTAGGGGAACACATAGTGTCCCATATGCCTTAGAGCCGCAGCCACCACTGCTAGGCATTTGGTGAAGACTTGCGGAGCAGAAGAGAAGCCGAACGGAAGCACTCGAAACTGAAAGTGCTCCCCTTGGAAGAGGAACCTCAGAAACTTCCTGTGGGGAGGACAGACCCCGATATGCATATATTCATCCTGCATGTCAAAAGAACATAACCAGTCCCCTTGGTGCAGCAAGGGAAGGAGTCCTTGAAGAGTCACCATCCTGAACCTTTTGTACTCGATAAAGAGGTTTAAAGGACTGAGATCCAGAATGGGACGAAGGTCCCGAGTCTTTTTTGGGACCAGAAAAAAGTGGGAATAGAACCCCTGCCCTTGCTGATGCAAGGGGACCCTCTCTATTGCTCTCTTCTGCAGGAGGGTCTGTATCGCTCCTTCTACTAGTGCGATGTGAGAAAGAGGATAACGGGAGAGCTTTGGCGGAGTAAACTCTGTGAACTCTAGCGTGTGTCCTCTCGTATAATATCCAAGACCCACTGGTCTGCGGTAATAGACTTCCACCCTTCGAAATGAAGGGAGAAGCGGCCCCCAACCGGCTCCCCTGGGTCTTCCCGCAGAAGGGAGTCATTGGGCAGAGCCAGGAGTGAGGAGAGAGGCCTGGAAGGACTTGGGCCCACGGGCAGGAGGTCCACCAGAATGCTGGTTCCCGGATCTCCTGAGGAAGCCTCCTCTCTGCCCGTTGGTTGCCACGGGCTGGACCTTGACTGCCTGAGGACTTACGAAAGGGCAGTCTACGGTGCTGTCATCGCTGGTCACCACGGTACATCTGGCGGACCAACCAGATTCACTTGCCCGACTCCTGGAGGTGGAGATCAAAGCCTCCATCTCCTGCCCAAACAGTATGGTACCCTAGAAGGGCAGATCATTGATACCGGCCTGCAGATCCTGGTGAAAGCCCGAGACTCTCAACCAGGCATGGTGCCGGAGGCACACCCCAGAAGCGGCTGCCCTGGCTGCTGTGCCTGCAGTGTCATATGAGGCCCTCAGTACATGGGAGCCTACGTCTGAACTCGACTGGAGGAGGACCAGGAGCTCTGCCTTTTGGTCAGAGTCTGGCATGGTCTTTGCCAGCCCCAGTCCCCTTTCCCACAACGCATTCTGGTACTGTACCATATGCGTTAGGAAATTGAGGGAGCGGATGGAACAGGTGGAGGCAGCATATACTTTCTTGCCCACCTGGTCCAGGTAGCGGGACTCCGGGTCGGGAGGCTGGGAGCTGAGGTGCTTCGGTTACAGAGACTTGTCATGGGCAGCCGTGATCACCGACGAATCAGCCTGAGGGTACTCCGCTAGAAAGGGTTCTGCCCTCTGAGCCTAATACAGCCTGTCCGACTATTTTGGAACTGCTGGGATTGAGGCCAGATGCAACCAGGTGATTCTAGTAAGGTCCTGGAATGTATCGACTAAAGGAGGGATAACCAGAGGCTTTGGCTCCTTTTGCCTCAGGTACTTAGCCAATCTCCGGTGTTCCGGATCCAGGTCCTCCATGTCCCACTTGTTGGAGGCCTGGATGTGCCTCATGACGTCCATAAAGGTAGGATCGACCGGAGGTGAGCGAGGCTGGTCCTTCTCTCCCGGGTAGCGCTTGAGGCTGAGAGAGGAAGAAGAGGTTGACGTTGGGGAGGAGGATCGACTATCTGACTTGGAATAGTCTGACCCCGTCCTATGACCATGCCTTTGCTGACGTCGGTAACTAGGGGACCGACTCTGGTCCCTGGACCGGCGACGGAGCAATGACCGACGTCGGGAGTGTTCTCGCCTGGAGTGAGAAAGGCTCCTGGAGCGATCTAGACTGACGCCGGCCACCAATCCCGAGCGACGCGGCCGGGTGGTCCTGAGACCTGTGCGGAACGCAGCCCTAGAGGGAGGTGAAGGCTGGCGCTCCGTGACTTCCCCGTGGAAGACCCACCTCCCGGCTGTGGTTTTCCCACAGGGTCCGGTACCGGTGTCTGGGCCGGCGACGGGGAGGACCGTTTGTGGACCTGCCCCCACCAAAAGGAGAAAAGATCCTTGAGCTCGTCCTTGGTAAATATTTCAGCCGCTCGTTTCGGGAAGGAAGTCTCCGGAATGTCGGGGGGGGGAGGAGGACTTGGGCGATGGGGACATCGGTTCCTCTGCGATCGTCCCTGCGTCCTTCGCCCCTTTGACAGACGACAGAATGATGCCGGAGAGTCCTTAGTCTCCGGAGGCACGCCTTTGGCAGGTGGCATCAGTGCCTCAGCAGGTGGGGCTGAAGCAGGCACCTCTAAGGGCTTAGCGATGACCCTTAGCGGGGTCACCTTTGGCTTGGCCGGCTTCTCCCCCGAAGGGACGGCCTTAGCCTGAGGAGTCTTCGGAGGATCTCCAGAACCCGAGGGATGGGCCTTTTTGGGAGATGGCTGCGAGTACGAGTGGTGACGGGACCAACTACGGTCCTTGTTGTGGCGCTTCTTCTCCACTCTCCCTCTGAGGAGTGCAGATCCATCTTCTGCTCCAGCAGATAGGCCTTAAGGGCCTTCAGGCGGCGGATGCGGGTCCGGCTGGTAAAGGCCTGGCAATCTGCACAACTGGCGGTGTTGTGTTCCGGACCAAGGCAAAAACGCACTGCCAGTGGCAGTCGTTCGCTGGGATCTGCCTCCCGCAGTCACACTTGTTTAAGTGTTCAGGAGATGCTGATGCACGAGAAAACACCGAACTAGGCCGGGAAAAACGGCTGACGTCGGTACTCGAGAAAACAGAGCTGAGAGCGAGGAAAACAACGCTCTAAAGCGGGTAAAACAACTGACGGGCAGCGGACTGATGTCGGGTACCAGAACACGAGGCAATCCGTAAAAAACTGATGAATAAATGTTGATTGGAGATCAAACCTTGAGCTGCAACTGCAAGCAGAAGCTGTTCCTTCGAGTTCACATGCAGGATGCGGCGGGAAGAACTGAGGTGGAGCTGGGTCCGCCCCCTTGTACACTGACCTGGCGAAGGCGGGGCGGCGCCGGGTGTTCCTGCTGTGTATTGCTGGCAAAAATTTCACCGAGGGTTCTAGTGCCTGCAGCGTAGTCTGATTGTAATAGCTCTGCTGCTGAGTTCTACTCCAAGTAAGATCTATATTTACAGTTATGCCTAGTTATTGGTCACAAGTCTTCTCTACCCAACCAGTTTTACTGTAGAAGAACAAGCTTTGGAAGACATACAAACTGGCTTTGGTGGGCAGTCTGCAAGGGAATGGAGCTCGGATTTCAATTCTGAAAGTAACACATACATTGAAAGCCTATCGGGTGGACTTACAGTATGCACCAAATCTGTGAGAAATGGAGTGCCTCAGAGGCGTACCCCACACAATAACCTTTACCAGGTGAATAAAGTACCATTTTTTCCCACACTTATTAACCAGTGCAACTCGAGGTAAAAACCTGTTTGTTGTTTTGCGACTCCCCCAATTTGGGACTACTTTCTCACATCAACAAAATATTATTCTTTAAAATTCATAACTGTGTCTGTCAGTCATACTGTATCTGTAACATGTCAAGTAAATTTTTCTATTTTTATGGCCTGTTGGCTTCTTCGTATGTATGTTCGTACATATTTGTAAGTGCAATAAGACAATCCAAGGTTTGTGCTTTCACAATGCACACCCAGGGGTGGAAAGCACTCCCTTCTGCAGCGTTGTAACGAATAACTTGTCATGTCTTACTACTTACAAAAAGCACCCTTCTGCAGTCTCCCAGTGGGCATCTCCACCTGATAAAATCTCATTCCCTCTGCACCACCAGTCTTTCCTGGTTGGATGGGAAATTTTTATTTTACTTTCTGTTTATGCCACCTCTCTTAGCTGGAATCTGGCACCACCTTCAGGCTTCTGCATCTCCCCAACGCAGTCAGCCTGCATTCTCCTTGGGACTTGCCTCTCCTATGTTTCCCTCATGGCTTGACCCCCATAATGGGGTCCTGGTGCTAGGCCAGGTCCCTTTGGGGAATTCAAGTAGCATCACAGGAGAGTGCCAACATGCACACATAGTTCCCAGAGCCCCTCCCCAGCCAATCAGCACTCCCCTATCCTAGTGTGCACTTAAGCCTGCACCACCACCACCTGTGATCACCTGGGTGGAGTCAGGCACAGCCAGTTGCGGCAGCTGTTACGTGGGTACCTGAGGCAGTTTCTGGAGAAGGCAAGGATCCCGCTCCCTTGTCTGGTAGTGGCACAATATCTAGCACCGGACGGACGCAAAGCGACCCTCTGTTTACTCTTTGGTTGGGTATGATAGAAGTACTGATTTCAAGGTCCTACCTGAGACCTGGAGATTAGAGGATAGCCTGAACATCTGCGCCAAACAGTTTGTATCTTCAAAGGGGGGTACTGAGAATGAACTGCTCTGTTATTCGCAAAGCCTGCTACACTGATCCCGAAGTACCGCCTGAGGCATATTTCTGAGGCAGCTGCTCTGGCTGAAGCATCAGATATGTAATAGGCTATACACAGTAGATGTTTTCCTACATTAGGGTTACCACCTGTCCTGATTTTTGCAGGACAGTCCTGATTTAGGCAGCTGTGTCCTGCAAAAAAACATGAAAAATACTACATGTCCTGATTTTACAGTAGAAAAAATATTTTCTAACTTTCCAATAAATGTTGCAGAAAACTACAATACCTTAACTAAAATACCTTAAAATGATAAGAAACTGAAGCAACTAAGAAACTACAATACTTATCTTTAATTCTCTTATATTGCGAAAACAAACCTGTTTCATTGGCCCAGGTTACCTACTGACCTGCAAAACATACAGGTTACTCACCTGTAACAGGAGTTCTAGGAATGGTATATATTGTTCATCCACACTGTCTGGCAGGTTCCTTGCGCTTTAAATCTTGCCGGAAGGTCTTCAAGCTGGCTCCTCCCACCCACCCGGGCGGTAAAACTCTCTGCTCCGCCCCATGACACCAGATCTAGCAGCTGGAAGCCAGGTTGTGCATCGAAGCCGGGGAGGCTAGGTGGGTCATGTGGATGAACAACATATACCATTCCTAGAACTCCTGTTACAGGTGAGTAACCTGTATTTCTAGGGACATGGATACATCCACACTGTCTGGCAGACTCCTAGCAGTTCTCCGGGAGAAGGGAGGCAAGGCGCACACCCCCTACTTACAAAATAACGACTGGAGAACCAAGGCCCCAAAATCAGCATCCCGGCCTGACTCAAGGTCGATGTGGTAGTGGGTAATGAAGGTGTGTGCTGACTTCAAGGTAGCAGCCCTGCAGATTTCCTGGATAGGGACATCCCTGGAAGCAGCCACCGATGCAGTGGTATGGCAGGTAGAATGAGCTCTTACCCCTCTGGGAGACTCCATGCCCGCCAACCTATAGCAGGTATCTATGCAGGAGGTGACCCACCTGCCTATCATCCGCTTGGCTGCAGGTCTGCCAGGTGCGGCTTCAGCGTAGGTGACAAACAGCTGGAAAACCTCTCCCCGAACTTCAGCCATTCGCTCCTTATAATAACAGACCACTCTTCTAGGGTCCAAAGTATGGAGCCTATATTCAGCCTCCGAGGTGTGACTCGGGTAGAACACCGGCAGAGTCAACACCTGGTTAAGGTGAAACTCCACACATCACCTTCGCAGGAATTTCGGGTGAGGGCGCAGGACAACCTTGTCCCTGTGGAAGACCAGACAAGGAGACTTGATGGAAAGCGCCTGGAGCTCTCCCATCCTTCTGGCTGACATGATAGCCACCAAGAAGGCGGGTTTCCACGACAGGTGAAAGATGTCACACCTGTGCATCGGTTTGAATGGCTTGCCCATGAGCTTGGCCAATACCAGCAGTAGATTCCACGGAGGTGGAGGTTCTCGCACGGAGGATATGTAATCAAGGCCTTTGAAAAGCCCGACCACCTTCTCCTCGCCAACTGGCGGCCCGCGCCCGGTAAGCAGAGATGGCTGCCAGGTGCACCTTAAGGGTCGTCGACCGAAGCCCTTGCTGAGAAAGGGACCACAGGTAGTCCAGAATGCCTGCCAAGGAACAGGAGGAAGGGTCCAGGCCCAGGCCCTGACACCAAATGGAGAATCTCTTCCATTTGAAGGCATAGCATTTCCTGGTCGACTCCTTACGGGACGCCTCAACGACGTTGAGGACCTCGTCAGAAAGACCCAAGGCCTGGAACTCTAGCCGCTCAGGAACCAGGCGGTGAGGTGCAGGGATTGAAGTTCCGGATGGAATACCTTCCCCTGATTGACTGAGATCAGGTCCGGGCGGGCTGGAAGCCGCCTCGGGAGCATGGAGCTGAGACTGAGGAGATCTGGATACCAGAACTGGTGGGGTCAGTCTGGGGCTACCAGAATCACCTGTGCCTTGTCCCTCCTCACCTTGAGAAGCACCTTGTGGATCAAGGGAAATGGGGGAAAGGCGTAGAAGAGGCCCGGGATCCACGGCCTCGAGAAGGCATCCCCCTGCAGCGAGCCCTGCTGGGGGCGGGCATGAAACAGTCTCAGCTTCACATTCTCCCTGGAGGCACACAGGTCCACCTGAGGCATGCCCCAGTGGGAGAACAGATCTTGTACTACCTCGGGCAGGAGAGACCACTCGTGGCATGCAGCCCCTATCCGGCTTAGGGCATCTGCCAGAATGTTGGAGGCTCCTGCCACATGGATGGCTAGGAGATCCGCCTCCAGGCTGTGCACGAGGGACCAAATGCGGAGAGCTTCCTTGCACAGAGGCATGGAGCGCGTCCTGCCCTGCTGGTTTAGGTAGTACATGGTCGTGGTATTGTCCGTCTGGACCTGGACTACTTGACCCTGTATAAACGGAGTGAAGGTGGTGAGGGCCAGATGAACCGCTTGAAGCTCCAACAGGTTGATGTGGCATTGGGACTCCTGAGGGGACCAGAGGCCGTGCGCTCTGTGCTCCCCCAGATGGGCACCCCAACCCATCAGAGAGGCATAGGTCGATAGAGAGACCATTGGCTCGGGGCGGACGAACGGGATGCCCTCCTGCAGATGTGCTGGAACGGTCCACCACTGGAGGGCGTCCCACATCCCCTGGGTCACTGTCACTAGCTGATCCAAGGGATCGAAGTGCTGTGACCATTGGCTGGCCAGCCCCCACTGAAGGGGACGCATGTACCAATGGGCCCAACGGACCACGCTGGTGCAGGCCGCCATGAGACCCAGGAGGTGCAGGAAGTCCCCGGCAGAGCGCAATTGCCCAACCTGAAATGATTGGGCAAAGGAGGAAAGAACCTCATCCCTGTCCGCCGGGAGCCGTGCTCTGGCTCGTACAAAGTCGAGCTCTGCCCCAATGAATTGTATTGCCTGCTTTGGCACAAGTTCCGACTTGGCCTCGTTGATGAGGAGGCCAACCTGAGAGCAAACCTGGAGGGCCAGATCTCTGGACTACTCCACCTCCATTCTGGAGCAGGCTGCAATCAGCCAATCGTCCAGGTAGGGGTACACCCGGACCCTTCGGTGCTGCAGGAATGCTGTCACCACTGCCATGCATTTGGTGAAGACCCTGGGAGTTGGGGAAAGGCCGAAGGGCATGGCCCGGAACACGTAGGGGGATCCCTCCGCCCTGAAGTGGCGGAATCTCTGGTGGGACGGACGGATTGGGATGTGAAAGAATACGTCCTGGAGGTCCAGAGAACAGAACCACATGCCTCGTTCCAAGGATGGAATGATCTGTGCCAGAGTGACCATCCTGAAGGTTCAAGACCGTAGGAACCTGTTCAGGTCGTGCAGGTCTAGAATGGGGCACCAGCCCCCCCGTCCGTTTCAGGACCAGGAAGTACCTGGACACAAACCCGGTCTGTGCAGGATCCGCCACCTTCCTGATCACCTCTTTTCGAGAGCAGGATGATGTCGGCTCGGGCGAGCCAACAGAGAGGCTGCGGACTCCGTAGCCCCCGAGGGCGACGGCTCGGAAGGGCGGGCCTGCTTGAACTCCAGGGGCAGACCCTTCCTACCACCTCCCACCCCAGCGTCCATGGTGATAGCGGACCAGGCGGAAAGGAAGTGGTGGAGCCGCCCCACCACGGGGAGGACGAGGCTGGGGCGACACCCTCAACCCATCACTGGGCAGGCTTGGAGGAGGGACTGCCGAGGGACCTCCTAGGCCTTTTCCTCCTTGCTTCCTGTTAGAGGAAGCCGCAGGCTTGGCTTTGGGATGCCAAGCGCGAGCCTGCTGGCTCTGATGCTGGTGCTGTTGGGACGGACGTGCTGCAGGCGCAGAAGGGTGAAAGGACTTATGCTGTTGACGACGGCCCTTGTCCATTTAGGCGGAGGTGACAGAGTCCAGGATAGCATTGGACTTTTCGATCCGCTGGAGGTGGCTTTCCACTCCAGGGCCGAAGAGGTCAGTCCCCAGGAAGGGGACATCCGCCAGCTTATGCTGGGTATCCGCCGTGAAGGTGGATATCCTCAGCCATGCCCTGTGGCACATGGCACTGGGGCCGCAACTGATCTGGCATAGGAGTCTCCAATGTCCAGAGCCGTTTGGCGCTGCTTCTTTGCCACTGCCCTTCCCTGATCCCGCACTTGCTTGAACGTGGTCTGCAGGTAGCCGGGAGATGAGGGATCACCTCATCCAGGGAGCCCATGAGGGCGTGGGAGAAGTGTGCCATCAGCACGGCCGAGCTGGCCTGGCGGAGGCCAAGGGAGGACGCAGCATACACCTTGCACCCGGCATAGTCCAGCTTTTTGGACTCCTTGCCGGGGGGCTTATCCACATCCCTAGCATTCCCGGAATGCCAGAAAACGCTGCCGGTGACCAACCCCTCGGCAGAGGGGTGCTCTGAAAAAACGGACAAAGAGCCAGTAGGGACCGCATACTTCCTGGCCGAAGGCACAGGACAGGAAGCCGGTCGCTGCCAAAGCTCCAAGGCTGGGCCAATGGCTTCAGCCACCGGAAAGGCAAAACCCGTGGGCAAAACCCCTCGGTCCAGTATCTCAGTCTGGGGATACTTGGCCCGTTTGGATACGGGCTCAAGCTGCATCCCGGTGGACTCTGAGATGAGCCGAAGCAAACCCATAAAAGACGATGGGCTCTCGTCCATCGACAGCCCCCCCCCCCAAGAGGACTCCGGGTCAAGGGGCCTGGAAAACAGGGAGGGGTCATCGTCGGACTCCGCAAAGAGTTGCCTGGGGCCTGAGCCACCCTCCACCTGCCAAGGATGATCGGGAGTGAGGGTGACCGACAACCTGTGGGGCAGACCCTGAGTGAGAGTCCTTGGTCGGCGCCCCCGATTTTGGTTGTAGAGGCTGAGGTTCCACCACAGTCAGTGGGGCAGCTGGCTTCGGCCGAACAACCGGCCCAGGCTTGGGCACCTCGATCACCGCGAGTTGTTTAGCCGCCATTCGGTGACACGCACTTGATGGCCGGGCAAGGCGATGGCATCAGCTTGCTCCCGGACAGAAGTAACTGCTGCCACATTAAGTCCTCGTAGCGCCGACGCAATTTGCGCCGAAGCCTCTCCTCTTCCGAGGAGGAAGACGAGGACGAGTGGTGCCACCGCTTACTTTGGTGCCGAGACCGCCGATGTTGGCGGGATCGGCTGGACCGAGACGAGGTCCGAGACCGAGACCCTTGGTGTTTCCAAGGGCGGGTCTGGGAAGAGGCGGGGGACATCCGCTCTTCCCTCGGCTCAGGAGCCTTGACCGGGACTCCAGCACAGGAGGCAAGTCTCGGTCTCACCGGGGAACCGTGAAGAATGGTTATCGGCTTCACTGGTCGACAGCCTGTCCCAACGGGTCGAGAAAATCTCGATCCGCCGGGACGGGTGTCTCGGCCGGGCTGACCTGACGGGACACCTTGAAGCCAGCGGCCAGCCGCAACCTCGATCAAGTAGAGTGTCGACTGTTCGGGGAAGGGGACCTTCCTGTCCCCACAAACGCCCGACGGTGGGACTTGCCTTTCGAGTTCTTCTTTTGGACCAAGAGTGTCGCGATGGCCCCTCTCCTTTCGTGGAAAGGGATTGGCAAAGCTCCTTAAAGGAAGCTGAGTAGGAGGATCCCAGAGAGCGGGATAAATGCCGCAACCGAGGAAGAAGATGATGCGGCCTGGGCCGCCTCCTCCTTGAGGGCGATCATCTGCTCGAGTTGCTCAGCTGCGGACACTGCCCAAGGGGCCTCCTTGGACTTCACCGGCAGGTAGCGCTTCTTGGGGCGCCCAAGCTGTAACCGGGCAGCGTGGTCTTCCAGGACATTGGCCAAAAACGAATCCATAACTCGCAGGCCTGCGGGTCATGATCAAGGCCGAGGCAGTAGACTCATGTGGAGTGCGGATCCGTCCTGGACATTTTCTGGCCACATGGACACCGCCGAAATCCGGGAGTCGATTGTCATCGCAGCCACGAGGGAGTAATTAGACAAGTCTTGACAACTTAAGAATTAGTTTCAGCAACCAAGAATTAGGATCCAGTCTATACACAGAGTGTTAAGGAGGGAACCTGAGCTTCCAAGCGGTAAGGAAGATCTGGCATCATGGAGAGTTTTACCACCCGGGTTGGTGGGAGGAGCCAGCTTGAAGACCTTCTGGCAAGATTTAAAGCAGCAAGGAACCTGCCAGTGTGGATGAACAACATACCCATGTCCCTAGAAATCATGTTTCAGTAAGAAATGTCCCATTTTGGGCATCTTAAAAGGTGGTAGCCCTATCCTACATCAGCCCCAGCTGTCAGAGCTCTGAGAAGCTCCTGTTTAGGTGCACATTCTCGTATAGCTTGAGCAGCTGCTCTAGCTGTTCTCCAAAGTGTATTCTGGTATTTGACCATAAGGGACTGATAATTTGCAATTCTGAGGACCAGAGAGGCTGAGGCATAGGTTCTTTTACCCAGAACATCTAACTTCCTGCATTCCTCATCAGGAGAAAGAGAGCTAAGGTGTTTGGTGCCCTGGATCTATCATGGGAAGCATTTATTACTACAGAGTTTGCCTTAGGTTGACCTGTAAAAAAACAAAAAGTTCTTCCTGGCTGGCCCGCCGGCGCAGAGGCAAGACGTCCGTCTGTGGTGCAGACATCCCAGGTTTGAGAATAGACTCAGCACCCGGAGGACTGCTCTCCTTCTCTGGGGGGGGCTGATTGTCTGGCGCACTATGGACCCCTGGTGGAGGCCAGGGGTTCCAAAGCAACCGGCGCCATCATCATATTGGGGGGCGGACGCTGGATGTCACTTCACATCCCCACCCCCGGGGCTTTAGCATCAGAAAAAAAGCTGGCCCCAGTGTATGACGCCAGCTCCACTGCTGTCCCCGCTGCCCACCAGTGTGCATCGGTGAGGGGGCTCCCGCTCCTGTGGCCCCGACCTGGGGGGTAAGCCAGGTCTCACCTACCCCAGTGTCTGTTGGGAGGGGGTGCCTGCTCAGAGGAATAAGTCTCAGCGGGGGGGGGCACAGTTGGCGGAGTGAGGCTGAGCTCTGATTGGGGGTTCAGAGAAGAAAAAAAAAGATTTTCCTGAGGGGGCCATGTACTTCTTATCTGCATTTCTAGGTATGAGAGGAATCACACTGGGCCGGTGTCAGGCAGCAAAGGTAGCATCCGCCAGGCTAGGGAGGAGAGGTGGAATTACTAACCGGGGGAAGGGCAATCAGGCAATTCCAAGAAATCAATAAGGTTTTTCTGGCTTGTGTACTGTACCTCCAAATCAGATCTCATGGAAGCCTGTAACTGCTGCATCACGGTGATAAAAGATGGGTCCTGGTGGGGGGGGGAACCTGAGGTGTAAACCATTGAGTCCTCACTGCAAGTGGACACAGTGGAACTAGTCCTTTCATAAGGGCTTGCCACATAATCTTCAACCTCATCATCCTGCATCATAAGGTCTGGGCTGCACTCAAGGTCATCAATTTGGTCGACAGATCAGAGGGAGTATGCTGGTGAGACTGTCGGCACTCAACAAGAAGGCTGAGACACAGCCCTAGGATGAGTTGGGAGGGGGGACAGATTGGATTATAGGTCCTGTCAATGGAGTTCCTGGTACAGGAAGAAGAGGCAAGAGGAACTTCAACATGACCATAAAGGACGACAGTACCATCTGGATGCTGGCACCCATGTAATTGATGGGAACACTGATAGAGGTCAACGGAGGAGGCAAGGCCCCTAGTGTTGACCGCGACACACCAGCCATACTAGGCCTGGTAGTGTCCACAGCCTGCCCATGAAGTGAGGCTGATGGTCTGGGCAGCAGGCGGCAGCACCAGAGGGGTCACCAGTGCAGAAGTGATCATGCCTGTATGAACGGGTGACCTAGAGTGGACCAGAGAGGTTTTCTCCATTTCTTGATCCCTCTCCCAGTGTTTATGCTTGTGGGACCCAGACTATTTCTCTTGGGATTTGGAAGACTTGCAACCCAAGGAATGAGCCAGTGACCTGGCAGACATCTTTTGTTGGAGTTCCTCCTTCATTCTGCTACCTGCTGCTTTAAGGAGTGTTTTTCCCAAACTGCCCTCTTGATATCACCGGGTGACTGTGCTGAACCGCTTGCAAATTGGGCATATCTGCACATTATGGTCCAGGCCGAGGCAACACATGCAGATATCTTGTGAATCTCCAGTGCATATCTTTTCACCACATTCCAAATAATGGAACAGTTTCAACGGCTCCTTAGTCAACATATACATAGTTGAAAATCATTTATAAAACTGACTGCTTACTATGGTGAGAAAAAAAAAGTGGCGACTGCAACTGCATCATTTACGTGCATGGTGAAGAAGTATGGACGATGGTCGGAAAAGAACTGAGGAGGGAAGGGGCCACCCACATTTATATTGGAGAGCCAATGTCCGACGCCATTGTGGGCAACCCCCAGTAGATTGCTTCCAAACATTTCTGTGTGGTTCTAGTGTCTGGTGGCTTATAGTTCCATAGGTGTGGCCTGATGACAGATATCCTCGAAGAAGATAGTACAGTTACGTAAGAACTTACCGTAACAGTAGATCTTTGAGAACAGCTCTTGCAGCAGGTTACACCATTAGGACTGAAGCCGTCAGGCGCCAGGACCCCTTGGAAATCTTTCTAGCTAGCTATCTTCAGCGAGCGCGCCGCCGGGTCCCGCCTCCGACGCCAGGCGGGTACAAAAGGGGCGGGTCCTGCCAGAATCCCTGTAGTTCTCCCGCCTCGAGACTCTCAGCCGCAGGATGACATTAGGAAAGGTAGACCGAGGATCCACCGTCAGAAGGCAACTAAACTCAATTCACTCTTCCCAAGTGAATATCCAACTTCTACGCTCTTCAGCTGCTCGGAGGAAAAAAGGTCCCCTCTTTTTTTTTTACTTGCTCCCTGATATGTTGTTTGTTCTTTTTTTTTTTTTTAAAACAGCCACGAGCCATCCTTCCTCCAAGGGGGACACGGAGGGCGGGAAGGTACCTGCTGCAAGAGCTGTTCTCGAAGATCTACTGTTACGGTAAGTTCTTACGTAACTGTACTATCTTACTTCGAGATACAGCTCTTGCAGCAGGTTACACCATTAGGACTGATTCCCAAGCAATAATGCTTGTCCCACAAACATCGGGAGGAGGAAGAGGAAGAAACGGAGAAGGACCAACCTGTTCCCGATTCAGGATAAGAGGCCCTGCAACACGGCCTGGCCGAAACCAGCCCTTCGCCTAGAGGCGATATCCAGACTGTAGTGCCTGATAAAGGTATGCACAGAGCTCCAAGTAGCAGCAGCGCAAATAGCTGAGGTTGAGACATTCTTGAGGGCTGCAAAGAAAGTGCCACGCCCTAGTGGAATGGCCCGGATGGAACCCGGAGAGGCTTTTGCTTGGATTGAAAGCAATGAGAGATACACTGCACGAGCCAGCAGGATAAGGATTGCTTAGACACTGGCCGTCCTCTCATTCTCTGTGTGAAAGAAACAAAGAGTTGATCAGAAGCCCGAAAGGGCTTAGTCCTATGGAGGTAATACCTCAGGCTGCGGTGAACATCCAGAGTGTGGAGCAAAGCCTCCCCTCTATTTGAATAGTTCGGGAAGTAGACCGGAAGGTTGATATCCTGATTCAAGGTGAGAGCTGAGACCACCTTAGACAAAAACTTAGGATTTGTTCTCAGAGACACTCTGTCTCGGTGAAAAACCAAATAAGGCTCTTTACACATGAGGGCATGAAGCTCAGAAATCCTTCTGGCTGAAGTAACTGCAACTAAAAACGCCTTCCACGACAGAAAACGTAGCTTGCAATCCGTGGCTGGTTCAAAAGGAGGAAGCGTGAGCTGCTCCAGAACAAAAGGAGATCCTAAGGAGGGACCGGATCCTTGATAGGAGGCCTAAGGTGTAACACCCCTCTCAGGAACTCCCGAGAAGCGCCAAGTTGAGCAATAGTGCGCTGACCCACCGGCAGGTGATAGGCCGAAGAAGCCAAAGATGTACTTTAATAGAGGAGTAGGCTAACCCGAGTGAAAAAGGGAAAGGAGGTAGTCCAAGACTGCCTCACAGGGCAACTTCCAAGGGGAGAGGTCACGGCTCGTGACCACAGACAAACCGCGCCATTTCATGGCGTGGCAGCGTGCAGTAGCCAGCTTCTTGGCTGCAGAGAGAACTTCCGCACCTCTTGGCAGACCCCATGTCGCATGATGGCTACATCTCCAGGAGCCATGTCAGGTTCAAAGAACGAGATCCGGTGCAACAACGAACCTTGCTCCTGAGACAGAAGGTGAGAACTGCGTGCGGCAGCGGAGCGAGGTTCCTGGATAGTTGGCCAGCAATGGAACCAGATCTGTCTGGACCAGAATGGGGCCACCAGAATCAACCGCATGACTCCCGCGAGCAGTTTAAGGAGAACTCTCTGGATCAATGGGGAAGGAGGGAAAGCGAGAGGAATCTGTTCTCCCAGGAGAGGGACAACGCCTTGCCAGAAAACTCCAGGCCCTGGATCTAGCGAGCAAAATTGGGCAGTTTTGCATTGGATGGGGATGCGAATAAATCTAGCTCTGGAGTTCCCCATCGAAGGAACAGATCCTCTGCTACCTCCTGAAGAAGTTCCCACTCGTGGACTCTTGCCTGAGTGCGACTCAGACCGTCCGCGATCGTGTTGTCCACTCTGGGAACATGCACCTGATTAAGCTTGCGCCTGTTCCGATTACCCAATCCCCACACTCTCATGGCCTCCCTGCAAAGGGGCAAGGTGCGCCCTGTTTGTTAAGGTAATACATCACCGTGTTGTCCGTCTGGAGCAGGATGGTACACGTGGGATCATGGACTGGAAAGCCTGGAGTGCATAGAGGACCGCTCTCATCTCCAGAACATTGATGTGAAGATGAGCTTCCAGTGGGCTCCATACACCCTGAGACTTCACCCCATCCAGGTGAGCTCCCACCCGAGACCTGAAGCATCTGTGGTGAGGGTTATCTCCGGAACGCGCTGCAAAGGGACGCCTTGAGAGCGACACTGGGCTAACCACCATTGCCAGTCCTGAACCACAGTCTCGTGATTCTGACTGGGTGCTGCAAATGGTCTTGCTCTCTGATCCCACTGCGCCTTGAGCATCCACCGCGTTATCCGCATGTGGAGCCGCGAGGGTACCGTGAGGAATGGCCGCAGCCATGTGACCGAAAGAGGCGCAAGGACCGACCGCCGGAGCGGTCTGGTTCGCTGATAGGTCCTCTATGAGGACCTGATGCGCTCCGCCTGTCGACTAGAGGAAAGCCTCCCTGGACCGTGGTCCAGCACTGCACCTATGAACTGCAGGTTCTGACGGTACCAAGACGGACTTCGTGGTTTATTAGAATCCCAAGCAATCCGAACAAGACCCGAGTGTCCTGCATCGCTTGGAGCGCCTCTCTGGAGACGGCCATGAGAAGCCAATCGTCGAGGTACGGGAACACGTAGTGGCCCTGCCTCCTTAGAGCAGCTGCCACGACTGCCATGCATTTGGTGAAAACCCTTGGAGCGGATGACAGTCCGAAGGGAAGAGCTCGGAATTGAAAATGGTGGCCTAAGAACTCGAAGCACAGGAACCTCTGATGCGCTAGAGCTATGGGGATATGCAGGTAGGCATCCTGCATGTCTAGGGACGCTAAATAGGCGCCTTCAGCATGGGAATTAGACCCGGAAGGGTCACCATGCAAAATCTTTTGTATGCGACTGACAAGTTGAGGTCGCTTAGGTCCAGAATAGGATGGAGGTCCCCTGTCTTTTTGGGAACCAGGAAGAAGTGAGAATAGTACCCTAGTCCTCTCTGGTTTCCTGGGACAGGTTGAATCGCCCCCTTGTCCAGGAGTGCGATCACCTCTTGCCAAATTAAGTCGCGGTGCTGACCCGAAGACCGGGAGAGCGGAGGAGGCCTCGAGGGCGGCTGTTCTGCGAATCTTAAAAGTGGCCTATGCTGACTAGTTGAAGTACCCACCTGTCGGTGGTTATCGCCTGCCATCCCGACAGGAAGTTCGCAATGCGACCCCCGACCGAAACATCCCGTTGATCCTGAGGGGCCGGGGCCGGAAAGGAGTCATGCTGTGGCGGCTGAAGGACCCGCCGGCTGGGTGGCCTTGGAAGTGCGCTGACCCCTGCTGGCGGGCTGTTTCCCCTGGGTCCTTCGAAAACCAGAGCCCCTGTATTGTGTGGCGGAACGGGGCTGTTGCCTCTGAGTCCGCCCACGGAAACGGCCTTGGCTCCTACGAAAGGAACCAAGCCTCGGCCGGTACATCGCCTGGACTGTACGGACCGCCTTTCCAGCCTCTTGAAGTTTGGTAATTATCCGTTCGGATGGATTACCAAAAAGAACCTCACCTTCAAAAGGGGCGTCCATGATGTTTTCTGGACGTCCGGGTGAAACCGAGACACGGAGCCATGAGTGCCTCCGAGGCAACGCCTGATGCAGCCGCCTGGCTGAAGAGTCTGCAGAGTCATATCGGTCCTCAAAACTTGGGTCCCCACTGTCTGAACCTCGCTCGGAGAAGCTGAAGCATCTCCTCTTTCTGCTCACCGTCCGGCAGTCTCTCGGCCGACTCTAGGCCCTGCTCCCACAGGGCGTTCTGGAACTGCACCATGTGGGTAAGGTAGTTTAGGGACCTAATGGCGCAAGTCGCGGAAGCGTAGGTGCGCCTACCCAAAGAGTCCAACTGCTTGGACTCGGGGTCCGGTGGCAGGGTGCTCAAATGCTGCGGCCTCTGGGACCGGTCATGTGAGGCTGTGATTACCAGGGAATCAGCCAGAGGGTGCTGTGACAGGTACTGGTCCCCTTGGGGCCCTGTACAACCGGTCAGCCTTCTTCGGCACCGCCGGGAGCGAATGTGGACGCTTCCACGCAGCCTTGGTGACGTCCACGAAAGTGTCCACCAAGGGTGGCACCACCACAGGCTTAGGGTCCTTTTGCCGAAGGTACTTGGCCAGGCGTAACCTCTCGGGTCCAACTCTTCTGCTTCCCATCCCATGTTCTCCTGGATATGCCTCAAGATATCCATGAAGGATGGATCGTCCGGGGAGACCGTGGAGTCTCACGTGGTCCAGCGAGGGAAGCGAGACCGAGACGGGATCTAGACGAGAACAGGATGATCCTGCTTCCATCGACGGTGACCGACGCCACCTTCTGGACTTCTTAGGGCTGGGTGATCCAGAAGACGAAGATCTGGACGGAGGTCTCCGCTTGGAATGCCGGCCCCTGGGAGGAGTTTCAGGCTCCCTGGGGACAGAACGGCCAGCTGACCCCACAGGTGAAGGTGGGGCCAGGGCTGGAGTAGGAGGAGGTGGAGGAGGAGGGACTGGGGGTACCACGTCCTTCCTAATGGTGTCCCACCAGTAAGTAAATAGGTCCTTCACCTCGGCGAAAGACAGTCCCGACATCGGCTCCAGGGGCGGGGCGGTCGTCGGGTCCCAGCGGCGGCTCCCGCGGGGGCCTCGGGCGGTGGTGAGGGACCCCTGGGAGACTGTTCGAGGCGGAACGCCCGCCTGGTCTTCGGGCTGGGCCGAATCCTCCTCCGTGAGAGACTCCTGTCCGACCGGCGTCGGATGCGCAGGAACCCTCGGCTCAGGCGGCGCAGACGTCGGACCCCCCACCGACGTCCGATGCACTGACGAGGCCGCCGACGGCCGGCGATGGCTCAGAGGAACGGTGGCATACGGCCGACGACAGTCTGGCCGACGCCGGATCCACCGGCTTCCTCAGCAGCGTAAGATCCAAGGTCTTCCGGGGGGGGACCGAGGAAGACCGGGAGTCGGGGGCCGAGGAGCGGGAGCCCGACTTGTGATGGTGGTGGCGTTCCCCTGACTTTGCCACGGCCTTCTGGGCAGAGGATGACGACGGCCTGGCGGAAGAGGCCTGAGCAGGCTTGGTGACTGGAACCGCAGCCGGGGAAGAGGCGAGGCCCTGGAGCGGAGACCGGTCTGACCGAGAACGGGAGCTGCCGGGACTCGGAGGCCCGAACCGGCGACGGGAGGATCCTCTGCTTCTTCTTTTCTCCGTGCCTGTGCGACGATTCCCCTTGGAAGACATTGCCGGAGCTGCTCTTCCAACAAGTAAGCTTGGAGGCCTTCTGCCAGCCGGATCCCGTGCGACTGTTGAACCCCTGGCACAGGGAGCAGGCCTTGATGTCGTGGTTCTGGGCCCAGGCACCGGACGACGCTGAATGCGGGTCTTTAAAGGGGATCTGCTTGCCGCACACGCACTTAGATAAGTGACCGGAGGTCGGAGAGGACATCAGATGTCTGAATAATTTTGATTGAAGAAAATTCTATGAAGGAAATTCTGTACCACGCGTCGCGCGCTAGACTAGAACCGTAGGGTCGAGGCATGCAGTTCGACGGCAGGAAAGAACTGGTGATTCTGGCGGGACCGCCCCCTTTTGTACCAAGCCTCACGTCGGAGGCGGGACCGACGTCGGGGGTGGTCCCCGCTGAAGATAGCTAGCTAGAAAGATTTCCGTGGGGTCCTGGTGCCTGACGGCTTCAGTCCTAATGGTGTAACCTGCTGCAAGAGCTGTATCTCGAAGTAAGATCTGCAGTTTGTGGTAATTTTCACTGTGCTGTCCTGCCACACGATGCCTGCTGTTTTTAAATTTTAATTTGCAAACTGCTGCTTGTAACTTCCTTTTCCTGTGTCCCTTCAGAGTAGACATCTGCCGCCCTGTCCCACAGTGTTTCGATGGCACTAAGTTGTGGATGGGTGTGCAGTCCTTTGAATGGGATACAAACTGGATTAGAAAGAGAAGGGGTAGGTGGGGTGCTGCACAGGCCACTGGTTAAACTTCACTGGCCACACTGGGGAAACCGTAAAACAAAATTCCCTAAAAGTTTGAAATGGGGCAGGAAAAAACAGGTTACTCACCTGTAACTGTAGTTCTAGGAGTGGTGTATGTTGTTCATCCACACTCTTTGACATGTCCCCTTCCACCTTAAGATGGAACAGAAGTTTTCAAGCTGGCTCCTCCCACCCACCCAGGGGGGTATATACCTCGGCTCTGCCCCATGACGCCAGATCTTAGCCTGCTGGAAACCCAGGTGTTGTGCATCCGAAGCTGGGGAGGGTCGAATTGGTCCGTGTGGAAGGAACATATACCGCTCCTAGAACTACTGTTACAGGTGAGTAACCTGTTTTTCTAGGAGCGTGGATATGTTGTTCATCCACACTCTTTGGCAGACTCTTAGTTCTCCGGGAGGAGGGAGGCAAGGTGCACACCCCCTGCTTAGGGGACAGAGATTGGAGAACTGAGGCCCCAAAACCAGCATCCCGGCATGACTCAAGGTCGATGTGGTAGTGGGTGATGAAGGTGTTTGCTGACTTCCAGGTAGCAGCCCGGCAGATTTCCTGGATAGGGATGTCCCTGGAAGCAGCCACTGATGCAGCAGTATGGTGGGTAGAATGAGCTCTTATCCCTCTGGGAGGCTCCTTGCCAGCCAACTCAAAGCACAGACCTATGCATGATGTGATCCATCTTGCAACAGTCCATTTGGCTGCAGGTCTGCCAGTAGCGGCTTCAGCGTAGGTGGCAAACATCTCCCCGAATTTCCGCCATCCTCTCCTTGTAATAGGAGAGGGCTTGTCTCAGGTCCAAGGTATGGAGCCTGTACTCGGCCTCCGAGGTGTAATTAGGGTGGTAAACCGGCAGAGTTAACACCTGGTTAAGGCGAAACTCTAACACCACCTTCGGAAAGGAATTTCAGGTGGGGAAGTAGGACAACCTTGTCCTTGTAGAAGACCAGATAAGGGGACTTCACCGAAAGCGCCTGGAGCTCCCCTGTCCTTATGGCAGATGTGATAGCTACCAGGAAGGCCATCTTCCACAAGTGTGACAAGGCACACTTGTGCATTGGTTCGAATGGCTTGCCCATGAGCTTTGCCAGTACCAGCAACAGATCCCATGGAGGTGGAGGGTCATGCACCGGAGGGGATATGTAATCCAGGCCTTTGAAAAAGCACCCAACCACTGACTCCTGAGCCGTCGGCTTACTGGCCCACACCTGGTAAGCAGAGATGGCTGCCAGGTGCACCCTAAGGGTCGATGACCGAAGACCTCCTTTGGACAGAGAGCAAAGCTAGTCGAGAATGTTAGCCACTGGACAGGACAGAGGGTTCCAGGCCCTTGCCCTTACACCAAATGGAAAACCTTTTCCATTTGAAGGCAAAACTTTTCCTGGCCTATTCCTTTCTGGATGCCTCCACCATGGTGTAGACATCCTCGGAAAGATCCAAAGCCTGGAACTCTAGCAGCTCAGGTACCAGGCTGTGCGGCGCAGGGATTGAAGGTCTGGATGTAATACCTTCCCCTGACTGAATGATATCAGGTCCGGGCGTGCTGTAAGCCGCTCCGGGGACCTGCAGCTGAGGCTGAGGAGATCAGGATACCAGAACTGGTGTTGCCAGTCTGGGGCTACCAGGATCATCTTCGCCTTGTCCCTCCTCACCTTGAGGAGCACCTTGTAGATCAAGGGAAATGGAGGGAAGGCGCAGAGGAGGCCTGGGATCCACGGTCTCGAGAAGGCACCCCCCCTTGATGCTAGCCCTGCTGAGGGGGGCGCACATGAAACAGCCTCAGCTTGGTGTTCTCCCTGGAGGCAAACAGGTCCACCATCGGTTTACCCCAACGGGAGAACAGGCTGTAAGCTACCTCTGGATGGAGAGACCACTCGTGGGATGTCTGGCCTAAGCGGCTGAGCGCATCCGCCAGATGGTTTGAGGCTCCTGCCATGTGGATGGCTAGCAGATCTGCCTCCAATCGGCTCACGAGGGTCCAGATGCGGAGCGCCTCCCTGCACAGCAGATGGGAGTGCATTCCGTCCTGTTTGTTGAGGTAGTACATGGTCATAGTACTGTCCGTCTGGACTTGAACCACATGACCCCTGAGCTGAGGAGCGAAAGCTGACAATGCCAGTCTGCCTGCTATGAGCTCCAACAGGTTGATGTGGCATTGGGACTCCTTGGGGTTCCAGAGCTTGTGGGCCCTTTTGTCCCCCATGTGGGCTCCCCTGCCCATGACAGAGGCATCGGTTGTGAGGACAACCATTGGCTCAGGGTGGACAAACGGGATCCCTTCCTGCAACCCGTGTGGGGTGGTCCACCATTGGAGAGCGTCCCACATCTTCTGGGTTACAGTGCTCAGCTGGTCAAAATGACCGTGGCGCTGAGTCCACTGGGCAGCCAGCTCCCACTGAAGGGGGCGCATGTGCAACTGGGCCCAACGGACCACTGAAGTGCATGGCACCATGTAACCCAGAAGGCACAGAATGTCCCGGGCAGGGCGCAATTGCCCAACCAGAAATGATTGGGCAAAGGAGGAAAGACCTCTGCCCTGTCCGCCGGGAGCCAAGCTCTGGTCTGACAAGAGTCGAGCTCTGCCCCGATGAAGCCCATCACCTGAGAAGGCACAAGTTCCAACTTGGCCTCGTTGATCAGGAGGCCGAGTTGGGAGCAGGTCTGGAGGGCCAGGTCCCTGGACCTCTCCAGCTCCTGTTGGGTGGAATCTGCTAGGAGCCAATCGTTGCGGTAAGGATAAATCCTGACCCCCAAGATGGGCCACCACCACTGCAATGCATTTAGTGAGGACCCGTTAGGCCGATGACAGGCCGAACGGCATGGCTCAGAACTTGTACAGGGTCCCTTCGACCCTGAAGCGGAGGAACCGCTGATGGGATTGACGGATTGGGACGTGAAAGAACGCATCCTACAGATCCAGTGAACAGAACCACGTTTCGCGCCAAGGATGGTATGATATGGGACAGAGTGTCCATCCAAAAGGTGCGTGACTTGAGATATTGATTCAGGTCATGCAGATCTAGAATGGGGCGCCAGACCCCCATCTGCTTGGGCACCAGGAAATACCTGGAGACAAAGCCTGGGTCTGCTGGAGGATCTGACACTGAAGCTACTGCCTCGAGGAGGAGCTAAACGATGTCGTCTCTGAGAGCCAACTGGGTCTGAGCGGATACTCTTTCCTCCTGAGCAGTGTGGGCTCGACTTGGGGGGGCACTGCTCGAATTCCAGAGGCAGTCCCCGACCGATCACTTCGAGAACCCACCTGTCCGAAGTGATAACAGACCAGGCGGAAAGGAAGTGGTAGAGCCTGCCCCTCACAGGAGGACCCAGAGCTGGGGTGACAGGAGAGCGTTTGACAGCTCCTGCCCATCACGGCGCAGGCTTGGAGGAGGAGGCTCAAGGACCTGAACCGCTGCCTCCATTACGGGCCTGCTGGGGTCCGGGCTTGGGACAGGAGCACCAAGCTTGAGCCTGCTGCTGTCCACCGTGAAAGGAGGACTGCTGAGCCGCAGGGGAAGAATGCCGAAAAAGCTTCTTCCTCTGTTGGTTCTTGCCCAAACAACCCTTGGCAGAAGTAGCGTCCAAGGTAGCACTGGACTGCTCAATGCACTGAAGGTGACCAGCCACTCCTGGGCTGAACAGGTCAGTCCCTAGGAAGGGCACATCAGCTAGTTTGTGCCGGGTATCCGCTAGGAAGGAGGAAGACAGCCTCAGCCAAGCCCTGTGACGAGAGGCAACTGCGGCTGCCATCGAACAGGCACAAGAATCCCCAATGTCCAGCGCCATCTGAAGCTCCTGTTTGGCGACAGCTTGGCCCTGATCCAGGACCTGCTTGACCGTGGTCTGTATGTCCGAGGGGAGATGTGGGATGACTTCATCCAGCTACCGTAGGAGGGCTTGAGAGATGTGTGCCATGATGATGGCCGAACTTGCCTGACGAAGGCCCAAGGAGGAAGCCGCATAGATCTTCCTGGCTGAATGGTCCAAGAGCTTGGACTCTTTATCAGGAGGTTGGTCAGTGTCGGCAAAAAATAAGTTACGTAAGAACTTACCGTAACTGTAGATCTTCGAGAGAGGCTCTTGCAGTAGGTAATTACATATAGGACTGACACCAGGAGGCGGCATGACCCCGGAAAAATTTCTAGCTAGCAGCCCCTGGCGAGGGACCGCCCTCACGTCAGGTGACCGGCATCAGGAGACGTCGGTATAAAGGGGTGGTCCCTGACATCCGCCTTCAAGTTCTTTCTCGCCACGTGCCAGAAGGCCGAACGAGAGAGGAGCGGATATTTCCTTCACTGGAAAAGGAGCTGAAAAATCCTAGGGGGATGGAGGGCGGGATTGAGTTACTTCATTGCAGAAGAGCCTCTCTAAGATCTACTGTTATGGTAAGTTCTACATAACTGTACTATCTTACTTCGAGAGGGTTCTTGCAGTAGGTAATTACATATAGGACTGAATGCCAAGCAGTCTGGAACAAAGAGAGGCACCAGGAGGAGGAAAACTACTCCAAAAAGCAGTTCTAGCTGTGCGAGCCTCAAGACAAGAGGCCTTGCAGAACAGCCAGCCTGAAGCCTGCTCTACGGCAAGAGGCAACATCCAAACTGTAGTGTTTAGTAAAGGTATGGACGGAAGTCCAGGTGGCGGCAGCACAGATGTCTGCCGCAGACACATTCTTGAAACAAGCCGCTGAGGCAGCTACTGCTCTGGTGGAGTGGCCACTTACTTGACCCGGTAGGGTTTTGTTATATTTGTCATAACAGAAAGTGATACAATGAGCAAACCACTTAGACAGGCATTGCTTGGAAACAGCACTGCCTTCCCTTTTATGAGCAAAAGAAACGAACAATTGGTCAGTCTTTCTGAGATCCTTTGTCCTGTTGGTGTAGTATCTCAGAATCTGGTGGACATCCATAGTATGGAGTAAATACTCCCCTTGATTAGAGTACTGCATAAAAAAGGCAGGCAACTCTATGGACTGATTCAGAGTAGACTCAGCTACTACTTTAGGGAGAAACTCAGGATTCGTGCGAAGAGCAACTCGTTCCTTGTGAAAAATCAAGTATGAGATTTTGCACATCAGGGCCTGGAGCTTGGAAATTCTCCGAGCTGAAGTAATGGCCACCAGGAAGAGAGTCTTCCACGAAAGGAACTTCAAATCCGCAGAAGCTACAGGTTTGAAGGGAGGGACAGTAAGTTTCTCGAGAACAAAGTTCAAGTCCCAAGGGGAGCAGAAGTACGGATGGGGGGCCTCAGATGGAGGACCCTTGGAGAAAGGTCTTAGAGACCTCCAATTGAGCAAAAGCTTCGTCTGCGAAGGGTACATGATAGGCCGAGATGGCCGCCATGTGTACCTTTAGAGAAGAATGACTGAGACCCAGGTCAAACAGATGACGTAGATACTCTAACAGAAGCCCCGCTGAAAAGGAGAAGGGTTCCACGTTCTTGGAAGCATCCCAAATAGTGAGTCTTTTCCACTTCATGGCATAGGTGGATCTGTTGGAGGATTTTCTGGCCTCCACCAAAATCTCCGCCACTCCAAAACGGGATTGGGCTAAGTCTGCAGGAGCCATGCATGCAGTTGAAGGGATCTGAGGCCTGGATGGACCAGGGTCCCCTGATCCTGGGTCAGTAAACCTCAAGAGAGAGGAAGAGGAAGAGGAGGATCCTCTGAGTATTGTTGTAGAAGAGAGAACCAAACTTGCCTGGGCCAGAAAGGAGCGATCAGAATCATCTGTGCTCCTTCTGAAGCTAGTTTCTGCAAGACTCATGGGATAAGTGGAATTGGGGGAAAGGCATAGACGAATCTGTCCTTCCAGTCTAGAGACAGAGCGTAGTTCCAAAAAGCGCCTCGCTCTGGAATGAGCGAATAGAAGACTGGAAGTTTTGCGTTTAGAGGGGAAGCAAACAGGTCGACCTGTGGTGTTCCCCAAAGTCGTAAGATATTGTCTAGGACCCCTTGGTCCAGTTCCCACTCGAGTCAGAGCAGAACAGAGACTTAGCTTGTTTGCCACGGTGTTGTTGACTCCCAGAACGTGAACTGCCGTGAGGTGAAGGTCGTGTTGTGTTGCCCAATCCCAAACCCTCATTGCCTCCCTGCAAAGAGGATAGGACCGAGTCCCTCCCTGTTTATTGATGTACCACACCACGCACATGTTGTCCGTCTGGAAGGCTAGGTGGCCGGGAAGGACATATTGGTGAAGGGCTTGGAGAGTGTACAACACTGCCCGAAGCTCGAGCACACTGATGTGGAGAGCTCATTCTAGTTTGGACCAGGAGCTCTGGGTCCGATGAGGGCCTAGATGGACTCCCCAACCTTCGCCCGAGGCATCTGTGGTTAGAGTCCGGGAGGGGGGAGGACGAAAGAAAGGAACTCCCCGAAACAGGTTCTCTTGAACCATCCACCACTGCAAGTCTCGAAGCATCGGTGAGAAGACCAGAACTGGGTGATATAGGTCGTCCACTAGTTAATCCCATTGGGAGCGTAGAGTTCACTTCGGGATAGCAGCCACCATGAGCCCGAGAAGGCAAAGGACCGACCTTGCAGAGACCGTCCTGCGGTCGGACAGCAGACTTATTTGGGTCTGGAGGGTGGATGCCCTGTCCGGAGGCAGGAAGGCCTTGCCCATGGTCGTATCGAGAATCGCCCCAATAAACTGTAGTCTCTGGGATGGAACCAGATGAGACTTGGAATGGCTAATGGTAATACCCAGGCAGGCAAAAACCTGCTGGGTAAGGGAGAGGCAATGCACGAGTTCCTCCCTGGACGAGGCCGCCAGGAGCCAATCGTCCAGGTACGGGAAAACCTGCACTCCCTTGGTACGCAGGTGGGCCACCACCACTGCCAGGTATTTGGTAAACACTCGGGGGGCCGAGGACAGACCAAACGGGAGCACCTTGAACTGGTAGTGGTCCCCCTGGAATGCAAAACAAAGGTATTTGCGATGAGATGGGCTAATGGGAATGTGCAGATAAGCATTCTGCATATCCAGAGCACAAAGCCATTGACCCGGCTGGAGGAGGGGCAGAAGGCTCTGCAGAGAGAGAATCCTGAACCTTTTGTATTCTACGAAAAAGATTCAGGGAACTGAGATCCAAAATTGGTCTGAGATCTCCAGTCTTCTTTGGGACCAGGAAGAAATGGGAATAGTAACCCGTCCCTCGCAGATGAAGGGGGACGGGCTCTATAGCTCGCTTCAGCAGGAGAGCCGAAATTTCCTCCTGGACCAAAAGAAGATGTTCCCGTGAATACAATGACTTCAGAGTGGGGTGGCGGGGTGGTTTCTGAAGAAACTCTATCGAGTGCCCCTCTGCTATTAGCTGGAGCACCCAAGAATCTGTGGTTATCCTCTCCCATCCCGGAAGGTGGAGGGAAAACCTCCCTCCTACTGGTTCCTCCGGGGCGTCCGGAGGCAGTGGGAGATGAAAGGAGTCAGGTGGTGTGGGGCAGCGCTGTAGCTAAAGCACCCACTGCTTTTTTGGGAGGGGGAGGCTTAGCAGCTGTGGGGGCCCGGCATTTTGTGGCCTGCCTTCCTTGTGGTTTCGCCTCTGGCCGATTCTGTCTGCGAAAGGGACGACGCTGATGCTGATGGGGACGGTACATGGAATCAACTGACATCAGTGCCGTTCCCTTCTCTTGCAAATCGGTGATGATGTCCTTGACATCACCCCCAAAAAGCACCGACCCCCGGAAGGGTGCTTCCTGGATAGCAGATTGCACCTCCGGGACCAACCCAGACACGTGGAGCCAAGCATGACGCCGTAGGCCTACGCTGAAAGCTGAGCTCCGCCCAGCAGTGTCCACTGCATCGTATGTCGCACGAAGCATATGGCGACTGGCCGAACGAGCAGAGTGGACAAGATCAGCCAACTCCTGTTTGACTTGGGAGTCAGGCAAGGAGTCCAGTTTGGCTTCCGCCTGAGTCAGAATGGCCTTCTGATAGTCCCCCATATGGCAGACATAGTTCAGGGCCCTGATCCCCAGTGTGGAGGAAGCATACATCTTTCTCCCATACTGGTCCAGAAGGCGCTATTCCTTATCAGGTGGTGATGAGCTAAGATGTTTGGGGTTTGCTGACCAGCCGTGGTCGGCGCTAATCACGACTGAGTCGGCACGAGGGTGAGAATCCAAAAAATCAACACCCTCTGGAGCCTGATATAGCCTGTTCGACTTCCTAGGAAGTGGGGCTAGAGCCGACGGCTGTTTCCATATTGTGTTAACGAGGTCGGCGTGAGGCTCTATCCAGGGTGGCACCAAGGTAGGAGCTGTCATGGGCAGATCCAGATGTTCGGCGAGTTTCAGACACTGAGGATCTGGTTCCAGGGAGTGCCACTGATGAACCTCCTGGATTTTCCTAAGCAACTCCGTAAAAGAAGGATCCTCCGGAAGAGACTTCGGAGGAGTCCTTGGCCTGAGCTTCGATGGAGAGCGTGGCTCGTCGTCTCTTTCGGAGCAACCGTTGGAAGAATATGAGGAGTCCGAGGGTGAAGAAGATGAAGAGGAAAAAGACTCCCTTTCCCGACCCAGGGGAGGAATGGACCCCTTGGGAAGTCCCCGGGGAAGCGTGTCCTGCCCTTCTCTGGATCCAGAATGAAGAACCCTCGAATCCAGAGGTGGTGAGGGAGTGTGCCGCCTTGAAAGTGTGGGAACCTGGGATGACACCGTCGCTGGAAGGCGGCTCTTGACCTCTTTGGTGAGCTGAGCCTTGGCCTCAGCCCACCAGGAGGCCAGAGTCTCCTGCAGGTCCACCGGCGGCCGCGAGGGCGGTGGAGGAGGAGGATGCAGGGGATAAGGATACGGGTTGTAACCGTATGGAGCATATCCAAAACCCCGCGGGTAGCCCAAGGCCGGGTACTGTGGTGCCGGGATACTGCGGTCCCGGGTACGCCGGCGTCGGATAGGACGGAGGGTACCCGGGAGCCGGGCTGCCGGAGCAGATGGCCTGGCCGGTGGCCTCACAGGCGGGTCCATAGTGGAAGGCCCGATGGGAGCGGGATGTCTCCCGGAGTTGGTAAGGCTGGCGCCAGAGGTACCAACATCGGAGATGCCAGCCTCAGAGCCAGTGTCCGGGGAGCCGACGTCAGGTCCAGCGCACCAGGTGGTGTAAGGACTGACTGAGGAGGAAGATCCCCAGCTCGCCTGGGGATGAGGGAAAATCCCGGGTCGAGATGGGGAGACTCTGGTTCCCAGACGGCAGCGAAGGCTGTGGGGACCGGGTATGACGGACGTGAGGGGTCCGTCGTTGGTTCGTTGCCAGCTGCCAGACGGATGAGCCGACATGTGGCTTAAGGGCAAGCTCCCAGCTGGCGCCGGAGGAGCCGGGCGTCCGACTTATGAGATTTTCAATGGGAGGGAAGCAGTAGAGGGATCTGCCTGGTCCGGTGGATGGAGGCTGCGCGCCACCTGAAGGGTCGGACGTCTTACGGCCCTCTCCGGCGGATGGAGGAGCTGGCGCCCGCTTACCGAAGATTGCCCACAGTGGCAGGCTGCAAGCCCTCACGGCGAACCAGGGGCAGGGCCTCCAACTGCCCGGAGGCACCCGGAAGGCCCGAGAGCGAGCAAGATGGGTGGGCCGACGCCCCCTCGGAAACCTCTGAGGCAGCTGTCGAGAAGCGGTCCTCCGGAGGGGATGTTACCTGCGTTGCAGCGACTCCCGAGGGAGACGCGGTGGCAGAGCCCTTGTCCCGGTGCCTCTCCTTCTCCTTCTGATGGCCATCGGGGAAGTGGATGCCTGCCTCAGTTTTTTGAGCTCCTTCTCCATTGAACTCATTTTCTTCTTCAGAATATGGGCTTCCAAGGATTGCTGCCACCTTTTCCGGGTAGCCGCGTTGAAACTGAGGCAGTGCTGGCACTTCTCGACCGGATGATCGGGGCCTAGGCAGAACAGGCACAGGGAGTGGCCGTCCTTGTGCGGTAGTTGGGCGCCGCACGAATCGCACTTATTCTTGTGCTCAGAGGGTGTAGGGGACGACATACACCGACGATTGTACTGATGTTAGTCGAAAAAGCAATTATTTTCGTAAAAAAGCACGAAGTAGGGTGACTTAAGCAAGAATCTTTCCATGAGATGCTGCAATGGTGCCACCATGGAAAGTACTGGAAGGCATGTCAGGACCGCTAGCTAGAAATTTTTCCATGGGGTCCTGCTGCCTGCAGTCCTATATGTAATTACCTACTGCAAGAGCCCTTTCGAAGTAAGATCTGCCAGTACGCCTGAACACAAGGCGGTCACCAGGTTCTCGGCCGAAGGATGCTCTGTGAACTCTGCAAGGGACCCCATGGGCACCGCATACTTGCGGGCCATGCGGGCAGATGGAGCTGGACAAAAGGTAGGGCACTGCCAAAGTTCTAGTGCTGGGCCAACAATAGCCTCAGCCACAGGAAAGGCCTCGGTTGGGGCATCCCCTCTCTTAAGGATGTCTGTAAGAGAGTACTCTGCCTTTTTCTGGATTGGCTCCAGGGGCATCCCTGAAGACTCAGAGATGAGGCGGAGAATGCCCTGAAAAGACACGGGACCTTCCTCCATCTCTAAGCCAATGGTTGATTCATCATCACCTGGGTGAGAATGCAAGCCGGTGATGTCCGAATCCAAGGAATCCGGGTATAACGGCTGACCACCCAGGTCACCTACGTCTTGCTGGGGGTGGTCCGGGGTGACCATGACTGACAAACGCATGGGCAGCCCGGTGTCCGGTCTATCTTCCTTGGAAGGAGCCCCTCCCACAGGCTGTTTGGGCTATGGTTCCACCACAATTGGTGGAGAGACCATTTTGGGCCGAACTGGTGGTTTTACTGGCTCTGCGTGTGGGGGAACCGACTTAATCAGTTCCGAAGGAGTCTGCTTTGGCGTAGGAGGTGAAAGCCAGGTAATGGCCAGAGTGGAAGCCGGAGTCGGCTTGTGCCCAGTCAAAATCAGCTGTTGCCACGAGGTCCTTGTAGCGCTGACGGAGTTTCCGACGAAGCCTCTCCATCTGAGGAGGACTAGGACGACCGATGGCATTGCCTCTTTTTTGAGCGCTTGTGGCTCTTCTTCGGCCTGTCGGTCGCGAAGGGTCCAAGACCTCGATCAAGATCAGACGGCAAACTTGGTCGCTTGGGAGACACCGGCGGAACCAGTGATTTCCCGTGATCAGGTACCACTTCTTCGATGGGAGTCCCAGCAGGCTGGGTCTAGTCATCTGGGAAGACCAAGTTAGGGGTTTGATCGAGGGGAACTGTCGACTGGAGTCGGCGATATCGGATCGATCACGATTTCAACATCATTGATCGACATTTCGGTTGACTGACCAGACGGCAAAGCCGAAAAGCTAGCAACCGAAGAAGCGATCTCGACTGAGGTCGAGACCGCATGTTCCTGGGATCGAGATCTCTCCCGCTCTCAAGAACGTCTCCATCGAGACGAAGATGATCCCAGATCCTTCTCCTGCTTACGGGATCGAGATTAGTGCGAGCCCGCAGGCACCTCTCCCTTAGTTGGGAGAGACTAGCACAACTCTTGGAAGGAACCTGAGAAGGTGAAGCGCAGGTTGAGTGCAACAAAGAAGCTCCGAGAAGTCTCTGCAGCATGAGTCGCTTCCTCTTCGAATGCCTGCATGTGTTCCAATTGCTCGACGGATCCTGCCCACCAAGCCTCCTTGGATTTCACCGCAGGGTTCCGTTTCTCCAGCCTCCCCAGCTTCAGGCGTGCGAGACGGTCGCCGAGGATGTTGGGATGAAAGGCGAGACACACATTGCATTTCGAGGTGTCATTGTCGACATCGAGGCAATAAACACACATGGTGTGGGGAGTGACATCTGCTGGCCACAGGGGCACCAACGAAATCTGGGGGAAGACTTGTCTTCCATAATTGAAGCGGTAAACTTGCAATCACTAATGTGAACAATGCAAATTTTCAGAATAACCGGAAGGTTTGAAAGCCAGGGCCTACAAAATGCGTGAGCACGAGGGAGGCAACCTGAATCTACCAGCGGAAAGGAAGATCAGATGTCGTGGGGTGGAGCCAAGGTATATACCATCCGGGTGGGTGGTACGAGCCAGCTTGAAGACTTCCGGTCCATCTTAAAGTGGAAGGGGACATGCCAAAGAGTGTGGATGAACAGCATATCCATGCTCCTAGAACATGGGATTTATCAGCGGGAGAAACTAACACACATTGAGAGACTGTAGAAGGACGATTCTGACATAATGAATGGTATTCATCATCCCAAAGTAATCTCCATTTCAGACACAGAAACAAGAGCAATTTATAAGCAGATAAAATCCAAGGGCTCAATTTTCAGTTGGCTCCTTGATCAATGAAATTTGTGTCAATCTATGGCTGCAGCAAACTCCGGGTGCATCAGGGACTCTCTGCCCTATTTTATAAAAGTGGGTGTCCCTGCGCCAAAGTGCCAGGAGGTGCCACAGTATTGTGCCAAACATTTAGCACACCAGAATGATTTGACAGAGGGTCCTGTCAAGCCATCCCGTGTGGTGCAACCATAGCTTAGAGGCAAAGGTGGTACGGAGGTGAAGATGCCTTACCTTGTTGTCTGGACAGGGGGCAGAGGGAGCAGTGGGCCTACCACAGGGTATGATGAGGGCACGGCGAGTGTGAGGGTATTAAGGAGGCACTCTGTGGAGGTGCCATGCATCGTAAGACAGAGACTATCAGCCCTGGTACAAGGGGGTTGGGGCAAGGATGGACCATGAACTGGACCCTAGGCGGACACAGCGCTGGCACCCCCAGGGGACCCACAGACTCTGGCAGTGTAGTCCGGCATCCACCTTCCGCCATGCATGGGGCTGTGTACCAGGGGAATGTTACGGTGCCCTGGGAACTTACCCATCCACTGACTGCACCATGAAACCTGCTGCCAGTAACACCCGATGCATGTAGAGGTCTGTGGGTCCTCTGGGGCAGATGCCAGGTATGTGTCCACCTGGGGTCAGGGCCATGGTCTGTCCCTGCCCACCCCCTCTATCCAGGGTGATTGGCTGTCTCACAGTGGATGGTACCTCTGTCGGGTGCCTCCTCAATACCCTCACATACCACTGTGCCCCTGTTGCCCCCATGGCACCCTCACTGCTCCCTCTGCCCCCGGTTCTCACCTTCCTGGCCCCATTCCCATCACTTCCCTGCCCAGCAGTGACGCAAAGCTCTTAGACCAGCTCCTGTCTGGTCTAAACTCAGCCCCCTGTTGCGACCATGGCGGGGCTTTTAGAATTCCCAAAAAGGGGATGATGCATACCTGCCATAATGTCAGCCCCCTTGCAACCTGGTGCAAGGGTGCTACAGCCGCAAGGTTGGCACAAGGCAGTCTGGTACAAGGCATCCCGATTTTGACGCAGCCTGTGTTCGAAAGTCAGGATGGCCACACACTCTGATGCAAGATGCCACTTGAGTCAAAGCCGTTTGGTGCAGGTACCTTGTGCAAAAGCTGGCTTTTGAAAATCGAGCCCCAGAAGTCTATTCTGTCAGCCCTGACTCAACCTGGGCAGTACCAGCCTACTACTGGCCAGGATACCTCGGAATATGGGAAAAAAAATCAAAGGAGAGCTAAATAAGACACTGACAAAGGAAGAGATCGGGAACCAATGTCCTACAGGAAGTCTAGTATGCTTCTGTGCCAGAGACTTGGGTTCAGGAATTGTATTGACCTGGGCTGATGAGCACTGGTGAGCACAGCATGAACCAGCCAGCCCGAGCAGGAAGACAGCTGGGTTCCAAGTCCCTCATGAGTGGTGATACCTACATACAAGGACACTGCAATGTACAAGGCCAACAAAAGGCTCAGCCTGACATCATGGGAGGTGGGAAGAGAGTAGAAATGAGAGGTGAAGACCACACCATCACAAGGACTGCCAGTCATAGTCCCAGAGCACCACACCATGGATCCTCCACTGTAATATGGGTACGTAAGGGATAGTGGGGGAAGGGGATGGGGCGGTCGCCATGGGTTACACCAGCCTCTAAGCCCAAGTGGATGGTGGCAAAGAATAAAGCTACGTGTAAAAAAAGGGAGATGGAAAATAACACAAAAATCAAGGACAAGGGTACAGGACTCATTTATATGACATGGGCATGGTGGTTAAAACGATGATTTGTGCAGATGGGTTGCAAGGACTACTGCCATCCTTGCAAACAGAGTGGACAACACATGCCAGGTCCCATTGAAACAAATTAGGTTGCTTTCCTCTGGAATGGAGATGATGTTTTCCCCCCACCCTCATATAGCAAAACATGAATAACCACTGCACCTGGGGACACCTGTCAACAAAGGACATCAGTGGGACCAAGAACTGTTTAGATCAAATGGGGCGGGCGGGGGCCCCTCCTTACAAAAATACAGCATGATGTACACGGTCCAGCAAAGCAACACTGAGTCACATCCAAACAAACACCAGACCCATGAATTACTAGCACAATAATAAGCAGTAAAGTTACATTTCTTTGTTTTATGTAAAAAAAAAAATTAAAAAATGTAGGCAGTATCCTACAGGAAAAAAATGGTCAATGTCGGATACAAAGCAAAATCTGGGCATAACTGCAAACAGAATTCTGAATTGACATGCCTTTTTAAAATATATGTATTTAAATGTGGCCAAGTCCATCCCTCCACCCATTACTCTTTCACCTCTCTCTGAAAATCCTAGCTGCTGTGAATAATTGCTCTTACTAAAACGATAAATAGGTGTTAGCAACAATTTTTTTCAGTGACTGGCTACAAAGTATGCCTCACTACAGCCTCAGCAAGGGGCACGACTTATCCCTCTGGTGGGAATGAACCCAAACCTCTCAAGTGACACTGCAGGGACATTATGCTATGCCACTGCATGCCACGTGTAATGCAACATAACCATCTATACTGTGAGGCACTAGGTATCTGCAGTTAAAGACCTTCTTGGGGAGGTGGACTCCATTTTCAATGGTCACTACATGTCTGCCAGTGTTCCCACTGACACTACTAATGACGGCTGCATAGTTCAGTATGACATGTTACAGACAGCTGCACAAGATGTATTAATTTACCCAAAACAGGCCAACTGAGACACATTATCCCATTCTAGTTAGATTATAGTTTCACCCAATATCACAGCTGGAAGGACAGGAGCACAAGAAGGTTAAGAGACTTGCTCAGGGAGAGTATCTCTTGAGGGATTTAAACCTGGGGATCCTGCTTCTCACAACTGGGCTGTAACCACTACACCACGCTGCATCCCCTCCTGGCACACAGGTCTGGAATTCTGTTTAAAATCAAGTCCTTTACAATACAGCAAGAAAATATAGTTTTTGAGTTCAGCGAAAATGTGCAGCTTACAAGTGCTCCCCTCCTCACTGTTCATACGCATCGTGTTGAGACAGTAACATTTCCACCCACAGTTTGACACCTATCCTAACAGGCACACTGGCTCCCTCATGGTAAGACTCTCGGTTACAAGGTTCCTTTCTCCCAATTCCCAGTTGTATTAGAAGATCATCATATTCATCCTCCTTAGAACATGAGAAAGTTGGGCTTCCAATTCAATGGCCTGGCTTGTTAGGCTACGTGGATTTATTTATTTTTATTTTTTTTATAAACTACAGCTGTGTGCATGAAACTATGAAACCATTAGAAGCCCATATAGTAGAGCATTGGTCTACATAGAAATCCATCCTTTTCAAAATGCTGTTGTATCACAGTTCAAATGTCATGGAATGCTACTGTGCCCCTCTGTGGTACAGCAGCATTCTAGAACCTCTAGAGACTGTATGTCAGTTTCCTTGTGAAAAATTAAAATAAACACAATTCACACATCTCACATAATACTATACAGCATAAAAAATACAGGATGAGCAACTTTATGCATAGCCAGTGTGTTCTGCTACCTCACGGTTCTGATTCCCATGGACCTCTTGAGGTTCTTCGCTCTTGAGGTCAGAGGGAATCAGAACCCCCCTCTGTGGCAGAACACACTAGTTGTACATAGTTGTCAATGTAGTACTCTCAATATAGCAAACTCTGCAAAGAACAATGCAAGCTACTCATGAAGTGCTTAGTGGTAGAAACCTACTGCTACTGTGCAAAGTATACATGGAGAAAAATAAACACTGATGTCGTTATTATGCTAAGTGCGGTCACAGATGCTAATGTTTTGAAATTAGTAGGCAGGATTAAATAGTAACCAAAGAATACAAAATTCAAGTTTTTTCCTTTGAAATAAAAAAGTCTGTGCAACTGATGAACCTTGATTTTCCTTGGTGAACAAGCAGAGCTGTAAATATGACCAGTTGTAAAGTCTCCCGCTAGTCAACAGGCTGAGGGGGTCAAAAATGGGGAAACAGAAAGCTGACAGCAGTTCTTCTCTTCCCCCGAGCACCAGCAGTTTCACCTCATGAAAGGTGTGGCTGAGAACAAGGGAAACTTGATCTACCCAATGCAAGCAGGCTGGAATGTCAGCCTTTTCTGGGATTCAAATCTGTAGCTACCCAATGCAAAGTGATGGTGAATGCACTTCCCATCTCACGGCAGAGCCATCCTGATTTGTTTTCACTTTTAACAGCACTGTCTCGACAAAAGGAAAGTAGCTCCCTGTCTTCTGCTACACCGAATCTTCACTTGTATCACTTCCAGAGGTTTCCCCTTCATTAGAATAATTCCCAGAATCCCTATTGGTCTGCGTGTTATGTTTCAACTGTGTTGTGCCTGTGTTTTTATTGGGAATTTCCTCAGAGTTCGTCAAGATAACGTTCACCCTCTCGCAGCACTCCCCTGATTCCTCCTCCGACTGAAGAACCAGGAACTGTTTCTTCTGGGAATGGTCCAGGAAACACTACGGAGAGAAAAAAAATAAAACCTTTTATTTTTGCATGTGATGGCAGTGATTCCGCTGCAAGGCATAAATTAGCTCTGGAATGCTGATTGGTGGATTTGCTAATCAAAAACAAAACTGATTAGGGCAATCAGTTTTGAGGAGCAATTTTCTAAACATGGTTATTTTTAACTGTTGTGTCATAAAACCAACAGTAGTGGTTATATATTAATAAAGAAAATATTAGACTGTATATTGTAAGGTGCTTTTAGTTAGACAGCAGATCCAGATGAAGGCCATAGCATGACTTGATAGTCTGTGCCCAGCTCTGCAGTTTTGTGTGCAGAAACACTTTACCGAGAAGATGAAGGGGAAAAATTAGTTAGGCAAATCGTTTGCCTAGCTGATTTTTACTTTTTTCTTCTTAATAAAGTCTTTCTGCACACAAAACTACAGGGCTGGGCACAAAAAGTCTATGGCCTGCATCTGGACCTGTTCCCTGACCAATGCCACTATCCCTCTAAGTCCCCTCAATGTGACCAACCAACAGAACACATAGTGCACATATTAGCCTCCCTGGCCCACAGAAGGGCGTACATACCAGCACAACCACTTGTTCCTGCATGCATGGCTAAGTTCTGGGATGTGTCAGCTAAGCTCACGCTGATTGGAAGCATGTTCAAGCTGTATTTTATTGGCCACCTGTTTCTCTCCCACACGAGAAGGAAGAGGAGAGGGTGGGTGTACAGCTCCTAAGCATATGTGAACTCTATGCTCCTGAGCTTCCAAGCATCAACCTTTTTTTTTTTTTGTTTGTTTTTGGGGGAGATGTAGCTGAGACAGATTCTTAAGGGAGAAATAAAAAAACAAACAAAAAAAAAAAAACACGACACTCCATGCTGGGCCCGCCCACGGCAGGAAAATGGATTAGCAATTTAGCTAATCAAAAAGCCTTCTGATTCGCAATTTCCTGTTTTTATATCGCAAACTGCGATGCAAACCCACTTACTTTATGCCTTGTGTTGCCAACCAAATATGAGGACACACACCATGTTTTAACATTGGAAAAGTCACCAGGAACGACGTGCCGCTGGAAGTTTTTGAGCCAGTACAGACCCTAGTCATGGATGCCATAAAAGTGAGGCATGGAACACACAAAAAGCACTGGTATCAAACACAGGAAGTAGCACCACTTCCTATGTCGGTTGCCAATCCCTTCTTGTTTGTGTTCTAGGCCTCATTTTTAAAATGCGTGTCAGTAGAGTGTAAAGGTTAGAGCACAAAGCTGTGAACCTGGAGCCCCAGCAGACCAGGGTTTGAATCAGATAACTACCATCTGCACACTGTGTGACACTAAGCAAGTCACTTAACCTGTGCTCCCAGTATGTGCCTGGAAATGACCTGTGGTTCAGTGCGCCATTCCTGGCCAAAAGTTTAAAATAAATAAAAAAAAAAAAAAAAAAAGCATAGGTGCTTAGTTCTGATCGGAGCTATAGTTAGAAACATGCAATTTGCTGGCAACAGAGTTGTTAGCTTGGTAGATGGTACTCTGACAACAACATAGAAAAGGCAGTTCATCCATCGTTTGCTCGGGCAGCAAACTAGGGTAACCGTGTGTGCATCTGGCACTGTCAAGATCTTCAGAATGCCAGGAGCAAAATTTGGCCGCACCGCTATAGCTAACATTTTTGCTTGCTATGTGGAGTTACCTGGATGGCTATGGGCTGATAATAAATCACTGTGGACAACAGTAAGCTGACCTGTTTGTTATTTTCTCCGCCGTTATCAGCGTTGTCTTATGACAACTCTGATGTAAAGTATTTGAATATTTCTATTTGTTACATTCTGTTAGACGTTCCTTTTCCTGTACTGCCCTGTAACAGACAAGGCTGAGCACACTGCAGATTCCCAAGAACCATAGCTGAGACTGGTGCAGTTCTGTGCTTTTATACTCCCAGCCAGGCAGGCCAACATATAAAACCAGTTAGAGGTGAGATTATGATTTAAATTGCATTCCAGCCTGCTCAGTGGCACTGGGGGTTAAGGTGCTGGATGCCACACCTCGCGTCACGCCAGCGACCCAGGTTCGGAAGCAAGCCCGGGTTGTCGGGGTCGGCAGGGGAGGGAAGAGATTGAGCATCCGGAGGACTGCGCTCTCTTCCTGGGGAGGGCTGGGGACAACATTCGCTCAGGGAGCGACCTCTGGCGGCGGCTGGAGGTAGTCAATCAAAGCAACGTGGCGTATGTCTGGGGGTGGAGCCACGGCAGTACGTTGCCTTGACAGCCGGGCTCCACAGGGGGTCACGAAAAACACAAATTCCTCCCATGTCCCATTGATACGTGATGGCGCCTCCCACCCTTGGACCACATTCCGGAGTCAACTCTCCGCTGCCCCTCTCCTCCCCGGCCCAGAGCTCAATACTATAGAAAGAGCACCCTGGGCGGGGGCAACCCTTCCCCGGAGGGCAGATCCGGGGGATGTGCCAGTGCCGGGATGGAGAACAATCGATTCATGCAGGGAGGTAGAGACTAAGGACCTGGAGAGAGTTCGGTGGGGTAAGGAGGGAGTCAAAAATCAGTTTGAAAAAACAAAACAAAACAAAAACTGCATTCCATGTGGAACTGTGTGGCGAACCAACTGATGGCAGCATGGAATACTAGCTGAATATTCTCGATTACTCCAGTTACTCTTTTAGCCTATTAGTGGAGTTCTGCAATTTTGCAGCTGTGTGGACATGGTTCAAAACCAACCAGAGGTAAGATAACGATTTGTGGCAACTTGGCCAGACTCGTCAGAGCTTAAACATGTGGCATCGACCTGAGTTCAGAGACGACAAGAGGGTCTGCCGGTTGAGGAGGATTGAGTATTCACGAGTATGCTCTCCATCTCAAGTGGGAGCCAATGCGAGACTCTGCACTAGCACAGCCACCTGGGTGACCACAGGTGAAAGTGCAGGCAGAGCCCCTGGAGAAAATGGGACATTTGCTGGCTCTGTGTGGCGTCACACCACTGCATGCACTCTAAACCAAGCATGTGGACCTCCTCAGGTTAGGAAATTCAGAGGAGAAAATTCCCTGGCCTACAAAATGACAACCAGAACATTTTCACCCCATGCAGCCTGTGATGCTTGGCCAGCTGGTTATGATTGTTCTATGATATTTGTAATATAAAAAATATAGTATGTGAGCCTGGGATTCCATAGGTGTGCCTGGGTGTGTCTTTGAAGTTCTTTTTGCATGTGATGTATACATGGTTTAAGTTTGACAGCTGCTCTGGAGACCTTGATGGTGTTACTAGACTGGGAAAAGGTAAGAATCTACCCAAGGTCTTTTACAGAGTTTTAAGGGTTCATTTTGGATACCTGGTTAGGTGCCCTTAGGTGAAAGATATATTGCATCCCCCCGAAGAGCATATTATCTGAGCCTGTACAGTTGGGTAAGCTAGCATAAGGTTCACAGTTTGAATCCCCCCAGAACTTGAGACCAAATGTGATTTGGACCCACAAGCAGACAGGAGAATTACCCTGTCTGTTACCTGTTCACATTACTGTGCTCAGCGGTTGGCACCGTGGGAGCAGAGGGCCTGACCTGCTGAGCGCATCTGAGACAGATTTGGTTGGCAGCCTTGCAGATAAATTTGGTAACACAAGCTTTAACTGTTCAGTGTGTCAGCTTAATACTGTACAGCTCACTTGCAAAATAAGGCAGTGATTTATTTTTAAAAAGAAAACAGAACTATTTCATTTTGTTTACAGTCAAGTTCCTACCCATTTTATTTATTTTTTTCTAAAGTGCAAGTTAGAGTAGCCGTAGTTAGGGAAGAAGATGGCTTCCAACTACAGCGGGTACACTGCAGACTACTTGAGGCAGTTGTGCCAGGAGAGAGGAGTCCTGCACGAGGTGAGAGCCACCAAGCAGAACCTCGTGGATGGCCTGATGGCAGCAGATGCCCAGAGCACTGAGTCACAGACTGGGACTCTAAAGGACCAAACCTTGGGTGTTGAGGGGCCAGTGCAGTGTCCAGATCTGGTGAGGAGGACAGCAGGGTCAGTGCAAGCCAAGGGTCACAGCATCAGGGGAAGGTCACCAGCATTCTGGAGCCAGAAGCAATCAGGCTGCAGAGTGAGTTGCGCAGAATGGAACTGGAGTTCCAGAGAGAGGCTGAATGAGAACGGTGAGAGGTGGAGTGAGAACGGTGAGAAGCAGAGTGAGAGAAACGAACTGCAGAGGAGAAGAGGGAGTGAGAACAGCGAGAGGCTGACTGGGAACAGCGGCAGGCTGACCGTGAAGAGCACGAGCGTCAGAGGCAACATGAAGTGGAGAAGTTACGACTCCAACCACCAGCACCAGAGCAGGTAAGTGGCTCGGGTTTAATTGGAACTACAGGACTGGGTTACAAACTGAATTCCAAATTGATAGCTGAATTTAAAGAGGGGGAGGATATGGATGCCTTTTTAAATTTGTTTGAAAAATTTGTATTCAGGCAAAAATTCCTAGAGGGTGCTGGAGCTTCCAGCTATCCCCGCTACTTACCGGGGAAGCTCAGGATGCATTGGGTCAAATGGACAATGAGGACAGTAATGATTACAGCAAACTTAAAGCTGCACTTTTAAGAAAGTTTGATTTAACTTCAGAAGCATACAGAGCTAAATTCTGTAAGCTCAAGAGAAGCCCTGATATGAGCTACGAGGAACTAGCCACAAAACGACATCAGTTTTTAAAACATTGGGGGGAAGGAATTGAAGCAAACGCTAGATAAAATTGAAAATGCTATTTTGTTGGAACAGTTCTTTTGGGCATGCCCAGCAGAGCTGAAAACCTGGCTGGAGGACCAAGATCCCAAAACAGTGCAAGAGGCTGCTAAACTCTCGGACCGCTATGTCAAGAGCAGGACTGCTCTGAGAGCAAATGGGGTAGGCGTGGCAGTGCAGAAATGGAAAAGTGCGCCTCCAGGGCAGCTAAAACCCTCACTGCCTCCACCGAAACCAGTTAGCCCCAGGTTTCAAAGAAAAGAGTTCTCTGAGAAAAGAAACAAATGTTGGGTTTGTAAAGAAACTGGGCATATTGCCAGACAGCGTACCAAAAGGATAAGCAATATGCAACATGGGGCTAGGAAAGAAGTGGGTTGTTTGTGTGTCCCTGGAAGAATCCCTGTGAACATGAGGGAAGACATGCACCCGGTCACGGTGAAGGGTGTACAGACACGAGGGTTAAGGGACACAGGGGCATCCCTGACATTGGTAAAAGGGGATCTGATAGAGCCTGGTCAGCTTATACCCAATGAATTTGTAACTGTACAAGACTTCACTGGTGAGGAGAAAATACTGCCACTCACTAGTGTTTTCCTAGACTGGGGTGAAACAGGGGGAACTGTGCAACAGGTGGCTGTAGCTAAAACTTCAGCAGCTGACGTCATCTTTGGCAACAATCTCAAACGGGATGCTGTGTGCAGTTACCCGTAGCCAAGTGGGAAGGGGAAATTGTAGTTCTCCCGACCCCACAGACGCCACTGTGGAAACCACTAGGAGGCTGGTTCCCCAGCCTGTGTCTCCTGATATGGAGACTAATGGAAAGGGGGTAGAAATTTCCCCAGTAGCAGTTAACCACACAGTTATGGAGGGCTACTCCGAAGAAGGAGGGGTGACCATTGCCCGAGGGTTAGGGATGACAGTGATCCTGAGTGTCCTGATGCTAGTGCTAGGGACCCTAGTTTAGAGACTGAAAGGGACCTGTCCCATGCCTTGGGAATGTGTAAGGAGTTTGCGGCTGCTCAGAAAAGTGATCGTAGTCTATAGAAGCTGAGAGCATGGGCAGACTCTGACGGAGCACAGGGAGGGGACGGTAAACAAAGTTTATTGGGAAAATGGACTGATGTATACTCAGGATGTGAAGCAGAGGGAGGGTTGATAGGCAGGCAGCTTGTTGTTCCCCCAGGGTACCGTGAGCAGTTGCTCAATATTGCATCTGATGTTCCCTTGTCTGGCCATCTGGGAATCACGCGCACTATGCAGCGGTTGGCCCAGAATTTCTATTGGCCCAACTTCACCCAGCAGGTGAAAGAGTATTGCAGGTCTTGTCACCGGTGCCAAGAAACAGGGAAGGCAGGTAAGAAGACCCAAGCCACCCTAATTCCATTGCCCATAGTGGAGGAGCCATTCCAGAGGGTGAGAATGGATACTGTGGGGCCTTTAAATACCCCCAGCTCTTCCGGGAAGAGGTTAATCCTGACTGTGGTGGATTATGTCACCCTGTATCCAGAGGCAGTCGCCCTATCCTCACTGAGGACAAAGTGGCAGATGCCTTACTTGGGATTTTCTCCCATGTTGGGTTTCCGCAGGAAGTTATCACCGATCAAGGGGGTTCCTTCATGTCGGACCTGATGAAATGTTTGTGGGAGAAGTGTGGGGTGTTGCAGAGGCGCACGACACCTTATCACCCACAAGCCAATAGGCTTGGGGAAAGATTTAATGGTACCCTAAAGTCAATGCTCCAAGCGTTTGCTGAACAGCATGGGAGGGACTGGTAGAAATACCATCCCCACCTGTTTGCTTATAGGGAGGTGCACCAAGAGTTGGCAGGATTTTCCCTCTTCGAGCTCTTACCTGGATGCCAGGTACAGCTTAATCTGGTTCAAGGTCAGTTGGCATTCAACTGTATCCCCTCCACTGGGTCGTGCCTGAAAACAGGCAGGATTTGTTTAGGGCATTTCCCCAGTCAACAAAAACTAAATAAAATAAATAAATAAATTAATAAATAAAAGGTACGTGGGCCCCTAGACTTGATCCGGGAGGACTGTGAAGGCAAGCATGCCACCCAGGGCACTTCTCATAGTGGATTCGTCCTTAGGTTTAAGGAAAGGCTGAAGAGCTTATGGGTGAGCCTGAGCAACCTGGCAGCTGCTCAACAAACAAAAGTGTGGTACGACTGCAGAGCCAGAGCCGCCTGCACAACGGTGGGTCAGGAAGTCATGGTCCTTATTCCAGTCCGGAAAGACAAGCTGCAGGCTGAGTGGGCGGACTGCATAGAAGTTAGAAAGTAAATGATGTGAACTATATCATAGTTACCTGACAGAAGACATACAGAAAGAATGTACCATGTAAACATGATGAAGCCATATGCTATTAGGGCTGACATGGTGTTTGCAGTATGTAGCCCTGGGGAAGGGACAGACGAAGGAGACCCCCTTCTGGACTTGCTGGAAGAAAGCAAGCAAGAGTCCTCTGTGGAGGCAGTTAAACTGTCACCCCAGCTGGCCCCAGACAAGATCCAGGAAGTAAGGGAGGGTCTTGCATACTCTGCCCCACTGTTTAGTGCCAAGCCTGGACTAACGCCCTTAGCGACACACGATGTGGAGACAGGGACACAGACGCCCATATGGTGGACAGCATATCGTGTGTCAGAGGCTGTCCAGAAGGACATTAGGAGGGAGGTGCAGGAAATGCTGGATTAAGAGGTAATCCAGAGATCCCACAGCCCCTAGTCGTCACCCGTAGTCCTTGTGCCCAAGCCAGATGGCACTACTCATTTCTGTGTGGACTATCGTGGACTGAATGCAGTCATGAAGTCAGATGCCCACCGATGCCCCCGGACGAACTCCTGGACAAGCAGGAGGGGTGACCTACCTTACGACTACTGACCTGACAAAAGGGTAATGGCAGATGGAGTTAACTGACAAAGCTAGGGAGAGGTTGGCCTTCATCACTCCGATAGGCTTATTTGAATTTAAGGTAATGCCTTTCAGAATGAAGAACGCCCTGGCCACTTTCCAAAGGTTGGCGAACCAGGTGTTAAATGGTGCTGAGGAGTACGCCGTGGCATACCGGGATGACTCTGCCATCTTTAGTGACAGCTGGGAGGAACACCTGTCCCACCTTAGGGAAGTGCTGGGCATGATACAGAGGGCTGGGCTCACTGTCACAGCTGAGACGTGCCAGGTAGCCATAGCTGAAGTGGCATACCTCGGGCATGTTGTAGGCTGGGGATAGCTCCATCCTAACCAAGTAAAAATAGAGGTCATCAAGGCATGGCCCAGACTGGAAATGCAGAAGCAGGTCAAGAGTTTTCTAGGGACAGCAAGGTACTATAGGAAATTTGTACTCAATTACAGTGCCTTGGCTGCTCCCCTATCTGACCTGGTAAAGAAAAAGATGGCCAAGAAAATTCCTGGGAACCAGCCTGCGAAAAAGCCTTTACCAGACTGAAGGAGGCACTGTGCAGTACTCCTGTATTGACAAGTCCTGACTATAACAGACCTTTTATAGTCTAGACTGACACCTCAGGCGTGGACATTGGGGCAGTACTGAGTCAGACATCCAAACAAGGGAAAGATCACCCTGTAGTGTACCTGAGTAAAAAGTTACTTCCCAGGGAGCAGGCTTACTTTACTGTGGAAAAAGAGTGTCTTGCCATAGTGTGGGTCCTAAAGAAGTTAGAGCCATACTTATATGGGCAGCATTTTGAGGTACAAACTGACCACAACCCCCTGGTTTGGCTGACCCAAATGGGAAAAACTAATGGTAGATTATTAAGATGGAGTCTTGCCTTGCAAGGGTATGACATGGCGATCTTACATACGGCTGGAGCGACGAATTAGAACACTGATGGCCTGTCATGTGTATATGAGGAGTGAACTGACTTGGGAAGCTCATCCCATGCAGGGGATAGAGCCCCCAAATTCAGTCTAGGTGGGGAGGATTGTGATGCTTGGTCAGCTGGTTATGACTGTTCTATGATATTTGTAATATAAAAAATATAGCATCTGAGCCTGGGATTCTATGGGTGCGCCCCTGGTTTCAGTGAAAACGGCTGTATATACATTAAACCAGGAGATCTCTGTAATGTATTTAACTTCCTTGAGAAATTGCATTTTATGGCCCGTTTATGACATGCTTTGAAGTTGGCAAGCTAAGAAAAAATTACTCACCTTAGTAATTATATTTCTTCTAATGGAGTCTTGCTGTATTCTGACAATTGCAGTGATTCCCAACCTTTGAACTGCCCCGGAGAACTAAGAGTTAACTTTCCATGCAGGGCATGGAACGCTCAGCTCGAGCTTGGTTGAAGTCTCTGTCTGGAGTGTTTTGAACTTAAACTGTCAGATTCTTACGAGCCCAACTAAACTACAAATTCTATGTGGAAATTGTAAAAATTCTACTAGCCAACTGGCTGAAAAAGTTTTGGTTTCCCAAGGAAGACAAGTCGGGAAACCCAAAAACAAAACCCAATGTACTAAGATAACAATAATAAATAAGCACCCAAACAAAAAGGGGGGAAGGTGCAAGCAAAAAAAACACCCCTGGGGTGCAACACTGCACCTGCCCACCCACTTCCCAAAAACAGGTTCTGAGAGGGGAGGCAGGGAGGGAGGTCAGAATACAGCAAGACTCCATTAGAAGAAATATAATTACTAAGGTGAGTAATTTTTCTTCAAACATGAAGTCTTGCTGTATTCTGACAATTGCAGACTACTAAGCAGTACCTCCAAGGAGGAGGGACAGAACCTACTTTGGGAATAGGCTCTGAAGTACTGCTGTGCCAAACCGAGCATCACACCTAGCCTGGATATCTAGAGAGTAATGCTTGGTAAAGGTATATACTGTTTTCCAGGTGGCTACTTGACAAATTTCTAAGAGAAGGATATATCTGGCCGCAGCCAGGGAAGCAGCTGTACCTCTTGTGGAATGAGCCCTCAGGCCTGAGGGTGGAGTTTTTCCTAGTTTTTCATAGCAGAATTGTATACAAGACACAATCCACCTGGCAACAGATCTTTTGGTGGCAGGTTTGCCCTTTCCCACTTCTCCATAAGTGAGGAACAACTGGAGGGAGTCAAAACTGGGACCCTTGGTACGCTCTATGTAGTAACTAAGGGCTCTTTTGACATCTAAACTGTGTAGCCTCCTCTCTCCTGAGGAAGAATGATCAGTGAAGAAAACAGGGAAAGACATAGACTAGTTTAAATGGAAGTCTGAAACCACTTTGGGCAAGAACCTTCTATTGGTTCTAAGGACCACTTTATCCCTGTGAAAGGAGATAAAATCAGGTTCCACTGACAGGGCTTGCAGTTCACGGATACGGCAGAGGTAATGGCTACCAGGAACACAGTCTTCCAAGTCAAGTACTTAAGCTCTGCTGAAGACATAGGCTCAAAGGGGGGTTGCATAAGTTGAGCAATGCAAACATTCAAATCCCAGGCAGGGGCAGGGTCTCTAAAAGGGTGATTGGTGTGAAGCAATCCTTTAAAAAATGTACAAAACACAGGATGGGAAGAGAGGAAGGCTTCCTCACAGACAAAAATGCAGAAACAGCTGACAACTGTACCTTGAGAGTAGCTGGTCTGAGGTCTAGGCCATTAAGATGGACCATATAATCCAGAACCATAGGCAATTCAGCAGTGTCTGGAGAAATGTGCTTCTCAGAACACCAAATGCTGAACCTTCTCCATTTGGAGTTTTAAGTCTTTCTGGTGGAGGGCTTTCGAGAAGCCTTGAGGATATCCAGAACCCCTTGGGAAAGATGCAGATCTGCAAACTCTAACTCTTCAAGAGCCATGCTTGGAGGTTGAGAGACTGAAGACTGGGGTACCAAATCCTTCCCTGAGAGGATGTTAAAAGGTTGTACTTCCTGGGAAGAGATGAAGGAAGATGGACTGCTGGGACAGCAACAGGGGATACCAGGGCTGTCTGGCCCAATCTGGAGCAATCAGAATCACCTTGCATGGCTGAGACCTTATTTTTACCAAAACTGTGGACAGGAGAGGGAAGGGGGGGGGAAGGCATACAGAAACTTCCCTTTCCAATTGAGGATCAGGCCATCCAGAGGGAGAGAGCCAGAACTGGAGGTCTGCAACAAAAGAGAGGAAGTTGGTGATTGTCTGGGGCTGCAAAGAGATCCATCTCTGATAAAAATCACTTTCAAAACCTGAGGGTCCAGGGACCATTCGTGATGGCCCTGAGAAATCCTGCTCAGTGCATCTGCTAGCACATTGTCCTTGCCTGGAAGGTGAACTGCTACAAGAAAGGTTTGTAGGGAATAAACCAGGGACCACAACTTCATGGCTTCTGTGCACAAAGCCGTGGACCGAGTGCCTCCCTGCTTGTTGATGTACCACATGGTGGTGGTGGTGTTGTCTGTTCTGACTTGAACCATCTTGTTCTGAACTGACTGTGAGAATGCTTTTAGAGCCAGAAAAACTGCCCTGAGCTCTAGAAGATTGATGTGGAGAAGGGATTCTTGGGGGGACCACAGCCCCTGGGCAGTAAGGGACCCCAGGTGGGCTCCCCAGCCCATGAGAGAGGCATCTGTGGTAAGGACCACTGAACAAGGCTGAGCAACAAAAGGAGCAACACAAGGAACACCTTGCCTTAAATTGTCCTGATCCTGCCACCACTGGAGGGCTTGGATCAAGGTCAGAGTCACTGGAATTAGTTTGGTAAGGGAGTCCTTTCTCTGAGACCATAAAGCTCTCAGGTGGAACTGAATATCCCTCATCTGGAATCTTGCCCCTTGGACCACTGCTGTTGAAGCTGCCATGTGGCCCAAGAGCTGGAGGAAATGCCTTGCTGGTCAAGATACCCGAAGGCTGAAGGAAGAAGCTAGTTCTATAAGAGCCCTTGCCCTTTCTAGGGGAAGAAAGGCTCTTGCTCTGAGTGTGTCCAGTTTTGCCCCTATAAAGGTAAGAAGCTGGACTGGTTCAAGAACTGACTTGGGAAGGTTGAGAAGAAATCCTAGAGAAGTGAGCACTTGCCGGGTCATTTGCAGGTGAGACTTGACTTGGTCTGGAGACTGACCCACTATTAGCCAATCGTCCAGATAAGAAAATATGGAAATCTTTTGCCTTCTTAGAAAGGCAACTACTACTACCAGGCACTTTGTGAAAACCCTTGGGGCTGAGGTTAGGCCAAAGGGCACTGCTCTGCACTTAGTGGCCTGAGGGCAACTCGAACCTGAGGTACTTTCTGTGGGAGCACCTGATGGGAATGTGAAAGTAGGCATCTTTGAGGTCCAGGGAGGCTAGCCAGTCCCCTGGCCTTAGAGAGGGAAGGATTATTCCTAGAGTTATCATCTTGAACTTTGGTTTTAAAAGATGTTTGTTTAGATATCTTAGGTCTAGGATGGGTCGCCACTCCCCTGTCTTTTTTGGGGTCAGGAAGTACCTGGAGTACAGTCCTTTGCCCCAGCATAGGGTAGGTACTCTCTTTATTGCTCTTAAAGCTAGGAGAGAAGAAACCTCTGCTTCTAGGTCAAGGGTTTCCGAGAGATTTGCAGGTGGAAAAGATCTGGCTCTCATCTTTGGAAATTTTTTGAAGCTGAGAACCAGTCCCTGGCTTACTACATCCAGGACCCACTTGTCTGATGTAACAACATTCAGTCCTGGACAAAGTAAGCCAGCCTGCCCCCTACTAGAATAGAAGAGTCGACCCGGGCAGGCCCATCAGGGTGTCTGCTTGGCAGGAGCTTTAGGCTGAGGAGTGGATGCAGGCTTGCTCATCCCCCTTCTGCCTCTCCCTCTGAAGAACCCCCTCTGAGAAAAAGAAGAAGAAGAGGCCTGTGCTTGGTAGAAAGGCCTTTGAAAAGGCCTACCCCTGCCCCTAGACTGCTGCCTTTGAGGAGCTGCCTGCCTTTCCTTGGCCTGAGCACTCCTGTAAGTGGTCCTGTACTCATCCATTTTCTTCATGTAATTCTCTGTCTGCTCCCCAAAGAGAGAATTACCCACTACAGGAAAATCCATGGCCTTAGCCTGGGTGTCCTGTGAGAGGCTAGTACATCTGAGCCAAGCCATCCTCCGAAGAGCCACAGATGTAGCCATGACTCTTGATGAAACATCATTAGAGTCCACAGCAGCATGAAACTGAACTTTAGATGCCTCAATCCCATCTGCAGCCACCGCCTCCAGCTCCTTGGCTAGCTGGGGGGAGGCCTGTTTAGCCAGTGCCAGTACAGTGTCCCACCTGGACTTCTGGTACCTGGCTGTATAGGCCATGTAATTTGCCTGCCTGAGTCCCAAAGAAGATGCCATGAACTGCTTCTTTGCCATGGTATCAATCTTCCTGGAGTCCTTGTCAGGGGGGTGTGAAGCCAAGGGAATATTTGCCTTGTCACAGGCAGCAGCCTGCACTACCCCAACATGGCTGCACTGTTGACATAAGAACTTTATGTCTGAGCCTGAAAGTGTATACCTCTTGACCATTCTTCTATCCACAGGAGGTATAGTGTTAGGAGACTAAGATTTTTAGTGTCTGTTTCCCAAAAGATTTATGGAGGGGAACAGACCGCATCCTGGACTCTGGGATATCCATCATCTCTACATTATCAGGCTCCTCTTGATCTTCCACAGCCTCCTCCATAGGAAGCTGGAGGGTTTCAGCCACCTTTCTGTAAAACAAAGTGAGAAGGGGACTCAGAAAGCCTAGGAGGGGAAACACCTGAAGGCCTGTCTGGGGAGATGTCCGGTTCTACAGGCACATCCAGACCTTCACTTACATCATAATCCTCAAATTCTGGTTCATAAAAATCTTCAAGGGTATACTCTTGAACCAGGGGAACCAACCGAACCGAACCCCTGCCATAAGGAGCCGGATCAGTCGGAAACAGACGGAGCAATTCCACAATCTGAATCGCCCTGGCTATCTCTTCGGCGGTCGGAACATGAACCTCTGGATCCGAACCGGTCGATTTATCTTTGCGCTTTCTTTCTGTCAGAACCGATCCCTCGGAATCGGCTCTCCTTTTGGCCGAAGAAGTATCGCCCTGGTCAGAAGGCACTCCTTCTGGTTCGGTTGAAACCGAACCGGGCTGGCCATCTGGGTCAGCGGACTTCTCGGCCTCCTTTTTCCTCAGTTTACCTAACCTCTTCTCAAGGGTAGATTTGGGAAAATTTGTATATATTTGGCAGTCTGAATAGAGGTGGTCAAACCCCAGACAATAAACACGGGTGGTGTGGGGATCGGCCTTAGCAACGAATTCCCCACACTCTCTGCAGTGTTGAAACCCAGTGGGGCCGGTTTTTTTCTTGGGTTTCTTAGACATGGCCAACCTAACCAAATTTACCCTTTTTTCGGCAACCGCCAGGCACGAATCCCTTATCGGTTCCTAACCGTGTCACGGGTATTGGAAAAAAACGGTTAAAAACACGTTTTTTAGAACCCATAAGAACCGTAACCACACACTAAGTATAACAAAATTCACAATCAAATGGCCGGTTCAGCCGAACCGACCGCACTTTTACAAGTTCCACACAGAAAAATAGAATAATTCCTATCTAGTACACATGGCACCACAGACAGAGACTGGACAGACTATGCGGATACTTTTTTCGGTTTAAAACCGATGAAAACTGAAAACTTTAACCGACTTTCGAACCAAGCTGAAGGAGAAATCTCCAGAGTGACAGTTCAGTGAGGCGGAGTAAAGAATCTGACGGTTTAAGTTCAAAACACTCCAGACAGAGACTTCAACCGACCTCGAGCTCAGCGTTCCATGCCCTGCATGGAAAGTTAACTCTTAGTTCTCTGGGGCAGTTCAAAGGTTGGGAATCACTGCAACTGTCAGAATACAGCAAGACTTCATGTTGTTTGATATATACATTTTATGACTTCAGAAACAGGACACCATTAAGCTGATTCCTGCCCAATATGTTGCACCTAGGTGGGAGAATTGCAGGGTTGTAAAACTTCATGGGAACTGGTGGTTCAAAAAGACTCAATTTGGGAAATTTGTTTTTTGCTGAAGTCACAGTATTTAATATACCTCTGTGAAGGTGTTGGGATTGAAGACACAGACACCAATTCAGGCTGAAGAAATTGGACCTCGCTTGTGCAAATATTTATTTACATAGCAACAAATAAAATAAATGTAAGAGAACTGAAGACGGCAAAACAAAGATCCAGAGGTCAGAACAGGTTTCCAAATGCAGCTCTAGTATAAGCTAGAGAGATGTTGATCTAGGCACAGACCAACTCAAGACTGACTTTGTTCAATATCTGAGCTCTTTTTATCTAGAGGTTGGGTCATATGACCTGAAACCCCTTCCCTAAACTCATATGTGAAATAACATTTCATTAACACTTCATTTTATTCCAACATAATCTATACATATTCATAAACCAAAAATGACATGACTATTGTTCCACAATATGATTTTTATATTATTATTCCTTATTCCAGCACATTCTAGCTCCTCCCACATCAAGGTATACCATAAATAAGATCAAAATGAGGCCTGCCAGCTCTTAGGATGGTATACCTGGTGTGGAGAGGATGAAGGAGCAGAGACCCAACAGGACAAAAAGTCAAAGTAAGCAGCCACAAAATAAAATAAAAAAATTAACCTTTTATTTCAACTTATGTTTATTTGCTTTATATTTTAATAACTGTTTTTCTGTTGTGAATATCTAGCTACCCAGAACACCACCCAGTGCTTTACTCTCAGCATGCATATCTTTATTTAAGGCTAAATACCAATTTTTACTTTAGAGCTGCCAGAAGGGAAAAGCAAAAACAGTTTTGTTTCCATTTTTATGTTTTTTTCTGCACCACGTTATAGAGTACATGTTTACTCCATCTATACACGCTCCGAGGTAAACAGTGTTTGGCTAAATTGCTGCATTGTGCCATGCCAGCAGTTGTAGGTAGGGAATTTCACAAGGGGAGTCCTCTGCTGAAAAGAACCACTGCAGTGCATTATATGGGGCTATTTATTCTACCTTCAACTGCAGACAACAGGCTACCCAAAAGGTAAGTGAAGGATACAGACCGAGGAGCTCATTCAGTGATGTCCCTTCATGACTGGAATGGTGCCCCGGTCGTGTCTTGGCGCTGCTACGCTGAGTTTTTTTTTTTTTTATCCCTCTCGCATGTTCGCGAGGTCTGAAGCTTACAGAACAGCTGACACGGACGTGGAGCGGTGCAGCCACTTATAGAGGGATAATGGTCTTCACTTACAAATGCTACCAAAAGCGTTTTAACCAAACAGGGAAAATGATGGCTGTTTTACTCACTTTGTTATGGTAATTCGAGATACCGGCTTAGCGCCATCTGAAATTACACAGGGGAAAAGTATGAAAGGGGCATTTTGTTTCGGGAGCCAGGAAGGGTAATATAAAACAAATTATGTGGCATTCAACCTCGGGGCGCGTAGTCTGTAGGTGGCCAGTCTACATACACGCAAAGAGAGGTGAAAACCGAAGAAAAAAAAAACACACAAAAAAACAAAGTAATGTGCTGTTGTGCAACATACTTGCCGGGGGGGTACATTTTCTAGCTCCACAAACAAAACGGGAGGTTATTCCCTGTTACAACCTCCTGATAGGTCATCCTTATATTCTAAAAAGGAGGAGCTAGATGACACACAGAAGGGGTGTGGAAAGACGCAGTTTAAACTATACTGTGTCTAGACTTTTGAGTGACATATATCTTTGGACTCTTAAGAAACAAGATCTCTGATCTAACTTAAGCACTAAAAGTGGTAATACATTAGACAGAAAAGATCTAAACTGTGTGTTGGTAGGAGTTTGTAGTTTTCTTTGTTTTCTTTTAAGTGATTGTATGCTTTTTGATACAGTGTTCTGTGTTTACATTTTACATATTTTTATTCATTTTAGTAAACATATTTTGAAAGACTGCCTGGGTGAGTCTTCGAAGTTCTTTTTTGTATGTGATGTATATGTGGTTTAAGTTGGACAGCTGTTCTGGAGAGCTTGATGGTGTTACTAGACTGGGAAAAGGTAAGAATATACCCAAGGTCTTTTATAAAGTTTTAAGGGTTCATTTTGGATACCTGGTTAGGTGCCCTTAGGCAAAAGATATATTGCATCCCCCCGAAGAGAATATTATCTGAGCCCGTACAGTTGGGTACGCTAGCATAAGGTTCACAGTTTGAATCCCTCCCAGAACTTGAGACCAAAGGTGATTCGGACCCACAAGCAGACAGGAGGGTTACCCTGTTACCTGTTCACATTACTGCGTTTGGAGGTTGGCACTTTGGGAGCAGAGGGACCGACCTGCTGAGTGTGTCTGTGACACAGCCTACTGCAGCCTTCTCCACCCATGAAGGGGGCAAGCCAGGGGGTTAAAAGGAGAGGGACCCAGACAGGAAGACAGGGCTGGGTGGCTGCCTATGGCTGATGGGGAGCAGGACCAGAAAGAAAAAAAAAAATAGAGGTTACTCAACTGTAACCATAGTTTCACTACCAGTATTCAGTTCACATCCACACTTAAAGACTTCCACTGAGTGTGCTCAGTCACCAGAATCCTTTTTAAGCTCAACTCCTACCACCACACAACCACGTGGTCCTCCAGCTCCATCCCCCTTTACACTAAGATCTGCATGAAGTAGGCTGTTGGTTAACTAGGATCTGCAGCTTATCTGTTAGGTAGGGAAATGGTAGGTCCTTATCTGCCATTAAATTCTATGTTTCATGTTGAAGCGAAGCCAAAATACAAAGCAAGCCTTTTTTATTTTTATTTAGTTTTTGTTGACCAGGTAAGTGCACTAGACAAATCCTGCCTATTTTCAGGCACGACCCGGGGGAGGGGGATACAGATGAATGCCAGTTTAAGCTGTTGGTGGCATTTTTGGTGAATGAGGGAAATTTGGCCAGGACACCGGGGAATTTCTCCTACTCTTTTCGATAACTGCCATGGGATCTTTAACATCCACCTGAACTACCACCAATTCAGGCAGATGGGACCTCGGTTTAACGTCTCATCTGAAAGACGGCACCTCAGAGGTGCAGCACCCCTCTCATGCTGCACTACAGTGTCAAGTGCCAGATGTGGGAACTGAACCCACAGCCCTCTGGTCTCCCGGCCTCAGAGGCGAGTGTGCTACCTACTGAGCCACTGACACTTTCCAGAGGAAGTCGGCTAGGTGGGTGTTTAAAACAGGTAAAAGTAACATCATGATCAACTACAGGCCCTGGAGAGATTAGTGGCAAGACAACTGCATGGCTATCTTCAGTTTAATTAACTACTGAGCAATAACCAGTCAGGATTCAGAAAAAAATAATACCACCAAGGCAATCACTGAAGTAGTAAACACAATCCAGATGGAGAAGAGTATGTATGTTGGTGCAGTCTTCGTAGATCTCTCCAGGGCCATAGACAAAATTGATCATGGAATCGTGATAAATCAACTTTATAGTATGGATATAAAGGAGTTGCCAATGACCTAATTTAAGAGTTATTTAACAGGACACAGGTAGTCAGCAGATGTATGGGGTTTGAGATCAGACTAGAGGCGGGTTAGAAGGAGAGTCCCACAGGGGTCTGTATTAGGCTCCATGACGTTTTCCCTTTAAATGAATGGTGTGAAGAAATGGCTCCGGGGGGGATACAGTATGGGACAGACTGTTAGATAAAGGTGGACATACAGCTGGGCTCTAATGGGCTGGAAGAATTTTTTTTTACTAAAGTAATTTGATTTCGAATGCAAAAAAATCTCAGGTGATACTATTCATGTCAAACAGGAGGACAGCCATAGGAGAGGACAGGCTGGCAAGTGTAACAAAGGATGAGACCTAGCTTTCCTAGGTTCCTGCATATAAATACCTGGGGGTTTGGCTGAACTCGAGTATCACACGAGAACTTCACACTGAGAACACCGTTAGAAGAGTAGGCCCAAGTCTGGGACTTGTCTACAGACACCGTGATTCGTCGTCGCTGAATGTAGGGAACAGTATTGTAAACCGAATGGTTATGCCCATTATAAGGTATGGGGATCAGTCAGTTAACTAAGAAAATTTTATGTTTTAACAAATTGGCTGGCATGTTTTATACTAGGACCACCACATACTACTTACCAATGTCAGATGCTTAACTCACTAAAATGACTCCCGCTGGAACAAAGAAAGGAGCTTTGTTTATTATTAATTAAAAAAATACATCAAAGGGAAGGCTCCTGATTATTTAACTCCTTTGAACCATCCATTGCTGGATCTGACTCAAAATGGCCACAGGGAGCAAATGAGCTAAGAGACCTGAGGCACGCTCAGTGCTTTGCACACGTGTTTAATGTGGTATTACACACCTCTGCTGTTAAAAAAAAAAAAAACAACATAAAACACACCATATGTTCTTCTCTATTATTAAGTCATCAGGGATGCTATTGGAGATTAGCCTTTGGCTCAATGCCTAATATTCCAATAAACATAAAACTGAAACTTAAAGTAGAGGGTATTTTTCCTGCCACACAAAGCCCTACACTGACTGGGCTTTCCGTATCTTCACAACCTCTAGACCCTCTATGCACCCAGGAGAGTTACCCACTGCACAAATCAGAGGCTTTTAAGCATTCAACCCTCCTGTTAAAAACAAAACAATCAGCTGATGAGACAGCTTTTGCCGTCGCTGCCTCTGGAATGCTCTCTCCATAGATATCAACTGCCCCCAAACAACCATCTATAACTTTAAAAAGCAGCTTTTTACATATTAAAGTAAGTTTTTTTGAGAAAAAGTATTTATTTCCATTTTATTACTGTGGGTTACTTTCGTCAGACTGTGTTGATGTGCTACTGTTCCTTATCCATTTTACCGTGAACTTGCATTGTATGGTCTGGTGATCTGAGTCCTGAAAGGGTGCCAGTTACAAATAAAATCCCCTACCTCCCAACCTTAGGAGGATTATGGAACTGGTGACTATCACGTCAGAGGACTGCAGAACTCCAAGACATCAATTTGGCTACTGAATCTCCTCCCAACTCATCCTGCTCATGACAGCAGAAGCATAAGGGATGTAAAGTCACATTTCACCAGAATCATAGGGATTGCAAGTCCCATTTCACCACAATCATAGGTATTGCAAAGCTGCATTTTACTAGACTCATAGGAGTTGCAAAGCCCCATTTTACCACAATCGTGTTGCAAAATCCTATTTTATCAGAATCACAGGGGGTGTGCAAAGCCACATTTTACTAGAATCATAGGAGCTGCAAGGCACCATTTCATCAGAAGCATATGGGATGCAAAGCCCCAAGCTCCCTCCCTTCAATCTATATCCTCCTCTTCTTGACTTCATCTCCCCTTCCTGCAATTGTACCTTACCCCTCCGAAATGGCTCCCATCCTGTCTTCGTCCCCCCAGCTTGTCTTCGTAACGCACACACTCCCCTCTTCTTCCTCCACTCATATGCCCTCACCACCGTCCCTCTCCCATAACTTGACACCTCCTCTCTTATTTCCCCTCCCCCTTTATTCAGCAACCCCTGCAACCTCTTAAGGCCCCCCCATCTTTCGCACTCTCTTCTCCACTCAACACATTCCACTCATCCTTCTCCTTCCTCTCCTATACCAGTGCACGTGCACTCCCTGCTATTTTACCCATTCCTCCCCACCTTCAAGCACCCCTTGCAACCTCATGGTACCCTCCTCCCCTTTCATTTTCACATACTGCCGAGTCTCCAGTTAATCACCCTCTACTGTGTCCCTACTACTCCCTCTTTCATCTCGCCTCCTTCCTCTTCATCCTGCAAACTTCTACTAAAGCATCCCTACCCTCCCATTCAATTGTAATTCTGTGATGCCCTTTAAGTTTATGCTATACCATTTTATTTGCATCCTTCTGCTGTATAAAATAACTGGGACCATATGTGTATTTATATTTTGACTGTCTCAAACAGACTACTGGAACTGTAAGCTGTTTGTACCTACAGTACTCTATTTGTACTTTGTATATTTTTCCTTACCCTCACTTTCCCAATCACCCCAGGATGCATCTAGAAACGAGCTGCTACCTAACTCAGTATGTCTTTCCGGGTGGAACATTTTGAAATAAATAAAATACAGGGTAAATACATTTCGCCAGAAGCATATGGGATGCAAGAAAAACAGGTAACTCACTTGTAACAGTAGTTTTAGGAGTGGTATATGTTGTTCATCCACACTCTTTGGCATGGCCCTTTCCCCTTTAAGGATCGGCGGAAATCTTCAAGCTGGCTCCTCCCACCCACCCTGGTGGTATAACCCTTGGCTCCACCCCATGATGCCAGATCTTAGCTAGCTGGAAGCCAGGTGTTGTGTGTCCGCAGCCGGGGAGGTCGGGTGGGTCCGTGTGGATGAACAACATATACCACTCCTAGAAAGTACAGTTATGCAAGAACTTACTGTGACAACAATATTCGAGAGAGAGACTCTTGCAGTAGGTATTCACATAGAGGACTGACTCATAAGGCATCAGGACCCCACGGAAACATTTCTAGCTAGCAGTCTCTGGCGGGGGACTATTCCCACATCAGCTGACCGGCGTCATACGACATCAGTATAAAGGGGCGGTTCCTCATTCCCGCCTTCCAGTTCTTTCCCACCAAAGGCCAAAAGAGGCAAGATGAGAGAGAAGAGGATATTCCCCCCCATGGAAATGGAGCCAAAAAAGCTTAGGGGGACTGAGAGCAGGAAGGCAATACCTACTACAAGAGCCTCTCTCGAAGATCTACTGTTACGGTAAGTTCTTACGTAACTGTACTATCTTACTTCGAGAGGGCTCCTGCAGTAGGCATTCACATGTAGGACTGAGTCCCAAGCAGTCTGGAACAAAGGAAAAGTACTCGGGAGGAGGACTGTCCCCCATATCATGGAACCTCAGGCTGAACGTGCCTCAAGGAAGAAGACCTTGTAGGACAGCCAACCTGAAGCCTGCTCTACAGCAAGAGGCAATGTCCAAACCGTAATGTTTTGTAAAGGTATAGACAGAAGTCAAAGTTTTGGCTGCACAGATGTCTGCAGCTGAAACATTCTTGAAACAAGCTGCAGAGGCAGCTACTCCTCTGGTGGAGTGACCTGTGACCTGACCCGGCAGTGTCTTGTTGTACTTGTCATAACAGAAAGTGATACACTGAGCCAACCATTTCGATAGGCATTGTTTAGAGAATGCATTGCATTCTCTTTTGTAAGCAAAAGAGATAAAAAGCTGATCAGTTTTCCTGAAATCCTTAGTCTAAGCGGTGTAGTATCTCAGTATTCTGTGAACATCCGAAGTATGCAAGAGGTATTCCCCGTGATTGGAGTGTTGTGTAAAGAAAGCAAGCAGCTTGATGGATTGATTCAGCGTAGATTCAGCCACCACCTTAGGGAGAAACTTAGGGTTGGTGCGTACAGCCACACGTTCCTTGTGAAAAATCAAGTACGGAATTTTGCACATCAAGGCCTGAAGCTCGGAAATGCGCTGAGCAGAAGTAATGACCAGTAGGAAGAGTGTCTTCCAAGAAATTAACTTTAAATTGGCTGTTGCTGCCGGCTCAAAGGGAGGCAGGGTAAGCTTCTCCAGAATTAAATTCAAGTCCCAAGGAGGGGCAGGAATGCAGACTGGTGGGGGGGGGGGAGGTCTCAAATGGAGAACACCTCTGAGAAAGGTCTTGGAGACTTCCAACTGAGCAAAAGTCTTGTTTCCAAAGGGAATACAGTAGGCTGAAATAGTGGCCAAGTGGACCTTTAACGAAAGAATGGCCAAGACCAGACTGAAGAGATGACACATGTAGTCTAGGACTTTATTGGCTGGGCAAGAGAAAGGCTTGAAATCTTTCAAGCTAGCCCAAAGGGAAAACTGCTTCCACTACATGGCGTAGGTGGACCTGGTGAAAGGCTTTCTGGACTCTACCAAAATGTCTGCTTCGAGAGGAGAAACTCCGAAGCGGGCTTTTGCTAAGTCTACAGGAGCCACGCATGTAAATGAAGCGATTTGAGACCTGGATGAACAAGGGTCCCCTGATCCAGGGTCAACAATTGTTGCGACAGAGGAAGTGGAGATTCCTCTGAAAACTGTTGCAGAAGAGAGAACCAAACTTGCCTAAGCTAAAAGGGAGCGAAGAGAATCATTCGAGCGCCCCTGATCTGAGTTTGTTCAGGACCCTCGGAATTTAGGGAATGGGAGAGAAGGCATAAATGAATCTGTCCCTCCAAGCGAGAGATGGAGTGCTCTGCCAAAAAATGTCTTGCCTTGGAGCGAGCAAGCAGAAGGCAGGATGTTTTGCGGTCTGCGGAGAGGCGAAGAGGTCTATCTGAGGTGTTCCCCATCGCTGAAAGATATCGTTTAGAACTTCTTGATCCATCTCCCATTCGTGGGACCTGGCTGAGGACCAACTTGAGTTGGTCCGCCAGTGTGTTTTCCACTCCCAGAACGTGAACCACAGTCCAATGAAGGTGATGCTGGGCTGCCCAATACCAGACTCTCATCGCATCCGGGCACAGAGGGTAGGAACGTGTTCCTCCCTGCTTGTTGAGATACCAGACTACGCACATGTCTGACTGTATGAGGAGATGACCTGGGAGGATGAGGGTGTAGAGCCTGAAGGGCATAAAGGACTGCTCTCAGTTCGAGCACATTTATGTGCAGATTTTGTTCGAACTTGGACCAGCTGCCCATAGTCCTGTGAGACCCTATATAGGCACCCCATCTTCTCCTGATGCATCGATCATCAACATCTGGGAGGGGAGTTAGATATATTTTTTCCCCCCGCCCCGTGCTCGCTGGTCCACCACTCCTTCAGGCTCTACAAGTTCCCCCAGCCCCTACTGTCCTTACCCAGCCCTCCTCTGATCCTCATATTGCAGCCAACCCCTGGGATATCCCAGAATATCCCTTCGCCAGGCAGGTCCCCCTCCTCCAAGGGGGAAGGCACTGGAGGGAGAGGTGTGACCCCAGCACATACTCCTAGGGCCCGGGGATGCTGCCGAGGAACAGGAGGCCCTGGGAAGGCGCTGGAGGCCCTCAGAGAACAGAGAGCCATCATCAGACGGCCAGCAAGTGATTTTCTTGGCTTTCTTAAGGTGCGTGACATCCAGATGTCAAGGCAAGAGCAGTTTGTCACACACCACCCCAATGACCCCGACATGTTGGTCTACCCCTGGCCTCCACCAGTGGTCGCTTCAACACCAGGTCACAGCCCCTTCCCTCCCTGAAGACAGGGAGCAGTCGTGGGATGCTCAAGCTGCCTCCCCCCAGCTGGCCCTCCAGCAACCCGAGCTGGCACCCGAACCCGGGTCGCTGGCGTCGCAAGCGGAAATCCAACCGCTGCGCTGACTGGCCGGCTGGGGTTTGATGTTGAAGTGAACTCCCAGGCATAGGTTCTCCTGAACCATCCACCAATGCAAGTCCTTGATCATGGGATCGGAAACCTGTACCTCTTGATCTAGACTGTCCACGGTCTGGTCCCACTGCGACCGAAGCATCCACTGAGAGATCCTCATATGGAGCCAAGCGAGTGGGACTGTCAGAATGGCAGCAGCCATTAGCCCGAGAAGGCGGAGGACTGACCTGGCTCTGACCCTCCTGCGATTGGACAGAAGACGGGCCAGTGTCTGAAGGGCATCTACCTTGTCCGGAGGCAAAAAGGCTTTGCTGATGGTCGTGTCCAGAATCGCCCCTATAAATTGGAAGCATTCGCAAGGGACCAAATGGGACTTTTCCTGGTTGATGGTGATAACCAGGCTGGTGAAAACCTGCAGGGTAAGGGAAAGGGAGTGCAGGAGTTCCTCCATGGATGGGGCCACCAGGAGCCAATCGTCCAGGTACTGGAATACCAGAACTCTGTGGGTATGCAGGTGGGCCGCTACCACAGATAGGAATTTGGTAAATACTGAGGGGGTCGAGGAAAGACCAAATGGGAGGGCCCTGAATTGGTAGTGGTCCCCCTGAAAGCAAAAACGAAGAAATCTGCAGTGGGAAGGGCATATGGGGATATGCAGGTAGGCATCCTGCATGTTCAAAGCGCGTAGCCACTGTCCCTGCCAAAGAAGTGGTAGAAGGCTCTGCAAAGGGAGCATTCTGAAGTGTTTGTACTCACAGGACATATTCGGGAAGCTGAGGTCTAGGATAGGCCTCAGATCTCCAGTCTTCTTTGGAACTAGGAAGAAATGGGAATGGTAACCTGTCCTCCAAAGATGGTCAGGAACTGGCTCCATCGCCACCTTCGAAAGAAGCGAGACGATTTCCTCTAGGACCAGAGGAAGATGTTGCGGGGAGTAAGATGACTGGCTGGGTGGTCTTCGGGGTGGTTTCTGCAGAAACTCTACTGAGTGTCCTGCTGATATCAACTGGAGCACCCAAGCGTCTGACGTTATCCTCTTCCAACCGGGCAGATGGGAAGAGAATCTCCCTCCTACCGGTTCCTCTGGAATCCCCAGAGGCAGTGGGAGAGGCAGAGAGTCAGGAGGTGGGGCAGACTCAGCAGCCGAGGCTCCCATGGCTTTTTTGCTGGGGAGAGTCGTGGCTGCTGGAAGGGCCCGTTTTTTGGCATGTTTGCCCTGTGGATTTTGTCTTTGTCGGTTTTGTCTATGAAAAGGACACTGCTGCCCTCGAGGGGGCTTGTACATAGGGTTGACAAACTTGAGTGCAGTACCCTTCTCCTGCAGTTCAGTAATGATGTCCTTGACATCATCCCCCCGAACAACACCGAACCCCTGACGGGAGCATCCAAATAGCAGATTGTACTTCAGGGACCAAACCTGACACACGGAGCCAAGCATGACACCATAGGCATACGGCGAAGGCAGAGCTCCTTCCAGCTGTGTCCACTGCGTCGTAAGTGGCATGATGCATGTGCCGACTAGCCGAACGAGCAGAACAGACAAGATCCGCCTCGTCCTGCTTAGTCTGTGACACAGGAAGGGAGTCAAATTTAGATTCCACCTGACTAAGAATGGTCTTCTGAAAATCCACCATATGTGCACATAGTTCAGGGCCCTAATACCAAGGGTAAAAGATGAACAGATCTTATTCCCATATTGGTCCAGAAGCCGGGATTCCTTATCAGGCAGAGACGAGCTGAGGTGTTTGGGATTTGCTGAGAGGCAGTGAGCGGCGTTGATGACAACCAAGTCCGCCTTGGGGTGGAGGCTAAGGAAGTCTACACCCTCAGGGGCCTGATATAGCCTGTCTGCCTTCCTCGCAAGAGGGGCTAGCGCAGAAGGTTGTTTCCAAATGGTGGAAACAAGATCCGTATGAAGCTGTATCCTGGGTGGAATCTTACGCTGTTGGTCTGGCTCCAGTGATTGCCACTGATGGACCTCCTGGATTTTCCTCAATAACTCCAGAAAGGAGGGGTCCTCTGGAGGAGACTTCGGAGGAGTCCTCGGCCTAGGGCATTCCAGAGTACGTGGGTTGTCTTCAGGTTCAGAGCGCCCCGTCTCTGAGTTTGAGTCAGACGGTATCTGATGAAAAGGAAGAAGATTCTTCCCTATGAGGGGGAGGGACAGCCTCTCTGGGGAGTTCCCTGAGGCGCATATCCTCTCCTCCTCGGGCATCAGAGGGCTCTTCTCAGGTGTCGGGAAGGGGGGAAGGAGTCTCCCGTCTCCGACGCAGGAGATCCTGTATAAGGTCTGGCATCGGTAGACTACTCTCGACCTCACGAGTGAGCTGAGCCTTGGCCTCAGCCCACTAGGAGGCCAAGATCTCCTTTAGATCTGCCGTCGGTTGGAGAGTGGGCGGTGGAGATGGAGGAGGAGAGGGATACGGATATTGAGGATATCCGTAGAAGGAGTATCCGTAACCCAGTATCGGGAGGCGTTGGGTACTGCAGCGCTGGATACTGCAGCATCGGGTACTAAGGCACTGGATACTGCGGAGTCAGGTATTGCGGCACTGGATATTGTGGTGTTGGATATCCGGATGCCAGGGGCTCTGACAGAGCAGAGGGACCTGGCAGAGGCCCTGCTGGCGGGCCAGGCAGTGGTAATGCTGGCCCCACAGGCTTCGGGCCTGGCGTGGGTATACCTTCGATAGGGTCCAAAGGACCCGATGGAAGGATAGGCCTATCACCAGGTAAAGGGACGCCGGATGGCGCTGGGTAGGCCGGCGTCGGGACCAGCGTCTGAGGGTCCGGCGTCAGGGGATCAGGTTCAGAAGGAGCGTTCCTTGACGGCAGCATCCTAGTATCCTCTGTGATGACCAGGAAAGGAGGATTATAATCCCCAGGGGTCAGCTGAGGAGACGAGGGGACCTCAGAAGGCAACTTGGACCACTGCGGAGAGCCTGGGGCATCGGACTGTTCCGTGGGGTCCGATGCAGGCTTCTTGGTCGGGTGTGTCGGAGGAGCCGACGTCCGACTTATTGGACTCCCTGCCTAATGAAGGCAGCGTAGGAGGGCCTTGTCAGGCATAGTTTTGGCTGGGTGCTCCCCGAAGAAACGCATATGCTGAGCCTTGTCTGGTGAGCATCGGTGGGACGACGTCGATTTACTGGACCCGCTCTGACCTGAAGGCCACATGGAAGAAGCGTCCTTCACGGGGTGGAGGCCTCCTTTGCCCCGAGGCTCCAGGACCCGGCGAGGCCAGGAGGAGCCAGACTTCTTGGTAACCACTAAGACAGCCGTAATGGAGCGATCCGTTACCTTTAGCGTTGCAACTCCGGACGAAGTCGCGGCTGCTGTGGAAGCCGGTTCCCGCTCCCGGTGCTTCTCCCCGTCGCATTTTTTCTTCTGACTTTTGTGTGAGGTGGACTCCTGTCTGAGTTTCTTTAGCTCTTTTTCCATGGAGGCCATTTTCTTCTTTAGGATACGGGCTTCCAGGGACTGCTACCTTCTTTTGCGGGTAGTGGAGTTAAACTTCTGGCAGTGCTGGCACTTCTTCATGGGGTGGTCTGGGTCTCAGACAGAAGAGGCACAAGGAGTGGCCATCCTTGTGTGGAAGTTGGGAACCACACGTGTCACACTTATTCTTATGCGATCTGGAGGGCGTCAGGGATGACATACACAGCAAATTGTACAATAAAATCTAAAGAGAAAAAAAGGTCAAAAAGTTTGAAAACTTAGGGACTGATGAGTTCTATGCTGATCCTGAGCAGCTGGCCTATAATAGGGCCACATTGGTAGCACTCAATCAGATTGCGCCAGTCCATGTTTGCCCCTTCCGCGTCGTCCCGCTGCCCCATGGTTTGATGGGGCTCTGAGAGGGTTGCGGAGGATGGGGCGTAGGTTGGAGCGTCGCTGGAGGAAGACTACCACTGAGGCCGACCACCTTATTTTGCTAGAGCATTATAAACTCTACCAAACAGCAATTTCCCATAAGAAGGCAGAATTCCTGTCCAGGGAAATTTCTATGCATATGAGAATCGACCGGCTCGGCTCTTCAGAACTGCTGACAGACTGTGCAACCCACCTGTCAGCAGATCCGTCGAGTCTTTACTCAAACTGATTGTGAGGAGATCGCTCGATTCTTTGCGAATAAGGTTGAAGACATCAGGAGGGAGTGCCTCCAACCTCATTCCAAGGACGCTGCAGTTGATCGGTGTCCTGTCGCAGAGCCTGGAGTTTCCTGGAATGTCTTTGACTTGCCGGACCTCATAGATACTATGAGGATTGTCCGTGAGATGCGTCCCACATGCTGTAGTTTAGACCCTGGCCCTACTTCCCTGATTTTGGGTTGTAGTGAGATCATTGGCCCGGTCTTAGCTCAGATTATCTGGTGTTCTTTAGATATGGGAGTTTTTCCTAGCTCTCTGAAAGAAGGGGTGGTGACTCCCCTTCTGAAGAAAGCTTCTTTAGACACGGATGACCTAGCAAACTACAGGCCCATCTCTAACCTCCCTTTTGTGGGGAAGGTTACTGAGAAAGTTGTGGCGGCTCAATTGGATAACCATTTGACCATCCATAGTTTATACGAACCTCTCCAGTCTGGTTTTCACAAGAGGCATAGTACTAAGACTGCTCTGGTCCGGGTGCTCAATGATCTCCTGATGGCGAGAGATTGGAGACACCGTTCTATCTTGGTTCTCCTTGATCTATAATCAGCTTTTGATACGGTGGATCATGGGGTTCTGTTCGAACGCCTGAGGTCCATTTGCAGGCTGTCGAGTACAGTCCTCAGATGGTTTTCTTCGTTCCTCGAAGGGAGAACGCAGAGAGTGGTCTCGGGTTTGTTTTCATCCGGGGCCTTCTCTCTGCCTCAGGGCTCGGTGCTTTCCCCATGTTATTCGCAGTATATATGCTACCCCTCGGAGACGTAAGATGGTATGAGCTGAGGTTTCACTGCTATGCTGATGATACTCAGCTCTACCTGTCTTTTGCACCTGACCAGGTTAGTGCTATCTCGATACTGAACAACTGCCTCGCACACATCCAAGACTGGATGAATTCCACCGGTTTAAAGTTGAACCCAGGAAAGACTGAGGTTATGGTTGTGGATCCGGGTCGCAGGGTAGAGGGATTGAGAACTGGTCTCCCCCCCTGGATTAATCCTGGGGGTGGACCAGATCCTCACCTCTGAACGGGTGCGTAACCTGGGAATGGAGCTTGACGCTGGTTTGACCCTCCGTCATCAGGTATCTGCAGTTGTCAAGCTGTTTTTTTTCCATCTTAGGAACATTGCCAGGATTAGGCATCTTGCTCCGCGCAGTGACCTGCCGGTCTTGGTCCATGCCTTTGTGACATCACGCCTTGATTACTGTAATTCCCTTTACCTAGGATTTCCTGGGGTTGATATCCGCCGCTTGCAGCTAGTGCAGAACGCGGCAGCACGTTTGTTGATTGGGGCCTCTAGAAGTTCTCACATTACCCCTGTGCTGCGCACTCTGCACTGGCTGCCAATACAGTAGCGGATCACCTTTAAAGTGGGTCTTTTGACCTACAAAGCCCTACACGGTCTGGGTACCGACTACTTGAAAGAACTCCTGGTGCCTTACACCCCTCTGCGACAGCTCTGCTCGGCTGACGAGGGGTTGCTGGAGATTCTGAGGGTAAATTTGAAGTAATCTGGTGCCCGTGCGTTTGGATTTGCTGCACTTACCGTCTGGAATTCTCTGCCCTGTCAGCTCCGGGAGTGTAGGACGGTGGGGAGTTTTAAGCAGGCACTAAAGACCTTTTTATTGGACAAGGTGTTTCCTTCTTTGTTTTGATTTCATACTGTTGTATTGAAATATATGTTCATATTTGATTTTATTGAATGTATTGAATATGTTTTATGTTTGTTCTTTCTGTACAGTGCCTTGAAATTTTGGAAGGCGCTCAATTAAATAAATATTATTATTATATTATTATTAAGCTCTGCTGAAGACATAGGCTCAAAAGGGAGTTACATAAGTTGAGCAATGCAAACATTCAAATCCCAGGCAGGGGCAGGGTCTCAAAGAAGGATTGGTGTGAAGCAATCCTTTAAAAAATTTACAGAATACAGGATGAGAAGATGGTGAGGAAGACTTCCCCACAGACAAAAATGCAGAAACAGCTGACAAGTGTACCTTGACAGTAGCTGGTCTGAGGCCTAGACCATTAAGATGGACCATATAATCCAGAACCGTAGGCAATCCAGCAGTGTCTGGAGAAATATGTTTCTTACCACACCAAATGCTGAATCTCTTCCATTTGGAGTTACAAGTATTTATGGAGGATGGCTTTCGAGAAGCCTTGAGGATATCCAGAACCCCTTGGGAAAGATGCAGATCTGCAAACTCTAACTCTTCAAGAGCCATGCCTTGAGACTGAAGATTGGGGTACCAAATCCTCCCCGGAGAGGATGTTAACAGGTTGTAATTCCTGGGAAGAGACAGGGAAAGATGGACTGCTAGGAACAGCAACAGGGGGTACCAGGGCTGTCTGGCCCAATCTGGAGCAATCAGAATCACTTTGCAAGGTTGAGACCTTATTTTGACTAAGATTTTAACAGGAGAGGGAGGTGAGGGGGGAGGCATACAGAAACTTCCCTTCCCAATTCAGAATCAGGGCATCCAGGGGGACTGAGCCCAAGACTGGAGGTCTGCAACAAAAGAGAGTGAGTTGCTGATTGTCTGGGGCTGCAAAGAAGTCTATTTGTGGAGTGCCCCACCTTGAAAAAAATCACTTTCAATACCTGAGGGTCCAGGGACCATTTGTGATGGCCCCGAGAGATCCTGCTTAGAACATCTGCTAGCACATTGTCCTTCCTTGTAAGGTGAACTGCTACCAGAGAGGTTTGCAGGGAACAAGCCAGGAACCACAACTTCATGGCTTCTGTGCACAAGGCTGTGGACCAAGTGCCTCCCTGCTTGTTGATGTACCACATGGTGATGGTTTTGTCCGTTCTGACCTGAACCACCTTGTTCTGTACTGACAGAGAAAGCTTTTAGGGCCAGAAAAACTGCCTTGAGCTCTAGGAGATTGATATGGAGAAGAGATTCTTGGGGGGACCAGAGCCCCTGGGCAACGAGGGACCCCAGATGGGCTCCCCAGCCAGAAGAGAAGCGTCCGTGGCAAGGACCACTGAACAAGGCTGAGTAACAAAATGAACACCTTGCCTTAAATTGTCCTGATCCTGCCACCATTGGAGGGCTTGGATCAAGGTCAGAGTCACTGGGATCAGTTTGGTAAGGGAATCCTTCCTCTGAGACCAAAAAGCTCTCAGGTGGAACTGAATATCTCTCATCTGGAATCTTGGCCCTTGGACCACTGCTGCTGAAGCTGCCATGTGGCCCAAGAGCTGGAGGAAATGCCTTGCTGGCTGAAGTAAGAGGCTAGTTCCATAAGAACCCTTGCCCTTTCTAAAGGAAGGAAGGCTCTTGCTCTGAGTGTGTCCAATTCTGCCCCTATAAAAGTAAGAAGCTGGACTGGTTCGAGAACTGACTTGGGAAGGTTGAGAAGAAATCTTAGAAAACTGAGTACATGCTAGGTCACTTGCAGGTGAGACTTGACTTGGTCTGGAGACTGACCCACTAATAGCTAATCGTCCAGATATGGGAAAAATGGAAATCTTTTGCCTTCTTAGAAAGGCAACTAGTACTGCCAGGCACTTTGTGAAAACCCTTGGGGCTGAGGCTAGGCCAAAGAGAATTGCTCTGAACTGATAGTGGCCTGAGGGCAACTCGAACCTGAGGTACTTTCTGTGGGAGCACCTGATGGGAATGTGAAAGTAGGCATCTTTGAGGTCCAGGGAGGCTAGCCAGTCTTCTGGCCTTAAAGAGGGAAGGATTATTCCCAGAGTTACCATCTTGAACTTTAGTTTTAAAAGATGTTTGTTTAGATATCTTAGGTCTAGGATGGGTCGGCACTCCCCTGTCTTTTTTGGGGTCAGGAAGTACCTGGAGTACAGTCCTTTGCCCCAGTGTAGGGTAGGTACTCTATAGCTTTTAAGGCTAGAAGAGAAGTAACCTCTGCCTCTAGGGCAAGGGTTTCCGAGAGATTTGCAGGTGGAAAAGATCTGGCTCTCATCTTTGGAAATTTTTTGAAGCTGAGAACCAGACCCTGGCTTACTACTTCCAGGACCCACTTGTCTGATGTAATAGACATCCAGTCCTGGACAAAGTAAGCCAGCTTGCCCCCTACTGGAAGAGGAGAGTCGACCCGGGCAGGCCCATCAGGGTGTCTGCTTGGCAGGGGCTTTAGGCTGAGGAGTGGATGCAGCCCTGCTCATCCCCCTTCTGCCTCTCCCTCTGAAGAACCCCCTCTGAGAAAAGGAAGAAGAGGCACGTGCTTGGTAAAAAGGCCTTTGAAAGGCCTGCCCCTAGACTGCTACCTTTGAGGAGTTGCCTGCCTCTCCTTGGCCTGAGCACTCCTGTAAGTGGTCCTGTACTCATCCATTTTCTTCATGTAATTCTCTGTCTGCTCCCCAAACATAGAATTACCCACTACAGGAAAATCCATGGCCTTGGCCTGTGTGTCCTGCGAGAGGCTAGTACATCTGAGCGAAGCCATCCTGAAGAGCCACAGATGTAGCCATGACTCTTGATGACACATCTTTACAGTCCACAGCAGCATGAAACTGAACCTTAGATGCCTCAATCCCATCTGCAGCCACCGCCTCCAGCTCCTTGGCTAGCTGGGGGGAGGCCTGTTTAGCCAGTGCCAGTACAGTGTCCCACCTGGACTTCTGGTATCTGGCTGTACAGGCCATGTAATTCGCCTGCTTGAGTCTCAAAGAAGATGCCATGTACTGTTTCTTTGCCATGGCATCAATCTTCCTGGAGTCCTTGTCTGGGGGGTGTGAAGCCAAGGGAATATTTGCCTTGTCACAGGCAGCAGCCTGCACTACCCCAACATGGCTGCATTGCTTGTATAAGAACTCCGTGTCTGAGCCTGAAAGTGTATACCTCTTGTCTATTCTTTTAGCCACAGGAGGTATAGTGTTAGGAGACTTTAGGAATTTTTGTGTCTGTTTCCCAAAGGATTTGTTGAGGGGAAGAGACAGTCTCCTGGACTCTGGGATGTCCATCATTTCTACGTAATCAGGCTCCTCTTGATCTTCCACAGCCTCCTCCATAGGAAGCTGGAGGGTTTCAGCCACCTTTCTGTAGAACATAACGTGAGAAGGGGACTCAGAGAGCCTAAGGAAACACCTGAGGTCTGTCTGGGAGATGTCCAGTTCCACAGGCACATCCAGACCCTCACTTTCACCATCATCATCCTCAAATTCCCCTTCCTCTTCAAATTCCGGTTCATAAAAATCTTTGAGGGTATAATCTTGAACCGGGGGAACCAACTGAACCGAACCCCTGCCAGAAGGAGCTGGAACGGTAGGAACCAGGCAGGGCGACTCCACAATCTGAATCGTTCTGGCTATCTGTTCGACGGTCGGAGCGTGAACCTCTGGTTCCGAACCGGACGATTTGTCTTTGCGTTTTCTTTTTGTCGGAACCTATCCCTCAAAATCAGCTCTCCTTTTGTCTGAAGTAGTATCGCCCTGGTCAGAGGGCACTCCTTCTGGTTCGGTCGGAACCGAACCGGGCTGGCCATCTGGGTCAGCAGACTTCTCTGCCTCCTTTTCCCTCAGTCTACCTAATCTCTTCTCAAGGGTAGATTTGGGAAAGTTTTTACATGTTTGGCAGTCTGAATCGAGGTGGTCAAACCCCAGACAATAAACACAGGTGGTGTGGGGATTAGCCTTAGAAAGACCTCCCCACACTCACTACAGTGTTGAAACCCAGTGGGCCCTGTTTTTTCTTGGGTTTCTCAGACATGGCCAACCTAACAACTTACCCTTTTTATGGCAACCGCCAGGCAAGACTCCCTTATCGGTTCCTAACCATGTCACAGGTATTGGAAAAAACCATATTAAAACACTTTTTTTTTTTAGAACCGATAAGAACAGGTAACCACACACTAAGTAAAAACACAAAACACAAGATTTCACTATCAAATGGCCGGTACAGCCGAACCAAGCTGCACTTTTACATGTTCCACACAGAAAAACAGAACAATTCCTATCTAGTACTCATGGCACCACAGACAGAGACTGCCTTGACTATGCGGAAAACTTTTTCGGTTTAAAAAACTGACGAAAACTGAAACTTTAACCGACTTTTGAACTGAGCTGAAGGAGAAATCTCTGGAGCGACCGTTCAGTGAGGCGGAGTAAAGAATCTGACAGTTTGAGTTTGAAACACTCCAGACAGAGACTTCAACCAGCTCAGCATTCTATGCCCTGCATAGAAAGTTAACTCTTTGTTCTCCAGGGCAGTTCAAAGGTTGGGAATCACTGCAATATGTCAGAATACAGCAAGACTTCATGTTGTTTGAAATGATGCATTTGATGTTCCTACTGCTTGAGGAATGATGAGATTATGAATTGTTCTTGGTTCTGCCACCTGGAAGCGAGACAAATTCCCAGCTACACCCCGTGGTCAGCTTACTGGAGCATGTCTCAGTCATAGTGCACTCAAAGATCCTACCAGACTGAGCAGGGAAGAGGCGACTGTGAATCAATCTCAGTTCTCCCACTTGGAAGCGAGATGCACTCTCAGCCATTCCACGTGGTCAGCTTACTTGACCATGTCTCAGTCAGGGTGCACTCGATGATCCTATCAGTGTCACGGGCTGTTACTGACTTTTCTTTTCCTGCTGCTTGAACACCTCACTTCCCCATAAAATTCAGCCAGTCACACAGGATTTAACAACATGGAGGATTTATTCTGTAAAAATCAAAAACATGAGCCGCAATCTGCTGCACAGAACACTAGTTTATCCCTTCAGCATGCCTCCATTAATCTGCTGCAGACTGCAGTCAGAGCAGAGGTTTCATAAAATGTCCACCAGGGGCAGCAGAGTATAACCCTATACTTGCCGGAACAAAGTTTAACAGAACAGCCACATACAAGGGCCATATAATGTTAGTGGAAATTAACTCAATAAAATACATTAGCAAACCCGTCACACCAGCTTAAGCAAGAATGCAAACGAATCTCAGGTCTCACATATGGGATATGTTGGGGGTACTGATGGTCACTAGGCAGGAAAGGAACCTTGGGGTAATCATATTTGATGATCTCAAAGTGGAAGGGCAGTGTAACAAAGCAGTGGGCACAGGCAGAGTCAGTGGGATGCATAGGGAGAGGTATCTTCAGCAGGAGGAGGGAGGTGGTGATGTCACTGTCTCGCTTGCTTGTGAGACCCCACCTGAAGTATCTGTGTCTAGTTCTGGAGGCCGCACCTTAGATTGAATACAGACAGAGTAGAAGCAGTCCAGAGAAGGACAACTAAAATGGTGTGGGGGTTGCATCAAAAGCCCTATGAGGACAGCCTGAGGGATCTTCATATGTACATACTGGAAGAGCGCAGGGTGAGAGGGACATGACAAGAGATCTATAAGTACCACATGGGATTAACAAGGTGCAGCAAGAGAGTCTTGTTCAAATGAAAAGCAGCACTAGGATCAGAGAGCACGCAGTGAGGTGGGGAGGGTAGTTTAAGAGGGATGTGAGGACTAACTATACACAGAAGGGCTGCTAGTGGAAGTGGTGGCTTCAAGTATGTGTGGGATAGACAGAGGCCATAGGGCAATGTTAGTAAATGGGCAGGGAAGAGGGTCGGTCACCGGAGACCAGCTGGGGTCTAAGAAGACGGAATAGGTAGCACCATCTGGGCAGACTGGGTGGCCCAAGTGGTAATTTTCTGCTGACAAATTAAATGTTTGCATGGGAGTAAGTCATGCCGCCAGGCATGCTATGTGGGCAGCAAAAAAAAAAAAAAGCCCTGCCCTCCTGCTTTCTAATGGACACATGCATCTCCTCCTGGTACAAACTTTGACAAAATGTTGCTTACTCCCGTCCCACCCGCACTGCAGTTGCCATGAATACACCCTTCCTTCAGCCATACGACTGGTTGCCTTCATAGTAGATACCGATGCCATACTTTGGTTCGCCTGCAGGGGAGCTGCTAATGTGGGGCCCTCCCTTCATGACCGGATTGGCTCAGAGTGCGGATCAAAGCTTGCATGTGATTCCTGATCTCCCAGGCTGTGGCAGGATGCCCTTCTGCTGCACCCCACTGCAACGGTTTTATTATTTGCAAAGTTGCATTATTTCTGCCCCTTATTGTTCTACTTTTGTTACTTCATTACTCCCTTGTACCCTTCCGTCAGGATGCATATGGAAATGAACTGTTTAAGGCTCAGCTAACATCTGGTTTGTAAATCCAAGTTTTTTTGCTCTTTGCCACTGTATGGAAAGGCAATTTTACTGATATAGAGCCCCATCCTGAGATTTTGGGGGCTTCACAAAAGAAACCATGTACATGATAAAAACATTTAATAATAAAGCGTTATAAATCCATATATATATTTTTCAAATGCACCCATCTGCCTGGCCCCAATCACCAGCATTCCCCACCTGCACCTCCCATATCTACAACTTACTTACCTGCCAGTCAGTGCCCCCCAGTTTCCCCCAAATTCCGAAGGGTGTTTAGCTCAGTTGCAGGATGAACCCCAGTAGGCGGTGCAGGGCCTCTGGGAGGATTATCATTTCATCCTGCTTTGACTGGCAGCATTTTCCACTCTTAGGCACCTTGTGGGTAAACAGTACCAGAGGCGTGGGCTCGCAAGTGTGCTCACATCACAGTCAGGAGGCGTCTGACTACGCACTTGCGACTCCAGGTGGCTGCAGTGCAGCAGAGTGCACACTTCCTGGAGAAGGAAAGCATCCTATGGGACAATTAATCCCCCAATGGCACAGGCTCATTTCCAAACCCTTATCACCGGCATCTCAAGCGGTTTGCAAACTACAAAAATAGTAATTTAGGACACAATAATATCGCCAGTTCAATAAAGTTAAGTTCTAGCATATTAAATCAGTCTGCTGGACCTACACTTTGTACCATGTGCTGCTGTGTATTTTTTTTTCCTTTTATTCCATCCTCTGTGAAGCACAGAGATGCATGCATTTTTTGCATGTAAAAAAAAAAACACAGCTTGATCAACTGATGGTGAAAACCATATATAAATCTACAAAATAACTAAATAATTCACTGGGCAGGTCTTTCCAGTATTTCTTTTTGCTTAAATGTCATTCCTGTAAGGCAATTTGTGGTGTGCTCGAGCCAGTCAGTGAAGAATGGGAGCTGGTTGGTGGGACAGATTTAGCAGCAGGCAAGTGCAGCCCTCACATCACCCACATGCTTATTACCTATACAATGTTACTGTTGAAGTTAACTGGTCTAAGCCATCCCACCACCCCAAAGGCCAGGACTGCAACCGGCTCTGGTGCATGGCAGAGCACTGCACTGCCAATATGCGACTACTTTGACCCTTGTGAAGTTCTTTAATGAATGCAAATTCACAGATCGCTTACCTCTTGTATATGTGAGGGTAGCTTGGATGATGGGAAAAAGGTGTACTTGATGATCTTGTATAGGGAATAGCAACCGATGACACACAACATGACCAGCACAAAACTTACCGCTGCAGAAATCCCAAGGGCCATCAGAATCATTAGAACTGATGCCCTACCTGGAAAAAGAAATACATGTGTTAAAAAAAAACAAAAACAGAACACTGATGACCCAATCCACTTTACAGTAAAAGCATTTTAACAAAACCCCACCTATTTAAGACAGACACACACACACACACGTTGCAGGGGTCCCACAGGCCAAATACTTGAAGATTTTGATTTAGACTGGCTTGTATTAAGAGACAGTATCATTTCACCAAGTAAAACAGCTGGACCAGTGGAAAGGCTAGTGGTGCTAGTAGATTTTCCAAGTCACTATCCTTAATTTTGACTCCTGGGATTGAGTTATTGTTCCTGTTAAAGTTTACTTTTTGTTGGAAAGACATCTTCTTTGTGCTAGACATCCTGTTTCCTTCATTATAACCTCTCAATCCACTCCCCTCATTATCCACCCCTTCGACCTTCCCTGTTGAGTATGTCATAGCACCTGGCCATTGCTGTGCGCAGCAGTGCCTCAGAGACACCAACAAAGCACACTTACAGTTCAGCGGGGGGGGGCCTCCATGCAAGCTCCCACTGGGCTGCACCATCCTCTCCTCAGCACACAGTATCTAATTTCAATGAAGCTTTATTTGTTGTTTTCTTTAACTATATCTGGTTTTTATTTTTGTACTTTGTAGCCTCAGAAATGCTTTATTAAACAATTTAAGTGATTTTGTCATATTCTTAGATTGGAGGTAATTTACATTAAAGTGAAGGCTGTGCTGCCAATAATCTGATTGCATAAATGTTAACTATTTTTCTGCTGCCAGTACTGAATGGGAAGGGATCGTAGCCTGGCCCCGACAAGGTGGCCAGCTGATCCCTTCCACTTCCAGATTAATTTCCAAGCCACTGCGCTAGGATGTGCAGCAATGGACAGCGCGAAGGCACGTCCCATTGAAATGAATGGGGGCATTTTTTTTTTATTAGCAGTTTGTACAATATGATAGCAAATTAGAAATTAATGAAGGCCACCGCTTGATTAGCAAGGGCCTTGTTAGTTGAGTGGTGGCCTTCATTAATCTCTAACTTGCCATCATAATGTATAAAACACTAATAAAAAAATACCCGTTCATTTCAGTGAAGTGTCTTGTCGCGGCGCTCCTTGCTACGTAATCGCGTCCTGACTGGGTGTGGGGTTTGGGGGCATGGAAATGAATCGGGAACTTGAAGGGATTGGGCGGCCAGATTACGATCTCTTACCATTCAATAACAGCATCAGCAGAAAAATAATTAACATGTATGCAACCGGATTATCGCCAGCACAGCCTTCAATTTAATGTAAATTATCCCCTAATCTGAAAAAATCATGTTAAGATAACTGAAATGGAGTCTTCAGTCTTAAGCTTAGCTCAAAGAATTAGTAATATTAAGCTTTCATTTCTGGTGATGGGCCAATATTCCCCTCCCACCCCAACATTCTTCTGTGTTTCCACCTGGACAGCCAGTGGTGCTGCAACAGCACTTTAACCAGCCAGGTGGGGGTGTACAATACCAGTGCTCTCTGTGGTTGGCCAGAAGGCAGTGCTTTAATGTCACCAATGTGACACTGGTGGTTAGTGACTCCACTGTCAGGGGGAGAGAGAACGTGGTGTGCGGGCATGGACTGTGAAGATTATTCAGGGTAGTCAGATGTCTACCAGGAGCCTCAGCTGGTAGAAACACCATTAGGAATGAGGGGATAGTGAAGTACATGAGGGAGGGTACAGATGGGATTGTTCACATAGGGACAACTGATCTGGCCAATCAGGAAATGGAAGAAGTGAAAGATAACATCTGTAAACTGGGGAGATGCTAAGGGGGACATCAGTGTTGATCTCATCTGAGGTCCTGCTGATGTGGGTCACTGGGATGAGAGAGAGTCAAAAATAAAAATGTTCTGTACATAGCTGAAGAAGGGTGAGTGTATGGAGGGATGGTATATACTCACAGGTGACTGACGCCACCTCTGGAATAAGATGGAAGCTGCTGAAGTATGATGGCCTACATCTGACAGGGGAGGGGGCGGGAGTACTGGGATAAAAGTTTGATGTTTTCCTTGACAGTCATTTAAACTAAGAATGGGGAGACTAATACTCCCCCAGCAAGGTGGAGGGGTTAGGGGCCCTAGCAAAGACAACAACAAAAATGGAAAGGGACCTGGGGGTAGTCGTATCAGATTACCTAAAGGTGGGCCAGCAATGTGAGACGGCAGTAAGGAGGGCTGGGGGAATACTGGGATGCATACGGAGAGGCATCACCAGTAGAAAACAGGAAGTTGTTGTCCCTCTGTACAGACAGTTGGTAAGACCACATCTGGAGTACTGTGTACAGTTCTGGAGACCCCATCTCTGCAAAGACATATACAGAGTGGAGGCTGTCCAGAGGAGGGTAACCAAAATGATGCAGGGTCTGCACCAGAAGACATATGAAGAAAGACTAAAGGAGCTTAAGATGCATAGCCTCAAGGAAAGGAGGGAGAGGGGGTACATGTGAGAAATGCTCAAATACTTCAAGGGAATCAACAAAGTCCAAGAGGGTAGCATCTTTCAGAAAAAGATGTGCAAGAACAAGGAGGCACAATCTGAAGATAAAGGGGGGGACAGCTCAGAGGTAATGTGAGGAAGTATTTCTTCACAGGGAGGATTGTAGATTCATGACACAGCCTTCCTGAGAAGGTCGTAGAGTCAAAAACAGTGGGGGAATTCAAGAATTCATGGGACAGACATAAGGCAGTTCTAGTGGGGGGCAGGAGGAAGTAGGCTGTTGGTTAACTAGGATCTGCAGCTTATCCGTTAAGTAGGGAAATGGGCAGACTAGGTGGGCCAAGTGGTCCTTATCTGCCATCAGAGTCTATGTTTCTATGCTAAGTAGGCAGGACACTGAAAAGAGAGCAGAAGGGCAGGGTGGGGTGGGGGCTAAAGGAAGGGATAGGAAAGTGAATATCTTAAGGATCATGGAGGGGATAAAGCATTATATCAGTTGAAATGCCAGGAGCCTGAGGAACAAGATGAGCAAACTGCAATCGCTGGCCGCAGAGGCTGGGTCTTACATTTTGGCAGTCACAGAAATGTGGGCTACTCTTAACCACATCTGGGATCTCATGATCCCGAGTAATGAACTATTCAGGAGAGTCAGGGAAACAGGAAAGAGGTGGGGGAGGGTTGCGATATACAGTATGTAGGGGAACACATATAAGGCACGGAAGAGAAGTCTATGGGATTAGGGTGTAATTGCTGTAGGTACAGTTAGTGGTGGAAGGGGGTTAAAACATTAGGATGAGAGTAGTTTATAGGCTCCCAGACCAGTCAGAAGTAGGGGACCAGCTACAGAAGGAAGAGATCAGGAGGGTTAAAGTGATGGGAAAATTGACCTGCTAGTGAATCAAAATATGCCCGACTTGGAACGGATCACCCTGGTTTCTAAGGGCAGCCACAGTCAGATATTGGTGGACACATGCCAGGACACATTCCAGGACTGCTTCCTGATGCAGTACATCAGAGATTACACCAGGCTGGGAACTATCCTGGACCAGGCGTGCATGAACTAGGATACCTTGGATGATGTTAGGTTCAGTGCTGCTCTTGGGACCAGTGACCATAACATGGTGTGGTTTTCCTTACCCCTTGTGGCAGGACTCACCAAATCAAAGACTCAAGCTTAGACTTCAGAAGGGCAGACTTTGATAAGATGACTAAGATACTGGGGGAGCAGCTAGTGTGAGTAAGCATAGTGGACGGGGCTGAGATTTAGTGGGAGGCGTTAAGGGGTAATTCTAGAGGTATCAGAGCTGTATCAGGACAGTAGGCAAGGCTAGGAAGAGAAAAAGAGACCTCTGGTTCACGGGGCAGGAGGCTTTAGGTAGGAAAAAGCACCCAACACTCGGTATGCTAACATAACTGGCCACCAATTTTAATCTATGGAACCCAGTTATTTGCCATTATCACCAGCTGGTTATAATGGGAGCTGTGCACACATCCAATCAAATCAGCTCTTCCTTGTTCTGTCACTGAAAGAGCGAGCCAACAGAAACTTAGGAAACTGCTGTCATAGACAATGACCAACCTGTGCTATCCTGTAGTTCGCTAAAACATCCCTCTAACACATCGAAAACTGGTTCATTTCCTGGGAAACTCTGCTGAAAACGAGATTAGTCGTTACTACAATATTAACAGTTTAGAAGAATACACTGAAAATAGCCATGTACCAAGAAGCCCGAGAACTGGTTTTCAATTATTCAGTGGGCTTGGACAAAGCTGAACTCAGTACTGATTGGGAGGACGCCTTGCATTAATGCTCCCTGAAACTCATTAGGCCTTAATTAAAGAGGTTAAGGAGAACCACAAAGCTTAAAGCTAGAAATATCAGAAACACAGAAAGAGCTAAACAAATGTAAGACCCAGACAAATTTCAAAGCCAGAGAGAAAGAACTGAACAAAAATCTAGAACTTCAAGAAAAGAATATAACAGAATGTAAACAAAGTAAATACCCAAATCACCAGCTAGCGATGTGCCGCAAGGATCAATACTGGGACCAGTCTTCTCTGAAATCTTTGTAAGTGACATTGCAGAGAGACTAGAAGGGAAGGTTTGTCTGTTTTCAGATGACACAAAAATTTGCAATACAGTGGGCACTCCAGGGCGGTGGAAAAAAAGGAGAGAGATCTGGGTAAGCTTAAGGAGTGGTCTAGAATGTGGCAACTAAGTTTCAATGCAAAAAAAGCACAATCATGCAATTGGGTGTAGAAACCCAGGGCCAGTGTACAAAATGGGAGAGAGGTACTGGTGACCACCAAACAGGAAAGAGACCAGGGTGTTGTCATATCTGATGACATAAAGGTGACCAAACAGTGGACAATGCAGTTGGGAGTCAATGGGATGCTAGGGTGCATAGGAAGGGGTATCACCAGCAAAAAAAGGGAGTTGGTGATACCTCTGTATCAATCTCTGGTGAGATCCCACCTAGTGTATTGTGTCCGGTTCTGGAGTCATCTCCGAAAGGACACAGATAGAGTTGAGGCAGTCCAGAGGAGGGCAATTAAACTGGTGCGGGATCTACAACAAAAGCCCTATGAGGAGAGACTAAAGGATCTCTATGTATAGACTGGAGGAAAGCAGGGAGAAGAGGATATGACAGAGACTTTCAAATATCTCAAGGGTACAAATAAGGTTCAAGAGGGAAGCCTTTTTCAGCGAAAAGGATGCACAAGAACAAGGGATCATGCGATGAAGCTGGAGGGTAGAATCATGGGAATGTAAGAAAACACTTATTCACAGAAAGGGTGGTGGATGCCTGGAACAGCCTCCCGGGGGAGCTGGTAGGAGCAACAATGGTAATGGAATGTAAGAAGGCATGGGATAGGTATCAGGGGCCCTTGGAAGCAAGGAATGGGGGTGTAAAGCCAAAGATCAAGTAGGGTCCACGATGTGACAGTGGGTAGAGAACATAGGCAGATTAGGTGAGCCAAGCGGTCCTTATCTGCCGTCACAGTCTATGTTTCTATGAAAGGGAACAATAGGACTATGTCCCAGAACAGGTTTTTACCAGGGAATGGCCATCACGTTCTACAAGTAGGGAACCGAACAGAGGCCACAGCCTTTCCAGTAAACGTAACCCCCCATATAACAAAAGTAAAAACAGAGGTAGACAAAACCACGATGATAAAAAAACAAAACAATAAAATAGAGGATAATGTATGGACATGCATCGGTAACTGGTTTGTTAACTGGTTGCCAAAGTATGACCATACATTATATTTTATAGTGTATGGTCATGCATTTATAGTGAAAAATATAATCAGGATCCTTACTTTTGACATTTTAGTCATCGCCGTAGCCGTTCTGGGTCATGCTTTCACTGCTGTGGCCGTTTCTGGAAGGCCGTCGAGTCGTGTAGTGCACATGCGTAAAGCGATCCCCGTTGTTAACCTACTGATGTGACGTAGCATCGATAGGTTAACAACAGTTCTACATCACAATGATAGTACAACCACCTTAGGAAATGATGATTTCCTAAGGTTAACAACGTTCTAACATACACTATAGACATCATAATACTGCTGAAAGTGTGGCACTGACCACTTCAACTGCAGCACACACACACACAAAAGACAGAATGTTTTTTTTTTTTTTATTAGAGAAAACAAGACTGCACAGGGAACAAACTGCAAAAAAGACAAAGACCAGAAGGGGCAGAAGAGGGGGAGAAAACACAGGAGATAACCCCCAAACCAGGAATTCCACCAGGAAGAGGAACCCAAAAGAAATCACAACTCTCAGCAATTACAAACTTTCTGACACTAAGAAAATAACTTACAAAAAGGGCACAGTTTCATACCATTTCCAAAGGTAAGCAGGTTTCACCTTCAAGTCCAACTATTTAAAATATTCTGTACTATCAACCTCAAAATCTTCTATGCCAATAAAAAGACATGGGCCATCGAGCACCAAACAATACTGAAGAAGCGGAAATATCCATTAAGAACCTCAGCGTCCTGATTTCATCCAAAGAGGATGAACCCGGAAACCTTACAAGTTTGAGTCCAACCACAAAGGTTTTTTTTATTTAATCTACTCTGATCCGGAGGGCAATGCACAATACCGAGAAGAAATGGACTCAGGGAGGAGTTCCCCATTAGAATTGGAAAATTTGGAGAGGCAATACAAATTTAGGCCCACCTGTCTTTTACCCAGGTGTAACCCCCCCGTTACCTGGGGTTACTAGAATCCCAGTAATACCTAGTGGTAGGCAGAGAAGGCAGCTTGTGAAACTCCAGTTAAATGGATTTCACACCGCCTCACTCTGTTCTCAGTCTCAGCTGAGACTAAGGAATTACATCATTTTAGAACTGCCGCAGCAGCATAAGCCACACTGGAATGTTGCAGTTGGAGGTTTGAGTAGAACATTGGGGAATTTGAAGCCAGTATGTGTGCAGTCTTAGAGAGAGACTATAGTGCAACTGAGTGTGTGCAGGCTCTGAGAGCTTTAAGCTCTGTTTCAGAGCTACTTTTGTTCAAGATGTGTGTTTCCACCTGAAGAGGAACACAGGAACTGGTAATTGAAGTGGTGGAGACTGCTCTCAATGGTTCAGAGCCCCATCCCTGAGGGGATGGGGGGGGAGGTGTCTGCCTTTTTTCCAGGGGCAACCCCCCTGGGTCCGGCTAAGGGAAAGAAGCGCCTGTCTGAGTTGTGCTGAGGCACCAGAAGCTCTGTAAGGGATTCCTTGAGGAGGAACGCCTGTGGGGCACCTTCAACCAAAGGGTGAGCTCGCTCTGAAAAAAGAGCCAAGTGTTTTCACCTGAAACAGAAGGAAACTAAAGGGACTGTTACTGTGGGGTCAGTAAAAGACAGCCAAGTACAGCTGGAAGATGTGGGGACTGGACTGCTTAACTTTGTGGGGGTCTAGAGTAATGGACAGCGCCATTTATTTTTAAGTGTGCTCAAGTCCAGCACAAATGGGAAGCAATGAAAGTAGACTGAGTGTGATATACATTTGTTTATTTGTTTATTTATTAGCTTTTGGTAACCGGGTAAGTGCGCTAGGCAACAGACCTGCCTATTTTCAGGCACGACCCGGGAGAGCACAGGACATTGGTTACAACATGCAGAAATGCACAGACATAATATAGGTGTACAGGAGCAAAACAAGATATACATTGGGTAGCACAGTAATAGTTACATAAGGGTACATTTTAGGCATAGATCATAATAAGGATGTAAAATAAAGCAATTAGGGTAACCATAAGACAGCTGAGGACAGTAAAGACATCAAGGTTCATAGCCACCTAGACAAGCATATTGCATGGGAGAACATTAGTGTAGTACTCAGGGTCAGACCCGACAACCTGCAGTGGGACAAAGCAAATTAAGAGCATTTGCATTGGCCAGAGGCTAGAAGGTGGGTGAACAGCGAGTTTTTGAATTCTCGATGGGAGGCTGAAGTTTTCACCATAAGGGGGAGTGAGTTCCAGAATTTGGGAGCAAAATGGGCAAATGCCTGTTCACCCATTTTTGTCATGCAAGGTCTAGTACAGAGCATGGGGACAGAGGAAGACCTGAGGGTACGGGTGTGTGAGGCAGGAGTCAGGAGGTTGGCAAGATAGACAGGGCAGGGAGGTCTAGACAGGGAGTCAATAAAGCAGCCCAGGGAGTGGGCTCGGATATCCTTAGGTGACAGCCAATTTAAGCCAGCGTAAAGGAGACAATGATGGGTAAGGAGTAGGGCAGTTAAGGCGAATCTACAGATGTTGTTGTAGACAGTCCCATTTGTGGAGTGTAGCAGAGTTTTGCAGCAAAGAGGAGGGGCAGAGCATATTGCAGCTGGGGTAAGAGAATACCTCTCGCAACAGAAAGTCTAGCGGAAGGAGTGGTAGCACACGATAAGCTCCGTAATTTTAGCATTGACGCGGCACACCATATTGACATGTTGAGACAGGTCAAGTGTGGAATCAAAGTGACCCCAAGGTACTTGAAGGATTCAGTGTTTAAGATGAGGGAGCCATCAAGGCATTGAACCCGGAGCCTGTTTGCAGGGCAGACAGTTTCTTAGAGGATCCGAATAGCACAGCACAGGTTTTTCTAGGTTCAGGACTTGGTGGTTGCTAGAGAGCCAGGTCTGCAGGAATTGGAAGTCATTAGTGAGAGTGGAGTTGATGGCAGCAACCGATTTTGACCCAGAGTAGAGAACAAGGTCATCTGCGTACATAAGAGTGCAGCTATGCGGGACATGGTGGGAATATCATTTAGGAAGAGGAGAAGAGTAGAGGTCCAAGAGTGGATCCTGGGGAACTCCACGGAGATGTTTAGGGGAGGAAAGGGCCTTGTGAAATGCTACTGCCTGAGTCCGATTGTCAAGATAGCTATGGAACCAGGAGAGGGCTTGGTAAGATGCTCCAATGGATTGGAGTTTCTTTAGCATGAGAGGATGGTGTACCATGTCAAAGGCTTTAGACAGGTCAATAAAGGCGCCCAGTGAGTGAGGCCACAGTCCATATTATTTCTGATGTCACTTGTAAGTTGTGTAAGTGCAGAGGTGGTACTGTGACCGGGCCAGAAACCATGTTGGCACAGGGTTTGAAGATTAAACATGTCAAGGTGAGCAGCAAGCTGGCGGTGGACTATTTTTTCAAGCAGCTTACTGAGAGTGGGCAGAAGAGATATAGGGCAGTAGTTGGACATGAGTTTGACATCGCCCTTTTTGTGTATAGGGATGGTTCTGGCAGTTTTCCAGGTGGATGGGACAGCAGATGTACGAATCGAGAGGTTAAAAAGCCAGGTGATAGGTCTGGTCAGCCAAGGTGCATACTGCTTAAGTATGCAAGGATGGATGCCCTCAGGCCCTTGACCCCCATGTGCTGGAAGGGAGTTAAGTAGCTTGCGAACTTCAAGGTATGTGGTTGGAGCCAGAACGAAAGGGATTTAGCAAGAAATCTACACAGCAAAGTGCTAAAGGATGAGGTGTTTACAGTCCAGAGAAATGGCCGGGTATGAATTGTGAATGAGGGGTGGAAGACCCCCATCAGTAGTAATAAATTCACCTCTATGGATTTGCTCTGAGACACCTTTGCTTTCCTCAGGTACTCGGCCAGTGCATGGGGAAAGTACCCAGACGCGGGATTAAAGAGGAGGATTCCCTGATGGAGTCGAGGTGCTCTTAGGTGGTTTATGGAGCCACCAGAAAATGTTTCCATGAAGTATGGAAGGTGTCCAAGTGGCTGGCAAGGGAGCCGAGCCAGGGAAAACCCAGAGCAGTGTACAAGTTCGAGCTGTGTAACCCAAAGCAGTGTACAAGTCCGGGCTATGTGTCCAGTGTGTTGTACAGCCTGAGGGCTAAAGTGATGAGGATGTGTTCTGGTCTCCTCTAATATGCATTACCAGGAGTGTAGCCCCATGGGGGTCCATCTATGCTTTGTTTATTCTGTTTGGATGTGAATAAAAGCCACACTTTAGAATCCCACGTCTGGTATTGGACATTACAGTTACTGCTTCCTGTGTTTGGAGTTACTTGGGTGCCCCTATGCAGAGTAGCCAAACCTAGCCTTTGTGCCGAGTGACCTACTTCTCTCTGAACCTAGCCCACCTGGTATTGCTGTCAGATGGCAACGGCAGACCGGGTAGGGGTTACACAGGTACATTTGATCCTGGTGGCAATACATGTATCAAGACTGTTATGAAGGACGTAGATGCAAGTTTTTTTCAAATTATCTTATTTAAACATTTTTTTCACTGCTTACAGGTGTCTACAATGTCAAGGAACACTATGCATATCTCATTCATCTTGTCAGGGTGTCTCAAAGCTACATACTGGTACAGGGCATCAGCATAAAATGACAAGTCTTTAAAATTGATCCAAGAAATTAAAAGAAACTGTTAAACAATATCTCTGGCATCTTTTACTTGCCTAATTTCACAAATGAGCTATTAGTACCTTTACGGATAATTCCATAGGGGTCCCCAATAGCAAGAAATACAAAATGGCAGAAATGAAGAGAGATGGGAATGAGATCAGAGAGTAAGGAGAGAAGGTTAAAGGGAATAGGGGAGGTTGATAAGCAGAGTGGCAGCAGAAATTTGGAAGGCCATGTGTTCAAACACACAAAGTCTGGGAAATAAAATCCCTGACCTAGAGGCCATTATGGCAGAAACGGACCTGGACATTGTCGCCATTACTGAGTCATGGTGCAATGAATTCCATAACTGGGACATACTGCAGCCATATCAGGCTATACTCAGTTCAGGAAGGATAGGGTGGGTAAGAAAGGGGGAGGGGTTGTTCTTTACATGAGGGATAGCATAAAAGCAACTGAAATTAAGAGGACACAGGGAGGGTCGAGGTATTGTGGGTCACCCTTGAGACAGGGAAGGGTGCAGCTATTCGGACAGGTGTGACCTACAGACCTCCACCACAGGAGGAGACGGAAGACATCCAAAAGATGGCAAATAAGGGTGCGGTGCTACTGGTGGAGGACTTCAACCTGCCAGATGTAGGCTGGAGCACCCCAGCTCCAGCATCAGCCACAAATCTCTGCATCAGGTAAATAAGCAAAGCAAGACAAAAGAGAGACCACTACGGTTCTCAAAGGAGGTATCTAGAAAGGTAAAGACAAAAAAGTTAGCAGTCAGGAGGTGTAAGGAGAGACAGAGTAAGGAGGATAGGAAAGAGTATCTAGAGAAGCAGAGGGAGGCAGGAAAAGCAGTCAGAAGTGCAAAGGTGCAGAGGAGAAAACAGCCCAGACAGTAAAGAACGCGGACAAGACATTTTTCAGGTATGTAAGTGAAAGGAGAAAGACCAGAGGAGGGACTGTAAGGCTAAGTAGTGTGTGTCTGTGTGTCTTTGGGGGGGAAGGGCAGGAAAAAAGCAGACATTCTAAACAGATACTTTTGTTTAGTGCTCACAGAGGAAGGGGAAGGCGAAGGTCCACAGATAAGAGCTAGGGGCATTGTCCGTAGGGTGGTGGATACTAGTCCATTTACAGAGGAGAGAGTCCTGAAGGAACTCGCAAATTTAAAAGTGGACAAGGCAATAGGACCAGACAGGATACATCCAAGGATATTGATGGAGCTCAGAGAGGTGCTGGCTGCAACTCTGACAGTCCTATTCAACCACTCACTGGAAATGGGGGTGGTCCCAGAGGACTGGAGGGCAGATGTAGTCCCATTTCACAAAAATGGCAGTAAAGAGTGATATCTCAGATGATAGGGACATGAATGGTGAAGATTAGATAACTCAAGTAGTGAGATCTGGGGGCTGTCCCGGGCTAGTTTATTCATCTGCAATCACAAACCCAGTAGTCAGAACAGCCCCCAACCCCACCAAAGCTCTCTTGAGAGTGTTGACTATAGCACCAAAAGCGCAAGGTTGCTGTATTACTTCAGCTACTATAGGGGGGACCCCAATGATCAGCTGCCCCTAACACAGTCTTTCTAGACAGTCTGTCAGCATCAGCCCCAGCCACCCATCAGTGTTAAAGATGAAATTAAACATCAAGTGTAGTTTGGTCATCTTGGCTCTAGTTGTCTATGGAACTCCTTCAGCTGCTCTACCATGCTGGTGATGGTAGCCTTTGTCCGTTGCTTTCTCTATCAGGTCACTGCCTGCGTTTGCTATCTCAGTGGTAGCAAAGGGAGCTGTGTGGTGGTGGATTCATCTGCAGGGAGAATCCCTCATGTCTGAAGATACCTCATGGCCTCGGCTACAGCTGACAGCTCTTCTGACCCTCAGGATACTGATGTGTACATTCTATGTCCGGGGGTAAGTCATATCTAAGTCAAGTGCTGTGCATGGAAAACTATCCAGAAATGCCACAAGGTCAGTGCCTTCAGAGTTCTCAGGAATACTGTATACAGGTATATGAATATTCTTTCTCCTAGCTCGGTTCTCGTAATCTTCCTGCCTTGTATAATATGTAACAGAGTCTCTACCAGATTCAGAAAGTACAGTTACGTAAGAACTTACCATAACAGTAGATCTTCGAGAAAGGCTCTTGCAGTAGGTAATTACATATAGGACTGATGCCGGCCAGCGGCAGGACCCCACGGAAAAATTTCTAGCTAGCAGTCCCTGGCGAGGGACCACCCCCACGTCAGGTGACCAGCACCATGTGACGTCGGGATAAAGGGGCGGTCCCGGTCGACCGCCTTCCAGTTCTTTCCCGCCACAGGCCCGGAAGAGAGAGAAGCAGATGTTTCCATTCCTGGAAAAGAAGCTGAAAAAGCCTAGGGCGAAGGTATTACCTACTGCAAGAGCCTCTCTCGAAGATCTACTGTTATGGTAAGTTCTTACGTAACTGTACTATCTTACTTCGAGAGGGCTCTTGCAGTAGGTAATTACATATAGGACTGAATCCCAAGCAGTCTGCAAAAATTAAGAGGCACTGGGAGGAGGGAACTACTCCAGAAAGAAGCAGTAGCCGTGCAAGCCTCAAGACAGGAGGCCTTGCAAAACAGCTATCCCAAAGCCTGCTCTACGGCGAGAGGCAGTGTCCAAACCGTAGTGTTTCGTAAAGGTATGAACCGAAGTTCAGGTGGCGGCAGCACAGATGTCTGCCGCAGACACATTCTTGAAGCAAGCTGCAGAGGCCGCTACTCCACGAGTGGAGTGACCTCTGACTTGACCCGGAAGTGTCTTCTTGTACTTGTCATAACAGAAAGTGAAGCAATGAGCCAACCACTTCGATAGGCATTGCTTGGAAACAGCATTGCCTTCCCTTTTGTGAGCAAAAGAGAAGAACAACTGATCAGTCTTTCTGAGATCCTTTGTCCTGTTGGTGTAGTATCTCAGAATCCGGTGAACATCCATGGTATGGAGCAAATATTCCCCTTGGTTAAAGTACTGTGTGAAAAAGGAAGGTAACTCTATGGACTGATTTAAGGTAGACTCAGCAACTACTTTAGGTAGAAACTTAGGAATCGTCCAAAGAGCAACTCGTTCTTTGTGAAAAATCAAATAGGGAATTTTACACATAAGGGCCTGGAGCTCAGAAATTCTTCGAGCAGAAGTAATGGCCACTAAGAAGAGCGTCTTCCATGAAAGAAACTTCAGTTCTGCAGTTGCTGCAGGTTTGAAGGGGGGAAGAGTAAGTTTCTCGAGAACAAAGTTCAAGTCCCAAGGGGGAGCAGGAGTTCGGATGGGGGCCTCAGATGAAGGACTCCTCTGAGAAAGGTCTTAGAAACCTCCAGTTGGGCAAAGGCTTTATCTGCAAAGGAGTATGGTAGGCTGCGATAGCAGCCATGTGCACCTTTAAGGAGGAATGACTGAGACCCAGGTCGAAGAGATGACGTAAGTATTCCAGCAAAACAGCCACTGAACAGGAGAATGGCTCCATGTTCCTGGATGCGGCCCAAATGGAGAATCTCTTCCATTTCATGGCATAAGTGGACCTAGTGGAGGGTTTTGGCCGCGTTGCAGTTGAGGCAATGCTGGCACTTGTCGACCGGGTGATCAGGGCCTAGGCAGAAGAGGCACAGGGAATGGCCGTCCTCGTGTGGCAGTTGGGCACCGCACGAGTCGCACTTGTTTTTGTGCTCGTAGGGTGTAGGGGACGACATACACAGACGATGTACCTGACAAGTGAAAAGAATAACTGATTTTCGGTAAAATAACGAAAGAGCTGACGAAGCATGAACTTTACCGCAAGGCGCTGCACGAGCTAACGGCGGAAAAGAACTGGAAGGCAGGCGAGCGGGACCGCCCCTTTATACTGACATCGCATGATGCTGGTCACCTGACGTAGACGGTTCCTCCAGGGACTGCTCAGCCAGAAATTTTTTCGGTGGGGTCCAAGCCACACACAAGCGCCAGTCCTATATATAATTACCTACTGCAAGAGCCTCAAGTAAGATCTGAGGTTTCTGGCTAAGTGAGCCTGGCATTTGTATGCATGAGCTGCCTTTCGTTCTTTTCAGTGCGCTGTTCAAGGCTGTAATAAAGCATCTCATGTCAGCTCTAAGCTCTTGTATCTCTCTGAAAATCCCCTTCAGCTTGATTTTCTTTGGCGGAGATTTCTTTGTTCTTGGTGTGAGACGGTCATGGACCTGGGCCATGGGGGGGGGCCTGGAAAAGCGCAGAGTCGGATCTGTTGGCATTCTCCAGACTTAGCCATGAGTCCTCTACCCTTCTGGTTAGCTGTTTGCAGCAGTTTGTAACTAAAAACAATCTCTGCACAGGGATGTCAGCATTTCTTGAAGGGAGCTCTGGGTTTAGGCTGCCATTTCTCCTATGATATCACCAGTAGTACAGGTGGATACACTTTTTAACAGTAGATAGCATCAGTTCCCAAACTGTTTTTAACAGGGACGAATGCTTAGCTTTGGAAAGGCTCAAACAGCAATCAGACCTAGCACTTGAAGAGGCAGATAAAAATGGAACATAGTCATCCTAAATAAAATGCAGCTTTACCAATTGTTATCTAATCATCACTTGTTATATTGCTGCTATTACTGATTGTGATACCTACTTATCTCTTGCCCTCTGCACTGCCATACTGTTCTAAGTTTTACCTCCCGTTTCCTAGCTTGCATTTCTGTATTTCTCCTCATGCCACATTTTAACTCTGTACATTGCCTTGGTGTTTTCTTTTATGATGTGGAACCTCTGTAAACGAACCCCTAGTTCAAAAGTATTTATAATCGTAGTAATGAATACGTAAAATCCTGAACAAAACTATGTTAAGGAAACATAGAGGCATTTATCTAATTAAAACACTTATGTTACTTTGGAAAAATATACCACAGCTGAATTTCCGCTTACCCTGTTCTCCCCAGTTGATGAAGTCCTCAGCAAGGGCTTCATCACATCTCCAATAATGATAGTGAGTTCTTTAAGGTACAAAAGCCAGTTACCAAGGTTTTACTACTTGCCAAAAAGTACACAAGAGTGTTACACATCCACTTGGGAGATGTATAAGTCCCTGGTACATGATCTGCATCTGAGAACCTCTCTAAATTTTTGTGTCTTCTGTTTACAGTCACTTATGTACAGCTTGAGTTCCTATACTGAGGACTCTCTCCATATTCTGCATAAACTGAAAAGTGTTACATGGCAGCCAAACTACATCTAAGTTAGTGGGGATGTCAGCTCTCTCTCTATATACCTGTACCTCACATGCCTTAGGTTTAGAAGCCCTAGACTTCTTCCTTACATCCAACATCCATTCCAGTGCTCCACCTCCCTTTTTGCTGGTGGCAGTGCTCTTCATTCTGTCTCATAACTACTTTGAATATAAAATCTACCTCCAGAAATGTAGAACAGCGATGGGGTCCACTGTTGCCCCCACCTATGCAAACTTATACTTGGGATGGTGGGAAAATAACAGCATTTTTCGCAACAGCAATGCATTTCTTGAAAACAGCAGAATTGGTACACAGATGACTTGCACATTGTTATGTATTGAAGGAAACTGTCCCATAAGCTGAAGCTTTAGGTGAAAAAAATTATCAATTATAATTAATGACCACACTCTAAATCCAGAGTTCAATTTCCAAGCAAGTTGGATTGCGAACGCGAGGATGTCCCTCCCTTCCCTGGCCCTGCCATGCAGGAAGGGGGGAATCCGTAGAGGATTTTTGCCAGGATCTGGGCTGGGGGTTGGGAAACACATATGATAATCAGGGTGGATGTGACCGACAGCTGGAGCCCCCCTGCCAGCAGCCAGAGGGGAGAAAACAGAAGAATAAAAAAAGCTATAATTAACAATTTACATCTTGTACTGATGATAGAACAATTACTTTTCTAGATTTGTGCCTCACTGCCATGGACAACAGCAGCATTCAAACTAAATGTTACAGAAAGAGCATAGCTGGACAAAATGCTATCCACTAGTGGTGAGCTGCATGTGGGATCTGGGCTCAGTGTTTGCCGGGATTGTTTAATGTTCCTTGTTGGAGGGTTGTATCTTACTGTAATGAAAAATGCACCGGTAAGACCGCTATTGAAGAAGCCTTCTCAAGAGCAGAAGATTCTGGCAAATTACAGACCAGTCTCTAACCAGCCCTTTCTGGGAAAGGTTATTGAGAAAACTGTAGTACTGCAGCTTGAGTTGCACCTCATATTCAGACATCTTTAAGCCCCTCCAGTCCAGATTTAGGTTCCGGTATAGCACTGGAATCACATTAGTCAGGGTACATAATGACCTGCTCAGGGTGAGAAATATCAGTGAGTGGTCAATTCTTGTTCTCCTCAATCTCTCCTAAGCATTCGATACTGTGGACTATGAGCTGCTGTTGGACCGAATGAGGGAGTACAGAGCATCCACTGAAAATGTCGTATACTGGGTTAAGTCCTTCCCCAGGAATAGGATGCAGACAGCAGTTCTGGGGAATTTCTCCTCGTGGCCTTTCTCCCTGCCCGGTTGGGTACCCCGGGTCCGTTTTGTCACCCACGTTTGCATTATACATGCTACTCCTCTGCAGGATCATTAGATGGTACAATCTGGGTTTTCTCTATTACTCAGATGATACCAGGTTGCACCTCTAGTTTGCACCCGAAAATTGCAGTTATGTAAGAGCTTACCGTAACAATAGATTTTCAAGAGAGGTTCCTGCAGTAGGTCTTCACATACAGGACTGCAACCCCTGGCATCAGGTCTGAACAGCAAACTAGTAGATAGCAATCATCAGTCGGGACTGCCCCCACTCTCCAGTTCTTTTCCTCCGGAGACCTAAAGAAAGGTAAGTAAAAGCCAGGAGTAAAGAAACTCCTAGGACCCTACTTCCTCTCTAGACAAAAGGACTAGGTAGGATGGAAAATAAAACAAAAAACATCCAGGAGCTGGGGGAAGGTAGACCTACTGCAGGAACCTCTCTCGAAGATCTACTGTTACGGTAAGTTCTTACGTAACTACAATATCTTACTTTGAGAGGGTTCTTGCAGTAGGTCTTCACATACAGGACTGAATACCAAGCAGTCCTCAAAATAACTCATGCTAAGGTGCATCCAGGAGGAGGAGAAGTCACCATAGGGAATCATGACAGGAGGCCTTGCAAAACTGCAAGACCAAAGACTGTTCTGCGCCTAGAGGCAATGTCCAGACTGTAATGCTTACTGAAAGTGTGAACAGACGACCACGTGGCTGCTGCACAAATCTCTGCAGTGGACACATTCCTAAAAGAGGCAGTAGAGGTAGCCATGCTGCGGGTGCAATGGCATTTAACTGCCCCCAGAAGGGACTTCCCATATTGTGTGTAAGAAAAATGGATGCAGTTGGCCAACCATCTAGAGATGGTTTGTTTGGAGATAGCCTTGCCCTGCCACTGAGAAGCAAAGGCTACAAAGAGTTGGTTGGATTTGCGAACCTTTAGTCCAGTTCATGTAGTACCTCAGGACCCAGTGCACATCTAGGGTGTGCATAAGGTATTCCTCCTTGCTGGAATGCTGGGGATAGTACACTAGTAATTCCACGCTCTGATTCAGAGTGGTTTCTGAGATGACTTTGGGAAGAAGGAAGGGTTAGTCTGAAGGACTACTCTGTCCCTATGAAAAATTAAATAGGGTTCTTTACAAACAAAATCCTGGAGTTCAGAGACCCTTCCGGAGGAAGTTACTGTGACTAAAAATAAAGTCTTCCAGGAGAGGAAGAGCAAGTGGAATCTGGTTCAAATGTGAGTAAAGTCATCTTCTCGAGCATGAAATTCAGGTCCTGGGGGGGAGAGGTTTCAAGTGAAGGAGGCCTTTTAAAAAGGTTTTGGTAACTTCCAACTGAGCCAAGGTTTTGCACTCCACCAGGAGGTGGTAGGCTGACACTGCAGAGATGGACCTTAATGGAGGAGTAGCTAAGGCCCATCTCAGATGAATGTGTGAGGTATTCCAACACCTGGGCCGCTGAGCATGAAAAGGGGTCTCAGCTCCTTGCTAGGGCCCAGATCGAAAATCTTTTCCACTTCATGGTGTAAGTGGATCTAGTAGCGGGTTTTCTGGCTTCTACTAAGATATGTGCAACCTGCGAGGAGACACCATAGATAGATACCGCTATGTCCACAGGTGCCATGCATGAAGGTGGAGAGACTGAAGGCTCGGGTACACCAGGGTGCCCTGCTCCTGTGTCAGAAGGTCATGGGAAAATGGCAGAGGGAACCGGAGGTTCCAGTGCCAGTTGCTGCAAAAGACGCTACCAAATCTGGTGTGGCCAGAGAGAAGCGATAAGAATCATATGAGCTCTCTCTTACTGAAGTTTCACCAGAACCTTCTGAATGAGGGGAAAGGGAGGAAATGCACAGAGAATCCTCTTTGCCCGAGAGAGACAGTGCGTCTCACCAAAAAGCACCATGCCCGGGAACAAGCGAGCAAAAGTTGGGTAGTTTTGCGTTGAATGGAGAGCCAAACAGAGCTAAGTCTGGATGACCCCATCAAAGAAAGAGTTCTTCAACCATTCCCAGACTTTAGCTCCTACTCGTGGGCTCTAGCCATTGATTGACTGAGACTGTCCACCAGGACGTTGCTTATGACTGGTACGTGGACTGCTGTCAAGTAAAGGCTGTGCTGAATCGTCCAGTACCAGACCCCCATTGCTTCTCTGTAGAGAGGGTACAACTGGGTTCTTCCCTGTTCGTTGATGTACCAGACTGTGGACATATTGTCAACTAACCAGAAGTGATCCTGGTACCAGGAGGGACTGGAACGCCTGGAGAGTGTAAAGAACTGCCCTGGTCTCCAGAATGTTGATGTGGAGCATAAGCTCCTGGTTGGACCAAGACCCATGTGTCTTGAGTGCCCCCAGATGGGATCCCCAGCCCAAGTCTGAGGTGTCCATAGTGAGGATTTAGGTTGGAACGGGGAATGAAAAGGTGTTCTCCTCGAAATGTTGGAGAGATCTTTCCACCAGCGAAGATCTCTCTGAAGGTTGCTGGAAATCATTACCTTTTGGTTCATGTCGTCCGTCCTCTGATCCCACTGGACTCAAAGAGACCACTGGGTGACCCTCATGTAAAGTCTGGCCAGGGGTACTGTAGAAATGGCCGCTGCCATCAGTCCCAGGAGACGGAGCACAGCATGTGCTGGGGTCCATCGAGCCTGGGCCACAAGAATAGCCTGAGCAACTAAAGTCTTGGCTTGATCCGATGGCAGAAAAGCCCTGATCTGAACTGTATCTAGTGCAGCTCCAATGAATTGGAGTCGTTGAGATGGTACTAGCTGGGACTTGGGGAAGCTGACTGTGACCCCCAAAAGTGAAAATAAGTTCAGAGTGAAAGAGAGGGACTCTTTCAGGCTGGCAGGAGAGGGTGCTGCGAGGAGCCAATCGCCCAGGTGCGGGTAGGTATAGATGCCCTGGCGACTGCCGCTAGACATTTCGTGAACGCAAGGGGGGGCGAGGAAAGGCCAAATGGGAGCACCTGAAACTTGAAGTGGTCCTCCATAAAAGGAAAAATGGAGGAAGCAGTGGGCCGGGAGGATGGGGATGTGCAGGTAGGCATCCTGCATATCCAGGGAGCATAGCCAGGAGTTGGGATGGAGCAGTGGGAGGAGCCCCTGAAGGGTCAACATACAAAACTTCTTGTACTCGACGAAACTGTTTAGCATGCTGAGGTCCAGGATCAGTCTCAGGTCACCAGTTTTCTTGGGGACTAGGAAGTAGTAGGAGTAAAATCCCCTTCCTATCTGGTCTGGAGGGATGGATTCTATGGCCTCCTTTAGAAGAAGTGCCTGGATCTCTTGAAAGACAAGGGGGACCTAATCCCATGGATAGAAAGATCCTCCCGGTGGTAGAGGGGCTGGATCTTGAGGAATGCGACTGAGTTACCCCGCTGGATGAGCTGAAGCACCCAAGACTCTGCGGTGATGAACCTCCAACCCTCCAGGTGGAAGCCGAACCTCCCTCCGACCGGTTCCTCCTGATTTAAGGCAGGGAGTGGAAGGAGGGGAAAGGAGTCAGGACGTTCAGGTGAGGGCAGCTTTAGCCCCTGAGGCTGGTTTGGAGAACTCAGTCTGTGGGGTTTGGGCTCCTGAGCCAGGGGTGACTTTTTCCCCTGACACTTTGCCTGGTTCTTGTTCTACCTTCTTTGGCGAAGAAAGGGTTGTTTTTTTCTACCCATCTTGTACATACAGCGTACGTCTCTTAAGAAGCGTCCACTCTCTTGTAGTCCTTTTATTATATCTTTGGCACCGCCGCCAAAGAGGACAGAATCTCTGAAAGGGGTGTCCAAAAGGGAAGACTGTACATCCTGTGCCAGGCCAGCTATCCAAAGCCAGGAATGCCGGTGGAGACAGATATCCGTGGCTGCCGCTCTAGCCACTGCATCCACAGAGTCGTATGTCACTCAGAGCACATGACGACACAAAGACTTTCCTATCCTGACCTTGTCCAGGAACTTCTTCCTAAGGTTTTCATCCTGAACCTCAAGGAGATCCCTTTCCAGCTCTGAAAAAGTAGCTTTTTGGAAAGCAACCATGTGCGAGACATAGTTGAAAGATCTAATACCACAGGAGGAAGAAGAATAGATCTTTCGCCCTAACTGGTCTAACTGACAAGAGTCCTTGTCTGGTGGCGAGGAACTCGGGTGTTTCGGTTGGGCTGACTGGTCATGAGCGGCAGTAATTACCACGGAGTCAGCCTTTGGTTGGGAGTTAAGATGCTGAATCCCTTCCGGGGGATAATAAGTCCGGTCAGCCTTCCTGGAGACCGCTGGTATGGAGGATGGGTTGTTGCCATATTGTGGTCACCAAGTCCTCATGGGGGGATGGGAATAGGATCAGATGTGGCAAGATCCAAGTGCTCTGCTAATCTTTTTAATTGCAGATCCACCTCTTTTACGGGCCAGCCTCCAGCTGCCTGTATAGTGCGTAAGAGGTCTCCGAAAGATGGGTCCTCTGGGGGAGACCTGGGTGACTCCTTGGGAGGAACCTCAACAGGAGAATTTGAGTCTGAAGATTCGGAGTCAGACTCCGTGTAGAGAGGAGCTCTGAGCCGCTGGGAATGGGGGTTTATTCCAGCAGCTCCCGCAGCAACAGAACCCGAGACTCTGCCAATAGGAGGCAGTGGAGGGGGGCCCCAGGCTGGGGAGCATCCCCCATGACTGCTTTAACAGCAGCTGGGTTCTAGCCTCCTGCCACCATAGGGGGTTCGTCTCTGGCACCGGTGGTGGCAGAGGAGGCGGCAAGAGGGTAGGATAGTCTGGGTACTGAGGACAAGAAGAGTGGTGATAACCAGACTGTGGAAAATAAGAGTACCCAGGGTATCCAGGTGTCGGGTATCCCAGTGCCGGAGGCACATGGCCTGACGTCGGGTACTGTGGAGTCGACTGCGGGCCACCTGGAGGCAGGACAATGGGTTCTGAACCCGGAAACCCACCAGAGGATCTGGTCCTGCCGGAAGAAGTGCCATGGTACATCTGAGAGGTGCGGGATCTGGAAGGGCCCCCATAGGTCCTATGGGAGGAGGCTCCATGAAGAGATCCCTAGCCGGTGGCGGATTAATGTCCGGGGACAGTGGTTGGCCTGGCAAGGGGGGAAGGTCCGGAATGAGCCCTGACGGCAGGTCCAAACGCGATCCTGCTGGCAGGAAAATCAGCATATTGGGTGGTGAGTCCCTAGGATGTAAAACCCTGGTGGACGAAGGGTTGCTCTGCTGCTCCCTCTGTCCGGCGTCGGGGGCCAAGCTGGAGCCCGATGGGAGAGTGGAAAGATCCAGGCGGGCGATGGAGGAGTCGTCGTCCGACTGAACGGACTGCGCCGGGCTAGTGGAAGTCTGGAGACCACCACTAGGCTGATCGGCAGCAGCCACATGCCCTTCGATGGGGTCGAAGGGTGTCTTATTGGCTAGGCAAGGCGACTTGACAGACCTCCAGAGAGGCTAACCCCGGCTGCCCGCTCTCCTCAGCAGGAAGGGGAGAAGGTGCACAGCCTAAAGAAGCAAGATGGGGCACTGGCTGAAGTACTCTCAGTTTCGGAGGGTCTCCCGCGTAGCAACAGACTCCGGTCCTAGCACTTCTCCTTGCTTTTCTTCTTTTTAGGGGCCAATGACTATCCCGCAGTTCCTGGAGCTCCTTTTCCATCTACACCAGTCATCGGGTCAGGAGATGGGCCTCGAGGGTCCGCTTGCGCCCGGTTCGAGTTGCCTGGTTGAAGGCCTGGCAGATGGAGCACTCCTGGGTGTTGGGCTTGGACCCAAGGCAGAGGAGGCAGCAGGAATGGTTGTCCCCATTTGGGATTTGAGCGCCACACTTTGAGCACTTCTTCTATCTAGAAGACACTAAATATGAGAGAAACGACGAGAGAAAAATTATTTATGAGGCGAACAAAACTTCGACAAAATGGCAGACATATGATCACTGTTCTATCACGTGCCGAACATACTGAGGCGCTGGTGGGAAAGAACTGGGGTTGGGGGTGGTCCCTGCTGATGACTGCTATCTACAAGTTTGCTGTTCGGACCCGATGCCAGGGGGCGCAGTCCTATATGTGAAGATCTACAGCAGGAACCCTCTCGAAGCAAGATCTCATGATACAGTGACAGTTCTTAACTGCCTGGCTGAGATCCAGGACTGGAGGGCATCAAGCTGGCTAAGACTTAACCCTAGAAACTCAGAGGTGCTGGTGATTAATTCAGACTGAAGGAGGGAACAGGAGGTGGCGGAAGAGATTATGGGACTGAAGCTCGAGCCCTAAAGACTGGAGGCCTCTAGTAAGATGAAAAATCTGGGGGTCATTCAGGGTGAAAAACTTATATTTGAGGTTTAAGTGTCGGCTGTGGTCTGGAGTTGTTTTTAGCCTCTGAGGAACATAAGCAGAATTAAACCCCTAATTCCTCTGAAGACGCTGGTGCATGTTTTCATGATATCCAAACTCAATTTCTACAATGCCTTTGGGTTTAATAAAGGTCTGCTGCATTGCCTGTAGCTTGTGTAGAACGCAGCAGCTTGGTTAGTAATGTGCCTTCCGACTGTAGGTCAGTCATGTGACTCATGTAGTGCACGAGCTGCAATGGCTGTTGTTGAGGTTGTAATCCACACCTTCGCGGTTGGTATGCTAAACTATACAACCCCACACGGTAAGGGTCAGGGCTCCCTGGTTGAATTCCTGATTTCCTACTCACCCTGTTGCCCCCTCTTCTGCTCCACTGACATTGGCATCCTGAAGATACCAAATGCTCATTTGAAACTGTTGGGGCTCTTTCTCCTTTCAGTTACATATCTGAAAAATGTTGGCCCCATTCTTTACTGCCTAGTTTATTTTCTCCTCTGCATATTTGCACTTGTGACTACTTTCCCTGCCTCCCTCTGCTTCTCTAGATACTCTTTCCTATCCTCCTCACTCTATCTCTTTACACCTCCTGACTAACTTTTTTGTCTTTACGTTCATATGCTGTGGTAGCCCTGGCAATCTTGCATGCACTCCCAAGAGCATTAAGAGAGGCCCCATCAGTGGAGGCCTTTAGGAGTGGGTCTCTCCTATCAGCTTAATGAGGCATTTAATGGTTCTCTGAAAGATGTCCTGTGAAATGTAGATTTTGCTTATATTTGCTGCCGTTTATTTCATATGCTAATTTTAATTTATATTGTTTTTGCATTGTACATTGCCCTGAGCCTCTGGGGAAGGGCACCATATCAACAACATCTACTGCTACAATTACTGCTTCAATAGTTACTATTTATATCTATTTTTATGGATAATGTCAAGTAAATATTGCCCATTTGCCCCAACTGTGATGCAAGCTGATATGACTTTGGGGTGGGGGGGTGCAGAAGACATAAAATAAGGCATGGAGTGGTGTGAAAACTCTAATTTTATGCACACCCTCAGTGTCTGATGCTTGGATAATCCCCTCAAACTTTGCACTGGGGTTTATGTAGTATCACACACACACTTGTTGTTATGAAATTCTCAAGACACACACCACCCAATGCATTATTCTATATCCAACACCCACCTGTCATGCTTTATTTCTTATATGATATTTAAAAAAATAAAACACACACACACACACACACACAAGATACTATACCATCATGTGTGGTCTCCATGCACTGCACTGGACTGAAGAGGCCCCCTTTGTTGTATGGATTAATTACTTGAACTGTCAGGCAGTATGAAGTCCATGGCTCCAGATCAGGGGGAGTCCACATTGACTGTTCAGTTATTTCACTTTTCTGGAAGTTAAGACAAAAAATTAATACAACTTACAAATGTACCAGATGTACAGCCTGGATTGAGAGAGGGAGAGCACAGTGTGGTACAGCAGTGAGAAAGGAGACTGTTACTCCATGCTTAGTTTGATTGCTGATTTTCACAGGCACTTCCAAAACTTCCTTAACACGTGGTTGCACAGGCTAGAGCTTGGCAAAGCGAGTGGGGAGGTGCACTGTCTAAGTCAATCAGATAAGGAGCATCAGTCAAATTTAAATCTCCAGTACCCACAATTTTTGTCTAGTGCAGCAACCAAAGTCCTGATATACATGAAGATTTCTCGGCAGCTTGGGGAGTCTAAGTCCCCAAACTGAAGGAAAATTTTCAGTGACTGCATGAAATTTGGGACTTAGAGAAAAGTTGGAGTCCCCCATTGGCAACTGCCAATATCCCTACATGCTAAAATAAATTCCAAGTTGTTACAGTGTCAAACAGATCTCCATGTAGAGTGCTGGCTGTATGGCTGAAGCACACTGGCTACCAAGGGCCTTGTTACATGAGCAGTGGCTTTGATTACTGTCAAAATGCTAATTAACATATAAAAATCAAAGTAGCAACAGTACTGAGAGATGTCAAACTGCTGTAAGCAGGACCACCACTATAGTGGAAACAAGATGCAACATTGCAGCCACGCTGTCTTGTGTAAATAAAATGCTTGTAAGCTGGGAAAAGATGCCTGTCTTTTCCTACTGTAATTCACATGTAACAGAGAGGAGCTGCACTGCAGCACTCTGGACCAGCTGCAGATGTCTGACCCCCGGGGAAAGTGCTGTCCACTAGCTGAGACAACATATGGGTGTACCACTTTCTACACAGCTTCAAGCAATGGACATTTTTATTATAGTGAGTGAAAAGAGATGAAGGAATGTGCTGATCAGAAAGAACAACAATATGTAGGGTGCATAAATGGTACCAGAAGGCAGATACTTTCCAATTTGTATGTCACTACTCAAACCTAACACAGCCAGCTCACACACACATAGTAGAAGTAGCAATAATCTTTAAAATCAGCACAAAGAATAAGCGTGATGACAAGAGGCTGAAATAATGGCTTATCTCAAAGTAATTAAAAATCACATTTGTGTCAATGGCGTCCCCCACATACGCTCTCCTGTTTACAAAGTCATAAAATGTCTGAATACTAGGTGGGCAGGCACATCATAAAGTGAAAGGGATTTGTTGGCTGGCGCATCCTTGTGGCCAAAATAAGCTCTCGTACCACACAAAGAGGATTTAGAATTTTTTTTTTTTTCCCAAGATTGTTAAAAGAATACTGCAAGGGGAACGGACTGTCAGTTGAATAAAACAACTATAATTCCAAGATTAGACAATTCCATGAAAGACTGCCCTCTGTCTGCATTTAGTCTCTGCATTACTAGTACTGTTTCTTTTTTTCATGAAACTTTTCTGTGCCCCACTACCTCTACCTGCGTTTTGTCACTGGTTCCTGCAGTGAACATTACCTTTACCCCTAATACTGGTGGACTGGCCCTCTTCATACTGTCCCTGCACTACTACAGTCAAAGGTACTAAATCACGTTTTATTGATCCACAGGAATCTAGGATATAGAAGCAGGGCCACTTGGAAACTGCACCCACAGTTTTATTGAAAACATAAACGCAGTTTTTACCATTTTCTGCTAAAAGAAATCTTCAATTTCTGGCAATTTCTTTAGTGCCCGACTTAAAAAATATTACAGTTTTCATGGAAAGATTCTTAACCATGCTGACAAGTTTGGCATGCAGACAGGGTGAGGGGAGAAGCAGTTCTGTATGTGACTGTTTTCATCAGTTTCACTTTCCTGGTATGGTTTTAAAATACTCTGGTCATACATATGGTACACTTAAGCAGACTATCTGAAACCTTTTTGCTGCCTCGAGCACTAAAACAATAGGTGGGGGTAACGGTATAAATTGTCCCCTTCACTTAACTGGAGCACTAACCACTGCTATGCCTTTAGTGGTAGGGTAGAATTTTCCATGCATCAGTCTTTACTTATTTCCACTTATGGGACTAGGCCAGAGGCACTAGGATCCCTCAGAAGCAAAGTTTTGGTCAGAGAGCTAGCAACAGCTACTGGGCACAGCACCTGTGTACCCCATATGGTGCTGTGCACTAGCTAATAGCTGCTGCCTACTCCCTCACCAATCTCAGTTCTGTTTTTGCCACCATCGAGAGCACACTATGGGAGTACTCCTCAGTTTGCCTTGTCACCAACATGTTTTCATTTTTCATGGTGTTGCACTTCTTTAGGGGGCAATGTTGAAGAAGAAAGTCTGACAACCACTCTTTGTACATTGGTGCCTGTGTAGGAACAAAATGGCTGCTACACACCAGTATGATCTGCTTTGGACTGCAGCATGATATGGATGCATCCGACTACCTGCTTCTCCATGGACTGCCGCAACATTCAGACCCATGCATTGAAAAGCCGTAGTCTAATCTCCACCTTTGGAGGCAGGTGTCGAACGCATGCGTTCAAGGTAAGATCTCCAAGCCTTTCCCCTGGGCCATTTCCTGGAACCTCTGGTTCCAAGGAAATATAGAGTTCTCCTCGAACTCATCGCACTGAGGTGTCTAATGGATAGCCAGCTCCTTGTGGGCGACCCGCTGAGAACTCTCCACAGTCAGAATGCTTTGAGCAGCAAACACCCCCGTGATGAAACTGCAGCTATATGCTTGGCCTAGACAGGTGAACACCTGAACACCATTCTCTGGTGTCACATGTGCTGCTGTCACCGTCTGCGGTGACGATGTGGTGGGTGACACTAAGGATGGGGCCAGGCCTCCCCAACACGGTCTGCAGTGCCAAGGGAGGAACTGACATAAGCATACTGTCAGCACCTGAAAGGCCTTAGAGTCTGTCCCTGTCTATGGTGTTGTAAGCAACCCTAAAGAGGGGGACGACTCCACGCATGGCGACAGTGTGAATAATGGCCACAATGCCAATCCTAGGTCTGGCTCTGAGTGCGGTGCTGACAGTGATATTGGCCAGGCAAGGCAAATTTTATTTCTTGGGTGCCCATTCCAGGAGGCTCTGGGCACCTTACATACAACAATCAGGAGAAAAAAAGGCTGGTACATACATACAAAAATATTACAATTAATAAAATACAATTAAAAACAGGATAAAATACAGAAGCAAGCTTTCAAAAGGTGGACCAGATAACTAATTATCTAAAGCTCTATATATGGGAAGGCCAGGGTGAACAAAAATGTCTTTAGGCAGCCCTTGAAAGCCTCTACTGAAGGGGCCTCCCTAATAGCAGGTGGTAAATTCCAAAGGATGGGGCCAGCAACACTAAACGCCCGGTCGCCAGCGGTTTTTAATCTCGTTCTTGGAATGGTCAAGAGGCCCCTAGAAGCGAAATCAAGGGAGCGAACTGGAGCAGCACTTGTCAGGATAGACAGCTAGGGCCTAGTCTATGCAGGGCCTTAAAGTTGGGCAAGCCCACTTTGAAGATAACCCTGTACCTGACCAGCAGCCAGTGCAGTTCTCACAGCACCAGAGTTATAGGACTCAACTTGGAGAGTCCCATCAGCAATCTGACAGCAGTGTTCTGCACCAGCTGCAGTCAGCGGAGAGTACCTCCACAGACTCTAGGGTAGAGCGCATTACAGTAATCACACCTGGATGTCACAAAGGCATGTACCAGGGAGGGGGGTCCTCAGGCAGAACTAGAGAGTTGATCCTGGCGATGTTCCTCAAGTGGTAGAAACCACTTTGGACAACGGATGATAACCTGGGCTTCGAATGTAACCAAGTAACATGATGAGACTGTGCACCCTAGAGGAAGTCATCAATGGTGTAGGTCACAGGAAGAGACCAGTTGCCACACTAGTGGTAAGCCTATCACGCCTTTGGTTCAACTCCACTACCAGGACCTCCATCTTATCAGGGTTCAGTCACAACCAGCTAGAGGACATCCAGTCATTAATCTCAGCCAAGCAGCTATTAAGCACATCCACAGCATCTGATGTTCTAGGGGCAAAGGATAAATACAACTGGGTATCATCAGCATAGCAATGAAAACCCACAGTGTACTTCCTTAATGAGCTCACCCAGGGGCAGCATGTATACAGCAAACAACACTGGAGACGAGACCGAACCCTGAGGTATTCTGTAGGACAGGAGGCTCGAAGAGGAGGAGAAGTTCCCATTCACTACCGTTGCCTCCCGTTAGTGAGGTACGACTCAAACAAGCGGATGACAGTGCTGGCAAGCCCACAGTACTCTCTGAGATAGTCAAGCAACACAACATAGCCTACCATGTTGAATGCTGAGGAGAGATCGAGGAGAATGAGAACTGATCCCTCCCCTCTATCTCTCACCATAAGAAGGTCATTGTGTACCCAAACTAACACTGTTTCGGTGATGTGCTTAACACAAACTCCAGACTGGAGAGACTCACAGATGTCAAAGGCCGCAAGGTGCTACTCAAGCTGCTGCACCACAATCTTTTCTACAACCTTACCCAGAAATCGAAGGTTGGAGATAGGTCGGTAATTCACCCAGATGTCAGCGTCTAAAGATGTTTTTTTCAGAAGGGGTCTCACTAGAGCCTCTTTCAAGGAATCTGGAAAGACCCCCTCCAACAAAGAGCACCAGACAATCAAGGCGAACACTTGGCCAATGAAACAAACACATTCCATCAGGAAACACGGTGGTACCGGGTTCAGTTCACAATGTTTGCGTTTCAGACCTGAAACGACCTCAATGACCTCGGCCACCTCTACTGGTTTAAACTCGGCCCAAACACGTGGAGTTCCTCTGCGATGCCTAAGACGATCACTGCAGGCCATAATCTGTCTCACTGACAGGATTCCCTGCCAAACAGAGGACATCCTGTCAGAGAAGAACCAAGCAAACTCCTCACACAGAGAATCAGAAAAGAACTTTTTTCGGCTGCAGACAGACCAGATGTAAAAGCCTGTCTAAAGTCCGAAACAGCACAGTTGGTCAGTTCTTCCCTGCAGCAATCTCCCTGGATGGAGAACTCTGCATTCTTATGGTTGATTGCTCCCTGGTACTCACCAGAGTGATTACGCAGAGCCAGTCTGTCCTCCTCTAGCCTGGTTTTCAGCCAGTAGTGCTCTAACTTCCGACCCTTAAACTTCATCACCTTGAGTTCTCCATCAAACCATGGAGACCTCAAGTGAGAAGATTTGGGTCGACAAGGACCTATGTGGAGGCATCAACTTATTATAGGCAGCAAACGACCCCACCTTCAGCCCCTCTTCACATGCAGCATACACACTAGATAGGTCGTCCACCACCAGAAATCCTTCCGGGGACAATGCCTTCAAAGGGTGGTAGCTGACCATCTCCGAAAGGGGAGGGCTCTCGAGGGGGGCCCCGAAAGAGAACCTCACCATACAATGATCAGACCAACTGACCTGATCAGTCTTGAGGTTACCTACTTCGAACCCCAATGCGAACACCAGGTCCAGCATGTGGCCACTGTGATGAGTCATGGAAGTTGTGACAGGCCCAGAATATCATCTGGAGGAGGTTAGCACCAAGCCTGGAGGATTTGTCATCGGCCCATGCGTTGAAGTCCCCTAGCACTAAACATCTGGGGGCCTCCAACATCTCGCCACTGATGAGATTCACCACCTCCTGCAGGAAATCTCCCACCGCCCCAGGGGGCAGTAAATCAGGAGGATCCTGCAACCGGACTAGCACACACAGTCACACATTTAAAGGACCTGTTAGTTCCCACTGGGTGCACAGGGAAGCCCAGGTCAGATCTAAAACAGAGGGTCACTGCCCTTCCCGTGTGTTCCACCCTAGGGCAGCTGGCAGGGAGACTGTCCCCACCTCTGGTGCTGACTGCGACATCAAGGAGGGTGACTGCACCAAGGAGAATGCTGATGACCTAGTATGGTGTCAAGGATGATGCTGACCATGGTGAAGGAGAAGGTCCTGTCTCCGAAGAAGTTTCCAGATCTGAACGTGGAGCCAGAGGCAGTGCCAACTCAGAGTCGGGTGACAACCTCAAGCTGGGTTTCTCTCCAGAGCCATAGGAAGACACTGTCACCAGTTACGACTACAGTCGCCTTGTGAGACCAGTATGGCTCCGGTCTCCTCACCCGCGTGTCCCTCCCCCAAGCGCACCAACTGGTCATGCCTCAGATGTAGGACACCCTCCAGACAACTCAACTAGTGTATCTCCCTCGGGTGAGGCCTCCTGCGAGTTCCATAGACCAGGCCAAGACCGTTAAGACCAATAGTCTCATCCCCCCTTTAGAGGGGCCTAGCTGCCTTCGTTACCAGATGCCTCAGGGGTGCTAACTTGGGAACAACAGTCATCGGTCTGTGCCACAGAGGACTGGCATAGGGAGTCTGAAAGGGTCCAGTTCAGGCCCTTCCTCCCTGGTACTGAGCACGCCTGGAGAGAGGCCCTTGTCTTATCCACATGCTCCTCAGAGGACAATGAATCACTGATCCATCTGGCCTCTTCTGCTGAGTATGCCCTGTACCAGCAAATCTTGGTGGAGATGCTCCAGGTGCTCAACCTCTCAGTCTACAGCAGCAATAATCTGGCAGCCCTGCCACTGGGACTCCTCAGAGTTCCCAGTAGCAACACAGGAGCCCTGAAAGAGGCACCCAGGGCCATGCAGAGGTGTCCCTCTGCCACTCCAGTCATCCCCAGGGACCTCCTCTTGCAGATCAAGCATGCTCATGGTCTGAAGGGGATGCACCTCGCACCACCTTGGGGCTTAAAGTAGTGCAGACCCCTCTGGGGCACAGCACCCCACATGCATGACCGACCCCCAAATGTAGACTCTGCTCTCACAGACGTATAGGGTAGGAATGTTTTGGTGGAAGACTAGGTTTGCTGGCAAAAGCACCTAGGTTCACCTGAGCTCTTCTTCTAGGTTTGCTTGAAAAGGACAGACTAAGAAGCAACATTATCAGAGCACGGAGAAACAGTAAGGCTTATTTTGGCTAAGCAGATTTACTGTTGTGTTACTATTTTGTTTTGTGCTTACAGGTTTTGTTACTGTTTTTTGCTTACAGATTACTGTTTTATTATTTTAGGAATCAAATTGTTTTTTGTAGGGTATATTTTCTGCTAAATTTTACAGGGTGTGCCTATAGGTTTGTTACTGGGTAAACAAATGGCTGGACAACACTGGGACCAGTCCTCTTTAATGTCTTTATAAGTGACATTGCGGAGGAACTGGAAGGAAAAGTATGCCTCTTAGCAGACGACACAAAGATCTGCTACAAAATAGATACACGGGGGTCGGGGGTGTAAAGGATGAGAAAAGTATGGCAGCTTAGATTCAATGCAAAGAAGTGTAATGCACCTGGGAAACAAAAACCCAGGAGAAGAATACACAATGTGTGTGTGTGTGTGTGTGTGTGTGTGTGTGGGGGGGTGTTTATTGCGACAACAAAATGGAAATGGATCTGGGGGTAGTCCTATCAGAAGACCTACAGGTAGGCAAGCAATGTAAGAATGCAGTAAGGAGGGCCGGGGGGGATACTGGAATGGACAGCTTGTAGCACTTCAACAAGGTCCAGCTCTCGTTTGCAAACCATCAATTATTCCTCAACGCCAAGACGACAGTCTCCACGACCTTTGGCATAAGGCTGAGACTCTAGGCTTTCCTCCCTGCCCACTTTCTGCACTTCTGATGGGACTTTACTTGAGGACACCTCGTCCTTCAGATACCTTGGGGTTTGGTTAGACCAACACCTCAACTTCTCTGGACACATTGACGCCATCTAGAAAAAACTGCGCCCCAAGCTCAGTGCCTTGTTCAGGAACCACAATTGCATCCCTCCTATAGCAAGGCGTGAGCTTGTCCAGAAGATGATCCTCCCCAATTTTGACTACTGCGACGTAGTCTATGGTGCCACTCCTAGGTTCTCCCTGACCTGACTGGACACTTTCTTCAACTCCTTCTGCTGCTTTGCCCTTGATGCTCCCTCTCACACCTACCATAGTGACCTCTATCGAGCCCTTTCCTTCCCCTCCCTTACAAATGGATGCTTCTCACACTGCACTAAGTTCACCACTAAACACTGGCTGGTTGAACTTGTTTCCTGCCTCTCTCCCTCGTTTATAACACCCCCTCCTCCCTCCCACTCCCTCAAATCTACAGACACTTGCACACTAACTGTCCCCCACCACTCCACACTAACTGTCCCCCACCACTCCACTCTCTCCAGCCAGAATGGGTAATCCCATTGTTTTCATATAATATGGAACGCTCTACCTCCCCAAATCTGACACTTCTCGTCCCTCTATTCCATCAGCACTTCCCTCTCCAACTATCTTGCACCTAACTGTTCCTGTTATGACTCGCCTTAATTTCCTTCATCTTGCTCCCTACAGTTTGTCCCCCTTCAGAATTTACCCAATGCCTTTATCGACTCTACTGACCCTAGCCCCTCCTAGATGATAGTTCTCATACCTTTCTCCCATCCCCTACTCTCTCCCCCTTTTTCCCTAGCCTTCACACTCCCCTTGCAGGGCTCTCAACATCCTGAAGTGGTCCGATAGTGCCTAGGCTTGCCACCTTTTCTTCCCCCATCTACCTATCCTTGGCCTTCCAGGTCCCCCTGCAGGGCCCACAGCAGTCTGGTGAGTTCTTTGGATCAGGCCTCATCCCCTCCCAGGTGTTATTTCTCATTCCCTCCCTCTCACTATCCCTCTATAATTACAACACCCAATCACAGGAGGGTTTTCAATCTCCTGAACTTCCCTGCCACCTTGTAGGGTTCATCACATCCTGAACGGTTCTCTCTTTTTGAGTCAGGCCTCATTTCCCTCCTAGGTGTTAATCACACTTACTCCCTCTCTCTCTCTCTCTACCCCACCATCTCTAATCCCTACTCCAGTCCCTTGTTCCCTTGCAGGGTTCCCCACATCCTGAAGGGGTCTCCCCGGCACACGACTCTGTACTATCCGCCATCTCATCCTCTCTCTCCTTCACCCCTTATTTCACGATAGCACTTATTCACTTATTGCCACTGCACTTATTAATCGTTCTCACAAATTACATATGTATGCAACACTGTTTGTAACAACTGCCTTACTTAACTGTATGCTATGTTGAGCTTTGTAACGAATGTAAAATGAGATGTCTCATTCTTTTTTGACCCCCCCCCAAACAAAGGTGAGCAAGCTGCTGGCTCAGTGTGCCTTACTGGTGAAACATTTCAATACATACATACATAAATACGGAGAGGCATCACCAGTAGAAAACAGACAGCTGGTGAGACCCCATGTGGAGTACTGCATGCAGTTCTGGAGACACCATCTCTGCAAGGATACAGACAGGATGGAGGCAGTCCAGAGGAGGGCAACTAAAATAGTGCAGGGTCTGCACTAGAAGCCATACAAAGAGAGACTAAAGGAGCTTAATATTTATACCCTCGAGGAAAGGAGGAGAGGGGGGACATGACAGAAATGTTCAAGTACCTCAAGGAAACAACAAAGTCCAAGTAGGTAGCAAATTTCAGAAAAGATGTGCAAGAACAAGGGTGCACAATTTGAAGATAGGGTGGGGGAGACAGCTCAGGGAACAGCGTGAGGAAGTATTTTTCACAGAAAGGCTGATGGACACATGGAATGGCCTTCCTGAGGAGGCTGTGGGGTCAAAAACAGTGGGGGAATTCAAGAACGCATGGGACAGACATAAGGCAATGCTGGTGAGGGTAGGAGGAAGTAGGCTGTTGGTTAACTAGGATCTGCAGCTCATCTAATAAGTAGGAAAATAGGCAGACTGGGTGGGCCAAGTGGTTCTTATCTGCTGTCAGTCCATGTTTCTTTGTTTTACCTCGGTACATGTCTTTTTGTGTGTGTGTGTGTGTGTGTGTGTTAGTGCATCATGCCCATATGGCATCCTACAATTGTCGCCCACAGCTGCACAATCTGCTGTCTGTACTGCCACAGTGTGAGACAGTTTGGCAAGTCATCAACCTTTTCTCCCAGGGTCCAGAGGCAGCATGGCACCAGGCTAGGGCATCTTATGATGCCGATGAGGCGGTCCCTAGACTGCTGGGAACAACAATCTGCGTCCGATGGACAGTGTGGCTTAATCTATCCTGACTGGTACCTTTGTCTCAGTGAAAAGTGCAAAACATGCACTTCCAGGCAGATCATTTCTTCTCCCATAGGACAGGTGAGAATCTGCCTGACCAGCCTCTGGTTTCTCCAGACTCATGAGGAGCCCCTGCTCTTGGGTGTTCTCCCATAAGTAGAAGGCTGCGGGTACACTTTTACCCTCAGGGTGAGCCAGCTGCTTCCTAGAGAAAGGGAAGCAGACTGATTCATGGAAGATATGAAAGTTATGTACTTATCATAATGGGTGATCTTACTTTGAAGCGGCTCTTGCAGTTGGCAACACCATTAGGACTAAGCTGCCAGGCACTAGGACCACATGGAACATTTTTAGCTAATCATTAGCAGGGGATGGCCCAGATGTCGGCACGTCAATGATATAAAAGGGGCAGTCCCCCAACCCATCCCCAGTTCTTTTCCCGCTGTCGACCTGTGCAAGTCAGACCTCCACAGATGCCTGCTTCTGTCGATCGCCATTTTTTCACGTTTTCCTCACAATTTCTTTTTTTTCCTTAACAGTATTCTTCCTTTTTCAGCATTTCATCATTTTTGAATGCCTTCTTCTCCATCAACATCTTCAGACTGGCAGATGAAGTGTGCATGTGGAAAGAAACTTCCCTCCAAGGACGGCCACTCTTCTTGCCTGCTCTGCTCGGGCCCTGACCATGACACAAAGGCCTGCCAGCATTGCCAGAACTTCAACCAGTCCACATCGAGTCGCCGTTTGAAGACCCTCCAGAATTTCCTGCTGCAGAAGAAATGAACCGCTGTGGAGAAGGAGCTCAAAGGAAAAGTACCTCTTCTTTCCTTTCCCAGAAGGAGAAGAAGTCCAGCTGGAAGCACAAGCACCTGGCAAGCATAGGGAACAGCCCCAGTCAGCTTCTCAGTCACCACATAAAGTGGTGCCGGACTCGGGGTCTTCCTCCCGTGTGAGGTTGGCCCCTCCGGCAGTCCTCTTTCTTTCTGGGCTCCCAGTGTCTCAACCCCCCGCCCTCCTTACCGTTTCAGGCAGTGGTTCTTCGAGGTTTCGGACTTTATCCCCAGCCTCCCAGTCCCTGAAACTAGGGCCCTTTGTCCCAATAGGTCCTTTGCCAGGTGGCTCAACCAGTTCTACCCTAGTCTTGGTGTTGCTCACATCAGCACAAAGTTCTAGGTCCGACACCTCCAAGCAATGCCCGAAGCAGGAGTTCGTCTCCCCCACGAGAGTGACACCTCTGCCTCTGTCAGGGACTAGCTCCCCAGCGCAAGTTTCTCCTTCATGGCCTGCGGCAGCTGTTTCGCCTGACCTGCAACAGCCTTCACCTGTCTGGTCGATGCTAGCTCCCATAGCACCAACCAGACGCCCCAACCGTCGTTCTCCATCCCTCAGCCAATGCCTGATGATCTGACACCCGGTCTTCCAACACCTCTCAGACCAATGCCAGACAAACCTTCGCCACAAGGGCTGATGTCAGGTTACCAAACACCCCAAGGACAGATGCCAGGTTACCCAGCACCTGGCACCTCAGGAACCAGAGCCGGTTAATCCTTCCCTGGCACCGACTCCTCCTATGGATTACAACGCACTGTTTTCAGCTTGGTGGGAGTTCATGAAGAGTAAGGACTCCCCGTGTGGACCCCCCCCACTTCACCTCCCAGGGACCCTCTTCCAAACCCAGATCAGGCAGACCCTAGCTGTCCCAGGTCTCCAGGGGACAACAGAGCCCCTCCTCCCAAGGACCGTCGCCCACTGATGCTGGTCCCAGAATCTGACCTTTAAGGAGGGGATTAAGCAACCTCCTCTCAGACGAATCAGAGGACTCCAGGTTACTGTCAGACCCACAGGAACCAAGGGACACCCCCAGACCTCCTCCGGAGATCCCACCTTCATGGATGTCACGAGGCACATCCAGTCCCTGATGGGTTGGGACACAGAAGAGCTAAACCCCGAGCGTCGGTGACTCACTACCTTCCTGCATAGGAAGAAACTGTTCCTATGGTGGTTCCTCCTTTTATTGACTCTTTCGAGGATGTCAATAGGGCTGCCTGGATTCGTCCCTTCTCCACTACGGCCTTTTGCCAAGAAGGCGGACCGCCTTTATCATACCCCCCCAAAGACAAGCCCTACTATGGGGAGCATCTGTAAGCAGATTCAGTAGTCATGAATGCTGCTCATGACCATACTAAGAAGCCTAGGCACCTTTGAACTGACCCTCTGGACAAAGTCTCGCCAGGTGGATCAATTTGGCAGGAAAGTCTATGCTTCTTCCACTCTGGCTGTGCAGATCTTCAATTTCTCTAGCCCACATGGTTCAATACAAATATGCCCTGTGGGACAAAGATCTAGAGTTGGTGCAGGCTCTTCCTGAAGACACTACCAAGTCCTAGTTGGTCCAGGTCCTAAAGTCAGGCTCAGAAGTGGGTAATCATGTCCTCAGAGCTTCCTATGATTCATCAGATGCTGCAGGCCAGGCACTGGCCACTGGTGTGTGTATTCGCCGCCATTCCTAGCTCAGGGTGTTAGGCTTTGCCCTGGACATGCAGGCCAAAACCATGGATGCCCTTTTCAGGAATCCTGTCCTATTTTGCGAGAATGGTTTGTACACTCCATGCATCGTTCCCAGCCTAAGCCCAGTCAACCCCAGTCCTTTCATTTGCCCAACAGACAGCAGGACAAGGGCCAACAATCCAGAGGTGCCTTCAAACGCAAGGTCACTTATTGGCCGGCCAGAGCCTCAGCCCCTAGAGTCCCCATGCCACTTTGTCCATCCGAAGTTTCTTAGCCTGACTCCCTACCCGACCCCTCTGTCCCACGGCAGACTCTTTGGAGGAGGCAGTGATGGGTGGTTGCTTTTCCCATACCTAGAAGGATGGCCAACGTAACCTCAGAACAATGGGTCCTCCAACTGGTGGGAAAAGGACACACCCTGGAATTTCTGGAAATCCCCTTAGACAGCCCTCCCTTGTACTCCCATTATCCTCAGGTACATGTTGCCCTCATCCAAGAGATGATTCAGGCGCTTCTGCGCAAACAGGCCACAGAACCTGTTCCACCCACTCCGCTTTGTTTTCTTTGTTTCACACAAAGGCTTGTTGCCTCTATGATAGCAGTTTTGATTTTTCTCTATTGTTCTTCCACTCCTCCTTTTTGGCCATTTGCTAGTGCATTCCTCAGGTATTCACCCATTTTGCCAAAGTCAGCCCTTCCAAAGTCCAGTATCCTTGTTCTTCTATGGCTTGTCTCCATGGTTGTGCTTATTGTGGAGCACAGTGTGCAGTGGTCACTTGTTCCACATGTACTGACTTCTAAATTTGTGATCCACTCTCCATTGGAGAGTACCAGGTCTAGTATTGCTCCCTCCCGAGTGGGTTCCAATACTAGCTGTCCAAGGCCTGCCCCCTTCAGGGCATCGAGAGTGACCCTGCTATTGGATGTGGCTGCAGTACATGTCATCCAGTTAACATCTGGCATATTCAGGTCTCCCAACAACAGTATCTCCCCTTTTTCAGCCATTTTGAGAATGTCCTCCATCATTTTCTTGTCCATTTCCTCCCCTTGAGACGGGGGTCTGTATACAACCCCTGTGCAGACTGTGATGCCATTCCCTGTCTCCTAGGGGACCCAGAGTACCTTTTGTCTTCCCCCTTTACTTTTTAGTTCTGTAGCTTTGATCCCTTCCCTTATGTATAGAGCTACTCCACCTCCTCTTTTACCCTCCCTGTTCCTACTGTAGACTGTGTACCACGGTATGTTGGCATCCCAGTCATGGTTCTCCGTGTACCATGTTTCCGTGACTGCCACAATATCCAATTTTTCATTTTCCATCACGGTTACTAGCTCAGGAAGCTTGTTTCCCAGACTAGGGGCAATGGTACTCATTGCCTGCCATTTTATGTTGGCTTTATCCTTTTCCCCCCATCCCTGCTCTTATTGCCCTTGTCTATTTTTCCATTTACCCCTGTCCTGCCCTCTGTTGAGCTCTGTACCTCAGTATTTACCTTATTACCTGCCATGTTTTGTTGGGGAGGCTTGAAATTTCCTGCCTCTTATCAGCACCCCCCCCAGCTAGTTTAAAAGCTTGCCAAGGAAGCATTTATACCTGTCACTTAGGAGCTTGGTTCTCCTCGTGGACAGGTGCAGACCATCGTGCCAGTATAGACCTTCATCTCTCCAGGTGTACCCCCAGTCCCCAATGAAGCCAAACCCCTATGCTCTGCACCAGTTTTGCAACCATTCATTAAACTGCATGGTGTGCAGTACCCTAGCCTCACCCCTGCCATGGACTGGTAGCACCTCTGAGAAGGTAACCGTGCTTGCTACGTGTCTGAGACCCCACCCCAACTCCACAAATTCATCCTGCACTGCACTGATTCTATGCCTAGCTAGATCATTTGTCCCAAGGTGGACAATGATATCTAGTTCCCTCTCCTGTGATGCTGCTTCTGCAAACCTGAGGATTTGCTTCTTGTCCCTCCAAGCCACAGCACCAGGCAGACACCTTACTTTCCTCTCCTCTCCTCTCCCTTCACCAGTTCTACCCCCCTAACAACCGAGTCCCCTATCAGAAGCTGTTTCCTTCCCCTGTGGTGTCCCTTGCCACCCTTTTGTGGGTCTCCCTTGTGGATGTCCTTAGCATTCTTCTTAGTCTCCACTGAGGGTGACATCATAGAGGAACCCTGGTCTGCCAGACTGGTGTATGATTTGTGTAGAGGTACAACTAGAAGGCTTCGCCTCTGTTCCACCACCCGCACCCTCCCAAAATCCACTGTGGTCCAACTGCTCTTCATACTTGGCAACCTCTGAGGCAGTGGTTGTTGCAGTGGTGCTCTCTGGGTGGGGGAGGCCTCCTTAGTCCTTGCCAGTTCAGCCTGGAGGTGGGCAATCTCCTCCCTCAGAGCTGACAGTTGCCTGCAAATAGGACAGCAACGCAGCTTCCAGAATGTCTCCTGGAAAACTGCTGCCCCACAGCCAGTGTATTGCACCACTCCCCACATGTCCCTCTCCCTTATAATATACAATATGTAATATATATACATACACATATATATTTTTGGTGGTGTATACTTAACCCTTTATGCACTGTGATGGGTTATTAAGAATATGACAGTTCTGCCCCAAGACCTGTTGAGGAAGTGATGTCAGAACTTTGGCTATAAAGGAAATGCCACGCCTGGGGGTGGGGGTGTGGGTAGTCCACAACCACAGGTGACTGTTAGAAACAATCAAATACACCACTGCTCCACCACCCTGGTGAGTACTACCCTTTATAGTAATTTAGCTAATCTCCAGTAACTTATTTAAAAATAGTTTAACTATCACAAAATCATACACACCAGTAAATTATTTAAAAACAGTTTCTGTCCCAAAATCCTAGTAGTCAATCCAGCTACCCCCAAGGAACAACCAAAATGCAGTATACAAACCCTTATGAAGTTACTTCCAAGATATGCAGAGTTTGCAAGCTCCTTTTTCAACTCCTCAGTCACCTGTAATTTATTTAAAAATAGTTTAACTGTCAGAAAATCCTAGTAGACAATCTAGCCTACCTCCAGGGGTTTACCCAAATGCAGTATTTAAATCCTTCTGAAGTTACCCACAAGATAAACAGAGTTTGCAAGCCCCTTCTTGGTTAAACACTAAATAAATATGTAAATAAAAACAATTACCAAAGGTAGTTAGTTTCACCTCCCACAGAATTGAGCAAAAGTGCACGTTGTTGCAGATATCAAGTGCAATATAGAATTTCCCACACAGCTCACAGCTGAATAAAGAAGTAGTGTCCTTCCAGGTCAAGAAGAAATGCCAGAAGAGATGAAACCTCTGCCTCTAGGGCAATGGTTTCGGAGATGCTTGCAGGTGGAAAAGATCTGGCTCTCAGCTTTTGGCATTTTTTGAAGCTGAGAACCAGTCCCTGGCTTACTACCTCCAGGACACATTTGTCTGAGGTAACATACTTCCAGTCCTGGAAGCAGTAAGTCAGCCTGCCTCCTACAGGAATTGGGGAGCCGACCTGGGCTAACACATCAAGGTGTCTGCTTGGCAGGTGCCTTAGGTTGAGGAGTGGATACAGCCCTGCTCATCCCACTTCTGCCTCTCCCTCTGAAGAACCCCTCTGAGAAAAAGGAGAGGAGGCCTGTGCTTGGTAGAAAGGCCTATGAAAAGGCCTACCCCTGCCCCTAGCTTGCTGCCTTTGAGGATTTGCCAGCCTTTCCATGGCTTATGCACTCCTGTAGGTGGTCCTATATTCATCCATCTTTTTCGTGTAATTCTCTGTCTGCTCCCCAAACAAAGAATTACCCACCACAGTTAAATCCATGGCCTTGGCCTGAGTGTCCTGTGAAAGGCTAGTACATCTGAGCAAAGCCATTCTTCGAAAAGCCACAGATGTAGCCATGACTCGTGATGACACATCATTGGAGTCCACAGCAGCATGACACTGGATCTCTGATGCCTCAATCACATTAGCAGCCACCTCCTCCAGCTCCCTGGCAAGCTGGGGGGAGGCCTGTTTAGCCAGTGCCAGTACAGTGTCCCACCTGGACTTCTGGTACCTGGCTGTATAGGCCATGTAATTAGCCTGCCTGAGTCCCAAGGAGGATGCCATGTACTGCTTCTTTGCCATGGCATCCAGCTTCCTGGAGTCTTTATCTAGGGTGTGTGAAGCCAAGGGTATGTTAGCCTTATCACAGGCTGCAGCCTGCACAACACCAACATGGCTGCATTGCTGGTACAAGTACTCCGTACCTGAGCCTGACAACATGCACCTCTTGTCCATCCTTCTGTCTACACGAGGTAAAGAATTTGGAGTTTTTAACAGTTTTTGTGTCAGTTTCCCAAAGGACTTATGAAGGGGAAGATACAGTCTCTTGGACTCTGGGATGTCCATCATTTCCACATAATCAGGCCACTCTTGTTCCTCAACAGCTTCTTCCAAAGGGAGCTGGAGGGTTTCTGCTACTTTTCTGTAAAACAAAGTGGGTAGGGGACTCAGAAATTGGGTGGGGAAACACACAGAAGGCCTGTCTGGGGATGTCCAGTTCAATGGGCTCATCAGATCTTCCATTCTATCATAATTGCCTTCGTGATCCTCATCCCCCTCCAAATATGGTTCATAAAAATCTTCAGGGGCATAATCTTGAACCAGAGGAACCGACTGAACTGAATGCCTGCCAGAATGCACCAGATTGGTCGGAACCGGACAAAGAGATTCCACAATCCTAATCGCTTGGGCAATCTCCTCGGCGGTTGGAACATGCGATTCTGGATCCGAACCGGACGATTTTTCTTTTCCTTTTTGACTGAACCCATCCCTTGGAATCGGCTCTCTATTTGCTTGAAGTATCACCCTGGTCAGAAGGCACTCCTGGTTTGGTCGAAACCAAACCGGGCTAGCCATCTGGGTCAGCGGAATTCTCTGCTTCCTTATCCCTAAGCCTGCCCAATCTCTTACCTAGGGTGATTTTAGGGAAATGTTTACATATTTGGCAGTCTGAATTAAGGTGGTCAAACTCCAGACAATAAACACAGGTGGTGTGGGGGATCAGCCTTAGCAAAGACTTCCCCACACACACTGCAGTGTTGAAACCCAGTGGGCCCAGTTTTTCTTTTGGGTTTCTCAGACGTAGCCATCCTAGCAAACAAACTTACCCTTTACTCAGGAAAAGCCAGGCAAGATCCCCTTATCAGTTTCTAACCGTGTTATTGGTATTTGAAAAAAAAAAAAAACACAAAACACTTTTTTTTTTTTTAAACAAACCGATAAGGACTGGTAACCACACACTAAACCTGAGGAAAGAAACAAAAAAAGAAAGATACACAAGATAACCGGTTCAGTCAAACCAGTTAAAAATAAATGAATAATTAATTAAATGACAATTTCCACAAGTTTTCCTATGGCTAGTCCACTACTTAAGTACTTACTGTACCACAGACGAAGATCTGAACCACATTAGACATGAAGGAATTGGTAAAACCGACAACTCTGACTGATGAACCATAAGCAGAGGAGAAATCTCCGGAGTGAGTGTTCAGTTAGGCGGAGTAAAGAATCTGACTGTTACACTTCAAAGCGCAGCAGACAGAGGTTTGAACCAAGCTCGAGCTCAATGTTCTATGCCCTGCATAGAATTTAACTCTATCCTCTCCGGAGCAGTTCAAGTGCTGGGGCTAACTGCAATAAGTCAGAATACAGCAAGACTTCATATTGTTTGAAAAGGGCAACAAAAATGGTGCAAGGACTGTACCAAAAGTCATATGAGGAAAGACTAGAGGACCTTAATATGTATTCCCTGGAGGAGAGCTGAGAAAGGGGGATATTAAAAGAGACATTCAAGTACATCAGGGGTATAAACAAGGTACAGGAGGGTAGCATATTTCAGAAAAGAAGGTGAACAAGAACAAGGGGGCATGATTATGAGGCCAGAAGGGGGTAGGCTCAGGGGCAACGCGAGGAAGTACTTCTTCACAGAAAGTAGTGGATGCTTGGAACAGCTTCCCTGTGGAGGTGGAGGGGACAAAAACACTAGGGGAATTCAAGAATGCATGGGATAGACATAAGAATACTCTAGCAACAGGGAAGAGAGGGTACGCCGCAGATCAACTAGGGTCTGCGGTAATGCATTAAGTAAGGAAAAGAGGCAGACTAGGTGCCACACGGTCCTCATCTGCTGTCACCTTCTGTGTATCCAGCTACAATAGCATACGCTCAAAATGCATCAACACAGTTTGAAGCAACTTAAACATGAAGACCAGGCACTCACAAACCAGTTGCAATGGACACCACAGCTTAGATCAGACAAAGAATTTTATAAAAATCCCATTGTGGGATACAGACAAACTACATGCCTGATGCATTTCGGACATTACAAGATCCTTTATCAAAGGCTAAAATACAAATGACAATCTATCACTCTTTATAGTACAAATAGTGATTGACATAAAAATGATATCATGGACACATTTTAAAATCACTGGATGTTACTTAATTGCTGTTAATAAAATTATGAACGGGCACTCAAAGAACAAGTCAAACTGATTGGCAGGGTAATATTGAGAAAACAATCAATGAAGTCCCATGTATACTTGAGAACAGAGAGGAGGGGAACAGATCCTAGTATGTTTTCTAATGCAAATTATTTTTTTCCCCAAATATGGGCAAAGTTCGAACCCCACATTCAAACCTGGTTTAGCAGTGGTCCGTAATTTCAGTATCCAAGAGGTATCCCTTTAAGAATTAAATGGTTGCAATTCCCACCCCTGGGATTTGGGCTCACCTTATCAATAGCCATGAATGAAAATTTGTGTTCTGCCTTATTTTGCATTCCCACAATGTGTGCTGGCATGGCCTTGGATACATCTCAATGATTAATAGCCCTAATATGCTCCTCTAGTTTAAGTCTTCATGACATATGTGGCATGAGTGGAAGGCTTCCAGGCAGTCAGAAAGACATCCGCTACTCTGTCCGCGACCCCGAACCTGGCAATGGCTATGTCCTCAGGAGCCAAGTATGCAGATAACCTGAGGTTGGGATGAACCGGGGTTCCCCAAGCCAGGGTCAACAGATTCCTGCAGAGGGGGGAAGGCCTGGAGGCTGCTCCACCAGCTGCTGGAGCAGGGGGAATCATATTTGCAGAGGCCAGAATAGAGCTACCAAGATCATGTTGGAGTGTAACAGGATGCCCTTGTTAAGGATGTTTAAGTGCTAAAATATATGTGCGCCCCCTTCCCAGATTCCTTTTCATGCTTTCCTACAGCCTTTTCTTCTTTCCTCCTTTTCTGTCTTTTCATGTCAGGGTGGCCAACCTGGCATTTCTATCAATCCTTTACTGTCCCTTTATCTGTATTCCCCATTTTTCAACAATGCACATTATTAAAAGCATAGGCAGTACACTGATAACTACAGTGCCCGTGAAATTAGACAGGTACCCTGATTATTTGAGAACTGGCACTTAGCGCTGCAGTACTGGTGCCCCTTGCTAAAAAGTGGAGCACTGAGCCTTTGAAGAAAAGCACATGTCGCAGGGTGACACATAGTAGAGCCCCAGGTCGGGCTTTGCAATTTAAAACAAACCGCATGTTGAGGTAATAAACAAGCAGCTCCTGGCATGAAGTTAAATTATTTAAAGGAACTGAGTATGTGTTACTGCAGCCGTTAGCTGCCTGTTGCAGCTATGAAACGCGAACAGCTACTAAACCTTGCATCGGAGCAGAAGAGTGCTCTGGTGTAACCCTGAAGCGCCTTGCTGCAAGCCCAAAGTAGGGTTATGTAAATAAAAGAAACTGCTTGATGCGGTGAAACCGAAATATTCTTGCAAGCTGAAATGTAGAAAAGAGCCGCCTCCTGTAGCTATTTATAGCGCAGCTGCCGTACTGTGCATCAGAACAGGATCGTGTTCAGATGTACATGCCCAGTGCACTGTTGACACGAAGCAGGATGCGTCACAAGGAAAGTAAAAGTTCTGCACAGAGCAGCGAAAGTGAAAATATATGTAACCATATAAGGGCACTACGGGCAGAAACAGAAAAAGCCCCGTAGTGTCCTAACAAGAAACAAAAATGAAAGTAAGTTTACAAACAGCCCCAGAACTGTAAATGGGGGCGGTCAGGAAAATATATGCCAGAATGAAATATTTTGCAGACGTCTGAAATTTCAGACGTCTGGCTGCTAATGAAAGTACAAAAGGCTCTTAAAGAGAGAGCAGAACCCTGCCTTGAAAAAAAAAAGAAGCATGCAGTCTGTGTAGATATAGTATTGCAGAGTAAATACAAAAGTATTATATTCCTTCTGTTGCTAAAATGAACTTCACTAGTATACCATTGTCAGGTCTCCTAGGCTGACAGAAGAGTGCAAACAGGGACGCGCGCGCCTCATTTGCTATTCCCCTGTCCAAGCTGGGTATTCCTATACAGTTAAAAATAAACACAATAAACAATTACCAGAAAACCCTGTCAGTTTGGGGAAGATTCTCCCATAGTATTGGCCGACCTGATAATGACAGGTTATATAGGGATCAGAAGATGTGAGGTCACATTTAGGGGAGGAGTTTAGTCCAAAATGAGACTGTATAAAGCCCCTTCTTAGAGGCTGAAGTTAGTGAGGTGGTTTGATAGTTGTCTGACCACAGAGCAAGGAGGTGTATGTGACTTTTCATACATACTGATGCTACTGCTGTACAGAAGAAAGACAGGAGTCTAAAGAAGATGTTATAGCCTGTTTGGTGTGAGAGATTAACACCTTTATTTTTATTTCTGTAAATATTCCTTTTTTTTCCTTTTTGAGATTTGGACTTAAGTAAAATGATAAACGCATCTCTATGCACTTTAACACAGTCTGGTTGTCTGTCATTTTATCCCATGCTTCTACACTGGCGTCAACTGCGGTATTTGACCAGGAACGTCGAGACTGCCTGGGAGGCACTACCAGGGGGTGTTGTGCTTTCAATACCCTGACAGATGAAGGAGGAGGACCAGAAAGACCTTGGTGCATACCATATAACCAGATCTGTGATGGAGAAGACTGGTATCCAATTATTGCCAGGACTGGGCCCAGGAGCAAGACCCAAGATGAGGACATTCCAGAGGGAGAAGAGACGAGGAGTAAACCAGAGGTCCAGATGTCACCAGTGCCAGAGGACCAGAGTGATTTATTGAAATGGTTGCGTTTGCAGCAGATTGAGATGGAACACTAGTGAGAAGATAGACCACAGTGAGATGAGGACCAGCACATTCAGGCTGAGGAAAGGAGAAGACCAGATGAACAATGGAATGAGACATTGAAGGCCATACAGGAGATGAACCAAGGTCAACCAGACAGAACTGGGCCACAAGACATTAAACTAACAAATTAACAGAAACCGATGACATTGAGGCTTACCTCACGACTTTCGAGAGGATATCCCAGACATGTACATGATCCAGGGACCAATGGGCGATCAGGTTGGTGTCCTATCTGTCTGGGAGAGCACAAATGGTGTACAGCCCACTGACCAGGACAGATGTGAACAACTATGACACAGTGAAGGAGGAAGTGCTCTGAAGGTATAATGTAAGTACTGAAACTTACTGTCAACGGTTTCGTTCACAGAAGATGGACCTTTATGACACCCCTAGGGAGACGTATGCACGGCAGAAGGATTACTATGGAAAGTGATTGCAACCAACAAAAACTATCAAACAAATTATGGAATTAAAAATTATCGAACAGTTTATCCAGATTTTGCCTATGGATGTAAAACTGTGGGTCAAAGTACATAAACCAGAGTCTGCTGAAACTATGATTAAATTGGCTGAGGACTAACTAGCAGCTCATCCAACCAGACCACGGGGACAACCCAGTAGTCCCGGACCAGCTCCAGCACTGGTAAGGACATATTTTCAAAATCAAAGAAATGTTAACTATGGTAGGTGGGACAGAGGGGGTTAAATACCATATACATATACTAATTTGTCATGGATGTCTGGCTAAAGGACATATAGTAAGAAACTGTCCAAACAAAAGGACTTGATACAACCCATTTATCTCTGGCTAATTTTGGATATGTGGCATCAGTGGGCATAGGAGACCAACAAACTTTGGGGCTCCTGGATTCTGGAAGTTGACATACTTTATTAAGAGCTGATTTAGGGGGACATGACCTAGCTACAGAGCAGGATGGCAGCTTAGTCTGAGTGCTCTGTTCTGATCCACTATTAATCTCCCCCATCCTCCACCATATTCATTCAAGAAGACCTACAAGGGTACTGCCTTTGTGCACTGATGTCATCCTCCACTAAATCAAACAAGGCACGGGCAAAAAATAATTTAAGCAGGCACAATCACAGGAAAGAGGTTAATGCCTGGTGGACGAGCCTTCACTACTGCGTACCCAGATCCAGCCTAGAGTCTCGCAAGGTGCTTCCTCGTCTACCCCCCGAGTTCTTCATCAGAGGCGACTTCAGCAGTGATCATGGTGGACAACTACCAATCTATCGAGTGGCTTATTAAGGCCTTAAAATGCGACTTGGGAACTCGCATGGAAGCTGGCTTCGAGAACGTTACTTCTCAGCTGCAACATCAACAGACAATCAACTCTGTGTCTGATACGGTAGAAGTGCATGAAACTAGGCTGGGGGAACTTGAAGCCAGATTGGGGGCCCAAGAAGATAACTCTGCTCGAGTGAATGTGGATTTGCAATCTGCTCTCTGCAAGACTGAGCGTCCAAAACAAGCCACTGACGACCATGAAAATTGTGAGACACGCAACATTAGAGTGGTGGGTCTACCTGAAAATGTAGAAGGTAGAGACTGTGCCACCTTCATGGGGAAATAGCTTCAGCAGTCCCTACATCTTCCACCAGAGATCTCTCTTGAAATCCAAAGGGTGCAGAGATCTCCGGGGGCAAAACCTCCCCCTGAACAGAGACCGCACCATGTCTTGATCAAGTTCCTCCATTACCAAGATAGGCAAAGGGTCCTGGAAGAGGCAAGAAAGCATGGCTCCTTGATGTAGCGGCAAAGTCGAGTGTCTTCCCTGACTATTCCAGGCTACTGCAACAGCAACGCCAAGCATTTTCCAAAATTAAAAAAAGCTGCACACCCTGGAATGCCCTTTCTCGCTTGTCTATCCAGTAAGACTAATTTTTGCCTGCAAGGAAGCAATCAACAGGCCTTCACCAGTTCGGAAGCCGCCCTAGAGTTTGTGAGGAAGTTGGAAGAGGAGAACAGGCATCGGAGGCCAGATGTCCCAAGGACTGATAGAAAGAGGACTGTTTTGCTGGACGTTGGGTTTGTTTTTTTTATTTTGTCTCCCCGTACTTCAGTTCTGGGCTAATTTTCAGTTGGGTGCTGGGAGAAGGGGAGTGATGAACACTGCTTCAGCCTGCTACTCAAATTCCCTATGCGGCTGCCGGGTTTCCCACTCTCCCCTAGTGCTACATACCAGTTTTCTGTTCACTATGGCCCTTAGCAGCTGCAGCTGGGGAGAGATAAATGACTGCCTCTGTTTATGGAGCTCTTAATTACTGGCCGAATGTACGAGCAAAGCGAGACAATGCTTTCTTACATTTTATGTTTCCCTCGGAAGATCCAATGGGACCAGACTTGTTTTAGTTAGAAATGTATCCTAATCCGAGTGCTCATATTTGGCCTCAGTTGCTTCTGTGTCTACTATGTATAGGCTATTCCAGCAGAGAGTGAACTGAGACTTTCATTACTTTACATTTGTCAGTTTGGGGTCTTCCTGCCAGCTTCTGCTGGCGATAACCTCGCCTTTTGTGTTTGCATCTTGTTCTTTTGTTGTAGCTGTGCTACAAGGTGAACTACTAATTTGAAGGTCAATCTGTTTGGGGAAGTGGGGAGACTGGGGGCTTTACTGGGCTGGGGGGCTCGGGGAAATGTATGCTTGAGTGACAGAGTCATGTTTGGGCATACTGTATTTTGCATAATCAGAGGTTGACCTAACCCTTCTTTTTCTCAGTTTGGGGTGGAACGACCTTCCGGGGGGGGGCCTCTAGGGCTGGCAGGTGGTACTACGCCACTCAGTTGGCTGCTCTGTTCCAGAGGAGAGCCCACTGTTTCTGTCGGTCTTCCCATTCCCATTCATACAACAATAAGAGAGTTTTACCTCTACAGGTTGGGTGATTGGGGGGAGGGGGAGGGAGAAGATTTCTCCGCTCAAACTCTGTTATCACTACTATTTTTTCTTAGTGGATCAGTAGTTCAGTCCATGATTGATAACCTAGCTGTACAATATGTTTGGGAGATTAGACAGAAGGTGGGGTGGGAGGGTTTCTCACAGTTGGGGCTGCTTTGTTTAGCTATGTTGGGGTTGGAGTTAGTTGTAGTACTATTTGCTGAAATCAAAGTCTGGGGAGGGAAAACTGGGTTGGTTCAGTTTAAAGTTTTAAAATTGGCTGGAGCAAAACCAATGACTGTCTATGTTAGAGAGCAGGGGGCTTTCGAATGGGCTTACAGAAGACACAAATGGATCATGTGTAGTTTGTGATATGGACGGTTTATGGGCTGAAGACTGTGGTGAACAGGAAGAAGGTTTGGACTCAAAAAAATGAAAGGGGAAATTATTCTTTTTACTTTTTTTTTTTTTTTTACAAGATATGGATAGGGAGGAGACTGCTTGCTTGGAGGGGTCCTGGGGGATGATCGTTCTTAGCTGCGCCCTGTACATCTAAGGCCAGAGGAGTGGCAGTTTGGATTAGACCGGGACGTCCCCACAAGGTCCTCTCAGTGACACCGGATCCTCAGAATAAATATATAATTGTGGTAGTCAAACTGGGGGTAAAATTAATCTTAGTATCAGTGTATAAGCCAAAGTTTGACTCACCAGATCTCTTTACTCAATTGGTGGTGACCTTGGGCCCTTACCCTGACAATATTATCCTAGCTGGGGACTTTAACACCTATCTGGACCCTAAGTTGGACCACTCGGGTGGTCCCCAAGAGTGTGGGAGCCCTTGAGGCCCTAGTTAAAGGTAAATCTCTTTGGGAAGCTTGGAGACATTGTCACCCTGACTCAAGAAAGTACTCTCCCCTTCCCACACACCCATGCAATCTACACCAGACTTGATTATCTCTTTGTCCCCTCAGCCCTGGTTGGGGGGGGGGGGGTGACAGAAGCTATGTATGGCCTTACAAAAATATCAGACCATGCTCCACTGCAGGTTGTTCTTCACCTCTCTGACACAGGCCCACTTCCTCCCAGTGGAGGATGGATCCGGCTATCCTGCTTGACCTTCTCTATACTGCAAAAATCATACGGAAAATTGAGGAATTCCTACTTCTTAATCCCACAGAAGAGACAGTGTTAACACAGTCTGGGATTCACTTAAGGAGTTTATTCAGGGAGAAACAATTTCATACTCTGCCTTCAAAAAGAGGGCCCTGAACCAGGAGGAGGACATACAGAAAGAGATCAGGGAATTGGACAGACAAAACATGACTGCCCCGACTCCAAGATTATGAGATCCCTTAAAATTCTTAAAGGCCAATTAGCTTCTAGTAACAGACAGGGACCCGGTGATTACCAAGTCCCACACCCATTTTGATGGGGATGGCAGAGGGAAGTAGTTGGCAAGCATAATTAAAGGCAACAGGGCTAAGAGAACTATTCTTGTCCTGGAGACTGCCCCTTGGTCCACTACATATGATCAGCAGAAAAATAAATTATCCTTTCAGAGCATTTTACTCCTCCCTTTATACCTCGGAGTATCCAGCTGGGGCTAACGCAGATACTGTCTTAAACACATTTCAGTTACCAACCTTGGGGGTGGAGGAGAGGGAGGACCTGGACTCCTCTTTGGAAATATCAGAGGTGAGGGGGTCTGTCTGCAATGCAGAAGAGGGAAGGCTCTGGGGCCTGATGGTATCCCTGGGAATTTTATAAACTCACATGGGATTCTTTAGAGCTGCTAATGTTTCAAATGGTCAACAACGCTCTTAGGAGTGGTTCCCTTCCTGCTTCACAACATCTTGCTACCATTACAGTCCTACCCAAGCCAGGGAAGGACCCACTTAAGTGTGGATCTTACTGCCCAATTTCTTTACTCAACTCTGATTATAAAGTCATTGCCACCAGGTTGGAAAAATGACTACCTCACCTCATTCACCTGGATCAAGGAGGTTTCATGAAGGGCGGGCAGGCTAAACGCAATCTCAGGAAGGCCATTAATATCATGTATAGGTCGGGGGGGGGGGACTAAGGAAGAGGGGACGGGCCTGTTCGCCGTAGATGCTGAAAAAGCATTTGACTGGGTTGAGTGGCCCTTTATGATGGCAGTGCTCCACAAATTTGGTTGGATACAGTCCCTATTAAAAAAAAAAAAAAAAAAACACAAAAAAACAAACAAAAAAAAAAAAAAACAAGCAAGCTCAGGTCCTGATGAATAGTGTGACCTCTGCCCTCTTTGGGCTTACACAGGGAATGTGTCAGGGCTGCCCCCTCCTATACGTCCTTACCGAGACCCTGGCTGAAGCAATCAGGAGCTCTGGAACAATCAAGGGGTTTACTTGGAGAGATAAAAAAATAAGTTACTTCTCTGTTTGCAGACTATATCCTGCCTTTCCTGAGGCACCCACAACGAGCTCTGCCCACCCTGATTCAATTATTCCAGGTTCATTGCCCACTCTCAGGCCACAAGATCAAGTGGTCAAAATGTGAATGGACTCCCATGGGCAAAAAAAAAAGCTGCCAATTAGTCTGGGGTCCTCGATTGTCACCCCCCCTCGAATATCATTAAATACTTAGGGATTATCCTAACTTCTAAATTATCTCACCTAATTAAAGCCAACCTCTCCCTGGTCATCCAGAAAATCAAACAGCAGTGCTTTAACCGGAGGGCTCTCCCTATGACTCTGATTGGCAGAGTCAACCTAGTAAAAATGGGCATCCTTCCTCAGTTTCAATATGTTTTCCAATCTCTCCCAATTTATATTCCTAATAAATATATCTGATCTCTAGAAGGCGCTATTACCTAGCTTTTGTGGCAAGGTAAGAGGCTTAGAATAAAAAAGAAGATTCTCTGGCTTCCAGTCAGAAGATGGGGCTTGGGGCTCCCGAGTGTCAAACATTATTTCATGGCAGCACAACTTGCATACATACATGACTTCTTGGAGGAGGAGAACCTCCGCTCGGGTTGGGTAGAATATAAGGATGTAGGGTCCAGGAATTTCTATTTCTGAACCCTGGTGGGATACCAACAGGGTGGAGACTTGACAAGACTCTCCAAAACAACTCTCTGAGTGTGGCAGGAGGCCCATGGAATACTTCAACATAACCTTTCCTTATCTCCGGACATGGACAGTAGTATGTTGCTTGATGGGAAACAGGGACACAGGGAGAGATGGGTTAATCTTGAACACGTAGAGGAAGAAGGGGCTTCAGTTTGTGGGCCAGATCTGGGAAGAAGAAGAGGCCATACCTTTTAAAGAAATTTAGGCTTGGGGATTCTCATTTCTTCCCACTAATAAAAGTCCACAGTAGTGTGAGTGTACGCCTAGCCAATTGCCCAACGAGGGAGGCCCTCTCCCGTCACCTCTGGAGGAGCTTTTCATAGGATGTAGAGGTGATAGGGCATTTAAACCTTTGAGGAGCTACTACAGACTTAGGATGGGGGCCCTAGCGGACCCGGCCCCGGGACTAGTTAGGACCAAGTGGGAGTATGATATCCATCCAGATGGTCTGACAGGAGGTGACTGGGAGGTCATGTATAAAAACTTTTTGACATGTTCAGTTAATAACAAGCTCAGGTTTGTCTAATATAACATATTTGCAAGGGCATATTATACCCCTGTGCTAGCTCAGAAGATTGACACACAGTCTGCTGGCCTCTGCCCGAAGTCTGAAGTCCACTCAGGTACCTTTTATCACTTAATCTGGGTGTGTCATAAGATTCAAAAGTTTTGGTGGGGGGTGTTGAAACTGCTGTCTCAGATCTTGGCCTGCTCCCTGAGACTGGACCCCACTGAGGTGCTACTGGGGCTCCCTTTGGGGGGAATTGGACCCCCTCCTCCGAACGAGAGCTTACAGCGGCTGGGAGTGGTAGTGGGAATGAGAACGATAATGCGGCGCTGAATGGCAAAAAAAGCCCCATCAGTGGATCCAAACAATGCTAGAATGCATGAAACTGGAGAGAACCAAGTACAAAGTAAGGGGACACCTAGATAAATACCTGGCTGTCTGGTTCCCGCTGGAAGCGACCCTACAGCATGGTTGGTTCCCCATCTTTTGAAAGGCAGTTTTTCTTTTTCCAGCGCACCTTTTCCTCTTCTGCTTCTCTTTTCTCCTTCTTGAGAGAAGCCCACTGATCTTGGTACCATTTTACATAAAAGTTCTTACTCGAATGAATACACCCCACTCTGTGATAGATCAAAGTAAGTTCTCATAAATTTGTAAACCTTAGTTATTCACCACTGCACCCTGATATTTTCTATAATATGGTTTGTCTGAATTATTTACTGCCTTCTGTATACCTGTGGACTAATGTTTTATTGCTCTAGTGTTCCTTAAAAATAAAGTTTACAAAAAAAAAAAAAAAAGAAGCGCTGATTTAGCCCCTGATATAGAAATAACAGACGGATACCACAGTAAGATGTGTCAATGGGGACATTCATCAGTACCATACTGCTAGCCTGGACATAACTGTAAATAATGAATGCCACCATCTGCTAGTAGTACCCCGCCTACTAGTTCCAGTTATTATTGGTCAGCACTTCCCCAAGTTTGACAAACTCATGAAAAAACATCAATTCTACGTGGAGCCTGTTAATGCAGTTACCAGGTCCCAAGACAGAGCACAGCAGCTACGGAAAATATTTTCTTTTAAAGAGGACTATTTTTAGGAAGAAGGAAAACCTAAAAAATCTAAGAAAACTAGGGGAAAGGAAAACAAGATGTGGAATGTTGCTCATCCAAATAGTAGTACTGAAATCATGCCAGGTCTACTGAAATGTGACAATAAACATGATCAAACAGTAGACGAGACTTTGAAACCATTTATTTATTTATTTTTAACAGGTAGGAAATGAACAAACAAGAGGACATTTCAAATTTTTATTACAAAATGGTATTTTATATCGTGTTGTTGAACCTGGTACTGATTGTGACACTGAACAGTTGATGGTACCTTAAATGTACAGGGAACAGGTGTCGTGTCTGGTGCATAACGTTCCCATGGCGGACATGAAGGGAGGGAAAGGACTCCACAACATATTCTTGCCAGATTTAGTTGTCCAGGGGTACATCAGGATGTGGCAGCCTATTGTACAGCTTGTCCTGAATGTCAGTAGTTGGCCCAAGGGGGAAAATGGGATCAAGTACCTCTCCAGCCCATACCTTATGTGACAACACCTTTCGAAAGGACAGCGATGGACGTTGTGGGGCCCCTTACGAAGAGTTCCAAGGTTAATCATTTTTTTCTCCTGTTGTGCTATTATGCAACCTCGTTACCCTGAGGCCACCCCAACGAGAACTGTAACTGTTCCTCATATAGCTGAAGAACTTTAGTAGAATGGGGATACCTCAAACCATTTTGACCAATGGGGCAGTAATTTTACAACTAACATGTTGAAGGAACTGAACAGACTGTTTGGAGTGTCAGCTGTCTGAACATCCCCCTATCATCCTCAAACGGATGGGTTGGTTGAGCAGTTTAACAAAACGCTCAAAATAATGTTACAAAAATATGTACAGAAAGAAGGATGGGACTGGGATAGATATATCCCATATTTATTTGCTTACAGGGAGGTACCCCAGGCAACCACCGGGTTTTCCCCAATTTCCCTACTCTATGGTTGAAACCCCAGAGGGCCCCTAGACGTAGTAAAAGAACATTGGGAAGAAGGAAAAAATGTTGGGTTCACTAATATAGTGGAATACATGGCTGCCCTAAGGGAGAAACTGGTGAAATATGTCACTATGGCACATAAGAAAGTGGATCAGAAACAGGTTAACCAGAAAGAAACCTATGATGTGGGGTTGAAATTGAAACACTTTGAGCCTGGTGACAAAGTACTCTTGCTGTTGCCCTCCACCGAGAATAAACTTCTCATGTGGTGGTAAGGGCCTTATGAGGTTCTGATACAAACTAGCAGTGTGAACTTCTGAGATCGAAAGGCCAGGTCACCGACCAAGCAAAGGAGTGTACCATGCAAATTTGTTGAGAAATTGGGTTGAGAAATCCCAGACCCCATTTTTGTACATACAACCAGAGCAGGGGGTAACTGAACTTGAAGTGGCTTATGACAGGTTAGATCTCCATACAGAAGAAAGTGCCATTCAGATTACTCCTGATCTAGACCCTGCCCAGAGACAAGAGATTGACCAACTCTTGGATTATTTTCATGATTCCTTCACCAAAACACCCGGTAGAGCAAAATGAGTGGAACATGAGATCAGGGTGACCAAGAATAAGCCTATTCATCAGAAGTCATACAGATTGCCCGAGAAAGTGAGACAAGAAGTCATTAGTGAAGTTAAGAAGATGGAAAAAGCTAAAGTAATTGTTCCTTCCCACAGCCCATGGTCATCTCCACTGGTGGTAGTTAATAAAAAGAAGAGTGGAGTTCGTCTATGTTTGGATTTCCGCAGAATCAATGCCATCTTTGAATTCGATGGCTACCCCATGCCCAGAATTGATGACTTGCTGGATCAGACAGGCTCTGCCAAATTAATCAGTACTCTCGATTTATCAACAGGGTACTGGCAGATACCCCTAGCACACCATGCCCAAGAACCTATGGCTTTTAGTACCCCTGTCAGCTTGTATCAATTTACCACCATGCCATTTGGCCTACATGGGGTGCCAGCCACATTTCAGAGAGACATGGATCACATTCTGAGACCTCATAACCAGTATAGTGCAGCCTATTTGAATGATGTAGTGATTTACAGTCATGACTGGAACACACATTTGGTCCATCTTAGTGCAGTCATCCAAAATATTAAAGAGGCAGGACTCACTATCAATGCCTCCAGATATGCCCTTGCAAAAACAGAAACTCATTATTTGGGGTTCATAATTGGAAATGGGACTATTAAACCAGAGGTAAACCAGGTGAAGGCCATTGCCAACAGTCCTATTCCTTTCACTAAATGTCACATCAGGTCATTTTTAGGCTTAGCAAGCTTCTACAGGTGTTTCATCACCGACTTTGCTACGTTAGCTACTCCCTTAACTGAGTTAACAAGAACAACTACCCAAATAAGGTGAAATGGAGTCCTGAATGTGACCAAGCTTTTAGAAGTGTTAAAGCAGCTTTATGTTCAGCTCCAGTACTCCTCAGTCCTGATTTCACAAAACCATTCGAGGTACATACTAATGCCTCTGACACAAGCATCAGAGCAGTACTATCACAGCACAGCTAGAAAGGCGCACACCCTATTCTCTACGTTAGTCGAAAACTCCACAAAAGGGAAAGATGATATTCCATGGTTGAAAATGAGTGTTTAGCTATGAAATGGGCTATACAGGCCCTCAAGCCCACCGGGGCTTTGGAACTCGAGCCTGCTCTAGGAGCGGCGTCACCAGGACCGGCCGAATACACCCTCGCTACTCTGAGGCTTCTCCCTCCCGAAGGGCAGGAGCGTGACGACCGCCGGACTTATCCCCGTTTTGGGAACCACGATCCCGGCTGCAACTCTCTGTGGTGGGCAGAAAAGCCGTAAACTGACTTCCAAGCAGTTTGTACCTCAAGCTTACCGGGGCTTTGGAGCTCGAGCCCACTCCAGGAGCAGCGTCACCAGGACCTGCTGAATACACCCTCGCTACTCTAAGGCTTCCCCCTCCTGTAGGGCAGGAGCGCGATGACCGCCGGACTTATCCCCGTTTTGGGAACCACGAGCCCGGCTGCAACTCTCTGTGGCGGGCGGAAAAGCCGTAAACAGACTTCCAAGGTACGTTCCTCCTAGCTCCTGGTGCTCTGTTAGGTTTGCTTCAAAAAAGGTGCCGCTTATCCGACTGGCTGTTGCTCTTTTGGTTAGACTACTGATTGGTGTGCCTCCTTCATACTGCCTACTGATGGGTGCGCCTTCAGTCTCAGCTCTTCCCAAAGGTCTGTAGTGCCCCTAAGGTACTTGCCGCGGGCGAGGAGCCGAAAAATTCTGAACTTTTTCGCCTGCTGAACTGATTTCACCTAAAATAGCTGTTCTCGCTATCCTGGTGTGCGCTCCCCTGAGGGCCTAATCTATTACTAAAGTGTACAGGAAACACTTCCCACCGGCACTTCGCACAGGCTCCCCACTCGCCCCCCACCTCGCCCACCCTGGGTGGGCACTTACTTATATAGTTCTTGGTCTGTCATATGACTAAGTCCCTAGAATCCCATTTGCTCCTTATACTGCACTGCCACCAGGGGGATGTTTTAACGGTTACTTGCAGAAAACAACTAGGCTTCCTAAAAGCTTGCACTGGCTATTAACCCCTGCTGATCCCTCGCTTCCTAGATCACTGCATTTCCTTCAAATCATGCCTTACAAAGGGGATTGCTGCTCAATCCATGGCATTTTTCTCCTGTCTGCTCCCTTAGTATCCCTTTATATTGTTATTTATCAGTCATAGTCTTCCTCTGACTGCTGCCTATTACATCTTAGCACTAAATAAAATTCCCCATATCTCTTGTTTCCAAGCAACGATGTGCTCAAACTATTTCATAATGACACACACTATACCAGGTGCAAATACTGTCCCTAGTCACAAAGTGTACCTTGCAAAAGAAATATGGATATTCCCTGTCTGGGTGTTATTCCCTTTGTCATACTTGCTCTTTTCAGTATGAACATAGTGTCACTCCTTATTCCCAGTGACCATCTTAGTATAGGGTCCGATACCCGGGATTTTAGCTTCTCTAACTCAATTGTTACTAAACTTAGGCCGGTACCTGCTTGGCTCTTTATTCTTTACCCTAAAGGCTGTACCTATCACATGCTCCTTGGTCGTCAAAAGTGGTGCAGAAGGTCTGTTCAGATGCAATCTTTCTCCAGGAAAGGCCCTGCCTCTTGGCATTGCTTTTACTCCTCCTAGCAGCTGACACTGAGGTCAATCCTGGCCCTCTCTCTCACTCTACTGCTCAAACCCGATCTGCTCTTCCAAGGAAAGGGCTCCTTATTGCCCACATGAACATCAGGGGTCTAACATGTCACAAGGATGAACTGTAGGTATGGATAAAAGGTTACAACCCTGACATTCTCTGCCTCTCTGAAACGTGGCTAAAACCTAGCATACTTGACACCCTCTGCAAAACTGCCAACTACTCCCTGATACGAAGTGATAGGTTAAAAACCAAGCATGGTGGTGGTGTAGCCATCTATTACAGATCTCACCTCAACCTAAATACTGTCCTCGACTCGGCCTCTGAGGAGCTATGTGAACATCTACATGTCACAGTTACATTAGGAGCAACGAAGCTCCATATCATCTGGGCCTATAATCCTCCCTCTGGAGGCCTTAAAGGATTACAAGACCTACTCGAAAAGACTTTTTCAAATATAAACCAAAACGAGGCTATAATTCTGGGAGATCTTAACCTAAATTGGCTGGGTCCTGCTAATAGTTCCCTGGTATCAGTTACCAGCACCTTTAACCTACATCAGATGATTACTGAACCACCTAGGGCCCCAAATCCTACTAAAATTGGCACCCTCATAGACTGGTTACTTACAACACGGCCTGAGCATATGATCTCCACAGGGATCCTTGTGGATGCTATCACAGACCATACTCAGATTTTCTGCATGTGGGCCTCAGGAGCCCCACCACTTCCCCCACCGCGTTATGTCACCTTCACAAATTTTGCACAGCTTGATGAAAAGGCATTCCTTCAGGACATTGCTTGTGTAGATTTGTCTGATATCTACCGCACAAACAGTGTTGATGAGGCTCTGCACATTTTTCTCAATAAGTTCACTGCTATCCAAACAAGACATGCCCCCAAGATCACCAGGAGAGTAACAGGCAAGCAAACCAAGTGGCTACACAAGGACCTCCTGTCTGAACTACGTTGTAGGGATAAGCTATGGAAGTGTTTCAAACAAAACAGGTGTATAGATGATTTTACCTCCTATAGGGACAGTAGAAATCTCTGTAAAAAGAAAATAAGATTAGCCAAAAGTAAATACTGCCAGGACCTGCTCGTTAGCGCATCAGACTCAAGGAAATTTTGGGCCCATATCTAAACCTTCTTGGGATCCTCCCAGTCACATACCCACAAGGATATGATATTAAATGGGGTGCACTGTAATGATCCTAAGACCACTGCAGATGCTCTAAACCAGAAATTCTCAGATCTATCTTTATATACCTCTGCTTTTCCACCACAGACCTCTCCCCTCCAGGGCAGTGAGCCTCAAAGACTACTTGGCTCCTCTACAACTCTCCAGATATTTTAGCATACATATCCCTTTTACTTTAAGGAGATTACTGCACTAGAGGTCTTTAAACTTCTCTTATCCATATCTGGAAACACTAGTGTGCGGTCTGACCTCCTTGAACCCCGTTTACCCAGACTTGCTGCTGCCTACATAGCCTCACCACTGGCGAAAATATTTTCACTATCCCTGATCACTGGTACTGTCCCAGTCCTGTGGAAATTTGCTCGAATAACTCCTGTATTTAAAAAAGGTGAAAAGAAGGATATCAACAATTACAGACCTATTGCTATTCTCTCCGTTTTGTCCAAACTACTAGAAAAGGCTGTCGCTATCCAAACACGTGACTTTCTAGCAAAGTGGTGTATCCTATCTGATGCCCAACATGGTTTCCGTAAAAACCATAGTACATCCACTGCGCTATTGAAACTTACCTCAGACATAATCTCTAACATGGACGCAGGTAGACTCACTGGTGCTGTTTTCATAGGCCTTACTAAGGCCTTCAACCTTGTGGACCACCCTCTACTCCTATCCTGCTTGCACAGCCTAGGTTTCTCCTCTCCAGTTGTATGCTGGTTTAGTAGCTATCTATCCGATAGGTCACAAGCAGTTAAATTTAACTCAGCCATTTCTGAGTCTGCCTCAGTAAACGTGGGGGTTCCTCAAGGCTCCATCCTGGGTCCTCTCCTTTTCTCTCTCTTTAAAAAATAATGTCTCCTGTGCCCTACAGAGTTGCTCATCGCTCTTGTATGCTGATGATCTTGTCATTTACGCCAGTGATGATAACGTGGAGAATCTGAATGCAGCACTCTCAACTGATTTCACAAATACACAAAACTGTCTATATGAACACAAGCTGGTCCTAAACAAAGAAAACCAAGGCCATGCTTTTTGGCTCTGCCTCTAAACTCCGTAGGTGCCCCATCTCCCTTACAGTCCATGACTCAGGTGATACAAAACTAGAAACTGTCTCATCCTTCAACTATCTTGGCGTCATGCTCGACCAATCCCTTGATCTAAGCCTGCACATTCAATCCATCTGCAAGGCTGTAAATCGAAAACTCGGTGCTGCTTACAAATCAGGATACTTGCTTACGCCATCTGCTAAAAAAGCCATTGCTAGGGGTGTACTGCTACCTTCCCTAACCTACAGTACCCCCATCCTCTCTAGTGCTCACAAAACTGCCCTCCAGAAGTGGGATGTCACCTACAATAACATATGGCAATATGCATCCTCCTCCTCCTCCTCAAGACAAAAGCACCGCAGTCAGCTTTATGATGACTTAGGATGGCTCTTCCCCCATGGCAACAAGAACATATTTTCATGGCTCCCTTACTGACTCTGTTGTAAGGCTCAAATCCCCTAAATCTCTGGCAGAACTTTTAATTCCCCACTCCATCCTTCACGGTCTGAGGTCTGCTGAAATCTCTCTACTCCAAGTTCCAAGATACTCTACCACAAAAGGCACTGGGGCTTTCAAGTGTGCGGCTCCCCAGTTCTGGAATACCCCCAAAGCTCAAATCGGCTGGAACTCATCAGAGCTTTAAAAAAGAACTTCACTGCTATCTATCGCGTACTGGCCCCTGCACCTGCTTTGATCCCATCTGATTGTCTTGTTTATGTTGCGTGCCCCAAATGCTCTCTCCTTCCTTTCTGTTTTCCTCTCTGATTAAGTCTGGTCCCTATTTTTTACCTTAGTCCTATAGACTTGCCTGCTCTTGTTGTTCTCCAATCTCTCAAACCTCTATCTCCCTCCTCCTGTATCCCTGCTCTAGATTCTTCATGGTATGATCCCTCTGCCCTGTCACATTCTTGCCTGACCTCTACTTCCTACCTCCCTCTAATACATGTTGCTCCCTACCCCTGCTCCCTGCTATGACTCCTCTGTCCTATCTCTCTCCTGCCCTATTATCCACCTTTCTCACTTACCCTGGCTACTCTTCTTTCACCCAGCCTCTTCTCATTATATTACCCCATTCCCCCGCCTCCTCCTCTACTCTAATTCCAAAAGACCTTTTTTAGAGTTAGACCTTTTACACAAAATCTCTGCAAACTGTATTTGCTTGACCTTATCCTTGTTTACCCCCCACCAACACTTGCTACTTGCCTTGCCCACCGTGGCCTACAGATGTTTGTTTCCCTCCTATTTAAGCCATGTTATCTGCTTCTCACTACATGAAAACCTGTATGTAATGCTACCTATTACCTCTGTTATGTTAAATAAGTTCTGTCTTTCAAGGTTTTTACATTATGTACCTTTGCTTAAAATTCTGTTTGCTTTCTCCCTATGTTAAAAATGTAAATGTTTCTTGCACCTGTTTTATTTTATGTTGTACCCTCCCGGTCGTACCTGAAAATAGTCATTGTGTTGGCTAGTGTACTTACCCAGTAAACAAAAACTAAATAAATAAAATACTACCTATAGGGTAATGAATTTGTAGTTGTGACAGATCATAACCCCTTAGTCTGGCTAATCCTGATAAAAGATAAAAACATGCGTATTATGAGGTAGCATCTGTCACTCCAGCCTTATTGATTTACAGTAGAACACAGAGCTGGCACCCAACACCAAAATGCCAACTTTATGTCCCCGTTATGGAGTTGATCAGTCAAACTCTTGCATAGAGTGAGAAACAAAAATGTAAATGACTTTTGTTTACATATGCTTTAAAGACAATGTTACTGGAACATGATTACTGTGATATTTCTTACAGTACTATTATAAGTACTTAACCTCAGGGAATATGTAATGAACAGTTTTTGAATGTATGATACTGTATTTTATATGACAAGACCATTCAATGAGAAGTTCTAAGGGTCCCTGAGGGGAACTTCTGAAGAAGGTGAGTGGAAGTTCCAACCCTTCCAAGGGTGAAGGGTTCAGACAACAAAATACCATGTTGCCTTCTTAAATGGGGAGAAGTATAACTGGGTGCCCCTGTTAAGGATATTTAATTGTTAAAATATATGTGCCCCGATTCCTTTTCACGCTTTCCTGTAGCTTTTTTTTCTTTCTTCCTTTTCTGTCTTTTCGTGTCAGGGTGGCCAACCTGGCATTTCTATCAATCTTTTACTGTCCCTTTATCTGTATTCCCCATTTTTGAACAATGCACATTATTAAAAGCATAAGCAGTACACTGATAACTACAGTGTCCGTGAAATTAGACAGGTACCCTGGTTATTTGAGAATTGGCTCTTAGTGCTGCAGTACTGGTGCCCCTTGCTAAAGAGTGGAGAACTGAGCCCTTGAAGAAAAGTGCATGTCACAGGGTGTGACTTAGGTAGCGCCCCAAGTTAGGCTCTGTAATAAGCAAACCGCATGTTGCAGTAATAAACATGTAGCTCCTGGCATGGAGTTAAATTATTTAAAGGAGCACAGTATGTGTTTACTGCAGCCGCTACCTGCCTGTAACCGCTATGAAATAAGAACAGCCGTTAAATCTTGCCATCGGAGCAGAAACACATTCCGATGTAACCTTGAAGCGCCTTGCTGCAAGCCCAAAGTAGGGCTATGTAAATAAAACACTTGACGTGGTGAAACAAATATTCTTGCAAGCTGAAATGTAGAAAAGCGCTCCCTCCTGCAGCTATTTAAACCGCAGCTTGCAGATTGTGCATTGGAGCAGGATCACGATCTGATGTACATGCCCAGTGCGCTGTTGACCCGAAGCAGGATGCTTCACAAGGAAAGTAAAAGTGCCACACAGAGCGGCGAAAGTGAAAATATATGTAGCCATATAAGTGCACTACTGGCAGAGAGGGAAAACCCCGTAGTTTCCTAACAAGATGCAAAAATGTAAATATGTTTACAAACAGCCCCAGAACTACTGTATCTGGGGGCCGTCACGAAAATATAGGTCAGAATGAAATATTTTGCTGATGGTTGAAATTTTGGCCGTCCAGCTGCTAATGAAAAAGGTATAACAGGCTCTCAAAGAGTGCAGAGCCCTGCCTGGAAATAAAAGCATGCAGTCTGTATAAATATAGTATTGCACAGTAAATACAAAAGTATAATATTCCTTCTGTTGTTAAAATGAACTTCAGTAATATACAATTGTCAGGTCTCCTAGGCTGGCAGAGGAGTGCAAATAGGGAAGCGCACCCCTCATTTGCTATTCCCCTGTCCAGGCTGGATATTTCTATACAGTTAAAAATAAACACAATAAACAATTACCAGAAAACCCTGTCAGTTTGGGGAAGATTCTCCTATAGGGCTGGTCGACTTGATAATGACAGGTTATATAGGGATCAGGAGATGTGAGGTCACATTTAGGGGAGGAGTTTAGTCCAAAATGAGACTATATAAATCCCCTCCTTAGAGGATGAAGTTAGTGAGGTGGTTTGATAATTGTCCGACCACAGAGCAAGGAGGAGGTGTATGGGAGTTTTCATACATACTGAAGCTACTGTTGTACAGAAGAAAGACAGGTGTCTAAAGGAGATATTATATCCTGCTATAAAATGGCAGGGTAAAATCATGTAATCCGATTGGCTCTTATTTATGTGTAAAATATGGTTTATACATAGTTAAAAAAAGGACTGCTCAACAGTGCAGAGTCTACAATACAGATCAATGGGTATTTGGAACACAGGCATTTCAGACTGCCCTCTACGGCCAGAACTGATCTTCCACCACAGACATGGCTGCTACCTTTACACTGAAAAAAAAAAAAAAAAAAAACTTCCACTGGGCCATAAAAATAAAACTACTTTAAATAAAAAAAATAAAACAAATTAATTAAATGCTGTTTCCCTGATTATCACACACTCCTTACATACATAAACACATTAGAAACAATAACTATAGAGTATGTTAGAATGTTGTATTCATCAAACATCTAACGTTACCTAGTCTTGTTGTACCATCGATGTGACGTCACGACAGCGTTATAACATCGCGGAGTATGTCACATCGATGGTACAACAGCTCTGCCCACGCTACGTGTTGCGCTTTCAGATTTGTGTTCAAATGGCCACGACACTTCAGCGTAGGCACTGGAGAACGTTTTAATTTAAAAGTAAGTGCTGTTTTGTTTTGTTAGCCGGCACACAGCAGAGCCAAATTATTTAATTTAAAATGCGGACTGGAATAAGAGCACAATTGTCACCGACACCGGCTTGGCAGGGGGTTCCCCGACTTTACAGCGTGACCGCGAAAGAATCCACAAGTTGTTTTGTTGTTACTTCTGCCCATACACTATAAAAGATAGTGTATGGGCAACAGTGAAAAACAACAGTGCTATTCACTTCTCGAGGTGTCATGACACCCACAAACCTCTTGAGCTTCGCTCTCAAGGTTTCAACGATTGTCATGACAACCTCTCAAAGTGAACAACACTGTTGTCGTTCACTGTTGCCCATACACTATCCTCTATATTGTTTACAGTTTTCACTACAACTGTTTCTTTGCTGACAGTGAAAAATCCCCCTTCTTCCTTTACCTGCTCATCAGGGACCTCTCCTTCTTGTCCTGACAGTGAGATAACTGAGTCTCAGGCTGAAATAAAGGCCTTTGTTGTCTGTGTGTACAGTATGTTGGGAGAGAAACATTTTACCAGTGGAACTGAGCAGAATTTTGAATTCATGTATTCCATGATAAACATTCCATAGCTTGAATGTGGAGAAAAACAGAGGGGAGGAAAAAAAAAATAACAGGAAGAAGAAAGTAGGTAACAATACAATGACATCATCAAGGACACAACTTGCAGTGGGCGGAAGGATTAGTTTATCACAAATGCACAAAGTAAATCTATTTTTCTACATATAATCCTGCTTTTCCCAATAGCCAAAAGTTAAAAAAACAAAGACAGTCAATTTTATAAGCGTAATAAGGCACTCAGGGGGGTGTGTGTGTGTAAAGCATATTTTACAGCACGGCCAGCAGCTGAAGTCACTCGGCCACTGGCCTGCTGCCTTACTACACGCCCCCGGCCATGCTGTAAAATATGGTTTACACACACCCCTTTGTGCCTTAGTGCTTACCTTGGTGTGAGAGAGTAACACCTTTATTTTTCTTTCTGTAAATACTCCTTTTTTTCGTTTTTGAGATTTGGACTTAGAAAAATGATAAATGCATTTCTATGTGTTTTTTTATTCACTTTAATACTGTCTGGTTGTCTGTTATTTTATCCCACGCTTCTACATGGCCCCTTCCATTTGCAGTTTAATGAGCGCCCTCTGAATTAGAGGAAACAGAGGGAAAGTGTAAAGAAACTTTCCGCTCCAGGAGAGGGACAACGCGTCTCACCAGAAAACTTCAAGCCCTGGATCTAGTCAGCAGAAATTGGGTAGTTTTGCATTGAGTTAGGACGCAAAAAGGTCCAACCCTAGGTGACCTCATCTGTCGAACAAGTCTTCTGTGACAGATGAGAGGAGCTCCCAGTTGTGCATGCTGGACTGAGTCCAGCTGAGGCAGTCTACCAGAGTGTTTAACATGCCTGGCACGTGGACCGCTGCGAGTATTAGACCATGATCCAGCGCCAAATACCACACTCTCACGGTTTCCCTGCATAGGGGATATGAATAAGTCCCCCCCCCCCCCAAACTTGCTGATGTAGTACACTACACTCAAATTGTCTGACCGCACCAGCAGCTGACCTGGAGCCAGACGTTTCTGAAAAGCCTGCATAGCGTAGAGCACTGCTCTCATTTCCAGGACACTGACATGCAGGGAGGTTTCCAGCTGGGACCAAGAGCCCTGGGTCTGAAAGGGACTCAGGTGTGTTCCCCAGTCTAGACCTGGGGCATCCGTGGTGAGGATCTGCTGTGGGGTGTAGATCTGGAAATGGACGCCTTGAAGCAGATTCGAGGGGTCCATCCACCACTCCAGTACCTTGTGGACTGGGGAATAGACCAGAACTGGATAGCCTAACTTGTTCATGCGCTGGTCCCACTGCACCCGGAGGGTCCACTGGACGACATGCATATGAAGCCTGACCAGTGGAATAGTGGGTAGGGCAGCTGTCTACTGTAGCCTTTGGGACGGTACCAGAACCCATTTGGGTAGACTGATGGTGATAACCAGGAAGTGGAAAAGTTAGAGAGTTCACTCCAGAGTTACCAGAAGCTGTTCCCTAGACGGGATCTTTAGGAGCCAATTGTCCAGATAAGGGAAAAATATAGTCCCTCCCTTCTGAGAGCTGCTGCTACCACTGCTAAGCATTTGATAAAGACACAGCATACAGGACAAGCCAAAGGGCTGCACTTTGAACTCATAATGCTTGCCCTGAAATGCAAAGCGGAGAAACCTCCTGGGGCTAAATGTGCAAGTAAGTGTCCTGCAAGTCCAACGAACAGAGCCACTTTGAGGAGGATCATTATTTACGTACATAGGAATTACAACCCGTTGAGTCATGGACTAATTTTCAAAGGCTCTGCATCACAGGAAGCACAAGACATACAGATACATTGACAAAGATAACATTAGAAGAGGGGTACATTAGAGTATTATACATGTGGCAAGTACTAGATTTCAGTCGTAAGGATTTCAAGGTAGTAGCCTAAGTGACTCCATACATATCGTCATGGTACATACAGTCAATGTTGCCTATACAGGAGTTTGGCTAGGTACTATATAAAATACAGTGATAGATACAGTTGCTACCTCTGAAAGGTATTGTCAGATTTTTAAACAGGTCTTGAGATCTCTTTGTTAGGCTGAATGGTCCTTCAAACTGGCACCTCAGCAAAAACATGACAGAGGGCAGCCTCAGAGAGGCTTTGTCAGCACCAGAGAGGGTCCTGAGGCTATGTGTGCCATTGGGGAAGTTAGTGGGCACAATGGCAACTACATGAGGCTAGTAAATGTGATTTTAGCGCTGCCTTAAAAGGGCCTAGTTTGTTAATGGTTGAGATAGCTGAGGGGAGGGCATTGTACCATAGTGGGGCTCTGTATGAGAGGGATCTTTGTGCTAGTGATGTTCTGAACTTGGGAATCTTCCAGATAGATTTGGAGGCTGCCCGAGTAGTAATAAGTGGGGTGGCTGATTGAAGGGAGGCCGCTACACGTATTGGGGTTAGCCCAGGTGCATCTTTTTTGTAAGTAGGCAGGTCTGGTACTGCAAGCGCTCCTCTAGTGAGAGAATATTTGCAAGAGTATAGAAGGTGCAGGTGTGCGTGCATTTGTCTGCACCCGAGATGAGCCGGCAGGCTTTATTGATGGTAAGTTGAATTTGATTAATTGCTGTGGGGTCAGCCGTTGAAAAGATTGGAAGGCCACAGTGAACTAGGGACAAGACTGAGGATGTGACTGCCAGGTGTAGAGCTTCTGGCGGGAGGCAATTTTTGAGCCGATATAGGAGGCCTAAGCAGAAGTTAATGGCTGAGGTGAGAGTTTGATGTGTTCATGGAAGGTAAGTGAGGAGTCAAAAGCGACTCCCAGGTACTTGTAGGTAGAGACTTGTTCCAGGGGGAAAAGTGAGTTGGACTGAATTGTGAGGAGTGGTCTCTGGCTCTGTGCTGACAGTGTACAAAGAGCACAGATTTAGTTTTCTTAATGCTGACAACTAGTCTGTGGGCTATAAACCAGGTTTCAATCTGTCTGGAGGAGTCTTGTAGGGAGAGCTGAAGGGAGGAGGGGTCGGGGGGGGTGTGAGGTTATTAGTACTGCATTATCCGCATATAGGAGGATGTTTCCAGCGCAGGAGTCAGGCAGGGCATTTAGATAAACACTGAAGAGGGAAGGACCTAGGATAGACCCTCGAGGCACCCCTGAGTGTACCGGTAATGTGGATGATAGTTTTGTTTATTTTGACGCACTGCGATTGATTAGTGAGATAGCTGGTAAACCAGGTGAGAGGACCTTGACCAACTCAGAGGTGTTTGAGAGTGGCCAAGAGGAGGGGGGTGAGAGACCGTGTTAAAGGCCTTTGACAGATCTATAAATATGGCCCCAGTGAGGTGCCCTTTATCTAGTGCAGAGTGTGGAGCATTAGAGAATTCTATTAGAGCTGTAGCAGTGCTATGCCCTACTCTGAAACCATGCTGTTCCCTGCATAAAATGCAATGGGGCCTGACGGGATTCACCCCAGAATCCTAACAGAACTAAGGGAGGACCCAGTGACACCACTGACCATGCTTTTTAACAAATCATGGCAGGATGGGGTGGTACTTGAGGACTGGAGGAGGGCAGATGTGATTCCCCTTCACAAAAGTGGGAGCAAGGCAGAAGTAGGAAACTACAGACCTGTAAGTTTGACCTCCATGATAGGGAAAATGATGGAATCACTTCTGAAAGAAAGAATTGTTGAGTACCTAGAGGCCAGCGGGGCACAGGACCCAAGGCAGCATGGATTTACAGCAGGAAGGTCATGTCAGACGAATCTAACTGATTTCTTTGACTGGGTGACGAAAGTAATAGACCAGGGAGGGGCTATGGATATGGCCTACCTAGACTTTAGCAAGGCATTTAACACAGTCCCGCACAAAAGATTAATAATCAAGTTAGCCAGCCTGGGAGTGGGTCCCAGGGTGGTAGCCTGGGTAGCAAACTGGCTGCACAACAGGACACAGAAGGTAACAGTGAATGTAACACATTCCGAAGAAAGGGGGGTTACTAGTGGAGTACCTCACGGCTCAGCACTGGGTCCAGTCCTCTAACATCTTTATAGGTGACACTGCAGAGAGTCTGGAGGGAAAGGTATGCCTCTTCGCATATGACACAAATATCTGTAACAGAGTTGATACACAAAAGGGGGTAGAAAAGATGAGAAGGGACTTGGCAAGGTTGGAGGAATGGTCAGACATATGGCAACTTAGATTCAGTGCAAAGAAAAGCACTTGAGAAACAAAAACCCAGGAGAAGAGTACACAATAGCAGGGGAGGTACTAACAACAACAAAAATGGAAAGGGACCTGAGGGTAGTCATATCAGATGACCTAAAGGTGGGTAAGCAATGTGAGAAGTCTGTAAGAAGAGCCAGGGGGATACTGGGATGCATAGGAAGGGGCATCACAAGTAGGAAAAAGGGAAGTGGTTATTCCTCTATACAGACAGTTGGTGAGAACCCATCTGGAGTACTGTGTGCAGTTTAGGAGACCTCATCTACATAAGGACATAGACAGGATGGAAGCAGTCCAGAGGGGGGCAACTAAAATGGTGCAGGGTCTGCATCAGAAACCATATGAAGACAGAGACAGCTTAATATGTATACTCTTGATGAAAGGAGGGACAAGGGGGACATGACAGAAACTTTCAAGTACCTCAAGAGAATTAAAGTCCAGAAGGGTAGTATCTTTCAGAAAAAGAGATGTGTAAGAACAAGGGGGCACAATTTAAAGATAATGGGGGGATGGCTCAGGGGTAATGTGAGGAAATTTCTTTTCACGGAGAGAGTGGTGGATACATGGAACCGCCTTCCTGAGGAGGTTGTTGGGTCTAAAACAGTGGGAGAATTCAAACATACGTGGGACAGACATAAGGCAATTATAGTGGGGGGTTACAGGAAGTAGGCTGTTGGTTAACTAGAATCTGCAGCTTATCCAGTAGGTAGGGAAATGGGCAGACTGGGTGGGCCAAACGGTCCTTATCTGCCATTAAAGTCTATGTTTATGGGTGATAAGGTATTCAGTGACTTGGTCCACTATAATTTTTTCGAGGGCTTTGGAGAGTGGCGGTAGAAACGAGATGGGCCGATAGTTATTAGGGGAGGTGCAATCACTTTTTAGAATTGGGGTTATGACAGCAGTTTTCCATGCATCCGTGAATTGGCCCAGACAGAGGGAATGGTTTAGAAGACTGGTGAGTGGGGACAGGACTGCGTTGAGGACACGGAATAGAATTTTCATGTAGAAGTTGTCGTTATTGCAGTTAGAGTACCTGAGAGCTTTGGATAGGTAGCGTTTGGCTTCTGTGGGTGTAATGACTCTGAGGTGGAAAAAGAGGCGATGCAGGTTAGGCGCCGGGGTGGGTTGGATGGGGTCAAATAAGTTGTTTGGTAGTACATGGCTTACATCCGATGAGGTCGAATTTAGGCTGTTTGTAATATGAACAGGGTCTGTAGAGATGTTGTCATCAATGATTATTTGACTGGGGTCGAGCCTTCCAATTGAGATCTTTGATATTATCTCATAAATTTTGAGTACTCCTCCAGGAAGCTGCCAGGGTGGTTCTGTAGTGGAGTGGCTTGGCTTTCCTTATTTCCAAGTACACCTATTTTGGGTGGCATTGTAGGCCTGCCTATCCACCGGTGACCTCGTGTTAATGGCACGGAACCAACGGGCGTCTCTTTTCTTTAGCTGATGTAGCAGTCCAGCAGGGGTTATCCAAGGGGCGCTACATTTCTTGAAGGTTACAGTTGTGATAGGTGCAAAAACATCACAGGCATTATTGAAACGGCTTGTGAAGTAGGTCAAGGCATCATTAATGTTGGTAGCCAGTGAGACTGGGGACCAGTCACTGTGTGTCAGGTGGATTTTGAGTTTGGTGAGACATCCTGGCCTTACAGGACGACGGGGTGTGACATTGGGCGGTGGCTTCGGCAGATGGCAGGAGCATGTGAATAGGATAGCGGAGTGGCCACTCAGGGAGTTGGGAAAGACCACCAGGTCAGTGACCCGGTGAGGGCAATTCGTAAGTAGCATGTCCAGCAGGAAGCCTGAGTCATCAGAGGGACTGAACCTTGTGGGACTGGATAAGAGTTGAGATAGGTCCAGTGAGGCAAAGATGTCCTTGGCATGGGGGGCTGTGTTTACTAACCAGTTTATATTTAAGATCCCCAACCAGTATTCACTCCAGTTTGTGGGGAGGGTAGACAGGTAATCCGCTAAGGGTCGGGTTGCAGCTGCCTGGTTGGGGGAGGGGAGGATATATGCAACTGTGAGAATTAGTGGGGCTCCATTTGGGTCAGGTGTGAGCTTTATTGTGAGGCCTTGGGCATTATTATCCAGGGCTGGGGTGGGTAGTGTTTGGTAGAGCAGGGTGTCCCGCAGGTAGAAGGCACATCTGCCCCCACGCTTTCCCAGACTGTCTTCTCAAAGTAGAACAAAGCCAGGGATAGTGACAGAGGTGTCAGTAAGGTTACCATCCAAAACTTTTAGTACTTGATGTACAGACTGAGGTCCTGTAGATCTAGAATGGGCCTCAGACTGCCAGTCTTTTTAGGTACCAGGAAAAACCTGGAATAGAACCCCTTGTTTCTCTGGTGCCTGGGAACTGGTTTGATGGCCTGCTTGTACAGAAGGGACTGCAGCTTCTCCCAGAGAACAGACAGGTGAGCCAGGGGTAATTGGATGGTAGAGGACGGTTTTCTGGAGGTTGCTCAACAAGCTCCAGAGTATGCCCCTTCTCTATTATCTGCAGAATCCATACATCTGAAGTTATGGCTCTACACTGTTTCAGATGGATGGAAAACTGACCTCCGACCACCACCTTCTGATCCTGGACCAGGAGAGGGGGGACTGGCAAGGAGTCAAGCGGAGGCAGAACCAGTCACTTGGTCTGGTCACTCATTTCTGGGGCACTTGGCCACAGCTCCAGCACTGGAGGGGTTGGGCAAAGCAGCAGGGGTGCTGCATTTCCCTTGGGGCTGGAAGGCCACACTGGACCTATTGGGTGCTTTGTGAAAGGGAGGGTGCCCTCTACCTCTTGACTGATTATAGTAGAGGGAGTGAACAGACTTGAGGGCCCTACCTGTGTCTTGCAGATCATTAATATCCTGGAAATCAGGGCCAAACAGCTTAGTGCCATTAAAGGGGGGCATTAAGCACTTTTTGCTGTATATCAGCAGCAAACCCAGATACTCTAAGCCAGGCATGCCGACATAGGCATACGCCTGTGGCGGCTTCCCTGGCAATAGTGTCAATCATATCATGGGAGTGCTCGCAAGAGGTGCTTGCTAACATCCTCACCTGCTTGGAGGCACTGGAGCAGCTCCCGTTTCTCTGTGCCATCGCCTTGCCCTTTTTCCAGTTGGCATTTTGTCATTTTACAATATGATACAGATAATTTGCTAACCTCAAACCCAGGGTGGAGGAGGCATACACTCTCTTGCCACAGAGGTCGATTCTGTGAGACTCTTTATCTGGGGGAAAGAAACTAAGGTGCTTAGGCACCTTAGACCTGTCATGAGTTGCCTTGATGGCCACCAAGTCTGTCTCAGGCTGGGCAGTATAGCGGAGGAGCTCTTTGGGGGGGATGATAAAGTTTGTCTGCCCTACAGGGCATAGCTGCCACCATGTCTGGCTACTGTGGCTGCATTCCTCAGAGCAGGAAGGATTTGAGGAATGATTTGGGGGGAGATTCAGGGATCTCCAGGAAATCCAACAGCTCCTTTCTGGTGGCATTCTCTTCATCAGTGTGCAAGCCCCTGGCTGAGGACAGCTGCTTCATTACACTGAAAAATGTGGAGTCCTTAGGAGGAGACCTGGGAGTATGGTACACTGAGTCCTCACTGACAGAAGATGCAGTAGATCTATCAGAGAGCAGGATTTGTTTATTTATTTAGTTTTTGTTGACCGGGTAAGTGCGCTAGACAAATCCTCCCTATTTTCAGGCACGACCCAGGGGAGGGGGATACAGATGAATGCCAACTGACCTTGAACCAGATTAAGCTGTTGGTGGTATTTTTAGTGAATGAGGGAAATTTGGCCAGGACACCGGGGAAATTCCCCTACTCTTCCTGCAGGGGGACTGCTGGCTGTCTTGCTGAGATGGCCAGTTCTCCTTGCACTCTGGAGGGTGCAGACGTTGTTAGGGTGGGAGCTCTGGCCTCGGCTCCTATCCTCTCCACTCAGGAGGCTGTAGATCCTGCTATGGCAGCTGCTGGTCTCTCACCTGATAGCGCTGCAGAAGGCTGTATGGAAATCGACGCTATGGCTTTGCCTGTACCTGCTTCATCATTGTCAACTTGTTTTCTGGCTGTTTCAGTACCTCAGGAACCCTCCAGTCGGCTGACAACTCCGGAGCGCCTGCATAATTGTGGGGAACTGCACTCAAATCTTCCGGTGGAACCTCCGGTTTCTGTGGGGGCCGATATTGCGTCGGACCGGGTAGGGCAAGTTACCTGGTCAGAAGCCTACTCTGGGAAGCCGGTTCTTGCTTCCTCTGGCTCTCCGGTGCTTGTCTCAGTAGATTGTGAGAACGATTCTGTTCCCGAGTGCCGAAGGCCATTAGATTTCCAACCTCCTTCTTCTTCAGCATTTCAGCCTGGTGCTCCTAAAACTCCAACGTTACGACTGGAATTATCTCGAGCTACTCTGTCTGCCTCCTGCATCTCTGGTTACTTCTCTCTCTCTTCTGAGACCACGTTTTCATTTCTGGATCATCCTCCTTCCACTAAATGGGGTGACTTGGCTCCCGCACCCCCTCCGGTCGCTTTTCGAGATGCTTCTTGGTCTCCTGAAAAGGCCCTCTCAGTTGCTGGCTGGGTTCCAGCAGCCTCTGGACACTGGACTTCGGACCCATCTGATCCCTCCTACAGAAGCATGTGTTCTTCCACTGTGGCCACCAACGTTAATCCTGCTTTGAGCTCCACCACACCCCAGGGTAACTCAAACTTATTACCTGTTGTCTCTAAAAATAGCATTCCGGTGTTGGTACCACATCAGAAAACGTATCTACTGAATATAGGATTGGGCCTAGCCCTGAGGCTCTGGCCGACCACCAGGAGAAGTCTTCCCTGGTCCCTTTGTTCAAGCTAGCTGATTCGTTTCATTCCACTGGGGAACCTGCTCCCCGGAGAAACGCAGTTAGGCTCTTGCACAAGGGGGGCTTGGAACACACTCCTGACAGGTTGTTTATTGCCAGGAGATTTTTGCTTTAATTTCATTAGGGAATGGCAATTATGATGTTAGTTTTAAGAATGTGTCTAATTTGGATAGGTTCTGGGCTCAGTATAATACCCTTAAGAATTACCCCATCTGAATGCCTTTCCAGGCCATACCCCTCATTAAGCCTCTGATTAACACCATTATGGTTTTATTTAAAAATGAAGGGGTGAATGTTGAGGATATCCTTTTTTGGTTGCTGCAACGCCATGAGATTTTAGATTGCCCTACCCCTACTATGGATAGCGAACAGATCTGGGACGGGGGTTGGAAGGTGAAAGTGAAACTTTTCTCCACCAATTCTGGTCCTGTACATCTTCCCAGTGTCTTTTTTTTTAGGCTGGGACAGGGGCTCTATTTTTTTTTTTTATATAGGGTAGCCAGGATCTTGTTTCAAATGTGGCTCTCGTACACACCTAAGTTCAGCCTGTGATGTCACCAGATGCAGTCACTGTTTAGAGTACGGCCATTTAGCCTCTGCCTGTTTGAATCTTTTTAAATGTAACATTTGTAAACAAACAAGTCATGCTTATGGCCGTTGTCCTTGGACCTCTCATAATCGTGAGGACTGTCCCTCCCATGAAGGTCTCATCAATCAAGCCCAGCATGCTTTAGATTCACAGGTGGCTGCTGCTCACTCTGTCCCGGCCAGGATTGTCCCGACCTCTGTACCAGATACTGCTCCTTCTATCCCTCCCCCTGTGCCTTTGGTTGCTACACCTTCTCCCTCAGGTTTGGTGTCAGATTTGGCTTTGGATGCTTCATCAGACCCTGTTAAGGGTATTGTACCTAGTACTGTAGACACCATGCCCCCCCCCCGAAGTCCCTTTTACAGTGGTTCCTCCTAGAAAACGAAACAGATGTGGTAAAACCATGTCTGAGCCCAAAACTTTACAGAAACCTATGGCCATACAGAAGCCTTCACTTCTGAAGGATCCTGTACCTGTTGGAAACATTTTTGCCCCTTTAGAGGAAGATACTGGAGGGGATTCAGGTGACGAGACTGATACCTCGTCTACTGACACTGATAGCCATTCTGAGGACTCTATTACCAAAAGGACTAGACACCGGCAAGCAGAGAAGCACCTGTGAGTGTTTTGTCTAGGTTAGGATTTCTGTTTTTTTTTTCCCCACTTAGATGTCCCCCTTAACATCTACCACTTTAAATGTTAATGGTATTAAGGAAGAAAAGAAACATGTTTTTTTCCCACCTTCATTCCTTCTCCTCTGATATAATTTGTTTACAGGACATCCGTCTGAAATCACACCGAGACCTTCAGCATGCCTCTTACTGTTGGTCCCGGGACCATCCTTTTGGTCTGTGGGGGATGATACTTGTGATGGCTTGGGCATTTTGTTTACTAACCCTCAGCTTTCGGTTTCTAGGTTAGTAGATATACACCCAGGGAGGGCTTTGTGTTTGGATGTTTCTTTTTTATCTGAACGTTTTAGGGTTCTCACAGTGTATGCCCCACCAAACCAAGGCTCAACCTGTGGCACTTTTTAAAGAAGTACAACCTTTTTTGCATACTTCTCGGTTGGTTGGGGATTTTAATTATGGGTTATCTAATTCTGGTCGGCATTTAGTACGGATAAACTTTTTTGTGATTCTGTAGCTTTGAAAAATATTATAGCTACAGCACATCTATTGGATTCGTATAGGTTATTTGATCCTCTCTGGGGTTACATATTTTGGGGACCTCTCCGGACCCGTATTGATTTCATTTTCTTATCCTCGGTACTTAAGGTTGTGCAGGCTTCTACCCGGCCCATAGAATTTTCTGATCACTGTACTCTTACAGTTACTATTTCCTGGGAGGGAGCCCCCAGGTGTAAAAAGAATGGGTGGCGGTTGAATGAATCGCTGTTGGAAAATTCTCGGCTCTGAAAATTATGGGAGAGGGACTAGGTGGCCCGCTTTTCAGTGCTGGAGTGCTATGATTCCATTTTGGATTGGTGGGAGGATTCTAAACGAAGTTGGAAGTCCTTTTTTCAACATCAGGCACATATTAAATCTACTGCTGACTATATGGGATACTTACAGCTGAGACACCAATTACAGCATCTCATTTCCCTTTCTGAAACTACTAACCGGGATTATAGTGACCTTACAGCTACTATAAAGAAGCAAATGGTGGGGCTTCAATATGATAGGGGCAAATCTTTAGAACAAGAATTACGTTTTGGCACTTCTATGACACGCCACTCATTGGACCCATTTATAGAAAACAAAAACCGGGTTGCTTCTCGCTTCATTTCTGGTTTGACTGATGTACATGGCCATGCTGTCAGTGACCCCCATGAGCTTTTGCATGTGGTTGAAACTCATATGGCTTCCTCTTTAGCTCCTGACCCTGTTCTGGCAGTGGAGTTTGTTCTTCCGCTTTTGGATAAGCTGCAGTTACCCACACTGTCTGTAGCGCAACAGCAGACTGACAGCTGATGTTACTTTGGCTGAGGTTGCTGCAGCTGTTCAGGGGTTACCTTCCAAATCTGCCCCTGGCTCAGATGGCCTAAGTGCAGGCTTTTATAAGACCTTTTTACAGTCCCTTGGACCTGTGCTAGTGATTCTCCTGTATTTTATCTTACACTCTGGGGAATATGCTCTGTCTATGTCTGAAGCTGTTTTGCTACTTCTCTACAAAAAAGGGGATAGGTCTGATTTAAGTAATGGGCGCCCCATTAGCTTACTGAATACTGATTTGAAAATACTGAGTAAGATTCTTTTGGCTAGACTTTCTCCACTTACCCCCTTGCTACTGTACCCAGTCCAGGCTTGTGCAGTTCCAGGATGCAAACAACAGGACAACTTAATTTATTTACGAGGTATTTTCTACGGGTGAGGTGGGTCCCCTACAAGGGTATGTTTTTGGTTTAAATCAGGAGAAAGCTTCTGATTGGGTAGCCCATTCCTTTTTATTTCTTGTGTTAAAAGCTTTTGGGTTCCCTGATCAGGTTATTTTTTGGCTCTCTGCAATGTATAAGAGTGCCGTGCTTATCCCTAATGTTAATGGCTAGCTTGGGAATAGGTTGGCTATTACTAAAGGGGTACGACAAGGCTGCCCACTCAGTCCTGTTCTCTATGCTTTTACCACAGATATTTTCATTCGGTTACTACATGTGAACACTGCTTTACAGGGCCTTGATGCAATTCCTTCTCTAGCTCCTCACAAGGTATTAGCTTATGCTGATGACTTGGTGTTACTTTTGTCCTTTCATTTTTCTGGTTCTGCTCTGGCAGACTCTACTGAGCTTTTTTTTTTTCACCTCTCAGGCTCCAGAATTAATTACAATAAAAGTAAGGGGGATGTTATTGGTTCTACTCCTGTCCCACCCAGGGGGGTTATTGTTGGAATACCTGTTTCTAGGGAACCTATTAAGATTTTGGGCCTCTTGTTTGGCCCTGGTGATATGGCGAAGGTCAACTGGGACAATGTTTTAGCTAGGGGGTCCAGGATGGTAGGTAACTGGAAAGGACAGCAATTGTCGAAAAAAAAAAGAGGGTACTGTTGATTAAAACTGTTCTCACCCCTATTTTTCTCTATATAAGTTATATTTATCTCCCCCCGTTTTCTCTTTGGACACGGCTTTTTAGTGTGTGTTTTTCCAAGCTTTTTGGGGGTCTCGTTTGAACCCCCTTAAGCGTGAAATTACCTACAGACCGACTGCTGAAGGTGGTATCTCTATGCTCCATCCTATTGCTTTTTTTAGTCTTTTTGTAGCATATAGTTTTGGTAAGGTGTTGCGACCAGGGGATCTCATTTGGAGACCTTTTTTTAGATTGCTGGCTTGCTTTCTGTAGGCCTAGTTGGCTATTTGGTAATCCCTGGCTGTTGTCCAAACTTTCTGCTGTACCGCATTGTATTAAAGACTGTATTAAACAGCTTAGCAAATGGCATATTACCCCTTCTTCACTTCTGACTGCTGATAAGAAAATGGTCTATAAGTCCATCTTATTAGCTGAACGTTCTACTGAGATTGTTTTCCCTGAGTGCCCGCAGGATAGGCAGGTGGTTGTTCTTCGACATTTACAAAACAAACGTATTCCTCCTTATGCATGGGGACTGTGTATGGCTTAGTAATTTTGGGAAATTAGGTGTTAAGGGGAATAGCAAGCACAAACAACTATCTGAAAGATTTTGTCCTCGTCCTACCTGTATGCAACTGCTAGAGACTCGATGTCATTTATTTGTTGACTGTGCTTATATACAACCTTTTTGGTCTTTTTTGGCTGACCAATGGCAGGAGCCTGAATTTGGGAATATTTCTTACTCCGCCCTTTTGTTTGGTCCTTTTTCGAATACTTTTGTTAAATACCATAGTGACAACCTTTCTGTTATTTTCTGTATTTTACGTTATTATGTATGGCAATCTAGATGTCTCTGGATTTTACAACAGTACACATGAAGAATTATTCATCAATGTTGGTAGAGCCCTGAAATGTCTGATGGACTATGACTTTTTTCACACTCCTTTGGAACACTTTAACAGCTACTGGATCAATTGTATGACCTGGGCTACTTGATTGTTTAAATATTGTCTGATTGTTTTTCTGTTTTTTCTTTTGTTTTGTTATGTATTGAAGTCCATTTCTCAATAAAATTCCCCTACTCTTTTCGATTAGTGCCATGGGATTTTTAACATCCACCTGAACTACCACCAATCCAGGCAGATGGGACCTCGGTTTAACGTCTCATCCGAAAGACGGCACCTCAGAAGTGCAGCACCCCTCTCATGCTGCACTACAGTGCCAGTATTGGGATATTAACCCAAGTGCCAGATGTGGGAACTGAACCCACAGCCCTCTGATCTCCTGGCCTCAGAGAAGAGTGTGTTACCTACTGAGTCACTGACACCGAGGATGGCTGAGTGGTAGCAGCAGCAGCAGCTAGTTTTCCTGGAGAAAGACCGTGTCCCCATGGGATGCTTAATCTTCCTCCCTATCCTTTGGGAAGAAGACTGCTGCCTCTGAAAAGTAAGGTAGACGAGGAAGGTAGTCAATAAAACCGGAGCAGATGTTTTCAGAACTAAAAATGTCATCATGTACACCTGCTACATTTTAAGGCCTATCCCTAGATGCAAACAGGGTTCAGAAGGCTGGAATCAATGCAGATACAGCAAAAGGTTTCACCTGAGGTCCATAGTGGCACTAAACTCAGCCCAGGGATTAACACCACTGCTAGGAAACAAATGGATATTTGATCTAGTGTCCTTCAGCAGGACATGGGACATGCCATAAGCTCAGAGATGGTAAATTCAGGGAGTGCGTTAGAAGGCACTTCTTGAGGTGAACTTATAGAGCAGCCTACCAGTGGGACTGTGGGCATGAAGACAGTACTGGCTTCCAAAGTAAGCCTAGACAACTTTCTGCTTATGAAGTGAATTGTTGGATAACCTGGGTAGTAGACTGGGGAAGGGAAACCCTTTCAAGTAGTACATGTTTGCAAAGCATACATATTCATCCCTGCTTATGAAGAAGAGGTGGACATGATGGATTTAGGAGTCCCTTCTGACTTACTTACATTTACATCAGAGCCTTTTTTCCAGAAGACAATCTTGTACTTCAATTGACTCAGATAGAAATTCACCATGGACTTGTTTTGGTGATTTTTCGGAGCATCGATCTGGATTTCCAACAAGCCGTCTCTAGATTGTACCAGCACCTTTAACGGAGCACCAAGGGTAGCTTTAAGTAAAGCAGGATAAAGACATAAATTAAACATTTTCTGCTGACGAAACAGAATTGCAAACATCTTTTTAGCATTACTTAAGTATCAAAAAAGGTGGAAGACTGACAAGTACTGGGGCTAACACCCCTCTGTTTATCCACGATACATTATTCTGTGCATGTGTGTGTGTGGTTGATCCACAGCACAAAAGAACAGGTTACTCACCTGTAACTGTAGTTCTAGGAATGGTATATGGTTGACATCCACACTCTGGCAGTTGAACTTCAACGATTTTATTGGCCAGAAGTTTTAAAGCTAAGCTCCTCCCACCACCCAGGTGGTATATCCCCAACTCTGCTCCATGACGTCAGATCTTGCACACTCGAAGCAGAATCTGTGTAAGGCTGGGTGGGTTTATGTGAATGTAAACCATATAACACTCCTAGAACTATGGTAACAGGTGAGTAACCTATTCTTCTAGAGGTGTGGATATGATTCACTTATTCACACTCTGGCAGACTCTTACTAGTTATGCAGGAGGAGGAGGGGACAAAGTGCACACCCCTACATGACGGACAGAGACAGGAAAACTGAGGTCCCAAAACCAGCATTACGGCATGACTCAAAGTCAATGCATTAGTGGGAAATGAAGGTGTGTGCTGACTTCCAGGTAGCAGCCCTGCAGATCTCCTGGATAGGGACATTCCTGGAAGAAGCAGCAGTCACCAAGGCAGCAGTATGTCTGGTGGAATGAGCCCCAAGTCCTATGGGAAGACTCCCTAACAGACAACCTATAGTGGAGGTCGATGCAGGATGTAATTCATCTGGCACTCGTCCACTTTTCTCCTGGTCTGCCAGGCATGGCTGGCGCGTATGTGATAAACAGTTGATGAGCCTGTCCCCGAACTCTAGCCATGAGCTGCATGTTGTATCATAGCGCCCTATGCAGGTCCAGGGTATAGAAACATAGAATTTGACGGCAGATAAGGACCGCTTGGCCCACCTAGTCTGCCCATTTTCCTACCTAACAGATAAGCTGCAGATCCTAGTTAACCAACAGCTTACTTCCTCTTACCCTCCCCTAGGACTGTCTTATGCCTGTCCCATGCATTCTTGAAGTCCTCCACTGTTTTTGACTCCACGACCTCCTCAGGGAGGCCGTTCCATGCATCCACAACCCTCTCAGTGAAAAAATACTTCCTCACATTACCCCTGAGCCGTCCCCCCTCTATCTTCAAATTGTGCCCCCTTGTTCTTGCACATCTCTTTTTCTGGAAGATGCTACCCTCTTGGACTTTGTTAATTCCTTGAGGTACTTGAAAGTTTCTATCATGTCCCCTCTCCCTTCTTTCCTCAAGAGTATACATATTAAGCTCCATTAGTCTTTCTTTCAGATGTCTTCTGGTGCAGACCCTGCACCATTTTGCTGCCCTCCTCTGACAGCCCTCCACTTGTCTATGTTCTCTTTATGGAGATGAGGTTCCAGAACTGCACACAGTACTCAGATGGGGTCTCACCAACTGTCTGTACAGAGGGATAACAACTTCCTGTTTTCTACTATTGATGCCTCTTCCTATGCATCCCAGTATCCCCCAGCCTTTCTCACTGCCTTCTCACATTGCTTGCCCACCTTTAGGTCATCTGATATAACTACCCCCAGGTCCCTTTCTATTTTTACTGTTGTCAGTATCTCACCCCCCATTGTGTACGCTTCCCCTTGGTTTTTGTTTCCCATGTGCATTACCTTGCACTTCTTTGCATTGAATCTGAGCTGCCATACATTTGACCATTCCTTCAACCTTGCCAAGTCCCTTCTCATCCTTTCCACTCAATCTTGTGTATCAACCCTGTTGCAGATCTTTGTGTCATCTGCAAAGAGACATACTTTTCCTTCCAGTTCCTCTGCAATGTCACTTATAAAGACATTAGAAAGGACCGGTCCCAGTACTGAACCCTGCGGTACACCGCTAGTAACCCTCCTTTCTTCACTGTGTACTCCATTTACTACTACCCTTTGCGTCCTGTTGTCTAGCCAATTTTTTATCCAGGCTACCATCTTGGGACCCATTCCAAGGCTGGCTATCTTGTGTATTAATCTTTTGTGCGTGATTGTATCAAATGCCTTGCTAAAATCTAGGTAGACAATGTCCACAGCCCTCCCTGGTCTACTACTTTGGTCACCCAGTCAAAGAAATCTATTAGATTGCCTGACATGACCTCCCATCGAATCCATGCTGCCTTGGGTCCTGCAGCCCCACTGGCCTCTACGCACTCAACAATTCTTTCCTTCAGAAGTGATTCCATCATTTTCCCTACCACTGAGGTCAAACTAACTGGTCTGTAGTTTCCTGCCTCTGTCCTGCTCCCACTTTTGTGAAGAGGAATCACATCTGCCCTCCTCCAGTCCTCGGGTATCACCCCATCCTCCCATGATTTGTTAAAGAGAGTAGTCAGCGATGTCACTAGTTCTACCCTTAGTTCTTTTAGAATTCTTGGGTGAATCCCATCAGGCCCCATTGCTTTGTCCACCTTCAATTTTATTAGTTCTTTCAGAACCCTTTCTTCTGTAAATGGACTGGTATCGACCCCCGTCTTCAGTGTGTTTCTCTTGTTTGGTTTAGGCCTGCAGTCAGCATCTGAAGATGGGCTGGTGAAATGAACCAGCAAGTTAATCACCTGCTTAAGGCAAAACTCTGAAACCATCTTTGGAAGGAACTCTGGGTTGGGGCAAATGACGACTGTCTCTGTGGAAGACCAAGTAAGGAGATCCAATCAAAAACACCTGAAGCTCCCCAATCCTCCTGGCTGACATAATGGTCACCACGAAGGCCATTTTCCACGACAGGTATGACATCTCATACCAGTGCACTGGCTCAAAACGCTTGCTCATGAGCACTGCCAATATAGCAAGCCCCATGGTGGAGGTGGCATGTGCACAGAAGGGGGCAAGTGATCCAAGCCTTTGAAAAAGCACCAACCAACCTCCTCTTGTGCCACTCTCAGCTTACCAGCCCATGCTCGGTAAGTAGAGATGGCTGTGAGTTGCACCTTAAGGGTTGTTGCCTGCAGTCCCAATTGGGAAAGGGAACAGAGGCAGTCCAGGATGCTAGCCACAGGACAAGCAAGGGGGTCCAGACCTTTGCCCTGACACCAAATGGAGAATCTCGTTCATTTGGAGGTATAGCATTTGGGAGCGGACTCTTTCTCAGAGGCCTCCACAATGTGGAGAACATCCTCCGAGAGACCCAAGGCCTGGAACTCTAGCCACTCAGGAACCAGGCTGTGAGGTGCATGGACTGGAGGTCCAGGTGCAGGACAGCCACCTGTTGTCTGGTCGGCAGGCTGGGCGGAGAAGCACTCTGTGTGGAGGCCTGCTGCTGAGGCTGAATCAGAATCATTCGCACCTTGATCTCTGGGCCTTAATCACCACCTTGTGGATGCAGTGGAGTGGAGGAAAGGCGTACACGAGGCCTGGCATCCAGGGCCCCATGAAGGCATCCCTCAGCAGTGTCCCTGAGTTGGAGGGAGCACATAACAGCCTCAATTTGGCATTCTCCCAAGAGGCAAACAGGTCCACCAAGGGTGTGCCCCACAAATAGAAAGAACAGTTGCGCAATTACTGTAAAAGTAGATCTTCAAGAGAACACTCCACGCATTTGGAACTATAGCCGCCAGGCACTAGGACCATACGGAAACTTTTGCTAGCCGGCAGCCACCCACAACAACTTCATGTGTACGCATCTACATAATGTGGGTGTCCCATCACTCCTCAACTCCCTACTGGAGATTAGACTCAGAGGTCGTCCAATGGTGGGAACTAGGAGATCAGGCCAGCACCATGCATACAAGGCAAAACATGGTGCTGGACACAAAAGTCATAGGCATAGAAACAGACGTTGATGGCAGCTAAGAATCACAAGGCCCATCCAGTCTGCCCATTTTTTCTTTGTAGGCTTCTCCTCCAGGTATCCGCTCTAGTCACGGCCCCCGAGCCTCCACCATCTGTCTCTGCCGTGATCCCCTGGTCACCTCTGGCTTTCCCCCCGGAGGGCGGGGCCGCAGAACTGGGTCCCATTCCAGCCCGTGGAACGAATATTTGGTTGGGGAACCTGGCTACAGAGGTAACTGAAGCTCGGGGACAGCTTCATAGAGGAGAAGACACCCTTAAGTTTTTTCTCGTTTCTACCACACTGAAGAGCCGGACGTTCAGTGACGACAGTGCACTAACGTGCAGACGTTCGCCGGCTCTCCCTCCAATGTTAATGCCCACAGCCTGCTGAACACCCAGCCTCCGCTGGGTGCCACTGCAGCACGGCGCACATCCCTCACCCACCCCGAAGGAAGGAAAGCTGTCGTGGTACGCTCAATCCTTCCTTCTCCCGCAACCCCTGGTGGCCAGGAGTCCGTTCCCGAACCCGGTCGACGGTGTGGCGCCCAGTGCCTCAACCCTCAGCGCCACCGGGCCGCTCTGCCTATTTTTCTACCTTATGAATGTGCACCGCCTCGCCTGTCAATGGCCTATCTAGTCATACTTATCTGTATTGCTCCCTTGTGCCTATCCCATGCCTGTTTGAAGCCCTGCACTGTATTCATATCCACAACTTCCTGAGGTAGGCCATTCCATGCATCCACCACCCTTTCTGTGAAAAAGAACTTCCTCACATTATCCCTTAATCGGCCTCCCTCTAATCTCATGCTGTGTCCTCTTGTCCTGCTATTTTTCTTATACTGAAACATGTTAGACTCTCTCTCGCCTTGTTAATGCCCTTAAGGTGTTTAAATATTTCAATCATATCACCTCTCTCCCTCCTTTGCTCTAGGGTATACATACTGAGCTCCGTTAATCTGTCCTCATACATTTTCTGATGCAGTCCCTGCACCATTTTGGTTGCCCTTCTCTGGACTGCCTCAATTTGGTTAATGTCCTTGGGAAGGTGTGACCTCCGGTACTGCATGCAGTACTCCAGATGGGGCCTAACCAGTGTCTTGTAAGAGGATTATTACCTCCTCTTCAGGCTTGTAGATACCCCTACTAGTACACCCCAACATCCCCATAGCCTTACCTACTGATTTAGTGGTCTGCTTGGATGATTTCAGGTCATCTGTGATGATGATGCCCAAGTCTCTTTCTTCCCTTGTGACTGCCAACAAATCCCCTCACAACCTACAGGAGGCTTCAGCGTTTCTCTTCCCTATGTGCAAGGTCTTGCACTTCTTTGCGTTAAACCCCAGTTGCCACTCTTCTGACCATTTTGCCAGTTTATTCAGATCTCCTCTCATTCTGTTCACCCCATGTGGCTCATCTACTCTGTTGCAGATCTTGGTGTCCTCTGCAAACAGACAAACCTTACCCTCCAGTCCATCTGTAATGTCACTGATGAAGACACTGAAGAGGACTGGACCGAGAACTGATCCCTGAGGTACCCCACTTGTAACTTGCATCTCTTCTGACTGTTTACCATTTACCACCACACTCTGTTTTCTGCCTGTCAACCAGTTTGCCACCCAGCTGACCAAACTTCTGACCCACCCCGAGCCTACCTAGCTTATTAATCAATCTCCTATGCGAAACAGTATCAAAAACTTTGCTGAAGTTAGGGTAGGTGACATCAACTGCTACCCTTGGTCCACCACTCTGGTTACCCTGTCAAAGAAATCTATGAGATTAGTTTGACAGGACCTTCCTGCTGTAAACCCATGCTGTCTTGGATCCTGTGCTCCTATGGATTCCAGGTATTGCACTATCCTTTCCTTAAGAAGTGCCTCCATAATCTTGCCCACTACTGAGGTAAGACTGACTGGTCTGTAGTTCCCTGCCTCCTCCCTGCTACCACTCTTGTGGAGCAGGATCACATGAGCCTTTCTCCAGTCTTCTTGGACCTCTCCTGTGCTCAGAAGCTCATTAAACAGTTCTGATAATGGCTCTCCTAGTTCCACCCTTAGCTCCTTTAGTACCCTGGGATGTATGCCACCAGGTCCCATTGCCTTGTTCACCCTGAGCTTATGGAGCTCTTGTAGGACCCTCACTTTTGTGAAGGGACTAGTGCACACCTCCCTCCCCCCTGTGTCCATGGTGCTGAGCTGTGGGCCCTGCTGCCCTACCTTCTCCTCAGTAAATACTGAGCAGAAGTATCTATTTAGGATAGATGCTTTTACATGGTCCTCCTCACACGCCCCCTTATCCCCTTTGATCTTAGCAATATCCCCTCTGGACTTTCTCCTTTCACTAATGTATCTGTAGAAAGTCTTGTCACCTTCTTTTACTGTTCGTGCTAGTGATTCCTCGGTTTGGGCCTTTGCCTACCTTACTGCCATCCCTGCTTCCCTTAGGGAAGTCTGATATGCCTCCTTATCCTCATCCTACTGCGTTCCCTTATATTTCCTGAAGGCCAGCCTTCTGGCCCTGACCTTTTCTTCTACTATTTTTGAGAACCAAAGTGGTTTCTTTCTTTTGCATTTCCTTTTCTCTCCAACACAGTGGGATGTTGCTTTAAGTACTGCATCCTTAATGCTTGCCCACTTTGCCTGCACCCCCTCACCTGTATTTCTTCTTGCCAGGGCTAGCTTAACTCTGTTGGTCATCTTATCTCATCAAAGTCAGCTCCTGTCAAGTCCCATACGTTTGCCTTGGAATGAGATGATTTAGTTCTAGTGGCCAAATTGAACCATACCATGTGATGGTCACTGGCCCCCAGGTGACCTACCTGGAGATCTGCGATCCTTTCCCTGTTAGTCAGTACTAGATCTAGGATAGCCCCGTCTCTTGTGGGTTGTTGTACCAGTTGTTTGAGGCCATGAATCCGGTTCATGTACAATATCTGATGTAATCCTCACTAAAGCAGAAAGGGGGACACAGAGGGGTGGCATTCGACTAACGGAGGATATTCTCTCAAAGATCTACGGTTACAGTAAATATATAACTGTTTTAGCCTCTTTACGGATATCTCCTCCATTAATACACACCTTTGGAAAGAGTCCCAAGCAGTACCAAAAGCCATAGGGAGGCTAGTACAGTCTGATGTATTAAGACAACAGGCCTTGCAGCACAGCAAGCCCGAATCCAGCACGTCTTCTAGAGACTAAGTCCAGACTGTAACGTTTAGTGAAAGTGTGGACAGTGTGCAATGTGGCTGCAGCACAAATGTCAGCAGCAGAAACATTTCTGAAACAAGCAACAGAAGTGGCCATTCCCCTGGTGGAGTGGAAAAGAACCACACCATAACGTTCCTTGCCGTACTTCCTGTAATAGAACCCAACATAATATGCCAGCCATTTGGACAGGCACTGTTCAGACATGAGGTGCCCCCTTTCCAGGGGCGAACAAAACAAAAAAGTTCAGAGGACTTTCCACAGTTCTTGGCAGGATTCACACAGTATCTCTGTATTCTATGAACATACGAAGAATGGAGCAGTGCCTCACCCTGGTATGCATGCTCAGAGTAATAAACAGGAAGGTGTATTGTATGATTCAATGTAAACTCGGATACCACCTCTGGTAAAAACTTTTGATTTGTATGGAAAGAAACCCCGTCTTTGTGGAAAATGAAATAAGAAGGCTCGCACATGACAGCCTGCAGCTCTAAACTCCTTCAAGCAGAAATGACTGCAACCAAAAATAACATCTTCCATGACAGGAAACGCCAGCCACAACTCACAGCAAGTTCAAAAGGAGACAATGTCAGTTTGTCAAGCACATAATTCAAGTCCAAAGGCCGGACTGACTTACAGATAGGAGGCTTCATGTGTAACATACCTCAAAATAATACGAGACACCACTAATTGTGCAACCATACGTCCATCTATAGGTGCATGAAATGCTGATGTAGCGGAAAAATGCACCTTAAGTGAGGAATCTGTGATGAACTGGGTCTTACACAGATAGTAACTGAACCCACAAGAATCAATGCTTCTAACTCTGCCAACAGCTCACTCTTAGATGTCACCTTAACTTCACATCCCGATAAAATCTCACATTCTGCAGTTTTCCATAATGACATGAGCGACCACAGTATCGTTGTATGTACAGGATTCCAATCTAAAACCCAGCAACACCCTAAATTCAGAATCAAACGCTCCTTCCGCAAATTCAACTCAGTAAACTTCCTAACCGATCTAGCTACGATCAGATGGCAAGACCTATATCTTGCTACATCTGCTGATGCCGCCGTCTCTGTCCTAAATGACAACTTCACCACCCTAATTAACAAGCAAGCTCCTCTTAATAAAATGAGGGTGCGGAAAATCTCGCATCCGTGGTTCACCCAAGGCTCAAATCTGCCTTACCAATAGACACAAGCTATAACTAGGGCCAGGCACACAAAGGACCCGGCAGACTGGCAGGCGTTTTGAACTGCCAGAAATGCCTGTGTTAAAAGTGTACGTGCTACTAAAGCAAACTTCTACATCTCCACTCTGGAGCAGGCCAAAGGGAACTCCCAAAAAATCTGGAAGACACTGAGATCCATTGAAGACCATCCTGCTTCTTCCTCTCGTCCCACCAAGATTCTGGCCAAGGATAGGATGGTTGAAAATAAACTGAGAATCCTCAAAGAACTTAACCTTCACTTTGCCACTGCCGGGTTGGCATTCGACTCCTCCCCATACGCTAGCCAAGTGAATAGCAACACTAGCCCAGATACTACACATGCTACTCCACCTCATCCCTTCCAGTTGTGCCTGTTTAGCTACAAGAAGTCAAGACATAATTCTTAGCCTTGACACCACAGAGTGCAGGGACGATGGCCTTGAATCATTTTTCTTGCGGTTAGGCTATACCCAGCTTACAGCCCCATCCTTCACATCTTCAACCTCTCTATTACCACAGCCACTCTTCCATCATGCTGGAAATCTGCCCATATTCTTCCTCTCTTCAGATCAGGAGATCCTTGTGACTTAAACAACTACCGTCCTATCTCTATCTTGCCTGTTCTCTCCAAAGTGCTGGAAAAACTTATATACAACCAACTAAAAAATCACCTCGAAGCGCACTCACTCCTAAACCTGTCCCAATCTGGCTTCAGGTCGAAGCAAAGTACCATCTCAGCCATGGCTAAAGTCTCTAATGACTGGATCCATGCTATGGACACCAAGAAGGTTACTGGTGCAGTCTTTCTAGACCTCAGTAAGGCCTTCGACACTGTAGACCATCACTTCCTAATCACCTGTTTTGCCTACATCGATGCCACTCCACTTACCTTACAGTGGTTTAACAGTTATCTCACAGGAAGGATACAAAAAGTCAAAGCTCATGGCCTACTATTTGCCCCACTTCCAATTGCCAGAGGAGTCCCTCAAGGCTCCATCCTAGGACCAATCCTTTTTTCCCTGTAAACAACAACCTTGACTCCCACATAAATAACTCTAGCATACATTTATTTGCGGACGATACAGTTTTGTACGCAACAGGCTCGTCCTTAACCGAAGTCAAGGAAGCACTCCAAGCTGACTTTATCCAATTAGAAAGCAACCTTATCAATCCCAAGCTTCTCTTAAATGCCAAAAAAACCAAGACAATGATTTTCTCAAGACTTGCCTTGTCTGGTGCCCTACCTACCCCCACCTAAAACTTCATAGTTACCTCCTAGGTGAACCCTGAAGTCGTACCTAAATTTAAATATCTAGGTATGTGGATAGACAACAAGCTTTCCTTCAATGACCACAGCGAGGATCTATCAAAGAGGCTTAAAGCACGCTTGGGTTTCTTCTTTAGAAATAGGACCCTCTTTTCTCTCGCGACCAGCCAAAGACCTGTCCAAGTAACATTCCTTCCCTTGCTTGACTACGGAGACATTATCTTTATCTCCTCCCCAACCTTGAGCCTATCTAAACTGGACGTACTCTATCTCCATGCTCTTCGCTTCATTACTAACTCTTCGTACAGGACCCACCACTGTGATCTTTATGCAGCAGTTGGGTGGACCTCTCTTGCCACCAGACGCCTCCTGCATGCTGGCATCTGGACCCTCAAATTACTACTCCACAAACTGCCTGTCTATTTAACGTCTCTCATACACATCTCGGATAGCACCTACTCCCTAAGGAAATCCGACCTTATCCTACTAGATGTTCCCAGGACACGTACCACAGCTGGCCAAAGAGCTGTCTCATATGCTCTCCCAAACATTTGGAACCAACTACAAGCCATGCTGAAGCTAACCAGCATTGTATCAATTAACTCCTACAAAACACTAGCTATCTCTAAATTAAAAGACATATGTAAGTGCTACTAGGCACCCAAAGCCTAGTCAACTTCCTAGGTACCAACTGGCCCTCTACTTATTAAGCTGAAATGTGTTGCATAATTTAGGGCAAGGTTAAAGCTGGAATGAACTGCATATATAGCATAAGGACTTCTATTGTGTATACCTCTTGTATTATATATATGTATTTTTTTTCTTTGTTGTTCTACATTTTATATCTCCTGTCTATGTAATTGCGAACTATATGTGTATGTGCCTCAGGACCTCCTTGTGAATGAGCTTGCTCAACGGAGTCTTTCCTGCAATAAACTTGAACTTGAATACTGTAGACCAGAGTCTAACAGTGACGGCAAGTATTCCAAAACAGCATTTATGTGACATGTAAATGGGTCCAAATTCCTGGGAAAAGCCCACAACGTGAACTGCTTTCATTTTAAAGAATAAGAGTGTCTAGTAGTAGGCTTTCTACGAACTTACGAAATTTGCCAGCAGATAAAGGCCTAGAGATCTATCAAGTCTGCTCGAATGTGCAGCTAGCACCCCTTATTCTGCAGCTGCCCCTCCCTTCCACCCTTCCCCTTGTCCTGTCCCATCCTCGTTTGAAGCAGTCCACTGTTCTATTGCATACCACTTCAGCAGGTAACGCATTCCACCCAGCCACCACCCTCACTGTAAAAAAGTGTCTCCTCATCTCCCTCCTGAACCTTCCTTGCTCCAGTCTCATATCATGGCCCCTGGTGGCCTCCCTCCTCACTTTGAACAGCCCTCTGTACCTGTCTTGTTTATTCCTTTCATGTATTTAAAGGTTTTCAATCATGTCACCCCTGTCTCTCCTCTCCTCCAGTGAGTACATGTTCAACTCCTTCAATCTCCTCTCGTATGATAAGTCCCCCAGCCCTTGATCATCTTTGTCGCTCACTGCACTCCTCCAGTAACTTATGTCCCTTTTCAGATACGGACGCCAGTACTGCACGCAATACTCCAGGTGTGGTCTAACTAATGACCTATACAGTGGCAGAATAACCTCCTCCCTCCTCAAGCATAGCTGCAATCAGTACATCGGCAATCTTAGGAGACACCCCAAAACATGCAATGGCTATGTCTCCAGGAGGCATGCATGCATATGTAGGGACTTCAGGTCCGAAGGGACCCTCTGTCCTGTGACAACTGACCCCGACACTAAAGTAGGAGTACAGGAGGCTCCACTGCCATCTGTTGCTGGAGTGCAAACCATATCTGATGAGTCCATAATGGAGCAATGATGATGACAGCAGCACCTTGCATCCTCAGTTTGAGCAGCACCCTCTGTATTAGAGGAATTCGGGGAAATGCGGACAGGAATTTCCTTTTCCAAAAGGGGGAAAAGTCTTGCCAGAAAACTCCAGGCCCTGGAGCAAGTAAGCAGAAAAGCTGCAGTTTTACGTTGAGTGAGAATGCCAAAAGGTCCAACTCTGATTGACTCCATCTTGTGAATAAGTTGTCTACCATAGAGGTCAGCAGATCCCAATCGTGCACCTTGGACTGTGACCTGCTTTATTAATTTGAATTTTGATAACCGGGTAGGCCCACTGAGACAGACTTGTCCCTCTTTCGGGGAATAAAGAATTCCACGAGTTGGTATAGTGTACAATGAATACATGAGATAGAAAACATTTGGAGAAATGAGTACAATCTGAGGTTAGAGACAGTATATATACAAAAGTAATACAATGGTTTGCTGAGCAGAACGTCATTTGCCTCCGATGCTGGCTAAGGATACCATTTCAGGTATGCAGGGGTCTTGTGTCGTTAATCCAGTGATATTGCTTGTGCTGGAGGTCACTGGAAGTTTCTATATACTATTATTCTGGGAGAGATGTTCTAATCCAATTGAGAACTACCGCACAATACACTATAGTCAGTATATTACATCTTAACAAAATATAAGAGGACAGCGGTATATTTATGAGAGGGGAAGGAGAGAGGATAGGGGAGAGAAGAGGTAAGGAGAAGAGAGGAACATCGGGAATGGGGGCTCAAGGACAGCCAGAAAAGGGCAGGTGAGGGAGGAGGGTTTGGGATGAGACGGGACAGCAGAGAGGGCAGGAGAGGGAGGAGAGGTAATAGGAAAGTTGGGGGGGTTAAGTGCAAGTACCACTACAGATTGGAGGAGGGAAGAAGATTTCTTTGAAACATCTCAAACAGGGGAAGAGATGTACATGAGAGTAAATTGCATGGCCCAGAAATACAGGTTACTCACCTGTAACAGGAGTTCTAGGAGTGGTATATGTTGTTCATCCACACTTACTGGCAGATTCCTTGCCGCTTTAAATCTCGTCAGAAGGTCTTCAAGCTGGCTCCTCCCACCCGGGTGGTAAAACTCTCGGCTCCGACCCATGACACCAGATCTAGCCCGCTGGAAGCCAGGTTGCGCGTCGAAGTCGGGGAGGTCGGGTGGGTTGTGTGGATGAACAACATATACCATTCCTAGAATTCCTGTTACAGGTGAGTAGCCTGTTTTTCTAGGGACATGGATATGTTGTTCAATCCACACTCACGGGCAGACTCCTAGCAGTTCTCCGGGAGGAGGGAGGCAAGGCGCGCACCCCTAATTGGGAAATAAGGACTGGAGAATCGAGGTCCCCAAATCAGCATCCCGGCGTGACTCAAGGTCAATGTGGTAGTGGGTAATGAAGGTGTGTGCTGACTTCCAGGTAGCAGCCCTGAAGATTTCCTGGATAGGGACATCCCTGGAAGCAGCGGTATGGCGGGTAGAATGAGCTCTTATCCCTTTGGGAGACTCCATGCCCGCCAACCTGTAGCAGAGGTCTAAGCAGGAGGTGACCCACCTGCCTATCATCCACTTGGCTGCAGGTCTGCCAGGTGCGGCTTCAGCGTAGGTGGCAAACCTCTCTCCAAACTTCAGCCATCCGCTCCTTACAATAAGAGAGCGCTCTTCTAGGGTCCAGAGTATGGAACCTATATTCGACCTCCGAGGTGTGATTGGGGTAGAACACTGGCAGATTCAACACCTGGTTAAGGTGAAACTCCGACACCACCTTCGGAAGGAATTTCGGGTGGGGGCACAGGATAACCTTGTCCCTGTGGAAGACCAGATAAGAAGACTCCATGGAAAGTGCCTGGAGCTCTCCCATCCTTCTGGCTGACATGATAGCCACCAAGAAGGCGGTCTTCCACGACAGATGAGAGATGTCACAACTGTGCATCGGTTTGAATGGCTTGCCCATGAGCTTAGCCAATACCATCAGTAGATCCCACGGAGGTGGAGGTTCTCACACTGGAGGGGATATGTGATCAAGGCCTATGAAAAAGCGGCCGACCACCTTCTCCTGCACCGACTGCTTTCCGGCCCGCGCCCAGTAAGCAGAGATGGCTGCCAGGTACACCTTAAGGGTCGTCGGCTGAAACCCTAGCTGAGAAAGGAACCACAGGTAGTCCAGAATGCTAGCCAAAGAACAGGAGAAAGGGTCCAACCCCTTGCCCCGACACCAAATGGAGAATCTCTTCCATTTGAAGGCATAGCATTTTCTAGTCGACTCCTTACGGGATGTCTCAACAATGCTGAGGACCTTGTCGGAAAGACCCAAGGCCTGGAACTCTAGCCGCTCAGGAACCAGGCCATCAAGTGCAGGGACTGAAGGTCCGGGTGGAGTACCTTCCCTCTGTTGACTGAGATCAGGTCCGAGCGGGCTGGAAGCTGCCTCGGGAGCCTGGAGCTGAGGCTGAGGAGATCTGGATACCAGAACTGGCCGGGACCAGTCTGGGGCCACGAATCACCTCGCCTTGTCCCTCTTAGCCTTGAGAAGCACCATGTGGATCAAGAAGATAGAAGAGGCCGGGGTCCACGGCCTCGAGAAGGCATCCCCTGCAGTGAGCCCTGCTGAGGAGGGCAGGCATGGAACAGCCTCAGCTTCGCATTCTCCCTGGAGGCAAACAGGTCCACCTGAGGGGTGCCCCAGTGGGAGAACAGATCTTGTACTACCTCCAGCAGGAGAGACCACTCGTGAGATGCAGCGCCTATCTGGCTTAGGGCATCGGCCAGACTGTTGGAGGCTCCTGCCAAATGGAGAGCCAGGAGATCCGCCTCCAGGCTGATCATGAGAGACCAAGTGCAGAGAGCCTCCTTGCACAGAGGCAAGGAGTGCGTCCCGCCCTGCCGGTTGAGGTAGTACATGGTCATGGTGTTGTCCGTCTGGACCTGGACCACTTGACCCCGTACAAATGGAGTGAAGGCGGTGAGGGCTAGTTGGACTGCTCGAAGGTCCAGCAGGTTGATGTGGCATCAAGATTCCTGAGGGGACCAGAGGCCGTGGGCTCTGAGCTCCCCCAGATGGGCACCCTAACCCATCAGAGAGGAGCTGGTCATGAGAGTGACCATCTTGCTCAGGGCAGACAAACGGGATGCCCTCCTGCAGATAAGCTGGAACAAGCCACCACTGAAGGCCATTCCACATCTCCTGGGACACAGTTACTGGCTGGTCCAGTGGACCAGAGCACTGTGACCACTGGCGGGCCAGCCCCCAGTGCAGATGATGCATGTGCCAGCAGGCCCAACGGACCACACTGGTGCAGGCCACCATGAGGCCCAGGAAGTTCCGGTCAGGGTGCAACTGCTCAACCAGAAATGATTGGGCAAAGGAGGAAAGGACCTCGGCCCTGTCTGCCGGGAGCCGTGCCCTGGCTCGAAGAGAGTCGAGCTCTGCCCCAATGAACTGAATCACCTGCGATGGCACAAGTTCTGATTTGGCCCCGTTGATGAGGAGGCCAATCTGAGAGCAGACCTGGAGGGCCAGATCCCTGGACCACTCCACCTCCAACTTGGAGGGGGCTGCAATCAGCCAGTCGTCCAGGTAAGGGTACACCCAGACCACTCGGCGCCACAGGAATGCTGTCACCACTGCCATGCATTTGGTGAAGACCCTGGGAGCTGGAGAGAGGTGAAGGGCATGGCCCGGAACTCGTAAAGGGATCCCTCTGCCCTGAAGCGGAGGAATCGCTGGTGAGACAGATGGATTGGGGCGTGAAAGAACGCGTCCAGAAGGTCCAGAGAACAGAACCACATGCCTCGTTCCAAGGATGGAATGATCTGAGTCAGAGTGACCATCCTGAATGTGTGAGACCTTAGGAACTTGTTCAGGTCGTGTAGGTAGAGAATGGGGCGCCAGCCCCCCATCCGTTTTGAGACCAGGAAGTACCTGGACACAAACCTGGGCCTGGAGGAGGGTCCGCCACCTCCTTCTGGAGGAGCAGGGCAATGTCGGCTCGACGAGCCGACAGAGAGGCTGTGGAACTCGTAACCCACTGTTGGGCGACGGCTCGATAGGGTGGGGACTGCTCGAATTCCAGAGGCAGACCCCTGCCTACCACTTCCAACACCCAGCGGTCCGTGGTGATATCGGACCAGGAGAAAGGAAGTGGCGGGCTCCCCCATGGGGAACCCAGGGAGGAGTGACGAGGTTGGGGTGACACCCCTCAACCCTTCACTGGGCAGGCTTGGAGGAAGGGCCAGCCGAGGAGCTGCCTGGACCTTTCCCTTCCAGCTTCCTGCTGGAGGAAGCAGCAGGCTTGGCTTTGGGCTGCCAAGTGTGAGCCTGCTGGCCCTGATGCTGGTGTTGCTGGGCCAGATGTGCCGCAGGAGCTGAAGGACGAATGGGCTTACGCTGATGCTGGCAGCCTTTGTCCTTCTGGGCAGACACGACCAAGTCCAAGGTGGCATTGGACTTCTCGATCCATTGGAGATGACCCTCCATCACGGGACCGAACAAGTCGGTACCCAGGAAGGGAACGTCTGCCAGCTTGTGCTGGGTATCTGCCGTAAAGGTGGAGACACGCAGTCAAGCTCTGCAGCGCATGGCCACTGCGGCCGCTACTGACCGGGCACATGAGTCAGCGATGTCCAAAGGAGTTTGGAGCTGCTGTTTGGCCACCACCCTTCCCTGGTCCCACACCTGCTTGACCGTTGTTTGAATGTCAGCCGGGAGAAGAGGAATCACCTCATCCAGGGAGCCCAAAAGGGCGTGTGAAAAGTGTGCTGTCAGGACAGCCGAGATAGCCTGATGAAGGCCTAGGGAGGAAGCAGCATACACTTTCCACCCTGAGTAGTTCAATTTCTTGGACTCCTTTTCGGGTGGCTTGTCCACATCCTGAGCGTTCCTGCAACGCCGGAAAACGCTTTCGGTCACTAACCCCTCCGCAGAAGGGTGCTCCGAGAAACTGGACAGTGAACCTGTAGGGACCGCATACTTCTGAGCCATCCTGGTCGAAGGTGCTGGACAAGAAGCTGTCCGCTGCCACAGCTCCAGGGCCGGGCCAACAATGGCTTCGACCACCAGAAAGGCCTCCGTGGGGGAATCCCCTCAGTCCAGTATCTCCATGAGGGGATACTTGGCCCGTTTTGAAACGGGTTCGAGCTTCATCCCAGTGGATTCTGAGATGAGTCGAAGTACACCTAAGAACGAAGATGGGCTCTTGTCCACAGACTGACCCCCAGTGAACTCCAGGTCAAGTGGCCTGAAGAACAAGGAGTCGTCGTCGTCCTACTTCAAAGAGTCTGCGAACAGCTGCAGAGTGCCTGAGCCACCCTCCACATGCCGAGGTCGATCAAGAGTGAGGGTGACCGACAACCTATGGGGCAAACCCTGACCCGACCGAGAATCCTTGGTCGGGCCGCATGTCTTGTGGAGGCAGAAGTTCCACCATAATAGGTGGTGCAGCTGTTTTCGGTCGAACAACCGGTGCCGGCTTTGGCTCCTCGACCACTATGAGGGGTTGTTTCGGCCACTCTGGTGTCAGCCACTTAATGGCCAGAGAAGGCGATGGAGTTGGCTTATTCCCGGACAATAACAGCTGCTGCCACATTAAATCCTCGTAGCGCCGATGCAACTTGCGCCGGAGCCTATCCTCTGAAGAGAACGATGAGGATTAGCGGCGCCGCCACTTTCCATGGTGCCGAGACCGCCGACGGCGGGACCGACTGGACCTGGAAGAGGTCCGAGGCCAAGACCTTCGAGGATTCCGAGGGTGCGTCAGAAGGGCCGGAAACCTGCTCCTCCTCGTTCAAGGACCTTAGCCAGGGACTCTGGCACAGGCAAGTCCTCGGTTCCCCCGGGGGAACCGGTGAAGAAGGGCTGTCGGCTTCTCCAGTCGACAAACTGTCCGATGGGTCGAGAAGAATCTCGATCGCGTTGAGGGTTGTCTCAGCCGGCTGACCTGACGGGCACACCGTGAAGCCAGGGGCCTTAGCCGTAACCTCGACCGAAGTCGACTGTCGACCATCTGGGGAAGGGGACCTCTCCCGCTCCCACGAACGTCGACGGTGGGACTTACCTTTGGAGTCCTTCTTTTTGGACCAAGAGGAATGTACCGATGGCTCCTCTCCCTTGGTGGAGAGGGATTGGCAAAGCTCCTTAAAAGAGGCTGTATAAGAAGAGCCCAAGGAGAGCGGGATAAATGCCGCGACTGAGGAAGATGAAGATGCAGCTTGGGCTGCCTCCTCCTCGAGGGCAATCATCTGCTCCAGCTGGTCTGCCGAGCCCACCGCCGGACACCGCCCAACGGGCCTCCTTTGACTTAACCAGAGGATAACATTTTTCAGGGCGCCCCAAAAGCAACTGGCAGCGTGGTCCTCCAAGACCAAAGCCGAAAAGGATTTGCATAACTCCGCGAAGCCTGTGAGTCATGTCTGAGTCCTAGGCAGTAAACACGCGGAGTGCAGGTCGGTCCGACATCTTCTGACCTACAGGGCACCGACAAAATCCGGGAGTCGATTTGTCCATCGAAGGCGCGGGGGAAAAAGAAGGCCGAAGTCTTTTAAACTTTAGAATAAGTTTCGGCTTAACTGAAGAGTGTGGATCCAGGCCTAAAACACAGGGCGCTAAGGAGGGAAACCTGAGCTTCCAAGCGGTAAGGAAGATCTGGCGTCATGGGGCGGAGACAAGAATTTTACCACCCGGATGGGTGGGAGGAGCCAGCCTGAAGACCTTCCGGCAAGATTTAAAGCAGCAAAGAATGTGCCAGTAAGTGTGGATTGAACAACATATCCACGTCCCTAGAATTTCATTTTTGGGGTGCGGCAAAAGCGAAAGACCACCTACCTATAGCAAGGTGAACTTTGGGAAGGTTCAGTAAGGGGAGGTGGGAGTGGCAGAAGGCCCTCGGGAAAGTCTTCAGTGTGAGTATGCCAGAGAGGATGGGTGAGGATAGAAGGTGAGTAAGCTTAAAAGTACTGCATAACACCGGGAAGTACATTTTGGGCTCGAAGGACGGCCAACCGAGGAACCTCGGTATGTCATAGTGATGGGCCCGAGCAGGAACACCAGCAGCGAAACGAGCAATCCTGTGATAGGCCAGTTTGAGTCTGGTCAGAGAAGAGGACTTGACTGAGTGAATTATGGGTGCAGCATAGAATAACCCAGGGAGGAGGGTCAGGGAAAGGTTCTTCCAGCACTGGGAGTTAGGTAGGGGGCAAGTGCATAGAATAGGCCGAGCTTTTGATTAGTAGTTTTAATAACACTGTTTACATGTGTGTTGAAAGCTAGATGTTTGTCGAGAGTCATACCCAGATATTTGAAAGATTCTACCCCTTCGAGTGGTAGACCTGAGGAGGTATTAATTACTAGAGGGGGGCTGGAAAGTTAGGTCAAAGGAGATATGGCGGAACAGCATGGATTTGATCTTCTTTGAGTTCAGTACCAGTAGGTTAGTTTTGAACCAAGCTTTCAGATAATGGAAGTCATTTTCCAGGTCAGATTGAATGGCGGATCGACCCCCCCTCCCCCACACACACAGTTTAGAGGCAGGACATTGATAACGATTGAGAATAGCAAAGGCCCAAGGATAGATCCTTGTGGGACCCCGTCCATGATAGGAGATAGTGTGTAGATGGCGCCAGCCCATTGACACACTGGACATGGTTGGATAAATAGTTAGAGAGCCAGGTGAGGGAGTTGGAGTAGAGACCTACATACTGGATCTTAGCAATGAGGCGAGGATGGTTAACAAGGTCAAATGCCTTCATGAGGTCTATGAAGACAGCCCCCGTGGCTTTCCCGATCCATGGCATAGAAGATATCCGAGGTGACCCTCAGGAGGGCAGCCTCCATCCCATGAGATTTCCTGAAACCATGTTGGTGCACTGAAAGAGTGTTGGTTTGTTCAAGGAAGGAGTACAGCTGATTGTAGAGGATTTCCTTTTGGATTTTTACGATAGGATATGGGTCTGTAATTTTCAATGAGGTTTGTTGGGCCAGTTTTATGCACAGGCACGACAGTAGTGGTTTTCCATTTGTCCAGAATGGAGCCTGTTAGGAAGGATCTACTTTATCAGCTGAGTGATCGGAAGAGCTAGGGAAAGTGCACCAATCCTAAGGAATCGAGGGGGCAGGTTATCAAATCCTAGGAAGCTATCAGGGTTGAGTCCCAGAAGGAGCTTTAGGACTTCCTTGCGTGAGGTCAGTTTGATATGAAAAAGGGGGTGGTGAGTTTCAGAGTCTGGCGTTGCAACGTGGGGCAGGTGTCTGGGAGACCGATCTTGTATACATCGAGGGCAGTGAAAAACTGATTTATTCCAGCAGCAATCTCAGTGGGTGAGGTTAGTTCAGTGACTTTCAAGATCATAGTCAGCAGGGTTTTACATTCACCACTCTTAAGGAGTCCATCGATCGGAGTCCAGAAGCGTTTAGGATCGCTAAGATTACTTGCTTGTAGGGATTGCAGATATTTCTGCTTTGATATGTTTACTTTAGCTTTGCAGGTGTTCTGCAACTGCTGATAGAACTGCCAATTAGTATGGAGCTTAGACTTTTTATAGGATCGCCATGCCTCGTCTTTGATCCGCATTAAGAGCTATAGCTCCTGGGAGAGCTAGGGGGAGAGAATGCCTTTGGTTCTTCTCAATTTGAAGGGGGCATGATGGTCAAGGATGGAGGTGAAAGTATTAATTAAGTATTCAAGAGCCTAATTTATGTCAGGAAGCGTGGTGATGGGGGTCCAGTTGGTGAAGCTAAGGCTATGTAGGAATTCGGAGGTATTAAAGTTTGTTAGGTTTCTAGATTTGATGTTTTTTGGGGGAGGATTGGAAAAGTTGTTTCTCCATATACAGAAGGTTGGGGAGTGATCGCTCAGTGCGTCAGGGAGGACTCCTGCCACCCTGATGCAGGTACTGCTATTAATTAACATCCAATCAAGTAGGGCATGATTACCAGACTTCATATTAAGTCTAGCTGGTTGGTAGGTTAGCTGTTCTAACTTGACATCCGATATTTCTGACAGATACTGGGCATTTCTGGGGCCAAGCCAGTCAAGACTGAAGTCCCCACATAGTATGGAGTCACCTTGAGTGAAGGTGTCAAAGACTGGTGATGAGTTCAGTGAGGGAGGTGGGCGCAAGTTTAGGGGGAAGGTGGATACACCCTAATGTCAACTGTCTGATGTTACTGAGGGTGACTGAGATGAGTAGATCTATGTCAGGGTTGATATTTAAGCTGGGCAGTTGGCTAACTGTCAACCCTGCCTTAGTGTAAATCAGTACCCCCCTACCTTTCTTGCAGGGTCGGTCTCGGTGGTAGGAAGAATATCCAGGAATTGCAAGTTTGTGAGACTGAATGGCTGGTTTTAGCCAGGATTCCGTTAAACAGAGGACATCAGGCTTGTATTGCGGAGTCCAGCCTTTGAGTTCCACGATCTTGCGTCTGACACTTTGGATGTTCATGTGGGCTATCCTGAGCCCTTTTGTCTCTGACCAGTCTGAACAGGGAGACAGGTGGTGGAGCTGAGCCTTCTTCCAAGGTCCAGGGTTTAGTTCAATGTCGCCAGATAGCAGAATCAGGCACAGATGGGAGTGACTGTTAGGTGGGCGGACAAATGAAGACTTGCGCCAGTTCCGGGGCCTATGCACACGCATAATTGTTTTGGCACGCTGAGTGAGGACAAGCTGACTGAGGTGAAGGGTGGGCATATTAGAAGTAGTAGGAGAGTCGAGCAGGGGAGGCAGGAGAAAGGATGGGGAGGTGGGCAGCAGAGTAGAAGCACTACCATTATAGGGCATGCAATTATGGAGACTTGCCAGGTAGGAGTAGAACAGGAGAAAGCCTTTTGTCAGTGGGAGTAGCATATTGCCGGAGGAAGCGGACAAACTTGGAGGGGCAGGATATCAATTGGCAAGGATGAGTCAACCTTGAAAGAGCTTACAATAACAGGGATAAATCGATACTAGACAGAGGGATGAGTCTGCCTAGGCAGAAGGAGGACAGGGTTTATGGTGACAGGGATAAATCAGTATCATAAAAAACCTGTAGAGTACTTCCAAAAAGTGGGCAAGGTATGAATTCTAAGGCCAATAGGGAGCTAGAACTGGAGCAATGGGCGGGACTAAGTTGTATATAAGGTGGCCTAGGGAAGGGGTGGAGGGGCGGGCTGAAAAACCAACACAGTAAATAGTTTTTAGCAGTACGAGTGGAGTGAATCAGATTGGCTGACAAAGCCGTGGAGAAATAGCCCAGGAGAGCCAGCAGATGCGGCAATCAGGGCATGGCAGCAGATGAGAGCAGCAACTGGGATTCTCGCTCCATGTGGCAGGGAGCCAACTGCAACACTAACTTGGAAGCCAGAGTCAAGATGCTGTACCCGGGGGTTTGTGAGCTGGGGAGAGATCCACGTGGTGGCGGTCCCACCGGCGGCTTCCTCCCGTCAGTTACGGAAGCGTGGATGGCCCTGAGGGGCAGTACCTGGGGTTTGTGAGCCGAGGAGAGAGCCTCATGGTGGCAGTCCTGCTGGCAGCTTCCTCCAGTCGCTTACAGGAGTGTAGATGGCTCTGAGTGGCAGCGCCTGAGGTTTGTGAACCGGGAGAGATCCTCATGGTGGCGGTTTGGTCACTGGCTTCCTCCCGGTTATGGGAGCGTGGATGGCCCTGAGGGGCAGCGCCTGAGGTTTGTCAGCCGGGAAGAGATCCTTGTAGTGGCGGTGCGGCTGGTGGCTTCCTCCCGGTTACGGGAAGGTGGATGGCCCAGAGGTGCAGTGACAGGGGTTTGTGAGCCTGGGAGAGGTCCTCGTGGTGGTGTTCTGGCCGGCAGCTTCCTCCCTAAGATATTCTGGAGATCTGGGAGACATAGCTGACAGCTGCATGCTGTGGGACAGAGCCCAGTACCATACTATCACTACTTTCCTGCAAAGGGGATAGGAATGAGTGCCACCTTACTTGTTGATGTAATGCATCAGACTGGCATTGCCAGTCTATATTAATAAGGCACCAAGAGTCGGATGCTCCTGAAAAGCCTGGAGTCTGTACAGGACAGCTCTTACCTCCATGATATTTATGTATAACTTGGCGTCTACCTTGGACCAATGACCCCTACGTCTGGTAAGGGCTGTGATGAGCCCCCCCTATCTAGCTTGTCAGAGGTATCTGTGGTGAGATCTGTAAAGGAGATGGTACTAGAAATGGAACATCCTTTTATAAATTGTCATGTTTCATCCACCACGGCAATGCTCTGCGTAGTGAAGTTGTGACAACCACCATTTGGTCCAGTTCATCTGTCAGCTGATCCCACTGGATCTTCAGTGTCCACTGAGGGATTCTCATATGTAAGTGGGACAGTGGTATAGTCACAATGGCCGCAGCCATGAGTCCCAGAAGGCACAACATCGTCCTTGTTGAGACATAATGATCAGATGTTCTACCCTGTCCTGTGGCAGGAAAGCACATCCCTTCTCTGTATCCAAGACTGCCCCTATGCACTGCAGTCTTTGACAGGGAGTTGTCACAGACTTTGGCACACTCACTGTGACACCCATGTTTTTAGCTAACTGCCTTGTCTGAGACAAGGTATGTTGCAGAGCCTCCCTAGAACTGGCCTTCCGGAGCCAGTCATCCAGATATGGAAAATCATACAGGCCTACCCTGCAAAAGGTGGCTGCCACTACTGCCATGTATTTGGTAAAGACCTGTGGCACAGAAGAAAAGCCAAAAGGCAAGACTCTGACCTAGTAGTGCTCCCCTTCCAGCATAACGTGGAGGTACTGCTTGTGAGATTTTCTGATCTTGACATGCTGCTATGCATCCTTCATATCTATGGAGCAAAACCAGTTCCCAGTTTGTAACACAGAAATGAGAGCTTTCAGTGAGACCATGCAAAACTTTTTGTACTTCATGTAGAAGTTGAGGCTCTTGAGAGCCAAAACAGGACAAAGATACCATGCCCATTTTGGGACCAGCGAGTGTCTGGAATAAAAATAATAAATAATTATCACAGTAATATTGTTTCTTCCAGGGGATCCCTCACTGTGCGTACTTGAGCAGTCAGCTGCAAGGTTTTGCTCCCCGGAGCCTGTAGAATGTATGTAAACAATCGAACATGGAATGCTTTTCAAACTTCTTCCTCATGGTGGCACTGTGCTCTGCTGCTCAATGGCAGAGTTATTTGGAAGTTTAGCAGTAGCTATGAACCTATAACCTATCCTAACTAGTTAAAAGAATAAACACGACTTCCGGTGGTGCTACGGAACTTTGAGCAACACGGTGAATAAGCTCTCCCCAGATTTGCAAGTTTGCCAACTGAATCACCTTAAATAATGAAATCTAAAATTATAAAACAGAATATTGAATCGGAATCACTTACTGAGCAGGCTGATCAGTCTGCATGCTAAAAGAGACGTTTAATCGCTTTGCTGTTTTTGCGCCCACCAACGGCCCAGACGACAGAGATCAACCAGGGGAAATAGTACAGATGACCTCCGGGGAAGAAAACAAACAATCCAGGCAACAACAACATAAAAATGACAGTAACAAAAATTCTAATGAACCGATTCTACAGGCAATCCAGGAGTTTAGGTCAGAAATGAAAGAAGCAATATATGACCTCCGCTCTGACTTGGGAGCTCTGTGGACCAGTCTCAATGCTGTAGATGTACAAATTTCAGCCAACACCAACCACCTCGAGACCTTAGAGGCGTCTGTTCAAGAAGTTGCACGGAAGCACTTAAAAATCGTTAAATGGTAGGAAGACGTGGAAAATAGAGGCAGGAGGGAAGACATATGAATATATGGGATTCCAGAGGACAAAGAGGGTCCTGATATGCAGGCCTTCTTAGACCACCTCCTTTGCACAACCCTGGACTTGGGCCCAGACTTCCCTATTGATACAGAGCGGGCCCACCGAGCTCTCAGACCTAAACCTCACCCTGAGTCTCGCCCCCGCTCAATTATAGCCCAGTTCTTAAACTTCTCAGTTAAGGAGACTCCGCTGAAGAAGGCTTGGACCCATAAATCTTATGTTTAATAACAAGCGGATCCTTTTTGACAATTATTATGCCCCTACCACCTAGAGGAGGAGGAGGGAATATATCCTGTTGTTTCCATGTGTCTACGCTCAAACAAAGTGAAATTTAAAACTCCCTACCCTGCTAAATTGGTGGGGGCTTTTCCATCGGTGCTCTAACATTCACATCGGCGGAGGAAGCAAGACAGGAGTTGCATTCGAGAGGCCTGTTGAGTAAATGTGACATCCAGCAGACAGTAGGAAGGAACAGGCCTCCTCGGAGAGACTTTGGACAGCTTACAGCCGTGGAGAACCTGGCTACACACTCGGCCACTTCATCCCTGGGGAGATTCTGAAGGAGATCCAGCAGCTCAACTCTCATGGTGGACTGAAATGAAGAGAGAACTGAAACCCAGTGTAAACAGTTGATGAGGGAACCTCTTCGGCCGCCATGTGGTGAGTACCTACCGGGGGGCTGCAGGGGGAGGGAGCCTTATGGGGACAGTTGTGGCTACTGTCCATGCCCCCAAGATAGCTATAAAAAAGAAAAAGGAGAGAGCTTGATTAAAATATAAAGTTGGTAGCTCACAAGCTAATTACCTCTCCTTTCAGAATTGACCTTTCCAAGTACTTTTAATGGTGGTTCTAATTGGGCCAGGCCGAGAGCCTTGACTTAAAATAAAAGACAAATCTTGGGGAGTTGTGTGATGGAGCACATGCGGTCCAGGCCCCTGAACCTGTGAGGCCCCTTGCACTTAATTCCTCCTCCGGTGCTCCTGAATGGTGTGGTCCTGAGACCCTCTCTACCTTCCCTCCGCACACAGCAATACAAAGAAAGGAGGGGAAAAGGAAGATCTTCTGGCCGGCAGCGGTCAGACCCCTATGTCTACTTGGACTGAGATCCTCTGTATAGGTGAAATTTGAAGGACAGAATAATGGACCTGCCTTATGTGGCAGGACTGGGGGAACTTCTGAGAGCCCGAGATGCATATCAAAGTTCGAGGGGGCTGGGTTGGGGAGAGGGTAACTATAGGGGAAAGTTGATAAGATAGTTATATGGGGATATTAACAGGATAGACAGGAACAGAAGAAAGAAAATATGAAAAAGGCAGACTCAGCATGATACAAGACATGTTTCAAAAGAGGAGAGACACCCCCTTTTATTAAGAGGTTAACACCAAATGATAGATCTAGCTGACATACAGCCCTTTAGAATGGAGACCACATTATTGGGGGACTTTGGTCTCCTGGGGAATTACCTCTTCATCGTTGATGGGGAGGAAAACCCCCGCTCCCCTGAGACCTGTAACTTAGGGTCCCGGGAGAGCACACAGAGAGGGTTAAGAGATTTCCTCTCTAAGGTGGAAGCCCAGTTAATTGTAAATAGTTTTGACTCCCTAGTTTTCACTGAGTCTTAATGGGGTTAGGGAGGGAGGGAAACTGGGTTGTGCTAAGCCCAGGTTGGGTTTGCTCTACCTTATTTGGGTAGAGATCTTGCTAAATCTACACAATTCATTTTATCAGAAGGGGGGAGGAGGGGAGGGGAGAACCCAAAGTTGGGGTTCTTGATATTAGAGTTAATACTGTAATGATGGTGCCGTTTGGCCTCATTAGATTAGTATTTTTGTTTCATTCTTTTAGTAAAAAATAAGAGACACGGAAGAATCGCACTTATTGCATTATTTTTTTGCTATAGTGGTAAACAGCTCGGTGGGAGACCAGGGATTAAGAACTGCTCGTTTGGTACAGCTGTAGGGCTACAGTTCTCCCTGGACCCCCCCCCCCCCTTTCTTTCTTCCTTTTTCTTTTCTTTCATGGCTTTATAAATGGCAGAAAATCCAGCTAAGATTTTTTCAGTAAATATAAATGGACTACATAGTCTAATTAAACAATCACGTGTGATGCAAAATCTGAAAAGGCAGGCGGCTGATACATATTTTCTTCAAGAAACACACTTGTCTGACCCAGAACACCAGAAGCTTAAATGGGGAAACCGATACAAGGTTTATGCCTCGTCCCACTCGAGTGGTAAGAGGAGGGGAGTGGCAACCTTGATCCCTGTCTCTACTTCCCTTGAGATCCAAGACAAATTCAATGACTCGCAGGGCAGATATGTTAACCTTACAGGGACCCTTTTTTCTCAAAGTGTTACGCTGGTAAATATATATTCCCCTCCCCCCCGACCTCTCTCCCTGTAATTCGAGCTTTCATAACTAAGGTCTTAGATGCTCTCCAGGGTATTTTAATTATGGGGGAAGGGATATCAATATGGCATTATCTCCGCAGGTTGATTCCTCCTCCCAAAGAGCTTACAGATCCTCCAGTGCGCTTAAATATCTTAAGGGGACTTTCTCATATTTAGGGGTGGAGGATGTATAGAGGAAGCTTTTTCAAACTAACTCTGGCTTTATATTTTCTTCTCTCCCCAATGTCACACTATCACACATACTCCCGTTTGGATTACTTTGTTACATGCGAACATTTTTCTCTTATTCAAGATTTGATCCTTGGACCCCGAATTCTTTCAGATCACCACCCCTTGACTTTGAAAATTTTACTGGGCAAGGCCCCATGATTAAAAGCATGGTGCCTGAACATGTCCTTAATAAGGGACCCGGAATATATAGAATATTTAAACAGAATATCCCCGATATTATGGGAAAATTATACAGGAGAGACCTCGAACCCGATTACATGGGATACCCTTAAAGCCGTAATTAGAGGGGAGACCACAGCATACTCTATTAGGAAGAGGAGGAAATTAGAGGCATCCTACAATTATTTGATAGATCAATTACAATCCTATCAGCTCTTATATCGAGATGGTGACAGGGTTCTACAAAGGAAGACTGGACAAACCATACAAGAAATTCAAAAAATAATGGATGCAAGAGTGATACAAGCCCTTAGTTACTTAAAACAATCCAACTATGAGGGAGGAAGTCAGGGATCCCGCATGCTGGCCCACAGACTCCGTGCTCGGAGACGTGCGGCAACTATTCTGAAAGTTAAACACCCGGTAACTAAGAGAATATCACAATTCGGACGATCATATTTGTTCTTCTTTTTTCTCTTATTATCAATCTCTTCATGACCCTCCCTCGGACCTACCATCTTCAGAGGACAGGAAGACCTTTCTCTCTGGCTTTTATCTTCCTACACTTTCAGAATCCCAAAGATCTGCTTTGGAAGCCTCTACAGGTGCAGATGAGGTTCTCACTCATACAAAAGCCCTTTGGACTAACAAGTGTCCAGGGCTCGATGGATTTGCCGAAGAATGGTACCAGAAATTTTCGGGGGCTTCTCTTACCCCGTCTCCTTTTGACCTACAGGGCCGTCCAGAAGAGGCAGCACCCCTCTCCTTCATGGAGATATGCCACTATAACTCCAATTCTTAAGCCAGATAAGGAGCCAACAAACATTTCCTCTAACTGTCTGGTCTCTCTCCTGAATGTTGACTATAACATTTTTATGGCCATATGCGCCACAAGATTAGAGACTATTCTTCTGGATCTTATCCACCCCGATCAGTCTGGCTTCATTAAAGCTAGAAGCACATCAGATAACATCAGACGCACCATGTTGTTACTTAAACATATTCAAAATGGACAAATACCCACAGCTTTACTAAGTCTGGATGCCGAAAAAGTTTTTGACAGGGTCTTGTGGAGCTTCCTTTGGGATGTCCTTAAGGCCCTGTCGTTTACCCTTTCTTTTCTTCTTTTACTTCAGCGCCTTTATGATGATTCAAAAGCTTACATTAGAATTAATGGGGCCCTTTCTCCCATTTCTTTGCGCCAGGGCACCAGGCAGGGCTGCCCCCTCTCCCTGATCTTTTTTGCTCTCTATACTGAGCCCTTAGAGATAGCCTTACAGTCTGACTTGAGGATTGCAGGAATCTCTCTCGATCAAACAAGTTATAAGGTAGCGCTATTTGCTGATGACATCCTTTTTACCCTGCTCTCCCCAGAAGCTTCTATACCAGCAGCATGGGATCTGCTCCAGAAATATGAAAGACTGGCTATTTTTAAGTTAAATATTTCTAAAACTGAAGCTCTAATGTTTAACTTCCAACCCTCCAATAATTTGAAAAATACTCTCTCTTTGAAATGGAGAGGCACTAAAATCAAATACCTTGGAATATACATCCCAATTAATTTGCTCCATTTAGAACTGGTAAACTACAAGCCGATCTCAGTACAGATTCAGGAGGACCTAAAAAGGTGAGGAAGACTTAGATTAATTTTTTCCAGTGTATATAAACGATCGTCTTAATGTCCTCCTAGACTACTGTATTTTTTCAGAATGTACCAATCTTTCTAACTAAATATTACTTCAAATCTTGTGACAAAATTATTTCTGATTTTATCTGGGAGTGTCAGAGACCGAGGGTAAGGCTCTCACTGCTTTGCTCCTCAGTAGACCAGGGAGGAATTAACCTCCCAAATCTAAGTATTTATGCAACAGCAGCTTTTCTTAAAATTATACTAATATGGCTCTCACCTGCGACTTCTCGTATTTGGAAGGACATTGAATTTGTGATCAATGACCTACATGATATTGAGAAACCAGTTTTTGCCTCAAGGGGGGACTCTCCGCCTGTAAGAGACTACACAGTATTTACTGCACAGATTTTGAGGATCTGGCAAAGGGTCAGACAACATAAAACATCAAAACAAATCTTTACACCTTAATATCAGCTGATGAGAACTTTCTCCCTGCTAGTTTGGATATTACTTTTCACTCTTGGAGAAGAGTGGGCCTTAATTATTTTTTATCAGTTCCTTGATACCAATGGTGTTTGGTGTTCTTTTACAGATCTTCAAAAGGCTTTTTCTTTACTCGATAGAGATCTATTTAGATATACAGTGCCTTCAGAAAGTATTCACCCCCCCTTGGATTTTGTCACATTTTGTGATGTTGCAAACTCAAATTAAAATACATGTATATGGGATGTTTTTGTCATGTATCTACACAAATTACTCTATAATGTCAAAGTGGAATGAAACTTCTGGAATTGTTTGTACATGTAATTTAAAATAAAAACCTGAAATGTCTTGATTTGATAAGCATTCACCCCCTTTGCTACAACACTCCAAATTGAGCTCAGGTGCATCAAATTTCCTTGTGAGATCACTCTAAAACTTGAATGGAGTCCACCTGTGGTCAGTTCAAATGGTTGACATGATTTCAGAGGAAATACACCTGTCTATATAAGGTCCCACTACTGACAGTGCATGTCAGAGCAGGAACACAACCATGAAGACCAAGGAGCTGTCCATAGAACTCCGTGATAGAACTGTGAGGACGCACAGATCTGGGAAGGGGTATAAAAACATTTCTAGGGTGCTGAAAGTTCCCAGGAGCACAGTCAAGTCCATCATTAGGAAATGGAAAGATTACAGAACCACCCAGACTCTTCCTACAGCAGGCCGTCCTCCCAAACTGAGCAACCGGGCAAGAAGGACCTTGGTCAGGGAAGTGACCAAGAACCCAATGACCACCCTGACAGCACTACAGAGTTCCATGGCTGAGATTGGAGAACCTGTCCGGAGGACAACAATCTCTGCAGCACTTCACAGATGTAGCCTCTGTGGGAGAGTGGCTAGACGGAAACCACTCCTGAGAAAAGGCCACATAATAGCATGCCTGGAGTTTGCAAAAAGGCATGTGGCAGACTCTGAGACCACGTGGCAAAAGATTCTTTGGTCTGAAGAAACAAAAATTGAACTCTTTGGCCTGAATGCAAAGCGGTATGCCTGGCGCAAACCGAACACAGCTCATCACCCGTGTAACACCATCTCTATCATGAAGCATGGTGGTGGCAGCATCATGTTATGGGGATGCTTTTCAGAGGCAGGGACGGGGGCACTTGTCAGGATAGAGGGAACAATGAATGGAGCCAAATACAGGCACATCCTTGAGGAGAACCTGCATCAGTATGCAACAGACCTTGGACTGGGGCGAAGATTTACGTTCCAACAGGACAACGATCCCAGGCATACAGCCAAAGCAACACTGGAGTGGCTTCAGAACAAGAAGGTGAATGTCCTTGAGTGGCCCAGCCAAAGCCCAGACTTGAATCCCATTGAGAATTTGTGGAAAGACTTAAAGATTGCGGTTCACTGATGCTCCCCATCCAACTTGACAGAGCTTGAGCAAATCTGCAAGAAGAATGGGGCGAAAATCCCCAAATCCAGATGTGCAAAGCTGATACAGACATACCCAAGAAGACTCAAATCTGTAATTGCTGCCAAAGGCGCTTCTACAAAGTATTGACTCAGGGGGGGTGAATACTTAAGTAAACAAGATATTTCAGTTTTTAATGTTTCATAAATTTTTGTTACACAAAAATATTTTTGCCCCTTTAAATTGTTGAGTATGCTGTGTGAATCAAGGGGGAAAAATCATTTCAATGCATTAAAAATTCTGGTAGTAACACAACAAAATGCGACAAGATCCAAAGGGGGGTGAATACTTTCTGAAGGTACTGTACGCAGGAGAGAAACTATATTTTAAGACAGAGATTTTGATACGTCCTCCTCCTCTTTTTTTCTTCCCCATCCTTTTGGATTTACTGAAAGATACCCTGGAGAGTGACTTATGGGGTAAACTAATTGGCCACCTATATAAAATACTTAGGGCTTCATGAGGAGATTCTTTGTTGACGATTCTGGAGGCCTGGAATAGAGACTTAGCTGTACAGGTTCCCTTTGTGAAGTGGCAGCAGGCTACTTTGAAAGCCATTAAGATAACTTCTTCCAATATTTGGAGGGAGTTTGCATGGAAAACCCGATCAAGATATCTTAGATCCCCAGTACTGTTGACAAAATATCTCCCGGAGACTTATGGCGCTTGCTGGCGTGTGTGTAACTGCCCGTTGGCTGATCTGGGCCATATTTTTTGGTTTTATCCCAGATTAACCCTGTTTTGGTGCTAACTACAGCTTGAATGGGGAGACTGTCAGAGGAGAATATTGAATTGACACCAGAATTAGTAGTCCTTTCAGTTTATCCCAACCACAGACCAAGATGGGACCGCACTCTACTCCCAGTTTATGCACTTGCAGGCAAAAAAGTGATAACTCGCAGATGGACGACACCTCTGGCTCCTTCATTAGGAGATTGGAGAAGTATTATGGGTAAGATCTACAGATCAGAACATTTAATAGCAAAGGTCCACAGTAAATTGCCCCCTTTTGAACTAAAATGGCACAGATAGGTACTGTGTACGTCCTCTCAAGATCCAGAATTTGTTCCATGAGGGGAGTGGGGGGGTTTCGAAAAATAACTGGGGGGTTGTTGCTCAGCCGCCTGCCTAGAATTGACAAAGACTAGACTGAATTAAATGGACACTGCTAATGTTCTTATACTGTGCGACAAATATTTTATAACAATGTAATCATATGGGGCAATATTTATTTGTATAAAATACCTGACTTAAGTAACAATGTGATGGAATGTATTTACAGCCCATTATACCTTGTCTCTTAAAATAAAAAAATTAAAAAAAAAAAAGAAAAAATGGTAATAGAGAAGAAACTGGCCTGTCAGGTCTACTCATGGCGGATTAACACCCAAACCCTATAAGCCAACTGCAAGAAAACAAGTAATGCTCAAGCAAAACAAAGACTAGACTAACACTGATTCTTGTAGAACTTTTTCCAGGTTCTGGAAGGGAAGGGTGGGAGATTGGATGAAACAATATTACTTGTGATAATTTTTACTTCAAACTCCAGGAATCCCTCAATATGCTTACTTGTGCAGACTACAAAGCAGTACATTAGGAGGCTGGGTACAGAACCTACTTAGGAAACAGGTTCTTGCAAGACAGCAGTGCTAAACCTGGAATCCCTTCTGGACTGCATGTCCAGGCAACAGTGTTTTGTGAAGATGTGTGTAGTTTTCCAGGTAGCTGCTTTACAAATTTATCGTAAGGGAATATCCCTTGCAGCTGCCACAGAGGCAGCAGTGCCATGACTGCAGTGTGCAGAGGCCTTATGGTGGCTGCTTACCAGCTTTAGTGTAACAGAACTGGATGCAAGAGACTATCCAGTGGGCAATTGTTCTCTTAGAAGCTGGCTTACCCTGACCCACTTCACCACATGTGAAAAACGGCCATGAGTGGGGAAAATCTGAGGTCCTTCGTGAGGTCCAGATAGTAACAAAGTGCATTTTTAATGTTCAGACTATGAAGTCTCTGTTCAACAGAGGACGATTTCACTGAAGAAGACTGGGAAAGTGATGGATTGGTTTAAGTGGAACTTGGACACTACTTTGGGAAGGAAAGTACAGTTACGTAAGAACTTACCGTAACAGTAGATCTTCGAGAACAGCTCTTGCAGCAGGTTACACCATTAGGACTGAAGCCGGCAGGCGTCAGGACCCCACGGAAAATTCTAGCTAGCTATCTCAGTGGGACCGCCCGACGCCGTCCCGCCCGACGCCAGACGTAGTACACATAAGGGGGGCGGTCCCGCCCGATTCCCCAGTTCTCCGCCGAGACTTCCGTCGCAGGCTGACACTGAAATGGGAGACCGAGGATCCACCGCTGAAGTCAAAAGGAAAAATCCTCACAGTAAAGGCCTAAGCACCTCCTCCAAGGGGAAGGTGGTGGAAGGTACCTGCTGCAAGAGCTGTTCTCGAAGATCTACTGTTACGGTAAGTTCTTACGTAACTGTACTATCTTACTTTGAGACACAGCTCTTGCAGCAGGTTACACCATTAGGACTGATTCCCAAGCAGTAACGCTGCCAACATTCTGGGAGGAGGAAACTAGGAATTACATTCCAGGTCCTGAATCTAGGACAAGAGACCCTGTAGCACCGCCAGGTTGAAGCCGGCTCTTCGCCGAGAGGCGATGTCCAGGCTATAATGCCTGATAAATGTATGCACAGAGCTCCAAGTGGCTGCAGCACATATGGCAGAGGTGGAGACGTTTCGGAGTGCTGCAAAGGAGGTGGCCACACCCCTAGTGGAATGACCCCGGACTGTTCCCGGGAAGGGCTTTTGTTTGATGATATAACAGTATGAAATACACTGGACAAGCCAGCGAGACAGGGACTGTTTGGATACAGGTTGGCCCATCATCCTTTCAGAAAAGGAAACGAAAAGTTGCTCTGAACTACGAAGTTGTTTAGTTCTGTTGAGGTAATACCTCAAGCTGCGGTTAACATCCAGGGTGTGGAGCAGTGCCTTTCCTTTATTAGAGTAATTTGGGAAGTAGACCGGCAGGTCAATATCCTGATTGAGAGTGAGTGTAGAAACCACCTTAGGCAAAAATTTAGGATTCGTCCTCAGGGATACTCTGTCCCGGTGGAAAACTAAATAAGGCTCTTTGCACATGAGAGCGTGAAGCTCAGAAACTCTTCTCGCTGAAGTAACAGCAACCAAAAACAGCGTTTTCCACGACAGAAAACGCGGCTCGCAATCCGCGGCAGGTTGAAGAGGCGGTGAGTTGTTCCAGGACGAAGAGCAAATCCTGGAGGCACTGGGTCCTTAATGGGTGGCTCAAAATGTAACACCCTCTCAAAAATTCCCCGCGAGAGGCGCCTAATTGTGCCACTGTGCGAACCCAACCGGAAAGTGGTAGGCAGAGATGGCACACAGGGTGCACCTTGATAGAGGGTAGCTAGGCCGAATGGAAAAGCGAGAGCAGGTAGTCCAACACCACCTCACCGGCAACCTAAAGGGGAAAAATCATGCGGCTCGCACTACAAAACAAAAACGGGCGCTATTTCATGGCGTGACGTCGATGCGCACGTTTTCTGGCTGCAGAAAGAACTTCCGCGAACCTCTTTGCGAGACCCCATGACGCAAGATGGCTATGTCTCTAGGAGGCATGCATGCAGGTTCAGTGAGCTTAAGTCTGGGTGGACCAGTGAACCTTCCTCCCGAGACAAGAGGTGGGAGCTGAACGGCAACGGGAGCGGAGGTTCCCGGGATAGTTGAACCAGTAAAGGGAACCATATCTGTCTGGGCCAAAAGGGGACCACAAGGATCATGGTTGCTTGCTCCCTGTGCAGTTTGAGAAGAACTCTCTGGATCAACGGGAAGGGAGGGAAAGCGTAGAGGAATCTGTCCGCCCAGGAGGAGGACAACGCGTCTCGCCAGAAAACACCAGGCCCTGGATCTAGCGAGCAAAAATTGGGCAGTTTTGCGTTGGATGGGGATGCGAACAAGTCCAACTCTGGAGTTCCCCATCGAAGAAACAGATCCTCTGCTACCTCTTGAAGAAGTTCCCACTCGTGGACTCTGGCCTGGGAGCGACTCAGGCCGTCTGCAATCATGTTGTCCACCCCGGGAACATGTACTGTGATCAGATTCACGCCGTGTCAGATTACCCAATCTCACACCCTCATGGCCTCCCTGCAAAGGGGGTAAGAGTGTGCGCCTCCTTGTTTGTTGAGGTAATACATCACCGCCGTGTTGTCTGTCTAAAGCAGGAGAGTACTCGGTGGGATTTCTGACTGAAAGGCCTGCAGGGCATAAAGGACCGCCCTCATCTCTAGGACGTTGATATGAAGGTGGGCCTCCAGAGGGGTCCACGTAGCCTGGGACTTCACCCCGTCCAGGTGTGCTCCCCATCCTAGACCTAAGGCGTCTGTGGTGAGGATTACCTCCGGGGACGGCGCTATAAATAGGACGCCTGTGGAGAGTGTCCCTGGGTCTAGCCACCACTGCCAGTCTCGAATCACGGTGTTTGTAATTCTGACCGGATGTTGCATGTGGTCTTGCCTTTGATCCCATTGCACCTTGAGCATCCACTGAGTTACCCGCATGTGGAGCCTTGCGAAAGGGATGGTAGGAATGGCCGCAGCCATGTGTCCGAGCAAGCGAAGGACCGACCTGGCTGGGACGGTCTTGTTCGACGAAAGCTCCCTGATGAGGGATCTGATGCGCTCCGCTCTGTCGTCTGGAAGAAATGCTCTTCCCTGAACGGTGTCCAGTACTGCGCCTATAAATTGCATCTTCTGCGACGGTACCAGGAGAGACTTCTCGTGGTTGATTAGGATACCCAGAGATCGGAACAGGTCCTGGGTGCTCTGGATGGCTCGTAACAACGCCTCTCTGGAGGCGGCCATGAGAAGCCAATCGTCCAGGTACGGGAACACATAATGGCCCTGTCTCCTTAGAGACGCTGCCACGACTACCATGCATTTGGTAAAGACCCTGGGTGCGGATGACAGTCCAAATGGAAGGGCTCGGAACTGAAGGTGGTGGTCGAGAAACTCGAGGCGCAGGAACCTCTTGTGCGCCTGAGCTATGAGGATGTGCAGGTATCGTCCTGCATGTCTAGAGGACGTTAAGAAAGCGTCTTGCTTCAGCATGGGAATGAGACCGGAAGAGTCACCATGCGGAATCTCTTGTAGGCGACCGACACGTTGAGGTCGCTGAGGTTCAGAATCGGACGGAGGTCCCCTGTTTTCTTTGGAACCAGGAAGAAGTGGGAATAGTATCCTTGTCCTCTCTGGTTCTCCGAGACATACTCTATCGCTCCCTTTTGCAAGAGCGCGAGTATTTCTTGCCAGGTCAGTGACTTGTGCTGACCCGGGTACCGGGAGAGCAAAGGAGGCCTCGAGGGTGGCTTTTCTGTGAATTCTATAAAGTGGCCTTTTCCGACCAACTGAAAACCCCACCTGTCAGTGGTTATAGCCAGGGACCTGATTTTTCTGCGGCACATCAAAGCAAAGTTCTGCGGCAGGGTTCTCATTTGCCGCAGAACTTCTGCGGCACTCAACACCAATTTCTGCAGCACGTTTTTACCCTTAATTTTTTTCCTTTTTTTTTTTTTGCCAAATCTGACACAATGCACGCCCGTAACACAGTCATTTTACGGGCGTTTGTCACCAAATTTTCAACATAGCCAGTTTAAGACCTCTGCTCATGAACAGTATCACTATGATTTTATTAATCTGTCCGGAACATTGATTTCGTACACCGACCGCGCCATTGTGCGCTACATGCGAAACACATTTCGGTGAGATGTGAAAATGACAGTTGTATTGTTCATAAGGAGGTGTGGTAAAATGGCAATACTGAAAATCTGGAGTGAAAATATTAAAATGAGCTGGTTGGCAGCGCGGCGGTGAGAACCGCAACACACGCCGTGAATTACGTCATTTTATGGCGTTGTCACCAAATTTTCAACATAGCCAGTTTAAGACCTCTGTTCATGAACAGTATCACTGTGATTTTATTAATCTGTCCGGAACATTGATTTCGTACACCGACCGCGCCATTGTGCGCTACATGTGCGAAAACACATTTCAGGTGAGATGTGAAAAATGACAGTTGTACTGTTCATAAGGAGGTGTGGTAAAATGGCAATACTGAAAATCTGGAGTGAAAATATTAAAAATGCTCGAAGTTACGAGCGTGCGTAGGAACTGCGCAATACACGCTCATAAAACAGTCGTTTTGGGGAATATTTTCACCAAATTTTCAACATAGGGTTTTTAGGAGCCTACCTCATGAACTGTGACACTGTCATTTCGTTAATCATTCCAGAAAGGTGGTTCGCGCGGTGACTGCGAAAACACCTTGGAACCGATAACAAATAACAGTGTCACAGTTCATGAGGTGGGTCCCAAAACCCCATGTTGAAAATTTGGTGAAAAATTCAGAAATGGCTGAGATATGCACTAAAGTTGAAAAAATCCATTTATGCCATTATACAGCTTACGGCATTTCTTCAGTTCGCGGTCGACTTTGAAGAGTGCAGGCGTGTTCCCGTCCACAGAAGATCATCGCGCTGGGCTCCGGAGGTAAGTATGGGTTGAGGTGGGGTGAGGTGGGGGTGTGGGGAGGTGGAGTACGCAGAGGGTGGGTGCAGGTTGGGGCAAAAGAATCAACGATGGAAGGTTTTTGTTTCAGGTTCAGGCAGCTTGGGGGGTCAGTGAAGGCCGACGAGTTGGGCACCCGTCGGCAAAGAGAGTTTTGCCACGCTGGGGTGGGCTCCCAGCATGGCATAAAGACATTCGGGGGCCAGTGAAACCGATGGGGATTGGGCACCCCGTCGGCAAATAAGTTTTGCCACGCTGGGGTGGGCTCCCAGCGTGGCACCAGGCAGCTTGGGGGAGGGACAGTGAAGCTGACAGGGATTGGGCACCCTGTCGGCAAATGAAGCTTTGCCATGCTGGGGTGGGCTCCAGCGTGGCATACTAACATCTGCAGGGGCACGTTTGTTCCGCTGGCAGCCGCGACTCGCTGGATATTCCGCGTTTGCCGCAGACCATGAATCACGGAAAACTCGGGCCCTGGTTATAGCCTGCCATCCCGGCAGGAAGTTCGCAATGCGACCCCCGACCATGATTTCCTGTTGATCCTGAGGGGCCGGGGCCGGAAAGGAGTCAGGCTGTGGCGGCTGAGGGTCCCGCTGGCTGGACCGGCTTGGAAGTACGCTGGCTACAGCCTGCGGGTTGTTTTCCCTTGGCTCTGCGAAAGCCGGAGCCCCTCTGTTGTGGAGCGGGGCGGGACTGTTGCCTCTGCGTCTGTCCACGAAATCGGCTTTGGTTCCTACGAAAGGAACTAAGCTTGGGTCGGTACATGGCCTGAACCGACCTCACCGCCTTCCCGGCCTCTTGGAGTTTGGTAATAATCTTCTCTGAGGGCTTACCAAACAAGACTTCTCCCTCGAATGGGGCATCCATGATATTCTTCTGGACGTCCGGGGTAAAACCGGAGACGCGTAACCAAGAGTGTCTCCGGATGCATACGCCTGAAGCTGCTGCTCGGGCCGAGGAGTCCGCGGAGTCATACGCGGCTCGTAGCACTTGGGTTCCCACGTCCGAACCCGTACGAAGGAGCTGAAGCATCTCCTCCTTCTGCTCACCTTCCGGCAGTTTCTCAGCTGCATCCAGACCCTGTTCCCACAAGGCATTTTGGAACTGCACCATGTGGGTCAAGTAATTCAGGGATCTGATGGCGCAGGTAGCGGAAGCATACGTGCGCCTACCCATAGCGTCCAGCTGTTTGGACTCTGGGTCCGGTGGCAGGGTGCTCAGATGTTGCGGTCTCTGGGACCGGTCATGTGAGGCTGTTATGACCAGAGAGTCGGCCTGAGGATGCTGAGTCAAGTACTGGTCTTCCCTGGGAGCCTTGTACAAGCGATCAGCTTTCTTCGGCATCGCCGGGAGCGAATGTGGACGCTCCACGCTACCTTGGTGGACGCCCACGAAAGTGTTCTACCAAGGTGGCACCCACCACAGGCTTGGGGTCCCTTTGTCAAGATACTTGCAAGGCGTAGCCTTCGGGTCTAACTTCCGCATCCCATCCCATGTTCTCTTGGATGTGTCTCATAATATCCGAGAACGAAGGGTCATCTGGAGGAGACTTTGGCATCTCGCGTGGATCCGGAGAAGGGATGGAAAGGGAGATGGGGATCTGGATGTTTAGAACTCTGATCCCGTGTCCTCCGTCGAAGCGATTGTCGGCGTCTTCTGGGTCTCTTAGGGCTGGGTGACCTGGAAGAGGATTTGGACGGAGGTCTCCGTTTGTCTGGTCTCCCCTTTGGAGGTGTTCTGTGCTCCCGGGGAGGAGGTAGTCGGCCTGCCGACCCCGATGGAGAGGGGGGCGCAGGAACCGAAGGAGTAATCGGTGTAGGAGGAAGAGGAGGTGGAGTGGGAACCATGTCCTTCTTTATGGTGTCCCACCAGTAAGTGAACAGCTCCTTCACTTCTACCATGGAAAGGCCCGACGACGGTCCGGGCACCGGTGGACAGTCGTCGGGTCCCGGCGTCGGCTCCACAGGGGGCTCGGGTAATGGCGAGGGTTCCCTGGGCGTCTCGACAGGACCGGGGTCGCCCGTCTGGTCCTCGGGCTGAGTCAATTCCTCCTCGGTGATGGTCTCCTGACCGACGTCGGTCGGAGGCGTCGGGTCCCTTCTCAATAGAAGCGGGCGCCGGTCCCCCTACCGGCGTCCGATGATGCGTTGGCCTGGCCGGCGACGGTCATCTGGCTGACGGCGGCTCTGGGGATCTGTGGTGAGAGGACGACGGGCGCACCGGCGTCGGGTCCTGCGGCTTCTTCAGAGAGGTAAGCTCCATAGTCTTGCGAGGAGGCAAGGAAGCCAACCTGACGTCGGGTTCAGAAAGGCGGGAACCCGACTTATGGTGATGGTGGCGATCCCCAGACTTGACCAGGGCCCTGGAGGACGAGGAAGGTCTGGCAGTCTTGGCCTGAGAAGAGGATGAAGACTTCTTGACCGCAGCAGGGGGAGGCTGAGAGCTGGCCCGGGAAGGGGAGCGGTCGGACCTGGAACCAGAGCTGCGCGAGTCTGAGGCCCTAGACAGGAACCTGGAAGGGGCCTTCTCCCTGCGTTTCTCAGCGTGCTTGTGGGCCTTCTTTGAAGAGTCCCCCTTGGAAGACATGGTCCTGAGTTTTTCTTCCAGCAAAAATGCCTGAAGGGCCTTCTGGCGACGGATCCGGGTTCTGCTATTAAACCCCTGGCAAAAGGAGCAGGCCCGGGTGTCGTGGTCTGGGCCTAGGCACCGGACGCAGGCCAAGTGAGGGTCCTTGAAGGGGATCTGCTTCCCACAAGCACACTTCGAGGAGTGACCGGAGGTCGGAGAGGACATCAGAGAAAAACTTGATTGTAGAGAATCAAATTTCCCGTAGGAAGAAACTTAACCACGCGTCGCGTGCTAGAGACTGAACCGAAGGGTCGAGACATGCAAGTCGACGGCGGGAAAGAACTGGGGAATCGGGCGGGACCGCCCCCTTATGTACTACGTCTGACGTCAGAGGCGGGACCGACGTCGGGGGCGGTCCCCGCTGAAGATAGCTAGCTAGAATTTTTCCGTTGGGTCCTGACGCCTGCCGGCTTCAGTCCTAATGGTGTAACCTGCTGCAAGAGCTGTGTCTCGAAGTAAGATCTTCTGGTTAGTCCCAACGACTGCTTTGTCCCTGTGCATGATCATGTAGTTGGGGCCTGTGAAGACAGCCTGCAACTCCCATACTCTTTTTGCAGGAGTTACAGCCGTCAGGAAGACTGACTTCCAGGTGACATACTCAGGTCCGTGGTAGCCATGTGCTCAAAAGAAGGGTTCATGAGCTCGACTATGCACAGGTTCAAATCCCCTGGAGGCACTGGTTCCCTTACAGAGTGATACAAATGCAGCAGATCCTTAAATAATTTTTTTTTTTTTTTTTTTACATGGGGTGAGAAGCAACTGTTTTCTCACTATCTGCGGAAATAGCTGCCAGGTGCACTTTCAGGGTTGAGGGCCTGAGGCACAATGTCTGAAAGTGAACCAAGTAATCCAGAAGAATTAGAAGACCAACTTCAAAAGGATCAAAGAGGATGCTGGGAACCTTCACAATGGAGACGCACAGGAGAGTGGCACGGGTCCCCACAGGGGTAGGAAACTCCTCCTGGTGGGGGACTCAATCATTGGTGGTGGGGTAGAACTGGGGGAGGGAGGGAAAAGGGAGATAAGGTGCCTGCCTGGCACTATGGCTTGGAAGAACAGGAAACGAATTCTCAGGATTGTGGGAGCAGCTGCATGGGGGAGTGAACTGGATGTCAATATCCACCTAGGGACAAATTACTTGGCTGGGAATGGGATCAGAGCAGTGCAACAGGAGTTTGTTGAGGTGGGGAGGAGCCTTAGACAAGTAGCACACATGGTAACTTTCTCGGAAGTGCTACCTGTCTATGGCATTGATGAGGCTAGGGTACTCCACACCATGGGATTCAATGACTGGTTGAAAAACTGGTGCAGAGCTCAGGGATTTGGCTTCATTGGGGACCGAGGCTCCACCTGGAGGGATACAGGCCTATACTGGTGCGGTGGTCTTCATCTGTCCAGGAGGGGAACCAGGATCCTAGGTGATAGGTTTAAATGCTTCATTGGCAAGCATTTAAACTAGCCAAGGGGGGGCACTAAAAAGGAGAAGGGAAATCCTAGTGCCACTCCCCCCCCTCAAAAAAAAACAAAATCAGGGAAGTTAGTGAGGTAAACACCAAGACAGAGCAGTTGATAGTGAGAAGAGCAAGGATAAATGGATCAATGGAGAAAAAGACAAAGGCAGTAAGGACAGGAAAGGGGCAAAAAGGAATAAGGCCATCAAAAAAGGGAGGATAATGAGTACCAATGCCTGTAGTCTAGGTAACAAGCTCCCTGAACTGGTGGCCTTAATGGAAGAGGGATGCCTGGATATCATGGCAGTCACAGAAACATGGTACGCAGAGAATCATGACTGGGATGTCAACATACCATGGAACACAATCTACACAAGGGACATGGAGGGTAGAATAGGAGGAGGAGTAGCTCTCTATGTAAAGGAAAGGATCAAAGTGACGGAACTAAAGGGTAAACAGGGAGGAGAGGAGGCACTGTGGGTCACCCTGGAGACTGGAAATGGCACCACAGTGCGCATAGGAGTTGTATACAGACCCCCGTCTCAGGGGGAGGAAAAGGACAAGGAAATGAGAAAAGGCATCCTTAGGATGGCAGAGAAAGGGGAGATATTGCTGATGGGGACCTGAATATACCAGATGCTAAATGGAGCACCTTTGCTTCAGCCACATCCAAGAGCAGGGCCATTCTCGATGCCCTACAGGGGGCATGCCTCAGACTGCTAGTTTTGGAACCCACTCGGGAGGGAGCAATCTTAGACCTGGTACTCTCAAAGAGGGATGGAGAAAGGATCTCAGATCTAAAAGTGGGTAGCCATCTGGGAACAAGTGACCACCAAACAGTGTGGTTCATGATAAACTTGACTGTAGAGTCAAGCCATACAAAAGTGAAGGTACTGGACTTCAGGAGGGCTGATTTTGTCAAAATGGGAGTGTGTCTCAGAAAAGCACCAGTAAACAGGCAAGAAGGAGGGGTGGAGCAGCAATGGGGAAACCTCAAAACTGCCATCACAGAGGCAACAAGCCTTTGTGTGAAGCAAATAAAGAAATCGAAAAAACACTATGGTTCTCAAAAGAAGTGGTGGAGGAGGTTAAGGAGAAAAAGACAGCATTCAGGAAGTATAAGGAAACACAGAAGGAGCAGGACAGAGAACTGTACCAACTAAAGCAGAAGGAAGCGGGGCGGGGAAGGCAGTCAGAATAGCAAAGGCCCAAACTGAGGAAAAGATAGCCAACTCGGTTAAGGAGGAGGAGGATAAAACCTTTTATAGGTACATTAGGGAGCAAAGAAAGACTAAGGCAGGGATATTGAGGCTGAATAAAGAGGAGGGTGTTTTGGCAAAGAGGGACAGTGAAAAAACAGGGATACTGAATGAATACTTCTGTTCAGTATTTACAAAGAAAGAACAGGGGGAGGTACCTAATCCAGTCAATAGAAGCGCTCTGCATAGGAGGGTTGATATCCTTTCAGAGAAGAAAGGGTTCTGAAATAACTCCTAAAACTGAAGGTGCATAAAGCAATGGGGCCTGATGGGATTCACCCCAGAATTCTAAAAGAACTAAGGGGAGAACTAGTAACACCACTGACTACCCTTTCTAATAAATCATGGGACAATGGTGTGGTACCTGAGGACTGGAGGAGGATGGATGCGATTCCCCTTCACAAAAGTGGGAGCGAGACAGAGGCAGGAAACTACAGACCTGTCAGTTTGACCTCAGTTGTAGGGAAAATTATGAAATCACTTCTGAATGAAAGAACTGTTGAGTACCTAGAAGCCAGTGGGGCACAGGACCCAAGGCAGCATGGATTCACAGCAGGAAGGTCATGTCACACAAATCTAATCGATTTCTTTGACTGGGTGATCAAAGTAATCGACCAGGGAAGGGCTTTGGACATGGCCTACCTAGACTTTAGCAAGGCATTTGACACAGTCACGCACAAAAGATTAATAAACAAATTAGCCAGCATAGGAGTGGGTCCCAGGGTGGTAGCCTAGGTAAAACACTGGCTGGACAACAGGACGCAGAGGGTAATAGTAACAGAGTCCACAGTGGAGAAAGGGGGGTTACTAGTGGGGTACTGCAGGGTTCAGTACTGGGGCCGGTCCTTTTTAATGTCTTTATAAGTGACATTGCAGAGGGACTGGAAGGAAATGTATGTCTCTTTGCAGATGACACAAAGATCTGCAACAGGGTTGATACACAAGGTGGGGTGGAAAGGATGGGAAGGGACTTGGCAAGGTTGGAGGAATGGTCAAATGTATGGCAGCTTAGAGTCAACGCAAAGAAGAGCAAAGTAATGCACCTAGGAAACAAAACCCAGGGAAGGGTACACAATGGGGGTAAGATACTGATGACAACAAAAATGGAAAGAGACGTGGGGGTAGTTACATCAGATGACCTAAAGGTGGGCAAGCAATGTGAGAAGGCAGTAAGGAGGGCTGGGGGGATACTGGGATGCATAGGGAGAGGCATCACCAGTAGAAAACAGAAAGTTGTTGTCCCTCTGTACAGACAGCTGGTAACATCACATCTGGAGTACTGCATGCAGTTCTGGAGACGCCATCTCAACAAAGACAGACAGGGTGGAGGCTGTCCAGAGGGCAGCAACTAAAATGGTGCAGGGTCTGCACCAGAAAACATATGAAGAAAGACTAAAGGAGCTTAATATGTATAGCCTTGAGGAAAGGGAAGGGGGGGGGATATGACAGAAACTTCCAAATACCTCAAGGGAATCCACAAAGTCCAAGAGGGTAGCATCTTTCAGAAAAAGAGATGTGCAAGAACAAGGGGGCAAAATTTGAAGATGTGGTGGGGGGCAGCTCAGAGGTAACGTGAGGCAGTATTTCTTCAGAGAGGGCTGTAGGTGCATGGAACAGCCTTCTGGTGAAGGTTGTGGAGCCAAAAACAGTGGGGGAATTTAAGAATGCAGGAGACAGACATAAGGTAATTCTCGTAGGGGGGGTAGGAGGAAATAGGCTGTTGATTAACTAGGGTCAGCAGCTTATCCATTAGATAGGGAAAAGGGCAGACTAGGTGGGCCAAGCAGTCCTTATCTGCCATCAAATTCTATGTTTCTATGCTGCTTAGGAACACACAACAGGGAAAATCACTTCCATCTGGAAGCGTACATCTTTCTGTTAGCAGGCTTCCTGGAAACCCTAAGGACTCCGAGGACCTTTTCCGAAAACTGAAACCCAGAGTACTCTAGCTCATCAAGAATCATGCCTTGAGGTGCAGTGACTTGACGTTCTGAAAGGTTATTCTGTCCTTGGACATGGTCACAAGATTGTGTCTCTGCAGGAGACTTATGGGTTGTTTGGCAGAGAGGACCAGGAGAAGAGTGTACCAGGGCTATCTGGCCCAATCTGGGTCCACTAGTATCAAGGTTGCAGGCTGTCCCCTCAATTTCAGGAGAACTCTTTGTATCAGAGGAAATGGAGAGAAGGCATACAGGACCCTCCCAAATCAGTCCAAGGTCAAGGCGTCCATGTCCACTGAGCCCAGTGCTGGGGGCCTGCAGCAAAACAGGGAAGTTGGTGAGTTTCTTCAGAGGCAAAGAAGTCTAATTCTGGTGTACCCCACCTCCTAAAGAGTGTGGCTAGCACTTGCTTGTTCAGGGTCCGTTTGTGGTGCCTGTGGCTGATTCTGCTGAGTGAATCTGCCAGGGCATTGTCCTTTCCTGGCAGATGGATTGCTGACAGGTGCACATCCATGGAGCAAACCAGACTCCAAATCTTCATGGCTTCTGTACACAGCCTTGAGGACCTGGTGCCCCCTGCTTGTTGATGTAATACAGTCATGGCCAAAAATATTGGCGCCCTTGCAGTTTTTTCTAATAATGCACCATTCCTTCCAGAAAATTGTTGAAATTAAAAAATATTTTGGTATCCACATATGAATTTCTTTGTTTTGCAGTGGAGTAAAACACAAAAAGCAGAAAAATGTACTAAGTCTTAGCTTATTCCACACAGAAATCTTTAAATGGCCAGGACAAAATTATTGGCACCTTTTAGAAGTAGTTAAAAATAATTAGATTTCAAGCAGGTGATTCTCCTTCACTTTGGAATTTAACTCACCTATGGTGAGTTGCAGGTGCCTGCAATATAAAAATCATTCATTCAACCAGTTTGAATAGAGAAAAGGACACATTCTCCTGTTTTGTGTCACTGTGTGTACCTCAATGAGCATGGAGAAAAGAAAGACAGCCAGAGAATTGTCTGAGGAGGTCAGACAGAAGATTGTAGCCAAGCATGGACAATCTCAAGGCTACAAATCAATCTCCAGAGAACTTGATGTTCCTGTTTCCACCGTACGTAATGTTATCAGGATGTTTAAGGCCCATGGCACTGTAGCCAACCTCCCTGGATGTGGCCAACCTCCCTGGACGTGGCCGCAAGAGAAAACTTGATCAAAGATTACAGCACAGCATTGTTCACATGGTGGAGAAAGCACCTCGAGCAACTGCCAAACAGATTCAAGCTGACCTTCAGACACAAGGTACAACAGTTTCAACTCGCACCATCCTTCACCACCTCAATGAAAGGGGGTTATATGGCAGGAGGCCCAGGAGGACCCCACTGCTGAGAGAGAGACATAAAAAAGTCCGACTGGGTTTGCAAAAACACACCTGAACAAGCCAAAATCCTTCTGGGAGAATGTCCTGTGGACAGATGAGACCAAATTAGAGCTTTTTGGTAAAGCACATCATCCCTATGTTTACAGAAAACAAAATGAAGCCTTCAAAGAAAATAACACCTTCCCTACAGTCAAACATGGAGGAGGTTCAGTGATGTTTTGGGGTTGCTGTGCTGCCTCTGACCCTGCACCATTTTAGTTGCTGCCCCCTGGACAGCCTCCACCCTGTCTGTCTTTGTGGAGATGGTGTCTCCAGAACTGCATGCATCATGAAATCTGGAGATTACCAGGCCATTTTGGAGCGCAATGTTGAACCCAGTGTCAGAAAGCTGGGTCTCCGTCAAAGGTCATGGGTCTTCCAGCAGGACAATGACCCCAAATATACTTCAAAAAGCACCCAGGAATGGTTCAAGACAAGACGCTGGACTGTTCTGAAGTGGCCAGCAATGAGTCCAGATCTAAATCTCATTGAAAACCTGTGGAGAGATCTGAAAACAGCAGTTGGGAGAAGGCACCCTTCAAATCTGGGAGAACTGGAGTAGTTTGCACAAGAAGAGGGCCAAACTGCCAGTAGAGAGGTGCAGGAAGCTCATCCATGGCTATAGGAAGCGGTTGATTGCAGTTATTTTGACCAAAGGCTGTGCTACCAAATATTAAGTCTAAGGTGCCAATAATTTTTTCAATGCCATTTCTTTTCATTTTCTGATTTAAAAGGATATATTAAATTCTGAATCAAAAACAAAGGTTCTGTAATATTAACAGAGAAATAAAGAATTGTGGAGACCAAATAGTGTAGTACTGTTAATTTCAACTTATGCTTAGAGGAAATTGTGAGTTATTTGAGAAAGTGCAAGGTGCCAATATTTTTAGCCACGACTGTACATGGCAGTGGTGCCATCTGTCCTGATTTGGACTGACTGACCTCTTACCTGGGGAAGGGGGATGACTGTAGGGAGAGATAGACTGCCCTTAGTTCTAGAAGGTTGATATGCTGTCTGGACCCTAAGGGGACCAAACTCCACTTACCGTTTTTTCGCCCAAGTGTGCTCCCCAGTCTAGAAGAGAGGTATCTGTTGTCAGGTCCGCTGTGGGGGACTGTTGCTTGAAATAACTCACTCTGTGAGGTTGTCCTTTTCCCTCCACCAATCAGGAGACTGTAACAGGGTCTTTGTGACTGGTACTAGTTTTGAGAGAGGATGTCTTTTCTGAGATCAGTGTGTTCTCAGATGGTACTGAGTGTCTCATTTGGAATCTGGCACCTGGAACCACACTTGTGATGGAAGTCATATGGCCCAACAGCTGTAGAAAAAATCTTACTGGTCTGGGGTGGACCAGGACAAAAAAAGACTGCCAAGTTTAGATTTTCTACACTCTCCTGTTGAAGAAATGCCTTGCCCTGGAGGGTATCCTGCTCTGTTCCTATGAACTTTAACAGCTGCACCGCTCCCGTTTGGAATTTTTGTACATTTATGAGAAACCCATCATCTCCAAAGAGAGTCCTTGACCTGCTGATGTGACTTCCCAGTGACTAACCAGTCATCCAGAAAGGTAAAGACCATCACACCCTGCCTCTGGAGATGTACCACCACCACGGCTAGGCACTTTATGAATGCGCTGGGAGCAGATGAAAGTCCAAAGGGGAGGACTGTGAACTGGTAATGACCAGACAGTAGTCCGAACCCTAGGTATTTTTTGAGACTGGACCTGACTGGGATGCGGAAATAGGCATCCTTCAGGTCCAGAGAAGCCAAGCTGTCCCCCTGCTGCAAGGAGTTTATCACCATGGATAATGTGATCTTGAACTTTTTTTTTAACGTACTTGTTCAGAAGCCTGATATGCAAAATGGGTTGCCACTCTCCATTTTTCTTTCGCGAGAGGAAGTATCTCGAATAAAGGCCCTCCTGCTACTGATCAAGGGGACTATCTGCTGCATTTGCCTGTAATAACTTTCTGACCTCCAACTTCAACAGAATCCTCTCTGCTGGGGTATGAAGTTTGAAGTTTCTGGGAGCCTGCAGTTTGGGGAATCCATTTAACTGTAATATGAGTCCCTGGCTCATTGCTTACAGTAACCATTTGTCTGTGGTGATGTTTTTCCATTCTTGGAAGAATGAGCCAACCTTCCTTCTACTAGCAATGGGCGATCAACCTGAGAAGACCCGTCGGGGGTTCTGTCTGGGCTGAGCCTTAGGGGCTGGAGTCTGACCAATCTGTTTGGAAGCTCTTCTGCCCCTGTCCCTAAAGAAACCTCTTTTTGAGATTAATCCTAGGGCACGGCATGGGAGAAAAAGGACAGGGAAAATATCCCCTACCTCTACCTCCCCTTCCCTTCGGCCTGTAGGAAGTGAAGGCCTTCTCTTTCAGGACATTGGTCTTGAAGGTGATTTTGTACTCATCCACCTTTTTCATATAAGCCTCTGTCTTGTCACCAAACAGGGAGTTGTTTTCATGCAGAAAGTCCAAGGCTTTTGTCTAGGTATCATGGGACAGGTTAGTGGTCCTCTGCCAGGCAAACTGTCTTGAAGAAATGGCATGGGCCATAACCCTAGAGGCAGTGTCGTTAACATCCAGTGCCATGTGGAACAGGGTATTTGGGTACATTAATGGCCATTTTGGCCAAATCCACCAAATCCTGTGCTAGGTCACCTGATAACTTCACACCCAGGGCCAGCACAGACTTCCAAAGTGCTTTCTGGTACTAGGCAGTGTAAGCTATACAAGTAGCCTGCCTTAACAGTGAGGAGGTAGACGTATGCACTTTCTTCCCCATACTGTTCAGCTTCTTGGAGTCTTTCCCCGTGGGGCTGAGTAGTGAGGGTGACCTTAACTTTGTCACAGGCATGGCCCGGTGGTGCTGAGGGTAAAGGTGCTAGTAGCCTTGCCTTGCACCGCATTACGCCGGTGACCCGGGTTCGGGAGCGATCTCAGGCCACCGTGGGTCGGACGGGAAAGGATCGCGCGTCCTGGGGACAGCTCTCCCTTCCCAGGGGGGTAGCAGGGCCCAGTGTCGCTCATGCGCACCCTCTAGCGGTGGTCGGAGGCTGCCATTAGCGTTGCAGCCGCAAGGCGAGGGTGGAGCTTGGCGGACGCTGGTAGTCACTGCACGTCCAAGTTCCCCCTTGGGGGGCGGGGGCTGGGAAGGTGAAAACTGCTAGTAAAACCCTGGTCTTCCGGGAGGCGATGAGACCCCAGGGACTCCCTCACATCCCCAAACCCGGGATCCTGGACGACTTCACTAAAAGAGGATCGGACCCTCTAATTTCAGATACATGCCACCATGGGAGGGCGGGCCCTGCTTGCGGGCTGATCTGGGGTGCTGGGAAGATTCTCGGGTGAAGGAATAACCAGGGAAGCCTGCCACAGTGGAGAGTAGAAGGGCAGTGTCGAGTAGATCCCTCTGAGAGATGCCTCGGTTGGCCAGAACATTAAAAAAATGTCACAGGCAGCCACCTGGACTACCCTTCATGACCCGGATGCACGTAAAGATACTCAGCATCACGTCAGATCAGATGGTGGTACTTCTCAACTTTCTTATCAACCCCAGGTGTAGAAGCAGGGTTCTGCAACACTGTTCAGGTCGCTCTTCTGAAAGATTTATGGACAGGTAGAAAAAATTTCTTAGTGGGAGGCAACCCCATCATATCAAAATAGTCCTGCTCCTCCTCATCTTCCTGTGTGGAGAATGTTAGCCATTTTTCTCACAAAGGCACAGTGTGAGAAAAATCCTCCATCCCATTAAAGGGAACCAAATTCCTCTTCTGAGGAGCCCTCGGACTCCATGGACTCCCCGCCATTCTCCTCCTCCTCCTCATAAAAAAAGCTCTGCTTCCTGGACCTCAGGAACTGGAGAAGGAACAGGAGCTGGGGGGGGGGGCTACATTTATGGGGAATCCATGGCTTGAAAAGCCTTGAACATTTGCCAGAGTTTGGTCATGTCCTCCACAGAGCGCATTTTTATTGTGCCACTGACCGCTCCTTTGCTTCTTCAGCAGAAGGGGCAGTGACATGTTTTTCTTTTTGTTTCTTTTTTGCAGGCACCTATTCTGAAACCTGCTCAGAAGACCTTTTCTGTTTAGTCGCATCAGGATTCCCTTTTGCAGAAGGCTCGCTATCGGGGAAATAGCCTTATGTTTAGTGTGAGAGGAAGGACCCTCCTCGGCACGTCAGACATAGAAATTACGTACTTACCGTAATTCTTCATCTTCTTGGATGAAGTCTCCACCACTCATTCACACTAATGGGACTACAGCAGAGGCGTTAGGACCCCATGGAAGCCAAAAATCTTCAGGAGGACCGGCATGGGGATAGAATGGCGCATGCGTGGTGCCGCGATACTAGCTTGCGCCATGTATAGGCTATCTCGGCGTCAACCCTCCAACTGCCTCAGTACCTTTTCGACTGAGGAGGCGCAGCATAAACTAACGAAAGAAAACCTAACCTAACCCTAACTTCTGGGCATGTGGAGGCCCGGGTGACCCATGTAAGAAGGGTCAATTCAACAATGTCTTCACAGCCTGAGCAACAAAGAAGTGAAGACCAAAACAGAACGAGTGAGCTCGGGGGATGGTGGGTGGGCGTGCGAATGAGTGGTGAAGGCTTCATCCAAGAAGATCAAGAATTACGGTACATACGTAATCTCCATGTCTTTCTGGACTAAAAGTCTCCACCACTCATTCACACTAATGGGAAGAGTACCAAGCTAAAAATCAACCCCCCAAAGTAGGGTGGTAGGAAACAGAGCTCAGTCAGGACAGAAGTCCATAAGGACTGTCCTGCCGAAGAAAGTTAACTGTCACGCATTGACATCCATAACATAGTGCTTTACAAAGGTATGCACCGAGCTCCTTGCAGATGTCTGTAACAGGTACATTACGAATCTCCTCCAGGAAAGCAACAACCGCTCTGCTAGAGTGGTAAGAACCTGGCCTTCCAACTTGAGCTGTACCATGGATTAGTAGTGTCGAAGACATGCTACTAACCAAGCAGCGATACATCTCATGGCAACAGGCTGACCCAGCCAAGGCATTCAGACAGATACAATAGTTGCTCGGATACGTATCCCTTCGTTCTGTTGATGAGGAATCGCAGAATCCTTTTAATATTCAGAGAGATGAAGGGGGCGCTCTCCTTCATTCTGGAGTTAACGAAGTAAATTGGGAGAAGCAAAACTTGGCTAATGGTAACAGAGTCAGTGACATGCTGTCTACTGGCTCAAGATAGTCCAAAAATGCAGAAAGGTGAACATTCTCTGCCGAGAAATGCAGACCTGCATTTGACAGATCCATGAGGCACCCCCAGATGGTGAAGTGAAAACACTTAGCCGCGTAAGTCCTCCTGGTGGAAGGTCTATAAAGATCCCTACAATTGTCTGGAAACCTAACACTTGCCCACTTTCATTTCCTCAGGAGCCCGGCATGGTGATGAAGGATGCGCAGGAAGAATGAACCAAAGTTCCTGTGTCAGAAGGGCCACTCGTACAGGGAGTCACCTCAGGGGACCTTCTGATCGACTGTTTATCCAAGCAAATTATATCTGCCGAGGCCAGTCTGGGATGATGAGAATCATCCTGTCCCCGTTTGCCTACAACTTGAGCAGCACCCTCTGAACTAAGGGAAGAGGAGGAAAGCTTATAGGAGCATCTTTTGTCTACTGCAGTGATTACATCCCGACAGAAAACACCAGGGTCTGGATTTCTGAAGCAGAATAGAGGCAGATTTGTGCTGAGAGGGGACGAAGAAAGGACCAGGTCTGGACTGCCCCACTTCGAATAGTGACTGCACAATAACTGAAATGATGTAACATGCTCAAGGCACCATTCTCACCTCCCCATGGCCTTCCTGCACAGAGGACAGGAGAGTGCTCCACCCTGCTTGTTGATGAAAACATCACAATTTTGTCATCCACCCGAGGTGGGATCACTTCGTAGCAGAGGGCCCCCTTCAGGACTTGGAAAGCATATAAGCAGGGCCCCTAGTGCTCTGCGGCAGAATTTCTGATTTCTGCGGCAGGGCTCCTTGGCTTCTGCGACAGCATTTTCTGATTTCTGTGGCATGATTTATTAATTTCGCTAGCAGAATGCAGTCCTGCCATTGGCTAAATATTATGTGATGTCATTGATGACATCATATGATGAGCATAGAGGAGGGGCTTCGGGATAAACAAAATGGGAAAGAAAGCCTGATACTACAGAAAAAACAGTATGTTTGAATGAAAATTCACCAAAAACAATGAATTCTGTGGCACTATATATTCTGCGGCATGATGCTAATTCTGTGGAAAATTCCGCAATCGCAGAATTCCAGGTGCCTTGCATATAAGACAGCTCTCATCGCTAAGAAATTTATGAGAAGATGATGCTCCTCCTCCTGACTCCACACCTGAATGTGGAGGTCTTGATAGTGTGCTCCCCAAATGATCAGGAGTGCAAACCGGGGTGATGGTGATCGGGGATTTAGAGGGTAAGGGCAGACCTAGCAGAAGCTAGGTCAACTGCGTCTACCATGTAAGTAATTTTGTCCGAGGTTCTGTCATTTATGTGGAGGATTGCGAATGCGTGGTCGGAGACCACTATTTGTTGCAGATGAAGGCATAAGTCCCAGCATCCACTGCATCGAAAAGGGCCCAGACAGAGTCGCTTTCCGTGAAGTAACAAGACATTTGAAAATGTTGTTTCTTCCGTTCTCCGGAAGGAAGAACCCTCACCCTGGAGGTATCCAGGAGGGCTCATATGAAAAGGAGCTGTTGGGAAGGTGAATCTGGCACCTTCCCTGAATCACAAAACCCCTCCTGGAAGAAATCAACTGAGAAGCTGTGGCAACTGCTTCCTGAGACACTAGTCCAGAAGGGCTGGCTCAGAGCCAAACATCCAGGAAGTGAAGGCTTGAATACCAAGGTTGAAGTGAACTCCTCCATGAACATGTACTTGTTCAACCTTTCAAGATCGAGAAATGGGCGTATGCCGCCTGTTATCTTGGAACCACGCTAAGGAAGTAGGAACCTGTGTTCTGACTCTCCGTGGAACAGTTTCTACTGCTCTGAGACCCTGCCTCTCAGAGGAAAGAGGGTCTGACAGAGGCAAAAAGACTGGGCAGCTACCTGGGTCTAGGAAAAATCTCTGTGAAATTGGGAAAGTATCCCTCTCGGACAATCCTGATGACCCATGTGTCCGCTGGATTGGAGTTTCACTAGTTATAAAACCAAATCAGGTGCCCCCCACTACCGCTGAGAGGCGTCCACCTCAGGCAGCTGAGGTGGGACCTGGACCACATCCAAGAGGATGGTACCGGGTGCTTTCAGGCCTTGTGCCTTCTACTACGATTTTTTTTTTGGTTGAGGAGTTGGTTCTTGAAAAATGCTTTCAGGCCTCTACCTCGAAAGGACTGCCTGTTACAAGAATGACGACGGTGCCGTCCCTCTCAGGGGCAGCAAGAATCTGAGCACCCTTCAGAACTCAATCTGAGGGCCGAACCAATAATCACTACCAAGGAGATGTTAATCACCTGCTGCCAATGGTAGCCACCCTAGGAGCAGTGTCACAGGGGTCTATAAAAGGTTTTAACTGACTATTGGGTTATATGCCCCTATCAATGGAGCAGGAGAGCCCAGGAGGCTCTCGATCACTGAATTTAGTGTGTCCCACAGGGTGTACTTGTACAAAGAACTGAAGGAACTCCAAACGTAAAAGTCTGCTTTGGTCCACAGATGAAGTCTGAAATCAGGGTTTTAAATAATAGATTAGTAGTTTTTTTCCTTGGGACAATACTAACTGTACAGAAAGTACTTATATAGGTTTTCTAGAAGTGTTAGGTTTGTTAAACACAGTGAGGCAAGTGATATGCATTTTCACAATGTTTGAGCACTTTTATGAGCAAAACGCTAATCAATTTTTACAGTTAAATAAAACCCTGGAAATGTTATGGTGCACCCCATATCCCTGAGGAAAAACTGAAAAGAACATCTTCCATCACAGGCTCTGCTGATACATAAGGCTTGCATTCCAGCCTCTAAAATGAGTCATCCACTGTGTCTCCAACAAAGTAGGACAGGAAGAGACATCCAGATCCACTTCTACTACAGAAGAACTTCTAAAAGGCAGGTCCAGGCCAGAATCACAAAAGAGACTGCCACACAGAATGGCATAGAGGAGTTTGGCACCATTCATGGCTCCAGCATCACCCGCGGCTCCAGCACCACTCACGGCACCGGCACCACAAGTGGCACCAGCCCCACAAGCGGCGCCAACATCACACACAGCGTTAGGCATACTGGCCCTAGATCTGAAGAAAACCGGGAAAGAAGGAAAGCGGTACCCATGCTGGCCCCTGCAGAGGAAAAGGTGAAGGGGGGTAGGCACATGAGGTTGGCGTCAATGGCACCGCACACATCCTGCCCACACAACTTGGCCGTAGCCCAGTGGCTCCAAGACCTGAAAGCCCAGGAACTGGGCCCACTGGCCAAATCAACTGGGCAGATGTCATACCCCCTGCTCTAAAATTGTGGCCCAGAGGTGAAACTGCTCAACGCAGCCCGATCGAGGATAGAGACAGGGCCTGGTGTCGAAGATGCGGCCGTTAAGAACAGAGCCATAGAGGACCCCACCGAAGTCAGGTCAGGCCTACTGCTCACCACCACAGACAATCCCCGTGCAGACATACCAAAGGGCGACCTCGAGCGATACTGTTTCTTCTTCCACCAACATGAAGAAGAGCTCGCAGTCGAGAGGAGCTGGGTCCCTGATCGAGGTTGGGAACAGTCCCTCTGCTTTTGTGCTTCAGGCGAACTGTCCTCCCGCCCCCATCCCAGGCACTGGACTGCCCATGGTCAGACCCCCCCCCCGCAAAGGGCAGTAGACCGGACACAGCCCCACTCCATCACAGCTTTCAAACGAAGTCTCCCTACTGTCACCACTACTGTCCAAGGTCGACTCCACTGATGGCAGGCTGAGAATTTCTTCCTCTTCTTGTTCATCTTCTCTCTCTCTCTCTCTCTTTTTTTCTTAAATAAGAAAAAACACAAAGTAGTAAATTAATCGAATACTGAACGGCTATAGCCGCTGTCGTACAGACGAAGACTTGACTCCTGGCAGGCGAGCGACGTCGTCATCAAAGCGCACTCGACAGCGGGAGAAAAGGAACTGAGGCAGTTGGTGGGTCAATGCCAAGATAGTCTATACAGCAAGAGGTAGTCTCGCAGCGCCGTGCATGTGCGGTCCTATCTTGGCGCCGGCCCTCCTTAAAAGTTTTGGTTCTCACGGGGTCCTGGTATCTCCAGCGTAGTCCCACTGCCGTGAATGAGTGGTGGAGACTTTTAGACCAGAAAAATTAAGAAGCCATGAAAAAAATCACTTCTTTGCCCACTAGAAAAGTTCTGGGCAAAACTGTTGAATTTACACAATCAGAAGAGAAAATGGAGAATCACGGTTGTCTAAATTCAACTTGTAGCTATCTGCCCAAGCAAAGAGTTAAAAACAGATTTTTTTTTTTTTTAATGTCCTGGGTCCTGTATGGGTTTGTCTGACATGCCAAAACTCTGATGGACCCTAAAATCAGTTTCCAGAAAAACGCTACCAAAACCTGTCCACTCCTAGGTATAGTATATCAGGGTCGTAGCAATGACAGAAAATATGCCTTTTTTTGCGTTAGGAAAAAAGTTATAAACATGTTATTGGGACCCGAGCACACAGTAGCTATTGAAGATAAATAACGTGAACAGAGCAAGAAACAAAACGCGGTTAACTCTACCACTGACTAAAATAAAGTTATTTCTCCAGTTCCTGGGAAGCACAAGGGAACTGGATAAAGAGTGTAACTGAGCCCAAAACTCACTGTCTGTAGACTGATTAACAGCAGAGCACAGAAAAATAAAGTTAAAGCACTGGCATAGAGTTAAACTCCAGAAATAAGAAAAAACAAACAGAGCAGGAAAGAGCTCACGAGGCGACTTGCTTGCTCAGGTGGAGAAACAGATCTCCCATTGAGCAACAGAGCACAGTGTTACCATGAGGAAGATGTCTGAAAAGCAGTCCACATTATATTATTTACATACATTATACAGGCTCCGAGGCAGCAAGACCTTGCCAGCTGACTGCACAAGCAAGTATAGTGAGGGATTCCCAGGGTTTGAACCCTGTTTCTCTGATGAGGAAGAACTGGTTCTATAGCACATTTTTGGAGTAACAACTGCACTTCTTTCTTCAGAAGGGAGAAATGGCCTGGAGGATAACTGGAAGGAGGCAGAGGATGATCTGGAGAGGTTTCAAACAACTCCAGGGCATGCCCCCTTGTAGTACCCTTTCCTCGGCTGTAATCTCCTGCCACTGTTTGATATGAAGGGAGATTCTGCCCCCCTCTCCACAACTAGCCCTGGAGGCAACAGTGCAGGTAGGGGTGTATGCTGCAACGAGTCATGTGGAAACAGTGGGGGCACAGCTATTGGTACGGAGTGCTTTAGGTTCTTCTGAATGAGCACCTTGGGGGAGGGGGCCCGGTAAGGGGCCATTTCCCTTACCTCGGCCTTGCTGACAGTATGGACGACCACCTGTGGCAGCAGGTTGATGAAAGTATCCCCTCCAATGTCCTCTGGCAGGAGTGGGGTAAAGGGATCTTACAGACCTTAAGAGTCATTCTGGATGCCTGAAGGCTTCTTATCACCTCTTCAACATTGCAGTCAAACAGTCTAGTCCCTCTAAAACAGGCACGTAAAACTGTTTGTTGCACATCAAACACAAAACCAGCAACCCTTAACCAAGAATACCTACTCATGCTGATGCCACAGGCAGACACTCTGTCAGAGGCATCAGACACATCATATGCTGAGCACAGTAAATGCTTACCAACCATAGCCCCAGAAGTTAAGTTTGCAGTACAGTGCGCCTTTTATTATCCGCCCCTCTATTATCTGTCACCTTCTTTATCCACCGGCCTGACTCTCTGTACCGTTCTCTCTATATGGAATAAATTCCCTCTGTTATGCGCCACTCTATCAGACATCCGTCAGCAATTCCTGGTGTACAGGCTGTATTTTTCTTATGTTATTCTCCCTCTATTATCTGCCAAGTCACAGGCACTAACGCAGTGCATTATTATGATTCTGATTTTCTGGTTATTGCAAATGCCTTAACAAGAAAAGTTTTACTCTGCGCTGCAGAGAACTATGTTACCTTTGAGAATGGAGCTGAGGTTTTCAATGATACAACTGATGAAGAGATTATTGAACCTGTCAGGTGTGAAGAAAATGAAGAGTTCATATTAGAAGCAAGGGTGGATTTTTTTTTTGTCAACTTTCTATCTTACCAGAGAACTCTCTCTGGTGTCCTACTACCACACACAGGCTCTACCTCCCACCATGACATTTCATCTCCTCGCCCAACCCGACGAACCCCCCGGCTCTAAGCCCCCCTGAGGTATGACCACCCTATCCTCCCAGGGTGCTCTATCTGAAACATCTAGTGAGCCAAGCTGGGCGATCGGCCGTGGAGGGGAGAAGTGTCTGGTGTTGGGAGTGTGGCCTGTGGAAGACGAAGGTGCCTTCGCCTATCTCTGGGACAGAGGATTTTTCCATTTTTGTTGCTTCCTAATGAGTGCAGCCATGCAATGATGTCTGCACATGGCTGCCCCGCAGACGTCCAACGCGCTTGTCCCCGATTTTGCTGTCCCGCGCTAGTAGTACCCCCGGTCTCCACCGGGGGTCTCTACTGCGCCAGAAAAACCCTGGATCCCTCCCCAGGAAGAGGAGAGCTGTCCTCCGGACGCCTGATCCTTCTCCCTCCCCTGCCAACCCCCAACACCCGGGTTCGTTCCCGCACCTGGGTCACTGTCATGGTGCGAGGTGTGGTATCCAGCGCCTCAACCCTCAGAGCGACTGGGCTGAGCAAGGGTGGATTTTAACATTGTTCTGCTTGTCTGGGGCCTGGATCAGGGCAGGTCTTCCATGGCAGCCAATGAAATTATAAAAAGTCCCTATTTTAGCAGACTCTAGTCTTCATCTCCTTCATTGCTTTAGATGGCCAGGTATGATTAACAGCTCTAAAAGAGCTGCAATTACATGACACCTGGCAGTGCCAGGTGGGGATCCCACAACAGACCAAATGTTGGTTATTGTCACCTCATTGTTATGAGTTTCCAACTAGTGTCCAAGCTGTGCTAGAAACACAAAACACAGAATCTGATGGCAGATAAGGACTGCTTGACCCACCTAGTCTGCCATTTTTCCCTACCTACTGTAACACAGCAGACCCTACTTGATCTCCGGTTTCTAGGGACATGGATATGTTGTTCATCCACACTCATTATGGCAGGAATATCCTTCTACTTCAAATCTTGCGGAAGGTCTTCAAACTTACTCCTCCCACCCACCTGGGTGGTATACCTCGGTCTACCACGACGCCAGATTCACCGCTTGGAAGCTCAGGTTCCTCCTTAACGCCCGCGCTTGTGACTGGTTCCTATTTCTCCGCTTATGGATTTAAAATAAATTTTGCAAAAGACTTCAGTCTTTCATCCTCGCCGCGGCTGCGATGGACAACCGACTCCGGATTTTCGGAGATGCCCATGCGGGCAGAAGATGTCTCGGACGGATCCACACTCCACGCAGGGTCTACTGTTAGGCCTTGAGCACGACCCGCATGAGCTTGCGACCTGTCTCATCTTTCCTCGACCTCGTCCTCGAAGACCGTGCTGCCCGATTGCAACTGGGCCACCCGAGAAGCCGCTTCCCTCCGGTGAAGTCCAAGGAGTGTCTGCTGGCGGTGTGTTCATGGGCGCAAGGGCCCGGCGGATCAGTCGAGCGGAGGCCGCCTCAAGAGGAGGCGGCACGGGCCGTATCTTCCTCGGCCGCCGTGCATTTATCCCGCCTTCTGGGTTCTTCCTACACGGCTTTTTTAAGGAGCTTTGTCTGTCCCTCCACTAAAGGAGAAGGGCCTCCGCCTGCTGGACCTTATTCTCGGTCCAAAAAGAGGGACAGGGTAAGTCCTCCGTCGACGCCTTGGGAGCGGGAAAGGTCCTCTCCTGGCCGGCCGCACCGCCGGCTTCGTCGACCGCCTTGCCGGCCACTGGCCTCACGGTGTCCCCTGCCAGGTCAGTTGACCGAGACTCACCGGCTGAAGTCGAGATTTTCTACCCATTGGACGGGCTGTCCTTTTAGCAGCCGAGATTCTCTCCGGTTCCCCGGGAGGAGTTGAGGATCCGGCTCGCCTGTTTCCGGTTCCGAGCCCTCGGATGGACCATCCGAGCGAAGGGAGTGCCGGTCCCGCCGACACCTCCCCGCACCGACCTCGAAATTCCGGGACTCGGTCTCGGTCTGACCTCGCGTCCAGCCGATCCCACCGCTATAGGGCGTCTCGGGTCTCGCACTGCGGTAAGCGGGCGTCGCCGCCGTCTCGCCTCCTCCTCGGATGAGGGGAGGTCATGAAATTACGCCGACGGCACGAGGACCTTATGTTGCAACAGCTCCTCCTGGCCGGGAATAAGCCGACCTCGCCGCTTTCCCCGCCATTATGGCTGTCACCGAACGGCTGGCACAACCCTCACTTATCCGAGGAGCTATACCCAGGCCGGTTGTTCGCCAAACCAGCTGCTCCACCGATTCCGTGGAACCTCGCCTCCACAGCCACCACTGGGGCTCCCACCAAGGATTCTCGGTCGGCCAAAGGTCCACCCCATCGGGTCTGGGTTACCCCTCACTCCCGACCGACCTCGGCAGGTGAAGGTGGCTCAGGCCAGAGGCAGTTTTCGAGGACTCTTCCGAGTCCGAAGATGATTCCTCCTTTTTCTCCAAGCGACTGGACTTGAGTCTTCAGGAGGTCAGTCAATGGACGATAGCCTGTCCGTCCTTCCTAGACTGCTTCGCTCATCTCGAGTCTACCGGATGGAGCTCAACCCGCTTCCAAACGGGCCAGGTATCCTCACGGAGATTCTGGACCGAGGGGATTCTCCGGACGAGGCTTTCTCCTGTGGCCGAGGCCACAGTGGGTCCGCACTGGAGCTTTGGCAGCTCTCTGTTTCCTGCCCTCGCCCGGCCAGGATGGCCAGGAAGTATCAGGTCCTACCGTTCCTTGTCCGGTTTTGAACACCTCTGCTGAGGGGGTTGTACCGACAGCTCCCGCGCGCCGCAACGCCAGGATGTGGACAACCTCCTGACAAGGAGAGTCTCAAGAAATTGGACCATGTCGGGCGGAAGTTCTACGCCGCGCCCTTCTGCCTTCGCCAGGCCAGTTCGGCCGTCCTCATGGCACATTTTTCTCATGCCCTGTTGGGCTCCTGGATGAGGTCATCCTCATCTTCCCTACGATCTGCAGACTACGTTAAGCAAAGGTGCACCAGGGCAGGGCAGTGGCCAAACACAGCTCCAGGATTGCTTTGGATATAGGGGACCATGTGCCAGATCGTGGCGGCCGCAGGGTTATGCTAGGGCGGGCTTGGCTGAGGATATCCACCTTACTTGATACCCAGCACAAGTTGGCAGATGTTCTCTTTTGGGACTGACCTCTTCGGCCCTGGGGTGGAAGGTCACCTGCAGAGGATCGAGAAGTCCAATGCCACCTTGACTCGGTCTCTTCCGCCAGAAGACAAAGGCCGCAAACCACACAGCCTGGCCCTTTCAGTCTTCTGTGCCCTCTCGGCTCGCCCGCCCAGTTAACGCCAGGGCTGTAGCAGGCTCGGCCTTGGCATCCCAAACCCAAGCCGCCGCTTCCTCTAACAGGAGGCAGGAGGAAGGGCTCAGGAGGTCCCTCGGCCGTGTCCTCCTCCAAGCCTGCCTAGTGACGGGCTGAGGGTGTGCTTCATTCCCGCTACCTACCCCTGTCCTCTGGGGACGGCTCCGCACCTCCGCTCCGCCTGGTCCGCTGTTACCACTGACAGGTGGGTCTTGAGGTGGTGGGAAGAGGCCTGCCTCTGGAATTCGAGCAGGCACCACCTTCAGAGCCGTGCCTCGGGGGCTTCGGGATCCCCAGCTCTCACTGCGCTCGCGAGCCGACATCGCCTCTCCCTCCTCCAGAAGGAGGTGGTAAGAGAGGTGGTGGGACCCTCCTCCAGACCCAGGGTTTGTGTCCAGGTACTCCTGGTTCGAACGGACGGGGCTGGCCCTCATTCTCGACTCCACACGACCTAAAAAGTTCCTAAGGTCTCGAACCTTCAGGATGGTCACTCTGGCTCAGATAATACCATCCTTGGAACGCGTGTGGTTCTGCTCTCTGACTTGCAGGACCAAGCTCACGTCCCAGTCCGTCCCGCTCCCACCAGAGATTCCTTCGCCTGAAAGCGGAAGGATCCTCTTCGTTCCAAGCCATGCCCTTCGCTTGTCTCCAGCTCCCAGGGTCTTCACCAAATGCATGGCTGTGGTGACAGCATTCCTGCGCGCCGAGGGGTCCGGTGTCCCTCACCTGGACGACTGGCTGATAGCAGCTCCTTCCAGGAAGGAGGCGGAGTGGTCCAGAGATCTGGCCTTCCAGGTCTCGCTCTCATCTGGCCTCCTTATCAACAAGGCCAATCCGGAACTCGAGCGAAGCAGGTGATTCTATTCATCGGGCGCAGCTCGACTCTCTTCGAGCCAGAGCGCGGCTCCCGGCGGACAGGGCCACGGAGTTCTTTCCTCCTTGCCCGATCATTTCTGGTTGACCGTTCCTGCCCTGGGACTTCCCTGCGCCTCCTGGGTCTCATGCGGCGGCTGCACCAGCGTGGTCCGCTGGGCCTGCTGGAACATGCGTCCCTTCAGTGGGACTGGCCAGCCAGTGGTCGCAACGCGCATCCCTTGACCAGCTTTGAGTCGTGACATTAGGGGATGTGAACGCTCCAGTGGTGGACCGCTCCAGATCATTTGCAGGAGGGCATCCTCGTCCGTCTGCCTCGAGCCGACGGGTCTCTGTCGACCGATGCTCTCTGATGAGTTGGGGTGCCCATCTGGGGAACATCGGCTCATGGCCTCTGGTCTCCCGGAGTCCCGTGCGCACATCAATCTGCTTGAGCTCCGAGCGGTCCGCTAGCTCTCACCGCCTTTGTTCGCTCCTCCGGGTCATGTCCGAGTCCAGACTGACAATACCACGCACCATGTACTATCTAAACCTGGCAAGGGCGGGACGCGCCCATGCTTCTATGCAAGGAAGCTCACATTTGGTCACTGTGCAGCCTGGAGGCGGATCTCCTAGTTATTCACGTGGCAGGAGCCTCCAACACCCTGGCCGATGCCCTGAGCCGGATAGGGGCTGCATCCCAGTAGTGGTCTCTCCTGCCGAGGTAGTACAGCATCTGTTCTCCTTTGGGGCACACCTCAGGTGGACCTGTTTGCCTCCAGGAGAACGCGAAGCTGAGTCTGTTCCATGCCCGCCTCAGCAGGGCTCGCTGGGGATGCCTTCTCGAGGCAATGGACCCCGGCCTCTTTACGCCTTTCCCATTTCCTTGATCCACAAGGTGCTTCTCAGGGAGGAGGGACAAGGCGCAGGTGATTCTGATAGCCCCAGACTGGCCTCGCCAGTTCTGGTACCCAGATCTCCTCAGTCTCAGCTCCAGGACTCAGGCAGCTTCCAGCCCGCCGACCTGCTCTCAGTCAATCAGGGAAGGTGTTCCATCCGGACTTCAATCCCTGCACCTGACGGCCTGGTTCCTGGAGCGGCTAGAGTTCCAGGCCTTGGGTCTTTCCGACGAGGTCCTCAATGTAGTTGAGGCCCCGTATGAGTGTCAAGAAAATGTTATGCCTTCAAATGGAAAAGGTTTTCCATTTGGTGTCAGGCAAGGGCTTGACCCTTCCTCCTGTTCCTTGGCAAGCATCTTGGACTATTTATGGTCCCTTTCAGTCAAGGGCTTAGGTCGACGACCCTAAGGGTGCACCTGGCAGCCATCTCTGCTTACAGGCGCGCTGGCCGAAGCAGTCGATGGCGAGGAGAAGGTGGTCTGGCGCTTTTCAAAGGCCTTGATCACATTTCCTCCAGTACGGGAACCCCCACCTCCTTGGGATCACTGCTGGTACTGGCAAAGCTTATGGGCAAGCCATTCGAACCTATGCACAGGTGTGCTCTCTCTCACCTGTCGTGGAAGACCCCTTCTGGTGGCTATCACGTCAGCCAGAAGGATGGAGAGCTCCGGGCGCTTTCCATCGAGTCTCCTTACCTGGTCTTCTCACAGGGACAAGATGTTGTCCTGCCCCACCGAAATTCCTTCCGAAGGTGGTGTTCGGAGTTTCACCTTAATCCAGGTGTTGACTCTGCCGGTGTTCTTACCCCAATCACACCTCGGAGGTCGTAACATATAGCTCCATACTCTGACCCTAGAAGGGCGCCGCTATTATAAGGAGCGCACGGCTGAAATTGGGAGAGGTTCGCCAGCTGTTTGTCACCTACGCTGAAGCCCGCATCTGGCAGACCTGCAGCTAAGCGGACGATAAGCAGGTGGGTAACCTCCTGCAGATCTGCTATAAGTTGGCGGCATGGAGCTCCAGAGGATAAGAGCTCATTCTACCCGCCATACTGTTGCAACGGTGGCTGCTTCCAGGGACGCCCTTATCCAGGAAATCTGCAGGGCTGCTACCTGAAGTCAGCAAACACCTTCATTACCCACTACCACATCGACCTTGAGTCACGCCGGGATGCTGGTTTTGGGGCCTCGGTTCTCAGTCTCTTTCCCCAAGTAAGTATTGGGGGTGTTAGTCTGCCTCCTCCTCCCGGAGAACTGCTAGAGTTCGCCAATGAGTGTGGATGAACAACATATCCATGTCCCTAGAAATACAGGTTACTCACCTGTAACAGGAGTTCTAGAATGGTATATGTTGTTCATCCACACGACCCACCCGACCTCTCCCGGCCTGGGACGCACAACCTGAGCTTCCCAGCGGCCAGATCTGACGTCATGGGGCGGAGCCGAGAGTTATACCACCCGGGTGGGTGGGAGGAGCAAGCTTGAAGACCTTCCGGCAAGATTTAAAGCGGCAAGGATACCTGCCAATGAGTGTGGATGAACAACATATACCATTCCTAGAACTCCTGTTACAGGTGAGTAACCTGTATTTCTCCCCCACCCACTTCCCTCACCACTAAGGTTCCCTTATGCTTACCCATGTCTTTTTGAACAGTTACAATTTTTGCCCCCACCACCTCCTCTGGGAGGCTGTTCCAGGCATCCACCACTCTTTTTGTGAAGTACTTTCTCACATTTCCCCAAACTCCCTCCAGCTTCACAGCATGAGCTCTTGTGCTGTAGCATCTTCTTCTCTTAAAAAGGCTTCCCTCTTGAACTTTTAATTATACCCATGAGGTATCTGAAAGTCACAATCCTATCCCCCCTCTCCTCCAGGGTGTTTATACTGTGGTCCTTCAGTCTCTCCTCATAGGGTTTTTGATGTAGTCCCTACGCCCTTTCAGCTGCCCTTCTCTGAACCACCTCTGCTCAATCTATGTCCTTCCGGAGATGCGGTCTCCAGAACTGGACACAGTACTCTAGATGATGTCTTACCAGTGATGTATACAGCAGTATTACCACATACCTCTTTCCACTGGTGATACCTCTCCCTATGCACCCTAGCATTCCAAGGCTCTCCCCAATGCCTTGTCACAGTGTTTGGACACCTTTAGGTCATCAGATATGATTACCCCCAGGTCTCTCTCATTTGTACTCTGCCCCTGGGTTTTTGTGCCCCAACTGCATGACTCTTCACTTCTTCGCATTGAAACTTAGCTGCCACACCCTTGACCACTTCTCTAAGTTTCCTTGGATCCTGTTCATCCTTTCTACCACCACCCCCGGGGTGTCTACCCTACTGCAGATCTTAGTGTCATCTGCAAAAAGGCATACCTTCCTTTCTTTCCCCTCTGCAATGCCATTAATAAAAAAAAAAATTACTAAATAAAATGTCTATTTATTTAGGGATTCGGATCATACCTTTGAGCTCAGAGCTCTTTTACAAAGGTTCCACGTCAAACAGTGACAATGACAGCAATAACAAACAGTTTACATACAATACACGAATAGTAGGTAGCTAGTATACAATAAGGTTACAGTGTCATTCATAGTACCAATGGTGATAGTACAGCGTCAAGAGCATTCAACTAGGGTAAAGGACAGTGTTTATAGGTAGCAAAGGAGATAAAGAGGTGTGACACCTAGTGTGAGAGTCCAAGGAGGAGTCAAGGTGAGAGGGAGGGGAGGGGAGTCGGGGGAGAGAGGGCGGCCAAAAGAAGTGGCTTTGTCTAGGAGGTTGGGAGGTCATGGTAGTAGGTTGGTTTTAAGGTTGAACCAGTGGGAGAAAAGGTGCAGGGGGAGAGGAAGACAGAGGGATAGGGCAAGAGGGAAGAGTGGAGGTTAAAGGAAGGGGAAGGAGAATGTGGATGAGTGGGCATTATGAGTCTTAAAGAGCTCCTGACCACAGGTGAATCACTACCTAAATTCTGCTGCTTTATGCTATTCTTGTTGAGTTACTATTAATTACAATATTAAAATATGATCCTACTGATGTTCTTGTAATAATTTGTCCCCCCCCCCCCCAAACTACCTCCCGGGTTTTCCCACCGATTGTTTACCGCTGGCCAGCTGGATTGTGCCTGACGTCATTTTGTAGGTTGACTGGCAAGCGATGTTGAGAGGTAACTGCCGCGTCTGTCTGTTCATTAAGTGGGTCTTCTCACAGTGGTTATGTTTTATAGCAACTGTCCTGTACATAGTTTGAAGCGCGTTTCAAGGGGAAAGCTGACAAGGTTCTCCGTTATGTACAACGTAATGCATGGAGCAGTAGTGACTGCATACATGGAGAGATTACTCTGGTTACATTATGGATGTTATACAGGGAGCAGTAGTAACTGCATACTAATAAGGAGATGGCACTCTGCGTAGATCGTGTTCTGAGGGGCAGGATCTCATCGGTGGTCGTATGGGGCAGTGGGACGGACCTCTCTGACCCTGTATTTGTTGTAGCTACATGCGATCACAGTTGCGGAACCATGAAGGGACTAAAAAAAAAAATTCAAATCACTTCAGCAAGTAAAAGTACTAGTGCTAGGCACACAGCTCACAACAAATACAGGGTGAAAGAGGTCTGACCCAACACCCCATACGACCACCCCAGGGCAAAGCCCTACCCTTCCCTGCAATGGCACAATGCTGCTAGAGGCGCTCCTTTTAGCACTGGCACATCTTACAGTGATGCCTCTTCTCACCAGAGGATGAGGAGGTCGAGGAATGTTGAAGGTACAGTAATACCTCCTGGTTGAGCAGGACTGAGAGTGGGAATGCCTCGACCAGAATCTTGACCGCTAACTGTCCAATCAATGTCGAGAAGCGCCTTCTGGCAGGTTACTGTAAACCACATGCCCGCCAAAATTCAGCAACACTTGTGTGGAAGACCTGATCTCCAGTGAGACTGCTCTGGTTGAGGACCAGGTGGGGACACCGATCAGACCATGTCCTCCTGGCTGAGGACCAGGAGCTCTAGAATCTGCAAGATCAACTCCTTGACCTCATCTGACAGCTGGTCGACAGGCCTGAGAAATATCTCGGTGGCCCTGCTTGAGCAGAGGGGAGCTGAAGCACCCCTAACCTGCCCTCCAGCCAAGGGGTGCTAAACAACCATCGAGCAGTCGCGTGAGTTGTGGGAACAAGAGGGCCTTGATCACTACTGCTCCCACGACAGGTGCTGGCACTTGCTTTTCGCACCACCTTGGGCAAGGCTCTGCCCCACGGTCTGGACGGCCAAGCACATTTCTCGTAATTCTCCTGTAAAAGAGCTTCCGATGTTCGACCCAGTGAAACGTGCCAAGACGCTGAAGATGCCCGTAGTGGCAGCTGTCACTTCTGCCTCAAGGGCTGCAGGCTGTTCAGTCGACCTGGTAGCAGTTGAGGCCTTCTTTCAGTCCTTAGGGTGTCCCTTTGGATCCCACTGCAAAAGCCGACCCAGCGACAGCTTAAGCTTGCTATCCTCAAGGGAGTCTGGAAGCGTACTCAGAATGCATCCATCCACATAGTAGTCTACCCAGGCAGTACATGCACGTGCCATGTGGACCAGTGATCAACATGTTCTGCCAGCCTTGCAGAATTTTCTTTTTTTCATTTAGGTTGTGTCTGCCGGGCGCACTGTGGATCACTGAATTCAGTTCTATTCCTACCACCCAAGTCTGTCTACCATCTCTCTGACTCTGCTGAGCTCCATTCCCCCATGGATCTCACCCCCCAACCCGTGGTGGGGCCGGGAAGGGGAGAGTTATCCTCCCCCCACCCAGGAAGTCACAATCTAGACTGTGTTATCGGCAAGTCAGTGACGGAGCTGGATGAGGGCAGGCAGGGCTTCATGTAGCCCACAGTTGGCATTTTCCTCCTGCATTTCTTCTCAATCACGGCACTGCAAGCATGTGTGTGTGGCCCCTTCTTGCTGCTTGGACTCAGACATTGCCACCCCACCTCCACCAGATGGCAGACAAGGAGCGAGACAGCCGATCCCCCCCTTCCCAGGAGAGAAGAGCAGTTCTTTGAGGCTCCATTCTCTCTCATGCCCCTGCCGACCCCCAGAAACCTGAGCTCGCTCCTGAACCTAGGTTGCCAGCGTGGTGCGAGGTGTGGCATCCAGTGTCTTGACCCTCATCGCCACTGGGCCAACTGACGGCAGAATTTGAAACCTGGTTTCTGTTGCTCCACTGTCGGTCACTGGATGGTGCCGAAGGAACCACAGAAATAGCTAGCAGAATTATCAAACATTTTGAAGATTAATGTTTGACTATAGTGCAGAGAATCTAAGCAGCAGCTGCAAAGGATGCGACCTGTTCTTCCAGCGGCAAGAAAGATCTCGTCATGAGGCAGAGACAGAGGATATACTGCCTGGGTGCTCTGAGGAGCTTAGCTTAAAGACATCCGGCCACTAACATCGTTCCAGTCGAACTGCCAGACTGTAGCTTAGTGATCCACATCCATGCCCCTAGAACCTGTATTATAACTAACATGTTTTATGGCAACCTCACATAAAAATTCAAGGACTGAATGAGCATGAGGTCCAACCAGCCGCCTCATCTAAAGGTGACCCCTTTATGACTGGGTTGAGGCACACTGGCGAGGCAGACAAAGTGGGGAAATATATACTTTGGCCACCTGTCCTGCACCTGTCATACTGGAAAAATATGAGGCTTCAGTTTTGGCCAGTTCTATCACTTTTGCATCTTTCCAGCAGTGCAATTCACTACAAAGCATGAAACTGATAACCGACTTTTTGCCTCAGGTCTTCGTACATTATGAGGGGCTCTTGCATAACTGATTTCATAGAAACATAAAAATCTGATGACAGAAAAGGACCCCACTGGTCCATCCAGTGTGCCCCTATCCCATTCCCCATAGGTAACCCTGGACCTTCCTCTTTATACCCCCAACCCCCATGAAGACTCCAGTCCTCTCCTTATTTCCAGGTTTTATTCCCTTCCTTTTCCTGTTCATTCCCATGCAGTTATCCCATGCCCCTTTAAACTCCCTTACCATTTTGGCCCCCACCACCTCTTCCAATAGCCTATTCCAGGGGCCCACCACCCTCTGTGAAATAGTGCACTCTTCTGTTACCTCTGGACTTTCCTCCCTCCAGTTTTAAACTGTGCCCCCTAGTTTTAGGATTTTCTTTCTTCTGAAAAATGCTCCCTTCTTTCACCTTGTTTATCCTCTTCACATATGTAAAAGTTTCAATCATATCCCCCCCTCCCACCTCAATTCCAGGGGATACAGAACAAGCTCTTCCATCCTCTCATTATAGGTCCTCTGATGCATGGCATGCGCCATTTTAGCTGCCTTCCTCTGGACTCTCTTCACCCTATCAATATCCTTTTGTAGGTGAGGTCACCAGACCTGTACCCCATACTCCAGGTGGGGTTTAACCGTGGACCTGTACAGGGACATTAACACCTCCCACCTTCTGCTTGTTATACCTCTCCCTATGCACACAAGCATTCTGGTTGCTTTCCTACTGCTTTGTTGCACTGGTTTGCCTCCTTTAGGTTATCTGAAATTATAATCCCCAGATCCCTCTCCAGTTACCAAAACTTCCTCTCCTCCCAGTGTGTATGTGGCCTTTGGGTTTTTGTGCCCCATGTACATTATTTTGCACTTCTCTGCATCAAATCTCAATTGCCAACTATCCAACCACCCTTCCAGTTTTATCACACCCTCCCCTCATTGTTTCCAACCCCCCCCCCAGTGTCTACCCTATTGCAAATCTTTGTACCGTCCGCAAATAGGTAAACCTTTCCCTTCAGTCCCTTTGCAATATCCCCAATGTAGACGTTAAAGAGGATCGGCCCCAATACTGACCCCTGGGGCACTCCACTTGTCACCCTTTCCTCCCCAGAGTGAAAGTACAGTTACGTAAGAACTTATCGTAACAGTAGATCTTCAAGAGGAGCGCTTGCAGCAGGCAACATCGGTAGGACTAAGTCGTCAGGCGCTAGGATCACACGGAAAACTTCTAGCTAGCAGTCTACAGCAGGGGACCGCTCAGTATAAAAGGGGCGGTCCCCCAGACCAACCTCAGTTCTCCTGCCGGAGACTCCAATATAGCCAGAAAAAGGAGAACCGAGGTGGTTCCTCAGAACTGAGGAAAGCTGAGAAGGAGAAATAAGAATCAGGGGTAGGAGGGAGGGAAAGCAGCACCTGCTGCAAGAGCTCCTCTTGAAGATCTACTGTTACGGTAAGTTCTTATGTAACTGTACCATCTTTCTCGATGGGGCTCTTGCAGCAGGAAACACTGGTATGACTAAGTCCCAAGCAGAAACAGAACTGATCCAGTCAGCAGGGAGGAGAAGGAAACAGGCAGAGGACATTTATGAAAGAAGGCACTAAAGGACTGCAAGTCCGAAGCCGGCCCTACACCTAGAACTCCAGGAAGTGGCTGTGCAAATGTCTGCAGCGGACACATTTCTGAAAGAGGCAACCGAAGCAGCCATGTCTCCAGTAGAGTGGCCTTTGACTGGGCCTGGCAAAGGCTAGTCATACTTGTGGTAGCAGTACACAATACAATTAGCTAACCACGTAGACAAACACTGTTTGGAAACAGGAGCCCCTACTCTCCTGGGGGCAAATGAAACAAGCAACTGATCAGTTTTATGGATTGGGGGGCCAAATAGTACTGGAACACCTGGTAAACATCCAGAGTATAAAGTAAGGCCTCTCCCTGATTATAATACCCGGGATAATAAACAGGCAGGTGGATGGATTGATTCAGCATAAACTCAGACATCACCTTAGGCAAAAACTTAAGATTAGTACGCAAAGACACCCTGTCTTTGTGAAAAAACAAATAAGGCTCTTTACACATCACAGCCTGGAGCTTGGAAATCCTCTGAGCAGAAGAAACAGCAACCAAAAACAACACCATCCATGACAGGAACAGTATCTCGTAGCTTGCGTCTGGCTCAATGGGAGGCAAAGTAAGCTTTTCCAACATAAACAGAAGATCCTGTGTTGGGGCAGGATCCCTAATAGGAGGTTTCTAGTGCAACATGCCCCAAGAGAAAGTGCGGGAAAGATCCAGTTGGGCAATAGCTTTGCCCTCAACAGGTGCATGGTACACAGAGATAGCAGAAAGGTGCACCTTCAGTGAGAAGTACCCCAAGCCTAAGTCCAATAGTGACAGGCAATACTCCAGGATGAAATTCACCAGACAGATTAATGAATCCAAGTGCCAAACGGTGGCCAAAATGGGGAAGCACTTTCACTTCATGGCATAAGTGGCCCTCGTGGAAGGTTTCCTGGCAGTCACTAAGACACAGGCCATCTGGGAAGAAACTCTGAAGCAGGCAATAGCCAAGTCTGCAGGAGCCACGCTTGGAGATGCAGAGACTTGAGGTCCAGATGGACCAGAGTGCCCTGCTCCTGGAAGAGCAAGTCAGAGCACAGAGGCAAGGGGACTGGGGGCTCCACTGCAAGTTGCTGCAGTGGTGGAAATCAAATCTGATGTGGCCAGTAGGGAGCTACGAGAATCATCTCCGCCCCCTATGACTGAAGTTTGAGAAGAACCCTCTGCAGAAGTGGAAAGGGAGGGAATGCAAACAGGAACCTCCCTGTCAAAGACAGGGACAACGCGTCGTGCAAGAAAACACCAGGCCCTGGATCGAGCATGCAGAAATTGGGCAGTTTTGCGTTGAGTGGGAATGCAAACAGGACCAGCTCTGGATGTCCCCACCTGCCGAAAAGGTCTTCGACAACAGAGGACAGGAGCTCCCACTCGTGAGCCTTCAACCTGGATCTGCTTAAGCTGTCGGCCAGGATGTTTTGGACACCTGGAACATGTATGGCAGCTTGTTTCAGGGTGTGCTCCATGGCCCAGTAGCAGACTCTCATGGTCTCCTCCCCCCGCTTGCTGAGGTGGAAGACCACAGACATGTCCGTCTGTACCAGGAGTGGGCCTGGAAGAAGATGGGTCTGGAAGGCCTACATAGCATACAGGACTGCCAGCATCAACAGAACACTGATATGGAGATGCTGTTCACTCTCTGACCAAAGCCCCGGAGTCTGGTGAATTGGCCAAATGGGCACCCCAGCCCAGGCCAGAGGCATCCATTGTAAGAATCTGCTGCGGGGAATCTGCCGGAAAAGAACCCCTTTGAGGAGACTGGAGGGGTTCTGCCACCATTCCAGTGTCTGCCTCACCAGGTTGGAGACTAGAACTGGTTGAGCTAGATTGTTGGTCCCACTGGACTCTGAGGGTCTACTGAGGCACTCACATATGCAGACAGGCAAGGGGAACCATGGCTATAGCCGCTGCCATGTACCCAAGTAGATGGAGGAAAGATCTGGCTAGGACCTGACAGGAGGAAGATACCAGCTGGGCCTGCGCTACCAGACATTCTGCCCTGTCTTGCAGCAGGAAGACTGCTCTGTGAGGAGTCTAGGACCACTCCTATCCTATGTATTAGAGGTGCTGGCTCGGCCAAGACAAGATCTGGAATGGTTGAGAGTAATCCCCAGGAGCTGGAATAAATGAAAGGTGGACTCCAGGGTCTGAATTAACTGAGCTCTGAAGGGGGCTGTCAACAGCCAGTCGTCCACACAGGGTAAGACATAAAACCCTTGTCTCCAAAGAGCCGTAGCCACCTTTACTAGGCACTTGGTAAAGAATAGGGGAGCTGACGAAAGGCTAAAAGGGAGGACCTGAAACTGAAATGGTCCCCCTGGAAACAAAAGCAGAGGAACTGTTGGTGGGGCAGGATATGGAGATAGGCATCCTGCATGTTCAATGAACACAGCCAGTCCCCCTGGTGAAGAAGGGTCAGTAACCCTTGGAGGGTGACCATCCTGAAACGCTTGTATTCTACATAAAGGTTCAGGATGTGGAGATCCAAACTCTGTCTGAATTAACTGGGTCCCCCGGCTTCTTGGGGTCTAGAAAGAAGTGGGAATAGAACCCCTTCCCTCTTTGGGCCGGGGAAGGGCTCTATGGCCTTTTTTGTGCAGTAGCGCCTGAATCTCCTTCTGGATGAGGGTGATGTGGGCCTGGTAATGGGAGTGCTGTCTAAAGGGACTTCTAGAAACTCCACCGTCTGCCCCTTTCTATGATCTCAGGTACCCACTTGTCTGAAGTCATAGTGTGCCACCCATCTAAGTAGAGGGAAATGCACCCACCGCCTCCCCCAAGGCCTCTTCTGGGGGCTGGGCAAGGAGTTATGCTGTGGCACCGGGGGTGGATACAGTGGCTAAGGACACTCTGGGGGGCCTAGAGGCGGAAGCTCCAGTTGGCTGGGTAGATGCCGTGCGCTTGAAGGCACCCTTCGGTTGCTGTCCCTTGGACTGCTGTCTAGGAGGCTGCCAAAAGGGCTGGCATGGGGTGGACCTGGGCTGAGAATGGTACATGGAGTGGCTCGATCTCGAGGCCTTACCCAACTCCTGGAGGCGGGAAATGATGTCCTGGGCATTACCACCAAAGAGGACAGAACCCAGAAAAGAGGTATCCAGGATTTTCGTCTGCACATGGGGTGCAATCCCTGACATCCTGAGTCAGGAGTGACGGAGGGTGCAGACTCCTGCTGCTGCTGCTTGCCCAGCTGCGTCGATGATGTCATAAGCAGCCCTTAGTACATGGTTGCCTACATCCAAGCCCGACTTAAGAAGCTGGACCAGTTGGGCCTTTGCAGGGTCCTCAGGAAGACCCTGCACCAGTTCCAAGGCCTTGTCCATATGGTATTTTGATACTGCACCATATGGGCCACGTAATTCTGGGTCCGGATGGCCAGAGTGGCAGAAGCACAGACGCAATGGCCAAACTGATTGATCTGGAGAAACTTGGTCTAGGGGGTGGGTACTGAGGTTCCTTGGTTTCTTGATGTGGTCATGGCTGCATTCATGACCACCAAGTCCTCCTCTGGCTGTTCTCCCAAAGAAGGCTTGCCGACCAGCACATGATACAGGCAGTCAGCCTTTTTAGCTAGAGCTGGAGTGGAAGAAGGATGGTTCCAGGTGGCCTTAGTGACGTCCTTATATAAATCAATGAGGGGTGGCACTACCAGAGAAAGAGTCCTTTTTGTGGAGGTAGATCACCAGACAATGGCGTTCGGGGTCTAGCTCCTCCATTTTCCACCCCATCAGAGATTGTATGTGTCTCATGATATCAAGAAAGGTAGGATCGTCAGGGGGAGAACTAGGACTCTCCTTGGGAGGCTCAGTATTGTCAGAGCAGCCCCTGGAATCCTGAGTCTTCCGAGGATGAAGAAGAGGAATCCCTAACCGACGGGTCACTCTCAGGTACCGGCGTCGGAGGGCGACGATCCCACTTACGACAGTCTACACAACCGGAAGTGTGTCCTTGAGATCGGGGATGGCTAGGGCAGCACAGCTGTCTCAGGGAGGAAGGCTCCGAGAGGGCAGAGGAGAGGCAGGCCACCTGGGAGTATCATTATCCTTCATAAAGGCCCACCAGACTAGGGGGGAAAAAAAAAAAGCACTGTAATTCACCGTGGGAGGTGGATTATATGGTGGGTAAGGGTATTGGGGAGGCAGCGTTGGATACACCGGCATTGGGTAACCTTGTGTCAGTCCCTGGGGTGTCGGGTACCCCGGCATCAGTCCTTGAGGTGCCAGGTAATGAGGGGTCAGCCACTGAGGCGTCAGGTATCCTGGTGTCAGTCCCTGAAGCGTCAGGAACCTGGGCGCAGATTCCTCTTGTGTCATCTGGGGATTGCCCGAAGGACCAGCCGGCGTTGGCTGACGTGGAGGCAATGACAGCTGAGATATCGTCGCGGTAGACATTGGCAGAGCAGGTGTCTGCCGGACAGGCAAAGGCAGACGCTGGTCTGGCAAGACAGCCGCCGCAGGCCCAGAAGGGGACGCGGGCATCTGTGAAGGGGAGTTTGCTCCAGATGGAGGCAGAGGCATCGCCTGTGTGGATTAGGAGATGAGTGCTTGCTCTGGGCATTGCTTAGAGGCGCCAGTCCTGGAGTCAGGGAGTGATGCTGGCAATGCCAGGATCCAGGAAGTGGCGGGAAAGCCACCTGGCAGAGGACCCACAGGAAGTAAGGGCCTGAATGTCAGGGTCCAAAGTCTGATGCCCCAGGGAACCGCTGCCTGAGACAGAGACGAGGGCAGGTGGCTGAGAAACTGGCAGCCTGAAGGGGTCAGGGCTGCTGAAGGAGGAGGAGCTGACCTTCAGTGGGAGGAAGGCCCGGAGGTGGCTGCTGGCTTATACGGTGACGAGAGAGTGTGAAGCTGACCAGGGCTGGTCCCTGTGCTTGTCCTGGTGTTTATGTTTTCCACTAGACAACTTCTCCTTCTGGGCAAGAGAGGTCATCGATGCCCCGGAAACTGGGGAAGAAGAGGAACTTTTGCCCTGAAACTCCTTTTCCATTGAGGCCAACTTTTGCTGCAGCAAGACGCGCTGGAGGGTCTTCAAACAGTGTCTCCATGTGCAGGGTCTTCAAGCGGTGTCTCCGCGTGCCCTGGTTGATGTCATGACAGGCCCTGGTGTCGTGTTCAGGGCTTAAACAAAGCAGGCAAGAAGAGTGGCCATCCATGGAGGGAAGCTGCTTGCTGCAAGTACACCTTGTAGGCCTGTCTGAAGACGAAGCTGGAGAAGTAGACAAACAAAATCAGAATGACTCCGAAAAAAAAGTACAGTTACATAAAACTTACCATAACAGTAGATCTTTGGGAGAGGCTCTTGCAGCAGGTAATTACATATGGGACTGAAGTCAGCAGGCGTCAGGACCCCACGGAAAAATTTCTAGCTAGCAGTCCCTGGCGGGGGACCGCCCCCATGTCAGGTGATCGACGTCAGTATAAAGGGGTGGTCCCCCATGCCTGCCTTCCAGTTCTTTCCCGCCAAGGGCCAAAAAGGTAGGCCGAGAGAGAATCGGATATTTCCCTTCCAGGAAAAGAAGCTGAAAAAGCTAAGGGTGATGGAGGGCGGGAAGGTTCTTTTTGGACTTCAGCAAGGCGTTTGACTCTGTCCCCCACAATGGTCTGATGGAGAAACTGATGACGTTAGGAGTAGGCCCTTTGATGGTCAGATGGATTGAAAACTGGCTAGCTGGACGCACCCAGAGAGTAGTGGTCTGTGGGGAGCCCTCGAACCCTGGAGAGGTTGGTAATGGGGTACCGCCAGGGTCGGTCCTGGGCCCGATCCTGTTTAATGCAGACATATCGGACATCAGGGAGGGTACAGGGTGTGAAATGAGTCTCTTCACTGATGACTCCAAGATGGGAGCAGTAGTTGAGGGAGAAGAGGGGAGGTTGGCCCTGCAAGGGGACCTGGACACCCTGGAAAGCTGGGCTCACACATGGAAATTAAATTTCAATATCACCAAGTGCAAGGTGTTACATCTTGGGCGGGGAAACCCCAAACACAGGTACACCCTGGGAGGGGAGGCGCTGGAGGCCTTATTAGGTGAAAAAGACCTAGGGGTCATGGTGGATGCATGTATGAATAACTCTGAGCAGTGCAGGAGAGCGGCTAGCAAGGCAAACAGGATGTTGGGATGCATCGTAAGGGGGATCACCTCTAGGAGCAAGAAAGTGATTCTGCCGCTGTACAATGGACTGGTTAGACCACACCTTGAGTACTGTGTACAGTACTGGACACCACACTTGAAGAGGGACATACAGCTCCTGGAGAGGGTACAGAGGAGGGCAACTAAGATGATACGAGGACTAGGGGATTTGACATATGAGGACAGACTTAAGGAGCTCTGCCTGTTTTCATTGGAGGAGAGGAGAGACGGGGGACATGATTGAGGTCTTCAAGTACCTCAAGGGAATAAATAGGGTAAACATGGAGGGGATCTTTAGACTAAAGCAGGGAGGTATCACCAGAGGGCATGGTTTGAAGTTGGAAGATGGAAGGGTGAGGGGGGAAAAGAGGAGGAGGTTTTTCACTGAGAAGGTGGTGGACCCTTGGAATGCACTGCCTGACGAGCTGGTTCAGAGATCCACAGCAGAGGGCTTCAAGAGAGGGTGGGACAGACACAGAAAGTGGATGTATCAGATGATGGCCTGTCCCAGGGGGGTGGGGATGGATGACAGGGGTTTCTGGAACAAAAGGGGGGGGAGGGCCTCGGCACCCAAATAGGGATCTGGGGTTCGAGCAGACTCGATAGACCGTAAGGGCTAATCTGCTGGCAAATAGTATGTTAGTATGTTAAGGTATGACCTACTGCAAGAGCCTCTCTCGAAGATGTACTGTTGGTAAGTTCTTACGTAACTGTACTATCTTACTTCGAGAGGGCTCTTGCAGTAGATAATTACATATAGGACTGAGTCCCAAGCAGTCTGGAACAAGGAGAAGCACATGAGAGGAGGAAACTACTCAGATGTAGATCCTCTGGCTGTGAAGGTCTTAGGAAAGAAGACCTTGCAGAACAGTCAACTCGAAGCCAGCTCTACGGCGAGAAGCAATGTCCAGACTGTAGTGTTTCATAGGTTGTTCAAGCTACATAGACTTGCGTCCTTAGTGCTTGCCCTGATTTTAAACCATAGTTGATTTTTTATAATAGTATTTATTCAGCCCATGTTTGAAGGAACTCACTGAACCACTCGTCACTAATTCATTTGGCAAACTGTTCCATAGCTTAACTACTCTTTGGCTGAACCAGTTTTTCCTCATCAGGGTTCTCCATTTGTCTTGTGTTAATTGCAGTTTGTGTGTCCTGGGTTCATGTAGATAAAAGTCCCTAACCCCAGGTCCTAAATCCTGCCTCAAGTGATCATCCTGGAGGGCCCTGTAGATCATGCACATATCCTACCTTATTCTACGATGTTGTAATGTGTAAAGACCTAGGTTGTTCACTCTCTCCTGATATGAGACATGTTCCTGACCTGCAATTCTCTTTGTGGCCTTACACTGCACCCCCTCCAATCTTCCAACATCACCCCTTATATACGGTGACCAGACCTGGGCACAGCACTCCAGATGGGGCCTCATCAAGGCTTTATATAGAGGCAAGATCACCTTGCTATCTCTATATGCCGTAGTATACAATTTAGTACTTGGCTTGCTTTTTTAAACGACTATACACAGCAGTGTGTACTAAATTTTAAATCATTTGTTATCTTCATCCCTAGGTCTCTTTCCTCCATAGTCTGATGTAATTGGGTCTTTCCTATGCTGTATGTATTTTTATTATTTCTATTTTCCAGGTGCATTACCGCACACTTGCTGAGGTTGAGTTCCAGTTTGTATTGATCCGTCCATTTGCTTAACATATCCAGTGTTTCCTGTACCTTGATTTGTTCCTCAATACTATTTGCCATACCCCCAATCCTACAGTCATCTGCAAATTTACTTATCCAGATGTTAGGAAAACTACACTTGATTGAGGTAACATTTAGATTAAATAAACATGAGCCCAGGACAGATCCCTGCGGAACTCCGCTCGTAACTTCTTTCCAATTGGAAAGAACTCCTCTGATAGTAACCCTTTGCCTTCTATCATATAGCCATGCTTCCATCCATTTAACTATATTAGTTGGTAGCTTTGCACTGTTCAAAACTTCTATTAATTATCTGTGTGGCAGTTTATCGAATGCCTTGGAAAAAATCTAAAAATATAATATCCACTGATCCCCTTTGTCCAAGGCCTTGTTAACTTTTTCATAGTAGGTTAACATATTTGTCTGTGATGACTTGGTTTTTGTGAAGCCATGTTGGGTTGGGTCCATTAGATTATTTAATGACAAGTGGCATACAATGCAATCCTTCAGGATTCCCTCAAATAACTTTCCCACTACAGATGTTAAGCTAACTGGTCTAAAATTGTCAGGTTTTGTAGCAAGCCTTTTCTTTAATAATGGAACTACTGTTGCTTCCCTCCAAGCTTGTACCACAATTCCCTGATCTAAAGATTTCTGGGATAAATGTGCCAGTGGAAGAGCCAGACTGACTGCCAATTCTTTTAGTACCCTAAGATGAAGCTCATCCGGCCCCTGAGATTTGTTTACATTAATACTTTCCAACCTTGCCAGTACATATTTAGGGTCAATTTTAACCTGTCCTGCCTGAGAACTTAACTTGTTTTTAGTTCTATTGGTAGTGCCCTTAGTAAATACTGAACTAAAATAAACATTTTGCATATCAGCCATTTACTTAATGTCATTTACAGGTTTGTCCAATTCATTAATAAAAGGGCCTATATTCATAAATCCCTTCTTTTTACCACTGATGTAAGTGTAAAAAGCTTTGTGGTTGTCCTTTATTTTTATAGCTAAACTAAGTTTGTATTCTGCCTTGGTTTTCTTAATTTCCTTCTTAAGTTGTCTAGCCTTCTCCGTATACAATATCCATCCATCATGGCTATTTTCTTTACTTACCCTTTTAAAGATTTTATCTTTTTCTTTAACCATTTTTTAAAGTTTAGAATTAAACCAACTTTTTATATTATTTTGTAGAGGTATGGACAGAAGTCCAAGTTGCGGCTGCACAGATGTCTGCCGCTGACACATTCTTGAAACAAGCTGCAGAGGCAGCAACACCCCTGGTGGAGTGGCCCCTGACCTCACCCAGCAGGGTCTTGTGATACTTGTCATAACAGAAAGTGATACAATGAGCCGACCATTTAGATAGGCATTGCTTGGAGACAGCACTGCCTTCTCTTTTGCGAGCAAAAGAGACAAACAGTTGATCAGTCTTTCTGAGATCCTTCGTCCTGGTGGTGTAGTATCTCAGAATTCGGTGAACATCCAAAGTATGCAAGAGGCACTCCTCTCGATTGGAGTGTTGCATAAAGAAAGCAGGCAGTTCCATGGATTGATTCATTGCAGGTTCCGCTACCACCTTAGGGAGAAACTTAGGGTTGGTATGCAGAGCCACACATTCCTTGTGAAAAATCAAATATGGGATTTTGCACATCAAGGCCTGTAGCTCGGATATCCTTCGAGCAGAATAAATGGCCACAAGGAAGAGAGTCTTCCAGGAAAGGAACTTCAGGTCTGCTGAGGCTGCCGGCTCGAAAGGAGGCAGGGTAAGCTTCTCAACAATGAAATTCAGATCCCAAGGAGGGGCAGGAAGGTGAATAGGGGGTCTCAAGTGGAGAACCCCTCTGAGGAAGGTCTTAGAGACTTCCAACTGCGCGAAAGTTCTGTCCCCAAAAGGAACATGGTAAGTGGAAAGGACCGCCATGTGAACTTTCAGAGAGGAGTGACTGAGACCCAGATCAAAGAGATGGCGCATGTAATCCAGGAACCTCCCGACAGCGAAAGAGAATGGCTCGAAATCTTTGGAAGAGGCCCAAACAGAGAACCTTTTCCATTTCATGGCATAGGTAGATCTAGTGGAAAGCTTTCTGGCCTCCACCAGAATCTCAGCCACCAGTGGGGAAACCTCAAATCAGGCTTGAGCTACGTCTGCAGGAGCCATGCATGCAACTGAAGGGATTTGAGGCCTGGATTGACCAGGGTCCCCTGATCCTGGGTCAGCAAAAGTTGTGACAGCGGAAGAGGAGGTTCCTCTGAATACTGTTGCAGAAGAGATAACCAAGGTTGCCTGGCCCAGAAAGGAGCGATGAGGATCATGCGAGCTCCTTCTGAGCAGAGTTTGTGTAGTACCCTCGGAATCAATGGAATCGGGAGGAAGGCATAGACAAATCTATCCTTCCAGTCTAGAGACAGAGTGTCTCTCCAAAAAATTCCATGCCCTGGAGCGAGCGAGCAGAAGGCGGGAAGTTTTGCGTTGTGAGGAGATGCAAACAGGTCTACTTGAGGCGTTCCCCAGTGTAGAAAAATATCGTCTGCAACCCTCTGATCCAGTTCCCACTCATGAGCCTGGGCAGAAGACTGACTGAGGTGGTCTGCCAATGTGTTTTCGACCCCCAGAACATGAACTGCCGTACGGTGAAGGTTGTGTTGCACTGCCCAATCCCAAACTCGCATCGCCTCCCTGCAAAGAGGGTAGGAACGGGTTCCTCCCCGTTTGTTGATATACCAGACTATGCACATGTCCGTCTGGACAGCCAGATGACCGGGAAGCAGATGCAGAGCTTGTAGAGCATACAGAATGGCCCTGAGCTCAAGCACGTTTATGTGAAGAGTTTGTCTGAGCTTGGACCAGGAGCCCTGGGTCCTGTAAGACCCCCAGGTGGGCTCCCCACCCCTTGCCCGAGGTGTCTGTAGTCAACGTTTGCGAAGGGGAAGAGAGGCAGAAGGGAACTCCCCAGCAAAGGTTCTCCTGAACTATCTACCACTGCAAGTCCCTGAACCACAGGACTGGAGACCAGAACTTCTAGATCTAGGTTGTCCACCAATTGATCCCACTGAGACCGAAGTGTCCACTGAGAGACTCTCAAGTGGAGCCGAGCGCGATGGATTGTCAGCAGTAGCAGCCAACATGAGCCCGAGAAGATGAAGAACTGACCTGGCGCTGCCCCATCAGCGACTGGACAACAGGCTTACATGAGCCTGGAGGGTGGCCACCCTGTCCAATGGCAGGAACGCCATGCCAGGGGTCGTGTCCAGGTTCGCCCCAATGAACTGTAGCCTCTGGGATGGGACCAAATGAGACTTGACCTGGTTGATGGTAACACCCAGGCTGGTGAAAACCTGCAGGGTGAGGGAAAGGAAGCGCAGTAGCTCCTCCCTGGACGGAACCTCCAGGAGCCAGTTGTCCAGGTACGGGAAAACATGAACTCCCTGGGTACGCAGGTAGGCTGCTACCACAGAAAGGCATTTGGTGAACACTCGGGGCGCTGAGGAAACACCAAATGGGAGGGCCTTGAACTGGTAATGGTCCTCCTGGAACGAAAAACGAAGATATTTGCGGTGGGAGGGATGAATAGGGATATGTAGGTAGGCATCCTGCATGTCCACAGCACACAGCCACTGTTCCGGCCGAAGGAGGGGCAGAAGACTCTGCAAAGATAGCATTCTGAACTGCTTGTACTCCATGAACAAGTTCAGGGAGCTGAGGTCTAGAATAGGCCTCACGTCTCCTGATTTCTTCGGAACCAGGAAGAAATGGGAGTAGTAACCCGTCCCCCGAAGGTGGGGTGGGGTGGGATGGGATGGTTCTATCGCTGCCTTCAGAAGAAGGAGGATATTTCTTCCCGAACCAGAAGATGCTGTTCCAGGGAATAAGATGACTTTGGGGTGGGGGTTCTTGGTGGTTTCTGAAGAAACTCTATTGAGTGTCCTTCTGCGAACAGCTGGAGCACCCAAGTGTCTCCCAACCTGGTAGTTGGAAGGGGAACCTCCCTCCTACCGGTTCCTCTGGGAGGCCCAGAGGCTGTGGGAGAGGAGTCAGGAGGTGTGGGGCAGCGTCGCGGCTGAAGCTCCTGCCGCTTTTTTAGGTGGGTGGGGGGCTTGGCGGCCAGAGGGGCCTGACATTTGTTGGCCCGCTTGCCCTGAGGTTTCGCTTTGGGCCGAGAACGTCTGTGAAAGGGGAAACGCTGACCCTGAAGGGGTCTGTACATGGAGTCGACAGACAGACTTTAGTGCAGTACCCTTCTCTTGCAGTCCTTGACATCACCACTGAACAGCACCGAACCCCTGAAAGGCGTGTCCTGGATAGCGGACTGCACCTCCAGGACCAAACCTGACATTCGGAGCCAGGCGTGATCCCGCAAACCCACGGTGAAAGCCGAGCTCAGACCAGCAACTTCCACTGCGTTGTACGCGGCACAAAGCATGTGCCGACTGGACGAACGCGCAGACCGGACCAGATCTGCTGCTTCCTGCTTAGACTGAGACTCAGGAAGGGAGTCCAATTTAGCTTCCACCTTGCTAAGGATCGCCTTCTGGTAATCCCCCATGTGAGCTATGTAGTTCAGGGCCCTGATTCCCAGAGTGGAAGAAGCGTAGACCTTCCTCCCATACTGGTCCAGAAGGTGGGATTCCTTGTCGGGTGGGTACGAGCTCATATGCTTGGGGTTAGCCGTATGGCCGTGAGTGGTGCTAATCACGACCGAATCAGCTTTAGGGTGTGAATTCAAGGACTCGGCACCCTCCGGAGCCTGGTATAGCCTATCTGCCTTCCTCGGAAAGGGGGGCTAATGCTGACGGTTGTTTTCAAATAGTGGAAACGAGGTCTGCATGAGGCTCGATCCAGGGTGGAATCAGAGTTGGAGCAGTCTCGGGCAGATCCAGGTGCACCGTGGATCCGGCTCCAAAGATTGCCACTGATGAACAGCCTGGATCTTATGCAGCAACTCCAAGAAGGAAGGATCCTCCAGAGGAGTCCTAGGCCTGGACTTGTCTTGAGTGCAGGGCTCGTCGTTCAGGTCGGAGCACCCGCTGGAGTCGTCCAATGTCTCCGAAGAGGATGAAGAAAAAGAGGAAAACCCCTCCCGGAGCGGGGAAGGAATGGACCCCTTGGGTAACCCCCAAGGAAGCGTATCCTCCCCTGGAACCGGAGGGCTCACCTCTGGTGTCAGGAAGTGGGGAAGGAGTCTCTTGTCTCTGATGACAGGAGTCCAAAACCAGGTCCAGCATCAGAAGATGGCTCTCTACTTCCTTGGTGAATTGAGCCTTGGCCTCAGCCCACCAAGAATCCAGAGACTCCTTCAGATCTACCGACGGCTGAGGGGGCACTGGAGGAGGAGGAGTATGGGGGGGGTACGGATACTGGGGATATCCGTACGGCGAGTATCCATAACCAGACGGCGGGAAGCCCGGCATCGGATACTGGGGCACTGGGTACTGCAGTGTCAGGTACTGTGGTGCCGAATACTGCGGCCCTGGGTAGGACGGAGTTGGGTACCCAGGCACAGTGGCTCTGATGCAGCAGAAGGCCCTGGAAATGGCCCAGCGGGCAGGCCTGGAATGGGAGGCCCGGTGCAGGGATGGCGTCAGGCAAGGGGATGTCGCCCAGCGTAGAGTAGGCCAGTGTCGGAGCCAGTGTCCGAGGCTCCTACGTCAGGTCATCTGGCCCAGTGGGAAGAGACCTGACGACAGTGTGCAGACATCCTCTGCATCACCCGGGGAAAGAGGACTAATATCCCTTGGATCCAGCAAGGGAGATGCTGGAGCCTCGAAGTGCAACAAGCGTTGTGGCGAGGCTGGGACAGCGGACAGGTCCAAGGGTCCAGCATCAGCTTTAACGCCGTGCGTCAGTTAGAGGGGCCGACGTCCGCCACCGCAGGATCCGGGCGGACGCCAGAGAAGCCGCGCCTGACTTATCAGACTTATGCTTGACGGAAGGCCGGAGGAGGGACGCCTGGTGGGCGCTGGAGGCTGCGACCGCCCTGAAGGGTTAGATGACTTACTGGCCTTTCCAGGCGGGCGGAGGAGCCGACATCTGGCTTACCGGGCTGCTCGGACCGGAATGCGCACAGTGGCAGGTTTACCAGAAGCAGCGCGCCTTGACCCAGAGGCTCCAGAGGGCCTGAGGCGAGCCTGTCTGAGGGTCAACACCGCCTTGGAAGCTTCAACGCTATCGTGGAATGGTCCCCAGAGAGGGACGCTATTTCACCGCTGACCCTGGCTGAGTCGCGACGATCGTAGTAGAGGAGTCCCGGTCCCGATGCTTCTTGCGATGGCCCTCAAGGGAAGCAGAGGCCTACCTGAGTTTTTTCAGATCCTTTTCCATGGAGGACATCTTCAGTTTTAAAACGTAGGTCTCCAGGGACTGCTGCCTACGCTTGCAGGTGGTGGCGTTGAACTGCTGGCATTTCTCCATGGGGTGGTCGGGGCCCTAGGCAAAAAAGGCACCGGGAGTGTCCATCCTTGTGCGGGAGCTGGGCACCGCAGGAATCGCACTTGTTCTTGTGCTCGGATGGAGTAGGGGACAACATACACGGCAACTGAAGAGAAACTGATGAAAAATCAAAGAAAATTCAACAAAATTAATGGTAAAAATACAGACGATAGACTGGCGAAACAGTGAACTTAACCGCAAGGCGCTAACACAAGCTAACGTCCGGAAAGAACTGGAAGGCAGACATGGGGGACTGCCCCATTATACTGACATCAGTCACCTGACATGGGGGCAGTCCCCCGCCAGGGACTGCTAGCTAGAAATTTTTCAGTGGGGTCTTGACGCCTGCTGACTTCAGTCCTATATGTAACTACGTACTGCAAGAGCCCTCGAAGTAAGATCAATGTTTTTGAATGACGAAAATAAGAAATCGCAGGTGAAAGTGCAAGTAAAATGGCAGTCGAATGAAGGAGGTGTATGTGGAGGTCCAACATGTGCGGGTCGATGGCAGGAAAAGAACTTGGGTTGGTCTCGGGGACCGCTCCTTTTATACTATAGGACTGACATTGATGTGCTGACGTCAGAGGCGGTCCCTTGCTGTAGATTGCAAGCTAGAAGTTTTCCATGTGGTCCTAGCACTGGTGTTCCCTGCTGCAAGAGCCCCCTCAAAGAAAGATCTCCATTTACTACCACCCTCTGGCATGCGTCACTAAGCCAGTTCTCCACTCATTTAGTTGTTTTCGGACCCACCTCTAAACTGCCCAACTTGTTCATCAGTCTTCTGTGAGGGACAGTATGTTAAAGGCATTGCTGAAGTTCAGATAGGCCACGCCCACCGGCCCGCCCTGATCAATCACCCTCGTCACCCAGTTGAGTCCACCCCCCTGCCCTCCTTGCCCCTCCCTAGCAACTCCGGTCCCTTACCCTCTCTTTCCACCATGAAAACTGAACAGAACTACTTGCTCAGCAAGTCAAACTTCTCATTGTCCCACCCTACCAGAACTTCACCCTCCCCTCGAAGACTCATTATACCCTGTTTGGATTTCCTACTCTCACTGACTTATCTGTAGAACTTTTTATCCCCCATTTTGGCCTTCCTCGCTATCTTCTCCCCTCCTCTGTATCTGCCTTCACTCTCCTGCCTGCCCAGCCCCCATCAACTTCTCTGTATACCTCTCTATCCTCCTTCTCCTGCATTCTTTTATATGTCCTGAAAGCTTTCTTCTTTTCCCCTATTGCTCTTTCCACCTCCCTGGTGAACCAGAGCAGCCTCCTCCTTTTGTTTTTGCCTACCCCCAATGCACTGATCAGTGGTGCTCAACCCCCCCCATTACACTTCACAGTTCTTCCATGTCCCCCAGTTTTTCCTTGCCTTCCATAGCTTCCCTGAAACTCTCCCTCATTCTATTGATATCCGCTCGCCTGAAGTCCAGTACCCTAGTGTTGGTTCACTCACTTCCGTTCCCGTCCCAAGCCTAAACGTAACAGCTTTGTGGTTGCTTGACCCCAGACTGTCACCCACCGAGACCTCAGCTACCATATCCCCATTTGTTAAGTCCAGTGTCACTCCACAACTAGTAGGTTCCCTGACCAGTTATTGAAGGAATGCTGATGGGATCTCCCAGTCCACATTGGAGAGGTTAAAATCCCCCCACCAGCAGAAGTTCACCCTTGATTGCCATCCTTTGTACCTCCTGCATTAGTTCCTTGTCTACTTCCTCCCGAGTAGGTGGTCTGTATACCACTCCTAGGCGTACTGTCTCACCAGACCACTTTTGCAGCGTTATTCTCAGGTACTCCGCCTCCCCTTATTATTCCTGCCCTGCAGTCACCCTTATTCCGTCCTTTATGTAGAACGCCACCCACCCACCCTTTTTTTCCCTGTCCTGTCCTTCCTAAAAAGGCTATACCCTGGGACAACCACTTCCCATTTATGGTGCTCAGTTCACTAGGTCTCCATTATGGACACCAGGTACAGTCCCTTGTCCGCAATCATGGCTTCTAAGTCTCCAAATTTATTTCCAATACTTCTGGCTTTGGCTAACATACCCCTCCACCAATTTCCCCTGTCCCCTTTTTTCCCCACTCCCTACTTCCCCTGCCCCCACCTGCAGGGGACTGTTTGCTAGGCAAGACCCTCCAGTTTCATACAGCTTCCTTCCCCTAGTCTTATACTCACCCACTCCTAGTTTAAATCCCCCCCCCAGGACCCCATCTATATATCCTTGCAGCTTTCCCCTCAGCACCCTTGAGCCCCCTTCATTAATGTGTAGTCTATCCTTTGTGTATAGACTCTCTCTCCTGTCCATGTGTCCCCCGCTCCCCTATGCAGGTGACACCCTCTTCTTTGCACCAATCCCTGAGCCAACCACTGAATTCTGTAATTCTCTCCTGTTTAACAGTATTGGCACAGGGGACCAGCAAGAAGTCTAACAAAGCCAGAGAGCTAACCTCCTCCCTGCATCCCCTGGTCAGCTCCCTGAACCTATTTTGAACCTCCTCTAATTCATTTCCCGCCACGTCATTTGTCCCTAGGTGTATAAGGAGATGAGGCTTCCCCCCACTACCCTTATGCGCTCCCTTATTTTCTGCTTCACCCTTCCTTCCTCCATATCTGGCAGTATGGCCTAGAGGTTAGAGTAAAGAGCTGTAAATGAGCTTGGTACATCCATCAGACCCAGGTTTGATTCCCAAAACCTCCAATTGTATATTGTATAACTCTGAGCAAGTCACTCGACCTCCCCAGTGCTCCCAGGTCACCCCTGAAAACAGACACTTGTGACTAATGGGCCTTACCCGGTTACCAAAGACTAAAATAAAATAAAATAAATACCTGGTTTGCAGAAGACTGATCTCCTTCTATTGACATTTACTTAGTTAATGTACTCCCTTTATGACAGAGTCACCAAAGACCATGACCTGGTCTATTTTCTCTGTCCTAGCGAATGCCCCAGTGCCCCTGCCCGGTTTTCCCTTCCTTGCACCACTTTTTCCCCTTTCTTGGTCTCTCTGACCTGTGCTGCCTAACTGCTTACCTGTATTGTCACCCTGTTTCTCCTGCATCCCCTTCTCGACAACTCCACTCTGATGCTCTTGTTCTTTACTTTCCCCCTCCCTTACTCCTCCTGTATGACTCCCATTTCCCCGATTTTCCTCACTCTGGCTCCTGATGCCTCCCTTTCTTTCCTGCCCCCTTCCTCTCAACCCCCCCCCCATTCGCTTGGTTCCTATTGGGTCCTATTTTCGAGCCCTTCTTATCTTTCTTCTCTTCACGATCCTCCTGTTCCTGCATCTTAGCCAACAGTGCAAACTTGTTCAATAACCTTACACTGCCTCCTGTGGAAGCTCATCTGAACCCGTGTGCCATGTCCCTGTCATTTGTCTGTGTCCTTTTCCTTGTACTGCCCCCAGCATATTCCCTCCTTACAACCTGGTCTGTCACCCAGCCCTCCAAACATCCCCTTCATTCCCCTGCCCCCACTGTCCCTTCCCCAGCCCACAGTGTTGCCTTGTGCAGTTTCTTCCATCTCCTCCTCCCGCCACACTCTGTCTCCCGAACCCTCCCTCCCTCCTCCCTTCTCAGCCATCCCAATTTCAGACATACTGGGCATCCCCCAGTTCTCCATAGCATGTCCATAAAAACAGTCTCCCCACATCCACTGCAACCAACTATTCTCCCTCTTCTCATTGGTTCTCCTTTAATCTCCTGCCCCCAGTGCCTCCTCCAGTTTCCAGAACATTATCTTAGTACTCACTAACTGGGCCATTTGTCAGCAGTACATTAGTTGAACAATACCAGCCAAAACAGTACGAATTTCTACCCCTGTATCGAAATACTGACAACAGCAACAGCGACCCCTTCGTGATAAATAGTGAAGTCCTAACATATAAAACATTTCCCCAGATCCCAGACACCCATCCGAGCCCTTCTGTTAGGTACAGCAGCCTGTTGTATGGCTGCTTTGTTGTTCCTAATTGCATTGGGAGGACTGTGTCTTTATGTGCTCCTCCTATTTTGTTTATTTTGTGATCAACCCAACCCTGGGCATCCACTAAGCTTCCAAATGCACCTTGGTCGCACCAGCATCATATTAAACCCAGAACAAGTCTTGCAACACAAGCAAATGGAGCGACTGTCTGATAACCCACGATGCAAAGTCTCTTCCTGTGCCAGCAACCAGTCACTCCTTTTCTCTGCAGTCCAAGACTCATTCCACATTAAACACAACGGTGGGCCTAAGGTGCACAGCAAGTTTTGCTCAGGGTGGGAAGAGTCTCTGGTGCGTTTGTGCCCCTGCTCCATAAATACTCTGTACAGGATCTGGTGCCGCTGGTATCTCTGGCAAAAGGGCCATCTTTAGTGGGGCTGCATTCCAGCAGCATGCAGCGGGAGTCACTACGATGATGTGCACAGCCATCAAAGAGACTGCAAGAGATATCTACATAGTGCAACACTAGGGACAAGCCATTTAGAAGTGAGCCGTTTGTTGTTAGTTCTTACTGTCTTTATCAGGGATGAACTCCAGCTCTTTGGAGTGCGATGGCTCTGTCCCCTCTTTCACAGCCTCCACACGTACGTAATATATTCCAGCAAAGATACTATCCAACCAGTAGAACTTGCATTCAGTTTCAGAAATGTGTGTGCAACTTTCCAGGGCTTTCCATTTTTTCAATCCGTCTATTTCAGAGTTACTGGTGTATCTGTCAGCTCTTCTGGAAGAGAGAAATTTGAGATGAAAGAAAATAAAAGCTCTGTTTTTTTATAATGAAGTCCACTAAAATGTGGGGAGGGGCCCCGTTACACAGAGCTGTCCTCGGAGGTCAGTATACATAGAGTCCTAGATTAACCCATTTTTGCTTATTTTTTAGTGTTGTATTTCTACTGAAATGTGATTTTTTTTTTTTTTATTAAATTCATTTTCAGTGTACTGAAATCAGATACACTACATGATGTATGGCTCTAAGTCTCAGCAATGGAAAACATACAGCAATCTCACTACAGGATACAAAACTGCTCCCCATTGTTACGAACATAAAGGGGAATTATCCTCATATTCTCAGACCTGTTAGAAAATAAAAACCAGAAAGTTTCATGAAGCAAGAACATGGACAGTACCTAAAAAAAATAACATCACAATATGTCAACCTGTGACTTTATGGTCTATATACCCTAGAAAAAATAAAAATGTACATGAAAATGTCCGACACGCTTTAAAACCAAGTTCCAAAGTCCAAAGAGAACTACATATTAAAACTTTATGCAGATAGAGTGATATGAGGAACAAAACCTAAAAGAGAATTTGAATGCTCAAACAGGGAGACATCACTAGCCAGCTGGAATCACTTAACCAGGTTGCTAAAAATAGTCCTCACTGCATTTTGTTCTGTAGCGGGAAAAAAAAAAAAGGATCAGGTGGTGCATATAGATACTATAGCTGAGTTGACACTGCATACCATGGAGGCGGCTGTTCAGTGCATACAGTACCTAAAAGCCCCCATCTTGTGTCGCTGCTATCTTGTCTCCCTCAGATTACCAACAGAGGCAAAGCGGTATAGTAGAATTGACCGATTAGACTCAAATACAAACATACAGACATACCAGCAGATAAAGGCCTTACGTCCATCTAATCTGCCTGAATGTGCAGTTCCTGATGCGTTTACAGAGGGAACTGACCTCTTTTCCTCTTGGCTTCCCTCAACTACGCCCTCCCATTCTACCCACCTGCAACTTGCTCCTTCACATTGTCCCATCCCCTCTAGATGATGTCCACCATTTTTGGGATACCACCTCCTCTGACAGCTCGTTTCACTTGGCCATTACCCTCTTGGTGGAAAAATTACTCATCACACACACACACACACACACACACACCAGCATTAGGCAGTGGTCTTGTTCCCATTAAGGCTGAAGAGGCCCTCAGTGCTCACCCTGCTTATACCTTTAAGGTACCTGAAGGTTTCAATCATGTCACCCCTCGCCCTTCTTCCTCAAGAGAGGACATGATGAGCCCACTGACCCTCTCCTCATAAGTGTTGCTTTGCCGGCCCTGGATTATCTTGGATGCCCTTCTCTGGATGGTTTCCAGCAAGTGGATACCCTTCTTAAGATATGGTCACCAATATGGGACACTGTACTACAGGTGCAACCTTTACCTGGGACCTGTACTGCAACAGAATGACCTCCACCTTCTTGCTGGTTATTCCCTTGGCAGTGCAGCCCAGCATCCAGTTTGCTTTGGCTGCTGCTCTTCATCAGTGTGCTGAGTGTTTCAGGTCACTTGTGATAATTACTTCCAGATCCTTTTCTTCCTCTGACCTGGTTAGCTGCACACCACCCAACCAGTACTTAATATCTGAATTCTCTGCCCACAAGTGCATAACTTAACTTCACACTTTTTAGGGGCTGAACCCCAGTTGCCAAATGCCAGACCTCTTTTCTAGCTTAACCAGGTCTTACCCAAGTTCCTGTCTCCAATTCTCCATGTCCACCCTATAAAAGAGCTTGCTGTCATCCGTGATCAGGCAAAATTTACTCATGATACCATATGTAAGGTCACTTGTGAAGATGTTAAACAACACTGGATCATGCACCAAGCTCTGTGGGACCCCACTGGTCGCAGGCACGGTGTCTGAGAATTCCCCATTCCAACTACTACCTTTTGGCTTCTGTCCTGTAACCAGCTCCAGAACCATCCTACAAGCTTAGTTCCCAACCCCCGGTATTCCAGCTTCCTGACCAGTCTCCTAAGAGTTGAAGGCCTTGCTGAAGCTCAGATACAGGACACCAATGATCTGGGCCTTGTCCACTGTCCTAGTGACCCAGTCGAAGAACTCTATTAGGTTAGTTGGGCAGGACCTCCCCAATACAAACCCATGCAGCCCCACGTCCTGAGCCCATTTTCCTCCAGAAAGCCCACCAGTCTCTTTCAGAATTGTCTCCATCAGCGTGCCCACTACTGAGGTCAGACTGACCAGCCGGTAGCCTGGTTCATCTGATTTAGCTTAGTGCCTGTCCTGTGGTCACAACTGGAAGCATAGCTAAAATCTCTCTCTCTTTCTCTCCCCAGGTCCTGTGCCCTTGACCAGGCAAGCAGGTGCAAACCTGTGGTGGCAGCACGGCTTCACTTCAGCTGGCTGTGCCTTCTCCTTCTGCACACCAGCTCCTGGGACCCAGATCCAGGTATGATTCCAAGAGTGCCAATTCCATTGGCCCTTTACCCCTCCGGCTTGGCCTGCCATTGATGGCTCTCCTTCTCAGGGAACCTGCTATTGGCTGCTGTCCAATTCCATATCTCAGGACTGCGGCTTCCAGCCTGCCCTTGAACTGAAACAGCCAGCTAAGATTTTTATGTAGCAAATATTTTGTCCCGCCTTGCCCACCCCCGGCCTCTATTAAGTACACTTAGGCTCCTCCCCTATTTACACAACCTCTTTCCCATTGGCCCTAGCACTAAAGCTGCCTTCTACACTGGCTGTTACCCAATTCAGCCTAACATTAAAGCAGCATTCTACTCAAGCTGTCGCCCATTTCAGCCTCTACATTACATCATGTGTACATTTTAACAACACTGTCAGTTCTGCCCCTTTATTTAGCAGATGCCACATACCTTGACCACCCAACTGATTCTAGATTGATCCCTCCTTAATCATCTGGGCCAGCCCATAAGACTTCATTTTGATTACGCCTTTTATCCTCTCTTTCTGCTCTCTCCATCTCAATGTGTGCAGCTTATTGAAAAAGTTATATCTCATCCAAGCCTGGGTCTCCCACATGGACCCGGACATTCTAGTGCTCACTGAAACCTGGCTGAAAAAATCCACCCCTGACACAGCAATATCCCTTCCTTCTTACAACCTCTTTCATAGTGATAGATCAACTGGGGGGCTATATATGCCAAAGATAGCTTCACCATATACAGTACAATATAATCTCTACCACGGTACCAAAATAATTCGAATCCATTTCACTAACATCTCCTTATCCCCCATAGAATCCTTAACTATAACTGACTGCTACAGACCTCATTCTGGGGGTCTGGAGCTCCTAAATCACTTGCACAATATATCTGACTCAAGCCAGAATGAAATCAACATACTTGGTGATCTAAACTTGGACTGGCAAAAAACCTGTAACAAATGCCTACAGCTCAAGGACTTTTGTGATGAGGCTGGCTTCTCCCAAATGATATCCGAATTTACTTGGCCAAATCCCAAATCACCTTCTGCAGGATCACTGATCGACCTCATTCTCACAAATAGGCCCCGTAAGGTCACACACACACACACACACACACACACACACACACACACACACAGACAGCAGTGTTTCATAACGATGTCAGTGATCACTGCGCAGCAGCCTTTGTTAAGAGGGAAACAACCCCCAAGTCTGCTTACATGTTCACATGGAAAAGGAGTTTCCACAAATTCAATCCACTGCACTACCTAGCAGACCTCATAAACAAACTGGGCTAACTTCTATCTGGCCAAGAACATCAATTATGCAGTCTCCATTTTTAACACTTTAAGCAACATCATCAATAGGCATGCCACCTTGTTAAAATGCAGACTATGGAAGCATTACTGCCCTTGGTTCACAGCTGAATTAAAGGCAGCACTAAATACAAGGGATCACCTATGGGCCATAGCCAGGAGGACCAAACATCCATTGGACTGGGCGGCATTCAGAGCCTGTCATGACGAGTGCACCAAACTGATCACGGACTCAAAAGCTAGCTATTTCCTATCTGCTACTGACTCTGCTAAGGGAAACTCCACCAAATTCTGGCAAATCATTAAATCTGCGGAAGGCAACAAACCTTCATCCTCATTACCCGGTACGGTCTCCTTTAAAGGCAAGACCATCTCCGATAAATCTGACATCCTCCACAGCTTTAGCTACCATTTCTCCACAGCAGGCCTTGCTTTCGAAACCTCAAAAACTGCAACCCTAATTTCCAACTCATCTAGGCACTCCCAAAGAGAGAGAATACCTCCTCCTCCATCTAGATGTTAGCAAAGGCGCTGGTGCCAATGGAATACGGTCATACTTCCTCAAAATTGGGTTCAAGTATCTAACATCATGCACCTGTTCAATATATCCATCAGTTCCTCTACTGTGCCTGAGCCTTGGAAAATTGCCCAGGTTCTCCCATTGTTTAAATCAGGTGATCCTATGGATCTGAATAACTACCGCCCTATACCAATTCTTCCCTTGCTCTCTAAGCTTCTCAAGAAGCTGGTAAATGCACAACAAAGAGCCTACCTCAAAAAAGAAAACCTTATAAACCCATCCCAGTCCGGCTTCAGACCAGCCCACAGCACTATCTCAGCCCTAGCCTCAGTTACAAATGACTGGCTCACCACTATTGACAAGAAACAAGTCACAGGAGCTGTCTTTTTTGGACCTCAGTAAAGCTTTTGATACTGTTGATCATGCTTTACTCCTGGACATACTGAACTGGCATGGCATTTTGGGCATTGCGCAGTCCTGATTCAACTGCTACCTGACAAACAGACTGCAGCATGTAAAAGCAGGTGGTTCCCTTTCCCCGCTCCTTCCTATTCTAAAAGGAGTACCACAAGGCTCAATTCTTGGTCCTCTTCTATTTATGCTATATATCAACACCACTGGAAACAGAATTCGCAACGCTAAACTCTGCCTATTTGCTGATGATTCTGTGCTATATATATCCAAGTCTTTGGCAGCCGAAGCTCGCATGGAACTTCAGTCTAAATTTGATATCCTACAGCTCAGCCTTGCACAGTCCAAACTTATATTAAATGAAAAAAAAAAAAAAAAAGGCCATATACTTTTATTCCACTAGTATGACGGCTATCCAAAAGGAGCTTATATCCCTGCCCCCCAATAAAAACCCTCCTGGATGAAGATCTGGAGGTTGTAAACAAATTTAAATACCTAGGCTATGATTCAGACCAACATCTAACATTCTCTGCCCACATCATCTCCCTAATGAAAAAACTGCGGCAAAGGTTTTTTTTTTTTTACAGGAACAAATCCCTTTTTACCACAGAAGCCAGACTACATTTGGTTTAAACAATCTTCATGCCGCTCCTTGACTATGCTGACATTCTCTATAGCCGATGCGGACTCCCTACTACACCAACTAGACACGCTTTACCACAGGGCGATACACTTGATTATTAAAGCCCATCGCCGCACCCATCATTGTGACCCATATTCCTCTCTGTGCTGGACTTCCCTAGCCACTAGACAGCTCCATTACTCCCTTACATGGCTATTCAAAGCCATCCTGTTAATTCCCCCCCCCCCCAAATATATCAAATCTCTTCTGATGCTCTGCTTGCTTATACCCCTTACGTAGTGTCGCCTTGGATGGCTGGCCACAAGCCATGCTCTCCCAGCGGCCTGGAACAACGCACAGTCCAGCCTCAAACTGCAGAAATTAATCCCCCTGAGCAGCTTCAAAAGCCTACTTGCCAACAAAATACGTGACTACTGTGCATGCCCACTGACCAGCTGAGTATGCCACTGACTAAATTTGTCATGTATCGCTCTTCCGTCCCGTAACGAATGGATATCACTTCCTCTCAAGGCTCTCTCCTTCTGCTCATGCTTACCTTACCCCACCTCCCTCATCCCATTCTGCTCTCTATTAAATGATCTGGACTCCACTTCCCACTCTATTAAAAGCTTGTCCTTCTGTTTTTCTACTACCTCATCCTCCTCCAGCCTCCTTTTTATTGCCTTCACTGACCACTTAGCCAATCTCCACACCTACTATCCTGCTTCTCTCCTCTTCTACTGCTACCCTGTAGCAGCAGCCTAGAACAAGCTGCAGGATGTGAGTATCAGTGCTCCCATGTATTAGCTTGTACTTGCCTATCTGATGAAACATTATCCACCTTTGCCTATTACATGCTGTGCTAAACTGACTGCCTGTGCCTTCCCATGTATTACAATGTGCTTACCAACTTTATTGTACTGCAATGCTTAGTGTATAGATCTCTGCTGTATGTACTCTTTAAATATTTTACTAAATTGATGTACCGCTGTATCGCAACGCCCCACTGTGAACAGATCTCTATTGTATATACCTATTTTTCCCCTTTGAGTCCTTCCACATGTATTTTCATTGCATCATTTGCATTTGTCAGTACTGTTTATACTAAATGCTTCAGGACCTCCTTGCAAATGAGCATAGTCAACAGAGTAACTTCCTGCCAATAAATTTGATCCCTCGGCTCACTTTTATGGAGAGGCACTATATATACAGTTCTCCAGTCCTGGGGCAGGTTCCCCTACTCCAGAGAAGTGTTAAAGAGGCCTGCCAAAATACTAAATCAAACTGTCCCTCACCTCAACAGCATCCAAACTTAAGATCACCAGCAGTACTGAGTCACCACCTAGCCCCACATAACCAAACATTTAGGGTTACAATAAAGCAGTGGCAATAAACATCAAGTCATCAATGGATAAACAGAACCAACACTGAGTTAAACAGACTGACCATTAGGAAAAAAGCAGGTTTCAAGCATCTCATTCAGACTCTCTTTTAAAAACTTCTATTTTATTGTTTTGCTAAAACTGTAACATACAGTTAATTTCACAGAAGGTACATACATACAATATCATAATTATACAGTTACATCGAAAATATGTATGCACTGTATGTGCTCAACCCCTTCAAAGGCAGTTCACCTGATGGTTTGGACCCTAAGTTGCTTTACCTATCAGCTCCTGCTATTTCTGCTCCACTCTCCGTCCTTCTCAACCTTTCCTTCACAACAGCTACTATCCCATCTGCTTGGTAGCACGCCATTGATCTTCCCCTGCCTAAGGGCAGTGATCCTACCACTTTGATGAATTATCGTCCCATTTCTCTCCTTCCTACCCTCGCTAAGCTCCAAGAACACCTCATTCTATCATAACTCTCATCTTATTTATTTATTTATTTGTAAAATCAGTTTACAACCTTTGAGCCAGAGGCTCGTTTCCAAAGGTACTTCGTCACATAAAGACATACATTGTGTTTTTGGTTACATAGGTGGTTTGCAAAAAATAGCCATGCTCAACAGAGGCGCACATACTGTGGTCAGACAAATACATTTGGGTTACAGGGTACATGTAAGTTGAGAACAGGTTAACACAAGTTGGTATCAATAGTGAGCAATCTAGTAGGTAAACACTGAAACAGCTGGTACTGGCCAGGTTAAACATAAGCATGGTGTACAGGGAAGTGGTGAGTGGGATGGCTAGGTGGAGAGCTCGCCGGAGGGTTGTCAAGAGAAGTGGAGGTGGAGGCAGCTTTCAGAGACAGGAGCAGTTACACAGTGTTGATGATGTGGTTTCGAAGGGTGGTTTTGAACTTAGAGATGGTGGTGGCATTGGAGATGGGGGCAGGAGAGAGTTAAACCAGGTTGGGGCTCTATTGCAGAAGGACCTCTGGCCACGGCTGGTTCTTGATCTGGGGACCATTAGGTGTGGTCTTGTTGGAAGACCGTGTTGCAATAGTGGGAGGGCTCTGGTGGATGGATGCCGTTACCCCAGGGGGGGAGAGCCCGAGTAGGGTTTTTTTTGTGAGGAGACAGGTTTGGTATTGGAGCCGTTCATCCAGGGTAAGCAATCTTATCTCACAGACTCCAATTTTTTCACTCCGTTCCCTGGAAGAATCATTTCACTACTACCTCCCTAATTAGGCTCACTAACGCTATCCTCTTAGGGATGGACAATGACCAATTCACATCCGCTATTTTTGTCAACCTAACAAAGGCTTTCAACACCATCTCCCACACTCTTCTATTAAACACCCTCTCTCCAGCGGGGCTAACTGACTCTGCCACCAACTGGTTCAAAGCCTACCTGGTAGGCAGGACCCAGTCAGAATTGCTGACTCCAGATCCCCTCCTCTCCCTATTAATACTGGCATCCCTCAGGGGTTCATGTTGGGCACTATATTATTCTCCATATTTTTAAATGACCTTCCCTTAGCCTGCTCATCCACCTCAATCCACATGTATGCTGACAACACCGTCCTCTTCACCTCAGGTCAGTCCCCTGATGATGTAGCAACCAGACTTTAGCAAGACTTCAATAATGTTCAGCACTGGTTTCGCACTCATCAACTTTTCCTCAATGCCAAGAAGATAGTCTCAGTGATCTTTAGCATTAGGCAGAGGCTCTCTAGGCTCCCCTCCCTGCCCTCCTTCCATACCCTTGACAGGACAGACCTTGAGGACACCACTTCCTTTAGGTACCTTGAGGTTTGGCTTGACGAACACCTCAACTTCTCTGGTCATGTGGATGCCATCCTGAAAAGGCTGAGATGTAGTCTACAGTGCTGCTTCCAAGTCTTCCTTACTCAGGTTGGACACCCTTTTAACTACTTCTGTTGCTTCGCTCTGATCTCCACACTCATCACTGTAATCTTTATCACTTCCTGGCTTTTTTCCTCTTTAGAAAACTGACATCAGCTCCATTGCACAAAATCTGTGTCTTACATTTTGGTTTAGTACACCCCCCAACCTCACGGCCTTACTAACTACCCTCCCTCCTCCTCCTGCCCATTTTCTTGGATCATATGACTCCTGTCTAATGGTAGTCCCTCACTGTCAACCGCAATAGACCAGATGGTATTTTCACATCGCTTCTCAAAACTAGATTCGCCACTCATCCTTCCTCTACTCCACCTATACTGCCCTTCATAACTTCCTCTCGGTAAACTGTACCTGTATCTAAATCCCAGCTGCTTCCCCCTTGCCTTCTCCTACTTATTCTACCAATATAATACCTTTTCTTTTCCTATCCAACCCTTCTGTATACCTCCTCTGCTAATTTCTATTCCTGCTCCTATCCAACCTTACTTCATCCCCCCACCCCCTTCGTTGCCTTTGCACTTTCTCTGACCTCCCTGCAAGCTGGTAAAATGTTATTTAACTCAACCCTGTTAAAGTTTGCACACTGGACATATAGCACTTGGTCTGTACCCACGAGTTTACCGTATTATTTGTTCAGTGCCACACGTATTTATGTTCCTTTCTGTACCATCAGCACTGTTACACAGTATGTTTTAATGCACACATTGTACTAATGTTTTGCTGTATGTATGCTTTCCCCTGTTACTCTCCTCACCAGGAGGCACCGTGAGACAAGCAACTTGTTCAGTGTGCCCTACCAGGTGAAACATTTCAATAAATAAATGTAAACATTCACATATTTAGCTCCATAATCAGGCAGCAAGGAACTTTGGGGTTAACTTAACTTTTAAACATTTCCAAAGCTCTACTGAACTGTCAGCCACATCAAGAACCCTGGTGGTATCAAAAAGGAAGAATAGGCAAGGAGTCAAACACAATTGTTGGATTTACTGCTCCCACTTCAAACTTCATGTTACTGGAAAATTACTGCCAGAAATAATTATTACTGGCCCCCCTTACAAATCCTCAGAATTGCTTACCATATTGCTGTAGTTACTACACAGACTACTAATTAATGTACCAAACTGTACCTTTTTTTTTTACTACATAGTTTCACAACTAAAATGCAATGTGAAAAAGATAAAAACAGTTACGTATGAACTTACCGTTACAGTACATCCTCAAGGGGATCTCAGTCATCAGGTTACACCACAGGAACCTTCGACGGAGATGGGGAATCCACATGGAAGATTTTCAGCAGTACAACAGAGGCCACCTACGCCGTCAACGTCACCAACCCTATATAGGAGTGGGCGGCCTCACTCCCTCCTCAGTTCTTTCCCTCCAGAGAAGAAAGGAGCAAGGCTGATGCCCTAGTGAACCGAGGAGATAGAGGGACCCGGCTCTAGATAGAAATGATGGAATACAGCACAGCAGATAGCCAGGTCCTGAACAGGAGCCCCAAGAAGGGGGAATGGCAGGAGGGAAATCAGACCTGATGACAGAGACCCCCTTGAAGATCTACTGTTACAGTTAAATTCTTACATAACTGTTCTGTCTTCTTTGGGAGTATTTCAGACATCCAGTTACACCGCAGAAACGAGTACCAAGCAGTGACACGTGAAAAAAAAAAATATATATATATATTAATATTAAAGTCTTATATGGCCTGATTTTGCATAAATACTTGTGTAGAATGTACTACTTGTTTAATCTGTTCAGACTGTCTCACTGTGTGTCAATAAGTTATTGTTTGTTAATACACTGTATTATTTGGATCCTCCTTATTGTATGTATGCACCCTTAATTGTCCTGCACCTCTCTGACATGGAGCCTTTGTAAAGGAGTCTCCGACTCAAAGGTTTGTAATTCTGATACCTTCAATAAATAAAATAAAGAGTCTGGGAAGCTGGATCTCCATAAACTTATGACAGCAGCCCTTGTAGCACAGCCCTGCCAAATCCTGCACGGGCTCTTGAGGCAATGTCCAGACAGACTGTAATGCTTGGTGAAAGTGTGGACTGTACTCCAGGTGGCAGCAGTGCAAATATCAGCTGCTGAGACCCCTTTGAAACAAGCCACAGAAGTAGCCATGCCTCTGGTGGAATGAGCTTTGATGGCACCAGGCAACTCTTTGCTGTATTTGTTGAAGCAGAACACAATGCAATTTGCCAACAATTTGGATAAACACTGCTTAGAAACTGAAGCGCCCTCTCTCCCAGGGGCCAAAGAAACAAACCGCTTAGATTTTCTGGGCTCCTTAGTCCAAAGCAGATAATATTTCAAAGTTCTGCACACATTTAGTGCATGGAGCAGTGCTTCCCCTGGATTGGCATACTCAGGAAAATAAACAGGAAGGTGGATAGACTGGTTAAGTGTAAACTCTGAAACCACCTGAGGCAAAAACTTAGGATTTACGTGCAAAGATACCTTGTCTTTGTGAAAAATCAAATAAGGCTCCTCGTACCAGAGGGCCTGAAGCTCCGAAATTCTTCGAGCAGAAGTAATGGCAACTAACAATAGCGCTTTCTAAGAGAGGTAGCTCAAATCGCAAGTGGCTCAAAAGGAGACAGGGCCAACTTTTCCAAAATAAAATTTAAGTCCCAAGCCAGGACAGGGGAACGGATTGGGGGTTTCAGATGCAGAATGCCCGAGACACGTAAGGAAGACATCCAGCTGAGCTATACAGTGTGGTCACCCACAGGCTCATGGAAGGCAGAAACAGATGAAAGATGGAAACTGAGGGAGGAATACTGGAGGCCTGTGTCAGACAAAAAAAAAAAAAATCAGGTAGTCCAGGGCATGCTTCACCGGACGGGTCTAGAGAAAGCTTGGTAGCCCAGATGGCAAACCACTTCCATTTCATGGCATAAGTGGCACATGTGGAAGGCTTGCAGGCAGCCACCAGGACGTCCACCATCCTGTTGGAGACCCTGAACCTGGTGGCTACATCCTCAGGAGCAACGCATGCAGATGGAGGGACCTGAGGTAGGGAAGGACCAGGGTCTCCCTGATCCTGGGTCAGCAGATCCCTGCAAAGGGGCAGAGGGGCCAGAGGTTCCACTGCCAGTTGTTGAAGCAGAAGGAACCATATCTGGTGATGCCAGACTGGTGCTACTAGAATCATGCTGGCCCCCTCCAGTTGTAGCCTGATCAGCACCCCCTGTTTTAGTGGAAACAGAGGAAATACTGTGACTGGGTTGAATAGGACCCTGTTCTACGTGTTATGGAGAGTTTGAATGCAGAAATCTGTTCTGCTCTTTCCTGTCTCTTGTCTGTCTGGTTGCACAACCAAATTTTCTCGTGAGAGCTAGGACTTGATCACCCAGTCTCGCAATTCTCTGCCTCTGTCTCTCAACCCTCACTTCTTGTTCTGTCTTTTTTCCTCCCTTGCATATCTGCTGGTATAAAAATATATGCAAACCATTATGTGGAAATGTAACCAATATTGGGATCCCTTTCTTTAGAAATTATATTGTGTTACTGTTGAAATATATATAATTTGAGATGACTGCAAAAAGCTATTGGAAACTCAAGGGGTTAACCTGAAATGCAATATTTAAGCCTTTTGCAGAAGCTGTGTAAAAGGGGCCTCAGCTCTGGGACATCCTGTTCTAGTTGCACCTGCCTGATAGTTACAAGAAAATTTTAGAAAAAAAAACAGGAAGCTTGTTAAGAAGGGGGCTGCAAGGACTTCTAAAATCAAAGCTGCAATTTCTTACAAGGGACACAGAGATTAAAGGAAAACTCAGATGGATCATCTCTGTTTATCCTGCCTTTGTAAATAGTTATTCTGAACAATTGTTTTTATTTTATTGTTGTTCATAATAAAACTCTTGTTGCAAATTTTACAACTGCTCCTGGTTTTTCCTATGCTTCCTGACCAATGCCTCTACGACAAATACGCACAGAATCTCCCACTCCAAGAGAGGGACGTGTCTCACCAGAAAACTCCAGGCTCTGGATCTAGCAAGCAGAAATTGGGCAGTTTTGTGTTGAGTGGGGACGCCAAAAGGTCCAACTCAGGGCTACCCCATCTGTTGAACAGATCTTCTGCTATGGATGGGAGAAGTCCAATTCGTGCATGCTGGACTGAGTCCTGCCAGGGTGTTTACAGCGCCTGGCAGGTGGACTGCAAAGAGTGACAGACTGTGCTCCAGTGCCTAGTACCACACTCGCATGGCCTCCCTGCAAAAAGGGGGGTACGAGTGAGTCCCACCCTGCTTGTTGATGTAGTAGACCACACTCAGATTTGTCCAACTGCACCAGCAGTGGGCCTGCAGCAAGGTGGTCCTGAAATGCCTGCATGGCGTAGAGCACCGCTCTCATCTCCGGGACACAGACTGGCAGGGCGACTTCTCACTGGGTTCAGGAGCCCAGGGTTTGAAAAGGACCCAAGTGGACTCCGCAGGCCACAGCTGATGCATCCACAGTAAGGATCTGTTGGGGAGAGGAGACCTGGAAAGGGACTCCCTGATGAAGATTCAAGGAATGCATCCAACATTGCGAAACTCTGCATACTGGGAAGGAGACCAGGACTGGTTGAACCAGCTTGTCTGTGCGCTGGTCCCACTTCACTTTGAGGGTCCACTGAGGAACGCACACGTGAAGCCTGCCCTGTGTAACAGTGGGAATGGCAACAGCCATTAGACTCAGAAGTCTGAGTGGGACGGTACTACAACAATTTTTGCAGGCTGACATCTCTAAAGAGTGGAAAAGCTGGAGAGTGCGCTCCAGAGTCAGCCTCAGTTGGTCCCCGGACAGGGCCTTTAGAAGCCAATCGTCCAGGTAGGGGAAGATGCACAGTCCTTCTCTTATGAGAACTGCTGCAACCGCTGCTAAGCATTTAGTAAAGACATGCAGCACAGAGAATAAGCCAAAAGGCAGCACCTTGAATTGGTACTGCTCGCCCTGAAAGGCGAAGTGAAAAAACCTCCTGTGAGGAGGGAAGACTGCAATGTGCAGGTAAGCATCCTGCATGTCCAGTGAGCAGAGCCAGTCCTTGGTCTTGGGGAGGGGCTAGAGGCCTGGCAAAGATACCATCTGGAACTTTCTGTACTGGACAAAGAGACCAAGGTTCCCGAGATCCAAAATGAGCCTCAGATCTCCGACATTTTGAGGACCAGGAAGAACCTGGAGTAAAATCCTTGGCTTCTCAGTCTCTGTGGCACCAGTTTGATTGCCTGCTTGGACAGAAGAGAGTGCACTTCCTTCCAAAGAGCAGACAAGTGCGCCAGGGGATAGGTGAAGGGTGGAGCTGGGGTATCTGGAGGATGTTGAATGAGCTCCAGGGTATGATTGCCCTCTGTAACCTGTAGGATCCATGCAGGTGAAGTTATGGTTCTCCATTGATTCAGATAGAGGGAGAACCAACCTCCGACCACTATCTCCTGGGTCTGGGCTGGGGGAGGGGGGCAAGGAGTCAAGCAGAGGCGGGACCAGCAGTAGAAGCTGGTCCATCATTTCGGGGACACTTGCCTGCCGCTCCCGAGTGAGAGGGCAGGGAAGACTGGGCTCTGCGCTTATCTTGGGTGCAGGTGCCAGAGCCTGGTCTACTGGGCTGTCTACAAAAAGCAGAGCGCCTTCTACCGCAGGGTTAAGTGTGGTAGAGAGAGTGGACTGATTTAAGGGCCATACCAGAGGCCTGCAGATCACTGATGCGGTCCTGGACAATGAATGGGGCACTGGGCACCTTATTCTGCACGGCAGCTGCAAAGCCAGAGACCCTTAGTCATGAATGCCTATGAAGGCAAATGTCTGTGGCAGCATCCCTGGCCACCATGTCAGCCAAATCATAGAGAGCCCGAAGAAGGTGCTTGCTGACATCTTTTGCAGTTTGCGGACACTGCAGAAATTCCTGCTTTTGGGTGCCATAAGGGAGGGCTTTGGCAGCCGCCTTGCCCTTCCTCCAGTTGGCATTCTGGAATTTGACCATATGTAAAAGATAATGTACAATCCTCAGACCTAAGGTAGAAGAGGCGTAGACCCTCAACCCCAGCAATCAATTCTGCAGGATTCCTTGTCTGGGGGAAGGGAGCTAAGGTGCTTGGCCACCTTAGACCAGTCATGGGCTGCCTTAATTACAACTGAGTCGGTTTCAGCCTGGGCCACAAAGAAATGAAGGCCCCGGGGGGAGGGGGGGCATTATACAATCTGTCTGCCCTCCGTAGCATAGCTGGCACCATGACTGGCCTGTGCCAGGCTGCTGTAGTGGCATTTTTTTTAGGGCTGGCAGCACATGAGGGATAATTTTCGGTGGAGAATCAGGGATCTCCATGTAGTCAGCCAGGTCCTCCTGGTGACACTGTCCTCCTCAGTCTGGAAGTCAATGGGGCAGACAGTGGTTTCATGACATTATAGAAAGTAGCATCTTCAGGGGGCGACTTCGGAGTATGCTTGACTGAGTCCTCACAAACCAAAGAGGCAGTGGACTTGTCAGAAAGGAGAATTTCCTCCTCAATGTCATCAGGGAGGACGAGATCCGGGTGGTGGTACTCCTCAACGTCAATCTCCTCATCTAGGTCTGGTGTCAGAACAGTCGTCAGGAGTCCCACGGGAAGGTTCCCATGGATGATGAATGGGCATTGACGACAAAGTCACCATCAACGGTGCTGGTGACAATGGCCTACTGAAGGTGTTAAACTGCTGAATCAGAACACTGGTAAATTTAACCAAGTCCTCATTCAGGTCCAGGTCCATGGTCATCGTCAAAGGAGGGGGGGGTTTCTACGGCACAGATGCTGGCAACCTGCCGACCTGAGACCCCGACGTGCCCAAAGCCTTCAGACAGGAAGGGGCAGGTATCGACGGGGTAGCTGTCGATGACGAGACAGTCATCGACGGAGGAGGGGCCGGCAACCTGGAAGTTGACGGCTGGTCACCGTGAGAATCAGGTGTACAAGCTATCAGTATGGGTCTGGTAGGGATGCAGACATAGACAGTTGGTCCCTTCATCAGGGCAACCACTGTCGACGAAGAGCCCCCAGAAGAAGACAAGGCCAACAGGGAACGGGATGGCCACTGAGAGGAGTGGTTGTGATCCCCATCTTTCAGGTGACTTTTCTCCGAGGACTTGTGTCGGGCCTTGAAGGCCTGGGAGCTCATGGATCTGGAGGGAGATGAAGCGGCTGGGACCCCAGAAGGCACATGCCCAGAGTTGGCTACCTGCTACTCTATCAGGAATTTTTTTAGAGCCTTTAAGCATCGCCAGAGGGTGGTTTGGTTGGCACTTCTGGCAGAGCTCACAGTCGGCGACTTCGTGGCCCGACACAAGACAGCAGACACAAATGGAACGTTCGTCTGTAGAGGCAATCTTCTTCCCACAAAGGCAGTGCCGGAAAAAGAGAAGAAGAGTGCAGATTAACTCTCAACAAACAAAAAAGAGAAAAATCTCAGAAACAGATTTTGTAAAGAATTAGAGAAAAAATGTCTGTAGTCCAAAAGAGGTGTGAAACACTGCGACTGCTCTTCTGTGGAGACTGTGCTTGTAAGTCGACGGCGAGAAGAAAACACAGGTATATGCCTCGGCTCCACCCTGTTATCCATGGTCAGGCACCCCTGACTGTACCCCCACCTTGCGGACAGCAGCAAGTATTTAGGTATATGTACTAACCTAAGTGACAGGATCTGTATTCTACTGTATTTTACTAATGCATACTATGCTCCATTATGTTTTACCAATGTATCTTAGTCCTGGGAGATGCTTTCCATTATATTTTTACTGTATAATCACAAGTTGGGCAACAGTGCCTCCTTTAGTACCTGTACATCACTGTAACTGCAACTGATCTTGGAGACAGAGATCCCATTGATAACGCCATCTCTGCTAGCTAAGCAACTTCTTATGTTAGTTAGGATGGTTACTCATGATATCTGTTACTGTCCAATTATACACTTTTTATGCATCTTCTTCAGTAGTTACCACAGTGATTATCGGGGTACAAGACCCCCTTGCAGCACGTAGTTTCTCTGAAATGACAGACTGCACCTACGTAGGTAAGGAAAACTGGAAACTCTTCCAGTGTATTCACTGTTGGTAGTAAGCCTGTATTATCATTTACCTGTAATAAATTACATTTATTGAATGTGCACCACTTGTCTATTGTCTCTTCCTTTGTGCCGTTCCAACACGTATCTGAGAAAGGTAAGTTACAGCCCCTTGATGCCACATCTTGCCCGCTGGAAGCAGTGGTTGTGTGTCGAAGCCAGGGAGGTCGGGTGGGTCCATGTAGATGAACAACATACACTACTCCTAGAACTACTGCTACAGGTGAGTAACCCGTGTTTCTAGGAATGTGGATATGTTGTTGTTATCCACACTGTCTGGCAGACTGCTAGCAGTTCTCTGGGAGGAGGGAGGCAAGGCACACACCCCTTATTTAGGTAATAGAGACTGGAGAATTGAGGCCCCAAAACTGGCATTCCAGCATGACTCTAGGTCAAATGTGATAATGGGAAATGAAGATGTTTGCCAACTTCCAGGTAGCAGCCCTGCAGATTGCCTGGACAGGGACGTCCCCTAGAAGCAGCCACCGACGCAGCTGTATAGCAGGTGGAATGAGCCCTTAGCACTACGGAAGGCTCCCTACCTGTCAACCTATAGCAGAAATCAATGCATGATGTAATCCATCTGCTAATCATCTGTCTGGCTGCAGGTCTGTAGGTGCGGCTTCAGTGTAGGTGACAAACAGCTGGCGAATCTCTCCCCAAACTCCAGCCGTGTACTCTTTATAATAAGACAGCACTCTTCTCATGTCCAAAGTATGGAGTCTGTATTCTGCCTCCGAGGTGTGAGTGGGGTAATACACCAGCAGAGTCATCACTTGGTTCAGGTGAAACTCCCACACAACCTTTGGAAGGAACTTCGGGTTGTGGGGCACAGGACAACCTTGTCCCTGTGGAAGACCAGATAAGAGACTCAATAAAGAGTGCCTGGAGCTCCCCAATCCTTCTGGCTGACGTAATAGCCACCAGGAAGGCAGTCTTCCATGACAGGTCTGACATTTCTCTCCTGTGCATCGGTTCAAATTGCTTGCCCAGGAGCTTGCCAGTACCAGCAGTAGATCCCATGGTGGTGCTGGTTCATGCACCGGAGGGGAAATATGGTCTAGGCCTTTAAAGAAATGCCAGACCACCTTCTCCTGTGCCACCTTCTGCTGACCAGCCCATGCCCAGTAAGCAGAGATGGCTGCCAGGTGCACATTAAGGGTCGCAGACCTAAGACCCCCTTTGGAAAGAGACCAAAGGTAGTTGAGAATGCTAGCAACTGGACAGGACAAAGGGTCCAGGCCCCTGCTCTGACACCAAATGGAGAATCTCTTCCATTTGAAGGCATAGCACTTCTTGGTCGATTCTTTTCTAGATGCCTCAACTACAGTGAGGACATCTTCGGAAAGATCCAAAGCCTGGAACTCTAGCCACTCAGGAACCAGGCTGTCAGGTGCAGGGTTTGAAGGTCCCAGTGGAGGACCTTCCCCTGACTGACAGAGCAGATCTGGGCATGCTGGAAGACACCTTGGGATCCTGATGCTGAGGAGATCGGGGTACCAAAAATGGTGGGGCCAGTCCAGAGCCACCAGGATCACCTGTGTCTTGTCCCTCTTGACCTTGAGGAGTACCTTGTGGATGAAGGAAAGTAGAGGGAAGGAATAAAAGAGGCCTGGGGTCCATGGCCTTGAGAGGGCATCCCCCTGCTGTGAGCCCTGCTGAGGGGGGCAGGCAAAAAACAGCCTCAGCTTTGTGTTCTACCTGGAGGTGAACAGGTCCACAGGTCCACCTGAGGGGTGCTCCACTGGGAGAACAGGTTGTGTACTGCCTCTAGATGGAGAGAACACTGGCGGGATGCCCCGCCCAAATGGCTGAGAGCATCCACCAGCTGATTTGAGGCTCCTGCCACATGAATGGCTAGGAGATACACCTCCAGTCAGCTCAAAAGGGTCTAGATGTGAAGAGCTTCCCTGCACAGAGGCCGGGAGTGCGTGCCGCCCTGATTGCTGAGACAGTACATAGTCGTGGTGTTGTCTGTCAGGACCTGAACCACTTGACCCAGAAGGAAAGGAGTCAATGCAGTCAGCGCTAGCCAAACTGCTCGGAGCTACAGCAGGTTGATATGGCATCAGGATACCTCAGTGGTCCAGAGTCCATGGACTCTGTGATCCCCCATGTGGGCACCCCAGCCCATACGAGATGTATCGGTCATCAACATGACCGTCAGTTCGGGGAAAACAAAAAGGATCCCCTCCTGCAGATGCTCTAGGACGGTCCACCATTAGAGAGCATCCCACACCTTCAGGATCACAGTAGCTAGTTGGTCTAAATGACAGAGTTGCTGATTCCACCGGCTGGCTAGTTCCCACTGAACGGGGTACATATGCCACCGGGCTCATCGGCCCACGGAGATGCAGGCTGCCATGTAACCCAGAAATCACAGGAAGTCTTGGGCAGGGCGTAAGTGCCAAACCAGAAATGATCGGGCAAAGGAGGAGAGAACCTCTGCCCTATCTGCCGGAAGCCTGGCTCTGGCTCGGCAAGAGTCGAGCTCTGCCACAATGAAGCAGATCACCTGCGAAAGCATGAGTTCAGACTTGGCCTCGTTGATCAGGAGGCCAAGGTCGATGCAGGTCTGGAGGGCCAAATCCTTGGACCTCTCCACCTCCAGTCTGGAGGGACCTGCTAAAAGCCAGTCGTTGAAACAGGGGTACACTCTGGCCCTTCAATGCCGAAGATGGGCTGCCACCACTGTAATGCATTTGGTGAAGACCCTGGTGGCTGATGACAAGCTGAACGGCATGACTTGTAACTCGTATAGGGTTCCCTCTGCCCTGAAGGGGAGGAACCTTCAGTTTGATGCACGGATTGGGACATGACAGAACGCGTCCTGCAGATCCACACAGCAAAACCACACGTTCTGCTCGAGAGATGGTATGATCCAAGACAGAGTTACCATCATGAAGGTGTGAGACTTGAGAAACTGGTTCAGGTCATGCAGATCTAGAATGGTGTGCCAGCCCCTTGTCCGTTTCGGGACTAGGAAGTACCTGAAAATGAACCCTGGGTTGACAGGGGGAGCCATGACTCTGATCACTAGCTAACTGCAGAGGAATTGGGTGATGTCGTCTTGGAGAGCTGACTAAGTGTGCACAGATATCTTCTCTTTCCACGGGGTGTGGGCTCGGCTTGGTGGGTACTGCCCAAATTTCAGAGGCAGCCCCTGGCCAACCACTTCCAAGACCCCCCCTCTCCATTGTGACAGCAGACCAAGTGGTAAGAGTGGCGGAGCCGGCCCCCCACGGGAGGATCCAGAGTGAACATAACGGGCATGGGGTGGCAACCCCATCCCGTCACTGTGCAGGCTTGGAGGAGGGGGGGATCTGGCCGAGGGACTGCCGGGACCTTTCCTTCTGGGTCATGGGCCGCTGAAGCCCCTGTCTTGGGCTGAGGGTGCCATGTTTGAGCCTGCTGCTGCTGCCCAGCTTGACACTGGGCCTGCTTGGCCACAGGGGCATAAGGACGAAACAGCCTGCGCTTCTGCTTTTTGAAACCCTGAGATTCCTTCTGGGTGGAAGCAACGGAGTCCAAAGTGGCACTGGACTTCTTGATGCGTTGAAGGTGACCATCAACCCTGGACCGAACAAGTCGGTGCCAAGAAAGGGAATGTCCGCCAGTTTCTGCTCAGTGTCTGCCGTAAAGGTCGAGACCCTCAGTCAGACCCTGCGGTGCATGGCTACTGGGACAGCCACCAAATCGGCACAGGAGTTCCCAACGTCCAGAGCCGTCTGGAATTGCTCTTTTGCCACAGCATGACCCCGATCCCGGACCTGCTTCACTGTAGTCTGAAGGTCCGTGGGTAAATGAGGAAGCACCCCATCTAGACAGTCCAAAAGGGCATGGGAGAAGTACGCCATGATGATAGCCGAGCTCGACTGACACAGACCAAGCGAGGAGGCAGCATGGTCCAGTTTTTTGGACTCTTTGTCTGGAGGTCTATCAGTGTCTCCTGAATTCTCCAAGCACCGAAATACAGATTTGGTCACCAACCCCTCAGCCAAGGGGTGCTCTGTGAACCCAGAAAGGGAGCCGATGGGAACCACAAACTTGCAGGCCATCCGGGCTGATGGTGCAGGGCAGGAGGCAGGGTGCTGCCAAAGCTCCAGGGCCAGGCCAACAATGGCTTTGGTTACCGGGAAGGCCTCTGTCGGAGAATCCCCTTTATCCAGAATGTCTGTCAGGGGATATCAAGCCAGTTTCTGAACAGGCTCCGAGGGCATCCCCATGGATTCAGAGATGAGGCGGAGAATGCCCATGAAAGATGTGGGACCTTCCTCTGTCAAGAGACCCCCCAAGCGAAATCTCGAACAGATGAGAGTGCAAAGAGGAGTCCTCGGACTCCGGATAAATCGGCTGACCACTTGAGTCACCTTCGACACGCCGCGGATGGTTTGGAGTAAGGGTGACCGACTGTGCGGGAGGCCCTTAGTGGACAGAGACTCCTGAACAGGAGCCCCGGAGGGCAGCTGTTTAGGTGGCGGTTCCACCATAATCGGCGGAGAGGTCGGTTTCAGCTGAGCCGTAAGGGCCTTCACCAGCTCTGTGGGTGGAGGGACGGTGACGGCCAGCTCCGGAGGACTCGATGTTGGCCTAGAAGGTGACAGCCATGTGATGCCTGGTGTGGAAGCTGGGGTCGACTTTGGACTAGCAACATCAACTATTAAAATATGAGATCCTTGTAGCGTTGATGCAACTTCTGCCGAAGCCTCTTCTCTGGGGAGGATGAGGATGAATGCAGCGCCATCTTTGACTGCCCAGAGTGGCGCCTGAGTTTTTCTTGATCTGTTGGTTGTGCTGACCGAGACCCAGTTCTCGCACCATCGGGGCTGAGAGAGGTGCTCAGAAGGAGCCGGGAGACCCACTGCCCTCCAGGTCAGGGCCAGGGACCGTGACGAGGTTCCCACCAGGCTGGGTCTCCTCCTTAGTAGGTCCAGCCAGGACCAGAGTCCTGAACAAAGAATTGTCTGCCTCATCTAGCAACAACGGGTTGACAGGGTCAATAATAATTTTGACCGGGTTGTTGTCCCACGTCTGAGCTGGCTGGTCTGATGAGGGCACCATGAAGCCAACGGTCGAGGTGGCAATTCTGACCAAAGTTGAAACTGGAGATTCGTGGGAATGAGAACACTCTCAATCCCAAGAATGGCACCGATGAGACTTCTCCTTCTCTCTCTCTCGACTCATTAGAATCCTTTTTTACGGGAACGGGAGCTGTGCAAAATCGAAGGGCCCTCCCCTTTGGTCGAGAGAGACTGGCACAACTCCTTGAAGGAGCCTGTAATGGTAGAGCCCAATTTAAGCAGTACGAAGACCGATGCTGAAGAGGACTGATTGGAGGTCCGAGACGCCTTCTCCTCAAAAGCCTTCATTTGCGCGAGTTGTTCAATGGATTCCACAGCCGTGGAGGCCGTCCAATGGACCTCTTTAGATTTGACCGGCGTTTCAGTTTCTCCAGTCGGCCGAGCTATAATCTTGCGAGGCAACTGTTCAACACATTTGGTTGGAACGTGCGACAAAATTCGCAGGCCTGGGTGTCACGATCGTGGCCCATGCAACAGATGCATGTGGGTCAGTGCGAGACATTTTCTGCCCGCAGGGGTACCAGGGGAACCTAGGCGAGGACTTGTCCTCTGTCGCAATCGAAAATCGACATGGTGAAACTCTAATGAGTTTTAAGTTTTGATAAGTAATCCAGAGATTTAAGCACCAGGGCCTACTGAACGCAGGAGTGATAAGGAGGGAATCTGAATCTTCCAGCGGAAATGAAGATCTGGCATCAAGGGGCAGAGCCAAGGAATATACCACCCGGGTGGGTGGGAGGAGCCAGCTTAAAGACTTCCAGCAAGATAATTAAAGGGAAAGGACATGCCAGACAGTGTGGATAAGAACATATCCACATTCACATCCCTAGAAAAATTACTTACCGTAGTAATGTTGTTTCTCCTAGTGATACTCAGGTATTCAGAGCTCTTAGTAGTGATCCTGTAAGACAGAACAATCCAGAGTGAATGGAACACATGCAAATGATGGAACTCATCGTGACAACTTTTCAAATGCTGCCTTGAACTAACTGCCTTAGTTCTAAACCCCTCAGGTTTCCTGGACGCCTGGAAAGACAGCACCCCCCTCCCAGACCAATTATATTTAATAATAATAATAATGATAATCACACCCCTAACCCCCAAATAAACCCTCCAACTGGAAGGTAAAACACAAACAGGTACCCCAAAAATGTCAGAATCACCTGAAAAAGGAGGAAATCGCTCTGAATACAGTAAAAAAAACAAACAGTCCCAGCAAGTGGCACTCACACCGCTGAGCGCACAGTATTTAGGAGTGCAAAGGCTAATGCTTCTAGAAGGGGAAGCGGGGAGGGGAGTTCTGAATACCTGAGCATCGCTGGGAAGAAACAGCATTACTATGGTAAGAAATTTTTTCTTCTAACCCCAGTAATACTCAGGTATTCATAACTCTTTGCAGACTAAGAAGCAGTACCTTTAGAGGTGGGCATAGAACCTACTTTGGGAACAGACTCTGCAGGACTGCTGTGCCAAACCTGGCATATCCCCAGGACTGAATGTCCAGACTGTATTGCTTTGTAAAGGTGCGTACTGTTTTCCAGGTAGCTACTTTACAGATGTCCACTAATAGAACATCCCAGGCAGCTGCTATGGTAGCAGCTGTGCCTCTTGTGGAATGAGCCCTCAATCCTGTTGGGGGTTCCTTTCCAGCCTTAATGTAACAAAACTGGATACACTGTACTATCCAGTGAGAAATGGACCTTTTCGATGCTGGGTTACCCTTTCCCACATCCCCATAAGGCAAGAACAGCTGTTTTCTGTCCTGCCTATGGCCCTTAGTGGCTGTCATATAGTAGGCAAGAGCTCTCTTGACATCCAGATTGTGGAGTCTCCTTCCACCAGAAGTAGAGTGCTCGGGTGGAAAAGACAGTTAGGGTAATGGTTTGGTTCGGGTGGAAATCAGAAACCACTTTAGGAAGAAATTTCCTGTTCGTTCTCAGGACCACCTTGTCCCCGAGGAATGAAATGTAGTCCTGTTCAATGCAGAGAGCCTGAAGCTCACCGATTCTTCTTGCAGAAGTCACTGGCACTAGGACATGTGACATACTTCAAAAGAGCCGAAGACATGGGTTCGAAAGGAGGTCCAATGAGCTTAGCTATGCACACATTCAGGTCCCATGCTGGCACCGGTTCCCTGTTGGGGGGGGGGGGGTGCAAGTGTGGGCCAGCCCCTGAAAGAACCTTTTGAAAATATGATCTGAAGCCTTTGAGACATAATGTCCAGCTGATATGTAAGCAGATGCTGCAGCCAGTTGGACCTTGAGGGTGCTGGACTGCAAACCCAGTGAATGTAAGTAGGTAAAGATAATCAAACACAGCTTGGACCCCAGCATGTGTTGGCACCAGTTGCCTGGCTGAACACCACATATAAAACCTTTTCCATTTTGAAGCGCAAATTTTCTTAGTGGAGAGCTTCGTGTAACCCCTCAAAATGTCCAACACTTTCAAAAAGCAGCAAGCCTGCATGTTCTAGGTCCTAAAGAGCCATGCCTTGAGCTTGAGTAACTTGAGGTTCAGATACAGGAGCCTCCCCTGGTTGGAGGTTAGCAGACTTGAGCCTCTGAGGAAGGTGTATTGTCTCAGACACAGACATGGAGAGTAGCAGAGTACCATGGCTGCCTGACCCAGTCTGGTGCTATTAAGATCATTGATGCTGACTAAAATCAGAGTTTGAGCAATACCCCATACACCAGAGGGAAGGGAAGAAAAGCATACAGATGCTTCCCTGATCAACTCAGCGCTAGTGCATCCAGGGAGACTGTTCCCCGATCTGGTGGTCTGCAACACTATTGTGGCAGGTGGTGGTTCTGGTGGGATGCAAACAAGTCTACCTCTGGGGTGCCTCACCTCCTGAAAATCACTTCCACCACTTGCCTGTTCAGGGTCCATTTGTGATGGGCCTGGTTGATTCGACTTGGAGCATCTGCAAGGGTATTATCTTACCCTGGCAGATGGACTGCCTGTAAGGAATCACCCAGAGAGTATGCCAGGCTCTAGATATGTGCAGAGAGGACTTGACCTTGTATCTACCTGCTTGTTTATGTAGTACACTGTGGTGGCACTGCCTGTCCTAATTTGTACCACCTTTCCCTGTACTAGTGTTATGCAGGCCTTTAGTGCTAGAAACACTGCTCTGAGTTCTAGCAGGTTTATGTATTGGAGTGACTCTGCACTTAAAGTGCCTTGGGTTGTGTGGTCCCCCAAATGGGCGTCCACCCCATCCCAGCAGAAATGCATCTGTTGTGAGAACAACTGATGGGGAGTCCTGCTGAAAGGGATCCCCTTCTCTTAAGACTAGCTTCCTCTTTCCACCACTGGAGTGCCTGTATGAAGGTTTTTGTTACTGGGATCAGCTTTGAGAGAGGATCTCTTTTCCAACACCAGTGTGCCCTAAGATGGAACTGGATGTCTCATTTGGAACCTGGAACCTAGTACTGTACTTGTGGCTGCAGCCATGTGGTCAAGGAACTGTAAGAACTGCTTTGTAGTTTTTGGTTTGTGCAGGCTCAATGAGTCTGCAATCACCTGGATATTTCTTATCCTGTCTAAAGGCAGGTAGGCCCTGCCTTGCAGGGTGTTGATCTCTGCCCCTATGAACTGCAGCACTTGTGCAGGTAGAAGGGCAGATTTTTTTTGTGGTTTATCAGAAACCCCAGGGACTCCAGAAGCCTCTGGGTGATCTGCAGGCACTGTCTGACATGCTGTGGTGATTTTTCCTACCACCAGCCAGTCATCCAAATATGGGGACACTGTGACACCTTGCCTTCGAAGGTATGCGACAACCACTGCCCAACACTTTGTGAACACTCTTGGAGCTGAAGTGAGACCGAATGGCAGGGTTGAGAATTGTTAATGACCTGATGGGAGTCTGAACCCAAGGTATTTTCTGTAAGACTCCCTTATGGCGATGTGGAAATAAGCATCTTTTAGGTCCAGTGATACCAACCAGTCTCCTTTTTGGAGTGTCGGCAGAATCAATGACAATGTTACCATTTTGAACACTGGCTTTGTCAAATACTTTTTAGTACCTTGAGGTCTAAGACAGGCCACCGCTCCCCATTTTTCTTTATGGTAAGGACAATACTTTTAGTAAAACCCCATTTTCTTTCTGCTGAGCTGGGCCAGGCTCCACTGCCTTTGACAGTAGTAGGTTTCGAACCTCATCCTCCAACAGCTTCTTTTCTGTGAGGGGGGATGGTCTGAACACTTTGGTTCTCAGAAAAGGAAGGAATCTGAAACTCAAGAGACTGTCCCTGATTCACTACACCTCCAGGACCCACTTGTCAGTGGAGATTTCCTGCCAAGCCTGGAGGTAATGAGCCAGCCTGCCTCCAACTGGTAGAGAGGAGGCAACCTGAGAAAAAAGGTCAGGGTGTTTGCTTACTCTGGGGCCGAGACTGGGGTTGAGATCCCCACCTGGAACCCCTTCTGACCCTACCCTTGAAGTATCCTTGGCTGGGGATATTGCTAGTACTAGGGGTGCAGCCATTGCCTGGAAAAAGGACCTGTTATGAAAGGACCTGCCCCTGCCTCCCCTCCCACAGGGCCTGGTGGATGGAGAGGCCTTCTCTTTGGCTGAACTGCTCTTAAAGGTGGCTTTGTACTCATCCACCTTCTTCATGTAAGACACCGTTTCGTCACCAAAAAGGGAATTACCTTCCAGAGGGAAATCCATTGCCTTTGTATGTCCTGGGTAAGATTTACTGCTCTTAGTCAGGCAAACCAGTGCCACCTCTGAGCCACATTACTGGCCATCCACCTAGCTGCTGTATCGTTAGTATCAGCAGCCTTTTGGAACTGGTATTTGGCTGCCTCCAAGCCAAACCTAGTAGTTTCTGCAAGATCAGCCGACAGGGTGATGTGGCCTTGTCTGCCACAGTCAAGACATATTGCCACAGTGACTTTTGGTACTGTGCTGCATAGGCCTGAAAATTAGCCTGCCTGATGGCCAATGAGGCTGACAAGTATCCCTTCTTGGCCATACTGTCAATTTTTCTAGACTCCTTTTCTGGTGGGTGAGAAGCCAGGGCACTTTGGCCTTGTCACAGGCTGTAGCCTGCAACACTGCTTGGTGGTCAGGGGTGGGTAAAATGAAAATTACGTACCTACCATAATTCTTGATCCTCTCTTGTATCTTCACCATTCATTACTGCTGGGTGTAAGCTGGATGCGCACACCCCCCACAGGTACTTTTTTTTTTGAGGGAGGAGTTGGCGCCAACAGCTCCGCCCATGCGAGTGACGCACCAAGTGGTGTGTGAGGGGTGGCCGTTAGGCACCATCAACTCCTCCTCCATCCCAGTTCTGTGAAGCTGGAGAGGCAGAGATAGGCCATAGGTAGAGTGAGGCAAGGGAGCCGAAGGATAGGAAAAGGAAAGGAAATGAACTGAAAAAGGGAATAAGTCAAAGAGAGGACAGAAAAGAGAAAGAGAATGCTATCCTAAGTGACTAGAGGGCCTCAGTCCTTGGGTGGTTCTGAGGGAAGAGGAGAAAACTAAAAAGAAGAAGAAAAAGAAAAAGTGGGGTAAATGGGGAGGAATCCTGTCCAGGTAAAAAGGGAGCCACTGGTTTAAGATTTTTAATTCCCAGCTGGGACTGAAGACAAGGGAGCAAGGATCCCACCAGTTGAGAGTTAAGAGTCCAAGGTTGGACTACAGATCTTAATTGTTTTGAAGACAGACCTCTCTTCCGCTCCATTTATCCAAAACATTTTTCAAGTAAGCTAGGTTCTAGGCCCACTGCTGTTCCCAGAAGAGAATCAGCTTCTCTCAGAAGAGGAGTAAGACCTGACTTAGGGGTAGATACTAAAATCTGTTGCAGTAACCAAAGAGGTACTGACACAGTTCCTATTTTGAGGGAAATATGGAAAAGCTAAAGGAGGAAAGGAAAGAGGAGAACTCCCATGAACTCTCTTAGACTGTATATGAAAAAAGAAGAGGCAAAGGGTAAATTCAGAGGATGAGTGCCTCCTAACCGGGAGACACCCCGAAGAGGACCCCCTAACTGGGGGATACCCCTGAGTATAAGAGGATCAGTGGAAGTTCCCTCGGAGGGATAGCAAAGGCCCTATTCACCATCCCCTGAATCGAGCACTCTGTGACTTCAGGGAAGGGACAGAGAGCTCTGAGGCATCAGGGGGACACAGTCCCCAACTGGCCTGAAGGAGGGGAAGGCGAACAGGGCAAATGAAATGCCCAAGAAATGAGGCCCATGAGGGAAAGGTGGGCGGGATTCAGTAATGAATGGTGAAGATACAAGAAAAGATCAAGAATTATGGTAGGTACGTCATTTTCATATCTTCCCTTGTCAATCTTCACCATTTATTACTGTTGGGTGAGTACCAAGCCCCCCCCCGGAGGGGGCCTGATGTTATCCCTGAGGGAATAGATCCCTCAGCCTCCTACTGGTGAAAAGCAGGAGGGGGGAGACCCCAGCCAATAGACTGAGGTAGTCTAAGGCTGCTGAGGATGAGGGGGTATCCCCCATGGCCGGGGGAGGCCCCTGGAGAATCCTCCTAGCCCTGCAGAAAAACAGACGGGTCCCCTGGAAAGCAGCGGAAGTCACCCTACGCAGGGCAATGGGCGACAGCCTGGACAGACAAAGCCATACCGTCTGCAGATTGCTGTCCTTGCCGGTCTGGAAGCCACCACGTTGGCATGATAAGATGCCCTCGCCTGGTGTCTTGCAAGCTCCAGACCCTGTGCAGAGAGGGCAACGGTTTGTCTGGACTGCTCCGTATCACGCACAGATACCAGAACCTGAGCCAGCATCGACCACAGATGCCTGTTGTAGGCAGTATGGTGTGCCTGATGTGAACTTATACCAATCAACGCACGAGCAGAAGAGAAGACTCTTCGTCCCCACCGGTCGAATTCTGCAGAATCTGGATCTGGGGAAGGGGGGGCGCTCGTGCGCCAGGCGCAGAGGCCTGGAAGGAGCTTCTAGGGACGTCTAGCCTGAAGATGGGTGAGGTAGAGAACCTAGAGATTCCTGGGGGGCACAATACCGTCTCCTGCAGTCTGCCGGGGCTGGGGAAGGGGCGGCTGGAGACTGCCAGGTGCGGATAGATACTTCCTAGAAAGGGATTGGCCAGGAAGGGACCACAAGGTGGTGAGCGCTGAATTTACTGAGGAATGCACATGTCTGCCACTCGGTATTGTCCCTGCGAACAAAATAAATACGAAGCTCCGAGACCACCCTCGAGAGGAACCGCTGATACTCAGTGAAATCAACGTCAGAGGACAGGTGGAAAGAAAGTTCCTCTTCCTTGGAAGAGGAAGACGAGGAGGAAGTGGCACTCAAATGATCTCAGGACTCCTGTAGGGGGGCAGGTGGAAGACCTGCTTGTACATGGCCCTAACATATGAAGGAAAGGCCGCTGCAGTAGCTCTGAACGTCTCCCATGTTAATAGCCCCGTAGGACCCACATGGCCAGGAAGAGGAGGGGGTGGCTGTAGAGGGATGGGCTAAGGGCACCTGAGAGTATATGCCCAGCCTCTGCTGGGGCTCTGAGATCCAGGGAACGATGCCACCGTGCCTGGGGACCCTGAGACCATACCGGGTTGCGAAGAGGTAACCTGAGAAAGCAAACTCAGGAAGAGCCCAGAAGGGGAATCTCCCATGTGATGCGACTGGGGTTGCATGTGTCTAGAAGGGCAACCCTCTGCGCCACCACTAGAAGGCGCTCTCAAGACTCTGAGGGAAAGGCAGGGTTCAGCACTGCGACTCCCTCCCTACACCCCCCCAGGACGGTGGGGATGTGCTGCCGCTCCTCACCCCGACCTCTCAACCCCTCTGATTCTGAGGCAGCCCTCTTCCTCGACCCCAGCATAGGAGCTCCCTGCTCTGCGGGTCTCCGAAGGGAGGCCACAGTAGCAGGGCTCTCTGCCCCTTCCCAATGGGCCCAGGCAGCACCAGAAATGGCAGCTGCCTGGGCCCTCTCAGAAGAGGGTATCCTCTCCTGAATCCTGGAATTATCGCCCCTTGGGGATCCCAGGCCACCTCCAGCTGTGGGGCCCCCAGAGTGAACCTGCTCCAAGGACTCAGGAAGAGGAACACTGGGCCGCCTGACACCCCGACCTATAGAGAGTTCCGATTCTGAAGAATCGAGCTGCCAGTCCGGGTCCATCTCCAAGTCATCCTCCTCTGAAGAGGAGGTGAGCAGAACGACCTCTACAGAGGCAACCCCCAAAATGTGTCTGGTGATGGCACTGGGAACGGCACCAATGTAGGCCGTGACATCGCCAGTGGCTCTGCTCGAGTCCCCGGCCCCGCAGATGGCGCCGGAACCCAAAGCAGCACCGCCAGAGTCCCTGGCACTGCAGATGGCACCAGAACCCAAAGTGGCGCCATTGAGTCCTCAGCACAGTGGATGGTGCCAGAACCCAAAGCAGCGCTGCCAACAGCACTGCCAGAGTCCCCGGCACCGCAGATGGCACCGGAACATAGAGTGGCACCGCTCAGCAGCATCTAGGGTCAGTTAGTGCCAGACCCCACAACTGGGGGCCGCAACATTGGGGGAGCCTGCACCTCCGTGGAGGTCAACCAGCAAAGGTGGAAATGAGCACTGAGTAGCAGCTTTTTGGTGGGGGGTTAGCCCCATCATCCTGAGGTATTCAACCTCCTCATCCTCTATTTCCTCACTTGTGGTAACGTCAAGGGCATCAGCAATCCTTCTCACAAAAGAGAAATGTGAGGAATAATCCTCAGTAGCTCTGGAAGGAGAGCCAAAGTCCTGCTTTGGGGGGGGGGGGACTACCTCCTCCTCACACTCCCCATAGTCCTCCTCTTCAAAGAATGAGGATTTGGCTGAGGGGCCAGCCTGTCCAGCTGGGGTCTGCCCAGATACGAACATACGAAACTGCCAGCAGATACAGGCTGTATGGTCTATCTAGTCTGCTCGAGTGTGCAGCATTTCAGCCCATTAGACTGCAGCTGCCCCCCCCCCACCCCCACCAGTAACTCCAGGCACTGGCTACTGGCCAGGAGAAAAAAGTCCCTGCAAGGCTTGTACTACTTTTAAAGTCCGTGCCATCTCCTGGGGAGAGCCACAGCACCCAAAGACCCATGTCCAGTAGGGAGTTCTGCGTGTTTCAACTTCTTTAGATTTTTTTTGAGGGAACTGGGGAGTCAGCTGGTTCAGCAGATCTCTTAGTAGTCACTTTATCACCCTTATCAGGGGTTGAGTGTAAAACTGCAGTGGTTTCACCCACAACAGTAGAGGGTGTCAGCTGGTCAGAGCCTGGGGGACCCTTAGGTGGAGGAAGTTTTTTCTTTAGCCATTCCAGGCATTTCTCCACAGTTTTTCCGGGAAAGTTTTACAAATGTTACAGTCTTCATTTAAATGGTCATAGCCAAGGCAGGCAACACACAAACTGTGCTTATCTGCCTTGGCAAATACTTCCCCATAATCTGTACAGTTTTTAAAACCAGGTTAACCGGTTTTCTTTTCAGGCTTTCCAGACATTTTATCGGGAAACTGATAAAAAAATGAAACCGCAAAATAGTTTTTAATATTTAAGTATTATTTAGCAGTTGCAGTCAGTTCCGGACTTGATAAAGGAACCGATCGGAACCGGGAACCGTAGAAAAAATGAACCGTGGTTATCAGTTCAGTAACCAATAAAGCGGTTACTAAAATAAAGATTTTGAAACAAAAATAAACTAATCAGCTTTTTTTTTTTTAGTCAGAAAACTCTGAAATGAGCTTAAATAACTTGGTTCCCCACCGGGAGAAGCCGAAAAAATTAACAATTTAACACTAAAACTATGTTTTAACTAGAAATACAAAAAGCAAAAGGCAGCAAATGAGCGGCCGGTGGCGTTGAGGGCTGAGGTGCTGGTCGCCTTATCTCATGCTATGCCAACGATCCGTGTTCGGGAATGAGCACAGGCCACCAGGGGAGGAGAAGAAGGATCGGGCATCCGACGAACTGCTCTCCTTCTCCGAGGAGGGGGGACACTAGCAGTCGGTACATGACTAGCCCTTAGTGGAGGATGGCACACAGACGCTTCCTGATGGGAGTGAGACGAAGCAGCCGCTTGGAGCAGGGCGTGTGGATGCGTCCGCACCATCTCCTGTGGCGTCACTGAACGCCTCGTCTCAGGGGAGAAAATGTGGCCGGGCACAACAGAATGAAGCTGGTCCCCCTCAGGCATCGCCCCCGTGAATGGCAGCAACCTCCAGCACCGGATTTGTGTGTTCGACGGGTCGAAAGATCCCCACTGCCCCACCATGGGGGTACAGTTGTGGGGAAGCTGGTAAGATGAGCTGTGCACAGGGGACAGGGCTGGGGAACCAGCGTGATGCACAGCCACCCATCCATGGGGGAGTATAAACATTAATAACTGCAAAAAATTAAGGAAAAAAAAAAAAGGGAAAATGGCAGCAAATGAAAGGAAAAATATACTTACATGTTTTTATAAGCTCTTCACATTACAAATAGATGTTGAGGAGAGACACTCCGAGCATCTAGACTTGACAGACGGAGAGTGACATCTGAGGGGTTTAGAACCAGGGCAGTGAGTGCAAGGCAGCATTTGAAAAGTTGTCAACTGCAAAGAGTTCCATCATTTGCAGATGTTCCAGTCTCTCTGTGCTGTTCTGTCTTAAAGAGCCGCTGACAGCATTAGCAACACTTTTAAACAAGTAAGATTTATATTCAGCTCCATCCCATTTTCTTTAGTACTTCATATATTTTAAAAAATTAATTCCATTTTCTTTATTACTGAAAACAGTTGCATGAAATCAAGACCCCTGTTTCCTCTACTCAGGCTGCTTCTCTACACATGACATCACAATCTCCTGTTTATGATATTATAATTATCTCGACATTAACATATTTTGACATCATAAACAGAATTATGATGTCAGGTGTAGGCAGGCAGCCAGATCTCAAAGAGCAGATACACTGTATTAATGCAAATACCCCTAGAATAAGAAAATAAGGGTGAGAATTACAGAATAAAATACAAAATATAAGCTACAGTTATGTCTGAATATTACAATTTTTCAAAGTTGTCTCAACTGTGTCACGAGCTCTTTAAAGGGTCATTGCTAAGAGTTATGAATACCTGAATATTACTGGGGTTAGAAAGAACTAAGGAGGGAGTGGGGCCACCCACGCCTATATAGGGTTGGTGACATCAGCTGACGTCGATGGTGTGGGCGGCCCCATTTGTACTGCTTAAAATCCTCTGTGTGGAGTCCCTGTCTCCAACGGCAAAGTTTCCTACGGTGTAACCTGTTGATGGAGATACCCCTGAAGAAGATCTAGCTTAAACTGAAGCAACTATTTAAAGGATCACACATGCCCACACAATGCAAAGCATCATGGGCTGTATATGCAAATAACCACAAAATGTTATGCTGGTTCAACTTTAAGCAGAATTGCATGGTGCCGAAAGGCCTCTCACACAGTTTGGAAAGGGTGCTAACAGATGCCATAGACACGTGTTTCGTCCTACCAGGACTCATCAGTATGCCTCGTCTGTTTGACATCCCACTGGAAAGAACCAGCTACCCTAAGACGGTTTGTCTGGGTTATGTTGTGGTGAACCCATTAAAATAAAAGACAAAGAACCTCTGTACGCAAACACTGAGGCAAGGGTTACCCCAAAGGGCATTTGGCTAGGAAGCCAAGTTTCAAGAAAATACAACAACGCACATGCCCACACAATGCAAAGCATCATGGTCTGCATATGCAAATCACCACAGAATGTTATGCTGGTTCAACTTTAAGCAGAATTGCATGGTGCCGAAAGGCCTCTCACATAGTTTGCAAAGGGTGCTAACAGATGACACAGACATGTGTTTCGTCCTACCAGGACTGATCAATATGCCTCGTCCGTTTGACACCCCAGTGGAATGAACCAGCTACCTTGCCTCAGTGTTTGCGCACAGAGATTCTTTGTCTTTTAAATAGTTTTTTATTTTAATGGGCTCACCACAACACAACCCAGACAGACCGTCTTAGGGTACCTGGTTCATTCCACTGGGGTGTCAAGCAGACGAGGCATACTGATGAGTCCTGGCAGGATGAAACACGTGTCTATGTCATCTGTTAGCACCCTTTGCAAACTGTGTGACAGGCCTTTCGGCACCATGCAATTCTGCTTAAAGTTGAACCAGCAAAACATTCTGTGGTGGTTTGCATATGCAGCCCATGATGCTTTGCATTGTGTGGGCATGTGTGATTTTGTATTATCTTGAAACTTGGCTTCCCAGCCAAATGCCTTTTGGGGTAACCCTTGCCTCAGTTTTTGCACACAGAGGTTTTTTGTTTATTTAAAGGATGCACACTTCTTCACATAACGAGGTTCCAAATATCAGAGAGTATATCCAGTTTACATTAAAGACTGATGGCCCTGCCATGCAGCTGGCACCATTTTCCTTTAAAATACTGCAATAGTATGGTCTGAGAATATATACATTCATTTTCTTTTTTTCCATATAGCTTTTTACTCCCTCTGGTGACCTCTTCAGCTCCTGTCCCCCTCCCCTAGGCCAGCACCCAACTCCCCAAACCTAACCTGCAGCTTGTTCTCCCATGGGCTGCCACCCGTGGTAGGGTGGAGAGGGGAGGGCCACACCCCCCCAATATTCAAGTTCAGTTCAACTCCAGGGCCCAGATATTCAAAAGTGTTGCACCATGCACAACCCACTGATGCGCCCCAGTGCGATATTTAAAAGGGAAAAGTGCGCCTGCACAAATCCCGATGTGCTGGGGCGCATCAGTAATGTATGCAGGCACAGGTGGGGGTGTGTGCCCATGCATAAACTGCACAGCCCGATATTCAGCCAGTGCCGTGCAGAGTTATGCAGGTGCAACCCCTACCTGCACCTGCACAAAGTTACGCTGAAAATAAAAGGAACAAGTCGAGGGCCACCCACAGGTGAGCTGCTGCATTGCAGGGCGCAACACAGCAGCTGCCACCTGTGGGTGGCCCTGGACTTGTTCCCGCCGCACCTGGCGGCACTCTCCATGCCCCGATCGGGCTGAAGTGTCACCCCCATTAGCCCGATCGCAGGCACAACGTTATCGCTCTCCTATTAGCCCGACGCGGGCATAACGGTTATCATCCTCTCAGAGCCCTATCGCTGGCATATTGGTTATCGCCCTCATTTCTCCTTCGGTAGCTCGACGCTGGTATTAGACTTTCAAAGTTCATATCCCTGGTGGTTCAGTGATGGCGAGTAGCCAGATCGCTGTGGTATCCTCGCTTTCCCACGCCTGGGGCCCTGGTGATTTGGGGTGCCACCACCTGCTCCACCCCCGGCCAGCCGGTGGGGGTAGCACCCCACCCGCTGCCGCCGCCGACCGATAGAAGCGACGGGTATTGGTTGGAGCATGAGCTCATAGGCGCAGCCTATAACATACAGCAGAAGTTCAGATATGAATGAATCTATTCACATATCTGGACTGCTTTGAGGAATGGGCTGCACGCCCATTGGCTCATGCCTGAACCACTGGGCGGCAGCCCTACCGAGCTGTAGTTGGCAGGGCAGGTGGGTGCTGCCGCCCACCGCTGACGGGGAGCGGGTGGGGTGGGGTGGTCCTGCATGGTGGGGTGGGAGGCCACTCAGATCACCAGGGATTTCGGACGGGGAGCGAGGATGCCGCCCACCATCGGCTACTCGCGTCCACTGGACCACCAGGGATATTGGACTTTGGGGGTCTGATGCCCACGATCGGGCTACTCGGGGTGGGGGACGATAACTGCTATGCCCGCGATCGGGCTAATGGGGGTAGAATACTGTGCTGCCCGTGATCGGGCTGGGAGACTACTGCTGCCCACGATCAGGCTGCTGGGGACACCACTGCTCTGCCCACGATCGGGCTGCATGGGGGGGGGGACACTACTTTTCTGCCCGCGATCGGGCTGCAGGGGGCGTCGGTCCCCAACGGCTACTGCCTGGCAGGGCGCCAGGCGCAAGTCGTTTGGGGTCGGCGCACCTGCATGCTAATGGAGCCATAATCAGATGCAAATGGCCCCCCCGTGCACCTTGCATAAATTATGGTCCCATTTGCATGTCACCCTTTGAATATCGCAGGTGCTGTGCATGGCGCAATGGAACTTGCGCCACCGCATCTCAATGCTCCACTCTGACCACTTGCGCTGGCGCAGTTCCAGTGCGCCATGCACAGTGGGTGTGGCTGGGGGCGATATTCATAGAAACTGGGCCTTAGCACAACTCCGTTGAATATCGCCCTGGCCACACCCCTGCGCAACTATTTTGAGCGGCGCAGGGGCCTACGCCACAAAATGGCGCAGTTTGAATATCTGGGCCCAGGTGTCCAAGTGGTGGTGGTGTGGGTGCAGGGAGGAATGCAGGGCTTCATCCTGCTTCAGGATCCCTCTTTTAGTTTTCTGCAGATCCCCTGCCATGGCTTTACTTTAGAAATGTGTGCGTAGAGGTGCACATGCTCCTAAGCCACTTACTGCCTGCACTGCCACCAGATCTCCACCCAGTGGCAGCCAAGAGCTGAAACAGCTGCCACTCCCTTTCCCGGGAGAGGAGATCTGCCCTAGGGAGGCTCAACCCTTTCCCACCCTGATGACCCTGGTAACACACTGCTCGTCCCAAACACGGTTGCTGGCATGGCAGAAGGTAATGCCTTAGATGGCCCAGCCCTCCACAATGGAATATGTTTGTCTGATCCATCAATATCTAGCAGGTAGGAAGACCAAGCCAGTTTTAAGAGCAAGTCTTCAGTGTCTCAGCTGGCAATTTTGAGCAGGACTGTTTGTGGATGATTTCCCATAGAGGTGGCTGAGCGTGGGTTTACCCTGTATGCTTTTTCACTTCTTTTGCCTCAAAGTCCTCTGGTAAAGGCAATTTTCCCAAGCAGCAAGTTTTTAAGATATCCCAGAGGTCTGCTCCTTCCACTACCCCCGGAAGACCCACAAGTCTCAAATTCACTGTTCAGAGTTTGTTTTCTACTGCCTCCAGCCGTCCCCTTATCTGGCCATTCTCTTGGGTATGCTTTGTGACTGAGGTCATCATAGTTACCAACTTTTGGCCCGTTTCAGTAACTGTAGCATTTAGGTCTTTTAGTTGAACATCATACCCTTCAAGCCTAGCCACTGTCTGCTCCATTTTGCTATCTTACGACCGCATGATCCTGACCACTGCCTTCCAAGGGGGTTTCTGTCTGGCTTGCTACAGCATGTGCTCTCTGTAACCTCCAGGGCCTTTTGCTGCATAATTCTGGAGCTCCCTTCCATCATTAGCTTGGCTGCACCATGACTAAATTCATATAAAGAAGGGAAAATCCTTAATGGTACACACTGCGAACAAAACGGTCCAATTAGCAACCATGCAGCTCTCAATAAGGGCGGCCAACCCTAATTACAACAAAATTCAAACACAGAGAGCGTAACAGAACCTCAGGCACGGAAACAAAGGTTTTTAAGTGAAGACTTCGAGGCACAGAAGAGCGTCTTGTTGTGAAAACACTCAGTAATTTATTAAAGTCTCCACAATGAAAATACAAAAGTGTAAACCAGTGCAAAGTAACTACTGCAAGTAAACAAAACACCCCTAGCGCCTCGACTCTCGCGAGTCTTCAAAGGGGGTAACAGAACCTAACATCTGAGCACTTATAAATGCAAAATTAATTAATAATTAATGAGCCATGTAGCTCAACATTTAAAGTGACACATCACAAATAGCATTTAAAACAACAGGAATACATCCAGAAAATAATACGTAAATTATTAAAACAAAACCTGATTCAAGCTTCAGTACTTGATTAGTGTTCTTTTTTTCTGGTACATTACTAGCACATTTACAGATTTCAAAAAGAATCAAGTTTTAAAGACCAAGGAGAGGAAAGTGTGGGGGAAGGCATAAATACAAACAGTGGGACAGAACGGATTTTGAGGGAAAGGAAATGGAATATTGTTTACAGATATTGAACCTATCGAGTAAAGACCTGAACGAATACGAGGAAAAAGTACTAAGGGAAGGACTTACTTTCATTCCTACACCGCAAGTTAATCCCTTTCAAGTATTTGTTGATTTACAGAAGTTCTATAGAACGCTTCATTTAAAACTTCATTTTTGGAAACAAAATCAAGAAGAAAACACTTTAGAAAGGGACGTAGTAGACACTAATATGGGGTATATTAATCCAGACGCCGCGTTTTTTTCTGATGACTTCGACCTTGACTTATTATTATTAGAAATAAATCGTTTTGCAGCAGAATCAGACCATTGTGAGTCTCAATCTGACGTGGTGGTTGGAACTACATCTGATTTTGGAGTGACTGCATGTTCACATTCCACCAGAGAGATAATGGAATTTAGACAAGATTATGACATCTTAGAAGATTTATTAATGGAACAGGATGCTAATGTTAATCTTTCCTGTAGACCAAGAGGTAATAATATTTTCAGTGCAGGACATGATTTTAGAACGAGGAGAAAACATTTATTTCGTCCTGTATCGGAATTCTGTCCTAAATCATTTAATAATACGATACATACCTATGAGAAAGTTGTGACTAAACAAGTTTTTAACTTGTTAAATAGTGACATTGCACCTAAAAGGTATAATCTAAACTGGAAAGAACAAGAGGCTTTAGAAGCCATTTGTCAAGACACTACTATTGTGATAAAACCTGCTGATAAGGGGGGCAATGTTGTTGTTATGAATAAAGAGATGTATGTGGGAATGGTTAAAAATCTATTATTGAATGAAACCAATTATAGATTACTTCCCTGTAATCCAACATCTGATTATAGGAAAAAACTGAATCTGCTTCTTAGAGAAGCAGTAGCTGAAACTTACATTTCTGAAGCAGAATTTGTTTTTTTATGGAAGGAATTTCCAGTTGTCCAGAGTTTTTATGCATTACCTAAGGTGCATTAAACAAAGAAATGCTTCCTGGATGTCCCGTTGTTTCAGGAATTGGCTCTATGACTCAGAATTTGGATAAATTTGTGGATTTTTTCTTACGACCATTGGTTGGTAATCTTGCTTCACACATACAGGATAGCTCCGATTTACTAAGGAAGTTCAATGAAATAGAATGGAGTAGTGAATTTGGCTGGTTAGGAACTGATGTGGAATCTTTATATACCAGCATACATCATGAAGATGGTATTAGAGCAGGGGTTCTCAAATGGGGAGGCCCCAACTTGTTCCAGGGGAGGCTCAAGCAAGTCTGACAAAGTACTGTATTTAAATTGTGAGTTTTATATATTTTGTGTGAAGAGATGAAGCAAACTGAATGAGGATAAAAGTGGATGAATGTTATGTATTTATTTACCAGTAGGTGACAAGGGAACGTGAATGAGCCAAGGCTCATTTCAGGTGTACACATGGAAGGGTAGGCAGTGAATACATTTCAAAAGGTAACTGCAAAACAATCAAGAAATACACAATGAACAATAGTGCAAACAAATATGAACAATAAACTAATAATGAGTGGTGCTAATTGATCAATTTGTAGACTGATTGCAGAACAGCCCAAATACAAGAGTTGAGCATAGAAGTGCTAAGAGCAATAGCAGGAAGGAGCAAAGTAATCCCAGAGAAGTTGCTTAGGAGCAGGGAAGGAGGGGGAGAGACAAAGTATGTAGGAAGGTTATTTCATATAGAGAGGAAACAGAGAAAGTAGTCCGACCCATGAAGGTAATGCAACAAGGGATGACAATGGTTCAAGAGTGAAAACAGCTGAGCAAGTAGGCTGACTTATGGGGGGTTACAATAAGCTGAGTAATATTATTTGTTATTCAGATAATACCGTTGTGCACCGAAGCTCTTTTTCAAAGGTTCCACATCAGTATAAGACAAAGAACTGAATGTAAGCCAAGTACTCAAAGGGGTTCAATTTATTCATGGTGTACTGTGCAAATTACAGTATGTTATTTTTCTTTGGGGAGGCCCAAGATTATTTCAGTTTTTGGGGGAGGCTCAAAATCTTTTCCATGGATTTGGGGAGGCTCACTGTGGCAAAGTCTAAGAACTATTGTATTAGCTATAAAAGAGCATCTTTGTCTGTATGAGGCAAGTGAAGATGTACCAATAGAATTTATTCTGAATTCTCTGGAATTTATTCTGATGCATAACTTTTTTGAGTTTGAGGGTGTTTTATTTTTACCAACGACAATGTGGCACAGCTATGGGTGCCTCTATGGCGCCAAGTTATGCAAATCTGTTTTTGGGAAGTTGGGAAATGAAGTCTGTACTTAATGAAAATAAGAACTTTTTTAAGAATATTGTGAAATGGTACCGCTTTATTGATGACATTGTCTGCATTTGGAAAGGAGATGAGAGAGAAGTTTGTTCTTTTATCAGTTACTTGAATGATAATGATCTAAATTAAAAATTTACATACACCTTTAGCCATGAAAGTTTGGATTTTTTGGATCTTAACATTTTGAGTGAGGATAGGGGCAACAATACTTATGATATTAAATCAAAAACATTTAGAAAAAAAGACAGCTACAAACTCCTTGCTACATGCAAACAGTGCTCATCCCCCAAATCTAAAGAAATCAGTTCTCTATAGCTAGTTGTTACGTATCAGAAGAAACTGCAGTACAGATATAAATTTTGAGATTCAATCAAAAGAATTAATGTCTAGATTCAGAAACTGAGGTTAGGATAAACAACTACTTGATGATACCTATGAAAAAGTTAGAGTGATGGATAGAGACATAATTCTAGAGAAAAGAATAAATACAAGGAAGTCTGAGGCTTGCAGTTTTGTAACAGAATTCAATCACATTGCAGGACAGATGGGCAATATTATACATCAATATTGGCCTATCTTAATGGGAGATGAAATAGTGGGCCAAGCAGTAGGTTCTAAACCTCGGGTCACATTTTGTAGGGCAAAGAATATTAAAGATAAAGTAGCACACAGTAGGGAAAAGAAAACTGATAATTCTAACATTGTTTCCTGGATTCCTAAAAGAACAAATTGTTTTTTTTACTTGCAAAAGATGTAATGTTTGTAAATATGGAAACACTGGGAAAACTTTTCTGCATCCGAAGGAACCAGATGTTAAAACTGATATCATGTGATACATCATATGTGGTATATGCCTTATGGTGCATGTGCAATCTTTTGTATATTGGTAAAACTATAAGACCACTAAAACAAAGAATCCAAGAACATGTCGGATCAATTTTAAACAAACGACAGGATACACCTATTGGTATGCACTTTATCTTATATCATAATTCTACACCCAGTGAACTCAAATTTATGAGACTTGAACATATACCAAATCTGCCCTTAGGGGGTGATGGAGCAAATAAATTACTGAAAAGGGAATGTATGTGGATATTTAAAATGAATTCTGTAAAACCAAATGGACTTAATGAGAAATGGGATATCAAACCATTTATAAAAGACTAAGGCATTTTTTCTATTTGACTCAGCTGGTCTTAGATATTTTGCTTGTGTCTGTTTCTATTTCTCTTTAGTTTAAACTGGTGCTAGATTTAAGGAAACTAATATGCTATTGTGTTTAAAGCATTAATTTATTTTTCTCCTTTTTACAACAGGATCCCAGTTGAACCTTGTTCTTCAAAACTTGATTCTTTTTGAAATCTATAAATGTGCTAGTAATGTACCAGAAAAAAGAACACTAATCAAGTACTGAAGCTTAATATCAGGTTTTGTTTTAATAATTTATATATTATTTTCTGGATGTATTCCTGTTGTTTTAAATGCTATTTGTGATGTGTCACTTTAAATGTTGGGCTACATGGCTCATTAATTATTAATTAATTTTGCATTTATAAGTGCTCAGATGTTAGATTGTGTTACCCCCCCTTTGAAGACTCGCAAGAGTCGAGGCGCTAGGGGTGTTTTGTTTACTTGCAGTAGTTACTTTGCACTGGTTTACACTTTTGTATTTTCATTGTGGAGACTTTAATAAATTACTGAGTGTTTTCCCAACAAGACACTCTCCTATGCCTCAAAGTCTTCACTTAAAAGGCTTTGTTTCCAGTGCCTGAGGTTCCATTGAGTTGTGTTTGGATTTTGTCTAAATTCATATAAAACTGCTCCTTGGAAGCTGTCCTGGTTCAATCCATTGAAATACTGTATGTAGTATGTTACATTAATTCTGCAATTATTTGCGATAGAGAGCTTAAAGCCAGAGGTGATGTGAAAGACATCCTGTATCAGACGTGGCTTTCTAGTACGCACACGCACACACACCCACACCCACCTCAGTTTCCCTCGCTGTGAAATCTGCCTTGATTTTATTTAACTGTCTGCTTCCCTTGGATTGCTAAACAGATATGTTTTCCTGGTAGAATTTATCCAAAGTTTTGTAGGTTGGGGGTCTGCAGCAAAACAGGGGAACCTACTTTTTGGGATGTGGGTTGGCAGGTACAGTACTGCACCCCAGAGGTGCACCTTGTCCCCTGCCTGTCAGGTGGGGTGTTTTCTTTCTGATTTTGTTTCCTATATAAATTGTTTCACTATCTACATGGTTTTATTCTTGGGTTCTCGACTTGAGTCTTTTGGACCCAAGTTTTGTTGCCTATGGCTTAAAGTTACTAGTTAGTTAGTCTTGCTTGTAAGAATCTGATAGTTACACTGAGATGTACCAGAGACAGGGGTTTGAAAACCGAACTTGAGCTCAACGTTCTATGCTACTGCATAGAGTTAACTTTTTTCTCTCCGGGGCAGTTCAAGTGATGGGGCTAACTGCATATAGTCACAATACAGCAAGACTTCATGTTGTTTGAATCATCACCTGCTGCAAGAGCTCTTTACAAAGATCTACTATTAAGGTAATTACGTAACTGTACTATCTTAAGAGTTGGCGTTCTTGCAGCAGGCTATAACCATAAGGACCGACTCCCAAGCAGTCAAGGAGAAAAGACTGACAGGCACCGGAGAAGGCTAAAGAATCTCTCCTCCCCCACCCCCAAAAACAAAAAAACCAAAAACGCTTCAGGACAGCAGGCCTTGGAGAACAGCCAGGCCAAATCCAGTCCTATGTCTGGAAGCAACGTCCAAGCTGTAATGTTTGACAAAGGTGTGAACAGAATGCCAGGTAGCAGCTGTGCAAATGTTCGCTGTGGACACATTTCTCAAGGAGGCAAAGGAGGTAGAAATACCCTGATGGAATGCCCTTTTATCGGGCCTGGTAAAGGCTTGTCGTACTTGCGATAACAGGAAATAGTGCAGTTAACTACCTGGACAGCATTTGTTTAGTAACTGGTGCTCCCAGAGTTCTGGGGGCAAAAGAAACAAACAACTGTTTGGCCGGCCTTCCTAGAAGGACCAGTCCGGCTAAGGTAGTAACAAAGCATCCTGTGGACGTCCAGAGTATGCAGTAATGCCTCCCCCCTGTTGGAATGACCTGGTTCAGGGTAAATTCAGACACCACCTTAGGCAAAAACTTAGGATTTGTCCTCAAGGATACCCCGTCCTTGTGGAAAACTAAATAGGGTTCTGTACACATCAGAGCCTGTAGCTCAGAAATCCTTTGAGCAGAAGTGACAAATAATGCTTTCCATGACAGAAAGCGTTGCTTGCAATCTGCAGCTAGTTTGAAGGGAAGCAAAGTAAGCATCTCCAACATAAAAAAAGAGATCCCATAGAGTGACTGGGTCCCGAATGGCAGGCTTCAGATGCAGGATGCCCCGGACAAAAGTGTGGGACAAATCCAGCTCAGCAAGGGAATTGCCCTCTAATAGTGCATGATATGCAGAGATACCCAAAATGTGCACCTTACTAGAGGAGTAACTCAGACCAGAATCAGATAGAGAGGAGATACTCTAGAATGGAGTTCACTGGACAAGCAAAGGGATCAAGGTGGAGAGCGGAGGTCCAGAGGCAGAGCCACTTCTACTTCATAGCATAAGTGGACCTAGTGAAGGGTTTTCTTCCAACCACTAGGACATCAGCTACCATAAAGGGAACCCCAAATCTGTTAATTTCCAAGTCTGAAGGAGCCATGCATGCAGAGATCCGGATGGACTAGAGTGCCCTGGTCCTGGAAGTGGAAGTGCGAACTCATGAGCAAGGGACCAGAGGTTCATCTGCTAACTACTGAAGCAGAGGGAACCATATCTGATGAGGCCAGAAGGGAGCAATGAGGATCATCTCCGCTTTTTCTGCCTGCAGCTTGAGAAGTGCCCTCTGAAGAAGAGGAAAGGCATACAGAAACCTCCCTGTCCAACAGAGGAACAACGCATCTCACCAGAAAACTCCAGGCCCTGGATCTAGTGAGCAGAAACTGGACAGTATGACACTGAATGGGGATGCAAAAAGATCCAATTCTGGCCATCCCCATCTGCTGAACAGTAGATCTGCGATGGACTGGAGTAGTTCCCTTTTGTGGGCCTGGGACCGAGATCTGTTTTGACTGTCAGCCAAGATGTTTTGGGTGCCTGGAACATGCACAGCGGTTATGTTCTAGGCAGTGCTCCAGTGCCCAATACCAAACCCTGATGGCCTCCCCTGCAGAGGGGGTATAACTGGGTGCCCCTCTGTTTGTGAATGTAGAAAACCACAAAAATACTGCCCGTCTGGATCAGAAGAGGGCCTGGAGGAAGGTCAGTCTGAAATGCTTGTAGAGCATATAGGACCACCCTCACCTCTAGGACATTGATGTGCAGAGTCTGCTCCAAAGGAGACCAAGATCCCCAGGTCTGCCAGTCCGCTAAGTGTGCACTCCTGCCTTGTTCTGAGGCATCTGTAGATAGCACTTGCCTCGAAGACTCCTGTTGGAAGGAAGCCCCTTTTGCCAGGTTGACAGTTTCCATCCACCAACTCAAGCATCTGACGAACTGAGTCAGAGACTGTGACAGGCAGTTCCAGATCGCCCGAACGTAGGACCCACTGTACCCAGAGTGTCCACTGGCGGACCCTCATATGTAATCGAGACAGGGACGGTCAGAATGGCGGCTGCCATGTGACCCAACATCCAAAGGAATGATCTGGCTGAGGTTTGGCGGGATGATGGTATCGTCCAGCCATGGGATACAAGGCAATCTGCTCTGTCCAAGGGCAGAAACACCTTGTCCTGTACTGTGTTCAGTATCGCTCCGATGTATTGGAGCCTCTGGCTGAGCCAGGACGACGACTTTGGCAAGTTCAGAGTGACCCCCAGATCTCGGAAGAGAGTAAAGGTGTCCTCTAGTGTTCTTAACAGATGAGCCCTTGTGGGTGCTGATAGAAGCAAGTCGTCTAGGTAGGGAAAGATGTAATGGCATTGTCTTCTGAGGGCCGCAGCCACTACCACTAGGCACTTGGTGAAGATCCTGGCTGCTGAGGATAGGTTGAACAGTAGAGCTTGGAACGGATAATGATGCTCTTGGAAGGGGAAGTGCATAAATCTTCTGTAGGGCTGGAACACAAGGATATGAAGGTACACATCCTGCATGTCCAGAGAGCAGAGCCAGTCTCCTCGGTGAAGAAGGTAGATTAGGCCTGGAAGAGTGACCATTCTGAACTTTTGTACTCAATGTACTGGCTTAGGTGACTGAGGTTCAGAATGGGGCGAAGATCCCTAGTCTTTTTTGGTATGAGGAAGAAATGGGAATAAAATCCCTTTCTTCTCTGATTTGAAGGGACTGGCTCTATGGCCTGTTTCTGAAGAACAGTCTGAATTTCCCCTTTGAAAAGGGTGACGAGACAGACGGTAGTGGGAGCACACTGGCAGATTGTCTGTAGCTTCTACAGGAACTCCAATGTATGTCCTCTATGATCTGAAGGACCCAATGGCTGGCTGTTATTTTGCTCCAGCCCTCCAGATGGAGGGAAAAGGGACCCCCCACTACCCCTCCCACAGTCTCTGCTGGGGGAGTGGGGTCTGGCAAGGAGTCAGGCAGTGGCTCCAGGAGTGGGCAGAGTGGCCTGGGAGGACTTGGCAGCTCTGAATGCAGAACCCCTGTGAGTATGGGAGGGGGCTTTACGTTTTAAGTCACCTATCTGCTGTTGCTGACTTTGGGACTGCTGTACAGAGGATTTTTGAAAGGACTGCTGCCAAATGGGTTTCTGGTTGGTCCTGTACATTTTCTGGACTGACCAGATAGCTTTCCCCAAATCCTGGTGGCAGGTGATCACTTCTCGGCCTCGTACCCGAAAAGGACAGAGCCCTTGTAAGGAAGGTCCATAATTCCAGCCTGCAGGTCCTGGGTAAAATCCAAGACCTGAAGCCATGAGTGGTGTCGGATACAGATTCTGGTGGCAGTTGCCCTGGTGGCTGTATCAGCAGTCTCTTACGAGACACGCAAAATGTGTGTGCCAACATCCGATTCTGATTTCAATAAATCAAGCTGCTCCGCCTTCTGTGGCACATCCAGCAGAGCCTGGGCCAACTCTAGGTTCTTTTCCCACTGGGCATTTTGATACTGCACAATGTGGGTAAGAAAGTTCAGTGATCTGATAGAGCCAGTGGCTGAAGCATAAACCTTTCTGCACAGCTGGTCAAGATGCTTGGGACTCCTGGTCGGGCAGCTGACTGCTGCAATGCTTGGGCCTTTTAAACCTGTCATGGGCCACTGTAATGACCAATGAGTTGGCCACTGGGTGTTTTGTAAAAAAGTGCTCATCCATGGGTGCCCTGTGGAGCCTATCTGACTTCTTGGATATGACTGAGAAGGAAAAGGGGTGCTTCCAGGTAATTCTGGTGCGGTCCTGGAAGGTATCCACCAGTGGGGCACCACTAAAGGTTTGGGCTCCTTCTGGTATGGGTACTTGGCCAGTCTACACCTTTCTGGTTCCAAGTCCTTCGTCTCCCAGCCATTAGCGGCCTGGATATGCCTCATGATGTCCATAAATGATGAGTCATCCGGAGAACTAGTGTATCCTTATTATTCGGCAGGAGAGAATGGCCTATAGGTTCTGAGTCCCTTGAGGAGGAGGAAAAAGAGCCACGGCTCCAGTCCACTGAACCCAAGGAGGAAGAAGAGGTATCATGCCAACATCTGCCTGACAAACGGAGCAGACGGCAGCCAGATGACTGGAAGGAGAAGTGCCTGTGTTTCCCCCGACCCCTGTGCTCGGACCTGCCCTGGTGATCGCAGTTGGGGGACGGGGAAGGGGTTCTTGGTATCAGGGTCAGCTCCCTGGGTTCCAGTGTGGGATCCACCATCACCCCAGAAGGTTTAACAGGGATAACGGCCCCTTTAATTTCATTCCACCAGAAGCGGACAAGGTCTTTTACCTCGATCAGAGAAATCGGAGGACCAAATGGTCTCGCTGGCGCCTGAGGCTCATTGTCAGCTGGTGAGTGTGCGTGTGTGTGTGTGTGTGGTCTGGCATCAGACATCTGGGCGCCAGGTCCGTAGGAGCTGGAGTTGCTCACGTCAGGCCCTCCATCATTGGTGTAGGGGAGACAGACATGTTCACTGGCGATGATAGGGGTCTGGCGACAACTGGGGCATTGTCAGGTTGGGCGCTGCAGTACCCAGTGCCATACAGACAGCATCTGCTGGCGATGGCCTGGGGATCCAGCTGGCATCGGCTTAGCAGGAGACCACAGTGAGGACACCATGGAGCGAGGCAGAGGTGCTGATGGAGCCACAGGGGGCAGATGCACGCTCCTGATGTCGGGAAGCCTTGTCCAAAGACTTAGCAGAGTCTGACATTGAGGCCAGGCAGATGACGGGTGCTGACCTGCCACCCAACTTAACACCGGCTCTGCCGCCTGAGGAGGCAGAGGACTCCGGTATTGCCTTGACCTTCAGGGGCTGCAGAGCTGGAACCAAAGTCCCGAACCCTGACGGACCTCTGCCTGTCACCAGCACCAAGGCTGGAGGTTTATCCACTAGCTGCCTGGAGGGAGTGAGAGCAGGCCGGGACAGTGGTCCGACTTCCCGTGGGAGGAGGAACCTGAAGAGTCCTTCTTCTAGTGAGGAGACCTAAAGCAGTAGCAAAATCAGGTCTTCTCATTGTCCTTCCCTGAAGATGACTACTTCTCCCCGTGTGTCGCTGATGAGGAGGAGGAGGAAGAAGAAGAAGAGGGGCTCTTCCCAGAGGATTGCTGCTGTATGACAGCTAGTTTTTTTTTGAAAAGCTAGGCTTTTAAAGCCTTGAGGCTGCAAATCCTAGTCTGTTGGTTAAGGCTCTGGCAATACTAGCAGGTCTCCGTATCGTGGTCAGGGCCCAGACAGAGGAGGCAGGCTGCGTGGCCATCCTTTGGCGAACACTGTTTGCTGCACATGCACTTGGATGTTCGGCCCTCAACAGAGGATGTCGTAGAAAATGACATGCAGAGTAAAAGAATTCACTATTTTTAAGAAAAATTAAAAAGGTGGGTAAACATGAAAAAAAGGCAGTCGACTGTAGCAGGAGGTGTCCGTGGAGCTGATGCAAACAGGCCAACGGTGGGGAAAGAATTGAGGTGGTGCTGAAGGACTGCCCTCTTTATACCACTAGCTGACATCAGCAGCGGGCTGATGTCAAGGGGCGGTCCACTGCTGGGGACTGTTAGCTAGAACTTTTCCGTGGGGTCCTGGCACCTGGCGGCTTAGTCCTAAAGGTTACAGCCTGCTGAAGAGCTCCAACTCGAAGTAAGACCAATCAATTCTGCCATACAACCCAACAAATGTACATGGGATAAGGGATCCTGGAGTTTCTGAGCACCGATTAGCTGACAGACTTATAACGTGAACAAATGCCAACTTTACCGAGTTGATCCCCTATACCCCACCTCAGTATTTTGGTGTGTTGTGTTTGTATGACTGGTAGCTTGCGCCACATCCTTTCTAGGGAGATGAAACCATGCCCCCAGCAATGCTCCCAGATCTGTGACGGTCCTAGGGTGGGAATACCAGCATGTAGTGCAGTGTGCAGGCACCCTTTTGCATGTTTATTGAAAACTGGTACTCAAGAAAAGCCACACTGAGCCAAGGCTCGTTTCCAAGGTGTGACTGGGGGAAGGGGTACAGGAAGACCAGTACATACAGTGGTGAAGTAAATGTAAACAAGAATGCTGTACCAGCAATATGTACAACCAATGGTAATACATACTGTGGAGAGCTTACAGATGACATGTACAGTAAAATTAAAATTATGCAAGATGTACAACCCATGGCAATATATACAGTGGAAAGTCACAGGCCATGTTTATAGTGAAATTGTACTGGTGATATATTCAACAGGTGAGGTGCAGCATGAATACCTAGGAGTTACCTGACCAAAACCAGCTTATAGGTCATGAGTAAAACTGAATGAAGTTTCATAGAGGAACACAAAACCACAAACAAGAATCAAGTCACAGAACAGATACATCCAGGGCCAGAGCAGGAGCTGGGTGGGAGCAAGAGAGTTTTAGTTGATGCTTGTGTGAAAAAGTAGGAATAAGACAGACGAAGCAGGGGAGAAGAGATTGTTCCAGATAAAGGGAAGTAGTAGGCGTAGAAAGCAGACTGCTCAGCAGCAGATTTAGAGTGGGGAATGAAGAAAGTACAAGAGTCCATATAGTGAAGTAAGCATGATGCAGGTGAGAGGAGAGTGGCAAGATAATGAGGGACAGAAGTGAAGCAGTATTTAGAAAGACAACACAGTGAGTGAGACGGCAAGTAGCAACAGGTGGAGGTGAGAGGTGACTATAAAGGCAGCAGTGATGTGTGCAGAAGGAAGCATTAGGGGCAAAGCAGCAGAGGGAGTGAAAGAGTGCCTAGTCTGGCGAGAAAGGAGGTAGGTAGGAGAAGCCTCATAGACCACATCCGCATAATCAAACACCGAGAGAAATATTGTCAGCAGACTGGGGGTGACAAACAATCCCTGTTGCAAAAGCACCAAGTTTGGGATGTAACTTCCTACAAATGTCAAAGATATTTAAGCAATAATGCCTAAAAGGGTAGAAACATGTTGGGATATCGCCATGCCTCAGGTGGTTGGGCACGAGGGCCACAGGCCGAAAAGGCCCAACAACTGAGGCGTGACATTATCCCAAATGACATACACCCTGGAAGGCATTATTGCTATTATACAATGGCTTGTTATATATGAAATAAAAAAATAATTTGAAAGAATGTTTTTATTAGTGTGGAAAACATTTTTTGTTTCTTAAGAGGAGATGCAAAAGGAAAAAAAAGATGCTGCTGGTCCATATCATCACCCATATGGGTTCACAGTGTTGAGACTAGACCCGTGATGATGTGCTGGGATAACATCACCGGTCCAGCCCAAGACTGACCAGAGTCCAGGATTTTTTCTTGCCATTGTATAATGGTAGTGTGAGCCCTCCATTCAAACACTTAAGATACTTAAAGTAGGGTACAGCTTCAAGGGGGTTGTCACTGAGGGCAGAAAAGAACAGTGAGAGTCTAGCAAGCTTATGCCTTGTGCCAAAGGTCACAGAAACAGACTTCTTGGTACTGACAGGACAATGGTGAAACTGAAACCAGCGCTGAGCATTGCTGAAGTCACGGTGGAGGAAGCACAGAGTATCATATCATCCACATACAAATGAATAAATGAGTCGGGAAGTCATTAAGGAAGATGGAGAACTAAATGGGAACCAGTATGGGGCCTCGAGAAAACCCACACTGAATTGGGAAGAAGAGGGACAAGGCATTGGCAGCTTGGACTGACTGGTGATGACCAGAGAGGTATGAACTGAACCAGCTGATGGCTGGAAAAAAAAAAGACTTCCATCTCTCAGCTTGTCCAGAAGGACCAAGTTTGCTATCGTGTCAAAAGCCTTTGCTAGGCTAATGCATGTGGCAGCAATGATGTGCCCCTGGGCCATATCCTTAAGGATAGCCAGTGACACACAAGCGTGAGGAAACAGCGGAGTGGTTTTGCGAAAGCTAGACAGGAACTGTGACAAGAAATTGGAAGAGTAAAGAAGTCAGTTAGTTGGGAGTAAACCAGCTTCTATAGCTTGGCAGCAGCAGGGAGGAGTGAAATACTGTATATCAAATGTTATCAGGAGAGGGGGGGTCCCACCCCACCTTGTGTAAAGGGAAAACCCAGGCTAACATCCAGGACTGAGGAACAGAGCAGAGGCTAAAAAAGAGGTTAAGAAAGTAGATGGAGCAGGATTGCAATAGCAGGAGCAGACAGGTAAAGCAGTTTAGAGTCCAACCCATCCGGGCTAAAACCTTTGGAAAAGTCGAGAGAAAGAAGAGCCAACAGGGTCTTCTGAGGGGAGATGGGAGAGAGAAGAAGAAGCAGAGGCCATGAGACAGTTGGGAGGAGGATGACTGGCAGGTGAAAAAAAGCAGAAGACAGTGGAGGAGCCAAGAGGGCAACAGCTGTGAAGAATGTGCTAAAGTTGGAGGAGGCAACCTGGGAAGGGCCAAAGACAGGGGAACCATCCTTTAATAGGACAGCGGAGGGAGACGGAAGGAAAATCAAAGAGGGAATGAATCACCTTCCAGAATTTAAGTGGGGACGTAAGGCTTTTCAGAAGGTTGGAGGCAATGTAGTTTGCTTTAGCTGCCCTGACAGCCTTAGTGTTTTACTGATACCAAAATGCCTTTTTTATGAGGACACAAGTCTGGCAAGGTCCAGAGAGTCTGGCTGCCTGTAAAGATTGACAAAGAATGTACAGTATTAATCTTTATGTTTAAAAAATGAAATGGTGCCCTTCAAAAAATAAATCGCTTTTTTTCCCCTTTTACTCAATTTAAGTTTTGGGAGGAATTATTTCCCAATTCTGTGCTGCTCACTTTCAAGGGCTGCCTGCTTTTACCTTTCTACCATGGGCTGCCATCACTGCCCTGTTCCTCCTATAATTACATCATCATTATAAGAAATGTTAGAAGAGTACTGCAGAGTGTTTCACAATTACTAACCCTGGTTTACTTCTGGCACTAAAGCAGTGTCAGTGCACCAACAGACCACTATGCTTTGCTGCACTTAAAGGGGAAGTCTCCCATAGTTCCACACCAATATTTTCCCACCTCCTCACGTATAACTGTTGTGTGCCTCCTCCAGTTGCCAGCAGTCCTACTGCTGTCCAGATCTAGATTATAAATAAAAATATACAGCCCCCAGAAGTTATCAATGTGTTTGTCCTCCATTTTACCATCAATGTTGCTGGAGGATGATGCCACCAGAGCAACAGATAATGGTGCTGCACTAAATGCAGTTCCACCAGTAGACCAAACTCACAATGTTTAGTTCCCCACTTGAGTAATGGAGGAACCCTTTAAGTGTTGTGCACATCCTGAAGTGCAGGTCTAATAGGGACTAGGACCATGTGAGTGTGATGCAGCACTGATTTGAGGTATATACAGTATTCATATAAGGAAGTGCCTATATGTGTTGTGTTATTGTTTCTGTTAGCAAAAACAGTTTACCCAATAAATGACTCTGGGTACAACAAGAGTTTTAAGTGGTATTATGCAGCTGTTGTATTATGGTGTGTGTGTGTGTGTTAACATTCTCTGTTTTGACTGACACCGGGAGTGAGAAACAATCTTGCAAATAGGCCCCTTTCTCTTTGTAACCAGGCAGTCAGTGATTGGATGGCTGTAATAAGGCAATAAAGAATTCAGCTATGACAAGGAATAGGTTACCAGGAAAGCACAGGCACAAGTACTGGGGGACTCTGGTTCAAATCCTACTAGAGTCCCTTACTCTCTAACCCTTAAGAAGTTCTTCTAACCTCCTTAGAAACTGTGATGGCTCCTCAGGTCCATGACTTTAAAAGTGCCCCATTTCCCATTATAAATCATTAGCAGTGATGTGAGAGCTACAGCACTTCACTGTCAAGGTACCAAGGATAAGCTGTGGCGGCAGTCCCCCGCTTTGTAATGCCAGCATTTGAAGTAGGATGTCCCTCACAAATCAGATGCTACACCTCAGCTGCTGTAGGTAAAGAAACTAATCAGTCTCTGTTTGTAGTGCTCTGTATTTGCTTAGCTCACTACTCCCATGTCATATGCATTCTGTATCTTGGTATTTCCAGTCAGAAGCTCAGATTTAAGGAGCATTTGAAATGTAAAACAATACACTTTATAAAGTAAATGATCTAGCTCTCCACTTTCAGGCTGCTGAAAGGGGATGTGTATAAGTCAGTCTTGTGTGATCCTTTGGTAAACTGCCCAGGCTCATCTTGTAACGAATCTTCTCAAGGGTGTTCACCTGATTCAATACAGAGTGACTGATTGACTGTTCAATTGATTGATTGGTTGGTTGGTGACTGACTGACTGATTCAGTCTACTGCTTTCCACAACATGTTACAACTGTCTCACAGAGAAAAATGAGCAGTACAGAGAAACAGAGTTTGTTTCCTGTGAATGAAATACTATTAGATGTATTATTTGCTCTACACATACAGTATTAAGGCTACAAGTACTTCTCCCTGTGTGAGTTGCATGACAGAACTGTCTTAAGTCATTGCAAACAAACTAAAATCAGGCTAGACAGCACTGATACCCTTATGTTTTGTTCTGCACTGTTGCTGCAGTGACATCAAGGAATGGGAGGGGCGGTATTACAAGTGACTTATTTGCATGTAAATGGAGGCTTGCTTGACATTTGACTACCTTGTGTCAGAGCCTCAAACTCTAGATATGTGTTGCAACAGAAGAAATGGCTGATCTCATATGTACAGTACTTGATGTAATGTATAATAAATACATCAGATGTATCCAAATCATACATATACAGGAGTCTTCTACTTTAAGCCTTTCATACAGATTCCCTGTTGCAACTCCACACCACCAGGGGTCGCCACTTGGTTAATATGTGAGGGTAAAGTGAAACCGAATAATTTCTCTCTTCTGACAAGATTCAAATTCTGATGACCTGGTTCGCAGTGCTACACTCCAACCACAAGGCTACAGTGCCTGCTGCTTTGTATTACTGTACAAATGTCAGACACAAGCACTGACATGGGGTCAGTGCTCACACTGATTATAGGCACTGCAAAACTGAGCCTGGCTCTGTAGTCACAGGCACAATTCGTTCAGATCTAGAAGAGCACAGACTGTCTCATTATAATGGCAAGGCAAAGTTTATTTCTAGGCTGCCCAATCCCAGAGGCTCTGGGCACCTAACACATAAAAGGCAGGCGAAATAAAACCGAAACACAAAACAAGAAAAAAATATGAAATATCAATAAAAAACATTAAAACAGTAGATACAGTTAAAATTAGATCTAACAGCTGGTTAAATCACATCATTTGGGAAAGCCAATGAAAATAAATGGGCCTTGAGACCACTCTTGAAACACTCAACCGATGGGGCCTCCCTAATGTTGGATGGAAGAGCGTTCCACAGGACTGGGCTGGTGATGCTAAATGCCCGATTGCCGGAAGTTTTAAGTCGGGTCCTGGGAACCTCAAGGAGGACCCCTGTCAAGGAGTGGAGGGATCAAATTGAGAGAGCTGGTGTCAGAAGGTCAGCCAGATAGCCAGGGCCTGGGCCTTGTAGGTGAACAAACTCACCTTGAAGATAACCCTCTACCAGACCAGCAGCCAGTGCAGAGCCTGCAGAACCAGGGTCACGTGACTGGACCTAGATAATGAAGTCACTGGGAGAGGAGCACTTGAAGCTGGTTTCTCTAACCAGTCGCGTCATAACCATGTCACTACTCTATGCAAAGCAACTCCATTCTATAGTATTTAAGATTCCATCTCCACACAGCCACAGATCACTACACAAATGAAGAGTGCAAATGACAGCTGGTTATGTATTAAAAAATAAAAATAGAAAAAGCTGTAGGCATTGCCAAGCTAATTCAAACCTGCATCTGGTGAGGTAAGGGATGCCAGGTGGGAAACGGGGCTGTGCACCACCAAGTTAGTACAGCAAGTAGTGTTTTTTTTGGCCTTTTGAGGCTGCCACACACTTGTTCAGCAATGCGTGTATGGGGTTGATGGGTGTGTCATGTGACATGTTTACGACGCCTTTGGCAGAAGAAGCAGTTTATGTACACTGTTGAAACTTTTGGTCTGTCCGGTAACTTTTCAGTAAACTTACGAAATCATCTCAACTGTGAATGTCACATTAGCACTGCTGCCACCATCAAAGTCCCACACAAGGGTAAAGTGTGTGTTGATGCCATGAATCTGCAAGTTCTTGGGGCGAGGTATAGCCTCTGGAAATAAAAAAGAAATAAGATTACAATCAAAACTGTGTTTCAAAATGCACAGAGTTACCATGTATACTTGCATATTAGTCGTATTATAATTGACTTTCTTACCAATCAATTTGTAAACCCACTGGATATACCTTATGCATTGGGTACAACCCCCCAGCCACACACTTTTTTTTTTTTAAGTAAATATAAAAAGTAAAACATCAAAGAACAGAAAGGTACTGTACTATTCTTTCTCTCTGCTGTCACCCTTATTCTTTCTGCTATGGCTAATTCTTCCTGCCTTGTTACATTTGTTTCTTCACTTCTTTTCTAGGGTAAGCACATTTTTAATATAAAAAACCATGATATTACTGCATTCATGGCATGGTAAGGCAATGTGTGGCAAAAGAGGTGGTAATTAGGGGAAGGGTCTACCTCTAGAGTCTACTCTTCCCACCAAGACTCATCCGTATGTGTGATACTTAGTAAATCATGTCATGCCACCAACCTGTAACACCTGATGCTCATCTTGTGCATGTTTTGCCTGGTGGGGCACAAATGTGTAGAGATGGAATGGAAATGGGGACACTGCTAGTGGTAAAGCAAAGGCTTTACCTCTCTCATGGACTTAGAAGACAACGTCAGGATTAATCCAGATCAGAGGGGAGCACAACATCTAGGACGGGAAGCTGGTCATGAGTGGGAGAGGAGCATGACTGAATAGTTACAGCATGGGCGCTTAAGCACACTCTGAGACTATTAAAATGTTTAAGTAATAAGGCATAACAGGCTGTGATTTATTGTGGTATGACATGCCTTGGGGAGTGAGGCATGAGGCAAAGTGAAGACCCTCACACACCTTAGAAATGCTACTATGTAAGCAAAAAAACACAATGAGGGGGTGCACTGAACAGAACTGACCACATACCCAGGGGGTGTAGAAAGGAGTGAGGCCGCAGGCCGAGTGCCTTCAGCCCACTGAAGTGTGATCAGATCAGTTCAATTCACCACGGGAGTGTCTAATTGCACTTATAAAATGGGTATTCCTATTTAAATAACTTTAAAAGTCTAAATTTATTTATTTTATTTACATTTTTATGGGGGTGGCAAGGGGGGCCGCTCATAGGAAAGGGGTCCAGAAAGAGGAGCCTAGTGAGCTTACCCCCCAGTTATGGTTAAAGGCAGTGAGGAAGCAGCACAGGGAAGGATAAAGGGGGAAAGAATAGGGGTAGGGAAGGGGAAGAGACAGGCTGGAGGATGGTCTTACTGAATGCAAGAAGCCTAAGGAATAGAACAGTGAAGTAACAGGCTGTCTTGGCACTGGAAGGGGTGGACATTGCGGCCATCACGGAAAAATGGGCCAGCCAGTACCAGGACTGGGATATGATGATCCTGGGGTTCAGATTATTCAGGAAGGATAGGGCTAAGGAGAATGGGTGGGGATGGCAATCTATGTAAGGGAAGGAATAAAGTGTGTAAGGGGAGGAGGGAAGGACAGAAGCACTCTGGATGCAGTTCCAAGATGCAAAGAATAGGACACTGAGAATGTGGGTGGTGTACAGGTCACCGACTCAGGGGATTGACCTGGATAGGTAATTAGCTTAAATTTGGAAGGTCTGCAGGAAGGGAAGCACAGTGGTGGTGGTGGGGGACTTCAGCATACCATGGGTGAAGTAGGGTACCCCATCCACCACAAGTGCAAGAGAGCAGACCCTGCTAGAAGCATTTCAAGATAGCTTTCTGATGCAGCCGGTCCAGGGGCTGACTTGGTTAGAAAGGACTCTGGACCCTACATACGTGGAGAAGTCCATGGAGGTTACCAGATAGATCACGGCAGCCAAGGCGTCCAGGGAGCCAAGACTGGCGTAGGGAAGTAAAAGTGGAGAAAAAGACTTCTTCCACTATATCAGAGAGAGAAAAAAAGAGCAAGGATCAGCTGGTGAGGATTAACAGGGATGGGGTGGGTGGGTGGAGAAAAGGGCAGAGCAGGCAGAGGCACTGAACTTCGGCTCTGTATTCACATAAGAGGCGAGGGATAGATACCCCAGGCGAGTTGGGGGTGGGGACGACAGATGTAGGGATTACAGAGAGCAGGGTATTAGATGGGTTGAGGGCATTAAGGGTGGACAAAGCACCTGGACCCGATGGCATTCACCCTAGCATACTAAGGGAATTGGCAGAGGTCCTGGCGGGGCCACTGGCCAACCTGCTCAATACCTCACTGGACACGGGATGTGTACCACAGGACCAGAGAATAGCCCATGGTGTGCCCATCCACAAAAGTGGCCCAAAGGATGAACCAGGAAACTACAGGTCAGTGAGCCTCGCATCGATCGTGGGAAAGCTCATGGAGACAATACTAAAAGAGAGGCTAATGAGCTTCTTAGAAGAAAACAGTCTCTAGGATGGTCAACAGCATGGGTTTATAGCGGGCAGATCCTGCCAGACAAACCTTGTAGAGTACTACGACTGGGTGATGCGGGAACTGGACAAGGGCCATAAAGGAGACGTCCTGTATTTGGACTTCAGCAAGGCCTTTGATTCAGTGCCACGTGGGAGGGGAACTGGAATATGTTGGGGGCGGGACCAAAAATGGTGAAATGGATCACAAATTGGCTAACGGGAAGGCAGAAAAGAGTGGTGGGGGACCTCTAGTCACCAAGAGCGGTGACAAGTGGGTATCACAGGGATCGGAACTGGGACCGGTGCTGTTTGGGATTTTTATTGCAGATATCTCACACGGAATCTGGAGCAAGATCTGCCTGTTCGCAGATGATACCAAGATAGGAACTGTGGTTGATGACACGGAGGGATGGAAGGGGTTGCAAAAGAACCTGACTAAGCTGCAAGAGAGAGGGCGGAAACAAGGTAGTTGGGTTCAATGCCAAAAAGTGCAAGGTTTCAGAGCCAGGAACCAGGGGAAGGATTATTACTTGAATGGGATACCGCTGGGGAGCTCCACAGAGGAGAAAGACCTAAGAGTGGTCATTGAGGGGAGCATAAACAACTCTGCTCAGTGCAGGAAGGTGGCAGCGAAAGCCAACAAAATGTTGGAGTGTATTGCAAGAGGGATCTCCTCCAGAAGGTGAGAAGCTATCCTGCCCCTGTTTAGGTCACTGGTCAGGCCCCACCTGGAGCACTGCATGCAGTACTGGCGCCCATTACTGAAGGACATCAGCTTGTTGGAGGGGGTGCAGCGAAGAGCCACAGAGATGATACAGGGATTGGACAGCAAGCCCTATGAGGACAGGCTGGGGCAGTTGAATAAGTATTCACTACTGGAGAAGAGGGGTGATATGATTGAGACCTTTAAGAATCTGAAGGGCATAAACAAGATCAACACAGAAGGGATTTTTCAGATGAGAAGGGGGAGGGACACAAGAGAGCACGGACTGAGATTGGAGGGAAAAAGATATAAGAGGGAGATGAGGAGACATTTTTTCACAGAAAGCGTGGTGGACAAATGGAACACCTTACCAGACAAGGTAGTGTCCTGTAAGATGTGGTCAGTTTCAAGAGGCGTTGGGAAAGGGTAAGGGATGCTAGGAAGGGGGGATGGAGGGGCAGCTGTGTGATGAGGGGCTAGTTGTACACTTAAGCAGACTCGCTAGACCACAAGGCCAGTTTCTGCTGGCAATTTCGTATGTTCATATGACTAGGTTAAAACACAGAAACATAGAATTTGATGGCAGATAAGGACCACCTGAGGGGGTACCCAACTGAGGGGGCAGAAAGCCCTCTGAGCCCAGGCTGCAGAGCAATAGTGGCCTGCACCACTGCCTGCTGGTCAGCACCCCTGACCCTAGACTCCAGGGCAACCGCCCACTTTTCAGAGGAAGACTGGCTCCGGTCAGCCGAGGAAACTACCAGGGTGTCCACATGGGCCACCAACTCCAAAGAATCGGACAGCCGGTCCGAACCAGACTCAGACTCCATCTCCAAGGAGGTAGAGACCGAAGTCTGGTGCCAGACTGTACGCGGACGCCTGCTGCCATCCCGACCGAAGGAGGCACCAGTCCGAGTATCTGCACCAGAGCTGTTGCTGAACTCTCCAACGGCACCGTGAACAGTGCCTGAAGAAGACACGTCGCCGAGAGTAGTAGCAGAAACGGAGTTGATGCCTGCCATGGCGCAATCCCGACCTATGGTGCCACGAGCGGCACCAGAGTCAGGGACGGTGCCAACAGCACCGACAGCTCCCTTGGCGCCACAAGCGGCACCGAAGATGACACCTCCCTGTGACAGATGACTCCATATACCAGGCAAATCTATATCTCAAAAACAGTATTATGACAAAGGGGTTGGGTTTAAAACTTTCCAGCCTGGTAATAAAGTACTCCTTTTGTTGCCATGTACGGAGAATAAATTATTAATTAAATGGCAGGGGCCCTATAGAGTCCATAGACAAACTGGACCGGTGAACTATGAAATTATCTGCCCAGACAAAAGACAAAAATATAAGATCTATCATGCTAATCTCTTAAAACTCTGGCATGACAGAAAGCCAACATCTTTATTTTTGTACTTGGGAAAGGATGAAAATGGAGTTAGCTTATGAGCGCCTAGATGGTTTAGGAGAAATGAAGGATGTGACCATTAATAACAGATTAAGTCCTGAGCAAAGAAAAGAACTACAGAATATCCTTAGTACATTACAGACTATTTTTACTTCAACACCTGGGAAAGTTGAAGGAGTTGAACATCACATAGAAGTAAATACTGATAAGCCTATTAGACATAAACCCTATAGGTTACCTGAAAGTCTGACGGAGGAAGTTATTAAAGAAATCAGAAAAATGCAACATTTGTGAGTAAGTACACCTTCAATGAGTCCATGGAGTTTTCCTATGGTGGTGCTAAAGAAAAAAAGAGGGAGGTGTAAGGGTTTGCCTAGATTTTCGTAAACTAAATGCAGTATCTCGATTTGATGGGTATCCTATGCCCCGAATCGATGATATTATTGATAGACTAGGTAAAGTTCAATACATAAGCACTCTGGACCTATCAAACGGATATTGGCAAATACCCTTAGATGCAGTCTCACAAGATAAAACAGCTTTCAGTACCCCCTTAGGCTTATTTCAGTTCACAAAAATGCCTTTTGGTTTGCATGGCGCTCCGGCAACTTTTCAGAGATGCATGGATCATCTGTTACATCCCCACATGAACAACGGTGCAGCCTATTTGGATGACGTCATTATTTTTAGCCCATTTTGGGAGGAACATACGATACCCCTTCAAACTGTATTATCAGTTATACAGAAGTCCGGACTGACTAAGTATTCGATGGCCATGCAAGAGACTAGATACTTAGGCTTTATTATTGGAAATGGCAAAGTAAAGCCTGAAATAGGTAAAGTAGACGCTATTGCCAACAGTCCCCAACCTCAAACAAAAAAACAAGTGAGAGCCTTTCTAGGACTAGCTGGTTACTATCGACGTTTTGTGGCCAGTTTCGCAGATATAGCCAGTCCATTAATTGAACTTACAAAAAAGAATAAACCGGAAAAGATTCAGTGGAATGTACAGTGTGGGCAAGCATTCACCCTTTTAAAGGCAAAATTGTGTTCTCACCCCATTTTACATAGTCCACATTTCCAGAAACCATTCATAGTACAAACAGATGTGTCCAATCAGGGTATTGGGGCTGTCTTGTCCCAACTCGATGGGGAAGAAGAACACCCCATCATCTTTATCAGCAGAAAATTACATTCAAGAGAGACTAAATATTCCATGATAGAAAAGGAACGCTTATTATTCTGCTGGCATAAATGCCCTTAAATTTTACTTATGGGAACATTTTGGTAATAACTGATCACAACCCATTATGTTGGCTACACATAATGAAGGATAAAAACCCACGCATCATGCGTTGGTATTTGGCCCTGCAACCCTACAATTTTGAAATACAACATTGAGCAGGAAAGAAACACCTCAACGCTGATTATCTATCACATTATGGTGCAGATGATAATCTGGTAATAACAGACTCCGAGGTTAAAGTAAGTAATGAAAGTAATGAGTAAGAGATGCTTTTAGTTTGGTATCTCTCAAAAGAATATTTCTGTTTAAGGGACTCCGGAGTGGAGCTTTGGGAGAGGGAGGGCTAAAGCTCCATCTCCTCTTTCGAAAATGGGAGATCTGTTCAGTTTCAGAACCTGTAAAAGAAACCAATGCTGATGTTATTGAAAGATTCCATTGGTTTCTTCTTGAGTGGGGAGGAATGTGACATACCTCCATATACCAGGCAAATCTATTTTTTTTAAAGTCTGTTGCAACAGTCCTTTTTTACTCTCCTCCTTTCTTGCTGTAACTCCTCATCTTTCTTTCCACGTTATATAGGCAGGCCACCTATATAACGTTCTTTCTATCCCTTATGTATTCTTGCCCTGGTATATGAAGTTCTGCACAGCTCTTTCTTTGGTTGCCCCCCACCAGTTCAAAACCTTTCTAATGTGAGGTATGCAGAAACACAATTGTTTAAAATGAGTATTTCATTTCATCTGGATATGGGAATTGTAAGCGCTTAGTTATATCCATGGTGTGGGTCTTGTAATGACCCCTTTATGTATGCAAACCCTCATATGGTCTTGGTTTGCATCCCATTTAGCATTAGGTACCCCCCCCCCCCGTAAATATATGGAGTAAGCTAGACCTGCTTTACAGGCTACTTGTTCTGTGGAAATAATGTAAATGCAGCCCTAAAATGTTTGCATACAAAACCCCTTTAAAGTGCCTTTCAGCCTGTTTGCTGTAGAAAATGGGTCTTTCTGGTTTGAAACTCTTTCTAAATGGCAGCAGTAACACACAAAGCGCTTCCTATTGAGTAAATAAATAAACAGCCTGCATTTTACATAATTTGCAGCATACAAAAAGGAATTAATTTAGTAGAAACTACAAAACAACTAATTCATGACCTAAACAAGCTACAAAAACAAAAGAAGGCCTTTAAAAACAAGTTGTACAACACTGTGGTTTGTTTGGCCTTAAACCCCCCCCCCGTTACACAAAGGTTAAATAAAAGTGTTTCTTTTTGTGTTTTTACTTTAGTTAAAATGCTTCTAAAAAGTGGACTGAATGCCTTTAATTCATTCTACTGGAATAATTTATAAAACAAACAAATGTTTCCCTCATACAAGGTTACCTGCTTCTCTGTGTGGAGTCTCACTTCCTGTTCTGTACTATAGAGCTGGCCGGCTGGTCAACTCTCATATTTAAAGGCACAGTGCTAGGAGGTGGAGTTACTCCTGCAGTGTTTGAAACTAAAATGTTATTAACCAGTTGTTGTTTCTATAAAGTGATGTTGACAACATTACAACTTAAAAGGAAATGTTATTCTGAGCTCAGAAATGAAAATAGATTTATTTTGGTGTTTAAAGATAATTTTGAAAAGCATAGGGAGGAGTTAAAGAAGTCTCATGTTCTTTTGGTATATAAGCCTTGGTTTTATTCAGTTCTGTAGATAGCCTGGTGGGGTACAGACGTACTCTGACCCCAGTATGATGGTCACTAGCTCCTTCTAGTGTCTGACATGCTGCTTGGTAACTTATGTTTATTTTTAAGAAGTTATTATGTTATTTATTTTTTTCGTCTGAAGTTCGCAGTAATTGTCCAACTTCAATAAAATTTTTGCTTCTAAGTATCTACAACTGTGGAACAGCATCCTACTTACAAACCCACATCTCACACTCCCATGGCGCAGTGTCCTGCAGCTCGGTGCACGCAGGCGGCACCAAGGCTAGGCTGTCGCCGTCCTAAGCCTCGGGCAGTGAACGGTGTCGAGGCGAGAACCAGTCGAAGACAGCACCGAGCGGAGGATCGGTGCCGACCACAGCACCATCAGGGCCCACGGTGCCGCAAATGGTGCCGAGGCCCAAGGCAGCACTGACGGACAGCATCTAGGACAGTGCCGAGCCAGGCTTCCCAGCCTGAGGAAATGACACCGGGGAGCCTTCGCCCCCGAAGGGGCGATTGCCAGAGTGGTGCCTCCCGCCCCTCCCCCGGAGGAAACGACTGGGCCTCCTGCACCATGAAAGGGCTTCTGCCATGGCAAGGCTACTAGAAGCAGAAGCCCCCTCCTCCATGGTCCATATAGAACCAGGAGGGGACCCGGAGGAAAGGCCGAGAGACTATGGCTTGACCCGACGAGTGCGCGACCCTCCTCCGAAAGTCGGCGGAGCTCGTCCAACTTTCCATGCACGTTGCTCGATGACACGACGGTCCATGGAGAAGCAGGCGATTGCACGAATCCATGTCGTGAAGTGGGCCAAGACACGCGAGGCAACAATCATGCTGGCCTGTACTTGCAGCCGCATGGGCACCGACGCAGAGGGGGCTGCCCCATCTTCAACAATTTACTGCCCCCGACCGAGACATGATCGGCGGGAAAAACAATTTAAACAAAGACTCAACGTCGCTGAGAAATAAAGGAACAGTTTTACCACAGTGGCATCAAGTAGAGGCGAAAATGGAACTGGCAGGAAAACGCAGGAGTATACTCAGTGTCGACAATACGGAGTCGAATAGCAGTAGGCCTGTTGAAAGCAGCTCCTCACGAGGTGCGACCTCTATGGCGGAAGACAAAGAACTGGCGGGAGGGTGGAGTCGACGGGACCTAACGGCCAACCCGTGAGCGCCACGCAGTGCGTCAGCCCCGAGGGCGGAGCTGTTGGCATCGACTCCATCTATTCAAAAGCTCCCTAAGGGGTCGTGACCTCTGGCCAGAACCCACAGGTGATGAATGGTGAAGACTGACACAGATAAGATTAGTGTTTTCCATGAAAGAAAACCAAGGTCACAAGTGGCCACTGATTCAAAGGGCTCAAGAGTTAATTTCTCTGTTAGAAAACTGAGATCCCACAGAGGAGTGGGTCTTCTGACAGGTGGCTTAATATGCAACATTCCTCTTAGAAACATTTTGGCTAGATGTTGACACAGTAATCTGCCACCCAGAGGTTCATGAAAGGTCGAAATAGAGGCCAAATGGACTTTGATGGAGGAATAGCTTAATCCTGTCTCGGCAATCGAGGCTAGGCAATCCAAGACTTTCATCAGTGTACTGGAGTAGGGATCCATTGATCGGGAAGCTGCCCAGATGGAAAAATATTTCCATTTGGCATTATATGTTTCCCTGGCTGCTGGCTTACATGATGCCATCAATATACTGGCAACAGAAAAGGACACTTGTAAACATGCTATGAAAGCATCCTCAGGAGCCAAGCATGAAGGTGTAGTGCCTTCATGTTGGGATGTAGAGGGTCCCTCAATTCTGAGTCAAGAAATCTGGTCTGATTAGCAACAGAACAGGTTCCTCTACTGAGAACTGTTGAAGCAGGGGAACCACACCTGCCGAGGCCACAGAGGAGCTAGGAGAGTCATGGTGGCAGGTCCAAGTTGTAATTTCAGTCGAGTCTGTTGCAGAAGTGGGATATGGGGCGGGGAGTATTTAAGAAGAGTCCTGTTCACGGTTGGGACAGGGCATCTATAGTCCATCCCTTTTTGCTCAGGATAATGGAATAGTATCTGGGGAGACGGTGGCTGACTGGGGAGGCAAACAGATCCAGTTGCGGGGTTCCCCCACGTATGAAAGATTTTTTGAAGCACTTCAAAATGAAGTGTCCATTCATGTGAGGACGACTGGCAACTGAGAAGGTCGGTCAGGAGGTTGTAACATCCTGGTAGATGGACGGTTATCAGGTACAAGGTGTTGCCGAATGGCTTCCTGCCAGACTGCAAGTGTCTCTTTGCATAGAGTACGGGACTTCGTACCTCATTTGTTGAGGTGAATACTACTGCGGTGTTGTTTGACTGAATCAGCAATGGTCCCAGAGACAGGTGAGGTTGAAAAGTCTGGACAACTAAGCGAACCGCCCACAGCTCCAGGAGACTGATGTGGGGATGAAGGATAGAAGTGGTCCACTTGCCTTGTATAGGACCCAGGTGCACACGCCACCTTCTAGGGATGCATCCGTGGTCCTCTGCTGGGTGGGGGGGACGGAAGGGCATGCCTTGACATAGGTTGGCAGTGTCAACCACACCAGGGTGGACCGCAACGTGGGAGTGACTCTGATTATGTCTTTGAAATTTCATGTTCTTTGAGACCACTGTTTCTGGAAAATCCACTGGACTGGCCTGATACAAAGGCAGGTGAAAGCTACCGTAGGGAAGGTAGCAGCCATCTGACCTAGCAGACATAACATGCGTCTGGCTGTGACAACTTTATGGGCTTGTATCTGCAATGTCAGAGATAGAAGCTTGTCATGCCTGTCTCTGCTGGAAGATAAGCCCTGGTGGAGACGGTGTGTAGGACCGCTCCTATATATTGAAGCGACTTGGTAGGGCTCGGATAGGACATCGAAAAATTGACTGTAATTCCTACAGCTTGGAACAGAGTTAAGGATGCTTCTAGGGAGGAAAGCAGAGCAATTTTTAACTCTGCTTTGATGAGCCAATCATCCAGGTATGGGAAGACAAAGTGCCTGTCCCGTCATAGGGCTGCTGCTACTACCGCTAGGCATTTGGTGAACATTCTGGGGGCCAATGAGAGTGCCCGAAACTGGTAGTGTTGACCCAACAGGTAGAAACGAAGGAACCTGTGGTGGGCAGGATGGATGGGGATATGTAGGTAGGCATCCTTTATATTTAGGCACAAAGCCAATCTCCTTGTTTCAATATTGGCATGATGGAGTTTAGAGTGAGCATGTGGAACCTTTTGTACTGGACATATAGGTTCAGTTGTCTGAGGTCCAGTATTGATCTGAGATCTCCAGTTCGTCTGAGTACCAGGAAGAAGTGAGAGTAAAATCCCTTTTGGTGTTCTGCATGGGGTACCTGGTAAACAGCCTTCTTGATCAGAAGAGCCTGGAATTCCTCTTGGAGAATAGGAATATGGTCGGGTGGGTAATGGATTTGGGGGGGGGAAATCTGGAAAGTAATTCCAGAGTGTGACCTCTCTGTATGAACTAAATTACTTACTCGTATGATGTGATCATTTCCCAGGCCTCCAAATGGAGGGCAAAATGACCACCCACTGCTTCTGAGGACTGGGTCGAGGAAGCGTGGACAGAGCCCCAGTAGGTCACTAGGAGGCGGACTGACCAGCCCCACCAGGAGGTTGGGAGTGGGGGCCCTTTTCAGCAGAGGTGTTGGTTCTGGTAGACTGGGAACAACCTCGGAATCCGCCCCATTTGAGTCTCTGTATTTTCCACCTCTTTTGGTATAAAGAGAGGATTGAGAACGGTAGGATGGCTGCGAAGTATGGTACATGCCATGTACCGTACGCAGGGTTCTTCCTGACGCCTGGAGACCATCTATCAATGTTTGGGTACCTGGCCCGAATAGTTTGGACCCATTAAAGGGGGCGTTAATTACTCTATGCTGTACATCGGGTGTGAAACCTGAGACGCGAAGCTAAGCATGATGACGCAAGGTAATGTCAGTTGCTGATATACGGGCCAAAGTATCAACCGAATCATATCCTGAATGAAGTAGGTGTCGGGAAATGAAGTTGACAGTAGATATTATAGACAGTAATTGTTCCCTTTCCTGTGAAGGCGGGAGTACTTTGACTAATTCAATGGCAGAGAACCAGAGTGTACGCTGGTATTTGACCATATGTCCCATATAATTTATGATTCTGAGATTCATGGTACTTGATTGGAATACCTTTTTTCCCCAGATTGTCTATCCTATGGGATTCTTTATCAGGAGGTAAGGAGCTCATGTGTTTTGGTCGTTTAGTACGATCATGAGCGGCAGCAATCACCACTGAATCCGCTTCAGGAGTGGTGGATAAAAGGGGTGATCCAGAGGAGCCTGGCAGAGGCAATCCTCCTTTAAGGGAACAGCCGTAACAGAGGAAGGCTGATGCCAGGCTGCAAGCATAGCATTTTGATATGTTTGCATTCATGGAGTACCACTAAGACGGGATCCTCTGGTAACTCTTGATAGTCTGCCATATCCTTACGTTGTTTGTCATGATCTGTAGTAGAAAATCCCATGACTTTCTGAATCTGGACCATCTCATGGAAAGATGGGTCCATTCGGGGGGGAAAGGCAGCCATGTGCCTGGATAGGTCCTCATTTAATGAGGATATCTCCGATAGAGAAGAATGGGGCTGGAAATCCCTATCCTGGAATTTCTCATCCTTCAGGATCTCTGGTAAAATCTCCAGGAAATTCAGGCTAGTCTAATAGGTAGTCACCCACGTATGAGGGAGGTGACCAGGGTGGTAAAGGGTCTCCGTTACCCTGAAATCATTTTGGCGGAGGAGTAGGGGAGCGGGATGGGTGGCTTGGCTGTCCTGGATTGGAGGGTTAAGCATGCCGCATAGCATGCAAGACATACTGTACTACTGAAGTAATGTCCAGTTGAGAAGGAGGGAGGTGGGTGGGGTTCTCGGAAACCAAAGGGGTGACCGGGGGGGGGGTTGGACATGTAGCCTGAGCAGGTCTTGTCCCTGGCTGGTAAAGTCCAGGGCCCCAATCCCTGTCTGCTTGGTCCCTGTGGGCATCCACCTGTGAGGCTGGAGGGGCAGCACGCATAGCAAATGCAGCAGGTTTCTCCAGTGGAATGCGGGTCCCTCGTCGATGGAACTGCTGTGGAAATGGTAGAATGCATTGAAAAGGATGGTCCCGGTGATGGGAGAGGAGCACCCATCGACGGGGCATTGATGGAACACATAAAAAGTTCACCATAAACTGCCGTCAACGTGCTGGAGAGCACACTCGATGAGGGTATAACCTCCAGTCGATGAAGAGGCAGTATGAGAACGCCTCGTTTACAGTGGGGCACCTGTGACTGTGGTCGTCAACGAGCTTAGAGGCACGGAGGTTGAGCAGGGCTTCTCCTTTTTGTGCTGTTTAAGGGAATAAGTGGATGGGGAGCTCCTGGGACAAGCCCCCCGATTCTCCATGAGAGAGAATTTCTGCTCCATTAAAAGGTTTCTGATTTCCTGCAGCTGTTGCCAATGGGTTGCCTAGTCGAAATCCTAGCAATGCATGCAGAAGAGGTGTCGTGTGCGAGTCCCAGACACCTTACGCAAGTGGTGTGGTTGTCGAAGCGGTAGATTTTCCTACCACAACGGCAGGAACGAAATAGCGCTGTCTTGCTTGAAGATTCTTTGGACATTCATCGTTTGCTCAAATCCTTGTCAATGACTGCTGTCTGAAGTTGCGCTAGCTGCTGCGTGCGAGCTGAAGACAGCAGAAGAATGAACTGAGGATACCAGGGGCCCACACTTATACAGGAAACAGGAAGATGATGTCATGTGTGGCCAGCCCCTGGAAAAAACTGCTAGAAGAGCTGTCGTGTGCCACAGCGACCTCTGGCGATGACCCAAGTGTATTACCTGCTACAAGAGACCACTCCGTGGGAGACCTACTGTTACAGGTGAGTAACCCGTTTTTCTAAAGCTTGGATATGTTGTTCTATCCACACAATCTGGTAGACTCCTAGCAGTTCTCCAGGAGAAGGGAGGCAAGGTGCACATCCCCTACTTAGGGAACAGTGATCGGAGAACTGAGGCCCCAAAAACCAGCATCCCGCCTTGACTCGAGCTCAATGTGGTAATGGGAAATGAAGGTGTGTGCTGACCTCCAGATAGCAGCCCTGCAGATTTCCTGGATAGGGATGTCCCTGGAAGCAGCCACCGAGGCAGCGGTATGACGGATGGAATGAGCCCTTAGCCCTCTGGGAGGCTCCCTACCTGCCAACCTATAGCAGAGATCAATGCAGGATACTATCCACCTGCCAATCATCTGCTTGGCTACAGGTCTGCTAGGTGCGGCTTCAGCGTAGGCGACAAACAGCTAGCGAACCTCTCCCTGAACTCTAGCCATGCACTCTTTATAGTATGCGAGCGCTCGCCTCAGGTCCAGAGTATGGAGCCTGTGTTCGGCCTCCGAGGTGTGGTTGGTGAAATACACCAGGAGATTAATCACCTGATAAACTCATTACCTTCTGTCGGCCATTTTGTGTCAGGTAAACAATGGATAGTTTGGACTTCATATGGAGCTACTGGAGGTAATGAGTTAAGGTGGAAATTCGACACAATCTTCAGGAGGAACTTCGGCTGGGGCGCAGGACAACCCTGTCCTTGTGGAAGACCAAATATGGAGACTCCACCGAAGAGTGGGGAGCTCACTGATCCTTCTGGCTGATGTGATAGCAACCAGGGAGGCGGTCTTCTACGACACGTGTGACATCTCACACCTGTGCATCGGTTCGAATGGCTTGCCCATGAGCTTTGCCAAAACCTGCAGTAGATCCCAAGGTGGTGGTGGTTCACACAATGGAGGGGAAATGTGGTCCAGGCCTTTGAAGACGCACCAGACCACCTTCTCCTGTGCCTCTGACTACTGACCGGCCCACGCCTAAGCAGAGATGGCTGCCAGTGCTACTGAGAGTCGACAACCGGAGGCCCCCTTTAGAGAGGGACCGAAGGTAGTCGAGAATGTCAGCCACCAGACAAGCCAAAGGGTCCAGCCCTTACCCCTGACACCAAATGGAGAATCTCTTCCATTTGAAGACATAACACTTCCAGGTCGATCCCTTCCGAGATACTTCAACAATGCTGAGTACATATTTGGAGAGACCAAAAGCCTGGAACTCTAGCTGCTCAGGTACCAGGCTGTCAGGTACAGGGACAGAAGGTCCAGGTGGAGTACCTTCCCCTGACTGACAGAGCAGGTCCAGGCATAATGGGAGATGAGCCACGGGAGCCTGCTGCAGAGGCTGAGGAGATCTTGGTATCAGAATTGGCATGGCCAGTCTGGAGGCACCAGGATCATCTGTGCCTTGTCCCTAATGATCTTTAGCAGAACTCTGTGGATCAGGGGAAATGGAGGGAAGGCACAGAGAAGGTCCGAGATCCAGGGCCTCGCAATGCATCCCCCTGCAGTGTTCCCTACTGAGGGGGCGGGCAGAATACAGTCGCAGCTTGGCGTTCTCCCTGGAGGCAAACTGGGATCCACCAGAATTTGCCCCAGTGGGAGAACAGGTTCTGCACTATCTTGGGATGAAGAGACCACTCATGTGATGCTGCGCCCACCCAGCTGAGGACATCTGCAAGCGGGCTGGAGGCACTGGTCACATGGATGGCCAGAAGGTCTGCCTCCAGACTGCGCACGAGTGTCCTGATGTAGAGGGCTTCCATGCACGGCAGAAGGGAGTGAGTACCGCCCCGTTTGTTGAGGTAGTACACAGTCATGGTGTTGTCCATCTGCACCTGCACCACTTGACCTCTTAGATGTGGAGCAAAAGCAGTCAGCACCAGCCGAACTGCCCTGAGCTCCTGCAGATTGATTTGACATAAGGACTCCACGGTGAACGAGAGCCCATGGACTCTGTGAGCCCCCTGGCGGACTCCCTAGCCTATGAGTGATGCGTTGGTCATCAGGGTGACCGTCAGCTCCAGATGGACAAATGGGATACCCTCCTGCAGATGTTCCGGGACTAGCCACCACTGGAGCGCATCCCACATTCACTGGGTCACAATGACTAGCTGGTGGAAGCGACCCCTGCGCTGAGACCACCGGCCGACCAGCTCCCACTGCAGGGGGCTCATTCTCCAGCGGGCCCATCGGACCACGCTGGTGCAGGCCGCCATTTATCCCAAGAGGAGCAGGAGGTCCCAAGCAGGGCACGATTGCCAAACCCAAAATGATCGGGCAAAGGAGGCAAGAACCCTGCCCTGTCCATTGGAAGCCGAGCACTGGCTCTGCAAGAGTCAAGCTCTGCCCCGGTGAAGTTAATCACCTGAGAAGGCATGAGTTCTGATTTGGCCTCGTTGATCAAGAGGCCCAGAGAGATTCAGGTCTGGAGGGCCTGGTCCCTGGACTGCTCCACCTCTTGCATTGAGGGATCTGCGATGAGCCAGACATCCAAGAAGGGGTACACCCAGACTCCCCGGCACCTCAGGTGGGCAGCCACTACTGCAATGCACTTGGTGAAGAACCTGGACACCGAGGACAGGTTGAATGGCATGGCCTGGAACTCACAGAGGATGCCCTCCGCCTGAAAGTGGAGGAACCGTCAGTGGGACGGACGGATCGGGATGTGGAAGAACGCGTCCTGAAGAAAGACATGCCCTGCTCCAGGATTGGTATGATCCGAGACATAGTGATCATCCTGAAAGTGCAGGACCTGATGAATTTGTTCAGGACATGTAGATCTAGAATGGGGCGCCAGCCCCCCCCCCCAACCGTCCGTTTGGGGACCAGGAAGTACCTGGACATGAACCCTGAATGCTGTCAAGGGTCCAGGACTGGAGCTACCACTTGCTTTGAGTTGGAGCTGGGTAATGTTGTCCTGAAGGGCTGACGTCTTCCCGGTGGGGTGCGAGCTCAGCTGGGAGGGTATTGCTCGAATTCCAGAGGCAGACCCTGGCCAACCACCTCAAGAATCCTCTTGTCAGTTGTGACAGCGGACCAGGCAGAAACGAAGTGGCGGAGCCAGCCCCCCACAGCAGGACCCAAGGGGTTCAGGACAGGAGAGGGCACCCCCCCCATCCTGTATCTGGGCAGGTTTGGAAACAGAGGAGGGTCCAGACGAGGGACCACCAGATCCCTGACCCCCTGGCTTTTGGACGACCGATCATTAGTACAACATACAATGTAATTCTGCAACAGTTACAATTTGATGTTAAGGAAAAAACAATTTAAGTAATTTACACCTCTTCTTAAACAGTTATATCAGCATTCATACTTAGATTTTGTAATTACAGCCTATCGAATTGTTAAGCAGGTGGACATGCCCCAATCCCTAGGAATGAAGAAATGGGCCTTCACCAGGGCTGGTCCCACCACCCACCCAGGAAGGATAGTAGGAAAAGAGTCCAATTATATGGAACACCAGGAAGGACAACTTCGGAACAAACTCAGGATCCAATGAGAAAAACAATACCGCTGCCACTTCCTCAGAAAATTCTCATGCTGATTATGAGTCTTGGCTGTCAAGGATTCAGTCTGTAAATGTCACAAACTATTTTATGCCAGTCTGATACTGTTGGGGGGGGGGCGGATCTTTTAACATCCATCTACGTGGGATTGCTTTTTGGGAAGCTAATAGAAAAAGTGGAAGTAAGGTGTTTCGTTCATCTTGGACTGTGGGGAGGAAAAATGGACATCAAGACCATCTCTGCCGTTAACTCTATAGGTTCATTCATACATTTCCCCAGTTCCACCTGCAAAGTTAACCAAAAGGGCATCAAGACTGGACAAAACCAGAATATATGTCCCTGGTCAACCATATTACAATTACAAGTCCTCCAACAGTGCCCATAGGAGGTCTGCTGTACTCTGCAAGCACAGCAGGAGAACGGAAAAATCTGGAACGAGACTTCCAGGTGAATTCTCGCCAAATATTAGAAGCAGTAATTTTGATAGCTTTCAAAGTTGCCATTTCCCACTGTGGGAGAGCTATTTCCATTTCTAGATCTTTATTCCAGGCATCCAAGACTGACTCAGAAGTCTCCCCCGAATTGTCTCGTGTTATTCTATAAAGGTGGCTATTAGTTTCCCCCACGTGTCACCCGCCAATGTGTCCCCAGGGAGACCCCAAAGAGTAGGTACTGGTGAGGGACAGCAGGTAGGAAAATCACTTTGCCTTAAGATATAATTTCTCAGCTGGGTATATCGATATTCATCTCTATCAGGGAGAGAATATTTGTGTTGAAGTTCGGCAAAAGACAGAATGTCAGAGTTGTTTATTAATTTGTAGAAGCAATTAAGGCCTAGCCTACGCCAGTTCCTGAAGGTTGTGTCTAGTTGAGCTGGGAGGAATTTTTGATCTCCTGATACAAGGGTAAAGAAAAAGTTGGTTTGTTTGAATTTTTTTTTTTACTTCTAAAGTTGTGCCATATTCTGAGAATCTGGGCAGTGGAGGGAGAAAAGTCTCTAAGAGGAGGGGAGAGTTCAGGAGTAGAGAGAGTCATTTTCTCTATATCATAAAAGTCACTTATTAGAAACTCAATATCTTTCCAGATAGAGTTAGAAGGAGAGAATCAAAGGAAGAATATTTTTAGGAATGCTACCATTGCATACATCTTCAGTTCCAGAAGATTCATAACCTCCTGGTTTAGAGGGAGAGAAAGTAAAGTGAAACGGACCCAGAGTCTCTGACCTTCCCAGATAAAAGAACATATCATCGTGTTCCAGGATTTGAAACAGAAGGCGAATGGGAAAATCGGTATGTTCCAAAACAAGTAAAACAACATGGGAAGAATATTCATTCATATGGTTTCTGTTCTTTGAGAGAAGGATAATTTAGGTTAGCCCACCTGATCAGATCCTCCTGAACTAAGAGCGAGGCGTGTTCATAATTAACAAGCTCAAGGTTTTGTGGGACATGTATGCTCAGATGTTTAAATCTTGTATAACGCGCCACTTTAAAGGAAAGGAAACCTTCAGGTTCTACAAGAGGATAAAGTTAAGCACTAGGGCTTCTGTCTTTGTAATGCTCAACTTGAAATTGGCCAGTTCCTCGTATTTCTTGAAAGACTCCCAAACTGCCGGAATAGAAGATTCAGGAGAAAGAAGGGTTAAGAGAATATCGTCGGCAAAGAGAGAGATTTTATATGTCTTTTGGCCTAACAGTATGCCCTCCACCTGAGGGTTTTGTCTAATGATCATAGCCAGGAGTTCCATGTATAACGCAAACAGATAAGGGGGAGAGAGGGCATCCTTGACGTGTTCCCTGGGGCAACCGAATGGGAGAAGTCAGTGCCCCACTTAAACTGAAGTAAGCTTGAGATCGGAAATATATACTGTATTTTGAGCCAAGAGAAAAATTGGTTGGGAAAAGAAAAGTATTCAAGTATGTCCCAAAGGAAATTCCATGAGACTCTGTCAAATGCCTTCTCGGCATCAAAGCGGAGGAGGACCGAATGGGATTTTCCTAGTATGTAAGTGTTCCAGAAGAAGCATGGTTCATCTAATGTTATCAGTTGTACTGTGATGCTTAATAAAGCTGGCCTGGTCAGGTGTTTGAGAGAGGTGAGGAGCATTTCAAGATGAGAAGCCCAGATAGCCATATACATTTTGTAATCAACATTAAGAAGAGAAACAGGGTGGTATGAAGAGGGGTCTAATGTGTCTTTGTTAGGTTTGAGAATAGGTGTAACGATTGTCTGATGCCATGAGGGTGGAGGGTCTTCACCTTCTGCCATAGCCCAATAAGAAGACAGAAGCGATGGAAGAAGAAAATTTGCAAATGTCTTGTACCATTCTGCCGTATAACCATCAGGGCCCGGGCATTTCAGAGGCTTCAAAATTTTTATATGAGTTAAGATCTCATCTGGGCAAATAGGAGAATCAAGAATAGCCCGTTGTGAGTCAGATAGCTTTGGAAAATGTAACTTATCTAGAAATTCTGTTTTTGTTTCAGAGTTTGAAGGTGTGGGGGAAGGTGTGTATAAGGTGTGGCAATATTCTGGGAAAGATGCTCTAATATGCTCCTGAGAATGTAAAATTTGTTTAGTTACTGGATGTCTAATTTTTAAAATAGTCACCGCCCGTTTCCTATTCCTCAATTTCCTAGCTAAAAGACTTGTCACTCTGGCACCACCCTCGCAGTTGCCCCTTTTTAAATAAATCATGGTCTGGAGAATCTTAGAATCTATTATATTTTGTAGTTCTTGTTTGCTTTCCCTAAAGTTCTGTTGGAGGGCTGCGACTCCTACACAATATAGCATTTGGTAATTCTCTAATTGTTCTGTGTAGTATTTATATAGAGCCTCTGATTTCCTTTTTTTATTTGTTGAAAAAGCTATTGTCTCTCTTCTCAAAGTAGCCTTCAGGGAATCCCAAAGGATTGGGTCAGACACTTCTCCCCCACCATTTTCGTTACTGTAGAATTCTAGTTGTAACATATTTTATGTATTCAGGATCACTCAGTAGCATTGGATTAAGTTGCCAGAACTTTGTTTTTGGAAGTTTACCTAGATTAATTTTTAAGATAAGTGGATGGTGGTCAGAAAGTATCTTGGAAGCTATTAAGTCCTAAATTAGAGAGAAATGTTCACATGAGATGAAAATGAAAAAATAATCTAGGCAAGAGTAGGTTTGGAAGTGGGGGCGGGGGGATAGTAAGAGAACCCAGGACTTGAGAGGAAAAGTCTCCTCCAGACATCTACAATACCCAGGTGAGAAAGAGAAAATCTAAAGCATTTTACTGCAGGGGTAGCTCTATAGGTCCAAGGCGAAGATGAGTCCTGCTGAGGAGAGACAGCTAAATTTAAGTCGCCTCCCATGTTTAGGATGCCCTTGTGGGTTGTAAGAACTCTCTGAAGAAAGGTTCTGATCACACCCAGGGACTTTGGGGTGGGGGGGTTGTAAATACGCATTTATCAAAGTTACCTCTTAGGAGTATAATGTCCCAGTTAAGATGACGTATTTGCCGAGTGTCCAATATGGATTCCTGAATTTCAAAGGGTGTAGATAGAGGTACCAAAGTTGCGACCCCACGTCTTCAGGCAATGGATTGGGAGGATGCATAAACCTTGTATCGGTTACCCCACTTCCGTTTCTGGTGTTCAGAATCGGGGAAGTGCGTTTCCTGAAGGAAGAAGAGGTCCACTGCCTGCTTATTTAAATATTGCATTAAACGAGATCTCTTAATGGGGCTGTGAAGACCATTAATATTCATAGAAAAGATTTTGACTGGATTAACTGCCATCGTCTATTCTCTCAGAGAACAGTAATATTGATACAGGTTGAATGTAATAAAGAATAAACAAAGCACAAATGTGTGCTTCTCCTTTTTGATTTTTTGCAGCAAAACTTGGAAGTAAACACTTTGCTTGAGGCTCAAGTTAAAAACAATACTTTAAAGCTACAGTAAATGTAAAGTCCTTAGCATTTAGATTGGCCTCTAACCTATCAAATTCAAATACTAAAGCAAACATTTGGAACAGGAACAACTGAATCCCATACCCAGTTACTCCTCTAACTCATGAGGGGTTGAAACATAAACAATATGTACATATCCCAAAATGAGTAGTACAAAACAAGCATTTGTCAATGCCGAATGTTTGCTTGCTGGCATTGGCAGTGGTAGTGTAGAAGTTACAGAGCTGCATAATAGGAATGGCAGTGAAGTATTGAACTGAAGCCAACCCCACCACCACCCTGCAGAGAGTGACAGGCATTGGGGTGTGCCTTTGGGTCGTCAGGCATAACGGCCATGACATTTCATCACACCCCACCCTGTAGACATTGACAAGTGTCACGGTGTGCCTTGGGGTCTTTGGCCCTTATGCGCACCCCATTCCATCAGGAAATACAGTGAGATGGGTGGAGTATAGGAAAATGGGGTGAACTTTGGGGCCAAAGAGCCCAAGGCATACCTCAATGCCTCTCACTGGCTGCAGGGTGTGGAATGGTATGAGCATTGCAGGCAGGAATCCCAAGTCACATCCCTGATGCCTGTCATTCTCTACGGGGTTGGGCGTTATAGTTTGGAAACACGTAAACCTCAGGTCGTTGGCAGTATTTTTCCCAGATTTTCAACATGTTTTTTTTTGTGACCCCACCTCATGAACAGTGGCAATATCAGTTTGTTACAGAAGCTGCTTATCACAGCGACTCACGGCATTTAGCAGCACAGTGCAAACACATTCGAACAGGATGTAAAAATGACAGCTGTACTGTTCATGGGAGGTGTGAAAATGACAATGTTGCAAATCTGTAGTAAAAATATTAAAAAAAACTGGTGAAGTCACGAGCGTGCATAGAAACTGTGCAACACACACCCGTAATGTAATTAGTTTGGGGATTTTTTAAAGCAGATTGTCAACAGAGGCATTTTGGGACCTCCAATCATGAACAGTGTCACTGTGATTTACTTTATCTGTCCCGAACAATGATTTCCCACAGTGACCACGCATCTCTGCACTGAAAGTGTGAAAACACATTTCGTCCATGTTGTGAAAAATGACAGCTGTACTGTTCATAAGGAAGTGTGGAAAAATGACACTGGTGAAAATCTGGACTGAAAATATTACAAAGTCATGAACTTACGAGGGTGCTTGGAAATTGCGCAATGCTCACTCGTGACACAGTCATTTTATGGACTTTTGTCACCAAATTTTCAACATAGCCATTTTAAGACCTCTGCTCATGAAAAGTGTAACTGTGATTTTCTTAATCTGTCCCAAACATTGCTTTCGCACACTGACTGCACCATTGTGTGCTACATGTGCGAACACACATTTTGGGCGACGTGAAAAATGGCAGCTGTACTGTTTATAAGGAAGTGTAATAAAATGGCAATGTTAAAAATCTGGATTGAAAATACTGAAAATTCGCAAACTTACGAGCGTGTGTAGGAACTGTGCAACGCACGCTCGTAAAACAGTCATATTTAGGGATTTTTTCATCAAATTTTCAACACAGCCATTTTAAGACGCTCTGCTCATGAACAGTGTCACTGTGATTTTCTTAATGTGTCCCATACATTGATTTTGCACACCGACTGCGCCATTGTGAGCTACATGAACGGAAACACATTTGGGCAAGATGTGAAAAATGACAGCTGTGCTGCTCATAAGGAGGTGTGATAAAATGGCAATGTTGAAATCTGGGTGAAAGTATTGAAAATTCGCGAACCTACGAGGTCAAGCGTGAGAATACATAGCAAGATAAGAACAGTCATTTTTTGACGTCCACCAAATTTTCAAAATAGGCTTTTGAGAGCCCACCTTATGAACGCTGGCAGTGTTGTTTCGAATCTGGCTCGAAAGATGATTTCGCAGTGATCATAAATCACCCTTCGCCCGGTAACGCCATGACAGTGACATCATTCATGAGAAGGGGTCCCAAAAATCCCATGTTGAAAATTTGGTGCAAAATTCCAAAAATGCCTGAGATATGCAACAAAGTTGAAAAACCCTATCTATCCCATTATACAGCTTACCGGCATTTCCTCAGTTCGCGGTCGGCTTTGAAGAGTGCAGACGTGTTCCCAGTCCACTGAAGATCGTCGCTGGACTCGGGAGTAAGTATGGGGTGAGGGGTGTGGGGAAGCGGGTGTGCGAAGTGGGTGGAGTGCGGGTTGTGGGGGAGACAGGAGACTGCGTGGGACCGCGTTTTGCTTTTCAGTTTGTTTTTGTTTTAAAAAGACGATGCGGGATGTTTGCCACGCTGGGTGGGCTCCCAGCGTGCGCACATGATTGCTGGGGCGGAAGCCAATGGGGATTCGCACACCGTCAGCCATAAGATCAGTTGCCACGCTGGGGTGGTCTCAGCATGGCACCCAGTACTTTGGGGAGTAGGACAGTGGAGCCAACGGGGGATTGAAGACCCCATCGGCTATACTAATACTTTGCCAGCTGGGGTGGGCACCCAGCGTGGCATGTGGAAGGCTTTGGGGGAGTCAGCAGAGCCGACAGGGATTGGGCACCCTGTCTATACAGTGTGTGTGAGGGGCAGCACGCAGGATGCGTGCGGTGTGTGTGTGTGTGTGTGTGGGGAGCTGCGCATGAGAAGGCGATTTCTATCGCTGCCCACTGAAGCGTAGTCTCCTTTCAACTGTACGCCACTGCATTTTGGAGCTGTCATAGACAGCTCCAGTATGCATGACTGGGGCGTGGCCTGCCAACACACACACTGACTGAATTGGAAGAGGGGGTGACACACATCCAAAAACTCGGATGATGGCACTATGTTTCTTGCACGTGCGTGCAAGCAAACATAAAAAGGTACTTAAACCATTTAACTATATACATAGTGGCTTGCAGTTCGGAGATGGGATAATTCAATCATCTCCTGAAAGGTTCAAGCAGGGTACCTGTAACGGGAATGTCCCTGAATGAGAGAGTAGTAGGCACTGAGGTGACTATTCCTCTGGGGTACTGGGATGATCCCCAAAATAGGGAGAATCATCGGTAAGATGACAAACATTAGGTTTAGTGACGCCACATAGAAGATCATAGCCTAAGTGGTGGGGGGGACTCCCTCCAAAGTCCCTATTCCTAAGGGTTACCTGCCCATTTGCAGAGAGAAGTCAGCGGGGGAAGGGGAAATATGTAACTAAATAAGGGAGTTAGTCTTAATTTGGGGGGGGGGGGAATATGTTAAGGTATATCCATATTGGAGGGTCCAAGAGATTAGCCCAGGTCCCTGTGTCCTCAAATTTACAAGGACCTCTTGCTGAAAAGGTCAGAATAACAGAGGGCGGGCAACAGGGTAGAAAAACCACCCATCTGCCATCCCTCCAGTCTCATGTTTACTAACTTTGGGCTAGTAATCAACATCACTAGGGTTAACAGAGCCGGGGGCATGGTTCACCTTTAAAGGTATCAATCAAACCCCACTGGTGGAGCCAGTATAATGTTTCTGTAGTTAGCTAAAGTTGGAAAAGAAAACAGAGAAGGGACAGGGGTGGAGAGCAGGTGGGGGGGGAGAGGGGGAAGAGAAAAAAAAGGAGGCCCTCTCAAGAATCTCAATGTTCGCTGGAGCTCCATCTGATGTCTTCGTATGACTCTTCCAAAGAGGCCCATATAGTACGTAATGAGGCAAAGGGAGACCCAGAGCAGAAGGGGGCATGATCGCTTCTCTGCCGGGCAGGTCTGGGAAGAAGCCCCGCACCTCCCACCAGCCTAGTCAAAAGACCGCGCCAACACTGGGGGGGGAAGGGGCAAGGGGGGATCCCAAGGCAGCCCAGACCACAGGACCCAAGCAAGAGGGGATGGAGGGACACCACCCCCCAGCCACCCACAGGTCCCTCCAGACTCCTCTATTCACACAGACAGGTAATGTATAGCCATAGGCAAGAGCTAATAGAGAAGTATCCAAGCGTCCATCTTCAAGGGAGTAGTAGAAAGCCTGGGGACTCCAGGCCTCGAGGAGAGGTCCAGCTAAGGTTTACTTATTCAAGGCGAAACTCCAGGGTCTGCTGGGATGACAAAGTCCGGGAGGAGAGGAGGGCACAAGGCAACAGGGGCAATAAGCCCAAGCCACGAAGCCCAGCACACATTTTTAATACTGAAGGGAGAAGTGAAAGCTAGATCACAACACCCCTAGTGCCCGGTTAGGCTCCTAACGTGGCTGTTGGGTCAAGCCCGCCTCCCCCAACCCCCACCCCAGTCCCCCCCACAGGCTAAAAATCACTGACCGGCTGCATTTTAGTTTGTCCGGATGCCAAAGTTGTCCTCTGCGATCGAGATGGTCAGTCCACAGTGGCCCCTTGCTGAAACTGATGGATTGCTTGGTGGATGTCCTGTAGTGTCTGCTCTGTCTCGGATGCTGGGGATCCAGGAGGATCTCTCAGTTGAATGGAGTCACCTTCCCATCTCTAGAGCTCCTTGTTCCCTCAACAGACCCCTGGTGACCAACTCCTCCTGGCCTCTGATAGATGAATAAGATTGGGGCCCCTCTGAATAGAATAGAAGCAGTTTAGCGGGATAGGGAGTTATGAACCTCATTTTCCGGGATCTCAAACAGGGAAACAGAGGGGAATACACTCTCTCCTGAGACACTAGATCACCAGGGCATAGTCACTGTCTACAAAGATTCTTTAGTTTTTATAGTGTAAGGTTTTCTTTGCCCAAGCCTTATGTAGGAGAGACTCTTTTACTGCAAAGTTCAAAATGCACACCATAGCAGACCTCGGACAAGAACCAGGAGGAGGTCTGGGGCCTAGCGCTCTATGAGCCCTCTCTATGTCTACTGGGTGCTCAGGACCCAGTTCTAGTACAGAGTGCAGAAGGTGGTCGAGAATGGCCGCTGTCTTCATCTCCCTCCACTCCTTCTGGGAGGTTGTAGAACCGGAGGTTATCTCGGCGGGCCCGATTTTCGGCGTCCTCTTGCCTTTGCATGGTTTTAAATTGAAAAAAGTGCTAAATCCTTCACGAAGGGCTCTAAGCTATCGAGTCGCTCTGTGTTAGAAGAAAGTCACAAGTCACGAAAGTTAGGAGCAAGTCACTTAACTTCCCTGTGCTCCCAGGTCGCTCCTGTAAAAAAGCTTTCGGTTTAGTGTGCTACTCCTGGTTAAACAACTTACAGAAAAAATAAAATAAAAGAATTTGGGTGTCAGCTTCATCTGTTTGGCCTGCAAATCCCTCAAGTCAGATCAGAGGTCCAAGAGGGTTTGTTTCATCTCACTGCAGAACTCTTGGATGGCGAACAGAACCGGATTGGGAGGAGAAGCTGAATATTTAGAGGCAGCATATTTACTTTGGATTTGGCTGCTCTGGTGAGTTCTTTTGCCATCTTCGGGAGCTGGGGTCGCCATCTCTTCCTCGTTACCCGATGCCTCGGGTTCCGCCTGGGCCGTAAGTTTAGCTAGAGGTAGGTAGCGATTACAATTAGTTTTTTGATGCCTCATAGAAAAAGCCTGGTGGTATTAGAGCTCAGATTGCAATTTTTGTTTAGTTTGGGTGTCTTAGGCTAAGCTGAAGAAAGTTTTAAAGAAAATGCTGGGGGAGAGCTCTCACTCGTGCTGCCTCCTACTCCATGGCGCCCACTTCTGACTCTGGTTTGTTTGAGTGCGGCAAAGGCGGTCCAGTTTACAAGAAGACCTCTCTGAAGTAGGCAAGGGCCTCTTCAACTGAGGGGAAGGAGGTTGGGGGGCGGGGGGGAAACCAGTCAGAAGTGGCAAGGTTACTCAAGAGAGGTCCAAGGTCAAGACTTGAAAGAGCATAGTTGTAGGGTTTTGTGTGGTGTTTTAGTTCTGTGGACTCTCCTAACTATGAATATTGGGTTATGGTCACTGGGAGCATCGGGAAGCATGCCAGAGATGATGGCACAGTGGGGGTGGGAGGTAAGAACCCAGTCGATTAGGGAGTGTTGTTGTGTCTTGTGGTTTGGGCGGGTGGGTTCGGAGATCAGTTGGGACAGGTTTAGGGCTCAGATTTCGTTTTTAGTTTTGGTAGTTTTAGGTGGCAACCAATTTATATTGAAGTCGCCTAGGATGAATAATTCTCCAGAGTGAGCAAGGGAAGTGATGGAGGTTAGTAGGTCTAGCACAACCGAAGGATGGACATTTGGGCGGCAGTATATGCCAGCTTCAAAGACCGGGAGAGTGAAGGGGATCACATGGAAGCTAGGGCATCATGGGTCTCAGGACTGGAGGATGAGTAGATGATGGAATACTGGATGGAGGCTAAGACATAAATGGCCACACCACCACCTCTGCCAGCATGGTCCTGCCTTAGCAGTGAGTAGCCAAGAATGGAGACCAAATGGTCAGGGATAGTGCTCTTTAGCCAAGTTTCTGAGATGATTAGAATGTTTGGTTTTATAGTGCACCCCATGCTATGAATCTGGTCTATTTTTTGCAACAAGCTGCGGGTGTTAAGATGTAGGATCTTTAAGCCCTTTGGAGGGCTGAGAGAAGAGATCGGGGAGCGGTAGTAGAGGAGGAAGCACCAGAGGAGTAAGGGGACTAGGGCCTGGGTTAGGGTGGATATCCCTGGGGACAGCAGGAGGAGGGCAAGTATAAGAAAGTGGAGCTTAGGGGATTTTGAAGGGGCTGGTGAGGAAGTTAGGAGTTTTGAGTAGAAGGCAGTGGATGAGTGAGGAAGAAGGTGGAGAACTGCAGTGAAAGTGGACACCGTCATCAAAGCCACATGAAGAACAGTGGTAGAGTGAGACCATATTTCAAATGGCGGAGACATTGATATAATATAAATGAAATAATATTGTGGTAAGTGGACTTAATAAGCATTTTTACTGAGGAAAAGGAGTAGATTATTGAACCATAATTTATGGGAGAAAGCAAAAAGCTGTGTGTCAGGATCAGCCTAGTATCAGGTGTCAAATACTTTTTGAGTCACTATAACATCCCCAGTCGCTTATGTCATTTACCAACTAAATCAGTAATATGCTGTTCAAATGTAAGTTGATATTTCAAAATCAAACCAAGATCATCAGTACCCTTTCAATGTGATTTTCTGCATTGTCGAATAGTGAAAAATCTGTTAGGGGAGCTTTTCTGGGACTTTGAGAAAACCATGAGCTTTGTTTTAAGGGAATTAAAGGAAAACTACACCCAAAACTTGAAAAAATATATGCTGTGCAGGGTGTTTTAATTTGTATGTGAAGTTCTAGTGTTTCCTTCCCTCTGACTGGTATTAGGAGTTTTTCCTAAATTAGCCTGCTTGCTTTAGGGTAGTTTTAGGACCCCTGGAGATCTCCATATCAAATAGGTTTATTGCATTTCTTTGTCCTACAATGCACCTTGTTTCATGTAATAGTGATGTAGCACAGCCCATAAATCCAGCAGAAAGCACTGCATTACAATCAGTTCACAACAATAGAGATGGCTATATTTTAAAATCTGTAGAATTCAGCTTGGTGACCACCCTCATCCTTCCTGTTTTACTGTCCTGAAAAACTTTGCTGCTGGTAATTTTTGTGCAGCTTGCAAAGCTTCCAAGATATTTAGTTTGTTTGGCATGTGTGTGCTGAATGTTGGGCCTCTCTTACATCACAGTCATGTGAGACAAGATGCACTGTGGGAACAAGAAATACAATTACACATCAGGTATGAAGATCCCCAGGGGTTGTAAAACTAGCATAAAGCTATCAAGCTAATTTGGGAAAAATTCCTAATACCAGTCAGAGGGAAGGAAACACTAGAACTTCACATACAAATTAAAACACTCTGCAAAACATGTATTTTTTCAAGTTTTGGGTGTAGTTTTCCTTTAAGAACCAATCAGTGTGAATCAAATCAAAAATGAAGTACACTTAAATAATTAAAAGATTTTTCTGTAAATGTGATAAATCCTTTCCTGAACTGAACAAAACAGCATTATCTGCATATAGTATTAACTCAGTACAATTGCAGATTTCAGAGAGTGAGTTTCTAGCATGTAAATAATACGTGGCCAAGAATGGACCCTTGAGGAACTCCACATTTCAACAAATGTTCTTAAGAACAAGAGCCATTTATCACAGTTTTTCTGACCTGTCTTGGAGATCATGCTCAACCCACGTAATCACATCCCTAGAAAAACTAATCCTGGCCAGCATCTTAGCTAACTCCTTATGGTCCACCAAATCAAATGCCTTGGTGAGGTCCACAAAAGCCGAAGCCACATATTTTCCCTCATCGAGGGCCCCAAAGTCTCAGCTTGTGAACCTCACCAAGGCAGTTTTGGTGTCATGGAAATTCACTGGGGGTGGGGGAGGCCATGTCATACAAATCTGATAGATTTATTTGCCTGGATGACCAGGGAGATAGATCGAGGGTGGGGGTGGATGTGGCCTACTTCAGTAAGCATCTGACACTGTTCCACATAGGAAACTCATGTGGAAACAGATTGGGAGGAGGGGGTAGTATTTATTTAGATTTCAGTAAGCGTCTGACACAGTGCCATATAGGAGATTCATAACAGAACTGTGCAGGTTGGGGTTGGTCCTAAGGTAGAAAACTGAGTAAGAAATTGGTTCATAGGCAACAGAGGCTGGAGATCACTGATCAGAAGGGAGGGTGACCGGCAGGCTGCCTCAGGGCTCAGTACTGGGAGAAATCTTCTTTAATGGTTTTGTGACACTACAGATGAGCTGGAAGGGAAGGTATGCCTCTTTGCAGACGACACTAAAATCTGCAATAGGGTGGACACTCCAGAGGAGGTGGAAAAACTGTGCAGACATCTGAGAAAACTTGGGGGTGGTCAAGGGCACGACAACTAGATTTCAGCACGAAAAAAAATGCAAAATCATGCACTTACGACACAGAAATCCAGAAGTGAACTACAAAATGGGAGAAGAGGTACTAATGGTTACAAAACAGGAAAGGGACCCGAGAGTCACCATATTTTATAACCTTAAAGTGGTGAGACAGTGTGACAAGGCAGTTTGTAGAGCAAGTGGGATGCTGGGGTGCATAGGGAGGGGTATCACCTGCAGAAGGAGGAAGGTTGGTTTTGTCACTGTATAGATCACTGGTGAGACTCCACCAGGAGTACTGTGACCAGTTCCGAAAACCATATTTCAGGAAGGACACAGAATGAGTGGATGCTATCCAGAGAAGGGCAACTAAAAGGTTGCAGGGGCTGCACCAGAAGCCCTATCAGGAGAGAAACTGAAGGACCTCAATATGTACACCCTGGAAGAGACGGGGGGGGGGGGCGAACATGATAGAGACCTAGAAATACCTCATGGGGGTAAATGAGGTACAGGAGGGGAGTATTTTTCAGAAAAAAAGATGCACCAGAACAAGGGACATGCAACGAAGTTAGAAGGGAGTAAATTTAAGAGAGAGGTGACAAACTATTTCCTTACTGAAAGAGTGGTGGACACCTGGAACAGTTTTCCAGTGGAGGTGGTGGGGGCAAAAACAGTGGCAGGATTCAGAAATGCATGGGACAAGTACAAGGGAATCTTAATAGAAAGCAGGGGGAGCCAGAGATCAAGTAGGGTCTGCAGTGACATACGCAGCGGAGAAGAAAAAAGGACAGACTGTGTGGGCCAAGCAATCCCTATCTGCTGTCAAATTCTATGTCTCTACTGCTGAACAGTGGTGCCTGCGTTCATCCCTCCCATCCCTAGTGATCCTGATTTCATTTTTTGTTTTTCCTCTAAACCAACATGTATCTTTCTTGCCTCTTATTTGATTGCACTGTTTACATTACAGTTATACTCAAAATAAACAGTTACCTGCATCTGTGGTCCACTGACAATAGACTGGGCTAAAATAGCCATGTTTTTGGTTATAATTACAGACTTGGGCTTTCAGGCAGTACACAGTTCCTGGCTGTAGGTCATACAAGGTTAGATTTGGCTCCTTCGAAGTTACTGACTCCTGCTGCAAAGTAGAGAGGAATGGTAAAGGAGCGGCACAGTTTACACCACGGCAATTGGTAAAATAACTAAAGCTGGGACAACTGGCACACAATCATACAACAAGCCTAGACCCACTAGGGCCATACAGAACAGAATTTTTTTTTCCTTTTCAAATCAGCAACCTGTCACAGTTAAGCAGCTGTCTCACTAATTTTGAAGCATATCACTTTCAAAATACTAGTGTCCGAATGGACTTTGGTGCTGCACTCTTGTTTTTCTTTATAAGTTCCTCTAGTAATGTGCATTTGCCCTTTTCAGGGCTAGAAATAATGGTCAAAATGGTACATTTCCTTTGGAAATGTGAGCCTCTTGATTACGTTTCCTGCCACTACATTTCTACACTGGGATATTTAAAATAAAAAACGCACTAAAGTGCAGTTCTGAAGGAGACAGATGAAACATGGCTCACTCAGTCAGACACGGTTTAACCAACATTTTTTTTTCTGCGTTTGTCTGGCCTGATCTACTGTATCATTACAATTTACTCAGGATAGCCCAGCTGACACAAAACATTTCATTTTCAGCGGGATCCTGCTTTTACTCATTTTTGCAAAACGTTGGGAGGTTACAAGCAAGGATTAAGCCACGATAAAGGATGGGTCTATTGTGGAATTAATCCATGGTTGGGGGGTTTCGGCCTCATGGGTCCAATCAACCAACCATGGATTAATTCCACTGCAGACCCATCCTTTCGAGTGGCTGAATCCGCCTGTAACATGGCAATGATCATATGACTAATAGTCTTTGAATAAATAAGCACAATCACACTGATTTACTTTCAGAATACTGTATGTGAGCTGTTAAACATGATGTACATATACGTCAAAACAATTGGAACACACCTATTGGAAATATTGTGGCTGCTATTTCACTTTTGTTAAAATAACTTTCATTACAAGCTTTAAGCTTTCTAACATCAAAACATTTTACAACTTTTCAAAAACTTGCAATTCACTTTCTGTTCTAGGTGCTTTGATTTTCTTCTCTGTGTATTAGAAGATATGGGCTGCACTGCATGATGGGAGTTTGCTATGGTACATTTTATTTTTCTTGCTGCAGTTCCTTTGCAGACCAATAGGTGGCTGTCAAAAAATCCTAGTAGCGCAAGCACAGTTTCTCCAAATGTACCAAATTAAGCCAATCTGAAAAACACTTTATTGAACTACTATTTTGCTGAATATTATTTTCACTTTTTTCCCTCTAAACTATCTAAATCAGTAGGACATAGAGCATAACTTACTGCTTTCACCTTTCAAATACTTGTTTTGACTAGTATTGTTAGTTTGTTTCTTTGATTTCTTTTTGTTTCTCTCCATTTATTTTTCTTTTCTCCCATAGAAGTATCCTCTCCCTTTGATTTTGCTTTGTTTATCTCAGTGTCTGTTATTATTGCTTTCGGTAATAGAAGCTACATGCTCATCTTTACCACTGTGTATTCACCAAGAAAGGGCTAGGACAGACAATGTTATTCAGTCATCCACAATGTATTGCACCCACAGTTGCTTAGAAAGCAGATGATCAGAAGGGATGGTAACAGTATGTAAATGTTAACTTCTAAAGAAATATTGTTGCAGCATAATTAACAGTATATGTGGAGTTTAAATGTACACTCTTTACTAATTCATGAACTTCTGCTGCAGTTACAACATAGAACAATCTTGAAAATGTCAAAAAACCTGTGCCAAGAAAAACCTTGTCAAATACAAGCTGGGACAACTACAAACTGCAAACTATTTGCATACTGCTTTCACTTGTGTACTGCTTCTTGCATGTAGTGGATTGCCAAGGTATTACATCACAAACCATGATCTACTATGGTATTAGACCATGGTTTCTACTGTACCACATGGTGTATTTGCACCTATCTGAGTGCTTCACTTCGTTTTTCTTTTTTATGCCATGTTACAAGATTATTTTACTCTACTGGGGTTTAAACTTTATTAAATCATTGATTCCCGGCTTCTCCACGTCCCCCACATGTCCACCGCTTCCCGCCAGACTGCCTTTAGCTACCGGATGCCAAAATTATGGAACTCCTTGCCGGCTGATATTAGGCACTCCACCAACACACCTCATCTCAACTCCCTACTCAAGACACACTTCACCATTACATGCTCATGCAACCTGCACTGCTGAGGGCCAAGAAGCCATGACTGTTTCTACCTATTTCTGTCCAGCTTACTGAGCTGCACTGCTCCATACTTGTCTCATTCCATTGCATTTTTTCTGCTGTTGCCTAATCTGCAGGTACTTTTGTATTATTTTTCTGATGATGCCTACTCCGTACATACAACTGTATTACTATATGTTATTTCTACTGTATTTATCCCTCTCCCCCCACACCCCAGGTCACATCTGGAATCGAGCGGTACCCTGCTCAGTATGCCTTCCTTGTAAAACTCTTAAATAAACAAACTAGTGACCTCAAGGTTCTCAGTTCTCCAAACAGTAGTTAACACTGCCACCATTCATTACACTATTTAGCAGCACTGCCAGTCTCTTACCGAAAATGATTACTTAATTTTCAGTAAGAGACTGGCAGTGCCACCAAACAGCATTGTCTGTAGAACACAGTGGGCATTTGAATGAGGGTTACTCAGATGTAACCATAGTTCTAGGAGTGGTATATGCTTCACATCCACACTTAGGAAGTCTTCCTTTCCCCTTTAAATCCTGTCGGAACATCTTAAAGCTAAGCTCCTCCCACTCACCCAGGCGGTATATTATTTGGCACCACCCTGTGACATCACATCTTAGACACTGGAAGCAAGGATCTGTGTACCACTTACCAGGAGAGGTTGGGTGGATCGTGTGGATGCTGACCATTTACAACTCCTAGAACTAGGGTTGCAGGTGGGTAACCCTCATTTTTGGAGGCGAGGATATGATACACTATCCACACTTAGACAGACTCCTAGGAGTTCTCCGGGATGAGGAGGCAAGGCACACACCCCTATCTGGTGAATAGGGACTGGAGAACCTAGATCCCAAATCCAGCATCCCAATGTGTCTCAAGGTCAATGTGGTAGTGGGAGATGAAGGTGTGTGCCGACTTCCAGGTGGCAGCCCTGCAGATCTCCAGATAGAGACATCCCTGGAAGCAGCCACTGAAGCAGCAGTATGTCTGGTGGAATAAGCCCCAAGTCCTACAGGAGACTCCCTATCAGCCAACCAGCAGCAGAGGTTGATGAAGGAGACAATACAGCTGCCAACTGTCTGCTTTGCTACTGGTCTGCCAGATGTGGCTTTAGCATAGGTTGCAAATAGCTGGCGAACCTCTCCCTGAACTCCAGCCATCCGCTCCTTGTAATCAGCAAGCACTTGTCTCAAGTTCACTGTATGGATCCTGTTCTTGGCCTTCTAGGTTGAAGTGGTGAAGTATACCAGGAGGTTAATCAACTGATTAAGGTGAAACTCCGAAACAACATTCGGGAGGAACTCTGGGTTGGGGCGGACAACTCTGTCCTGTGGGACACAAAGGAGACTCCACCTAGAGTGCCTGGAGCTTACTGATCCTTCTGGCAGCGGTGACAGGCACCAAGAAAGCAATCCAGGGTTTTACATAATTGATTAGCAGTTTTTTTCTTAGGGCAATACTAACTGTACAGACAGTATTTATATAGTTTTTTAGAGGTGTCATGTTAGTTAAACACAGTGAGGCAAGTGCTATGCATTTTCACAATGTTTTAGGACTTTTATAAGCAAAATGCTAATTGATTTTTAGAGTTAAATAAAACCCTGCAATCTTCCATGACAGGTGTGACAGCTCTCATCTGTGCATCGATTACAATGGCCTGCCCTTGAGCACTGCCAGTACCAGGAACTCCCAAGGTGCTGGTTCACGCACCGGCGAAGACACGTTGTCAAAGCCGTTAAAGAAGCACCCCATAAACCTTCTGCTGTGCTACCATCAGCATGCCAGCCCACACCAGGTATGCAGAAATGGCTGCCAGTTGCACCATGAGGGTCATCGACCTCAGGCCTGACAGAAAGGGCCCATAGGTAATCCAGAATGCTAGCCAAAGGGCTAGCCACAGGGTCTAGCACCCTGTGCCGGCACCAAATGGAAAACCTCTCATTTGAAGGCACAGCACTGGTGAGTCGACTCTTTTCAGGAGGCTTCCACAACGTGGAGAACCTCTTCAGAAAGACTCAATTCCCAGAACTCTAGCCACTCTGGAACCAGACCATCAGGAGCAAGGGCTGAAGGTCTAGACGTAGGACCTTCCCCTTGTGACAGGACAGCAGGTCTGGGTGTAGGTGCAATTGCCACAGAGGCCTGCTGCTGAGGCTATCTGAATATCAAAACCGGCATGGCCAGTCTGGGGCTACCAGAATCACCTGCCCCTTGACCCTTACACCCTAACCAAAACTCTGCGGATCAGGGAAAAGGGAGTAAAGGTGTAAAGGAGGCCTTGGGTCCAGGGCCTTGCAAAGGCATCCCACACCAGTGTCCCAAACTGTGGGGGGTGGGCACAAAACAGCGTTAGCTTGGTGTTCTCCCAGGAGGAGAACAGGTCTAGCAGGGGAGTGCCCCACTGTGAAAAAAGGTGGTTCACCACCTCCTGATGCACGGACCACTCATGAGACGCCTCACCCACCCTGCTAAAGGCATTGGCTAACCTGGTTGGAGGCTCACGCCATGTGAATCGCCACGAGATCGGCATGCAAGCTGCCCAGAAGGGTTCAGGTGCGGAGGGCCTCCCAACACAAAGTGAGTGCGTTCTGCCCTGCTTGTTCAGCTAGTACATGGTAGTGGTATTGTCCATCTGGACCTGCACGACCTGACCTCGGACAAATTAAGTGAGTTCTGTCAGAGCAAGGTGCACTGCATGGAGCTCCAGCAGGTTGATGTAATAACAGGACTCCCTAGGGGTCCAGAATCCATGGGCCCTGTGGTTCCCCCCAGAGCGCTCCCCATCCCACCAAAAGGCTGTCAGGGTAACTCGTGGCTTTGAATGGAAGAATGGGACTCCCTCCAATTGTTCCGAGACAGCCACCACTGAATGGCATCCCACATTGGCCGAGTCACAATGCTAGGCTGCTCCAGATGACCTAGGAGCTGAGACCACTGGCGGGCCAGCTCCCACTGCAGGTGGCACATCCACCAGCAGGTCCATCTGACCACGCTGGTGCAGGATACTTTGTACTCCAGCAGCTGCACGAAGTCCCAGGCAGGCGCATGAGTTCAACCTGAAGTGATCAGGCAAGGAAGATTAGATCCGATACCCAGTCCACAGGGAGATGAGCCTTGGCTCAGAGGGAGTCTAGCTCTGCCCCGATGAAGTGGATAACCTGAGAGGGGCTGAGCTCAGACTTGGTCCGGTTGACCAGATGGCCCAAGTGTCTGCAGGTCTGGAGGGACAGGTCCCTGGACTGCTCCTCCACCTCTCTGGATGGTCCAGCTATCAGTCAGTTGTCCAGGTATGGATAGACCTAGACTCCTCTGTGCCGCAGGAATACTACCACCACAGTGGTGCACTCAGTGAAAATCCTGCAAAAGGAATGATCTGGAACTCGTAGAGACCCCCCTCCACATAGAACCAGAGGTACCGCCAGTTGGTCAGACAGAGTGGAATGTGGAAAAAGGCTTCCTGGAGGTCCAGAGAGTAGAAACACATGCCCTGCTCCAGGGATGGAATGATTTGCTTCAGAGAGAACATCTGGAGCTTATGCTTCCTCAGAAAGACTGACATCATGAAGGTACAGTATTGAGTGCCAGCCCCCCCCCCCCCATCCATTTGGGGACCAGGAAGTACCTGGACATGAAGCCCTGGATGGCCATAGCATGGGGGACATGAGCTATGGCAGCTTTCTCTAGGAGCAGCGATGTCCTCCCTGAGGGTGGACAGCATGTCCTGTGACACCACAGACTCCTGTGAAGAGTGGGCTTGGTATGATGTGAGAGCCTCAAAAAAGTCGAGATGCAATTCACTGCTCACCATTTTTAGCACCCATCTATCTGAGGTGATGGTGGACCAGGTGTGACAGATATTATGAAGTTGACACTCAATGGGGAGCTGAGGCATGGACTGGATTGGTGGGAGGTATATTTACCCCGATCCGTCACTGAGCAGCTTTGGACGGGGCACTGGAACCAGCTGCTGGAGGGGCCCTGCCACCCCAATCCCCGGGCTTCTTGGAGCCCTGGATGGTGAACTTAGGCGTAAGCTACCAGACCTGCGATTACCCCAGCTGGGGCTGCAGCTGGGACAGAAAGGGCCGAACCTGAAAGGGCATTTTCTTTGTCCACTTTCCAGACTGAACTTTCTGTGAGGACATCACACAGTCAAGAGTGGTGCTGGACTTTTCAATCACCATAAGGTGACCAACCACCCCAGGGCCAAAAAGGTCACTACCCAAGAAGGGGGGCAGCGGCCAATCTGTGCTGGATGTCTGTCATAAGTCTCTGTGGAAGGACTTGGTTGGTCCGAAAGCTTAGACATTGTTTTTTTTTTGTAACATCTATGTTGGTCCAATAAAAGGTATCAAACCACTTGCTTCTGGGTCTGCTATAACTTTGGAAATCCACAGCCAGGCCCTACAACGCATTGCAACTGCTGCTGCTACAGACTGGGCACAGTAAGCTCTGATGTCCAAAGCTATCTGACGCTGGTGTTTGGCAAGTGTGTGACCCTGGTCTCAGACTACCTTAACAATGACTGCAAATCCCCAGAAAGGCAGGGAAGGACAAGGTCAAGGACACCCATCAGGTGACCACAGTTGGCCATCAAGGCACAACTCACCAGACAGAGAAAAAGGGAGGATAAACTTTCTTGGCTGCATGGTCCAGCTTCTTGGACTCCTTGTCAGGGGTCTGTCCACATTCCCAACACTGCCGATCTTACAAAAAAATGAGTTGGCCACCAGCCACTCAGCCGAGGGGTTGTCCAAAAAAACGGACAGGGAACTGGTCAGGATCAAGTGCCTGCAGATCTTCTGGGCCGAGGGCACTGTGTGGGAGGCCAGATGCTGCCAGTGCTCCAGTGCAGGACGCAGCACAGCCTCCACCACCAAGAAAGCGACCCCCAGGAATCATCCCAATCCAGGATTTCTATGATGGGGTACCTGGCCCGCTTCTGGACCAGCTCCAAGGATATCCCTATAGATCTGGGTATCAACCGAAGCAAAGCCCCAAAGGACACTGGCTCATATTCGGTGGTCAGCTCTTTGGCCGATTAACAGTCAGGGCCTGTGGTCCTCGAAGATTGCAAGGAGGACCAGTCAGAGTCCAAAGATTCCTCAAAAACTACTCTTGGCCGCTTCTCACCATGAACTTCCCACTCATCCAAGCAGGAAATCTCGACTGACAGCAGACAGGAAAGACCGGTTGTGGGCGGAAGGCCTTGGTAGGGGCTTCCTGTAAGGGTTAGTTGGGCAGCAGTTCAAATCTGAACCAGTGGCGTGGCCAGCACCAGGTCCGGTCGACCGGGGGGGGGTGACCAGGGAAGCATGGAGGCCAGGGAAAAGGGCCTAACCTGTCTGAGGAACCACTGTTGTCACATCAGCTCCACACAGTGCTGACAGAGCCTGCGATGGAGCCTCTCCTGGTCCAAAGACAAGAAGAAAGAGGAGTGCAGGCAGCGCTTCCAGGTTGACAGTGGAAACTTAAGGAGTCTGTCAACTGTGATCTCGAATCAGACGGAGATCTCAATCGACGACTGGAGCATGGATGGCAAGGATAAGGGAGCCAAAAAGCCATGTAAAGAACATGTATCGGCTCCTGCCACAAGACCCCAGGAGGTAGTAACTCCTGGGAGAAGACAGTCTGGTCCGTCGACTGCTTCTGATCCACCTGGGAGAGGGTCAAAAGGACCAAACTTCTGGAGAATGAGTTGTCCTCGATCCCCCCAGACAATAGGTCAAATTAGCCGTGAAAGATCTTGGCTGTATGGTCAGCCTTTGTCTTGGCCAACGAGCCCGACTGGTGGACCGTGGAGCTAGCGTCCTGTCCCTCAACAAACACAGACTTGGATGAAGCGGAGTGTTCCAAGATGCTGCAACAGAAGGTAAAGCCATCAAAAAATGGAGAGCAATGAGTACCAATGCCCACAGTCTGAGTAACAAGCTTCCCGAATTAGTGGCCTTGATGGAGGAGGAACATCTGGATATCATGGCAGTCACAGAAACATGGTACACTCAAAACCATGACTGGGACGTAAACATACCAGGACACACTATCTACAGGAGGGACAGGGAGGGTAAAAGAGGAGGAGGAGGAGGAGGAGGAGTAGCTCTTTACATAAGGGAAGGAATCAAAGCAACAGAACAAAAGGGAAAACAGGGAGGAGAAGAAGCACTGTGGGTAAATTTGGAGACCGGCAATGGAACCACAATCTGCACAGGGGTTGTATACAGACCTCTTCTCAGGGAGAGGAAAGGGACAAGGAAATGATAGAAAGTATACTTAGAATGGCAGAAAAGGGAGATATTGCTTGATGGGTGATCTGAATATGCCAGATGTTAACTGGAGTGCAGTTGCAGCAGCCACTTTGAAGAGTGGGTTATTCTAGATGCCCTACAGGGGCATGCCTTAGACAACTAGTATTGGAGCCCACTCGGAGAGGGAGCAATCTTAGACCTGGTTCTCAAATGGAGATGAAGAGAGGATCACAGATGTAGAAGTGGGTAGCCATCTGGGAACTAGCGACCATCAAACAGTATGGTTCACAATAAACACAGCAATAGAGTCAAGTCATACAAAGGCAAAAGTACTGGACTTTAGGAGGGCTGACTTTGCCAAAATGGGTGAGTGCCTAAGGAATGCACTAGCAAATGGCCAGGAAGGAGGGTGGAAGAACAATGGGGAATAATAAAACTGCCATCACAGAGGTAACAAGCCTTGTGTGAAGCAAATAAACAAACAAAACAATGTAAGAAACCACTGTGGTTCTCAAAGGAAGTGGCAGTGAAGGTTCAAGAGAAAAAGAAAGCATTCAGGAAGTACAAGGAATCACAGAAGGAGCAGGACAGAGAACTGTATTAGTTAAAGCAAAAGGAAGCTGGGAAGGCAGTCAGAACAGCAAAGGCCCAAACCGAGGAAAAGACAGCCAACTCGGTTAAGAAGGGGAATAAAACCTTTTATAGATAAATCAGGGAGCAAAGGAAGACCAAGGGAGGGATAGTGAGGCTTAATAAAGGGGAGGGAGGATGGGCAGAGGGAGACTGTGAAAAGGCAGATACTAAACAAATATTTTTGCTCAGTATTTACAAAGGAAGAGGGGGAGGTACCTAAAACAAACAGTAGAAACACTCTGGATACAGAAGTTGATACCAGCCCATTTACAGAAGAAAGGGTTCTGAAACAACTCTTAAAACTGAAGATGGACAAAGCAATGGGGCTGATGGGATTCATCCCAGAATTCTAAAAGAACTATGGGTAGAACTAGTGACACCACTGACTACCCTCTTTAACAAATCATGGGAGGATGGGGTGGCACCGAGGACTGAGGAGGGCAGATGTGATTCCCCTCACAAAAGTGGGAGCAAGGCAGAAGCAGGAAACTACAGACCTGTTAGTTTAACCTCAGTGGTAGGGAAAAGATGGAATCACTTCTGAAGGAAAAATTGTCAATTATCTAGAGGCCAGAGGGCACAGGACCCTGGGCATGGATTCACAGTGGGAAGGTCATGCCAGATGAATCTGATAGATTTCTTTGACTGGGTGACCAAAGTAGTAGATCAGGGAGGGGCTGTGGACATGGCCTACCTAGACTTTAGCAAGGCATTTGACACAGTCCCACACAAAAGATTAATATACAAGTTAGCCAGCCTGGGAGTGTCCCAAGATGACAGCCTGGGTAAAGAATTGGCTGGAGAATAGGACACAGAGAGTAATAGTAAATGGAGTCCACTCTGAAGAAAGGGGGTTACTAGTGGGTACCACATGGTTCAGTATTAGACTCAGTCCTCTTCAATGTCTTTATAAGTGACATTGCAGAGGGACTGGAAGAAAAGTATGTCTCTTTGCAGATGACACAAAGATCTGCAACAGAGTTGATGCACAAGGTGGGGTGGAAAGGATGAGAAGGGACTTGGCAAGGTTAGAGGAATGGTCAAATGTATGGCAGCTTAGATTCAATGCTAAGAAGTGGTAATGCACCTGGGAAACAAAACCCAGGGAAGAGTACACAATGGGGGTGACATACTAACAACAACAAAAATGGAAAGGGACCTGGGGGTAGTCATATCAGATGACCTAAAGGTGGGCAAGCAATGTGAGGGGCAGCAAGGAGGGTTGGGGGATACTGGAATGCATAGGAGAGGCATCACCAGTAGAAAACAGGAAGTTATTATCCCTCTGTACAGACAGCTGGTCAGACCCCATCTGGAGTACTGTGCAGTTCTGGAGACCCAATCTCCAAAAGACATAGACAGGATGGAAGCTGTCCAGAGGAGGGCAACTAAAATGGTGCAGGGTCTGCAACGGAAGACATATGAAGAGAGACTTAAGGTGCTTATATGTAGCCTTGAGGAAAGGAGGGAGAGGGGGGACATGATAGAAACTTTCAAGTACCTCAAGGGAATTAACAAAGTCCAAGAGGGTAGCATCTTTCAAAACAAGAGGTGTGCAAGGAAAAGGGGGCACAGTTTGAAGATAGAGGGGTCGCCCAGAGGTAATTTACATGGAAGGGCTTTTCTCAGAGAGGGTTGTGGATACATGGAACGGCCTTCCAGAGGAGGTTGTGGAGTCAAAAACAGTGGTGGAATTCAAGCATGCATGGGACAGTCATCAGGCAATTCTAGGAGGTGGGGGCAGAAAGAAGTAGGCTGCTGGTTAACTAGGATCTGCAGCTTATCCGTTAGGTAGGGAAATGGGCAGACTGGATGGGCCAAGCGGTCCTTATCTGCCATCAAATTCTATGTTTCTATGTTCAACGGTCATTGAGTGGTCAAGGGAATCGCAGAAGTGGGAAGAGCATGCTCGTTCCCAGTCCCACAGCTGACAGTGGGATTTTTTTGGCTTTTTCTTTTTGCTATAGGAAGGGTCTTCTCAGAGTGTCTGGAAGGATTTGCACATTTCTCCAAATGTGCCCATGAAAGACACCCCAACACTGGACCCATCTGGGAGCAGTGTGGACACTGAGGTAGCACCAGCCACAGCTTTGGCAGCCACCTCGTCCATGGCTAGAAGCTGGGCTGCCACTCCCCAAAGAGTTTTACACAGGATACAGTTCTGAGTGTTGTGCTCTGCCCTGAGGCAGTAAATGCACAACAAGTGCAACTGTCTGGGACATTTTTCGGGTTGCACTGGATGCAACATTTGAAACAAAGACTGGACCTCTTCTCCCGCTAACTCCCAACTGCAGAAAGAAAACTCTTGTGCACACAGCAGCCATTTCAGCAGCTCATCTTCCATTTGGTAATTGCTGCTTTCAGTGCACTGGTTCTTCCTCCAGCTACACGTGAATTTCTTTTCTGCGCCCAATAATACCCTTACCACACTTGCCCTCACTTCTGTGCATTCCTTCTGCCTCTCTAAGAAAAATAAATATAACATATCCAGGTCCCAATCATGGATATCCCCAACACCTGAGCCCTGTGCTCACCTGCTTCAGCGTTGATGCGCCACCCCACTGTACAGCATGACACACGCAATAAGATTCACTGCCAGCCCACACTTCAGCACATGATGTAAGCTACCAGATTCGCTGCCCACCAGCACCCACACTTCAGTGCATGACATGCTTGCTCAAAGACTGCTGCTCACTAGTGTTCCATGTCCAAGCACAGAACTGAATTTCCAGATGGAAATGCAAGACTTACAATTGCATTTCCAGCATAGAAACTGCCTTTCCTTGGAAATATGGAAAGCCTACATTTCGAACCCTGCCTTTATATTTGAAATGCAACTCAATACAAAGCTGAATTCTAAGCAAAATATAGAATACTGCATGGGAAGTGAGTATAATGAGGATTTTATGCACACCCGAAGTGTGTGATGCACCATAAACTCCGAGAGCGAAGATCGAGGGGTTAATCAAGACATCGCACACCAAGGGTGTGCATAAAATCCAAGTTGACACACACTTCCCCATTTTTTTAATTTTTATAACTGGTTCCTTTGATTTTTTTTTTTGTTTTTATGTTTTAATTTTTGCAAAAGGTGCTTAACCAAATTCTGTTACACACGGGTGATTATACACGTGTATAATCAAACTCCATTATACACATATATGTATAATCACCCATGCATAATGGAGTTTGGCAGCCTCTGCCCACAATTGATAATAATCACTAACCAGTTATTATATCCCATTTATTGATACTTAGCAGATGACCTGTAACCCAGACAATGTATTTACCTTGGTTTCCAAAGCAGAGAGCTCCCTGGCTCACTGATGCTAAATTCAGTTGAACAAATGTCACAGAAAAACCAGAAGAACACTCACATCACCTTCATGAAGGCTTGCCAGACCGACCATTTTGCAGCTTAGAATTCACAAGTGCAGTCTCTTTATTAAAAGATACCTAAACAACATTTTGACAACAAACATTCAAAAATCTGACTTCATAGGGGACTAAAGGAAAGGCTGCTGTATTCATTAATACTAAAATTACATTTATAAAAAATTTACCTAAATACGGTTCCAAAGCATTTGAAAAATGTAACCTCAGCCTTCCAATTTAAAAAAAAAAAAACTGCCTTACCTGCTTCCTAAAATGGCTGCCAAATGTGTTAAGTGATGACATCATTGGAGGCCAGAGTCAGAGAGCTAGACTGCTCTCTATAGTGCTAGCTTGTTATTTTTTTCCATTTGTATAGAATTGTTTCACCAAAATGGTCAAAATCATGTGCATTATTTTGATCAATACACATGTGAAGACTATGGTTCTGTTCATTTTGTTTACTTTAACATGCTGAAATGGTGTTTTAACCCAACTAACTTTCTCTTTGGCAAACCACAGTGCAGCACAAATCTTCAACTAGCTGGTGGTCAAGTGGTTATTGTGGATCCAGGATGCTACAATGGGGGGTGCTGGGGTGGTGTGCATACTTGACATGCACTTAACACTTTTACTAAACCTTTATATTTTCTGCTATTCTTTTTTTAGTGTTTCTGACCAAACCTATAAATGTAATCCATAGTTTTGAATGTAAGCATTTGTATAATCAATAAATCAAATTTCTTTAACAAAGTGAAATGCAGCAGCAACAAGCAAGTAAGTTACGGGGGCAAGCCATACCCTTCACCACCCCCTTGATCCACCACTTGTTTGTAGCAAAGTTCTTTCATAGTCCGAAATCGAAAATATATACAGGTTACTCATCTGTAACAGGAGTTCTAGGAATGGTATATGTTGTTCATCCACACTTTCTGGCAGGTATCCTTGCTGCTTTAAATCTTGCCGGAAGGTCTTCAAGCTGGCTCCTCCCATCCACCCGGGTGGTAAAACTCTCGGCTCCGCCCCATGACGCCAGATCTGGCCCGCTGGAAGCTCAGGTTGTACATCGAAGCCGGGGAGGTCGGGTGGGTCTGTGGATGAACAACATATACCATTCCTAGAACTCCTGTTACAGGTGAGTAACCTGTATTTCTAGGGACATGGATATGTTGTTCATCCACACTGCCCTGGCAGACTCTAGCAGTTCTCTGGTGGGGGGAGGCAAAATGCACACCCCTACTTAGGGAATAAAACTGGAGAACCGAGGCCCCAAAACCAGCATCCTGGCGTGACTCAAGGTCGATGTGGTAATGGGTGATGAAGGTGGTGCTGATTTCAGGGAAGCAGCCCTGCAGATTTCCTGGATAGAGATGTCCCTGGAAGCAGCCACCGATGCAGCGGTATGGCGGGTAGAATGAACTCTTATCCCTCTGAGAGGCTCCATGCCCGCCAACCTATAGCAGAGATCTATGCAGGAGGTGACCCACCTGCCTATCGTCTGCTTGGCTGCAGGTCTGCCAGGTGCGGCTTCAGCATAGGTGACAAACAGCTGGCGAACCTCTCCCCGAACTTCAGCCATCTGCTCCTTATAATAAGCGAGCGCTCTTCTAGGGTCCAAAGTATGGAGCCTATATTCGGCCTCCGAGGTGTGATTGGGGTAGAACACCGGCAGAGTCAACACCTGGTTAAGGTGAAACTCCGACACCACCTTCGGAAGGAACTTTGGGTGGGGGCACAGGACAACCTTGTCCCTGTGGAAGACCAGATAAAAAGACTCGATGGAAAGTGCCTGGAGCTCTCCCATCCTTCTGGCTGACGTGATAGTCACCAAGAAGGCGGTCTTCCAAGACAGGTGAGAGATGTCACACCTGTGCATCGGTTCGAATGGCCTGCCCATGAGCTTAGCGAATACCAGCAGTAGATCCCACGGAGGTGGAGGTTCTTGCACCAGAGGGGATATGTGATCAAGGCCATTGAAAAGCGCCCGACCACCTTCTCCTGCGCCACCAACAACTTCCCGGCCCGCGCCCGGCAAGCAGAGATGGCTGCCAGGTGCACCTTATGGCTCGTCGACCCAATCCCTTGCTGAGAAAGGGACCACAGGTAGTCCAGAATGCTTGCCAAGGAACAGGAGGAAGGGTCCAAGCCCTTGCCCTGACATCAAATGGAGAATCTCTTCCATTTGAAGGCGCAGCATTTTCTGGTCGACTCTACGGGATGCCTCAACAACGTTGAGGACCTGTCGGAAAGACCCAAGGCCTGGAACTCTGGCCGCCAGAACCAGGCTGTGAGGTGCAGGGATTGAAGGTCCGGATGGAATACCTTCCCTGATTGACTGAGATCAGGTCCGGGCTGGCTGGAAGCGCCTCGGGAGCCTGGAGCTGAGACTGAGGAGATCTGGATACCAGAACTGGCGAGGGCCAGTCTGGGGCTACCAGAATCACCTGCGCCTTGTCTCCTCGCTTTGAGAAGCACCTGTGGATCAAGGAAATGGGGAAAGGTGTAGAAGAGGCCCAGGGTCCATGGCCTCGAAGGCATCCCCCTGCAGCGAGCCCCGCTGAGGGGGGCGGGCATGAAACAGTCTCAGCTTCGCATTCTCCCTGGAGGCAAACAGGTCCGCCTGAGGTGTGCCCCAGAGGAAGAACAGATCTTGTACTACCTCCAGCAGGGGAGACCACTCATGGGATGCAGCCCCTATCCGGCTTAGGGCATCGGCCAGGGTGTTGGAGGCTCCTGCCACATGAATGGCGAGGAGATCCGCCTCCAGGCTGTGCACGAGACCAAATGCAGAGAGCTTCCCTGCACAGAGGCATGGAGCGCATCCCGCCCTGGCGATTTAGGTAGTACATGGTCGTGGTATTGTCCGTCTGGACCTGAACCACTTGACCCCATAGAAACGGAGCGAAGGTGGTGAGGGCTAGACAAACCGCTCGAAGCTCCAGCAGGTTGATGTGGCATCGGGACTCCTGAGGGGACCAGAGGCCGTGCGCTCTGTGCTCCCCCTGATGGGCACCCCAACCCATCAGAGAGGCATCGGTCGATAGAGACCCCATCGGCTCGGGGCGGACAAACAGGATGCCCTCCTGCAGATGAGCTGGAACGGTCCACCACTGGAGAGCGTTCAACATCCCCTGGGTCACTGTCACTAGCTGATCCAGTGGATTGAAGTGCTGTGACCATTGGCTGGCCAGTCCCCACTGAAGGGGACGCATGTACCAGCGGGCCCAATGGACCACGCTGGTGCAGGCCGCCATGAGGCCCAGGAAGTCCCAGGCAGTGCGCAATTGCCCAACCTGAAATGATTGGGCAAAGGAGGAAAGAACCTCGGCCCTGTCCGCTGGGAGCCGTGCTCTGGCTCGTAGAGAGTCGGGCTCTGCCCCAATGAATTGTATCACCTGCATTGGCACGAGTTCCGACTTGGGCTCATTGATGAGGAGGCCAACCAGAGAGCAAACCTGGAGGGCCAGATCTCTGGAACACTCCATCTCCGCTCTGGAGGGGGCTGCAATCAGCCAATCGTTCAGGTAGGGGTACACCCAGACCCTTCAGCGCCACAGGAATGCTGTCACCACTGCCATGCATTAGGTGAAGACCCTGTGAGCTAGGGGAAAGGCTGAAGGGCATGGCCCGGAACTCATAAAGGGATCCCTCCGCCCTGAAGCGGAGGAATCTCTGGTGGGACGGACGGATTGGGATGTGAAAGAATGCGTCCTGAAGTTCCAGGGAACAGAACCACATGCCTCGTTCCAAGGATGGGATTATCTGAGCCAGAGTGACCATCCTGAAGGTCCGAGACCTTAGGAACCTGTTCAGGTCGTGTAGGTCAAGAATGTGGCGCCAGCCCCCCCTCCGTTTTGGGACCAGGAAGTAACTGGATACAAACCCAGGGTCTGGAGGAGGATCTGCCACCTTCTTGATCACCTCTTTTTCGAGGAGCAGGGCAATATCGGCTCGGCGGGCCGACCGAGAGGCTGCGGACCCCGTGGCCCCCAAGGGGTGACAGCTCGGAAGGGTGGGGCCTGCTCGAACTCCAGAGGCAGACCCTTTCCTACCACCTCCAACACCCAGTGGTCCGTGGTGATAGCGGACCAGGCGGAAAGAAAGTGGCGGAGCCATCCCCTCACGGGGGAACACAGGGGGGAGTGACGAGGCTGGGGAGCAACACCCCTCAGCCCGTCACTGGGCAGGCTTGGAGGAGGGACCGGCCGAGGGACCTCCTGGGCCTTTATCTCCCTGCTTCCTATTGGAGGAAGCCGCGGGCTTGGGTTTGGGATGCCAAGCGTGAGCCTGCTGGCCCTGGTGCTGGTGCTGTTGGGCCGGACGTGCCACAGGTGCAGAAGGGCGAAAGGGCTTGTGCTGCTGCTGTCGACAGCCTTTGTCCTTCTGGGCGGAGGTGACAGAGTCCAGAGCGGCACTGGACTTCTCGATCCGCTGGAGGTGACCTTCCACTCCAGGGCCGAAGAGGTCGGTCCTCAAGAATGGGACGTCCGCCAATTTGTGCTGGGTATTCGCCGTGAAGGTGGATATCCTCAGCCATGCTCAGCGGCGTATGGCCACTGCAGCCGCAGCCGATCTGGCACAGGAGTCTCCTATGTCCAGAGCTGTTTGGAGCTGCTGCTTAGCCACCGCCCTACCCTGGTCCTGAACCTGCTGGACTGTGGTCTGCAGGTTGGCCGGAGATGAGGTATCACCTCATCCAGGGAGCCCATGAGGGCGCTGGAGAAGTATGCCATCAGCACGGCCGAGCTGGCCTGGCGGAGGCCAAGAGAGGATGCAGCGTACACCTTGCACTCGGCGTAGTCCAGCTTTTTGGACTCCTTGTCGGGGAGCTTGTCCATGTCCCCAGCGTTCCCGGAATGCCGGAAAACGCTGTCGGTGACCAACCCCTCGGCAGAGGGGTATTCCGAAAACCCAGGCAAAGAGCCGGTAGGGACCGCATACTTCCTGGCCATCCTGGCCGAAGGTGCAGGGCAGGAAGCAGACCGCTGCCAAAGCTGCAAGGCTGGGCCAAAAATGGCCGCAGCCACCGGAAAGGCCTCCGTGGGGGAATCCCCTCGGTCCAGTATCTCCATCAGGGGATACTTGGCCGTTTGGATACGGGCTCGAGCTGCATCCCGGTGGACTCCGAAATGAGCTGAAACAAGCCCAAGAAGGACGATGGGCTTTCATCCAACGACTGGCCCCCAGAGGACTCCAGGTCAACCAGCCTGGAGAACAGGGAGGAGTCATCGTCGGACTCTGAGGAGTCCACAAAGAGCTGCCTGGGGCCTGAGCCACCCTCCACCTGCCGAGGACGGTCGGGAGAGAGGGTGACCGACAATCTGTGGGGCAGGCCTTGACCCGACTGAAAGTCCTTGGTTGGCACCCCCGATTTCAGTTGTGGAGGCGGAGGTTCCACCACAATCGGTGGGGCAGCTGGTTTCAGCCGAACAACCGGCCCAGGCTTGGGCACCTCGACAATAGCGAGGGGTTGTTTCAGCCGCTCTGGTGACAGCCACTTGATGGCAGAGGAAGGCGACGGCATTGACTTGTTCCCGGACAGAAGTAACTGCTGCCACATCAGGTCCTCGTAGCATTGATGCAATTTGCGCCGAAGCCTCTCCTCTTCCAAGGAGGAAGACGAGGATGAGCGGTGGCGCCGTTTACCTCAGTGCCGAGACCGAGACCACCGATGTCGGTGGGATCAGCTGGACCGAGAAGAAGTCCGAGACCAAGATCCTCGGTGTTTCCGAGGACGGGTCTGGGAAGGAGCAGGGGACACCTGCTCTTCCCTCAGCTCGGACACCTTAATCGGGAACTGCTGCACCGGGGGCGCAGGCAGATCCTCGGTCTCCACCGGGGGAACCGGTGAAGAAGGGCTGTCGACTTCACCAGTCGACAGCCCGTCCAATGGGTCGAGAAAAATCTCAACTGCGTTGACGGGTGTCTCGGCCAGGTGGCCTGACGAGGACGCCGTGAAGCCAGCGGCCTTAGCCGCAACCTCGACCGAAGTCGGCTGTCCGCGGAAGGAGACCTCTCCCACTCCCACGAACGCCGACGATGGGACTTACCCTTAAGAGTCCTTCTTTTTGGACCGAGAGGAATGTCCCGATGGCCCCTCTCCCTTCGTAGAAAGGGACTGCAAAGCTCCTTGAATGAAGCTGAATAAGAGGTACCCACAGAGAGCGGGATAATGCCGCGACCGAGGAAGAGGATGAAGTGGCCTGGGCTGCCTCCTCCTCGAGGGCGATCATCTGCTCGAGCTGCTCAGCCAAGCCAACCGCCGAGGTACCCGCCCAATGGGCCTCCTTCGACTTAACCAGCGGGTAGCGCTTCTTGGGGCGCCCCAGCTGTAACCGGGCAGTGCGGTCCTCCAGGACGTGACCGAAAACGAACGGCATGAGTCGCAGACATGTGGGTCGTGTTCTAGGCCGAGGCAGTAGACGCACATGGAGTGCGGGTCCGTCCTGGACATCTTCTGCCCACAAGGGCACTGCCGAAATCTGGGAGTCGATTTGTCCATCGCAGCCGCAAGGAAGAAAGCTGACTGAAGTCAAGAAAATTTTAAAATTAGTTTCAGGAGAACCAAAGAATTAAGATCCAGTCTATCACACAGAGCATTAAGGAGGGAACCTGAGCTTCCAAGCAGTAAGGAAGATCTGCCGTCATGGGGTGGAGCCGAGAGTTTTACCACCCGCATGGGTAGGAGGAGCCAGCTTGAAGACCTTCCGGCAAGATTTAAAGCAGCAAGGAACCTACCAGACAGTGTGGATGAACAACATATCCATGTCCCTAGAAGCTTATCTTGTCGACTTTTTCCATGGGAAATCATAAGAATCATCATTTATATAGTGCTTTTCACACACATTGCATCTCAGAGTATTTTAGAAGGAACGCTAGACTGATAGTGAAGTGACTGAACATGTAGTGGCAGTTACTGCGCACATTAATACCCACACACAGCCTTGGACAATTACATGAACTGGTTTTATGGGAAGGGGAATGTTAGCAAGAACAATGGGATCAGGTAGTGATCATGGTGCTGGCAGCCCCACATCTTACATCTCACAATGATCTTGCTCATATTTCTCCCCTTCGGTCTTCGCCCTTCCATGAATGTAGCAGTACCTTGCAGGAGTGGCCTTTTCAGTCCCTCTCTGGTATTCATTCTTCACTCCTCCCCACATCAAAAACTGGTGAACTCATCACCCTTCTGCATCATGAATGCAGGTAGTACAGTCCCTGGGTTTTTTTGACACATCAAAAACAAATCTTTCCAGTATGTCAGGCTGATAGCAAAAAGATGGGCTTTTCTATCCTTAAAAGATATAGGCTACCTTTGATTAGGTACTATTAAATGACAGGTGTGCACATCAGTATGTGCATCATTTAATAGTGCCTAATCATAGCTGGCTTAGATCTTATATGGGTAGAAAAGTCTATTTTTCCCCCCTTGTGCCCTGCTGCTATCAGCCTGGCTTACCAGAAGATCATGTTTATTATTAATATGTAAAAATAACATGGGAGACTGTACTAACTGCATTCATGATGCGGAAGAGTGGTGAGCTCACCAATTTTTGGTGTGGGAAGCAGGTGAGAAGAAAGAATGCCAGACTGAAACCAAAGAGGCTGCTGCAGCACGGTACAACTATATTCAGGTTAAGAAAAGACAGCAAGGGGGATATTTAGCAGATCATTGTGAGATTGGAGATGTGGAGATGCCAGCGCCATGATCAGTACCTGACGGGTGGATGAGAGCACCCAGCAACAACGAATATTCAGAGTGGCAAGGCTGCACCTAAGCTGTTACTTCAATTCAGTGTAGGAAGATCACCCTTGGTTGTGGGGGGTGGAATGCTGACGTTTGTTAGGACAGTATCGAGGGAGCTGTGTATACAGTAGCTCATTCAAGATTCAGAAGGGTGGTAGCCAGCCAACTCGCATTGTGGAGTAGGTCACAGAACAGTACTAGAGAAGAATTGCCAGGAACTGACTCTGGAAGTCGAGTGGATTCGCTCAAGGCATTAGTACACCTCTCCTGCTAAAAATATTGTTATCCATAGTAAGTGTAGCCCTTATGAGGGCATGAACAGCAGTTTTTCTGGAGTGTCCTGATGCTTATTGCCTGGCCCTCCAGAAAGACACAGTTGTTGGTTAATGAGGCGGAAAAAAAACTCACAATAGGGGGACTGTACATACAGCCTTCACTGTGCAGAAGGGCAGTGATCCACTCAATGTTTACTGTGGGAGCAGAAGTCAAACACTGAGAAAGTGGACTGGGGAGTGATTCAGGAGGCACTTTTTAACAGTGCCAGCTGATGAAGCATATTGTTACAGATGTGCACAACTCTCTGAGGTACTAGATTATAATCTGAGGTGTGATAATTCTCTTCATGAGACCATAAGCTCACATGCATTCCCAGGCAGTACTAAAGGCAGAGTATGGATGGAGGGGTGTTCAACTGAATGCAGGCTAGGTGCAGGGGGGTTCACATGGAAAAAGACAAGAGAAGCTTATTTATAGATTACCAAGAAAGCATGAGCTTTGGAATTGGACCAGACCAGTACTTTACTACAAAATTCAGGGCATCACATAACCACTAGATCATCAGATATTTGAAGTGTCATACTGTACTGCGGTTGGCCAAAGAGAAAGTCAGCTGGATTATAAAGCAAGTTAAAGTAAACAAAAAGAACAAAACCAGAGCCTATCGTGTACTGATCAACATAATCAATGTATTAACACATGGTGTTGATCATTCTGGTGGAAGAATTCAAAACAAAGGAGAAAAGAAAAACCAGTTAGCACTATAGGGAGCCATGTGGGTCTCTGCCTCTGGCTCCAATGATGCCATCATGACGCATTACTTAACACACTTGGCAGACATTGTAGCTGTTACATAAATGCAGTTTAAATGTAAACAGCAGCATTTACTTTACCTCAGTATGAAGCCAGATTTTGAAGTTTACAGTTTTAAAAAACTGTTTGTTTAGGTACTCTTTAAGGTGCCTTGTGAGACCACTCATGAGATGCACCGTCTATCCGGCTGAGAGCATCGGCCAGACTGTTCGAGGCTCCTGCCACATGGATGGCTAGAAGATCCACCTCCAGACAGAGCACGAGAGACCATATGCAAAGAGCCTCCTTGCACAGAGGCAAGAAGTGCGTCCCGCCCTGTCGGTTGAGACAGTACATGGTCGTGGCGTTGTCCATCTGAAACTGGACCACTTTTACCCAGAACAAACAGAATGAAGGTGGTCAGGGCTAGCCAGACCGCTCAGAGCTCCAGTAGGTTGATATGGCATCGGGACTCCTGAGGGGACCAGAAACTATGGGCCCTGTGCTCCCCCAGATGGGCACCCCAACCTATCAGAGAGGCATCGGTCATCAAAGATGACCATCGGCTCAGGGCTAACAAATGGGATACCCTCCTGCAGATGAGCTGGCACGAGCCACCACTGCAGGCCATCCCACATCTCCTGGTTCACGGAGACTGGCTGGTCTAGAAGACCTGAGCATGGAGACCACTGGCGGGCCAGCCTCCACTGCAGGGGAAGCATATGCCAGCGGGCCCAACGGACCATGCTGGTGCAGGCTGCCATGAGACCCAGAAGGTGCAGGAAGTCCCGGGCAGGGCGCAACTGCCCAACCAGAAATGATTGGGCAAAGGAGGAAAGGACCTCAGCCCTGTCTGCCGGGAGCCGGGCTCTGGCTCGGAGAGAGTCGAACTCCGCCCCAATGAACTGGATCACCTACGAAGGGACGAGTTCCAACTTGGCCTCACTGATAAGGATGCCTAATTGAGAGTAAACCCGGAGGGCCAGATACCTGGACCGCTCCTCCTCCAACCTGGAGGGGGCTGCTATCAGCTAATCGTCCAGATGAGGGTAGACCAGGACCTCTCGGCGCCGCAGGAATGCTGCCACCACTGCCATGCATTTGGTGAAAACCCTAAGAGCTGAAGAAAGGCCGAAGGGCATGGCCCGGAACTCAAAGAGGTTCTATTCTGCTCGAAAGTGGAGGAACCGCTGATGGGAAGGACGGATTGGGATGTAAAAGAACGCGTCCTGAAGATCCAGGGAGCAGAACCACATGCTCAGTTCCAGGGATGGTATGATGTGAGCCAGAGTGATCATCCGGAAGGTACACAGCCTTAGGAACTTGTTCAGGTCGTGTAGGTCGAGAATGGTGCGCCAGCCCCCCCCCCCCGCCTGTTTTGAAACCAGTATGTACCTGGACACAAACACTGGACAAGGAGGAGCATCTGCCACCTGGCTAACTACCCCCTTGCAAAGGAGCAGAACTATGTTGTCTCTGACAGCAGACAAGAGGCTACTGCTTTGGTAGCCCCTGCGGTCTGAGCTTGAAAGGAGGGACCTGCTTGAATTCCAGAGGCAGGCCCTGCTGACCACCTCCAGTACCCAGCGGTCTGTGGTGATAGCGGACCAGGCGGAAAGGAAGTGGCTGAAACCAGCTTCACGGGGACCCAGGGAGTTGCAGCGGGTTTGGGTGGCACCCCCCAACCAGTCACTGGGCAGGCCTGGAGGAAGAACTGGCAGAGGAGCCACCCAGGCCTTTACCTCCGGCTTCCAAACTAAGGAAGCAGTAGACTTGGCATTAGGGCGCCAAGAATGAGCCTGCTGGCCCTTTTGCTGATGCTGCTGGGCCAGACGTGCCGCAGGAGCGGAAGGACAAAAGGGCTTACGCTGCTGATGGCGGCCTTTGTCCTGCTGGGCAGATGAGACAGAATTCAAGGTGGCGTTGGACTTCTTGATCCGCTGGAGGTGGCCCTCCACCCCAGGCCCGTGCAAGTCGGTGCCCAAAGGGTATCCACCATGAAGGTCGAGATCCACAGCCAAGCCCTGTTATGCATGGCTACTGCGGCCACTACTGACCGGTCACAAGAACTGCCGATGTCCAGAGTAGTCTGGAGCTGTTGTTTAGCCACTGCCCTTCCTGGATCCCAAACCTGCTTGACCGTGGTCTGGAGGTTGGCCAGGAGATGAGGAAGCACCTCATTCAGGGAGCCCAAAAGGGCGTGGGAGAGGTGTGCTATCACAACAGCCAAGCTAGCCTGATAAAGGCCTAAGGAGGCGGCAGCATAGACTTTCCTCCCGTAGTAGTTCAGCTTTTTGGACTCTTTGTCCGGGGGTTTGTCCACATCCCTAGAGTTTCCCGAGCACCGGAGTATGATATCGGTCACCAACTCCTCAGCTGAGGGGTGCTCCGAGAAACCAGAGAGGGATCCGGTAGGGATTGCATACTTGCGGGCCATCCTGGACAAAGGCGCAGGACAATAAGGCTGGCCGCTGCCAGAGCTCCAGGCCCACTATGGTCTGGACCACGGGGAAGGCCTCCGAGGGGTACTCCCCCTTGTCCAGGATCTCCGTGAAAGGGTATTTGGCCCGTTTCTGCACGGGTTCGAGCTTCATCCCAGTGGACTCCGAGATGAGTCAAAGGATACCCAGGAACGAGGATGGGATCTCGTCCACCGATAGACCCCCCCTGAAGATTCCAGTCTGACTGGCCGGGAATACAGCGAGGAACTGGACTCCGAGGAGTCCACAAAGAGCTACTGACCGCCTGAGCCACTCTCCACTTGCCGAGGACGGTCGAGGGGGTGAGAGTGACTGACAACCTGTGGGGCAAGTCTTGACCCGACTGAGAATCCAGTCTTCGGTTGAGGAGGCGGGGGTTCCATCACTATGGATGGAGCAGCCGGTTTAGGCCGAGCAATCGGCACTGGGGCCGGCTCCTCGACTGAGGAACCAGGGGAGGGCAACAGCTTTAGCCGATCAGGCGACAGCCACGTAATCGCCGGTAAAGAAGCCGGAGTCTGCTTGTTGCCGGCTAAAAGAAGTTGCTGCCATATAAGATCCTCATAGCACCGACGTAACTTGCGCCAGAGCCTCTCCTCAGCCGAAGAGGATGAGTGGCGGCACCACTTTCCCCAATGACTGGACTGGGACCACAACATCGGCGGGACTTGCCCGAAGCTAAAGAGGACAGAGACCTCAACCATCGGAGGTGCTGACGGCAGGCAGAGGAGGGAGCGGGGGAAACCGGCAGCTCCTCCGGTTCAGGGTCCTTGACCGGGGACGTCGGCACTGGAAGCAGAGACAAGACCTCGGAGGGCACCAGGGGAACCTGTGTCTGAGAGTTGTCAGCCTCCTCGGTCCACACCCTGTCGGTGGGCTCGAGGAAAATCTTGGCCTCGTCGACAAGAGTCTCGGCCGGCTGGTCTGTCAGGGACTCCAAGAAACCAGCGGCCTGGGCCACAACCTCGACCGAAGTCGAGAGACGATGATCCAGGGAGCGGGACCTCTCCCGCTCACACGAATGTCAACACTGGGACTTACCTTTGTGGTCCTTCTTAGACCGAGCGTGCGAGACCCAGAAGGACCCTCTCCCTTGGTAGAGAGGGACTGACACAGTTCCCGAAAGGAAGCTGTGTAAGAGGAACTCAAGAAGAGCGAGATAAAGGCCGTTGCCGAGGGGGATGAAGCCGTGGCTTAGGCCGCCTCCTCCTCAAGGACCGCAGCCGCGGACACCACCCAATAGGCCCCCTTCGATTTATCCGGCTGGAACTGTTTCTCCAGTCACCCCAGTCGGAGTCGGGCAGCACGGTCCTCGAGCACCGAAGAGGAGAAGGCCAGAAAGAGGCCGCAAGCCTGCGGGTCTTGGTCGAGTCCAAGGCAGTAAACACACGTGGCGTGAGGATCGGTGTGAGACATCTTCTGCCCGCAAGGGCACAGACGGAACCCGGGAATGGATTTAATATCCATCGCAGCTGCGAGGGAGTCGAGCGAAGACCGAACTTGAGTGAACTTGAGTATAAGTTTGGAAAATCCGAAGATTTAGGATACAGGCCTACAAAACGCAGGAGCGCTAAGGAGGGAACCTGAGCTTCCAAGTGGTAAGGAAGATCTGGCGACATGGGGCAGAGCCGAGGATTTTACCACCCGGGTGGGTGGGAGGAGGCAGCTTGAAGACCTTCTGGCCCATCTTAAAGTGGCAAGGTACCTGCCAACAAGTGTGGATTGAACAACATATCCACATCCCTAGAAATGCTGGATTTCGGGGTAATCCAGAGATCTCACAGCCCTTGGGCTCCACCTGTAGTCCTTGTGTCCAAGCCAGATGGTGCTACTCATTTATGTGTGGACCATCGTGAACTGAATGCAGTTACAAAGTCAGACGCCCATCTGATGCCCTGGATGGATGAACTCCTGGACAAGTTGGGAAAGGCGACATACCCTACGACTACTGACCTAACAAAGGGGTATTGGCAGGTAGAGTTAACTGACAGAGCTTGGGGAGGTCGGCCTTCATCACTCCGATAGGCTTATCTGAATTTAAAGTAATGCACTTCGGAATGAAGAACGCTCCGGCCACTTTCCAAAGGTTGGTGAACCAGGTGTTAAATGGTGCTGAGAAGTACGCCGTGGCATACCTGGATGGCACTGCCATCTTTAGTGCCAGCTGGGAGAAACACCTGACTCACCTTAGGGAAGTACAGGGCAGAATACAGAGGGCCAGGTTCACTGTTAAAGCTGAGAAGTGCCAGGTGGCCATGGCTGAAGTGGCATACCTCGGGCATGTTACAGGCCAGGGACAGCTCTGTCCTAACCAAGTAAAGATAGAGGTGATCAAGGCGTGGACCAGAAACGCAGAAGCAGGTCAGGAGCTTTATAGGAACAGCAGGGTACCATAGGAAAGTTGTACCCAATTACAGTACCCTGGCTGCTCCCCTATCTGACCTGGTAAAGAAAAAGATGCCTAAGAAAATTCCTGGGAACCAGACTGTGAAAAAGCCTTTACCAGACTGAAAGAGGCACTGTGCAGTGCTCCTGTATTGACAAGTCCTGACTATAGTAGACCTTTTATAGTCCAGACTGACGCCTCAGATGTGGGTATTGGGGCAGTACTGAGTCAGACATCCATACAAACATACGAAATTTGCCAGCAGATAAAGCCCTAGAGGACTATCAAGTCTGCTCAAATGTGCAGCTAGCACCCCTTATTCTGCAGCTGCAACCAAGGGAAAGGATCACTCTGTAGTGTATCTGAGTAAAAAATTACTTCCCAGGGAGCAGGCTTACTCTACTGTGGAAAAAGAGCGTCTTACCATAGTGTGGACCTTAAAGAAGTTATAGCCATACTTATTTGGGCAGCATTTTTAGGTACAAACTGACCACAACCCCCTGGTTTGGCTGACCAAAATGGGAAAAACTAATGGTAGACTATTAAGATGTGAGTCTTGCCTTGCAAGGGTATGGCATGATGATCTTACATAGGGCTAGAGCGACTAATCAGAACACAGATGGGTTATCAAGTCTATATGAGGAGTGAACTGACTTGGGAAGCTCATCCCATGCCAGGGATAGAGCTCCCAAATTCAGTCTAGGTGAGGAGGACTGACGCTTGGCCAGCTGGTCATGATTGTTGTATGAGATTTGTAATATAAAAATATAGTTTGTGATTGTCTCACATAAGACAGCATGTGCTTTGTACTTCCATATGGTGTCCCCCCCCCCACCCAGGTTTTAGAGAAGCTACAGGAAGAAAAAATTACTCACCATGGTAATGTTGTTTCTTCTAATGGAGTGTTGCTGTATTCTGACTAAATGCAGTTAGCCCCAGCACTTGAACTGCCCCAGAGAGTAAGGAGTTAACTATGCTGAAGCATAGAACATTGAGCTCGAGCTTGGTTTTCAAACCTCTGACTGTGGTACTTCCCAGTGTAACAGTCAGATTCTTATAAGCAACTAACTGAATATAAAATATGGAAATTGTTTGACTGTAAGCCAAAAGGCAACAATTTGGGCCCAGAAGACTCAAGTCGAGAACCCAAGAAGAAAAAAGGTAGTGATAACACTTAACACATTTATAACACAAGAGAGAACTCAAAATAACTAACCCACCCAAGAGGGAGGGTACAAGATACACCCCTGAGGTGCAACACTGTACCTGCCAGACCACTTCCCAAAAACTAGGTTCTGAGAGGGGAGGCAGGGGGGAGGCCAGAATACAGCAAGACTCCATTAGAAGAAACAACATTACTATAGTGAGCAATTTTTTCTTCAAACAACATGAAGTCTTGCTGTATTCTGACTAAATGCAGACTACCAAGCAGTTCCCTATGGAGGAGGGAATGCAGAACCTACTTTGGGAACAAGCTCTGCAGTACTGCTGTACCAAACCTAGCATCACTCCTAGCCTGGATATCCAGAGAGTAATGACTGGAGAGTGTGTGTACTGTTATTCAGGTGGCTGCTTTGCAGATCTCTAACAGGGGTATATCTCTGGCCGCAACCAGAGAAGCAGCTGTACCCCCAGTCGAGTGAGCCCTCAGGCCTGAGGGGGGTACTTTACCCAATTTATCATAGCAGAATTGTATGCAAGAGACAATCCACCTATCAACAGTTCTTTTAGTGGCAGGCTTACCTTTTCTCACCTCACAATAGGTGAGAAACAGTTGAAGACCGTCATTCCTGTGAGTCTTAGTGTGCTTTATGTAGTAACTAAGAACTCTTTTAACATCCAAACTGTGTAACCTCTCCCCTGAAGAAGAATGGTCAGTGAAAAACACAGGGACAGACATGGACTGGTTCAGATGAAAGTCTGACACCACTTTGGGCAAGAATCTCCTACTGGTTCTTAAGACCACTTTATCCCTGTGGAACGATATGAAATCAGGCTCAACTGACAAGGCTTGTAACTCACTAATCCGCCTGGCAGAAGTAATGGCTACCAGGAACACAGTTTTCTAGGTCAAGTACTTCAGCTCAGGCGAAGCCATAGGTTCAAAAGGGGGCTGCATGAGTTGTGCTATGCAGACATTGAGATTCTAAGCAGGAGTCAGTTCTCTAAATGGAAGGTTTATGTGAACTAAAACCTTGAAAAACTTCTTAAACACATGATGAGAGGCCAGGGAACAGCCCTTCCCTGCTGAAAGGAAAACAGAAACTGCTGCTAAGTGAACCTTCAGGGTTGCAGACCTAAGGCCTAGACCATTGAGGTGAACCAGATAATCTAAGGCTGCAGAGATGCCTGCAGAATCAGGCACAATGCCTTTCTGAGAACACCAAATGCAAAACCTCTTCCATTTGGAGTTGTAAGTCTTCCTACTAGAAGGTTTCCTGGAAACCTTCAAGATATCCAGAACTGCCTGAGAAAGATGCAGACCTGTGTATTTTAACTCTTCAAGAGCCAGGCCTTAAGATTGAAAGACTGGAGATTGGGATACCAAAGCCTCCCTTGAGAGGAGGACAGAAGATTGTGTCTCTTGGGAAGGGAAAGGGGACATGACACTGTCAGGGATCGCAACAGAGGACACCAAGGCTGTCTGGCCCAGTCTGGACCCACTAGTATCACCATGCAGGGTTGAGTTCTGATTTTGATCAGGACTCTGAACAGCAGAGGGAATGGAGGGAGGGCATAGAGGAACCTGCCCTTCCAATCCAAAATCAGGGCATCCTGGGGCACAGTCCCCAGGAGTGGAGGACTGCAACAGAACAGAGGGAGTTGATTGTCCGGGGCTGCAAAGACTGCCATCTCTGGGGTGCCCCATCTGGGGAAGATGACCCACAGGATGAGAGGATCCAGGGACCATTCGTGGTGTCCCTGGGATACTCTGCTCACAGCATCTGCCAGTACACTGTCTCTTCCCTGGAAGGTGAACTGCTACTAGGGAAGTCTGAAGAGAACAGACTAGCGACCATAGTTTCATGGCTTCTGTGCACAAGACCGTGGACCGAGTGCCTCCTTGTTTGTTGTTATACCACATTGTGGTCATATTATCTGTTCTGACTTGGACCACCTTGCCCTTGACCGAATCGGAGAAGCACTGAAGGGCCAGGAACACTACCCTGAGCTCCAGAAGATTGATGTGAAGGAGAGACTCCTGTGGAGACCAGACCCCTTGAGCAGTCAGGGCTCCCAGGTGGGCTCCCCAACATAGGAGAGAACCATCTGTAGTCTGAATTACTCAGGGAGCTTGAGGAAGGAATGGGACTCCTTGTCTGAGGTTGTCCAGATCCAGCCACCACTGGAGAGCTTGGACCAGAGTCTGAGTCACTTGAATCAGTTTGGCCAGAGAATCCTTTTTCTGAGACCAAAAAGACCTTAGGTGAAACTGAATGTCCATCATCTGAACTCTTGCTCCTTGTACCACTGCAGTGGAAGCTGCCATGTGGCCTAGGAGTTGGAGGAACGGTCTTGCTGGACGAGAGACCTGAGGTCAAAAAGATGAAGCGAGATCTACTAGGCCTTCACCCTTGCCAGGGGAAGGAAAGCTTTTGTTTGGGTAGTGTCCAGTTCTATTCCTATAAAGGTAAGAAGTTGAACTGGTTCGAGCACAGACTTTGGAAGATTGAGAAGAACCCCAGGGAACTGAGCAGGTCCTGAGTGGTTTGCAGAGTTGACCTGACCTGTTGAGATGACTGGCCAACAGTGAGCCAGTCATACAGATATGGGAAGATGGTGATACCGGTCTTCTGAGGTAAGCCACCACTACTGCAAGGCACTTTGTGAACACCCTTGGAGCTGATGTTAGGCCGAATGGCATGGCTCTGAATTGGTAATGGCCTGAAGGCAACTCGAACCTGAGGTATTTTCTGTGGGAGCACCTGACAGGGATATGGAAGTAGGCATCCTTGAGGTCCAAGGATGTTAGCCAATCTCCTGGCCTTAGAGAGGGAAGGATAATTCCCAGAGCTACCATTTTGAATTTGGATTTTAAAATGTGTTTGTTCAAATACCTTAGGTCTAGCATGGGTCGCCACTCCCATTTTCTTTGGGGTAAGTAAGTACCTGGAGTACAGTTCTTATTCCTTGTGCTGAGCAGGAACCTTCTCTATAGCTCTGACAGCTAGAAGAGAGGAAACCTCTGCCTCTAGTGCAAGGGTTTCTGATTTTGATGCAGGTGGAAAAGACTTGACCCTCTTTTTTGGAAATCTTCTGAAGTTGAGGGCCAGTCCCTGGCTTACTATTTCCAGGACCCACCCGTCTGAGGTCACAGACTTCCAGGCCTGGAAGTAGTAAGCCAGCCTGCTTCCTACTGGGATTAGGGAGTCAACCCGGGCTGACACTTCAGGGTGCCTGCTTGGCAGAAGCCTTAGACTGGGAGGAGGAGGAAGCAGCCCTGCTCATCCCCCTCCTGCCCCTCCCTCTGAAGAACCCCCTCTGTGGGAAGGAAGAAGAGGTCTGGGTTTGGTTAAAAGGCCAGTGAAAGGGCCTGCCCTTGCCTCTAGACTGCTGCTTTTGTGGAGTGGCTTGCCTTTCCTTGGCCTGTGCACTCCTGTAAGTGGTCCTGTATTCATCCATTTTCTTCATGTAAGCCTCCGTCTGCTCACCAAACAGAGAGTTACCCACTACAGGAAAATCCATAGCCTTAGTCTGGGTATCCTGTGACAGGCTAGTACATCTGAGCCAAGCATGTCTTCTGAGAGACACAGATATAGCCATGACTCTAGATACCACATCACTGGAGTCCACAGCAGCATGAAATTGTACTTTCGATGCCTCAGTTCCATCTGCAGCCACCTCCTCCAGCTGTTTAGCTAGCTGGGGGGGAAGTCTGTTTAGCCAGTGCCAGAACCATATCCCACCTGGACTTCTGGTGCCTAGCTGTGTAGGCCATATTTGTTAGCCTGCTTAAGTCCCAAAGAGGATGCCCAATACTATTGTTTGGCCATGGCATCCACTTTCCTGGAGTCCTTGTCCAGGGGGTGTGAAGCCAAAGGAATATTAGCCCTGTCACAGGCTGCAGCCTGCACTACCCCAACATGGCTGCTATGATTATAAAAGAACTCCTTAGTTGAGCCTGATAACATATACCTCCTGTTCATTCTTTTATCCACAGGAGGTATTGAATTAGGAGTTTGTAAAAAATGTTTGTGTCTATTTCCCCAAGGACTTATGAAGAGGGATAGACAGCCTTTTGGACTCTGGGATGTCCATCATTTCCACAAAATCAGGCTCTTCTTTCTCTGCAGCATCAACCAAGGGAAACTGAAGGGTTTCATCACCTTTTTGTAAAACAAAAAGTGTGAAGGGGACTCAGACAGCCTGGGAGGGGAGACATCCGAGGGTCTCTCTGGGGCGATGTCCAGTTCAATGGGCCCATCCAGATCCCCCCTGGTCATCGTCGTCGTCGTCATCGTCATCGTCATCATCATCATCATCATCATCAGGATAGTCTTCATCTCCCTCCCACTCCTCATAAAAGCATCTGGATCGTAATCTGAAGGAGATGGATCCAACCGAACCGACCCCCTAACCGGCGGTACCGGTTCAGACGGAACCACTATGGCGGTACCGGTTCAGACGGAACCACTATGGTTCTCAAAGGAAGTGGCAGTGAAGGTTCAAGAGAAAAAGAAAGCATTCAGGAAGTACTAGGAATCGCAGAAGGAGCGGGACAGAGAACTGTAGCAGTTAAAGCAAAAGGAGGCTGGGAAGGCAGTCAGAACAGCAAAGGCCCAAACCAAGGAAAAGATAGCCAACTCAGTTAAGAAGGGGGATAAAACCTTTTATAGGTACATCAGGGAGTGAAGGAAGACCAAGGGAGGGATAGTGAGGCTTAATAAAGGAGGAGAGGGTGGGCAGAGGGAGACTGTGAAAAGGCAGAGATACTAAACAAATATTTTTGCTCAGTATTTACAAATGAAGAGGGGGAGGTACATAAAACAAACAGTAGAAACACTCTGGATACAGAAGTTGATGCCAGCCCATTTACAGAAGAAAGGGTTCTGAAAGAACTCTTAAAACTGAAGGAGGACAAAGCAATGGGGCCTGATGGGATTCATCCCAGAATTCTAAAAGAACTAAGGGTAGAACTAGTGACACCACTGACTACCCTTTTTAACAAATCATGGGAGGATGGGGTGGTACCCGAGGACTGGAGGAGGGCAGATGTGATTCCTCTTTACAAAAGTGGGAGCAAGGCAGAAGCAGGAAACTACAGACCTGTTAGTTTAACCTCAGTGATAGGGAAAATGATGGAATCACTTCTGAAGGAAAGAACTGTCGAGTATATGGAGGCCAGAGGGCACAGGACCCTAGGCAGCATGGATTCACAGCGGGAAGGTCATGCCAGACAGATCTAATAGATTTCTTTGACTGGGTGACCAAAGTAGTAGATCAGGGAGGGGCTGTGGACATGGCCTACCTAGACTTTAGCAAGGCATCTGACACAGTCCTACACAAAAGATTAATATACAAGTTAGCCAGCCTGGGAGTGGGTCCCAAGATGATAGCCTGGGTAAAGAATTGGCTGGAGAATAGGACACAGAGAGTAATAGTAAATGGAGTCCACTCAGAAGAAAGGAGGGTTACTAGTGGGGTACTGCAGGGTTCAGTATTAGGACGGTCCTCTTCAATGTCTTTATAAGCGACATTGCAGAGGGACTGGAAGGAAAAGTATGTCTCTTTGCAGATGACACAAAGATCTGCAACAGAGTTGATCCACAAGGTGGGGTGGAAAGGATGAGAAGGGACTTGGCAAGGTTAGAGGAATGGTCAAATGTATGGCAGCTTAGATTCAATGCTAAGAAGTGCAAGGTAATGCACCTGGGAAACAAAACCCAGGGGAAGAGTACACAATGGGGGGTGAGATACTAACAACAACAAAATGGAAAGGACCTGGGGTAGTCATATCAGATGACCTAAAGGTGGGCAAGCAATGTGAGAGGGCAGCAAGGAGGGCTGAGGGATACTGGGATGCATAGGGAGAGGCATCACCAGTAGAAAACAGGAAGTTGTTATCCCTCTGTACAGACAGCTGGTGAGACCCCATCTGAGTACTTGTGCAGTTCTGGAGACCCAATCTCCACAAAGACATAGACAGGATGGAAGCTGTCCAGAGGAGGGCAACTAAAATGTTGCAGGGTCTGCACCGAAGACATATGAAGAGAGACGAAAGGAGCTTAATATGATAGCCTCGAGGAAAGGAGGGAGAGGGGACATGATAGAAATGTTCAAGTACCTCAAGGAATCAACAAAGTCCAAGAGGGTAGCATCTTTCAAAAAAGGGTGTGCAAGAACAAGGGGGCACAATTTGAAGATAGAGGGCGGCTCAGAGGTAATGTAAGGAAGTATTTTTTCACAGAGAGGGTTGTGGATGCATGGAACGGCCTTCCGGAGGAGGTTGTGGAGTCAAAAACAGTGGTTGAATTCAAGCATGCATGGGACAGTCATAAGGCAATTCTAGGGGGTTGGGGTAGAAAGAAGTAGGCTGCTGATTAACTAGGATCTGCAGCTTATCCATTAGGTAGGGAAATGGGCAGACTGGGTGGGCCAAGCGGTCCTTATCTGCCGTCAAATTCTATGTTTCTATGTAACCGGTCTAAGCGACTGGACAATGCTAATCGCTTTGGCTATTTTGTCCGCGGTTGGAGAATGCGGTAAAGGATCCGAACCAGCAGACTTACGTTTTCTTTTTGACGGAACCGGCCCCTCAGGGTCGACTCTCCTTTCGTCAGAGTAGGTATCGCCTAGGTCAGTAGGCACCTCCTCAGGTTCGTCCGCAACCGAACCGGGCTGGCCATCCGGATCTATGGACTTCTCGGCCTCCCTTTCCTTCAGCCGACTCAAATCTTTTTTCTAGAGTGACTTTGGGAAAGTTTTTGCAAATTTGGCAGTCTGACTTGAGGTCGTCAAACCCCAGACAATAAACGCAGATGACGTGGGGGTCAGCCTTGGCAAAGGCCTCCCAACATTCAGTACAGTGTTGAAACCCAGAGGGACCGGTTTTCTTCTTGGGTTTCTCAGACATGGCCAACCTACCAAATTACCCTACAGCAGCTTTCAAGCCAGGTAATAAAATAACCGATCGGTTACAAACCGTGTCACTGGTTTTGAAAAAGAACCAGAAAAGGCCCGGTTCTTCTGAAACTGATCTGTACCGGAACACCACTCTAATCCCAGAAAATTTACTTTAGAAAACAGAATGGATCGGTTCCAAACCGACCGACCGGAAAGAAACCTAAGAAAGAAAATGTCCAACTTTTCATAGAATAAAACACAGTCACTACCCATCTACAACACTATCTGTACCGTAGACAGAAGCTGGAAATCCAAAAAAATAACACATAAAATGGTTTAAAACCGAATGTTTTACTTTTTACCGAACCGAGGAATCTCCAGAGCAACTTTACTGTTAGGCGGAGTAAAGAATCTGACGGTTACACTGGGAAGTACCACAGACAGAGGTTTGAAAACCGAGCTCGAGCTCAACGTTCTATGCTTCAGCACAGAGTTAACTCCTTACTCTCCGGGGCAGCTCAAGTGCTGGGGCTAACTGCATTTAGTCAGAATATAGCAAGACTTCGTGTTGTTTGAAATATTAACCTGAAACCAGGAGGTAATTAAAAGACCAGAGAGACTTAATTAAGGGTCTCCTGTTTTCCTCTCTTAATTAACTAACCCAGCTGCTAGGATATAGGGCTCGTAAAGTTTCACGATTCCTATAAGAAGAACATTTTATACCAACCTGGTGCTAAAGTTGTAAAACCCTTTGATATGCCTTGGGAACAGGAACTACACCAGATCAAAGAGAAAATGTTTAATTAAGGAGTCCTATTTAGGAAGTGGAGTTTTTGCTGATGTCACTTTATTTAATATACCTCCTGACAGGACATCCTGTTTGTATTTTTTTATATTCTAAAAGGAGGAGCTAGATGACACAAAGAAGGGGTGTGGAGAGACAGTTAAAACTAATACTGGTGTATGATCTTTTTGATATACCATCTTGGGACCATAGAGGGACACAGCTCTCTGATATAAGGCACTTAAAGAGGTGATACACTAGATATAAAAAATCTAAATGTATTGTGGTAGGAGTTTTTGTTTTGTTCTTTACTTTTCTTTTAAGTGATTGTATACTCTTTGATACATTGTTCTATGTTTACATTTTTCACACTTTTACCATCTTTTAGTAAAGTATCTTTTTTCCCCCCCAAGACTGCCTGGGGATGTCTCAGTTCTTTTTGCATGTGACGTATAGAAGGTTAAGACTGACAAAAAAAAACTGTTCAAAAGCTTGATGGTGTTACTAAACTGGGAAAAGGTAAGAATATACCGAAGGTCTTTTATAGAGTTTCAGGGGTTCATTTTGGAAGCCTGGCTTGGTGCCCCTGGCGAAAGATTGTACAGCAATCCCAGAAGAGGGTACGTATTTCAGCCTGTACACTGGGAACACTAACATAAGGTTCACAGTCTGAATCCCCCCAGAACTTGAGACTAAAGGTGACTCGGACCCAAAAGCAGACAGGAGGGTTACCCTGTCTGTTCACTGTTCACATTACTGCACTCAGACGTTGGCACTGTGGGAGCAGAAGGCCTGACTTGCTGAGTGCGTTTGTGACAACGGTCGCCAAAATGCTGGACCCTGAGACTAAACGTCTCCTATTACATCCAATGGCCATTAGGAATACTATGGCAAAATACTATCACAATCTGTATTCGGAAACTTTACATCCTGCTCCCCAGTGGATAAACACTTATCTCCAGACCTCTTCCCTTCCCTATCTTACCCAGCAACAAGTTGAGGACCTGACTTGGGAAGACATTAAAATCATCCTTAAACAAACTAAAACTCAAAAGGCCCAGGGCCCAGATGGCTATCCAAATAAGTCTGACAGGAAATTCCAAAAGTCCTTAATTCCTGTTGTTCTCTCAGCATTTAGAGAGATACAGGATGGGGGCCCCCCTCCCCTGTTGTGGAGATATGCTGAGATAGCAGCAATTCTTAAACAAGGAAAGGACCCCACCCTGATGCCCTCCTACCGCCCCATTTCAAAACTTAATTGTGATTATAAATTGTTTACTTCTATATTGACCCACAGGATTAACACCTTCCTACCCGAGCTGACAGATCAGGACCAAGTAGCAATAGATCAGGACCAAGTAGGATCTATCATGAAACGTCAGGCACATGACACGGTACGTCGAGTTTTATTAATCTCAGAGTACGCTGTGAGGAGACAGATCCCTTTTATCCTCCTCCTAAGACTGGATGCAGAGAAGGTGTTCTATAGGGTGAACTGGTCCTTTCTTTGGGCTAAATTACACTGATTCGCCTTCCCAAAAAAATTTATCTCCCAGATTCAGGCTCTATACAGTTCTCCAACAGCTTATCTTAAACTGGATGGGTCCCTTTCTTCTCCCTTTACTTTGTTTAGAGGTACCAGACAGGGCTGTCCCCTCTTCCTCTTTATGATTTGCTCTTTATTAAGAATCCCTAGCAGCCCATATTAGGGCCCAGGCCAAGACTGAAGGAATACCCTTGGGGGTAGGCCATATAAAATTACCCTTTTTGCAGATTACGTCCTTTTAACCCTGACCTCCCCAGAGACATCTGTTCAAGGGGTCTGGAAGCAGCTTAATACATTTAGTGAACTTTCTGGATATAAAACAGCTCAAAAACTGAAGTACTTAATTTTTCATTCAAACCCTCTCGACAGCTGAAAAATTAATTTCCACTTCAATGGAACAGAGTACAAATGCAATATCTGGGCATTAAAATCCTCTCTAACTTAATACACTTGGAACTGGTAAACCTGGAACCAATCACTCAGCAGGTTACTAGGGACCTCTCTAAGTGGACCTAGTTGTATCTGAAAATTGTTAATCGAGCGGAGGTCATTCAACAAAACATTCTGCCCTGCCTACTTTTTTTTCCTCTCCAAACCTTACCTATAACTCCCTCTGAATCCTCCATTAGATCATAGAATAAATATCACATCTTGATTTCTTTTTTTTTTTTGGGGGGTTAAGAACACCTTGAGTGAGATTTAACCTTTTACAATTGTCTAGGATGCAGGGAGGTCTCAGTCTACGGAACTGGAGAGATTATGCTCTGGCAGCACAGATACATATAATACTCCTGCATATGTCAAACCAATATAATGCAAATTGGAAAGACACTGAAGTCATACTTAATGGGTTGGATCCTTTTCATTCTTACGTCCTGGGGAATCCATCGAGATGTTTACCGCTGAACCATTTCCTGACCTTCAAAGGGGCAGCTTTTAAGGGGTGGTTGTATCTGATAAGGCATATTCTGTCCCGGTTTGAGACATGTTTCCTAACAGCTATAGCTCATATCATCACTTTGTGCCCACCCTCCTTGGTATGCTTACTAAAACACTAGGAACAATACTCCTTACGTTATGTTTACCAGCTGGTAAGCCCCCTTGGCATCCATTCCTTTGCATATCTTCATGCTACTTATAAACTTCCATCTAAATTTTTTCCGGTTTATATTGAACTTAAGAGCAATCTGGTGCCTCTGGAAGAGGCACTAATGGGAGTAGCTGAGGTACCATCATCAGACCTAGTAACTTTGATTACAAGGCTTTCAACGATGTGTTCACTGACCTTAGCAGTGTTCTCCCCTCTGAATTTTTCAATGATGATGACACTCCTTTATCCTCCTATCTCACCCCAACCACCAACCCCCCCTTCTAATTCAAAGCAGTAAGTAAGAATGAAGTTCGCAAGTACATCTCCAAAGCCATCAACAAATCCTGAACAAGCGCTGATACACTTGACCTCAAGCTTCTGTCTCTCACCATAGAAGAAGTCTTGGGGCCTCTTACCAGGATTTTTAATCTCTCCCTCTCTCTGAGCCAGTTACCGGACAAATGGAAGTCAGCCATAGTCACTCCGATCCATAAAAGTGGTGATAGGACAGCACATGGGAACTACCACCAAATCTCTATCCTACCACTCTTCTCTAAGGCACTGGAACGGACAGTAGCAGACCAGCTCACCGACTATCCGGGCAAATATAACATTCTCTGCCGGCAGCAACGTGGATTCAGAAAAGGGCACAGCACTGCCACTGCCCTACTCTAGTTCACAGGTGCCTTCCACAACTCTCTGGACAACGGTCTTCTAACTGGAGCAATCTTTATAGACCTGACCAAGGCTTTTGATACTGTCCACCACCGCCTCCTGCTTGGCCAACTACTGAACCTGTTGCCTAGTTCAAAAGCTACCTTGGAAACCGGTCCCAATGTGTGAAAATTGTGGATGTGCTCTCCGACACTAGTGCTGTCCACTCTGGTGTTCCCAGGGTTCTATCCTGGGCCCTCTACTTTTCAGCTTGTTCCTCAACACACTCCCAGACTCTTGTGCTCAACACATCATACTGTACATTGATGACGCAGTCATCCTTGCCTCCCACCAGGACCCAAACCGCCTACAGTTAAACCTTCAGCATGGATTCACCACGGTTGAGAACTGGTTCATAAAACATAAGCGGATCCTTGACCAGAAAAAAACAAGGCCATTATTTTCGGCAGCTCCCAGAATAAACATAAGCATCTCCACTGCTCCATAAACACCAGCCAAGGTGGCCCACTGGATCAGGTCCAAACCTTCAGATATCTTGGGATCACCCTTGACTCTCACCTATCCTACACTTCCCACAGTAATAATGTTGCCAAAGCTGTGAACTCCAGACTTGGCTTGCTTTTTTCACCACAGGCGACACCTAGCACCTAAGGCCCTAGCAGCTGCCGTCCAGAGCTCCATCATCTCCTCTACTGACTACGGCCTTGTCATCTACGGCTCTGCCACTGCACTCAGACGGGTAACTACCACCCTCAACAAGGCCTGTCGACTCATCACTGGCACTAAACGTCTCACACACACTTGTGACCTTTACACTCAAACCAATTGGCAGCAACTGGACAATCGAATAAAATACCAAACCTGTGTAGTTGCAAAGAAAATCCAGATGGGTCTTGCTCCACTCCTGTACCCTCCTACAACCAAAAACCAGCAGTTGTAACACCAGGGGATCTAAGCTCCAGCTGTTTCAAATTCCTCGCTGCCGCACAACACAAGGCCAAAGATCTTTTGCCTACAGGGCCCCCACCTGGCTAAATGGTCTTGCTAGTGAAACTACCTCTACCACCTTGCTCGGTGCCTTCAAATCCAGGCTCCACACACACTCATTGCCTCCAGTACCTGTGACTGCCATGGCTAACCAACAGTACTCCCTCCACCTCTGCCTACTGTGAGAGGCCTTGGCCTCCTTTCGCACTCTGCCCTCACCTAGGCCTCCTTCTTATGCACATAACCCCTGACGCCACTTTGGCCGCTTTCCCACGCCCCCCCCCGCACCTTTCTACCTCCTCCCTCGTTACCTCCCTTGACCTCCTTCTACCTCCCCTTTTTCCCTCTTCTTCCAAGTACTAGGTTCCTTCTCAGCTTAGTGCTGATTGTGTATTGTCTTTGAACCAACCTCAATGTTTATTCTCACAATTTATGTTGTCTACTGTAACTTGTGACATGGAACCTTTGTAAAAGAGCCTTGGCTCAAAGGTACTTGTAATCCTAGACCAAATAAATAAATGAGGCACTTGGGAGGTGAGGTAGTAGAACACATTATTATTACTAATTTATATAAGGCAATTAGAAATTATAGGAAGGATAACTTGGAATTGATAAGATAAAGGTGGGAGAGAGAATCAGCTACTCAAATAGATAAAGCTACCTGGCAAAAAGGAGCCCTGCCCCATTCGAAAATTACCCCAACAACCTACTGGACGCAATTTGCCCGTAAGTCTAGAATTCGTTTTTTCCGGACCCCAGATGTGACTGCAAAAGTGGGAGAGCAGGAATGGGGATACTGTTGGAGGAATTGTGGACATGCTTCAGCGGGTAATGAGCACATATTTTGGTCCTATCCTCTCCTCTCAGGATACTGGAAGGGGATTACAGAAGAGATCTTGGAAATCTTTGAAGTCTCTGATTGGTTGACACCCACTTTTGTCCTGATGGCAGCACCTCTTGAAGGGCTAAAAATGAACTGCCTGTATTACAAAGTGGTAGTACTATAAATTTTAATAGCCAAAAAATAATTACTAGATCTCGGCTCAGACAAAATTTCAAAGAGAGAGCACTGGAGGAACTTAACTTATGAAGTTTACAATTTGGAACGTTCCTCAGCCAAAATGAACAACAGACTAAACAGTTTTAATAAGAGATGGGGGAATGGGTTTCCTATCAATTGGAGCATTACCTGGACTTTGTCCCATAACTGGACTGTATAAAGTCAAGAAGCTAACAGGGCTTTTATGTTATTGGATTTCTGTATGAGAGGGGGTTGTCGAGGAGAGTTGCCTCAGGACTGGAATAAAAATCAATTTGGAGATGTACTAGACCAAGACAGTTTAGGAAATACCAATTACTGATTGCTCTACCTCAGTCATTAATATATGAACTCATTGTTTTATTTTTCTCAAAGCTCAGTATAACTCATGCAGATACCAAAGATGTTATGCTGTTACTATCACTGGACTTGTGTGTTTGTCTTCTGAGATGTATGATGATTATGTGACTGTTCACTGCTTTTATAAAAATAAAAATGTTTTAATCATAAAAAAAAAAAAAAGAAGAAAAGGAACCCATTCCCATCTAGCCTGCCCTTGTTCAATCCCCACAGGTAGCCCTGACTCCACCACCCTACACCTTATTTCCGTGACCTCCCCGCCCCTCTGTAGGTTCCCTGCCCAATTTTATTTCCAGGCTTCTGTCTCTGCCTCTCTTGTTAAAACCCATGAATTTATCTCATGTACTCTTGAATCCCCAAACTGATGACTCAATCACCCACTCTGGTAGCACATTCCAGGGGACCACCACCCTCTCGTAAAATATTTCCCCCTCTTATTACCACTTAATTGACTGCCCCCCAGCTTCAGGCTGTGCCCTCTAGTTCTTGGATTGTCCTTCACCTTGAAAATACTCCCTTTCCTCACCTTGTTAATTCCCTTCAGGTATTTAAATGTTTCAATCATACCCCCACCCCCCTCTCCTTGTTTCCCTGTAGAATCACCCATGTACAACCGAGTTTGACAGCTTCTGCCCACAGTTGATGACCATCACTAACCAGCTATTATATCCCTTTTATTGATACTTGGTAGAAAACCTGTAATCCAGACAATGTATTTACCATGGTTTCCAAAGCAGAGAGCTCCCTGGCTCGGGGATGCTAAATTTAGTTGAACAAATGTCACAGGAAAAGCGGAACACCACCACTCACATACCCTTCATGAAGGCTTAACAAGCCCACCATTTCACAGCTTAGAATTCATAAGTGCAGTCTCTTTATTAAGGTGCTTTGTGAAAATAAGGGCAAACGGCAGGTTAAAAGTGCTGGAGAATTTTAGTTTGGCACAGTAGGTACAAAAGATGCCAAAACGGCATTCTCAGGCATCAACTGACGTTTTGCACATTGTGCAACCCCGAGAGTTGTCTATGCTCGACTGCTAAATTTTTTCAGCACTTTTAACCTGCTGTTTGCACTTTTTTTGCTGTGAAAAGGTGGGTTTGTAAGTCTTCATGAAGAGGTGGTGAGTGCTGTTCTGCTTTTTTCATGTATTTACCATGTTGCATCCAGGTCTCTGATTTTGACTACAAAGTAGCCTGTGCTGGAGGGCAGCTGCATTTTGAAGTAAGTGTGCCATTATTGCGAACATTTTGAAAACCTAATATTTAGGCGTAGCCTCGCTCATATTTTATATATAGTCAGCATTTGTCTTCTCGCTCTCCATTAGTGGGTTTATCTGCATGGAAACTGTATCCTTGTCTCCTAGAGTTTATTAATTTATTTAGTTTTCGTTCACAGGGTAGATGCAACAGACAATCCAATGCCTATTTTCAGGCATGGCCTGGAAAGTTCTCTGCTTGGTAACTCCTCTGCTGAAGCTGTAATCCTCTGTTTGTGACAGCACCGTTTGTTGCTGTGAAAATGATTATAATGTCACAAGGGACCATGACTTGAGCAAAGGATTAAAGAGCAGAACCAGATCAACTACTCCCCAAAATCTCTGCCCCCTCCTCTGGCACACCCATTGGATTTCCTTTACTTGCCTTTGTCTCTTCTGATCCCTCTTATTATTATGTTTTTCAAGTGACCCAGAGTTTGCTTCCCCCTCCTCCAGGCCTCTTCCCTCTGGTCCTCTTACACTAATTGATTTCTCTTCCCCTTTTGTGTTTGTAGCATACTGCATTCTGTGCTCTATTTTACATGTCTGTCATTTGGACTATATTATTCCTTTAGCACCACTGGATCTTTGAGCTGGAACATTTTACTTAACTGTATTACTGAGCACTCTACTCTCCTTTTTTCCCCCCAGTATATCTATTGTATTCTGGACTGGACTTCTGCATCTCACTGCCCCTTTCTGTGTGCCTTTTTACTTGTCACCACTTGCATTATGCCATGTAAGTCAAGGCAATTTTATTTATAAAGCCCACCTTCCTGAAAGCTCAGGGCACTTCATAATAAATAGACTGGCAAAACTTCACAACAACAAACACTACAGCGGACAACACATCCCGTATGCAGAACTATGTATGTCAGGCAGTGACACAGAAAACATACGTAAGAACTTACCGTAACAGTAGATCTTTGAGGGGATCTCAGTCTGCAAGTTACATCATAGGATCTTCACCGTCAGTGAAGCAGGATCCACACAGAAGATTTTCAGCAGTATAACTGGGGCTGCCCACTCTTAACATAATCTGCTGACATCACCAATGCTATAAAGGCGTGAGTGACTCCGCTCCCTCCTCAAAGAAAGAGGGAACATAGCTCAAGCCATGGGGGACCGAGGCGAGAGAGAGAAACATAGAAACATAGAATTTGACGGCAGATAAGGACCGCTTGGCCCACCTAGTCTGCCCATTTTCCTACCTAACAGATAAGCTGCAAATCCTAGTTAACCAACAGCTTACTTCCTCCTACCCCCCACTAGGACTGCCTTATGCCTGTCACATGCATTCTTGAAGTCCCTCACTGTTCTTGACTCCACAACCTCCTCAGGGAGGCTGTTCCATGCATCCACAACCCTCTCAGTGAAAAAATACTTCCTCACATTACCTCTGAGCCATCCCCTCTATCTTCAAATTGTGCCCCCTTGTTCTTGCACATCTCTTTTTCTGGAAGATGCTACCCTCTTGGACTTTGTTAATTCCCTTGAGGTACTTGAAAGTTTCTATCATGTCCCTCTCTCCTCCTTTCCTCTAGGGTATACATATTAAACTCCTTTAGTCTTTCTTCAGATGTCTTCTGGTGCAGACCCTGCACCATTTTGGTTGCCCTCCTCTGTATAGCTTCCACTCTGTCTATGTCTTTGCGGAGATGGGGTCTCCAGAACTGCATACAGTACTCCAGATGGGGTCTCACCAACTGTCTGTACAGAGGGATAACAACTTCCTGTTTTCTACTACTGATGCCTCTTCCGATGCATCCCAGTATCCCCCCTGCCTTCCTTACTGCCTTCTCACATTGCTTGCCCACCTTTAGGTCATCTGATATGACTACCCCCAGGTCCCTTTCTATTTTTACTGTTGTCAGTATCTCACCCCCCATTGTGTACACTTCCCCTGGGTTTTTGTTTCCCATGTACATTACCTTGCACTTCTTTGCATTGAATCTGAGCTGCCATACATTTGACCATTCCTCCAACCTTGCCAAGTCCCTTCTCATCCTTTCCACTCCATCTTGTGTATCAACCCTGTTGCAGATCTTTGTGTCATCTGCAAAGAGACATACTTTTCCTTCCAGTTCCTCTGCAATGTCACTTATAAAGACATTAAAAAGGACCGGTCCCAGTACTGAACCCTGCGGTACTCCACTAGAAACCCTCCTTTCTTCACTGTGTATTCCATTTACTACTACCCTTTGCGTCCTGTTGTCTAGCCAATTTTTTATCCAGGTTACCACCTTGGGACCCACTCCAAGGCTGGCTAACTTGTGAATTAATCTTTTGTGTGGGACTGTATGAATGCCTTGCTAAAATCTAGGTAGGCCATGTCCACAGCCAGAAAGAAAGAGAGATGTGTCCAGGCCTATAAGAAAGGCTGGATACACCAGACAGCCAGTTCCAGTAGAGAGCCCCAAGAAGAGGGATGGTGGGAGGGAAGACAGACCTGATGACTGAGATCCCCTTGAAGATCTACTGTTACAGTAAGTTCTTACATAACAGTTCTATCTTCTTCAGGGGTATCTCAGTCATCAGTTCACACTGTAGGAACGTGTCCCAAGCAGTTGCAGGTGCAGATGGACAGTCTGGGAGGAAGACCAACCATAAACTTAAGACAGGAGGACCTGCAGCACAGCCCTGCTAAATCTTGCATGAGTACTAGAGTTAATATCCAGACTGTAGTGCTTGGTGATAGTATGGACAGTACTCCAGGTGGCAGCCGCACAAATGTCAGCGGCTGAGAAGTCACGAAAACAGGCCATCAAGGCAATAATGCCTCTAGTGGAATGAGCTTTTACCACTCCAGGCAACTCTTTGCCATACTTATTGTAGCAGAACACAATGCAACTGGCTAACCATGTAGACAAACATGGTTAAGAAACCAGAACGCCCTCTCTTCCTGGGGCAAAAAAAAAAAACAATAAAAAAACAACTGCTTCAACTTTCTACATTCCTTGGTTCGGAGCAGGTAATACTTTAAAGTTCTGTGCACATCTAATATATGGACAGTACTTCCCCTGGATTGGCACATTCAAGAAAATGAACAGAGACGTGGATAGACTGGTTCAGAGTAAACTCAAGACACCACCTTAGGGAAAAACATAGGGTTTGTGCGTAAAGACACCCTGTCTTTGTGTAAAATCAAATAAGGTTCTTCACACCAGCGGGCCTGAAGCTCGGAAATTCTTCAAGTAGAAGTAATCACAACTAAATACAACACTTTCCAAGAAAGAACGCATAGCTCACAAGACGTGGCTGGCTCAAAAGGGACAGGGAAATGGATATGGGGTTTCAGGTGTAGGATGCCATTCAAAAAAGTATGGGAAACATCCTACGGAGCTATCGTGTGGTCACCCACTGACTCATGAAAGGCCAAGACAGCCAAAAAGTGCACCTTGAGGGAGGAGTACTGAAGACCAGAGTTTGACAATGATAGCAGACAGTCCAGAGTCTGGTTCAACAGACAAGTGAAAGAGTCCAGATTATGCCTGCCAGCCCAGAAGGCAAACCGTTTCCACTTTATGGCATAGGTTGCTCAAGTGGAGGGTTTCTGAGCAGCCAATAGAACATCTGCTACCCAACTGGAAACCCAAATCTTGCAATGACTATGTTCTTAGGAGCCAAGATAGAGGGACTTGAGGTTGGGATGAACCAGTGTCCCTTGAGCCTGAGTCAGCAGGTTCCTGCAGAGAGGGAGAGGGAGCTGGACTGGAAGTTCCTCCGTTAGCTGCTGTAGTAATGGAAACTATATTTGACGAGGCCAGAATGGAGCTACCAGGATCATGCTGCCCCCCCCCCAAATCATTTGCAGTTTGATTAGCAACCTCTGAAACAGAGGAAAAGGAGGGAAGGCATAAAGGAACTTCCCACTCCAGTAGAGGGATAAAGTGTTTTGCCAGAAAACTCCAGGCCCTGGATTAAGCGAGCAAAAACTGGGCAGTTCTGCGTCAACTGGGGACTCAAAAAAGGTACAACTCTGGACAACTCCATCTGTCTACTAGATCTTCAACAGGTGAGAGGAGTTCCCACTCATGCATGCTGGACTGCGTCCGGCTGAGGCTGCCCGCCAGAGTGTTTAGTACTCCTGGGATGTGAACCACTGAGAGAAGTAGACTGTGGTCTAAAGCCCAGTACCACACCCTCATGGCTTCCCTGCGCATGGTATAAGAATGTGTCCCCATCTGCTTGTTGATTTAATACATGACACAGAGGTTGTCAGACTGAATCAACCACTAACCTGGAAGGAGATGGTTCTGGAAGGCCTGCATGGCACATAGAACCGTCCACATCTCCAGAATACTGATATGCAGGGAGGTTTCGATCTGGGACTAACAGCTCTGAGTCTGAAAGGGACCTAGATGAGCCGCCGCCCCCCCCCCAGCCCAACCAGTAAGCATCCGTGGTGTGGATTTGCTGGGGAGGAGATCTGGAATGGGACCCTTTGCAGGAGGTTCAGGGGATCCATCCGCCACAGGAGCACTTTGCAGACTTGGGAGGAGACCAGCACTAACTGGTCTAGTTTGTCTGTGCACTGGTCCCATTGTGCTCTGAGAGTCCACTGGAGGATGAGCATGTGGAGCCTAGCCAGTGGAAGAGTGGGGATGGCTGCCACTATCAGCCCCAACAGTCTCAGGTACACCCTGGCAGGGATATAACAGATCTGGGCAACTTCTTGAGCCAATGCAATAAGGAACTCACCGAGCAGGAAGCAGGAAGGCCTTTCCCTGTGCCGAGTCTTTGGCTGCCCCTATATACTGCAGCCTTTAGGACCGGACTAGAACTGGCTTGGGAAAACTGACTGCAATGCCTAGGAAGACAAATAACTGAAGAGTTCTCGCCAGAGTTCACAGGAGCTGTTCCCTGGACAGGACCTTTAGGAGCTAATCAACCAGACATGGAATTACGTGCAGCTCCCTCCCTTCTGAGGGCCGTAGCCACTGCTGCTAAGCACTTGGAAAAGACCCGCAGCGCAGAGGACAAGCCAAAGGGCAGCACTTTGAATTGGTAATGCTCACCCTGGAAAAGAAATCAGAGTAAGCTCCTGTGGGGAGGAAACACTGAGATGTACAGGTAAGCATCCTGCATGTCCACAGAACACAGGTAGTTGCCCTTCTTGAGAAGAGGGATTAGACCTAGCAAGGTTCCCATCTGAACTTTTTGTATTGGACATACAGACTGAGGTCCTTTAGGTCTAAGATGGGCCTCAGATCCCCATTTTTTGGGGGACCAGGAAGATCCTGGAATAAAACTCTGTTTCTCTGGCACCTAAGCACTGGCTCGATGGTAGTTTTTCACAGTAGGGACTGCACTTCCTCCTGGCGAACAAACAGGTGGGCGGGGGTTGCTGGAAGGCAGAAGCAGAGTCTCTTGGGGTTGCTCGGTGAGCTCCAGAGTGTGACCCCTTACTATGATTTGAAGAATCCAGGCATCTGATGTGATGGTTCTCCACTGAATGAAATGGAGGGAAAACTGACCTCTGACCTCCTGTGGGAAGAGTTCCAGCTGGTGGAGGTGTTTGAGATTGAAGTAATCTCGAAGCTGCGACCCACATTTTGTGAAATGGACCCATGCCTGACATCTCCTAGTGGAATGTGTGCAGTTTGTTGGTCCAGTGTTCAATGAGATTGTCCGGTGCTCATTAACAAAGGTGCTATTCCCCAGTGCCTTACAGGAGGCACTGGTGAAGCTCCTTCTGAAGAAATCATCTCGTTACAGAGCAGTCTGTCTAATCTCCACTGTGGGCAAGTTCATGGAGACCATACTAAACATAGAAACATAGAATTTGACGGCAGATAAGGACCGCTTGGCCCACCCAGTCTGCCCATTTCCCTACCTACTGGATAAGCTGCAGATCCTAGTTAACCAGCAGCCTACTTCTTCTTACCCCCACCCCCCAGAATCGCCTTATGACTGTCCCATGCATGCTTGAATTCCACCACAGATTTTGACTCCACAACCTCCTCAGGAAGGCCGTTCTAGAGAAACATGGTCTCTGGGATGCAAGGCAGCATGGGTTCATGCGGAGGGAGATCATGTCACACTAATCTGATTGACTTCTTTGACTGTGTCACTAAGACAGTCGACAGGAGCCAAGCGGTAGACACTGTTTATCTTGATTTCAGCAAGGCCTTCGACTCTGTGCCCCACAAAGGTTGATCAGGAAGATGAGGTTGGGGAAAAGTTGGGTGAAAAATGCCTGATGGACAGAACCCAGGGAGTGATCGCTGGGGGGGCGAGTTATCTGTTAAAGAGAGTAACCAGTGGGGTCCCACAGGTGTCTGTGCTGGGGCGGTGTTGTTCAATGTCTTCATCAGTGACACTGGGGATGGCACTAAGGGCAAAATGTGCCTATTCGCGGATGACATCAAGCTCTGCAGGAGAGCAGACGCAGCTGAAGTGATACAGGACCTACAGGAAGACCTGGAAAAGCTGGGGAGGTGGTCCATGATCTGGCAGCTTGACTTCAATGCCAAGAAATACAAAGTTATGCATATTGGAGCCAAGAATCTTAGGACAGAGTACTACTTGTGTGAAGTCTGAGTATCTGCATCAGAGGAGGAGAAGGACTCAGGAGTGATGATCATTAGTGACCTGAAACACTCCACGCAGTGCAAGAAGTCAGCAGCAAGCGCAAACAAGATGCTGGGATGCATATCTAGGGGGATCAGTAGTAGGAAACAGGAGGTTTTACTGCCCTTGTACAGGTCACCGGTAAGGCCACATCTAGAGTATGGAGTTCTGTACTGGTGCCCACACCTCAAAAAGAACATTAACCTGCTGGAGAAGGTCCGAAGGAGGGCAACAAAGATGACAGTGGGTCAGCAGGATAAGGCATACGAGGAGAGGTTGAGAGCACTGAGCATGTACTTCCTGGAAGAAAGGAGAAAGGGAGAGAGGGGACATGATTGGGACCTTCAAGTACTTGAAACGGATAAATAAGGTTGATAAGGCAAGTCTCTTTAAGCTGAGTGGCAACCATAACACTAGGGGGCCCAGCCTTCAGCTGGAGGGTGGGAGGTTTAGGACGGAAGTAAGGAAACTCTTCTTCACAGAGAGGGTGGTGGACACTTGAAATGCACTGCCGGAAGAGGTCATCTTGTTGAAGACGGTGGGCAGTTTAAAGAGAGGCTGGAATAGGCACAGAGGGAAAGTAAGGATCATGGGTAGGGAGGACGAGAGGAGAGGGAAGGGAGGGCAGGGACATTAGCTCAAGCAGTGGAAACTGCAAAGCGAGCACACCTGATAGACCAAATGGTCTTCTGCTGGTTTCTTATGTTCATGTCTCTTGACCCTGACATCTTAGTGAATTCCCAACCTGCCTCCAATCTTCCATTCTTGGGGAAGGTTGTGGAGAAAGTGGTGGCACTGCAGCTCGAAGTCCACCTGATGACCTTCGACATCTATGAGCCACCCCAGTCTGAATTTAGGAAGAAGCATAGTACTGAAACAGCGGTAGTTAGGGTGCAGAATGATCTCCTCAGGGCGAGAGAGGACAGCAGTCAATTCTGATTCTCCTAGATCTCACATCAGCTTTTAACACTGTACACCACATGGTGCTTCTTGACCATCTCAGAGGGCTCTATGGACTCACCGGCAAAGTTATCAGATGGTTTGAGTCCTATCTAACAGGAAGGAAGCAATGGGTAGTGATGGGGAATTTCTCCTCCTGCCTGAATCTCCTGACCTGTGGAGTCCTGCAAGGCTCGATCTTGTTGCCCATGTTGTTTGTGATGTATATGCTGCCCCTGAGTGACATCATTAGGCATTACAGTCTGGGTTTTCACTGCTCACATGACTGAGGTTGGCTCAACATTATACAGTGGGTGGTCCACCATGCCCACCTCAGTTCTCCTACCAGAGACCCATTAAAAGGAATGACAGGAGAAAGAGTGGACTGCTGGAGCCACTAGAATGGCTGAGTAGTAAAAGAGAAGCAACAGCAGGTGGGAAGAGGGAGGGGAAAACCCTTGCCTGCTTCAAGAGTCTCTCTCGAAGATCTACTGTTATGGTAAATGCTTACATAAATCTTACTTTGAGAGGGCTCTTGCAGTAGGCAATAACCATAAGGACAGAGTCCCAAGCAGTGCAAGTCAAGCAAAGACTGAACACAGAATGCAGGATAAAGGTCTGCAGTAAGCAGAGAACTAAAACAGAAGGCTTGAAGGACAGCCAATCCAAACTCTGCTTTGCTTCTAGAGGCAATGTCCAGACTGTAACGCTTAGTGAACGTGTGGACAGAGCTCCAAGTGGCTGACACATAGATCTCTGAGGCAGAAATATTTCGGAAACAAGCCGTAGATGCAGCCATGCCACTGGCTGAATGCCCTTTAACTTCCCCAGGAAGGACTTTGTTGTACTTCTGATAACAAAACAGAATGCAGTTTGCTAACCATTTGAATAAATATGGTTTAGAAATTGCAACACCCTCCCTTTTGGGCACAAAAGAAACAAAAAGCTGATCTGCTGTGTGGACTGACTTCGTACGGTTCGTGTAGAAACACAAAATTCTGTGCCCATCCAGCATGTGCAGAAGTGCCTCCCCTTGATTAGAGTGCTCAGAAAACATGTCAGGCTGGAGCTGGAGCCTGTGTATGTGTTAAATGTTATTTCTACTTTGATAAGAAGCTGTGTGGCACCCCTGCTTGCAGGTTAGTGTGTGCAGGAAACGTTTTTCTTTGCATGCTATTGTAGTTTCCTAGCACCACATCCATGTGCATACTCTATGGTTTACATACTCAGGATAATACACTAGCAAGTGTATAGTCCAATTTAAAGTAAACTCAGAAACAACCTTTGGTAAAAACCTTGGATTTGTACGCAGAGTCACCTGGTTTCTGTGAAAAATTAAATAGGGCTCCTTACACATTAGGAGCCGGGAGCTTGCAAATCCTTTCAGCAGAATTAATAGCAACTAAAAATATCTCTTTCCAAGACTAAAGGAGCAGGTTGCAACCTGCAGCTGGTTCAAAGGGAGTCAAAATAAGTTTCATAAGAATGAAGGGCCGGCATCTTTGGGAGGGTGGTGGGGTGGTGGGGTGCACAGGGTGTGGGGTGGCCATAATACTGGACTGGGCTTGGAAGTTCGGTGGTTGCCCAGTGTGCTACCAGCTTACACAGCTTAGGGAGGAGGTTCAGGAAATTAGAAGACAGCTGGAAGAAGAGGGGAGGTATGGTTGGGGAATAGGGCAGGGGCTCTCCCATGGGGTTGCACAAAGTACTAGGGGCGGGGGCATAGGGAAAGGAGTGCAGTAGAGTACTCTGCGGTTGTGCAGGGACCCTGACAGAGGGGGCCCGGAAGGAGGACACTACCAAGGAAGCAGGCAGGTATCTGGGGACCCTCACAGAGGGGGGCCCAAAAGGAGAACATTCTCAGGGTAGTAGGCAGATGGCTGGGGCTGGACAGAAGGAAGCAATGGGGCGGAGTGGAACGGACCTTAAGCTCTGTAACTGCTTCAATTCTCTTCTTCTGCTTGAGGATGAAGGGGGTGATGTAGCCATGACGGATGGAAAGGGAGTGGGGGGCAGGAAGAAGAGGCCGGATAGCAGGAAGAACAGGCGGGAACTTGGAACACTGGAAAATGGGGGGAGTGGGGGATAACAGCAGGAGGAGGAGGGGGTAGAGGGAGGAAAGCGCAAGGAGAAGGACCAGTTGAGAGGAATAGGGAAGAAGAGGGACTAGAAGTACAAGGAGGATACAGCAAAGGGAGCTGAGTGTTTAGGCCAGGGGAGCACGACAGGCAAGGAGGGGCTGAATGAAGATGGGAACAGAGGAGGACGACTCCAGGCAAGTATAGCAGATGGGTGGGGTATGGGGAGGACCAGTCGCAAGCAGTAATGGGGGATAGCGGGGTACAGAAGGGTACTTGGGAGGAGGAGAGGCATAGGATCAGAGGGGAAGGGGTGGCCAGGTGGCACCCAGATAGGGGGAGGAGCAAGGAGCCGGCTGAGGGGAGGGGCCGGTACAAAGGATGAGGGACATGGAAGGGGAAATGGAGGAAAAGGGGCGGTCAGAGTGATCCTGTTGGGTGATTCCATGATTAGGGGTTTCAAATGGTAAAGAGAGGGGGAAGCCTGCCCGGTTAGAACAAAATGCTTCCCTGGACTAATGGTGTACAGGGCCAAGCATGAGTTATATCAGCTGGCAAAGGATTGTGGAGGTACCCCAGACATACTGGTCCACCTGGGTACCAAGGACACTGAGGGAAATAGTGAGCTAGAGATACAGGCAAGGTTCAGGGAGCTTGCCAGGCTCTGTCATGACACAGGATGTGTGATTTCCTTCTCGGAAATCCTGCCGGTGCCAAGGGCTAGTGGGGAACACAAGAGGAAGATCAGGAAGATAAACCAGTTGCTCAGGGAGTGGTGTGGGGCCAGAGGGTATGGGTTGATGGGGGACTGGGGAGACCTGGGAAGATAAGGGGCTATATGCCAAAGAAAGGCTCCATCTCAGTTTGGAATGGAGGGAAATCCTTAAGTTGCAAATAGAGGGATTTGTTGGTGAAAGGTGGGGTTTAAACTTATGAAGGGGGGGAAGGAATCGGAGAAAAGGCTGTCGAGGGGGGAGTCCAATAAAGGAGGGATTCTGTCTCCACCCCCCTGGGGAGCTGGAGGAATGCAGGAAAAGGCCGACTGGTAAGGTGCTGACTGGGAGAAGACAGAATCCCCATGGGAACACGAGCAAGGGAACTGGAAGTTTACGGGAAGGGTGGAAGGTAGTCCTGCTAAATGCCAGGGGCTTGGTCAAAAAAGGCCTGAGCTCCAGGCGATGCCAACTGAGGGAGAGGCGGATGTGGCAGCAATCACTGAAACCTGGGCCACCGCAGGGCAAGACTGGGACCTGAACCTGGAGGGTTGCACCATGTTCAGGAAGGACGGTGGGGGAGGGGAGATGGGGTAGCAATAATAGTTAAAAACTGCATTGGCATAGGAGGAGTGGAGGAGGCGGAGGGAACTGTGGAGGCGATTTGGGTCACCTTGATAACAAGGGGGGGGGTGTGGCAAGAGAGCAAAAATAGGAGTGGTGTACAGACTGTCCACGCTGGCGGAGGAGCTGGAGGAGAGTCTAGCGGCAGATGTGGGGAGCCACAGCAGTTTGGGCAGGGGAAGGGTGGTGGTGTTGGAGGACTTAAACATGCCAGGAATGGACTGGGAGACTATGACATCCTCGATGGCCAGGGAACAAAGGTTGTCGGATGTCTTTCAGGATGCTTTCCTGACTCAGGAGGTGGGGGAACCGACCAGGAAGACGCGGATACTGGATGTGGTCCTGGCAGACAGTGACCAGATTGGGGACTTGGAGATACGGGACCCATTGGCGGGGAGCGACCATGCCACGGTCTGGTTCTGCCTGGACCTAGGGGGGTAGAAGGCTGCACAAAGATGGAGGTAACCGACTTTAGTAGGGTGGATTTCAAGGAAATAGGAAGGATCCTTAAGAAGCATTTGGATGGGATTGGGTAAGACATGGATGCTGACAATAGGTGGGAAATCATTTAAAAGGGGGTGCAGGATGCTACCAGCACCTGTAAAAGAGTAAGACAAAAATGCAGTAGGACCCACAAACCCAGCTGGTGGACCAGGGAGGTTCAGGAGGTGGTGAGGGGAAAGAAGGTGGCTCATAGGTATTTCAAGTGCTCAAAGAGTGAAAGGGATTGAGGGGAGTATGAGCTGATGGCCAGGAGGGCCACTAGGGTGGTGAGAGCGGCTAAGGCAAGGAAGGAGCAGAACCTGGCCAGGGCAATTAGGAGAGGGAACAAGGGGTTCTTTAGATACACTCGGTAAAAGTGGAGGGTGAAGGGGCAGATTAGCAGGATTAAAACAAGGAAGGGATGGGCACGAGACCCAAGGGAGCAGTCTGATTTACTAAATGAGTACTTTGCCTCAGTTTTCACAAAGGAAAGGGGGCTGCATCATGGGGAGACTGTGAGAGCTGTGGGGCCCTTACAGTCGAGGCGGGTCCGGGAGGGGGGCATCTCTGGCAGGAGGGGGAAGGCACAGCAGGGGGATGAGGTGCAGGTGGTGGAAATCACAGCAGAGTGTGTGAGGGAAGCCCTCAGGTCCCTTAAGACAGAGAAATCACCGGGGCCGGATAAATTACATCCCAGAGTGCTGAAGAAACTGGTGGATGTCCTGGCAAAACCCCTGACGGAGCTTTTCAGCATCTCTCTGAGGACAAAGTGGGTGCCCCAGGACTGGAAGGTGGCGCATACAGTGCCTATCTACAAGGGGGGAATCAAGGGAGGTGGCAGGGAACTACAGGCCCGTCAGCCTGACATCGGTGGTGGGCAAGGTGATGGAGGACATTGTCAAGGTGAGGCTGGGTTGGGGGGCCTAGAAAAGTCAGGGTGCCTGGACGACAGGCAGCATGGATTCATCCCAGGGAAATCGTGTCACACAAACCTTGTGGAGTTCCATGACTGGGTGACAAGTGCCATGGACCTGGGCAGACCAGTGGACGTCCTCTTTCTTGACTTCAGCAAGGCATCTGACACTGTTCCTCATGGGGGCCTACTGGATAAGCTGGGAGAAATGGGGGTGGGGAACCAGATGCTCAGATGTATAGGAAATTGGCTCCAGGACCAGACCCAGAAGATTGTGGTTGGCGGGATAGTCTCATCCCCAAGGAGGGTCATTAGTAGGGTCACTCAGGGATCGGTCCTTGGGCCCCTCCTGTTCAATGTCTACTTCTCTGACATAAGGAAGGGTATCAGGAGTGAGATGAGTCTCTTTGCAGATGACTTAAAACTGGGGGTGGTGGTGGATGGGGAGGAGGGGAGGGTGGCACTACAGGGGGACCTGGAGGCTCTAGAAAGTGGAAGCGGAGGTTCAATGCAGGGAAATGCAAGGTACTGCACCTGGGAGCCATAAACCTGGGCCAAGTGTTCACCCTGGGGGGGATGCTACAAGTCTCAGTGGCTGAGAGGGACCTGGGGGTGGCGGTGGATGTCAAGATGAACAACTCGGAGACTTGTAGGAGGGCAGTGGCCAAGGCCAACAGGATGCTGGGATGCATCGCTAGGGGGATCACATCCAGAAGGAGGGAAGTGATACTCCTTCTGTATAACTGCTTGGTGAGACAGCACCTCCAGTACTGAGTGCAGTTTTGGAAGCCACACTTAAAGAGGGACATCAAACTCCTGGAGAGGGTCCAGAGGAGGGCAACCAAAATGATCTGGGGCTTGGGGGACAGGACCTATGGGGAGAGACTCGAAGAGCTAAATATGTACACACTGGAAAAGAGAGAAGGGACCGGAGGGGCATGATAGGGGTCTTGAGGGTACATGAAGGGGTAAATGAGGGAGGAGCAGTCAGGGTGCTCCGAAGGAAGGAAGGGGCAACTAAAGGGCATGGGTGGAAGCTGGAGGGGGGGGAGATTCAGGGGAGAAAGAAGGAGGTGCTACTTCACTGAGAGGGTGGTGGAGCCATGGAATGCGCTGCCCAGGGGACTGGTGGAGGCAGACATGGTGGAGGGGTTCAAGAGGGGGTGGGACAAGAACAGGGGAAGGATTCTGGAAGCAAAGTCCTGTACAGCGAGAATATCCGGGACTGGGAAGGGAGAAACCAGAGAGGGCGAGGGGGATACCAAGTTCAGCTCCCAGGGTGGGGGCTGACCAAACGAGCAGACACGAAAGACCCTTAGGCCTATTCTGCTGCCATTTTTGTATGTTAGTATCTTAGTATGACATTCAGATCCCAAGGGAAAAGGGTTCCTGACTGGGGGTTTTAAACGGAATATCCCCTTCAAAAAGGTATGGAAGGCCTCCAACTGAGCCAAAGTTTTGCCTTCCACCAGAGTGTGGTAGACAGATATGGCAGACAAGTGGACCTTCAAAGAGGAATAACTAAGCCCCAGGTCAGAGAGAGATGTAGCAGATACTCTTAAGACCTGAGGAACAGGGCATGAGAAAGGGTCCCAACCTTTGGAGGCTGCCCAGATAGAAAATCTCTTCCAATTCATTGCGTAGGTGGTTCGTGTAGATGACTTTCTGCCTTCTACAAGATCTTCCGTGACTCTGATGGAGGCCCCAAAGCAAGAGACAGCTATGTCTAAAGGCTACATGCATGAAGGTGAAGGGACTTTGGTCCAGATGGACCAACATGCCCTGATCCTGGGTCAAAAGGTCCTGGCAGAGGGGAAGAGGAATCAGAGGCTCCACTGCCAACTGCTGGAGCTGAGGAAACCACATTTGGCAAGGCCAACATGGAGCAATGAGAATCATCCAGTGTTCCCTCCACTTGTAGTTTGAGGAGAACCCTCTGCAAGAGCAGGAAGGGAGGAAAGGTGTATAGGAACCTCCCTGTCCAGCAAAGAGCACATCTTGCCAAAAGACACCAGGCCTGGGAGTGAGCTGGCAAAACCTGGGTAGTTTTGCATTGTATGGGGAGGCGAACAGATCGAGATCTGGACGACCCCAGAGGTTGAAGGTGTCCTCGACCACCGACTGACGCAGTTCACACTCGTGAGCCATTACCAGAGTGCAGCTCAGACCGTCCTCTAGGACCTTCTAGATGCCTGGGGCATGCACTACCATTAGCTGGAGCTAGTGCAGAACTACCCAATGCCATACTCACATCGCTTCCCTGTACAAAGGGTATAGCTAAGTGCCTCCTTGTTTGTTTAAATATCAGACCACGAACATGTTGTCTGACTGGATCAGGAGTAGTCTTGGGAGAAGGGGCTGGAAGGCTTGGAGTGTATAGCGAACAGCACGCATCTTGAGCACATTTATGTGCAGTGAGAGCTCCCACTGAGACCGAGATCCCTTGGTTCTGCGATCCCACCCCCCCCGATGCGCTCACCAACTCTGACCTGATGCATCTGTCATCAGGGTTTGAACTAGAGGGGGAGGCTGGAAAGGGGCCCCTGGTACAGATTTTCCAGATCCTGCCACCAAAGGAGATCCTTTTGCACTGGGGTTGGACACCAGAACCCTGTGATCCAGGATGTCAGACCTTTGGTCCCATTGTACCTTGAGAGGCCACTGCATGACACGCATGTGGAGTCTGGCCAGAGGTACTGTGGGAATAGCCACCACGAGACCCAGGAGGTGGAAGACTGTCCTGGCCATTATCCAATGGCTAGGGGTCACATGCAGAGCTCCCCTCTGCAACATTTTTGCTCTGTCCAAAGGGAGAAAGGCTGACCTGGGCTTATCCAGTCACCGCCCCAAAAATTGGAGGCACTAGTTAGGAGCGAGGTGTGACTTGGGCTAATTCCCTGTGACCCCCACCCTGTGAAACAGGTCCAGGGTAGCTACTAGAAAAGCCTCCAGACAGTGCCATGATGGGGCTGACAGGAGCCAGTCATCGAGGTACAGAAACACATAGTGGCCCGAACAAAATAAAGCTGCTGTCTCACTGCTATACACTTGGTGAATAACCTGAGTGCTGACAAAAGGCCAAAGGGCAGAGCCTTGAATTGGCAATGCCCCCCTCCACCCAGAAAGAAAACCTGAAGCAGCAGCAGTGGGCAGGGAAGATAGGAATATGAAGGTATGCATTAGGCATATCCACTGCACAGAGCCAGTGTCCCTGAAGGAACAGTGGCAACAGTCCTGGAAGGGTCAAGCATGCAAAACCTTTTGTACTTGATGTACAGATTGAGTGTGCTGAGGTCCAGTATCTGTCTAAGGTCTCCTGTCTTTTTTGGGGACCAGGAAGAAGCAGGAGTAATGCCCCCTTCCTGCTTGGTCCCAAGGAATGGGTTCTATGGTGGATTTTCACAACAGAGCCACAATCTCCTCTGTTAGGAGCAGAATGTGACCTCGCTGGCAATGAGAGTGACCTGGAGGATTTTCTGGAAGTCCCTCTATGAACTCTAGTGTGTGGCCTTGAGCTATCAACTGATGGACCCAAGAGTCTGTCGTGATCGCCTCCCACCCAGACAGGTGGCTGGCAAATCTGCTCCCGACTGGCTCCTCCAGAACAGTTGGTTTGGGGGGTGCATGACTTAAGAGGTAGAGGGAGGGTTGGGGGACGCTGCCCCGAATGTTCTGTGCGACTTGGCGGGGAACATATAGGCAGATGAGGGAGCCCAACATTTGCCCTGACATTTGGCCTTGTCTGGCACCTTTGCCAATGGCAAAAGGATGGCAGAGACTTAGGATTGGTGTAATAGAGGGAGTGCACTGAACAAAGAGCCTTCCCTCACTCCTACAGATTGGTCATTATGTCCTTGCCGTCCCTGCCAAAGAGCACAGAAACCCTGAAGGGGGTGTCCAGAATAGAAGTTTGAATATCCTGAGTGAAACCAGATACTCGCAACCAGAAGAGTCTGTGTATACAGACCGCCATCGCTGTACTTCTGGCAGAAGCATCAGCGGCATTGTAAGTCACCCGTAAGGTGTTGCGGCAGGTAATCGCTGCCATCCTGCTCGTCTGCTCAATTTTCGTCTTTGCTTCAGAATCTGGCAAGGCCTCAAATTCTTCCTTCAGTTGGAAGAGAATGGCTTTTTTGGAAGCAAACCATGTGGGCTACATAATTCCAAGCCTGCAGAGCCAAGGTGGAGGACCAACAGACCTTTCAGTCGAACTGGCCAAGCTGCCTCGACTCCTTGTCAGGAGAGGAGGTACTCATATGCTTCGGTTTAGCTGAGCGGTCATGAGCCACACTGATAACCACTGAATCAGCTATGGGGTGGTTAGTTACATCTTTCCCCTCTGGGGCATGGTACAATCTGTCTGCCTTCTAGGATGTGGCTGCGACAGACGATGGTTGTTGCCATATAGTAGTGGCTAATTCATCATGGGGCCCGTCCATGGGGGGAAACAAAGTGGGGGAGGGGGTCAGAGGAGGAAGGTCAAGGTGCTCTGCCAGCCTCCATCACTGGGGTTCCTGCACCTCTGTCTTCCAGCTACTGGCCTCCTGAATTCTTCAGAGGATGTCCATAAAGAAGGGATACTCCAAGAGAGAGACTTAGGAGTCTCCTTGGGCTTCGAGTTCTCCAGCAGAAGAGAGTCAGAGTCAGAGTCAGAGTCAGAGTCAGAAGAAGAAGAAGAAAGAATCAGATTAATCAGATTCAGGGTCTAGCGAAGGGCCATTCAGGGGACAGGGATCTCCAAAGGGGGTCCTGTTTCAGAGGGTCAGCCAACCATTCCTCCACCGCAGACACCCCCACTGTGCAGACGGCTAATAGGGAACAGGCCCAGAGAGGAGACAGGGACCTTGGAGAAGCAGTTGCATGGATCGGCCTAGGGGCCACGTCCGGCTGGCATTGGACCAACTCTGAAGTGAGCTGCTGTTTGGCTTTGTTCCACCAGGACTCAAAGAGAGATAGCAGTTATGCAAGAACTTACTGTAACAGCAGGTATTCGAGAGAGGTTCTTGCAATAGGTCTTCACATATAGGACTGCACCCCCTGGTGTCAGGTCCGCAAGGTAAACTTATAGCTAGCAACAGTCAGTGGGGACCCATGCCCGCCCTCCAGTTCTTTTCCACCACAGACCTAGAGATAGGGAGCAGAAAAACCAAGTAACAACTCTTCGGACCATGTTCCCTGGCTTAACCCGAGGGCTACACAGGAGAAAGGAAATAACTCCAGGAGCTGAGGGATAGGTGGGTGGGAAACTGGACCTACTGAAGGAACCTCTCTCAAAGATCTACTGTTATGGAAAGTTCTTACGTAACTGCTATATCTTACTTCGAGGGAGTTCCTGCAGTAGGTCTTCACATAGATTCATTACTAACGCACTATACTCCACTCATCACTGCACCCTATATGCCATGCTTGGCTGGAATTCTCCCAGTCACAGACCACACAAAAATGCAATCCACTGGACACTTAGAGCCTTAACTAACAAGCTACCTAATTACATCTCAGATTGCCTTCCTCTCTCCCAGCCAGGGTGGTACCTGTTAAGAAGTCTCGTATTCCTCTCTCCTTATCCCCAAAGTAAAAACATGATTTGGCAAAGTGGCCATAAGTCACTTCTTCTCCGTTATCTGGAATAACATAGAAAAAACCCTAAAAACTGTCTTACCCAGGACTATCAAGGTTAGGAAGTTGTGGAAAATGGACTTGGGCATGCAGATCTCAGAGAAGAACTGGAGGCTGGTCCTCCAGTCTCATATGGGGGCTACTGCTATGCAGCAAGCTTAAAGAATCACAGTTCAAATTTTTCCATGGACTATACTGCCCAACGGTGGTGGTGAATAAATTTCACCCAGTGATCTCACCAATACGTGGGAGATGTCAGGTGGTTAGGGGTACATATCTGCATTATTTCTGGGAGTGTGGGGAGTTACGGCCCTTCTGGGTGGAGACTGCAAGGGAAGTGTCAGGGATCATGCAGGTGAGGGTGAAGGATTCTGTGGCCTCCTTACTGTTTGGAGGGGGAGAGGGAGGAATGGGAAGCTTACCCAAGAATGGTGAGGGTCTTATTAATGCCAGATGGATATTGTATCCAGAACACATGGGTACTGCATGTTAAGCCATCCCTTGAACAATGGAAAACACTGGTCATCAATAATCTGGCTCTAAAGAGTTTAACGTATCAAAGATATGGAAAAGAGGAACTTCTTTTGAACAAGTGGTAGGTGTTCATCAGTTCTCTTCCAATGGGGGAAGCCATGGTGTTAAGACAGGGTATAACCCGAAATAAAGGATTTATGATGATCTCCTAGTGGCGAAGCACATGGAAGGGGCCTGGACCGGTTCTCCAGACTCAGAGGTGAGTATGCCTGTGAGTGGCAGTGTAAAGTTGGAGATGGAGATGGAGATGGAAAGTGGACTCCAGTTCACAGGTGAGCTGCATAATTACATCTTGGAGGCCAGAGAACTGACAAGGTCAAGGACGAGGGAGGTGGGGGGTGGGGCCGTGGAATACATATAAATTGCCATAACAGTGGAAAGGGGGTATGGATTTCTGGAGGGGTGCGCGTTTTTGTATTCTGGATGTTCTCTCATGTTACTTCTACATACTTAGGGTGTAAACAGTCAGGGGAATGCATAGTAAGGTGTGGGGAGTTGGTGAGCCAGACAGTAGGCCAAGTCAAGATAAAGGTGATTGCCTGCATATCAGATAAAATGCTATGTACTGTATGGCAGATTCCTTAATGTTGGAAAAGTAATATGCAAAATGACTGTAATGTGTCCTCGGACCTCTGTCTGTCCTACCTCAATAAACATTTTAAAACAAATTGTCCTACCAGTAAAAATGCCCTTCTTCAAAACTCTTTTGCATGGGCTTTTAAAGAAACATGTAACTGTTTTCGCTAATTGTATTCACTGGAGCTGCCCCTTGTCTTATTCACATTTTGCTGTTTTTTTCTTTAGATTTTTTTTTGCTATTAGTATGATCTTTACACAGTGTGGAAACTGAACTTATTACAATATATGTATCCTCAAATGCATAACGGATTTGATGAGCAGACTGCAACGGATATGTAATACTGTTCTTATTGGTTTGGGTATATAGTATCTTTTTCTTGCTTTCGTGTCTGTTATTGTGTTTAATACTTGACCCAGGTCCTCCTTGTAAATGAGCTGTCTCAATGGTGTTTCGCCTGGATAAATAAAGATTGATTGATTGATATAGGACTGAATTCCAAGCAGTCCAACAAAAAGGAGGAGTCAGAGACAAGGTTCCAGGAGAAGGAAGATGTCTGCCAACTAAGGGTCTGCCTTGAGACAGAAGACATAGCAAAACTGCAAGGCCGAAACCAGCTCGATGCCTAGAGGCACTGTTCAGACAGTAGTGCTTAGTGAAGGTGTGGACGGAAGACCAAGTGGCCGCTGCACAAATATCCACAGTGGACAAATTCCTGAAAAAGACAGCTGAAGTGGCCACACCAGCCTTTGATCGCCCCCGGAAGGGATTTCTCGTATTTCTGGTACATGTAATGGATACAGTTAGCCAGCCACCTAGAAAGATAGTCTTGCCCTAGCACTGGGAGGTAAAGGCCACAAAGACTTGGTTCAACTTTTAATCAAATCAATCAATCAATCAATCAAAATCTTTATTTATTCAGGCGAGCATCATTGAGCAGAGCTCATTTACAAGATGGACCTGAGTGGTCATACAAATGAGGATACAAGTATTATTACATAGACAAGAATAGAATAAATAGCAATACAATGGCATGAAATGATTATATACAACAATTTACATATATACAAGTAACAATAGAACCATTTAGCCTGTAGGAAAAAAGAGGACAAAGGGTATAGCAGTCCTAAAATATAAGTTATATGGTCTAAACTAGTTTTTAAGTGAATATAATAGGTGATTCGAAGAAAGAAATTGAGTTAATATAATGGATAGAAAAAGGGAGGTTTTAGTTGGGTCAGATTGGTGGGGGATTATGCTTATAAAAGCAATTGCAGAGCTCTGGAAAAGGCGGAGAACAATCTTTTGAAGGATGCCAGAGGTAGTAGGCTATCTAGCTTCATGGATTTTTGGAGAGAGTTCCATGCAGCTGCTAAGGAATAGCTGAAAGCAGCCCTCCCATACCGGTGCAGGCATTGGGGACCTTTAATGTGATGAGTTTACTGATCCTTAAGGTGTATGGCCTGGTTGTAATTTGGGTAAAGCAATCAGTGATATAGGTCGGTAGTTTGCCTGTTAACGCTTTGAGTATCCAGATAACAGCATTCCTATTTCTTCTGTGTTGCAATGATGTCCAGTTGACTGCCATATAAAGGAGCAATGATGGGTGTTGGAGGGAAGGTCAGTAATAAATCTTATGGACCTGTGATACAGGGTGTCCAGCTTATGTAAGAGATGACTTGAACAATGGCAGTAGAGAAAATCAGCATAATCAATGAGGGATAGGAATGAGGCCTGAATTAACCTTTTTTGGAATCACTGTTTAGGTAATGTTTTATTCTAAAAATAGTCCGAGCCTCTGTCTTAGCTTTTAAGTAACTCTTCAATATGGACAGAATAGTCAAGCCTGTTATCTATCCAGACTCCAAGGTATTTGAAGTTATCAACAAATTCAAGTTCTCTCCAAGTAAGGTGGATATATGTAGGGTGTTGGATGCTGGGGTAGTGGTAGTACAGCTCTTTGTGGTAAAGAACATAGCTTTTGTTTTTTTTGCATTTAGAAGTAGTTTTTTGTCAAGTAGATTGTGCTGCAGAATGGAGAATTCGGATTGTAGAAGTTCACAGGCTTTGGAAGGTGAGGGATTGCTGACATACAATACAGTATCATCAGCAAACAGATGAATGTTAGATTGAGTGAGGTTGGCATCAATATTGTTTATATAAATAGCAAAGAGGATAGGGCCAAGAATAGAGCCTTGTGGTACACCCCTTAGCAGAGGTTTTGAGGTGGATAGGTAATTTCCATTTCTAACCAGTTGCACCTATCTGAAAGGTAATCCTTAAACCAGTTGAGTGATAGAATCCAGGCCTAATGAGTTAAGGGAGGTGAGTAATAAGTCATGATCCACTGTGTCAAAGGCTTTACTCAAATCCAGAAACACAACACAGGTAAAATTTTTTTGTCCAAATTAGTCTGCCAATCGTTGGTTCCTTGGCTAAGGCAGTAATGGTGCTATGCTTTGATCTAAATCCAGATTGTGCAGAATTTAGAAGGTTATTGTTATCCAGATAGTCCTTAACTGAGAGTTTACTAGTTTTTCGAGCATCTTAGATAGTACTGGTAGGATGGAGATAGGTCTGTAATTGTTGAGATCCTAGTATCACCAGATTTGAGTAATGGAACTACTTGAGCTGTTTTCCAAGTAGATGGAATGGATCAGTAGTTAGGAAAGATTGAAGAGATGAGTAAGGGGCAGATAAGACATGTGAAACAATTTTCAGGAAATAGGGATCCAGGAGTCTGCACCTGCACTTTTAGTTGTGTCTAAATTAGAGAGGAGATCTTCCACTTCTTTCACGGATATTGGGATGAAGGAAAAAGTTGAAGTGGCCATTTGTCCCACAGTAGTTTGCAGGTTCAAGGAAGATCTCAGGATATTTGCAGGTGATGAGTCAAATGCTAGGCCAGCAGTGGTGAAGTGAACATTGAAGGTATTTAAGATTTCTTGTTTACCTGTAATTTCTGTGTCATTTAGTAGCAATTTGGTGGTTAAGGCAGGGTAGAATTCTGGCCCAGAAGTCCTTTTTATTGTACCCCAGAGTCTGGATGGGTTATTGTAGGAGGCATCCAATTCAGCTGTATAGTAGGCAGTTTTGGCAGTTCTTATTTTTTTTGTACATGAATTCCTTGCTTTTCTGAAATTTAGCCAATCACTGGTGTCCTTTGTTTTTCTTGCCTTTTCTCACAGCTTGTCTCTGGTTCTCAAGGCTGCTTTAAGCTCAGAGGTGAACCAAGGGCAGGATTTTACCTTAGTTCTGATACTGGTGATAGGTGCATGAATATTGAGAACATTGGTGATAATATCCTTTAAAGTCTGGAGTGCTGTTTCAACAGAGGTTGTAAGATAGAAATCTTGCAATATATTGTAGTACTCAGGTCATGGAGGTAACCTGAGATATTGAAATTCTTTTTGACCTTTTGAGGATAAATTCTGCAGGATTTGGTGGTTTGAGTGTGGATCTTATGCCAGCTATAGGGTAATGGTCACTCCATCACTTGGCAGTACTCCTGCATGTGAGTATAAGTGAGGCTTGTTTACCAACATAATATCAGGAGTGAGCTGTTGCTGGAATTTCTTGGTTAATCCTAGTTGGGTCTTTAATCAGCTGTGTGAATCCATAGGTGTCACAAAAGGTTATCAAAGGTGCAGATACATTAGACAACCAGTTTAAATTCAAATCACCAAGGATGACCAGTATCTTCAGGGCCTTGGTTGAGAATTGACCCTAGGTGAGAAAGCAGTTTAAGGCCTGCAGAGGGGCCTATAGCATCCAATCAGTTTAAATGGAGACAATTAGGAAGGCAAATTTTGATTGATAAACATTCAAATTCATTTGGCTCAGATGTGTTGATGAGGCAGGTTGCAGAGATGGTGTCCTTAAGTATATAGCCCCACCACCCTGGAAGGCGATCTGCTCTGAAGAGCTGGTAATTGGGAAGGTTTACAACACTGTCTTTTGTTGTAGGCCTGAGCCAAGATTCAGAGATGACCAGGAAGTCTGGAAGAGTATATGCCACCCAAGCCTGTATTAAGATGAACTTTTTAGGAGGCTGCAAGCATTGAAGTGTATGAAGCTTAGTCCTTTTATGGTAGTCAGCTCAGAAGGGAAGATAAATTGACAATGGGGCCAGGATTAATCTCAATGGTGCCAATGCATAAAAGGAGTAGAAGATTAATTTGACTAGGGCTCCAAGGGATAGGGATAGAGAGTGATCAGAGCATTTCCTCTTAATCCTAGATGCACACTGTGTAGTGGGAGATGGTGCTGTTTATAGGTGTGTCTTTTATCATAACATAGGAGTCTGATGGACAGGCATAGAGGTTTTTATAGATCCAGGATACATGTAAGGGCTAGGGAGAGCTGGATTGTTAGAAACTTTATGTGGGATACCCCAAGGGTTGCAGTGTAATAGTGGTTCAAAGTGAATAAGGAATAGATGGTTGTACATTGTGGATGGCAGTGGAGAGCAGAACATACTCATTAACTTATTCGTCATGACAGGGGGTATAATATGATTATCATAATGGAATGGATTTTGAACCTCCTTAGTCCGCGAGATATAGAACCTCAGAATCCTGTGCATATCAAGGGTGTGCAAAAGATATCCCCCCCCCCAGTTGGAATGCTGTGGAAAGAAAACTGGCAGTTCAACACTTTGACTGGAAGTCATCTGCGAAACAACTTTCGGAAGAAAAAAAAAAAAAAATTAGTCTGCAGAACCACCCCGGTCCTTGTGGAAAATTAAATAAGGCTCTCTACAAAGCTCTGAAACCCTACAAGCTGAAGTAACTACAACCAAAAACAGCATCTTCCAAGCCAGGAAGCACATTTCACAACTTGCTGCAGATTCAAAAGTGGGCAAAGTAAGTTTTTCCAACATAAAATTAAGATCCCAGAGAGGACAAGGATTCTGGACTGGAGGCTTGATGTAAAGGATCCCCTTCAAGAAAGTCTTAGAAACATCTAGCTGGGATAGGGTTTTACCCTCCACCGAATGGTGGTAGGCCAACACCGCTGAGAGATGGACCTTGAGTGAAGAATAACTAAGGCCAAACTCAGAAAGGTGTAAAAGGTACTCTAACACCTGGGAAGCCGAGTGTAACCCCTGTTACCCAGGGTTACTAGAATCCCAGTAAGACGTAGTGGTAGGCAGGGAAGGCAGCTTGTGAAACTCCAGTTAAATGGATTTCACACTGTCTCACTCTCTTCTCAGTCTCAGCTGAGACTGAGAGTTGATATCACCACAGAACTATCGCAGCTGCATGAGCCACACTGGAATCTGCAGTTGGGAGTTAGGTCAGAATGTTGGGAGTTTTTGAACAGTGAGCTGCAGCAGTTGTGTGTGAGCAGTCTTGAAGGGAGGAGCACAGCAGTCTGTGCACAGGTTCTTGGAGCCTAAAGCTCTGATATAGAGCTTTTTTTAGGGAGAGGTGTGTGTTTCTGCCAAAAGAGGAAATGGTGGAGACCGCTGTTACTGGTCTCTGTGCCCCATCCCTGAGGGGATGGGGGTAAAAGGTTTGCCTGTTATTCCAGGGGCAACCTCCTGGTTCCGGCTAGGGAAGAAGCTGCCTTATTTTTTTTTTTTAAGTTGTGCTGCGGCACCAGAAGCTATCAAGAATCACCTGTGGGGCACCTGCAACCAAAGGCTGAGTCTGCTCTTACATGGGGCCTATGTTTCACCTGAACTGTTGTAAAGTGTGGACTGAATTGCTTAATCAGTGGGAGGCCTAGAGGAATAGGCTAAGCCAAAGTAAAAGTATGTTCAAGTCCAGCACAAGGGGAAAGTCAAGACATGTAGAGGAAATGTGCTATGTGTTTACCCTTTAATCTACATTGCCAAGCTTTTCAGAAAGAGATGCTTAATGTCCAGAGAAATGGCCGGGTATGAATTGTGGAAGCTAGTGATGGGAGACCCCCAATCATTAGTAACCAGGTTCACTTCTACGGATTTGCTCTGTGGCCCTTTACTTTGCCTCAGGCACTTGGCCAGTGCTAAGGGAAGTACCCAGACGTGGGACTGAAAGGAAATTTCCCTTAAGGAGTCAAAGGTTCTAAGGTGGTTTAGGGAGCCACCAGGAGAATGTGTCCATGTTACATGGAAGGTGTTCGACTGGCCGACAGGGAAGCCGAGCCAGGGAAAACCCAAACAGTGTATAAGTCGGGCTGTGTACCCAAAGCAGCATGCAAGTCCAGGCTGTGTGCCTGGTGAGTTCAGAGCCTGAGGGCTGAAGTGTTGAAGAAGTGTTCTGTTTCTCTTATCTGCATTACCAGGAATGTAGCCCAGTGGGGGTCCATCTGAGCTTTGTTTGTTCAGTTTGGAAGTGAATAAAAGCCATTTTTAGAATCCCATTCCTGGTATTGGACATTACAGCTACTGCTTCTTGTGTTCGGATTTACTTGGGTGCCTCTGTGCAGAGTAGCCAAACCTTGCCCTTGTGCAGAGTAACCTAGTCCTCCCCGAACCCAGTCCCCCACCTGGTACTGCCGTCAGCTTCAACAGCATACCACCTGTCATTTGCAAAAAGGCAGGGGTGTAGAGCTTACAAAAGCATGAAATAGGGTCCAAGCGCTGTGTTGTGGCCCAAAGAGAGAGAATCTTTTCCATTTCATGGCATAGGTGGATCTGGTAGAGGGTTTTCTGGCCTCCACCAAGACCTGGGCAACCTGCGAGGATATGCCATAATGAGAAATCGCTATGTCCACAGGTGCCACGTATGAAGATGGAGAGACTTGAGACTCAGATGTACCAGGGTGCCCTGCTCCTGAGTCAGAAGGTCATGAGATAGTGGCAGAGAAACCGGTGGTTCTTCAACTAGCTGTTGCAACAGCAGGAAACAAATCTGCTGGGGTCATAGAGAAGCGATCAAGATCACATGAGCCCTCTCTGCCTGTAGTTTCAAAAGAACCTTCTGAATGTGAGGGAAGGGAGGAAACACGTACAAACACTTTCCTGTCCAGGATAGAGACGGTGCATCTTGCCAAAAAGCACCATGCTTGGGAACGAGAGAGCAAAAGCTGGGTAGTTTTTCATTGGATGGGAATGCGAACAGATCTAAGTTTGGTTGGCCCCATAGAAGAAGCAAGTCTTCTACTACCTCCTGCTTTAATTACCACTTGTGAGCCCTGGCTACTGATCGGCTGAGACTGTCCACCAGGATGTTGTGAACTCCCGGCATGTGGACTGCTGTCAGGATCAGGCCTTGCTGAATTGCCCAATACCATACTCTCATTGCTTCTCTGCAGAGAGGGTACGATCAGGTACCTCCCTGTTTGTTTACATACCAGACAGTGGCCATGTTGTCTGTCTGGTTGACAAGTGTTCCCGGGGAAAGCAACGACTTGAAAGCCTGGTGAGCATGGAGAACTGCTCGTCTCCAGAATGATGATATGAAGATTCTCCTCAATAGGAGACCAAGAATCTTGCATTCTGTGATCCCCCAAATAAACTCCCAAACCCATATGTGAAGCATCTAAAGTGAGGGTTTGGGAAGGAGCCTGGAAGTAGAAAGTAGCCCCAGCCAACAAGTTGGTGAGATCCCGCCACCAGAGATCTTTCTGTAGGCTGTTGGAGATCATGACCAGCTGGTCCATGTCATCCAACCACTGGTCCCACTGGACTCAAACAGACCACTGGGTAACCCTTATGTGCAGCCTGGCCAGGGGGACAGCTGGAATGGCAGCTGCCAAGACCCAAATGGTGAAGCTCTGAGCCAGCTGGGGTCCACCGACACTTGGCACCAAGGTGGCCTGTGACACCAGGGTCTCTGCTCGGTCTAGCGGTAGGAAGACCTTGCTCTGGACCATATCCAGCACCGCTCTAACGAATTGGAGGCACTGGGAGGGTACTGATTGGGATTTGGTTAGGCTGACCAAAATTCCCAGGTAGGAAAACAGATCCAGAGTGAAGGAGAGGGACTCCTTCAGGCTGTCCGAAGATGGGGCTGAAAATAGCCAATCATCCAGGCGTGGGAACACGTATATGCCCCTGCGGCAGAGGAACGCTGCTACCACCGCTAGGCACTTGATGAAAACCCAGGACACTGAGGACAAGCCAGAGGGGAGTGCCTTGAACTGGAAATGGTTCTCCAGGAAGTAGAACAGGAGAAAGTGGCAGTGGGCCTGGAGGATAGGGATATGAAGGTAAGCATCCTGTACATCCATGGAGCACAGCCAAGTGTCTGACAGGAGCAGGGGGCAGGAATCCCTGGATAGTCAGAATGCAGAACCTCTTGTATTCTACGAAGAGGTTGAGCATGCTGAGACCCAGGATAAGTCTTAGATTTCCCATCTTTTTTGGAACTAGGAAGAAGTAGGAGTGGAATCCCCTTCCTATTTGTTCTGGAGGGACGGGCTCTACGGCAGCTTTTTGTAGCAGAGCCTGAATTTCTTGATGGATGATGGGGATCTGACCAGATGGGTAGAAAGATCTTCCCAGAGGATCTGCTGAAGGTATCTCCAGGAACTCGACTGAGTGACCTCTTTTGTATGAGCTGAAGGACCCATACATCTGCAGTGATGGCTTTCCACCCTTCCAGGTGGAGGCCGAACCTCCCTCCTACCAGTTCCTCCGAGGGGGAACTAGGGAGCAGGAGGAGGGAAAGTGAGTCAGGACACAGAGGGGAGGTTTGGCTCCTGAGGCCGCTTTAGCAAACTTGGCTTGAGGGGTCTGGGCTCCAGAGCCAGCAGTACGATGTTTGTTCTGTTTGCCTTGGTTCTTGTTCTATTTTCTTTGGCAATGAAAAGGCTGCTTCTTTTGTCCCACCTGGAACATGGAACATATGTCTCTAAGGGATCTACTGCTTTCTTGCAGCCCTGTGATAATATCCTTTGCGTTGCCACCAAAAAGAACGGGACCCCTGAATGGCGCATCCAACAGGGATGACTGAACGTCCTGTGCCAAACCTGCTAGGTGTAGCCAAGCTAGGCACCTAAGGCAGATTCCCAAGGCTGCAGCCCAAGCCACAAAGTCCACTGAATCTTAAGCAGCCCGAAATGTGTGACAGCAGGAAGATTTATTCATCCATACTTTATCCGGTAACTTAGCCCTGAGTTGCTCATCAGGGATGTCCTGGAGGTCCTGCTCTAGTTCCGGGACAGAGGACTTCTCTAACACCACCATGTGAGAAACGTAGTTTAGGGACCTGATGGCATAGGTGGTAGAGGCATAAATCTTCCTACCATACTGATCCAGTTGCTTTGAGTCCATATTTGGAGGAGAAGAAATTAAATGTTTTGGCTGAGCCGAACGGTTGTGAGCTGCCGTGATGACCATGAAATCAGCGTTTACCTGGGAGGTAAGGTGAGAGATCCCTTCGGGGGAAGTATGTTCTATCAGCTTTCCTGGAAACAGCTGGAATGGATGGAGGTTGCTGCCATATGGTGGAAGCAATATCCTCATGTGGGCCCATCCAAGGAGGAATGGGGTGAGGGTCCATATTGGTCAGATCCAAATGCTCAGCGAGCCTCTTTCGCTGAGGGTCTAACTCCTTAGATGGCCAACTGCATGCCCTTTGTACAATTCTCAACAGCTCCCCAAAAGAAGGGTCTTCCGGGGGCGATTTAGGGGAATCTTTCAGTTGGGGTTCAACAGGGGAATGTCGTTTTGAATGGTCAATATCGGATTCTTCATCCGAGTCAGAAGGTTCCGGCCTGCTAGGCAAGGAGGGATCCACGCCAGTGTCACCAATGGGGAGAGAACCAGATGCATGACCAGAAGGAACTGGACTAGGGGGTTGTGCCCTAGGAAGAGGGGTACCCCCTGGAGGCTGGGACTGCTTAAGTTCAGTAAGGAGTTGTGTCCTGCCACCATGCTCGGATGGCCTCGCGGTTGGACAGTGGTGGTGGGGGGAAGGGGGAGGCCAGTACTCTGGATAGCCAGAAAAAGACTGGTAACTAGGAAGGTGATGCCAGTATGGGTAGTAGTGGTACCCCGTAAACCCAAAGGTTATCCTGGCCGTCGGGTATCCAGACAGCGGATAGCCCAGTGTCGGGTAACCTGGTGCATGCGTGTAAACCGGCATCTGCAGCAAAAGACCCAGTGTCTGATGAGAAGGACGGAAACAGAGGTTCAGGCCCTGGAAAATTGCCAGAGGGGTCAGCAGGCACTGCTGAAGGCCCAGTCAGGGGAGGTGCCAAAGGGCTGCAGGACAGCTGCAATGGATCAGGCGTCAGGCCAGAGGGTCCCACGAGAGAAGGGTCCATGTCTTGAAGATCCAAGTTCAATGACGGCCCCCTGGGAAGAAAGGGTTCTGGTGGCAGGGCAGAACCTGGCGGAGGGTGGAGCTATAAGAGGGACCCCAACAACAAATGCTGTAACGTGCCTGACGGAAAGCAGAAGTCGGGAATGGGTAGTGAATCCCTTGGGGTAGAGACCAGCAGGGATGATGTTTCCTCCACGAGCACACTCGTCCCGGTGTCAGGGTCCTCAAGCGAGCTAGACGGGAGAGCAGAAGTGGCTGCGTAGTCGATGGAGGATCTGTCTGCCTACTTATCAGTCGCAACTGGGCCAGCTGCATTGGAAAGGCCGTAGTCAGACTTACCGGTCAAGGCCACGCGCCCAGTAGCAGAGCCAGAGGGTGGCTTATCGGCGGTGCTACGAGTGGGAGAACGAACAGAAACCTCCAAAGAGGCAACCCCTGGTTGCCTATTCACCTCAGCAGGAGGGGGAGAAGGCATTCGGACCGCCGGAGTGGAGGCCCAGCAGGAGTGGTACTCGTGGTTTTTGAGGAGGATCCACCCTAGTCGTCGACTGAAGCTTAGCTGGTTTGACCCTGTGGCGACGGGCTGCTGTACCAGTGCTTCTCCTTATGCTTCTTTTTTCTCTTTTCAGGGGCCGACAACAATGACCTCTTCTTAAGCGCCAAGCTCTTTTTCAATCGAAGCTAGCCGCTGAGACAGAAGGTGGGCCTTGAGGGTCCGCTTGTGTCGGGTCTGGGTGGCCTGGTTCAACCCTTGGCAAATGGCACACTCAGCCAAGTTGTGCTTAGGCCCCAGGCCGAGGATTCAGCAGGAGTGGTCGGCCTGGTGTGGAATTTGAGCACCGCACTTGGAGCACTTCTACTTGGGATGAGACAACATACACCGTTAAAGTTTTTAAGCAGAAAAAAGACGAAAAACGAATAATAGCAGGCGACCGATTGGTGTTCTACCACGTCTGTCGGACGAACTAGCGCGACGGCAGGAAAGAATAGGAAGGCACGCATGGGACCGCCCCCTTTTATAGTCAGGCTGACATCGCGTCACCCGATGACGAGGTGGTCCCCACTGACGATTGCTAGCTTCAAGTTTGCCATGTGGACCGGACGCCAGAGAGCACAGTCCTATATGTGAAGACCTACTGCTGAAACCCTCTCGAAGTAAGATCATCATAATCCACCAGCGCTTGTGGAGGAGCTGGTGGAAGATATTGGTAGACCGGAGTCCAATACCTCGGCAGTGAATAACCTGGCAGTGGGTACCCTGGAGTCAGGTACTCCAGCATCGGGTAGCCAGGTGTCTGATACCCCGGCGTCGGATACCACAGCCAGAACACCCAGGAAGATGTAGAAGGGTTCTGCACCTGCTGCAGCTCCTTTTCCACTGAGGCCAAATTTTGTTTCAAAAGGTGGGCTTCCAGGACTTGCTTACGGCATTTCCTTGTGGCCTGATTGAAACTCAAGCAGGCCTCACAGTCCACAGTGCTGTGGTCAAGCCCAAGGAAAAAAAGACATGAGGTATGACCTTCTTTCTCTGGTATCTGCTTGCCACAGGCACACTCATTCTTGCGGGATTCAGAAGGATTTGGAGAAGACATGCAATCAGATGTTGAAAAAAAACTGATTTTTGTAAGAAAATTAAGGATATACTTATCAAAAAATGGCGGTCGACTGTAGCAGCATTCTACAAGGGCCTAAGTGCACAGGCTGACAGTGGAAAAGAACTGAGGCGGGCATGGGGGACCGCCCACTATACGACGTCAGACTGACGCTGGTCACGTGACACTGGGTGGGTGGTCCCCCGACAGACCGTGCTAGTTAATTTTTCCATGTGGTCCTAGTGCCTGGCACCTCAGTCCGTATAGTTAGTGCCTACTGCAAGAGCCCTCTCGAAGAAAGATCAGGGTTGTTCCTGGGTACCACCCCATTAGTGGTGGGCAATAAGGTATGAAATCTGGGCGTCATCCTTGATGACGGACTGACACTTGAGGCTCAGGTGTTATCAGTCATTCAAAGTGGTTTTTACCATTTGAGGAATGCTGCCTGGATTAAACCCTTAATCCCAGCTGATGACCTACCCTCACACTTACATGCCTTTGTAACATCCAGACTTGGTTACTGTAATGCACTTTACTTCAGGGTCTGCGGAGGTAACCTCCATCGGCTGCAGCTAATGCATAACACCACAGCCAGGTTGTTAATGGGCTTTCCCAGGTCCATACATATTTGGTACGTTCTATATAGTAACTAAGGGCTCTTTTCACATCTAGACTGTGCAGCCTCCTCTCACCAGAGGAGGAATGATCAGTGAAGTACACAGGATGAGACATAGATTGATTAAGGTGGAAGTCTGAAACCACCTTAGGCAAAAAACTTCCTGTTAGTCCTGAGGACCACCTTATCCCTATGGAAGGAAATAAAGTCAGGCTCCACTGACAGGGCTTGTAGCTCACTTATGCACCTGGCAGAAGTGATGGCCACCAGAAACAGTTTTCCAAGTCAAGTACTTAAGCTCTGCTGAGGATAAAGGCTCAAAAGGAGGTTGCATAAGCTGAGCAATGCAAACGTTAAGATCCCAAGCAGGGGCAGGATCCCTAAATGGAGGATTGGTATGAAGCAATCCCTTGAAAAACTTGGAGAAAACAGGGTGAGCTGAAAGAGAAGAGGGCTTACCTGCTGAAATGAAAGCAGAAACAGCTGCCAGATGCGCCCTTAGTGTAGCTGGTCTGAGTCCCATGCTATTGAGATGAACCATATAGTCAAGTACTGTGGGCAGATCAGCAAACTCTGAGGAAATATGCTTCCCAGAGCATCATATGGAAAATCTTTTCCACTTGGAATTATAAGTAGTTCTGGTGGAAGGCTTCATAGAAGCCTTCAGAATATCCATAACATCTTGGGAGAGGTGTAAATCAGCAAACTCTAACTCTTCAAGAGCCAGGCCTTGAGATTGAGAGATTTGAGATTCCGGTACCAAACTCTCCCGAGCACAGGTTAACAGGTTGTAATTCCTGGGAAGAGCCAGGGGAAGATGGACTGATAAGGACAATAGGAGAGGATACCAGGGCTGTCTGGCCCAGTCTGGAGCAATCAGGATCACTTTGCAGGGTTGAGACCTGATTTTGACTAGCACTTTAAACAGGAGAGGAAAGGGGGGGGGAGCATACATGAACTTCCCTTCCAAATTGAGAACTAAGGCATCCAGGGGGACTGAGCCCAACACTGGGGGCCTGCAGCAAAAAAGGGGAAGTTGGTGATTGTCTGGGGCTGCAAAAAGATCCATCTGTGGGGTGCCCCATCTGGAGAATATCACCTCCAAGACCAGGGGATCCAGTGACCCTGAGATATCCTGCTGAAAGCATCTGCCAGGACATTGTCCTTGCCTGGGAGGTGTACTGCTGTGAGGGAGGTGTTCAGGGAGTAAGCCAGAGACCACAACTTCATTGCTTCTGTGCACAAGGCCATAGACAGAGTGCCTCCTTGCTTGTTGATGTACCACATTGTGGTGATATTGTCTGTTCTGATCTGAATAACTTTGTTCTGAACAGACTTGGAAAAAACTTGAAGTGCTAGAAATACTGCTCTGAGTTCCAACAGATTGATGTGGAGCAGAGATTCCTGAGGGGACCACAACCCCTGGGTGGTCAGGTCGCCCAAGTGAGCCCCCCCCACCCCAAGAGGGAGGCATCTGTAGTAAGGATTAAAGAGTGAGACTGAGTGACAAAGGGAACTCCTTGTCTCAGATTGTTCAGATCCTGCCACCAGTGCAAGGCCTGGATCAGGGTTCGAGTCACTGGGATCAGTCTAGTCAGAGGGTCCTTTTTCTGAGACCAAAAGGCTCTCAAATGGAACAGAATGTCCCTCATCTGAAATCTTGTCCCTTGCACCACTGCTGTAGAAGCAGCCATGTGCCCCAGGAGCTGCAGAAAATGCCTTGCTGGTCATGACACCCGTAGGGTGAAAGAGGAGGCCAGAGTGATAAGGATCCTTGCCCTGTCCAGGGGGAAGGAAGGCTCTGGCCCTTTCTGTATATAGCTCTGCACCTATGAAGGTGAGGAGCTGAACAGGTTCTAGAACTGACTTTGAAAGATTCAGAAGGAAACCTAGAGAGGTGAGCAGTTTCTGAGTTATCTGTAGGTGTAACTTGCCTTGGTCTGGGGACTGACCTACTATGAGCCAGTCGTCCAAGTATGGGAAAATGGCAATCCTTTGCCTTCTTAGAGAAGCAACTACTACTGCCAAGTATTTTGAGAACACCCTTGGAGCAGAGGTTAGTCCGAAGGGCATTGCTCTGAACTGGTAATGGCCTGAGGGCAGCTCGAACCTAAGGTACTTTCGATGGGAGCTTCTGATGAGAATATGGAAATAGGCATCCTTGAGGTCCAGGGACACTAGCCAGTCCCCTGGCCTTAGAGAGGGTAGAATTATTCCCAGAGTCACCATTTTGAATTTTGGCTTAAAAGGTGCTTATTTAAATATCTGAGATCCAGGATGGGCCACCATTCTCCTGCCTTTTTTGGGGTAAGGAAGTACCTGGAGTACAATCCTTTGCCCTGGTGTAGGGGTGGAACCCGTTCCACAGCTCTGAGAGCCAGAAGGGAAGAGACCTCTGCCTCTAGGGCAAGTGCTTCTGAGGGATTTGCAGGTGGAAAAGATCTGGTTCTCAGCTTTGGAAATTATCTGAAGCTGAGAACCAGTCCCTGGCTTACTACTTCCAGGACCCACTTGTCTGATGTTAGAGACTTCCAGTCCTGGACAAAGTAAGCCAGCCTGCCCCCTACAGGTGGTGGAGAATCGGCCCTGGCAAACCCATCAGGGTGCCTGTTTGGCAGGGGGTTTTGGCTGAGGGGTGGAAGCAGGTCAGCTTGTACCCCTTCTACCTCTCCTTCTAAAGAACCCCCTCTGAGCACAGGCAGAAGAGAAGGCCTGGGCTTGGTAGAAAGGCCTATGAAAAGGCCTACCCCTGCCCCTGGGACATTGCCTTTGAGAAGTGGCCTGCTTTTCCTTGCCCTGGGCACTCCTATAGGTGGTCCTATATTCGTCCATTTTCTTCATGTAATTCTCTGTTTGCTCCCCAAACAGAGAATTACCCACAACAGGAAAATCCATGGCCTTAGTTTGGGTATCCTGTGACAGGCTAGTACATCTGAGCCAAGCCATTCTACGAAGTGCCACAGAAGTAGCCATGACTCTAGATGACACATCACTGGAGTCCACTGCAGCATGGAATTGCACCTTGGATGCCTCAATACCATCAGCAGCCACCTGCTCCAGCTCCTTGGCAAGCTGGCCAGGGACCCATTTTGCTAAAGCCATGACAGTGTCCCATCTGGATTTCTGATACCTAGCAGTATAGGCCATATAGTTGGCCTGTCTGAGTCTCAAGGATGCTGCCATGTATTATTTCTTTGCCATGGCATCAATCCTCCTGGAGTCCTTGTCCGGGGGGTGTGAAGCCAAGGGAATATTTGCCTTATCACAGGCTGCAGCCTGCACTACCCCAACATGGCTGCATTGTTGTGTAAGGAACTCCGTATCTGAGCCTGACAATGTATACCTCTTGTCCATTCTTTTATCCACAGGAGGTATGGTGTTAGGAGTCTTTAAAATCTTAAATGTCTGTTTCCCAAAAGATTTGTGAAACGGAATAGACAGCCTCCTAGACTCTGGGATATCCATTATTTCCACATAGTCAGGCTCCTCCTGGTCATCCACAGTTTCTTCCATAGGAAGCTGAAGGGTTTCAGCCACTTTTTTATAAAACATGAAATGGGAGCGGGACTCAGAAAGCCTAGGAGGAGACACTCCTGAAGGTCTGTCTGGGGAGATGTCTGGGTCAATGGGCACATCCAGACTTTCAAAAACACATTCACTTTCCTCATATTCCTCTTCCTCCTCCTCCGGTTCATAATATTCCTCTAAATCATAATCTTGAACCAGTGGAACCGGCCAAACCAAGCGCCTCCCTGATGGTGCCGGTTTGGTCAGAACTGGGGAAAGCGACTGCACAATTTTTATTGCTTTGGCTATTTCTTCAGCGGTTGGAGAAGAAAGTTTTGGATCCACACTAGCTGCTTTTTCCTTTCTTGTTCTCTTAGCTGGAACCAACTCCTCAGAATCGGATATCCTTTTGCCCGAAGAAGTCTCGCCCTGGTCAGAGGGCACTCCTTCTGCTTCAGTTTCAACCGAACCGGGCTGGCCATCCAGTTCAGCGGACTTTTTGGCCTCCCTTTCCCTGAGCCTACCAACTCGTTTTTCTAGGGTAGCTGCACGAACGTTTTTACAAATCTGGCAGTCTGCATTGAGGTGGTCAAACCCCAGACAATAAACACAGGTGGTGTGGGGATCAGCCTTGGCAAAGACTTCCCCACACACACTGCAGTGTTGAAACCCAGTGAGCCCGTTTTTCTTTTGGGTTTCTCAGACATTGTGCCAGTCCTAACCAAACTTACCCTTTTAATGGCAATCCGACAGGCAAGATCCTCTTATCGGTTCCTGATCGTGTCACGGGTCGTGGAAAAAAACGTAATAAAATCAGTTTTTTTTTTTTTTTTTAGAATCAATAAGAACCGGTAACCACACTCTAAAAGTTCAAATAAAGATTTTTTAGCAACTTGATCTGTTCAAACCGAACCGATGAACCGTTTACAAGTTCCACACAGAATAGAAATAATATAAACCTATCTAGTACTCACAAATACCACAGACAGAGACTGAACCGACAGGTTGCGGTTTAAATTCAGTCGAAAACCGAGAAAAACGGTACTTTAACCAACAAACTGAACCGAGCAGAAGAAGAAATCTCCAGAGCGACTGTTCAGTGAGGCTGAGTAAAGAATCTGACATTTTGAGTTCAAACAGCAAACAGACAGAGTCTCAACCGAGTTCGAGCTCAGCGTTCCATGCCTGGCATGGAAAGTTAACTCTTTCATCTCCGGGGCAGTTCAAAGGTTGGGACTCACTGCTATTGTCCGAATACAGCAAGACTTCATGTTGTTTGAATGCTGTAACCATTTTACTATTCTCCCCAGAGGTATCGGTCAGTCTGTACTGTCAAACCTTCCCACAATACCCAAAGCTCCAATCAGTGTTATCACAGGACTTCAGTGCAGTTCTTCCCCTTCTACAGTACAATCTGGATATCGAGGGTTGAGATTTAGTGCTACTAGCTCTTTAAATAGGAAACTCAGTAACAATGTAACAGGTCCTGTAAGTTAAGTAGCCTATGATATCACACAGAAAATGGAGAGAAAAAAAGTTCTAGACCTATAGGTTAGGTTTTATAGGTTTCCGGTTATCAGTTTATCCTATTTTCTTTAAGAGGCACATAACATGGAAAATGGGATCACTGTCACCTAGACTTTATCTGCTGTGGCTATTCATCTACACTGACATAAAAACGCAACAATCTACCAGCAGCAGGAGACTGTGTGGTCCCTCTAGTCTGCCTGGGTTTTTTTATCCCCACTAATAATTTGTCTAGCTAAGGTGACTATACTGTACATCCCATGCCTGTTTGAATTCACTGACTGTCTTGTCTTTCACTACTTCCAGTGGCAGGCTGTTCCAAGGGTCCACCACCCTCTCCATAAAAAAGGACTATTTAACATTTGTTTTGAATTTGCTTTAGGAGCATGTTGTGTCCTCCAGTATGTGCAGCCCTGTCTTCCCGGAAGAGGTTCCTGGTTTCTACTGTGTTGATCCCTTTAACAAATTTAAATGTCTCAATCACACCTCCTATGTTCCTTCTCTGCCAGAGGGAAAATAAATTTAGCTAGCTGAGCCTAGCTTCGTACGTTTCATGGTGCAGACCCTGCACCATTTTGGTGGCACAGCTCTGCACAGTTTCCAGACAGTCTATGTCCTTTTCTTAGGTGAGGTCTACAGAACTGCACACAGTACTCCAACTAAGGTCTCACTATGGACCTGTACAGTGGGAGGATTACATCACACTTCCTACTGGTAATTCGCCTCCCAATACATCCGAGGAGGATGCTTGCCTTTAGTGCCACTTTTTCACATTGCTTCACTACCTTTAAATCGTTTGAGATCATGACACCAAGACCCGGTTCCAGATTTGTTTCTTCGAGTATCTGCCCCTTCAGGACATACTTCATGCATGGGTGCTTTCTACCTAAGTGCATGACTTTACATTTTTAGGCACTGAATCTCAACTACCAGTTCCTGGATCATTCCTCTTGCATCCCGAGATCTGCCTTCATTTCTGCGATCCCTTCCTGTGTGTCCACCCTGTTGCAGAGCTTCGTATTATCTGCAAAGAGGCAGACTTTCCCTTTCAGTTCTTCAGCGATGTCACTGATGAATATGTTGAAAAGGATGGGACCTAGCACTGACCCCTGCAACATACCACTTGACACTTTCTCCTCTTGGGACAAGGTGCCATTTACCCTCACAATCCTCCATCCTTTGACATCATGTAATCTGTTGCTGTGAAAACTATTACAAAGTCATAAACAGAAGATTATGATGCCTGGTGCAGAAAACACATTAGAATGAACGAAGTCTAGGGATGAATGGTCCTATTCTCATGTTAATGTGCAGTTATTGCAGAAGAGGAGACACTAAACACAGACAATTTGTCTCCTATGCTGTCAACTGGTCGGAACAGTGCACTGTGGAACATAAGACTGCAGGTTAGGATCCCCACTCAGGAGCCAGACCAGTAGTGTAGGGGCAGCGTACAGTTCCACCCCGTTGACTAGATAGGGGACGGAGGTTGGAGCATCTCCAAGGACAGTTCACCCTCCTCGAGAGGGAGGGGGTTACGGAGTCCCCTACTGGCCTGTCACCAAGCAGAAACCAGGAGGCAGCAGAGCCGGGTTGTCTCAGTAGGGGGCACCGGCCCTCAGATGCTGGTATGTACGTGTGTGCCTCCGACCACATGCACAGTGCGCCACTAGATGTTGAAGGAGCCTCAGGGTGGAAAAACCAGAAGGAAAACTCCCCAACCACACTGGATGACCGCCCAACCCCTCTGCTGACCCCACTCCACCAACTAGGCACCATCTCCAGATTCTGGATTGTGCTCTGGGAGGGGGGAACCCTTCCCAGTGGGAAATCCAGGGGACACTCCAGAAGGTGCACAAGGTAAGCATTAGTGAATCAGAGTGAAGGGGCTGGGAGGGTCGGGAAAGAAGGAGGCCACCCCCACACAGAAGCATGAACAGTAGGGTAGGGGGCAGAATTCCAAACACAGCAATTTAGTAGCTGTGTGACTCTGAACAAGTACTCCAACCTCCCGCGTGCATCAGTCCCCAGATGCAGGATCACACTAAAATGGAGATGCTACATTACAGTTTGGCCGCCCTAAGCAAAAACAGATCAAGTGGCTTTAACTGTTTTAGTATTAAACAAAAAAAAGCCAGGGCCTAGGTAAAATGGGCCTTAAACAACAAAGCCGGGACAAGGAACCCAATAAGATGATAATGACAGAGTCTTGCTACATACCTTTTCATCACAATTCTTTTTCCAATATTTAACTTTGTAGACGAAGTCACGGGGATCCCAAATCCTTTTAGCAGCCCCTTCTTCGGGATCAGAGATAAACATTTCTATACGACAGCTCCCTGATTTTAAGAGTAGTGAAGGGGGCCCAATTTTAGCTACAGGAAAGAAAAAATGTATACTGAGCATGCTGCCAAGTCAGTGCTACATACCATGTGCAAGGCTTACTTTCTTAAACTTCAAGTTTATTTTGACAAAGTATGTATAAAAACAAATATTACATACACAATACTTACAAGGAGAAGAAACAACATTGCATTTTATAGTCAAAATTTTCTTATAAAATACTTCCGTTTGGATCCAAATCATTCATGCTAGTGTCACTTTAGTTAAAGTAAGGCATGACCAGGGTTGATTAACGTCTGTTAATCACCTTGGGGTGTAATGTGGCACAAGGCACAGCCAAGTGCCATATTGCCCTTAGGGGTGACTGACTGTTAATCTAACTCGTGGGAGTTCCTTATTGCTATTATAAAAAATGCTTCAAAAGAAAAGTGTTAAAAGTATCCTTTTGAATGTTTTCCTCATTTAGAGAGATTTTTAATAAAATAGTTCTTCCACCAACAGTTTAAGAATACTGGTTCAAAATCAGAATGCACCATTCCAGTCATTCAGCAGTGCTAGAGGATGGAATGCTGACAGGAAGAATCCATGTGCCATGGTGATCACCAGGCTGTACATGACAGTGTAACATGGATTAATGCAAGGCTGTTGGAATCTTAACAGCCAATCACATTGCAGCATTTCTGAGACCCTTTTTATAAAAAAAATATGCGATACCGATAGCTTGATGTTAACATCACAGAAGCAAGGGGTACTATGTCGTGTATTGCCTGGACCTTTCCAAAAATTATCTAGATTCTCAAATCTTAGTCTGCATATTGCTTTTTTATATACTGCATTTTCACAGAATATCAGATACTTCTCTGTAGCAAACACTTTTTTTTTTTTTTATGATCCTACAAATCACAAATCGCGGCTAGATCATTCTGAATTGCTATATCTACTATTCTTTGCACAGTTATGTATCTGAACACTTTACAATCTCCACTGGGTTCCAAGTCATAATTATTTTCCATCCACATTTTATTTATTTATTGAGTCTTGGATTACAACACCTTTGAGCAATACAACTCATTTACAAAGGTTCCACGTCACTAGTACAAAAACAAAACAAGGTAAACAATAGATAAGTAAATAGCAGATATCAAGAATATACTTAAAAAAATGAATACATCAAAAGCAATTAAAATATCACTGAATGTTGTTCAATATAACAGTAGAGTGGGCTAGAAGAGAGGGCAGCCTGGGAGGCCTTGTAAAAATCTAGGAGAGAAAGTAATGGGGTGTAAGGTGGGGGATGGGAGAAACAAGAGGGAGAAGTAGATGAGTTTCACAGGGGGTGGAGAGGGAAGGAGCAGAATTGCAAAGGAGGTAATGGGGAGAGAGAGATGAGAGGATGAGGAGGTGGAAGGAGGGAAATGGGGTGAGTGCTGGTGAAGTGAGGGGGAAGAAAACAAATGAACCGTATAAGGAGAAGAGGTGGTGTTTAGTCAGGAAAGGGGGCAGCCTAGCAGGCCTTGTTGAAAACCCAGGAGAGAGAGTAATATGGGTGGGAGAGAGAGGTAAGAGAGAGAAACGGAAGAAGTTGCAAAAGAGGCGGCATAATATAAGAGAATGGGTGGATGGTGGAAGAGGGAAGGTAAGGAGGTGCAAATGAAGAACTTGAAGATGTGTGAGAACAGAAGAAGCAGGGGTTAGGGGTGGAGGCGAAAAGGCTCGATAGCAGGATCGAAATGGAGTGCCAAGAGTTAAAAGTGCTGAACAGTATAAGTACAATGATAAAACAGCAGAAGGCTACTAAGGGTGGCAGTCATATATACCGTTTGCTAACAGATGTCGGGAGTTTGTGTTTGAAGGGGGCGAGTTTTGACTCAGCAGAGATGTCCCTACCCAGAGAGTTGAGCCAGACAGGGGGCTCTATAAGCAAAAGACTTCTGACCTAAGATGGTGTGGCATCTGGGAACAGTAAAGACCTGAGCTGCCAAGCTGCGAATATGCTGTGCACTGTGACAAAGGCTAAGGTGTCGTTGTACCCCATGGGGTAACAAACCAAGTTGTGCTTTCTTGGCAAGTAGGCAGGTTTGATACTGGATCTGGCTGAATAATTGAAGCCACCCAGTCTGTGCATACAGGTCACGTGTGTGTGAGGCAGGCAGCCCCAGTAAGGAGTCTGCATGCTTTGTTAAGAGCAACAGTGATCCTGTGAAAAATGTAGCAGAGGCAGCGCCATAAACCACCAGCCCATAATCGATGATGGTAATGACAGAGCTGAAAATTGCTATTCTTAGTGCCTCGGAAGTGAGGCTATGCTTGTGCCCGTGGAGTAGGCCAATCCTTATATTGACAGCTCGAGCTACGTTATCAATATGTTGCAAGCAGGTGAGTGAGCTATCAACAGTGACCCCTAAATATTTGAAGGAGTGGATCTATTCAAGTGGGGTACCAATGCAGTTTGTGATGAACAAGGGTTTGGACTTGTGTTTCTTATGGGCATTGTTGAAAAGCATCACTTTGGTCTTTTTATAGATTAGCACCAGTTTTTGAGTGCTGAACCACTGTTCCACTTCTGAGAAACTGTGTTGAAGATTATCCTGGAGGCTCTTAGGGTCAAGGTTACTAGAGTAGATCACTGCATCATCTGCGTACAGCAGAATCTGTTCATAACAGGCTCGTGAGAGGTTACTCAAGTAGATACTGAGGAGAAAAAGCCCCAGTATAGATACCTGAGGCAAACCAGAACGGACTGGCTTCCTTTTGGAGAGGACATTGGTTATCTTGACCTGCTGCGAACGGTCTTCTAAGTACCTTTGAACCAGCTGACAGCATCACTCGACACCCCTGAGAGTGGTAACTGCCTGAGTAGCAGCGAGTGGTTCAGAGTATCAAAGACGTTCATCAGGTCGATAAAGGCAGCCACTACCAGATGGCCTTGGTCGACTGAGTTATGTATGAAACCAGCGAATTCTAACAGTGCAGTGGTAGTACTATGTTGTCTAGGAAAGCCATGCTACTTAATATCTTGTTTGGACTACCGAATGTTTGTTCTTTCTTCAAGTACTTTGCTTCTAATCAGCAATTTACTAAAACTGGTGGAGAGGAAATAATTTTCAGCCAGAAATTTACTACCCTTTTCATCACTCTTGTAAGCACAGATAAAGCATCTGTTTCTCCCCTTATGGTTGCACTGAGGGTGGATCCTGGGGCTTCCAGGAGCACTTTAATAAAGACATTTTGTACTCTCTCCAAATCCCTGAAGTTACTATAAATATCCCATATTTTAACGTCTTACAGTACTTGGCAACCTTGGTTTCATAGCACTTTTTCTGCGCTACAGAAGAATTTTTAGCATTAAGTGTGTGCAAAGCAGTTTTATCACCAACATTGCATTTATAAGTCTTTTACCTTTTTAATACGACTTTTCCCCTTTTTTTTTTCTCCTTGGGTCCCCATCAATCAGCTACCTTCTTTCAGCCACCCACCCAGCCCCACACCCATAAGGCAGCTGTCCCCTTCTTCCCCCATGGTTTACCCTCCATAACAGGGCAGTGAGGAGCCCCCGTCGCCCAGCTCAAATCACTTAAGAATATGATCCAGTTCCAGGAAAGCGCCATTCAGAGTTGGGACCTGCGGAGGGTGGCTGCATTCATCCTGCTCAACCTGGGACCTCTTTTCTTTGTTCGGTTCCCACTTCAAGTGAAGTGTGTAATGCTTCAAGAATGGCCGTGCATGTGCGGCTTCCTGCCCACAGCACCTGGACGGCATCTGCCCACCCTCCCTGCATGTGACAAGCTCATGGCTCGCCCTGCACCCAGCCACTGCTAGGTGTAAGGCCAGAGCCTGTTCTCCCCAGCCCCCGGGAGAGGAGAGCTGTCCTACTGATGCTTAATCCTCTCCCTCCCTAGCCGATCCACGATGACCCACTCGCACTGCAAACATGGATCGCTGGCGTGGCAGGAGGTAAGGCATTGATGTCTCAGCCCTCCACACCACTGGACCAGCAGATGTTTGTCTTTTATTCAACCATATACCCAAATAACAAAAATCTTCAACTTCTTGTATAATTTTATCATTAGTTTTCCACAATTTTAAGTTTGTATTATTATTCTCAGGGACCTCTCTGGATTGAGGGAGGAGGTTGCCTGTCTCCGAGCAGAGTTGGCCAGGATCCAGGAGACCTTCACCCCCACCCAGAGGCCACCATGTTCACCACCAGAACCTCAAAGGATGCCCAGGAGCAGTGACCAGACCACAGTGGACTCAGGGAGGTTGCGGGTGGTGGGGGGTCAGAAGCACATCTCCCATTCAGTCCAGCTGAGTAACTCCTACACTGTCTTGGAGGAGTGGGAAAGTCCCATAAGGGCACCCACAGCTGATGCCAAGGAGGATGGGAGGGTTCTCCATGATGGAGTCCTAGGGAAGGGGGGGTAAAGGACCCCAGAGAAGAAGAAGCTGCTCCTGATGGGGGACTCAGTTGCCTGGGGAGTAAAGACAAGGGCACATAGCAGTAGGGAGAGGGAGGTCAAGTGTCTTCCAGGAAGCACTACATGGAGGGATGGGAAGCAGATCCAGAAGATAACAAGGACGATAGTAAGGAGGGAGGGAGGAACTGCATGTCACTGTCAGCCTGGGAACAAATGACCTGGCAGGGGACAAGGTGAAGATATACAGAATTAAGAAGGATTTCAGGAAGTTTTGTGGGGGAGCAATAAAGCACATAGCACACACTGTCTCCTTTTCGAAGGTACTACCTGCACATGGCATGCGGGATGCTAGGCTGTTCCACATCTAGAAATTCAACTCCTGAATGGTGTGGATAGGAGGGTTTTGGCGTCATGGAGGACTAGGGTCCCACCTGGAAGGATGCAAGCCTATACAAGGATGACAGTCTGAAAGCAGTTAAACTGCTGGGGGGCAAGGAAGGTCGGGTGGCATAGTATCCCCCCGTGAGCACATGCTCTACACAAGTACCCATGAAAGGGTTTAGACAGGCAGAGGGCAGACCTCAACATAAGAGAGCAAGACAGGAAGGACCAGGGAAAAGGAACACCCATACTGGGGGGGGGGTGTCACATCCCGGAAAGTCATGTGTGTCAATGCCCAGAGCCTTAGTAACAAGATGGCGAGCATGGAGGCAGTCATAGCACAGTCAGACCTGGACATTGTGACCATCACTGAGATCTGGTGTACCGATAACCACAACTGGGAGATGGCTATACCAGGCTACAATCTTTTTAGGGGGTACAGGACAGGCAAGAAGGATGGAGGAGTGGCACTTTATGTGAAGGGGAACAAAGGCCATAGTGATTCAAGGGGAACAAGGAGAGGGGAGATAATGTGGGTTAAGCCTGAAAGGAAAACAGGGTCAGCCATCTGCACAGAAGTAATCTATAGAACGCCAGCCCAGGGGAAAAAGGTGGATAGGGAGATGATGCTAGCCATCCAAAGGATGGCAAACAAGGGGGAGGTAGTTCTGGTTGGCGACTTCAGTATTCCAGACGCGGACTGGAGCCTCCCAGCAGTGGCGTCAGCCAAGAGCGGATCTATCCCAGACTCCCTTAATGGCAAGAGGCACTATTGGACCTGATGCTCACAAATGGAGACAGTGTGACGGGGATCTGAGAAATGACCACCGGTCAATAACTGATGTGGCAGAACCCAGGCACACAAAAATGTGAATCCTAGAATTTAGGAGAGCAGACTTTAGAGAAATGGGGAAATGCTTGGAACAGTCACTAACTGGGATACAGAGGAAATTAAAGGTGGAGGAACAGTTGGCAGTATTCAAAACGGGGATAACAATCGCAACACAATTAAGTGTCAAACAGGTGAACAAGGGGAACAGGAGACCATTATGGTATTCCAAGAAGGTAGAGGAGAAAGTGAAAGCCAAAAAAAGCACATTCAAACTATTCAAAATGACACAAATAGAGAAGGACAAAGAGAGGTACTGCTAGAAGCAAAGGTAGGCGGGGAGGGCAGTAAGAGATGCTGAAGCACAGAGTGAGGAGTGCATTGTGAAATCAGTGGTTAGAGGGGACAAAACAGTTTACAGGTACGTAAGTGGAAAAAAAGGAAGGCAAAGGGTGGGACAGTGAGGCTGAAGGGGGAGGGAGCAGAGCGGAGGATGAAACACTAAAGCAGACATACTGAACAGATATTTCTGCTCAATCTTTAGGAAGTGGGTAATGGGCCAGAAGGGAGCAGTAAGGGGAGGAAGAGCAGGGAAATGGATAAAAGTCCTTTTCCACAAATCAACAAAGTCCAAGAAGGGAGCGTCTTTCAGAAAAAAATGTGCAAGAAGAAAAAATTACTCACCACAGTAATGTTGTTTCTTCTAATGGAGTCTTGCTGTATTTTGACAATATGCAGTTAGCCTCAGCACTTGAACTGCCCCAGTGAGTAAAGGGTTAACTCTATGCAGAAGCACGAAACATTGAGCTCAAGCTCGGTTTTCAAACTTCTGTCCCTGGTACACACTGATGTAACCGTCAGATTCTTACGAGCACTATATTAACTAGCTATAGAAATTGTTTAAATTTTTAACCATAGGCAACAAATACTTGGGTCCAGAAAGACTCAAGTCGAGAACCCAAGAAGAAATCTTATGTAGACAGTGATAATAAGTAATAACAATAATTAAAACTCAAAAGGACCCAACCTAGCCAGGATGGGTAAATAGCACATTTCTGGGGTGCAACACTGCACCTGCCCACCCACATCCCAAAAAAGGTTCTAAGCAGGGAGGGAGGTCAGAATACAGCAAGTCTCCATTAGAAGAAACAACATTACTACGGTGAGTGATTTTTTTCTTCCAACAACATCAAGCCTTTCTGCATTCTGACAATATGCAGACTACCAAGCAAGTAACTACTGCCTCAGTGCTTGCGCATAGAGGTTGTCTTTTAAATAGTTTTTTGTTTTAATCGGGTTCACCACAACATAACCCAGATAGACCATCTCAGGGTAGCTGGTTCATTCCACTGGGGTGTCAAACAGACGAGGCATACTGATGAGTCCTGGTAGGACGAAACACGTGTCTATGTCTTCTGTTGGCACCCTTTGCAAACTATGTGAGAGGCCTTTTGGCACCATGCATTTTTGCTTAAAGTTGAACCAGCATAATATTCTGTGGTGATTTGCACATGCATCCCATAATGCTTTGCACTGTGGGAGCACGCGTGATTTTGTATTTCTACCAAGCAGTACCCCCTTGCAAGAGGGAACCACAGAACCTACTTTGGGAACAAACTCTGCAGTACTGCTGTGCCAAACCAAGCATCAGTTCTGGCTTAAGCATCCAGACGGTAATGCTTTGTGAATGTATGAACAGTTTTCCAGGTGGCTGCTTTACAGATTTCCAGAAGGGGAATGTCCCTAGCTGTTGCCATTGAGGTAGCTGTACCCTTGTTCAAGTGAGCCCTCAAGCTTGAGGGAGGCTCTTTGTCCAATTTTGTGTAGCAAAACAGAATGCACGAGACAATCCACCTGGCACTAGTCGTCTTAGTGGCAGGTTTACCTTTTCCCACTTCTCCATAAGTGAGAAACAACTGAGAGCAGCCATCCCTATGGGCCTTAGTAAGGTCCATATAATAGCTTAATGCCCTTTTTACATGTAAATTGTACAGCCTTTGCTCACCTGAAGAAGAATGTTCAATGAAAAAGACAGGCAGAGACATGGACTGGTTAAGAATAAAATCCGAAACCACTTCAGGAAAAAAGTTTTTATTTGTCCGAAGGACCACTTTATCCTTGTGAAAAGAAATAAAGTCAGGTTCCGCTGACAGGGCCTGTAACGCACTGATTCTCCTGATAGAAGTAATGGCCACCAGGAACACAGTCTTCCAAGTCAAGTACTTTAGCTTAGCTGAAGACAAAGGTTCAAAAAGGGGGCTCCATTAGCTGTGCAATACAGATATTCAGGTCCCAAGCATGGGTTGGCTCCCTAAAGGGAGGTTTGAGATGAACCAGAACTTTGAAAAACTTACTGAACACAGGATGAGAGGCCAAGGAAGATCCCTTCCCTGCAGACAGAAAAGCAGAGACAGCTGCTAGATGAACTTTAAGAGTGGCAGACCTGAGGCCTAAGCCATTCAAATGGACTAAAGTCCAAAGCTGTGGAAATGCCAATGGAATTTGGCTGTATGTTTCTCTGTGAACACCAGATGCTGAATCTCCTCTTCCACTTAAAAGAGTTATAAGTTTTTCTGGTGGAAGGTTTTCAAGAAACCTTTAAGATATCCAGAATTCCTTGTGAGAGATGCAATCCTGCATACTCTAACTCTTCAAGAGCCAGGCCTTGAGTTTGAGAGACTGAAGGTTAGGGTACCAAATCCTCCCCTGTGAGGAGGACAGGAGGTCATGCCTCCTGGGGAGACAGCAGAGATTAAGGTAAATGAAAACATTATTTGTTGTAAGGACATTTTTTTGTTTTATTATTTGCCAAATCTTTAAGATTTGGGTTGTAAATTGAGAGAAATTCCGGAGAGGAGGAGTTCGTTCCCAAGATGCAAATGCTATTTTTTCCATATCGCATAAGTCATTGAGCAGAAATTCAATATTTTTCCCGATCGACTGTGAGGACGGGGAGAGCCAGATGATGAGTATTTTTAAAAAAGCAATCAGTGCATAGTGTTTTAAATTAGGAAGATTGACACCTCCCTGGTCCAGGGCCGATATCAAGATTGTGCATCTAATCCGGGGTTTTTGACCCTCCCAAATAAAGGAGGATATGATTTTATTCCAGGACCTGAAATAGAATTCTGATGGAAAAATCCGAATATTCTGAAACAAATATAGAAGTCTTGGAAGTATATTCATACATAAACTTTCTATACGTTGAAAAAATTTTAGTTTCATGCGCCCCCAACTATTCAAGTCTTCCTGAATCTGCACGGAAATGGGTTCATAATTTACCGTTTCAAGATGGATTAAATTGAGGGGAATGTGAATTCCCAAATATTTAATTTTGGTGCATCGCCATCTCTAGGGGAGAAGATTCCTGAGAGTATTAGATGGGGAGTAGTAGAGCATTAATGCTTCTGTTTTTGATATGTTTTAATTTAAAGTTTGCTAATCACTCATACTGGTTAAGGATTTGCCATGCTGCAGGGAGAGTGTATTCAGGGGAAAGGAGGTCAATAAAATATCGTCAGCAAATAAGGAGATTTTGCAAGTTCCGCATCCCTGGCCTGATCCCAGAGGATATTCTGATACTACACCATGTGGGCCAAATGATAAATGGCCCAAATGGCCAGGGAGGCAGATGTGAAAGCATGCTTGTCCATCTGATCCAGCTACCAAGACTCCCTGTCAGGTGGGAGAGAGCCAAGGTGTTTTGACTTCTTGGTTCAGTCATACACCATATTTAGGATGACTGTATTAGCCTTGGCCTGTTCTCCAAAATATGGTGTACCAGCCAGCGCACAGTAAACCCAATCTACCTTTTTGGACACCGCTGGGACCGTGTGGGGTAGTTCCAGGCAGCCCGAGCAACATCCTCATGGGATTCAATAAATGGAGGAACCACCAAGGGAGATGCTTTGGGCTGACATAGGTAAAGTGCCAACTAACAACGCTCAGGGTCCTACTCTTCTGTCTTCCACCCTCTAACAGCTTGAATGTGCCGCACAATGGCCATGAAAGTGGGATAATCGTGGAGGGCGGGCAGGACAGTACTAGGGGTCTCTTCCTTTCAGAGGATTCCAGCCCTAGGGAGGAAGACACTCTCTGCCATCACTCTCGATGGTGTCATCTGCATCTTCATCCCCACTGATGTCCAACTGATGGTCCAAATCAGACCTATCCCTGGGGTTGCGAAGAGTGCTGGGGCCTGGCCAAACCAGGGCCGAGGAAAGGGGCTAGTCCCCATGGGGCAGGGACATGTGTTTGCATAAGAGACTATAAGGTTTATATCAGACTTTGGTTATCAAAGTAACTGTAGGCCCACGCCAGAGGTGGTGGGTATGGGTAACCTGGCACAGACCCAGAAGGCACGGGGTAGGGGTAGCGGTAGGCAGGTGCCGGATCCACAGGTGCTGGTTGAAGGCACCCCAGTTGAAGTCCTAAGGGTGCAGACAGAGGTAGGACTGGTGCCAGATCCACTGGCACAGGTTGCAGCAGGACAGGGGCCCAACAGGTGTCAGCTAAGGAGGGGCCGGCGCAGGCCTGGCAGGTGCTGACTGGGTAAGGCTAGGGGGTAGAGCCAGCCCAGCAGGCAGAACAGACAAGGCCAGCACAGGTCCCACAGTTCTGTGGAGGAGGGAGAATGGGTGCAGGCCTGGTGGGCACTGGCTGAGGTGATATAAAGGGGGATCCAAAGGAACCTGCTGTGGAGAAACAGGTACCAGAGTGGAGGACAACCCACCTTACTAAGGCTGAGGAGAGATTAGGCTCAAGGAGATGCCAGTGTCCTGCACAGTCTGCCTCAGAGAGAGGAGCAGAGCCAGCGGTGGTCCCAGATGATGAGACTGGTGCAGGTGTAGGGGGATGGCAGTGAGAAACCCAGCATCTGCAGCACCTGCACTGGCTGAAGATACTTAGTCAGAGTTACCTGTGTGCCCACTGTGAAAAAGGGTCGGAACAGCAAGATATAAAGTACCCAGACCTAAGGAGACGTCGCCCGAGAGGGTAACCAGAGTGGGCGGCTGGGCCACCAGTAGCCCTGCAGAAATTAGGTTGCACAGGGCTGAAGAGGTCGACCCCCAAAGGAGAAAGACCTTTTCACAGTCAAGGATTTCTTGTGAGGGTACCATGAGTGGGAGGCAGACCGGGTCGGTCCCAATCTTTATCCCTGTGCTTATGTTTCCCGCTGACCTTGTACTGGGGTTTCGAGGATGAAGACGCAGAGGACTGGGCTGGGGAAACGGGAGCTCCTGGCCTCAGGCTCCTGTTCCATTGAGGTGACCTTCTGCTTAAGGAGGTGACTCTCCAAGATCTTCTGGTGACGTCTCCTGGTGGCCGTGTGGAATTCCTGGCAGACTGCGCAGGCTCTGATGTCATGGTCTGGGCCTAGGCACAAGACACAGGCAGAATGGCTGTCCTTGTCTCCAATCTGTTTGCTGCAGGCATACTTCATGGAGCAGTCAGATGATGAAGGTTTAGAAGACATTAACCGATAGGCAAGAACACCAAAAATTTGGTGTTAAAATCAAAACATTATAAAGTATGGTAAACTCGGGAAATGGCGGTCGACTGTAGCTGAAGTGATTTCAGCAGTCGGACATGCATTGGTCGATGGTGGGAAAAGAACTGAGGAGGGTATGGGGGCCACCCGCCTACATAGGATTGGGGGATATCAGTGGCTGATGTTGGAGGTGGGCTGCCCTCTCTGGTAGACTGCTAGCTAGAAAGTTTCTGTGTGGTCCTAGTGCCTTGCGACTACTGTCTTACCGGTGATGGCCTGCTGCAAGAGATACCCTCAAAGTAAGATCCATCATTTTTACTGATGTCCCCTTTGGGAGGGAAGGGATTGTAAATTGGCCTGAAAAGATGGCCAGCCAATCCCTTTCACTTCCCGGTGTGCCATTCCCCAACCTCATGTGCAGATGTTTTATGACATCTAACCAGGGAAAGCACCAGAGAATACTCCATATAGCTCTATGGGGATATTTTATTACGTTGTTATATTTACGTTAATGCATGCTTTCATAAAAATAAAAGTAACCACTCAACTAACAGGGCCCTTGCTAGCTCAGCAGCGGCTTTCCCTTATCGGAAAGCAGGCACTGACATACAAAAACATAATGAAATACCCCACAGACTTATATTGAGCAGATTAGCCACACTCTCCCTGGGTAGATATCACAAAACATCTGAGCACGGGCCAGGCACATTGGGAAGAGGAAGGGAACAGCTGGCTGTCTCTTCACACCAGTTTATGATCCCATCAATAAAAATTACAAATTTCCTTTAAATTACTCGCATTCACTCAAGGTAAGGAATTACGTGTTAGAAAAAGCTCACAATTTTGAAATGGGTAATCTTCAAACACTCCTTTAAACAAGATGGATGCTGAACTCATGGGGTTATTATGGTTGCCACAATTTCAAACTATTAAAAAAAAAATCAATAAATAATTCATTTTTTCTTACACTCCCAAGACAGCAGGACTAGTGCAGGAGGTCCCAAAGGCAAATATCAGGACAGATTTCACTCTGCGCCAACAGAAACCACTACATTATAAAAGAACCTGAGGATTTTTGTCCAGGCATTATTTACATAGAAACACGGCAGATGAGGACCACTTAGCCCACCTAGCCTGCTCATTTCCCTACCTACAGGATAAGCTTCAGATCCTATTTAATCAACAGCCAATTTCCTACTACCCCCCCCCCACAAAAAATTGCCTTCTCTGTCCCGTGCATTCTTAATTCTTCCACAGTTTTACACCCCACAACCTCCATGCGCCCACCACCCTCCCTGTGAAAAAATACTCTCACATTGCCCCTGAGCCTTCCCGCCCCCACCTTCAAAGTGTGTCCCTTGTTCTTGCACATCTCTTTTTCTTAAAGATGCTACTCTCTTGGACTTTGTTGATTCCACTGAAGTAATTAAAAGTTTCCATCATTTCCCCCCTCTCCCTCCTTTACTCAAAAGGTATACATATTAAGCTTCTTTAGTCTCTCCTCGTATAGCTTCTCTTGCAGACCCTGCACCATTTTAGTTGCCCTCCTCTGGACTGCCTCCATCCTGTCTATGTCCTTGCAGAGATGGGGTCTCCAGAACTAAACACAGTACTCCAGATGGGGTCTTACCAACTGTCTGTTCGTGAGATTACTAACACAACCAGCATCTGAAATAAATCCCTTATTCACCCCAGGAGGCTTCAAAACATTCCAGAAAAATAACTGAATAAAGCAGTCTCAGCCTGACCACCCTCATCCCAGCAGGGAAGCAGAAGAAGGATTTGTTTGACTATTTGAAGAGGAACACTCTATACATGAGGGGCTGTCATTTTCAGCAGGTTTTTTTTTTTTTTTTTTTTAATCTGGTTGACTCACCCATGCCCCTTGCCTTGACATTTTACACTTCTGTTCTGGTTGCTTTGCTTCCCAGAATCACTCGCAGCTGACATCCGCCACAGAGTCAGCAAGGGGAATTTCAAATACATGCATACTGAACATACAGGAGCTTTATAAATTTATGATCAGCTCTTCACGGGTCCTGTGGTACTCCTGAAGCTAAAGAACCACACTTAGCCTTGAGAGTAAAACAAGACCAGCGAACAGCTTTCACATAGGTGTGTGGCTTAACACATTAAATATCTCCTTTAAGGCATCAGTCCTTACAGAAGAAAAAAGGCAGGAAACCTAAGAATAGGTTACTCGTCTGTAATCGAAGTTCTAGTAGTGGTATATGGTTCACATCCACACTCCGGCAGTTTCACTGGAATGTGATGCTTGGCTGGACATCTTTAAGCTAAGCTCCTCCCACCACCAGGGCAGATATATCTCCCGACTTCAACCCATGATGTCAGATCTCGCATGCTGGAAGCAGGATCAGGTGCCACTGCCAGTGGAGACCAGGTGAGTTGTGTGGATGTGAACCATACACCACTCCTAGAACTACAGTTAATGGTGAGCAACCTATTCTTCTAGGGGCATAGGTATGATTCAGTTATCCACACTCTGCCAGACTCCTAGCAGTTTTCCAGGAGGAGGGGGCAAGGCAAGTAGCCTTACTTGGTAAACAAAGACTGGAGAACCAAGGTCCCAAAACACTCATCCCAATGTGACTCAAAGTCGATGTGGTAGTGGAAAATGAAAGTGTGCTGATCTCCAGGTAACAGCCCTACTCACCTCCTGTAGGGGGACATCCCTGGAGGCAGACACCAAGGCAGCGGTATGTCTGGCAGAATGAGCCTTAATCCCAACAGAAGGCTCCTGACCAGCTAACCTACAGCAGAGGTTAATGCAAGATGTGATCCATCCTGCAATCATCTGCTTTGCTGCCGGTCTGCGAGGCATGGCTTCAGCATAAGTGACAAACAACTGGCTAGCCTGTCCCCAAATTCTAGCTGTACACCCCACATAATAGGAGAACGTCCTCTCCCAGGGTATCAAGTCAGCCATCAGCCTCCAAAAAGGGTCTGGCAAAGTATATCAGTAAGTTAATCACCTGGTTAAGGTGCAACTCTGGTAACACCTTTGGGAGAAACTTTGGATGGGGCAAAGGACTTTGTCCCTGTGGAAGACTAAATAGGGAGAGGGCACTGAGAGCACCTGCAGCCCCCCAATCTTTCTGACAGACATAATGGCCACCAGAAAGGCAGTCTTCCATGATATGTGAAGTAATTCACGCCTGTGCATCAGCTCGAATGGTTTGCCCATAAGCACAGCCAGAACCAGCAGCAACTACCATGGTTGAGGCGTATCACTCAAAGGATGGGACAAGTGGTCAAGGCCCTTGAAAAAGCACCCTGCCACTTTCTCCTGGGCCACCACTAGCATACCAGCCTGTGCCCAATATACAGAGATGGCTACCAGGTGCACCTTATGGGTCATCACCCACAGTCCCAGCTGTAAAAGAGACCAGAGGTAGTCCAGGATACTAACAGGGCAGGCAAGGGGATGTAGTTCCTTGCCCTGGCACTAAATGGAAAATCTCTTCCATTAAAGGAACAGCACCAAGTGTTGTCCTTTCTGGATGCCTCCACAATGTGGAGGACAGCCTCTGAAAGATCCAAAGCCTGGAACTCTGGCCACTCAAGAACCAGGCTGTGAGGTGCAGGGACTAAAAGTCTGGGTGCAGGACCGTCCCCCGAAGTCTGTTCACCAGGTCTGGGTAGAGAAGCATTCGCTGTGGAGACAACTGCTGAGATTGATGAGGTCCAGGTATCATAACTGCCTTGACCAGTCTGGAGCTATCCGTATCATCCACGCCTTAACCTTCCTGACCTTCACTAGTAATCTGTGGATCCAAGAGAGGAAGGGCATACGAGACCTGGGGTTCATGGCCTCACGAAGCATCCCCTGTCAGTGTCTGGGACTGTGGGGGGTGGGCAAAAAGTCTCTGTTTGGCATTCTCCCAGGAGAGAGACAGATCCACCAACGGTGAGCCCTACAGGGAGAACAGGTGGTTCACCACCTCCCAATTTAGAGACCAATTGTAAGACGTCTTTCCCAGCCAGCTGAGAGCATCTCCCAGGTGACTGTTCTCCCCCACCAACATGAACGGCCAAGAGATTGGCACCCAAGCTGCACACGAGGGTCCAGGACTGAAGTGCCTCCCAACACAAGGGAAGGGAATGTGTGCTGCCCTGTCTGTTCAGGTAAAATATGGTCATGGTGTTGTCTGTCTGGACTTGAATGACCTGACCCTTGTCACCAGTCAAGCATATGGCATGGAACTCTAGCAGGTTTTTGTGGTGACGGAACTCACTGGGTGACCTGAACCTGTGGGCCGTGTGGTCTCCCAGGTGTACTCCCCATTCCATCAGACACACATCCATCACTAGTGTGACAGTTGACTCTGGGCAGGCAAATAGGATTCCTTCTTCTAGATGATCTGGGACCAGCCACCGCTGTCCCATATCGGCAGCATCACTGTGACTGGCTGATTCATTAGTGTCCTACGTGCTGGGACCACTGACAGCCCAGCACTCACTGAAGGTAGTATATCCATCAGTGGGCCCATCAGACCATGCTGGTGCAGGATGTCATGTACCCCAGCAGCTGTAGGAAATCCCGAGCAGGGTGCAAGAACCCAATCTGAAACAATCAGGCAAAGGAGGTAAGATCCTGTGCCATGTCCGCTGAGAGTCTAGTTGTGTCCCGATGAACTTGATCACCTACTTCAGTACCAGTTCAGACTTGCTCAGGTTAACCAACAGGCCCAAGTCTCAGCAGGTCTGGATAGCAAGGCCTGTGGCCTCTCTGGATGGACTAACAGCCAGTCATTAAGACGGGGGAACACTCTGACCCCTTGGCACTGCAAGTAGGCCGCCACACTGCCATGCACTTGAAGACTCCTGGAGTGAGGAGAGGCCGAACAGCATGACCAGGAATTAGTACAGAACCCCTTCAGCTCAGAACTGGAGGTACCAGCAGTTGGACCTGTGGACAGGATGTGAAAGAACACATCCTGGAGGTCCAAGAGGCAAAACCACATGTTCTGCTCCAGGAATGGTGTAATCTGGCTCTGAGTGACAATCCAAAATCTGTGCTTCTGCACGTACTGGTCTGTGAACATGAAAATCCAGTATGGGGTGTCAGACCTCCATCTGTGTCGGGATTAGAAAGTACCTGGACACGAACCCTGACTGGCCACAGCATGTGGGACACGCATTATAGCTCCTTTTGCCAGGAAATGAGCAATGTCCTCCCTGAGGTCAGACAGCGTGTCCTGAGACACCCTTGACTCTCGAGGCCTGAGAAAACGGTAGAGCAGAACAGCCTTGAAAATCGAAAAACAGTTCTCTGCCCAGTATGTCCAACACCCACTTGTCTAATGGGACAGAAGACCAACATGGCAAGAAGAGATGTAGCCGGCCTCAGATGTGGACAACAGATGGGGAAGGGGCAGGTAGAGAGATGATCTCCCCTAACCTGTTAATGGGCAGCTTTTGTGGAGGCAACAGTGGCTGCTGCTGGAGGGGCACCACCACCCCTGCCACCCCTTTTTGGACCTTGACCCCTGGACGTCTTGAGGCGCTAGGTCTGAAACTGCCCCTGCTGGGACTGCTGCCAAGGAGACTGTGATTGGAAGGATCTGTACTGAAAGGCTAGCTTCTTAGGCTTTTTCACCTTGTCCTTTTGGGATGAAGGCACAGAATCATGGGAGGTATTGGACTTTTCGATCCTTGTGAGATACCTTTCCACCCAAGGTCTAAACAGGAAGGTGCCTAGAAGGGGAAAATCTGTCAGCCTCTGTTGGGTGTCCACTGTGAAGGTCAACAAGTAAAACCAAGCCCTACACTGCATGGAGACAGCCGCTGCCACCACATGGGTGCAAGAGTCGCCCATCTCCAAGGCTGTCTGAAGCTGGTATTTAGCCAGCGACTGACCATGGACTCTGATTAGCTCCACTGGCACTCACTGCTCTGGGTAGGATAAGATCGAACATTCTCTTCATGGAATGCCCATAATATGCCATCACAACAGCACAGCTAGCCTGCGAGAGAGCCGTGAAGCCACAGAAAGCACCTTGTTTGTGTCATAGTCAATCGTACTTCTTGTCTAGAGGCTTGTCCACTTTTCCCTTGTGTCCTGAATTAGAAAACACAGAATCTGTAACCAGACCTTCAGCCAAGGGTGGCTGGAAAATCCCCAAAGGAAGCTCATAGGGACCACGTACTTGCAGACCATACTGGTCCGAGGGTGCCAGGCAGGATGCTGTCAAAGCTCCATGACGACGATGGCCTTAACCACTGGGAAAGCAACCCCCCAATGGATTCATGCCAGTCCAAAATAGTGTCAGAGGATACTTGGCCCTCTGTTGGACTGGCTCCAGTGGGATGGACGTGAACTCCACAATCAAGCGGAGCAACGCACTGAAGGAGACCAACCCTTGACCAGTGAAGGCTCCTTGACCAAGCCACGGTCAAAGAATGGAGCCCCAGAGGAGTTTATGGACTCTTGATCAGAGCAATCCGATTATTCCTCAAAGATGACCCTTGGCCATATTTTGCCATGACCTCCCATGACTCATTATCAAGAGCAGCCCTCACCAACAACCATCCTGGCAGGCTGGGAATCGAACGGCAGACCTCCTTAATTAGGAGCACTGACAAGCAACTGTCGGGGTGGTGGCTCCACTGTGATCAGTGGCTAAGTAGCTGCCAAGGGACCAAAGATTTTTCGGGTAGAGTCCTACCCTGCCCCGCGATGGCCCAATGCTTCCAGAGGAATTCCTTGTAGCACAGACACATTTTTTGTCGGCGCCTCTCCTCTCCCGAAGATGAGGACGACAAAAAATGTCAATAATGGCACCTCCCAGCTGAACAGGATTGAGCACGCAAGCACCTTAACCGCGACCTCAACTTTTGATCACCCAGTTGACGGCAAGTGGGGTCTTCAGGATGTTGGCTGTAAATAATGTGCTGGCCCACATGACACGGAGAAAATCCTAAGTGGAGCATGAAGGAGGTAACCTGTTCTTTCAGTGGCAAGAATGATCTAACATCACGAGGTGGAGTCAGGAGATATATCCGCACGGGTGGTGGGAGGAGCTTAGCTTAAAGATGTCCAGCCAGTCATCGCATTTCAGTGGAAATGCCGAAGTGTGGATAAGTGAACCATACCCACACCACAAGATCAAGATCATAATTAATATTTTTTGCCGTTTCCTATTTGAACGTATGTTCTCATGTTAATCTAAATGATATCCATTCTCCTTGCACTGTACTGCCATTTTTATGGCTCGGTTGAGCCAGTCCTCAGACCAGTGCTTTTTCTCAGCTAACAAGTACAATTAAAACAGTTTTCTTAGGATGTATCACAATACGTGGTGCTTGCACAATGGACAGGATGGAACACATTATGCAGTAACAGTGATTTTAAGACGGAAGAGTCTCTAGGTCCAGTAAGTCATAGAAACCCAGAATGTGTAACTAGGTATTACTAGGTGTAAAAAAACAAGTGAAGACTTTATGCCCATCAAGGTTGTCTTCCACGCTCAGTGGGTGTATTACTGTGGGCAAAACTTTGTTTAAATGTATTCATCCAGTTTGTTTCTAAATCCCCAAAAAGTTTTTTGGTAACCTACGTCATCAGGGAGTTAATTCCATAATCGTTCTGACCTAATGGTGAAGTAGATTTGTCTTTTGTTGGTGGTTACCCTGGGAATAGTAAGTTGTCTCTTGTGGAATCTAAGATTAGGTGTTCAAGTGCAAACACTTAGTACACATTGGGTCATTTTTTCCTTGTCATTGAGAATTCTGAACAGTAGTAGTAAGTCTCTCCTTATTCTCCTACTTTGGAGTTTGAATAACCCTGTTTTTTTTAGTCTGTTTGGGTATGTCTCGTTTTTAAATTGGAGACCATTTTTGTCACCCTCCTCTGGACCTTTTCTACCAAGTCAACATCAGGCTTAATGTAACGACTCCATAAGGGTGAGCCATAGTCCAGACCTGTTCAATACCTTCCAGGACACAGGATGTGTGCCACAGAACTGGAGGATGGCCCATGTGGTGCCCATCCATAAAAGTAGGCCAAAGGATGAACCAGGGAACTACAGGCCAATGAACCTCACCGCACTCATAAGTAAACTCATGGAGACCACCCTAAAGGAGAGGCTTGTGAACTTCTTGGAGGCAACTGGTATCCAGGACGACAAGCAGCACTAGATTGTCATGGGCATATTGTGCCAGACAAACCTGGTAGAGTTCTATGACTGGGTGACATAGGAACTGGACAAGGGCCAATTCTGTGGATGTCCTATACTTAGATTTCAGTAAGGCCTTTGATTCAGTACCGCATTGGAGACTGGGGCTGAAGTATGTAGGGGAGGGCCAAAAATGGTGACCTGGATCAGGACTGGCTGAGGGGGAGACACCAAAGGGTGGTGGTAGTGGGTGGGAGGCAAATCATCACCGAGAGTGGTGATGAGCGGGGTAGCACCGGAATCTGTCCTGGGACCAGAACTGTCCGGGATTTTCACTGCAGATATCTCAAATGAGATCTGTAGCAAAATCAGTCTGTTTGCAGTCAATACCAAGATAGAAGCTGTGGTAGATGACATGGAGTGGGGGAAGGGGTTGCAGGAGGACCTGAATAAGCTGCAGGAGTGGACAGATAAATGGCAGCTGGGGTTCAACACCAAGAAAAGCAAGGTTCTGCACTTCGCAGCCCAAAACTAGGGGAGGGATTATCACTTTAGTGGGGTTCAGCTGGGTTGCTCCACAGAAGAGAAAGACCTAGGGGTGATAACAGGGAGCATGAACAACTCTGTTCAATGGAGAAGGGTGGCGGCAAAAGCCAACAGAATGCTGGGATGTATAGCTAGAGGGATTTCCTCCAGCAGTAGGGAGGTTATCCTGCCTTGTATAGGTCGCTGGTCAGGCCCCACTTGGAGTACTGCGTGCAATTCTTGCACCCGTTCCTGAAAGACATCAATTTGTTGAAGCGGTACAACGTAGAGCTACAAAGATGATCCAGGGATTGGAGGGCAAGCCATATGAGGAAAGGCTGGGGAAGTTGAATATGTACTCTCTGGAAGGGAGGAGGGATGGGGAGATATGAATGAGATCTTTAAGTACCTGAAGGGAATAAACGAGATTAACACAGAGAGGATTTTCCTGAAGAGAAAGGGAGGGACATGAGAGGACACCAACTGAGATTTGGGGGTGGATTCTGGAGAGGAGATGAGGAGACTTTTTTTTTTTTAACAGAAAGAATGGTGGACAAGTGGAACTCCTTGCTGGGTGAGGTAGTGGCCTGCAAAACGGTAGACAGCTTCAAGAAGGGTTGGAATATGGGAAATACGATGGGGGGAAAGGAGGGGCAGCAGCATTATAAGGTGCTAGCTGCTCACTCGAGCAGACCCAATAGACCGTGAGGCCTGTTTCTGCCGGCATTTTCGTATGTTCACATGTTTGTAATAGGTCTAATGTATGTTCGGTATAGTGGGATGATGCAATGTTCATTTCTTGAAATAAATGTGTGTCTGTTGAAAGAAAAGGACCAGTAAGTCCATCTAGTCTGCCCTATTTTCTCTGCATATTACTACACCCTGGACCCTGTCTTGTCACTGGTGTCCCTCCCTACTCCTTTACCTTTATTTATTATATCCATGTGCCTATCCCACACGTCGGAAGCTCCCAAATGTCTGTGCCACTACCACCTCTTCTGGCAGGCTGTTCCAGACATCCACTACTCTTTCTGTGAAGAAGTATTTCCTCACACCTTTTAAATTTCCCCATATCAAGCTTCATAGCATGCCCCCCTGTTCTTGTATTCCTCCTCCTGTGAAAGAAGCTCTCTTCTGCACACTGTTCACCACCGTGAGCCACCTAAAGGTCTCAAGCAAGACCCCTCTCACTCTTCTCCAGGGAGTACATGTTGAACTCCTGCAGCCACTCCTTGTATGTTGTCTCATGTAACCCACGTACCATTTTGGTAGACCTCCTCTGGACCACTACCATCCTGTCGATATTCTTACGGAGGTGCAACTCCCAGAACTTGACACAGTACTCCGGGTGGCATCCAACAACTGAGGAATATAGAAGTCAACACCATGTACCTACTCCTGCTAGAAATCCTTCTTCCTATGCACCCCATCATCCATCTCGCCTTGCCTACTGCCCTGTCACTCTATTCTGCCACCTTGAGGTCATCAGGTATGATTATCCCAAGGCCCCTCTCTTGTTTGGTAACTGTAAGTACCCTCCGCATCTTATACACAGTCCTTGGGTTTTCCTATCCCAGGTACATGACTTTGTTTGGCTCTGAAACTCAGTTACCACACCCTAGACAACTTTTCTATTTCCCCTAGATCACTTTGTATTCTATCTACCCCCTCCTGGGTGTCCACCCTGTTGTAAATTTCTGTGTTATTTGCAAAGAGAGACACCTTCCCCTCCCATTCATAAGCAACGTCACTTATGAAGACGCTGAAGAGGACAGGAGACGGTACTGATCACTGTGGTACTTCACTGGTCACTCTTCTCCTCAGAGTGACTGCCATTTACCTCCTCTCTCTGCCTCCTATCATTCAACCAGTTAGGACAGCCAGTTCAACACCTTCTCCCCCACCCGACGCTGCAACATTTCTTTATTGGCCTCCTGTGTTGTACAGTGTTAAGGCCTTTCTGAATTCCAGAAAGGTCACATCCACTGTCTTCCTATGATCCACTCCATGATCACTGAAATCTATAATATTTGTTTGCCATGACCTCCCCACTGTGAAGCTGAGCTGCCAGTGGTCCTGCAGTCCATTTGTCTCCAAGTACTCCATCAACCTTTCCTTCAGCATGGACTCCCATTAATTTCCCCACCACTGATGTGAGACTGACTGGTCTGTAATTGCTCCCTGATGCTACCCTTGTGCAGAAGGACCACATCAGCCCTTCTCCAGCCTTCTGGAACCTTGCCAGTCTCCAACAAGGTACTAAATAGTGTTGCCAGGGGGGCGGATAGTACCATGCTCAGCTCCTTTTGAGTGAATCCCATTCAGAACCATCAGCATGTTTTCCTTTAGGGCTTCCAGCCCCTTGGCAGGCTCTCTCTTCCATAAATGGACTTCTGTCCACTCCCTCCTCCTCCACAGTGCCTGGTAAAGCATGCCGGTTGGTCTCCTCATGCTTCTACTGTTAAGACAGAGTATAAGTACTGTCACAAATCCACTCAGCATGTCAGGCCCTCTACTCCCACAGTGCCAATCTCCGAGTGCAGTCTTGTGAACAGTTAACAGAACAGGGTAACCCTCCTCTCTGTTTTGTGGGTCTGAATCAAACTTTGGTCTCAAGTTCTGGAGGGATTCAAACTGTGAGCCTCTTGCTAGCGTAGCCAATGTACAGGTTCAGATAATTCTGCTCTTGAGGGAGATATCTTTTGCCTATAGGCACCGAACCAGGCATACAAAATGAACCCTTAAAACGCTATTAAAGACATCAGAATAAACTCTTACCGTTTCCCAGTTTGGTAAAACCAGTAATCTTTGTACAGTGTCAGCTTCAACCATGTATGCTTCACTTGTCAAGAAAAAGATTTCAAAAGCACACCAAGTAGTCTCTAAAGTAGAGGTTTACTCAAAAATAGATAAAAAAATGTAAAATGTAAATAGAGAACCATATATCACAAAAACATACAATCAATTAAAAGTACAAGGGTTTAAAAAAAGTGCAAAATTCCTACCACTAGACAATTCGACATAGATCTCATGTATCTCTTCTAATAGTGCTGATAGACAGATGTTGTTATCAAGACAGTCCAAATGTGTGTCTCAGTGAAAAACAGAATACTGTTTTAAAACTAGCTTTGTCTACCTCTTTGCATAAAGTAACCTAGCTCCTCCCTGTCAGGATATAAAAAAATATACACCCAGAATGTCTTATCAATCAGGATGTAAATTAATTGACATTTCAGCAAAACTCATTTTACAAATTATGACATTCTTTAAATAACATCCCCTCTTTGATCTCAAGTAGCTCTTCTTCCCAGGACACATCAAAGAATCTTATGACTTTGCACTAAAGTGCCATAACCTGCTCTCTTTCTTTAAACGTTATAAAAGTTTATGATTTCCCATCTGAGCAGCTGACAAGCTACAATTAAGCCAATAAATAGGGGATCCTTCTCACATTGCTTGCCCACCTTTAGGTCATCTGATATAATTACCCCCAATGGAAAGGGACCTGGGGGTAATTATATCAGATGACCTAAAGGTGGGCAAGCAATGTGAGAAGGCAGCAAGGAAGGCTGAGGGGATACTGGGATGCATAGGAAGAGGCATCAATAGTAGAAAACAGGAAGTTGTTATCCCTCTGTACAGACAGCTGGTGAGACCCCAAATGGAGTGCTGTGTGCAGGTCAGGAGACCTCATCTCCGCAAAGACACAGACAGAGTGGAGGCTGTCCAGTGGAGGGCAACCAAAATGGTGCAGGGTCTGCACCAGAAGACATACGAAGAAAGATTAAAGGAGCTTAATATGTATATCCTTGAGGAAAGGAGGGAGAGAGGGGACATGATAGAAACTTTCAAGTACCTCAAGGGAATCAACAAAGTCCAAGAGGGTAGCATCTTTCAGAAAAAGAGATGTGCAAGAACAAGGGGGCACAATTTGAAGATAGAGGGGGGACGGCTCAGAGGTAATGTGAGAAAGTATTTTTTCACAGAGAGGGTTGTGGATGCATGGAACAGCCTCCTTGAGGAGGTCGTGGAGTCAAGAACAGTGGAGGAATTCAAGAATGCATGGGACAGACATAAGGCAGTCCTAGTGGGGGGTAGGAGGAAGTAAGCTGTTGGTTAACTAGGATCTGCAGCTTATCTGTTAGGTAGGAAAATGGGCAGACTAGGTGGGCCAAGCGGTCCTTATCTGCTGTCAAATTCTATGTTTCTATCCTTAATTTAATCTCTTCCAGCCTGTAATTATCTCCTGGCTGTTATCTTTTAGCTGAAACAGCATGTCTCATGAGAGACACTCCATAACACATTTTTATATTATAAAAATCATACAGCGATCAGAACCAGCTGTCCAAGTGTCTCCAGTACTTGTTTGAAATTTTAGCTTTTTCATGGCCTTCTTCTGTACAGTCCCCCCCCCCCGCCTCCTGATCCTCAGTATATCACTCATCACCTCCCATTTTTTGTTCGCATCCTTAAAGAAAATCTCATCTCCATTCTTGACCTCCTGGGCAATCCTCTCCTCAATTTGAGCCTTTCATGTTCTTACCCGCCTTCCCGCCTCACTGTTTCTTGAGATATACCTCCCTGTCTGCTTCCGCTTGGGTCTTCCTGTACTTCCTGAAAGCTGTTTCTTTCTCCCTTACTGCCCTGGCCACCTCCTTTGAGAACCTCAGTTGTCTTTCTCCTCTTACCGTTGCTTACTACTTATAAACAACCAAACATTGTGTTAGTTATTCCCTCTTTTATTCTTTTCCTTGGTGCCTCCACCCCCTGGCTACCTCCCACTTCCAAGGTATTTTTTAAGACAGATTCCCATTTCTTTAAAATCTGCTATCCTGAAGACCAGGGCCCTCATCCTAGCATGATTTATCTCAAGTCCAATCCACATGCCATACCACATTGTGTGATGACTGCTTGTACCCAAGGGGCTACCCACTGTGATGTCTGCAATGCTGTCCCTATTCACAAGTACCAGATCCAGCAGTGCCCAGTCTCTAGTGGGATCTGTAACCAGCTGCCTGAAAAATGCCCCTTGCAGGGAGTCTATGATGATCCTGATCCTAGCTGTAGTTGCAGCCATGATGTTCCAGGCTACATGTGGCACATTAATGTCACCTTTAATTATTGGGCTTCCCATTTGCTCACCATTTTGCCTATAGCCTCTCCCAAACTAATGTCCAGTTCCTCCCTGTCAGTGGCCTGTACACCACACCCACACGTATAATGGCCCCTGACTCTAAGCTAGCCCAAAAACCTCTAGTCCCTCTTTTTCTCCCCCACTGGGTCTCTGTATTTTGTGACCTTTATACCCCTGGAGAATTTATTTCCCCTGAAGGGCCTACCTTCACTACTACTCCACTTTCAGGGGGTGGGCATTCACTGCCTTCCCACTGGCTAGTTAATATGTACACTGTAGTAGCTTTTAACCTTCCACCCAAGACCTGGGTTCTTGTTAGTTAAGCAGTGGCACTGATTTGTTATAATCGTAACTCTAAATTCTAATAAACTTTAAATAGTAATAAAAAGCTTTTAAAAAACATCCTTATCTACACTATGGAGCGAGCCCCCGTGCTCTTAATTTACTGACATCACAAAACGTGCTAGCGGGGGGGGGAGGGTGTGTGTGTGTGTGTGTGCCGCAACAATAAGGAAGGGACCTTACTCTCTGCTGCCTGGCAGATACAGTTATTCATACTGGTCAAGGATCCCCCCATGCGGCTCTCCTCAAGATCAAAACTCCCCGCTACTGCCTCCACTCAAACAGCACTCCCACACTACTGGTTCCTAGGGTACACATGAATATGGGTGGTAGAGCTTTGTCGGCAGCAGCCCCAACTCAATGGAACAAACTGCCAACTGTACTCCGCTGCACTGACGCACACTATCTTCAAATCCCGCTTCAAAAGCTGGTTCCTAGCAAACTTCTCCTGTCACTGTTCCCCTGGATAGTCTACCTGTTCCTCTCAAATCTGTCTGTCACCTGCTGAGCCACATTTCTGCCTCCCTCCCCTAGGATTTTCCCACCATTTCCCTCCACGTCCACTCACTACAAACTGCTGTTTCTACTTCAATTATAGGTAATGTACTAATGTTGCCTACCGCAAATGTACCTCTGTAATAACTAATTTATTTACTGTAAATAACTGATGTTACATTATCAAACTCTTGCTTCATTTTTGATCTATGTAACCTGTATCCACAGTTTTGCTTTTGTTCAATTCTCTGTTTGCCTTCTCAAGTTTCTTTTCTGTTCATATCGTTATCTGTGCCATTTCTGAAAATGGCCCAGGTCGTGCCTGAAAACGGTCCTTGGGATCAGCGCACCCACTCAGTTATCAAAGTCATAAATAAATAAATAAAAGTGGCAGAGTTTTGACTATTCACTCCATGGAGGAAAATACAGTCCTTTGGATTTTTTAATACTGGTGGAAAGAAATGAAAATTTGTACTGCAGTCCACTTGAGGCCATGTAAGCTTTATTACATATCTGAGATGGGCAGCAGTAGGAAGCTGCTTTTTAGCATCTTTACAAGTTGTACAGTGTAATAAACTTGAAACTTGAACATGGATGCTTTTCACAGTTGCGTTCAATGTAGAGTGCCCTGTATGTAGCGTCTTCACTTACCATCATTGTATGGGACAAATGAGACTTCACTGGACCATGAGGAGTTCCCCCTCTCATTCTCAGCCCTCACCCGAAGTTTATATTTTGTAAAATAGTCGAGCATCATTGAGGGGATGCTGCATTCTGTAACACCTATTTGCTTGCATTCAGGCAGAGTCTGCCACATCTCATTTTCTTTCATCTCTCTGTAGTTGAGAAAAAGCAAAAGACAATTTTTTTTTCTAATGAGGAAATACATACTGCCTCTCACCTCCAGCTCCCCGCCACACACACAGTTCATAAACTGCACTGCCCCAGGGCACAAGGCTTAAGTCCTATGAAGACCATCCTTTTTTTCAATTCTGTTTTTATCAGCCGGCCCAATGGTGCACAGGGATGAGGTGCTAGACGCCACACCTCTGCCACACTAGTGACCCAGGTTCGGAAATGGACTCTGTCATTTGGGGGGTTGGCCAGCGGAAGACAGGATTGAGCATCCAGAGGACTGTTCTCCTTCCTTGGGGAGGGGTGTTGCGTTGTGTGCTGTTGACTGACACCCAGCGGTGGCTGGGTGTCAGTGCAGATGCAAGTGCAAGGGTTTGGTCGATATCCAGGGTGACTGGCTGCCTCTGTGGAGGCTGAGGCAGCCACTCCTCCCATTGCATAGGCATAAGGGTGCAGGGGGAAAAACTGGGATCTGGCAGGACCAGTGATGGCCTCAATCACTCCTGTGTAGCCACTGCCACCCCCCCATTCTGACTGCTGTGTTCCGGGGGTTGGTCCCGGCGGCTCACCAGCACTACTTGCCTTGGCCCCGCAGGGGAATTTCAAGGGGGAAATGGGATGCACATGAGCAATCAATGGAGCCAGAAGATGTACCTCTCCGAAGGAGAGGTTGTAGTCCCTGTCGGGTCTGTGGTGGAGTAGAAAAAAGTAATATATATAAAAAAAAAATTCAGTTTTTATCCCTGCCTGAGAGTCCACAAAATCACCCTCTTAGATTTTTTATTATATAGCGCCCATTTCCAAAGGACTCCAAGCGCTTTACAAAATTAAAATACACAATATAATAAACAAAAACAAGAAACCTACAATCCAGATGTAGCAACAGCTGTATAAAAAACTATCTATCCATAATACAGTAGTTAAACCCCATTAAACACCTGGTTAAACAAAAATGTTTTGAATCCCTTTTTGAAGGATTCCACTGAGAGTGCCTCCCACAGTCACTGAGGAAGAGAGTTCCATAAGGTGGGTGCTGCCACTGAAAACAGTCGATCACCCAAATGATGCAGCCTCACTCTAGGAACTCTAAGGAGGCAGCTCTTGGAGGAACGGAGAGTCCGGGTTGGGCAGTGAGGCACAAGGAGATCTTGCAGATAAACTGGTCCCTTACAGTGTAGAGTCTTACAGGTCAGTAAACTGACCTTGAAGATAATCCTCCACCTGACTGGAAGACAGTGCAGCTCACAGAGGACAGGCATAATATATCAAACGTCTGCCAGGAATAGAGTGGTCACGTTCTGCAAAAGCTGTAGCCAGCAGAGGTTACCTCTAGAGAGCCCAAGCTACAAGGTGTTGTAGTAATCCAGCCTGGCTGTGAGAAAAGCATGTACCAGTGAGGCCAGATCCTCAGGTGACAGCAGATGCCGGATCCAGGCGATGTTCCTCAGATGATAAAATCCACTCAGTGATGGCAGACAACTGAGAATCAAATCTCAAGCCACTGTCATGGATCACGCCCAGATCCTTTACCTGCTCGGATGAGACTGATGGTACCCCCTCCTACAAGACTAAGGGGGAGGATCCCAATGATTCCCTGCCCCACCATGACGACCCTGATCCACCATTAATATCTCAGTCTTGTTAGGGTTCAGTTTTAACCAGTTATGAGACAATCCAAGTCTGGATTTCAGCCAGTCAGCTGTTAAGCACAGCATTCGCCATCTGGCTAGCCAGTGCGCAGGACAAATACAGCTGGGTATCATCAGCATAGCAATGAAAGCCCCTGTCCGTACTACCTGATAATGTCCCCCAGCAGCAGCATATAGACTGTAAAAGTACAGTTCCGTAAGAACTTACTGTAACAGTAGATCTTCGAGAGAGGCCCTTGCAGTATGTATTCACATACAGAACTGAACTGCAAGGGGGTCAGGACCTCACGGAAAAATTTCTAGCAAACAGTCTCTGGTGGGGGACCGCCCCCACATCAGGTGACCCGCATCATTCGATGTCAGTATAAAGGGGTGGTCCCCAATGCCCGCCTTCCAGTTCTTTCCTGCCAAGGGCCAAAAGAGGCAAGGCAAGAGAGAAGAGGATATTTCACCCATGGAAATGGAGCCAATAATGCTTAGGGGAATGGAGGGCAGGAAGGCAGTACCTACTGCAAGAGCCTCTCTCGAAGATCTACTGTTACGATAAGTTCTTACATAATTGTACTATCTTACTTCGAGAGGGCTCTTGCAGTAGGTATTCACATATAGGACTGAGTCCCAAGCAGTCTGGAACAAGGAAAAGTACTCGGGAGGAGGACTGTCATCCATAGCATGGAACCTCAGGCTGAAATGGGTCTCATGAAAGGAGACGTAGCACAGCCAACCCGAAGCCTGCTCTACTTTGAGAGGCAATGTCCACACTGTAGTGTTTCGTAAAGGTATGGAAAGAAGACCAAGTTGCGGCTGCACAAATGTCTGCCGCAGACACATTCTTGAAACAAGCCACAGAGGCAGCTACTCCTCTGGTGGAGTGACCTCTGACTTGACCCGGCAGGGTCTTCTTGTACTTGTCGTAACAGAAAGTGATATAATGAGTCAACCATTCTGATAGGCATTGCCTAGAAACAGCATTGCCTTCTCTTTTGTAAGCAAAAGAGACAAAAAGCTGATCTGTTTTCCTGAGATTCTTAGTCAGAGTGTTATAGTATCTCAAAGTGAACATCCAAAGTATGCAAAAGGTACTCCCCTTGATTGGAGTATTGTGTAAATTAAGCAGGTAGCTCAATGGATTGATTCAGCATAGATTCAGCCACCACCATAGGGAAAAACTTAGGGTGGGTGCATACAGCCACACGGTCCTTCTGAAAAATCAAGTATGGGATTTTGCACATCAAGGCCTGAAACTAGGAAATGCGCTGATCAGAAGTAATGGCCACTAGAAAGAGTGTCTTCCAAGAAAGGAACTTTAAATCGGCTGTAGCTGCCAGCTCAAAGGGAGGCAGGGTAAGCTCCTCCAGAATGAAATTCAAGTCCCAAGGAGGGGCAGGAATGCGGATGGGGTGGTCTCAAATGGGGAGCCCCTCTAAGGAAGGTTTTGGAGATTTCCAACTGAGAAAAGTCCTGTCCCCAAAGGGAATATGGTAGGCTGAAACAGCATCTATGTGAACCTTTAACGAGGAATGGCTGAGACACAAGTCGAAGCGGTGACGCATGTAGTCTAGGACATTACTGACTGGGCATGAGAAAGGTTCGAAGTCTTTCGAGCTAGTCCAAACAGAAAATCGTTTCCGCTTCATGACGTAGGTGGACCTGGTGGAAGGCTTTCTGGCCTCTACCAAGATGTCCACTACGAGTGGAGAAACTCCGAAGCGGGCTTTTGCTACGTCGGCAGAAGCCACACATGTAAATGAAGGGATCTGAGACCTGGATGAACAAGGGTCCCCTTATCCTGGGTCAACAATTGTTGCAACAAAGGAAGAGGAAGTGGAATTGGAGAATCCTCTGAAAACTGTTGCAGAAGAGAGAACCAAACTTGTCAGGGCCAGAAGGGAGCGAAGAGAATCATTCGAGCTCCCTCTGATCTGAGTTTGTTCGGGACCTTTGAAATTAAGGGAATGGGAGGGAAGGCATAAACAAATCTGTCCCTCCAAGGGAGAGACAGAGCATTCCACCATAAAAATGTCTCGCCCTAGAGTGAGCGAGCATAAGACAGTAAGCTTTGCATTTTGGGGAGAAGCAAAGACGTCTATCTGAGCTGTTCCTTATCGCTTAAAGATGTCATTTACAACTTCTTGATCCAGCTCCGATTTCTGGGACCTGGCTGAGGACTGACTGAGTTGGTCTGCTAGTGTGTTTTCCACTCCCGGAACATGAACCACAGTCAAGTGAAGGTGATGCTGGGTTGCCCAATGCCAGACTCTCATTGCTTCCCGGCACAGAGGGTAGGGATGTGTTTCCTCCCCGCTTGTTGAGATACCAGACTAAGCCCATGTTGTCTGATTGTAGGAGGGAGTGTAGAGCCAGAAGGGCATAAAGGATTGCTCTCAGTTTGAGCACATTTATATGCAGATTTTGTTTGAACTTGGACCAGCCACCCAGAGTCCTATGAGACCCTAGATGGGCACCCCACCTTATCCTAACGCATCTGTCATCAACGTCTGGAATGGGGGATTCTATGTTGAAGTGAACTCCCAGGCACAGGTTCTCATGAACCATTCACCAATGGAAGTCCCTAACCATGGGATCGGAAACTAGTACTTCTTGGTCTAGATTGTCCATGGTCTAGTCCCATTGCGACCGTAGCATCTACTGAGAGATCCTCATATGGAGCAGAGCGAGTGGGACTGTCCTAATGGCGGCTGCCATTAACCCGAGAGGGCGAAGGACTGACCTGGCTCCGATCCTCCTGCGACTGGACAGGTCTGAGTCTGAAGGGTGTCTACCCTGTCCAGAGGCAAAAAGGTTTTGCCGATGGTCGTGTCCAGAATCGTCCCTATAAACTGGAGGCGTTGGCAAGGGGCCAAATGGGACTTGGCCTGGCTGATGGTGATACCCAGGCTGGTGAAAACCTGCAGGTAAGGGAAAGGGAGTGCATGAGTTCCTCCCTGGATGGGGCCACCAGGAGCAGGAACAGGAATACCTGAACTCCCTGGGTATGCAGGTGGGCCACTACCACAGCCAGGCATTTGGTAAATACTCAGCGTGGGGGGGGGGCCAAGGAAAGACCAAATAGGAGGGCCTTGAATTGGTAGTGGTCCCCCTGAAAGCAAAAACGAAGGAATTGGACAGGACAGCAGACAGCATGGCTTCATACATGGCAGATCCTGCCAAACCAACCTGGTCGAGTTCTATGACTGGGTAACTAGGCAACTGGACAGGGGCCATGCAGTGGATGTCCTGTATCTGGACTTCAGTAAGGCATTCGACTCAGTGCCACATGGAAGGCTGGGAAGGAAGTTAGTAGGCACAGGGGCGGGTGCAAAGCTGGTGAGATGGGTAGGAAACTGGCTGCAGGGAAGGCAACAGAGGGTGGTGGTGGGTGGGGAGCTCTCACACCCAAGGGCAGTGATGAGCGGTGTTCCACAGGGCTTGGTGTTGGGACATTCATTGCAGACATATCATTGGACATCAAGAGCAAGATCAGTCTATTTGCTGATGATACCAAGGCAGGCGCAGTGGTCGATGACCTAGGGGGATGGCAGGGGTTGCAGGATGATCTGGCAAAGCTTGAAACCTGGTCAGACACCTGGCAACTGGGCTTTAATGCCAAAAAGTGCAAGGTGCTGCATTTTGGGATGAAGAACCCAAGGAGGAGTTACCAGCTAGGGGGAGTGCAGCTAGCCCACACAGAGGAGGAGAAGGATCTGGGTGTGCTCATTACAGGGTCAATGAACAACTCGGAACAATGTAGGAAGGCAGCTGCAAAGGCCAACAAAATGCTGGGTTGTATTGCAAGGGGTATATCCTCGGGGGAGGAGGAGGTGATTCCGCCACTGTATAGGTCATTAGTTAGATCACACCTGGAGTACTGTGTGCAGTACTGGCGCCCATATCTGAAGAGGGACATTAAGTTACTGGAGGGTGTAGCACAGGAGCAAAAGATGATCAAGGGCTGGGGGACTTATCATACAAGAGGAGGTTGAAGGAGTTGAACATGTACTTACTGGAGGAGAGGAGAGACAGGGTGACATGACTGAAACCTTTAAATACATGAAAGGAATAAACAAGATGGGTACAGAGGGCTGTTCAAAGTAAGGGAGGGAGGAACACCAGGGGCCATGATATGAGACTGGAGCGAGGAAGGTTCAGGAGGGAGTCAGGAGACACTTTTTTACAGAGAGAGTGGTGGCTGGGTGGAATGCATTACTTGCTGAAGTGGTATGTAGTAGAACAGTGGACTGCTTCAAACGAGGATGGGACAGGACAAGGGGGAGGGTTAATGAAGGGGAAAGGGTGGAAGGGAGGGGCAGCTGCAGAATAAGGGGTGCTAGCTGCACATTCGAGCATACTTGATAGACCTCTAGGCCTTTATCTGCTGGCAAATTTTGTATGTTTGTACGTTTGTATGAATTTGCGGTGGGAAGGGCATATGGGGATATGCAAGTAGGTGGGGGGCAGTGCAGCAGTCAAGGCTCAAGCGGCTTTTTTGCTGGGGGGAGTCTTGATTGCTGGAGAGGCAAGACACTTGTTGGCCCGCTTGCCCTGTGGTTTTGGCTTTGTTGGTTTTGTCTGCGAAATGGACGCCCCTGCCCTTGAGAGGGCCTGTACATAGAGTTGACAGATTTAAGTGCAGTGCCCTTCTCCTGCAGTTCAGTCAGGATGTCCTTGACATCACCCCTGAAGGGAGCATCCTGGATAGTAGATTGCACTTCAAGGACCAAACCTGACATATGGAGACAGGCGTGACGCTGTAGGTCTACGGCGTAAGCCGAGCTCCTTCCAGCTGTGTCCACTGCGTCGTAAGTGGCAAGAAGCATGTGCCAACTGGCCGAATAAGCAGAGCAGACAGGATCTACCACTTCCTGCTTAGCCTGTGACTCAGGAAGGGAGTGCAATTTAGATTCCACCTGACTAAGGATGGTCTTCTGAAAATCCCCCATATGTGCCAAATAGTTCAGGGCCCTAATACCAAGGGTAGAAGAGGAATAGATCTTCTTCCCCTATTGATCCAGAAACCGGGATTCCTTATCAGGCAGAGATGAGCTGAAGAGTTTGGGATTTGCGGAACGGCGCAGATGATGACTGAGTCCGCCTTGGAGTGGAGATTAGGGTGATCTACAACCTCAGAAGCCTGATATCGCCTGTCCGCCTTCCTCAGAAGGGGGGGCTAACGCAGAAGGTCGTTTCTAAATGGTGGAACCAAGATCTGTGTGAGGCTCTATCCATGGTGGAATCTGTGTAGGAGCGGTTTTGGGTAGATCCAGGTGAGCAGTCAGTTTCTTACGCTGTGGGTCTTGCTCCACTGATTGCCACTGATGGACTTCCTGGATTTTCCTCAATAACTCCAGAAAGGAGGGATCCTCCAGAGGAGACTTTGGAGAAGTCCCTGGCCTGGGGCGATCCCAAGTATGTAGCTTATCTTCAGTGTCAGAGCGTCCCGTCTCTGAGTCAGAGTCAGACGTATCTGATTAAAAGGAGGAAGACTCTTCCCCATGAGGGGGAGAAACGGCCCCTTTGGGGAATTACCTGGGGCACATATCCTCCCCTCCTCGGGTGCCAGAGAGCTCTCATCTGGTGTCAGGAAGTGGGGAGGGAGTCTACCATCTCGAACGTAAAGGATCCTGTTCAGGGTCTGGTGTTGGCAGATGACACTCAACCTCACAAGTGAGCTAAGCCTTGGCCTCAGCCCACCAAGAGGCCAGGGTCTTCTTCAGATCCGCCAGCAGATGGGGAGTGGGCGGCAGCGTAGGAGGAGGAGGATACAGATATTGAGGATATTTGTAGAAGGAGTATCCGTAACCAGATGGCAGGTAGCCCAGCATCAGGTACTGGGGCATCTGGTACTGTGGTGCCGGATACCGAGGCGCCGGATACTGCGGAGTCGGGTACTGTGACACCGGATACTGCTGTGTCGGATACACGGGTGCCAGGGGTTCTGACAGAGCAGATGGACCTGGCAGAGACCCTGCTGGCGGCCCGGGCGGTGGTAACGATGGCCCTGCAGACGCCGGACCTTCGTGGGTATGCTTTCCGATAGGGTCTGAAGGACCGACAGAAGGATGTTTCATCACCAGGTACAAGGTAAGGGACGCTTAGATGATGTTGCGATGCCGGCATCTGAGGGTCCGCGCCAGGTATCGGGCCCAGAAGGAGGATTCCTGATGGCAGAGACTCAGTATTCCCCGTGACAACCAGGAAGGAGGTTTATAATCCCGAGGGTCAGCTGAGGAGACACAGGGATCACAGAAGGCAACATGGAACGTCTTGGAGCGCCTGGGGCATTGGATTGTTCCATAGGGTCTGGTGCAGGCTTCTTGGTCAGGTGGGCGTCAGTGGAACCAGCGTCCGACTTATCGACCGAGTCCAGGCGGGCGTCGGAGGAGCCGCATCAGACATATCAGACTCCCTGCCTGAGGAAGGCTGCGCAGGTGATGCGGTCTTGTCGGCCGTAGATTTAGCTGGGTGCTCCCCCAAAGAAGCCACCAGCTTAGCACCCTGGTCAGGGCAAGCATCTGAGGAACCCAAGTCCGACTTACCAGACCCGCTATGACCTGAAGGCTCATGGTAGAAGTGTCTTTCACGGAAGCGGAGGCCTCCTTTGCCCCAGAGGTTCCCAAAGGGCCCGAGCATGAGCCAGACAAAAGGGGCGACGCCTTCTTGGTAACCACCAAGATGGTAGTCGAGGAGCTATCCCCCGGAGGGGATGTTACCTCAAGTGCCGCAACCCTGGCTGGAATAGCGGCTGCCGTGGAAGCAGTTTCCCGCTCCCGGTGCTTCCTCTTTTCCGGTTCCTTTCTTGTGACCTTCGAGGGAAGTGGACGCCTGCTTGAGTTTCTTTAGCTCCTTCTCCAGGGAGGCCATCTTCTTCTTCTTCTTCAAAGTATGGGCTTCCAAGGACTGCTGCCTTCTTTTGCAGGTAGCAGAGTTAAATTTCTGGCAGTGCTGGCACTTCTCCATGGGGTGGTCTGGACCCAGACAGAAGAGGCACAAGGAGTGGCCCATCCTTGTGTGGCAGGTGGGAGCCACATGAGTCGCACTTCTTCTTGCGCGATTCGGAAGGCATCGGGGATGACATACACAGCGAATCATAAATAAAAGCTTAAAGACAGAGAAAAAAGGTTAAAAAATTTGAAGACTTAAGGACCGATGAATAACTGACGAAGACTCGTTCAATCATGAAGAACTTTCACAAGCCGACGGTGGGAAAGAACTGGAAGGAGGACATGGGTGTCCACCCCTTCATATTGACATCGAATGACGCCGGTCATCTGACGTGGGGCGGTCCCCTGCTAGTGACTGCTAGCCAGAGATTTTTCCTTGGGGTCCTGACGCCTGGTAGATCAGTCCTATATGTGAATACCTACTACAAGAGCCCTCTCGAAGTAAGATCAAAAGAAGTGACAAAACAGACAGACCCCTGCGGAACTCAGGAGATCATTCAGCACCTACACCAGAGCAGTCTCCGTACTATGCCCGGCTCTGAACCCAGACTGGAAAACCTCATAGGTGGAGGTAGAGGTAAGAGGTATGCCTCTCAAGCTGAATGGTCACCACCTTTTCTATAACCTTCACTAAAAATGGGAGGTTAGACACTGGTCTGTAGTTGCCGAGGCAATCTGGGTCCAGTGAGGGTTTCTTTATTAGGGGTCTAACCAGGACCTCTTTCAAAGCTGATGTAAAGACCCTCACTCCTCAAGGAACTCTGGTTCTGTGGTGGCCGAGATTGTCCAATCAGGTCCAAACATCTGACCAAAATCAGGCTGACCTGGGTCAAGATCACAGTGTGTTGGCCACAGCTTCGAAATCACATCTACCACCTCCTCCACCCTAGCCGGGTCAAACTCGGCCCATAACAGAGGAGTGCCCTGGCATGTCACAGAGTGAGCCCTGCAATCCCTATGAGAGGCATCCATGGAAATCGAAGCCCTGATGGAGGACACTGTCAGTAAAGAACAGAGAGAACTCCTCACATTTGTATTAGAACCAACCCCCTTGACATGGAGACAAGCCAGATGAAGGAGTCCAACCACTGTGCGGAAGAGCTGAGCCAGTCTGTTCTTTGCCGAAGCAGTCTCTCTGGACAGAAAAGCTGCCTTCTTATGAGAGATTGCTTCCTGATAGTCTTTATAATGGGACCTCAGGACCAACTTGTCCTCCATCAGGCCAGAATCCCGCCAGCGTCTCTCTAACCCCTGGCCCTTAAGCTTCAGCTCCCAAAGTTCCCCATCGAACCAGGGGAATCTCCGGTGCACAGATAAGGGTCAGACATGAGTGGGTGCGTTAAGAGTCAAAGGCTGCAAACATGGCCTCCTCTATCCCAATCGCACAAGTAGCTCTCACCCTTGATAGATCTAGTGCCACCAATAGTACCGCTGGAGACAATTCCCATAAAGGGCAGTACCGTACCATCTCCACAGAGGCAGTAACTTATGGGGGGGATGGAGGTGCTAGCGTGAACCTCACAATGCTGTGGTCCAACCAGTTCATTCATTTCATTTACTGGTTATACTGGAAAGGCATGTGAGCATTGCTGCCCATTTATCCATGTGTCCAGTTACATACAACAATCATGACACGACATACGCTAAAAACATTTAACTTACAGCGAGGGTTAATACATTGGTACAATAAAAAAATCAGGACAATATAGACTAAAGAGCAATCCATGAACTTCCCTGAGTGAATTAACTCATTCAGGCCTAGAGACATATGTAGGCTGCATCTGAAAGCATAGCCACTCAGGACAATAACGCCTATAGACATACTCAACTGACTTTCACTCAGGCCTAGAAACGTCTGAGGAAGACAGCAGTTTTTACCTAACTATTAGACTGAATTGCTTAGAATTGAATGCATAGCACCGTTAGAAAGGTAATTTTGCTCTGAACAATTTTGCTGCAGATACTGTGCCTATCATGTATACTTTAGGAGTTATTCATATTTGTTTAAGGTATAGTGTGCATGGCTAACATTTGTCTCTCAAGCCTCACCTAAGCACCTTGAATAAATCTGAAATACAAAACAGTTGTTTGGTATTTCAGCTACTATAAAATAAAAACTAAACGGATTACAATTGATTGCATAGCACCATTAGAAAGATTATTTTGTGCTGAACAATTCTGCCACTGATACTTTGTGTCTACCACATATACTTTAGGAGTTATTTGCATTTGTTTAAGATATGGTGTGCATGGCTGACATTTGTCTCTCGTGTCACCTAAGCACCTTGAAAAAAATCAGTTGTTTGGTATTTCAGCTAGTATAAAAAAAACGAAATTGCTTACAACTGATTGCATAGCACCATTGGAAAGGTAACACTGTACTGAACAACTTTGCCACTCTTACTTTGTGTGTAGCACTTACGGTTCAAGAGGTAGTCACATTTGTCTGCGGCATGCTGATTATGGCTTGATTTTGCTTAGAAAGGCCCAGGATGCTGGGCTAAGAGTATACAGGGAACAAGTGGTGGAAGTCTCAAAGAGCTCTTGTGGTGTGAATGAGTTAAAAAATACAAAGATGGCATTAAGTATTCAGTGAGAGTTCTACAAGAATATAACAGTGGGAAACAAAACTGTAAGTGCAATCTAAATACTAGCCTAGGTGAATTAACAATACTACAAGTGCTAGAAAGAGAGGGTAAGTGACAGATGTGGATAACCAGAGGGTGAAGGGAAGAGAGTGCAGGACGGGAGCCAGTTTAGGGTTGCGAGCAGGTGCAGGAGTAGGTGAGGGAGAAATGTCTCCTGATACTGTGTTTAAAGGCATTTGTGTAGGGACAGAGATTTAGTTACAGAGGGAGACAGCTGAAGAGTCTGGGTCCCATAAAGGAGCGTTTTCTCACCTTGAGTGGTCTGGTAGAAAGAAACAGTGAAAGAGAGAGTGGAGGACAGTCTAGTGGTCCAGGTGGTGGTGGCTATCTGGAAGAGAAAGGTGAGGCAATCAGGGAGCAGCCAACGGGAGAGTTTGAAGAAGAAGGTGGCCATCTTGCAGTTGAGGCGGGCCTCAAGGGAGGGCCAAGCAGTGAGTTTATAAAGCTCGCAGTGGTGTGTGAGTTTAGGGAGGCCAGAGTCAAAGCAGACAGCGTTGTGGAAGGAGCTTCGATGTCTGGAGAAATTTTTGATGGAGAAGCAAGGGAGGGAAGACATGTGAACCATAGTTGGAGACAGGAAGAAGGAAGCTGGATATTAGGAGAGATTTGGATTCAATGTTAAGGTACTGCTTAGTTCTGCTGAAGATACTGAGGCGTTGGTGTGCCTTTTTAATTGTGAGGCTAGTGTGGGCATCAAAATAGAGATGGCTATCCAGGAGTAAGCCAAGGCACTTGAATTCACCGAGTCTTTCAATGGAGTTACCAAGGTTATCAAATAGGGAGAGGTCAAGGCCTAGGGGTTTGCAGCGGCTGGAGAAAACCATGAACTTAGTTTTTTGGAGAGGAGTACTAGACCTCTGGACATGAACCAGGTGTGAAGTCTGCTGAAATTGAATTGAAGTTTGTTAAAGAAAGTGGTGAGGTTTTTGTCTTGACAGTAAAGGGCTGCATCATCAGCATACAGAATGAGTTTGGAGGAGGTGCAGATGTCAGGCAGGGAGTTGATGACCACAGAGAAGAGGGCCCAGGATGGACCCTTGAGGGACTCCATATTTGATGAGGCAGGATTCAGAGAGGACACCCCTTATAATGGTGCAATGGGATCTACCTGTTAGGTAATCCTTGAATAAGACACAGACCTCAGGTGAGAAATGGAGGCCAGTCAAGGAACAGAGGAGGACTTCATTATCAACAAGGCCGAAGGCTTTGGTGAGATCCACAAATGCAGAACCAGTGCAGAGGCCTTTATTGCTGGCTTTGTCTATGGAGTGGGTGAACTGGATGAGGACAGTTTCGATATTGTGGCAAGCACGGAACCAATGCTGGGCCTCCGTGAGCAAGTTGCATTTGGAGAGGAACTGCGTGGTTTACCAGGGGACCACTTTCTCTAAAATTCTGGAGAGAGGGGCAAGGAGGGAGATGGGACAGTATTTGGATACTAGATCCTTGGAACTGGATTTGTGAAAAGGTTTAATAATGGCACACTTCCATGCTTTAAGGAAGGACCCTGTGCAGGAGTGGTTGAGGATGTTAGTAAGAGGGATAGCCAGGGAGTCACAGACAAGATGGCGAACTCCAAAACCAATGTTGTTGGTGCCCTTGGAAGGTCTAGGGTTATTTTTTCCGATTAACCTGACCACTTCAGTAGAGGTTAGGTATCTGAAATGGAACATGGGGTAGGACTCTAGGAGGGGTGCGGAGGTAAATGGGGTAGGAGGGGAGCTGGGCTTGTACTGGTCGAAGTCACAGAAGTATTTATTGAAAAGGGAGGCTATTTTGCTTAGTTCAGTGGTAGTTGTTCCTTTGGAGGCGAGACAAATATGTTCTTTGGATATTCCCCTACCAATTAGGTTGTTAAGAATGTTCCAGGGTCCTCCTAGGATTCCCCTGGACAGCATATTGTTTTTGCAGGATGAAGGAGAATTTAGCTTATCTTGTGGAAGATTTGCACCTGTTCCCAGAGGGTTCTAAAATCTTGGAGGAGTTGGGGGTGGGGTGTGTGTTTCTGCATAATTTCTAGGCTCAGTCCCTATCCCTCATTAGTTATCAAAGCTCGGGGTGATCCACTCTTGGCTAAAACCCTTGACCCGGATTTTCTTAAGCAGGATGAAATGGATGCGGGGGCACGGAACTTCTTGTGAAAGGCTTCAAGCACTTTGCAGATGTCTGAAATGTTTTCAGTGAAAGACCAGTTTTGGGCTAGTGCGGCTTTAAAGACACATCCGGCTTCTTCAACTGCCTGGTTTGGATGAATGCAAGTGTGTGTGTGTTTTTTTGGGGGATGTTTTTATGGACCAATGACAGAAAACAGCACACTGGTTACTGACTGAATCGGGAAGAACTGCGGAGGCAGTGACATGGGATGAGTGTGAGACTAGGACCCAATCAATGGAAGACTAAGATCCAGTCTTGTACTTGATTCTGGAAGGTTCAGTGATGAGCTGGTGGAGGCCAAGGCCAAGTAAGGATTCTTTGGTGGAGTCACAGTGAGGGGACAGCCAGTTTACGTTGAAATCCCCTAGGATGATCCAATCTCTCCCTTGGGGGAAGGGAGGTCTTGATATTGAGGAAGAAGTCGAGATCATGGGGTGAGGAGGAGGGTGGTAGGTACACCATGCTGACTATGACCATTTTATCCACTCCAAGGAGCAGGTTAATCAAGATGGTCTCAAGGGAGGAGGAGGAGGTGGGCAGTAGCAGGTCGGGTTTAGTGGCAAGGAGGTGATTGGCAACACAGATGAGGCAGCCACCCCCATGCTTCCCCACCTTGTCTTTTCTAAAGACTAAGTAACTTTCAAGGAGGATTTCATTGGGGGAAATGTCCTCCACCCAGGTTTCAGTGAGGGCAATTACATCAAAAGTATTAGCCATCACACAGGACTAGATTAAGGTTTTCTTTTTGCCAAAACGCTTTGCACATTGAGGTGAGCAAAGGTGAGCTGTTTAGAGGGTTGGGGAGGAGTGCAGGGTGAAATGAGTAGATGGTGTGGTGCCAGGGTTGGGGTGAATGGACTCTGAGATGAGTAGTAGTAGGAGCCTTAAGTGCCTGCGGTTTGCAAGCTAAAACAGCTTGGTGGAGTATGGCCTGGCATAGTGGTGAGTGAAAAAGATATGGCTGTGGTGAGAAGGAGAGAATTCATGGAACAGGCAAAGGCTGATGAAGGGACTCGTGTGGGGAGGGGCAGGGATGGATTAGGTAGCAGAAGTGGGGTGAGGAAAGGGAGGGGCAAGGAGGGTGGGGTGAGAGGAGAGAGAAGGAGGTGTGAGAAGGATTGGGGCTAAACTGGTGGGAAGGGGATGGGAGGGGGAGTTGAGCACAGTGGGGCAGAGGGGAAGAACAAGGAGTGAGAGTAAATAGGGGAAGAGGAACCGCATACAGCACTCTCTGCTGGCGAACAAAAATAAGGAAGGTGACAGTAATAAGTGAGGGAACAGGGAAGTAGGATAAACTAAATTGGAGTGTGGTAAAGAAATACACGTTACTCACCTGTAACAGGAGTTCTAGGAATGGTATATGTTGTTCATCCATACTTATTGGCAGGTTCCTTGCCGCTTTAATTGTTGCTGGAAGGTCTTCAAACTGGCTCCTCTCACCCACCCGGGTGGTAAAACTCTTGGCTCCGCCCCATGACACCAGATCTAGCCCGCTGGAAGCCAGGTAGTGCGTCCAAGCCGGGGAGGTCGGGTGGGTCGTGTGGATGAACAACATATACCATTCCTAGAACTCCTGTTACAGGTGAGTAACCTGTATTTCTAGGGACATGGATATGTTGTTCAATCCACACTTATTGGCAGACTCCTAGCAGTTCTCCGGGAGGAGGGAGGCAAGGCACACACCCCTGATACTTACTTGGGAAATAAGGACTGGAGAACCAAGGCCCCAAAACCAGCATCCCGGCGTGACTCAAGGTCGATGTGGTAGTGGGTAATAAAGGTATGTGCTGACTTCCAGGTAGCAGCCCTGCAGATATCCTGGATAGAGACGTCCCTGAAGGCAGCTACTGATGCAGTGGTATGGTGGGTAGAATGAGTTCTTATCCCTCTGGGAGGCTCCATGCCCACCAACCTATAGCAGAGCACTATGCAGGAGGTGACCCACCTGCTTATCGTCCACTTGGCTGCAGGTCTGCCAGGTGCAGCTTCAGTGTAGGTGACAAACAGCTGGAGAACCTCTCCCCGAACTTCAGCCTTCCGCTTCTTATAATAAGCGAAGGCTCATCTAGGGTCCAAAGTATGGAGCCTATATTCGGCCTCCGAGGTGTGATTGGGGAAGAACACCGGCAGAGTCAACACCTGGTTAAGGTGAAACTCCGACACCACCTTCGGAAGGAATTTCAGGTGTGGGTGTAGGACAACCTTGTCCCTGTGGAAGACCAGATGAGACTCAATGGAAAGCACCTGGAGCTCTCCCATCCTTCTGGCTGACGTGATAGCCACCTAGAAGGCAGTCTTCCATGACAGGTGGGAAATATCGCACCTGTGCATCGGTTCAAATGGCTTGCCCATGAGCTTGGCCAATACCAGCAGTAGATCCCACGGAGGTAGAGGTTCTTGCACCAGAGGGGAAATGTGGTCAAGGCCTTGAAAAGCGCCCGACCACCTTCTCCTGCGCCATGACTGCTTCCCAGCAAGCAGAGATGGCCGCCAGGTGCACCTTAAGGGTCGTCGACCGAAGCCCTTGCTGAGAAAGGGACCACAGATAGTCCAGAATGCTTGCCAAGGGACAGGCGGAAAGGTCCAAGCCCTTCCCCCTGACACCAAATGGAGAATCTTTTCCATTTAAAGGCATAGCATTTCCTGGTTGACTCCTTACAGGACGCCTCAACGACGCTGAAGACCTCGTCAGAAAGACCCAAGGCCTGGAACTCCAGCCGCTCAGGAACCAGGCTGTCAGGTGCAGGGATGGAAGGTCCAGATGGAATACCTTCGCCTGGTTGACTGAGATCAGGTCCAGACAGGCTGGAAGCCGCCTCAGGAGCCTGGAGCTGAGGCTGAGGAGATTTGGATACCAGAACTGGTGGGGCCAGTCTGGGGCTACCAGAATCACCTGCACCTTGTCCCTCCTCGCTTTGAGAAGCACCTTGTGGATCAAGGGAAATTGGGAAAGGCGTAGAAGAGGACCCTCGAGAAGGCATCCCCCTACAGCAAGCCCTGCTGAGGGGGGCAGGCATGGAACAGACTCAGCTTTGCATTCTCCCTGGAGGCAAACAGGTCCGCCTGAGGAGTGCCCCAGTGGGAGAACAGATCCTGTACTACCTCCGGCAGGAGAGACCACTCGTGAGACGCAGCCCCTCTCCGGCTTAGGGTATTGGCGGCTCCTGCCATGTGAATGGCAAGGAGATCTGCCTCCAGGCTGCACATGAGGGACCATATGCAGAGAGCCTCCTTGCATAACAACATACAGCGCATCCCGCCTTGGCGGTTCAGATAGTACATGGTCGTGGTATTGTCCGTCTGGACCTGAACCACTTGACCCCATAGAAACAGAGCGAAGGCGGTGAGAGCTAGAGGGACCGCTCGGAGCTCCAGCAGGTTGATATTGCATCGGGACTCCCGAGGGGACCAGAGGCCGTGCGCTATGTGCTCCCTCAGATGGGCACCACAACTCATCAGAGATGCATCGGTCGATAGAGAGACCATCGGCTCGGGGTGGACGAACAGGATGCCCTCCTGCAGATGTGCTGGAACGGTCCACCACTGGAGAGCGTTCCACATCTCCTGGGTCACTGTCACGGGCTGGTCCAATAGATCGCAGTGTTGTGACCACTGGCTGGCTAGTCCCCATTGAAGGGGACGCCATGTACCAACAGGCCCAATGGACCATGCCGATGCAGGCCGCCATGAGGCGCAGGAAGTCCTGGGCAGGCATGATTGCCCAACCAGAAATTACAGAGCAAAGGAGGAAAGAACCTCGGCCCTGTCTGCCGGGAGTCGAGCTCTGGCTCGAAGAGAGTCGAGCTCTGCCCCGATGAAGAATATCACCTGCTTCGGCACAAGTTCCAACTTGGCCTCGTTGATGAGGAGGCCAATCTGAGAGCAAACCTGGAGGCGCTCCGCTTCTGCTCTGGAGGGGGCTGCAATCAGCCAGTCGTCCAGGTAGGGGTACACCCGGACCCTTCCGGCGCCGCAGGAATATTGTCACCACTGCCATGCATTTGGTGAAGACCCTGGGAGCTAGGGAGAGGCTGAAGGGCATGGCCCAGAACTCGTAAAGGGATCCCTCTGCTCTGAAGCAAAGGAATCTCTGATGAGACGGATGGATTGGAATGTGAAAGAACACATCCTGGAGATCCAGGGAATAGAACCACATGCCTCGTTCCAAGGATGGGATTATCTGAGCCAGAGTGACCATCTTGAAGGTCTGAGACCTTAGAAACCTGTTCAGATCGTGTAGGTCGAGAATGGGGCGCCAGCCCCCCCATCCATTCTGGGACCAGGAAACACCTGGACACAAACCCCGGGTCTGGAGGAGGATCCACCACCTTCCTGATCACCTCTTTTTCGAGGAGCAGGGCAACATCGGCTCAGCAGGCCGACAGCAAGGCTGCGGACCCCGTAGCCCCCCGAGGGGCGATGGCTCGAAAGGGTGGAGCCTGCTTGAACTCCAGAGGCAGGCTTTTTCCTACCACCTCCAACACCCAGTGGTCCGTGGTGATAGCGGACCAGGCGGAAAGGAAGTGGCAGAGCCATCCCCACATGGGGGGGGACCCAGGGAGGAGTGATGAGGCCGGGGGCGGCACCCCTCAACCCGTCACTAGGCAGGCTTGGACGAGGAACCGGCTGAGGGACCTCCTGAGCCTTTACCTCCTTGCTTCCTATTGGAGGAAGCCGCCAGCTTGGGCTTGGGATGCCAAGCGCGAGCCTGCTGGCCCTGTTGCTGGTGCTGTTGGGCTGGTCAAGCTGCAGGGGCCAAAGGACGAAAGGACTTATGCTGTTGCTGACGGTGGCATTGGACTTCTCGATCTGCTGGAGGTGTCCCTCCACTCCAGGGTAAAAGGGGTCAGTCCCCAAGAAGGGGACGTCTGCCAACTTGTGCTGAGTATCCGCTATGAAGGTGGATATCCTCAACCACGCCCTGTGGTGCATGGCCACCGCGGCAATTATTGACCTGGCACAGGAATCACCTATATCCAGAGCAGTCTGAAGTTGCTGCTTCGCCAACGCCCTACCGTGGTCCCGCACCTGACTGACCATGGTCTGCAGGTTGGTCGGGAGATGAGGGACAACCCCATCCAGGGAGCCCAAGAGGGCATGGGAGAAGTGTGCCATCAGCATGGCCATACCTCTCAACCTTCTGCCTCATAAATCAGGTACAAGGCTTAAAATAATCAGGGACTAAGGACCAAAATTAGGGACACTTCTTCAAAATTGGAGATATCCATTCAGAAAGCCGGTTGAATAAAGGGCTTAGTGTAACATGCATTTTCTAAGGAAGAATAAATCTGTAACTTTAATGTTTGACATTATTTTGTGCTTATAACCACTGCTGTTAGGTCACGGAAACACAATTTTTAGGAGTGACAGAGTAAAATTTTGAGGCAAAATCAGGGACGTCCCTGAAAATCAGGGATAGTTGAGAGGTATGAGCATGGCTGAGCTGGCCTGACGGAGGCCGAGGGAGGACACAGCATACACCTTGTGCCCGGCAAAGTCCAGCTTTTTGGACTCTTTTTCGCGGGGCTTATCCACATCCCGAGCATTACCGGAATGCCAGAAGACTCTGTCGGTGACTAACCCCTCGGCAGTGGGGTGCTCAGAGAAACCAGGCAAAGAGCCGGTAGGGACCATATAATTCTTGGCCATCCTGGCCAAGGGCGCAGGACAGGAAGTAGGCCGCTGCCAGAGCTCCAAGGCTGGGCTGACAATGGCCTCAGCCACCAGAAAAGCCTCCGTGGAGGAATCCCCTCGGTCCAGAATCTCCGTCAGGGGATACTTGCCCCGTTTAGACACGGGTTCGAGCTGCATCCCGGTGGACTCCGAGATGAGTCGAAGCAGACCCAATAAGGATGATGGGCTATCATCCAATGAATGGCCCCCGGAGGACTCCAGGTCGACCTGCCTGGAGAACAGGGAGGAGTCGTCATCGGATTCCGAAGAGTCTGCGAAGAGCTGCCTCGGCCCTGAGTCACCCTCTACCTGCCAAGGACGGTCGGGAGTGAGGGTAACCGACAACTGGTTGGGCAGGCCGTGACCCGACCAAAAATCATTGGTCGGTGCTCAGACTTCGGTTGTGGAGGAGGACGTTCCACCACAATCGGTGGAGCAGCCGGTTTTGGCCAAGCAATGGGCCCTGGAACAGGCAACTCGACCGGGGTGAGCGGTTGCTTTGGTTGTTTGGGCGACAGCCACTTGATGGCCGGGGTCTGAACCGGAGTCGGTTTAGACCCAGACAACAGTAACTGTTGCCACATAAGCGCCTCGTAGCACCAACATAATTTACGCCAGAGCCTCCCCACATCCAAGGAAGAGGACGAACAGGAACGGTGTCGCCGCTCATTTCAGATCCCTGACATGATATCGGGCGGAATAGCTAGACCGAAGAAGTCACGAGACTGAGACCCGCGAGGGGACAGAGGGCAGGTCTGGGAGGGGCACGCTTCCCTCGGCTCGGCACTTTAACCAGGGACTGCGGCCCCGAAGGCGCAGGCAGATCCTCGGTCTCCACCCGGGGGAACCGGTGAAGGAGGATTGTTGGCTTCACCAGTCGACAGCCCGTCCGACAGATTGAAAAAAATCTCGACTGCATCAACGGGAGTCTCAGCAGGCTGACCTGACGGGAACACCGTGAAGCCAGCGGCCTGAGCCGCAACTTCGACCAAAGTCGGCAGTCGGCTGTCCAGGGAAGGAGACCTCTCCCACTCCCACGAACGCAGATGGTGGGACTTACCTTTCGACTCCTTCCTCTTGGGCCAAGAGGAATGTCCTGATGGCCCCTCCCCCTTCGTGGAAAGGGACTGACAAAGCTCCTTGAATGAAGCCAAGAACGAGGAACTCAGAGAGTGAGGGATAAATGCCGCGGCCGAGGAGGAGGAAGATGCGGCCTGGGCCACCTCCTCCTCAAGGGGGGATCATCTGCTCGAGCTGCTCAGCCGAACCAGCTGCCGCAGACACCACCCAACGAGCCTCTTTTTATTTTACTGGCGGAAAACTCTTCTCGGGGTGCCTGTGCTGCAGTCGGGCAGCGTGATCATTCAGGACGTTGGCCAAGAAAGAACAGCACAACTTGCAAGCCTGCGGGTCGTGATCTAGGCCTAGGCAGTAGATGAACATGGAGTGCAGATCCGTCCTGGACATTTTCTGCCCACAAGGGCACCTCCGAAAGCTGGGACTAGATTTGTCCATCGCAGCAGCGAGGGAAGATGAAGACCAAAGTTTAGAAAACTTCAAAACCAGTTTCGGACGAACCGAAGAGTTAGGATCCAGTCTAAAACGCAGAGCGCTAAGGAGGGAGGCTGAGCTTCCAAGCAGTAAGGAAGATCTAGCGTCATGGGGCGGAGCCGAGAGTTTTACCACCCGGGTGGGTGGGAGGAGCCAGCCTGAAGACCTTCCAGCAACAATTAAAGTGGCAAGGAACCTGCCAATAAGTGTGGATTGAACAACATATCCATGTCCCTAGAAACTATGCCCTGGGGTAGAGAAGTGGTAAGGCACTGGTAGCAGGAGGCTGTTAGAAGGAGCATGTGATTATGGAAGGGTAGTCAGCAGAGCTTGTCAAATTTGAGTAGGAGAGAGGACTGCCCCTGTAAGAGGTTTCAGGAGAGGACATCCCCTTTAGGAAGGCGCTGTAATTGACTAGTATGAGGACTCAGGGCAGGGACGAGTGGGGAAGTGTATTTAACAAGCATTTGTCAATGCCGAACTTCGTTGGAATTGCTGTTGGTATGCACCGACTGGCAGGACTACAGTTCCCAAGAAAGAACAAGTTATGCCACCAAGTTCACATTCCCAGCGAAATACAGTGAAATGCATACCAGTTTCCTCAATTTGTGATCTGGCTTTGAAGAGTGAAGATGTGTCTGTGGTTCAGAGAAGATGAGGGCACTGGAGCCCCACCATGGGTTTGTGGGGGGGCGTTATGGTTAGAAACCCTAACACCCCGGGGCATTTGCTGGTATTTGCTCTACAAATTTTCAACATGGCCTTTTGTGTCCTGCACCTCATGAAAGCATTTGGGACCTCTGCTCATGAACAGTGGCACTGAGATTTTGTTAATCTATCCTGAACATTAATTTCTCACAGTGACCTTGCCATTCTGCACCAGCTGTGCAAAAACACAGTTCGGGCAGGATGTGAAAAATTACAGTTGTGCCATTCATAGGGAGGTGTGAAGAGATGGCAGTGCTGAACATCTGGAGTGAAAATATTACAAATGCTCGAATGTATAAGTGTATGTGGTAACTGCACAACACACGCTCGTAACAGTCATTTAGTGGAATCATTTTACCCAGATTTCAACATAGGCATTTTGTGACCTCTGCTCATTAAGACTGTCACTAGAATTCTCTTAATCTGTCCCAAATGCTGATTTCCCACAGTGACCATGCCATTGTGTGCCAGATGTGCGAAAAGAAAAAAATTACTCACCTTAGTAATGTTGTTTCTTCTAATGGAGTCTTGCTATATTATGACATATGCAGTGAGTCCCAACCTTCGAACTGCTCCAGAGGTGAAAGAGTTAACTTTCCATGCCAGGCATGGAACTTTGAGCTCAAGCTCGGTTGAAAACTCTATCTGTTGTTCTTCAAACTCAAACTGTCAGATCTTTACAAGCAAAACTCACTAAGACTCTGTGTGGAAGCTGTAAACCTACACTAGCCAACTGGCTACTAATTATATAAACAAATTTTTTGGTGCCAAAACAAAGACTCAAGTCAGGAGACCCAAAAAATGACAAACACAAACACAACACAGATCACCCCAAAAGGAGGGGTGAAAAACAAGGCGGGCATCTACTAAGTGCCAACACTGCCCTGCCCACCCACATTCCAAAAGTAAAGGTTCTGAGAGGGGCAGGCAGAGGGGGAGGTCATAATATAGCAAGACTCCATTAGAAGAAACAACATTACTAAGGTGAGTAATTTTTTCTTCAAACAACATGAAGTCTTGCTATATTATGACATATGCAGACTACACAGCAGTACCTCCATGGAGGAGGGACAGAACCTACTTAGGAAATAGGCTCTGAAGCACTGCTGTGCCAAACCGAGCAACACTCCTAGCCTGGATATCCAGGGAGTAATGCTTGGTAAAAGTGTGAACTGTTTTCCAGGTAGCTGCTTGACATATCTCCAGGATAGGGATGTCCCTGGCAGCAGCCAGAGACGCAGCTGTACTCTGGTAGAGTAAGCCTTCAGGCCTGAGGGAGGAACTTTACCCAGTTTTGCATTGCAGAATTGGATACAAGAGATGATCCACCTGGCAATGGATCTTTTTGGTGGCAGGTTTCCCTTTGCCAACCTCACCATAAGTGAGGAACAGTTGGAGGGAGTCAAACCTGTGACCCTTGGTACGATCTATGTAGTAGCGAAGGGATCTTTTGACATCTAAACTGTGCAACCTCCTCTCACCAGAGGAGGAATGGTCAGTGAAGTACACAGGGAGAGACATAGATTGATTAAGGTGGAATCTGAAACCACCTTAGGCAAGAACTTTCTGTTAGTCCTGAGGACTACCTTATCTCTCCGAAAAGAGATAAAATCAGGCTCCATTGACAATGCTTGTAACTCACTTATGCATCTGGCAGAAGTGATGGCTACCAAAAACACAGTTTTCCAAGTCAACTACTTATGCTCTGCTGAAGACAAGGGTATAAAAGGGGGTTGCATAAGCTGGGCAATGCAAATATTAAGATCCCAGGCAGGGGCAGGATCCCTGAATGGGAGGTTGGTGTGAAGCAACCCTTTGAAAAACTTAGAAAACAGGATGGGCTGGAAGAGAAGAGGGTTTACCTGCTGATAAAAAAGCAGACACGGCTGCCAGGTGCACTTTTAGGGTAGCTGGTCTCAGCCCCAAAGTATTTAGATGGACCATATAGTCCAGGACCGTGGATAAACCAGTAGAATCTGGGGGAATATGCTTTGCAGAGCACCATATGGAAAATCTCTTCCATTTGGAATTATAAGTAGCCCTGGTGGTATCCAATACACCTTGGGAGAGGTGTAGGTCAGCAAACTCTAACTCTTCAAGAGCCAGGCCTTGAGATTGAGAGATCTGAGGTTCGGGTACCAAACTCTCCCCTGAGCACAGGATAACAGATTGTGATTCCTGGGAAGACACAGAGGAAGGTGGACTGCTAAGGACATAAGGAGTGGGTACCAGGGCTGTCTGGCTCAGTCTGGAGCAATCAGGATCATCTTGCAGGGTTGAGATCTGATTTTGACTAGCACTTTGAAAAGGAGAGGGAAGCGGGGAAAGGCATAGAGAAATTTCCCTTCCCAACTGAGAAGGAAGGCATCCACGGGGACTGAGCCCAACACTGGGGGCCTGCAACAAAAAAGGGGATGTTGGTAATTGTCTGGGGCTGCAAAAAGATCTATCTGGGGTGTGCCCCATCTGGCAAATACCACCTCCAGTACTAGGGGATCCAGAGCCCATTCGTGATGGCCCTGGGAAATCCTGCTGAGAGCATCTGCCAGGATATTGTCCTTGCCTGGGAGGTGAACTGCTACAAAGGAAATGTTCAGAGAGTAAGCCAGAGACCACAACTTCATTGCTTCGGTGCACAAGGCCGTAGACCGAGTGCCCCCTTGCTTGTTGATGTACCACATTGTGGTGGTATTGTCTGTTCTGACCTGAATAACTTTGTTCTGAACAGATTTGGAAAAAACTTGAAGTACTAGAAAAACTGCTCTGAGTTCCAACAGATTGATGTGGAGCAGAGATTCCTGAGGGGACCACAATCCCTGGGTAGTGAGGTCACCCATGTGAGCTCCCCACCCCAAGAGGGATGCATCTGTATTAAGGATTAAGGAGTGAGACTGAGGGGTGACGGGAACCCCCTGTCTCAAATTGCCCTGGTCCCGTCACCACTGAAGGGCCTGGATCAGGGTTCAAGTCACTGGGATTAATTTGGTTAGAGGGTCCCTCCTTTGAGACCAAGGCTCTCAAATGGAAATGGATTCCCTCATCTAATCTGTCCCTGCTACTAGCTGTCGGGCAGCCATGTGTCCCAGGAGCTGGAGAAAATGCCTTGCTGGTCGAGACCTGCAGGGTGAAGGAGGAAGCCAGAGAAATCAGGGTCCTTGCTCTTTCCAGAGGAAGGAAGGCTCTGGCTTCCTTTGTGTTCAGTTCTGCACCTATGAAGGTGAGAAGCTGGACAGGTTCTAGGACTGACTTTGGAAGATTGAGAAGGAAACCTAGAGAAGTTAGCAGTTGCTGAGTTACCTGAAGATGTAACCTGACTTGGTCTGGAGACTGGCCTACTATGAGCCAGTCGTCCAGGTAAGGAGAGATAGCAATTTTTTTTGCCTTCTTAAATGGGCAACTGCTACTGCCAGGCATTTTGTGAATACCCTTGGGGCAGATGTCAGGCCGAAGGGCATTGCCCTGAACTGGTAATGGCCTGAGGGCAGTTCGAATCTGAGGTACTTTCGATGGGAGCTTCTGATGAGAACATGAAAATAGGCATCCTTGAGGTCCAGGGACACTAGCCAGTCCCCGGGCCTTAAAGAGGGTAAACTAATTCCCAGAGTCACCATTTTGAATTTTGGTTTTAAAAGGTGCTTGTTTAGATACCCGAGATCCAGGATGGGCCACCATTCTCCTGTCTTTTTTGGGGTAAGGAAGTACCTGGAGTACAATCCTTTGCCCTGGTGTAGGGGTGGAGAACCCTTTCCACAGCTCTGAGAGCTAGGAGGGTAGAGACTTCTGCTTCTAGAGCAAGAGCCTCTGAAGGATTTGCAGGTGGAAAGTATCTGGTTCTCATCTTTGGAAATCTTTTGAAGTTGATGCACAGAGGGGGTCCCTGGCTTACTACTTCCAGGACCCACTTGTCTGATGTTAGAGACTCCCAGTCCTGGACAAAGTAAGCCAGCCTGCCCCCTACAGGTAGTGGAGAATCGGCCCTGGGCACCACATCAGGGTGCCTGCTTGGCAGGGGCTTTAGGCTGAGGGGTGGAGGCAGGTCTGCTTGCACCCCATCTGCCTCTCCCTCTAAAGAACCCCCTCTGTGCATAAGCTGAAGAGGAGGCCTGGGCTTGGTAAAAAGGCCTATGAAAAGGCCTGCCCCTGCCCCTGGGAGGCTGCCTTTGAGGAGTGGCCTTCCTTTCCTTGGCCTGTTCACTCCTATAGGTGGTCCTATATTCATCCATTTTCTTCATGTAATTCTCTGTTTGCTCCCCAAACAGAGAGTTGCCCACAACAGGAAAATCCATGGCCTTAGTCTGGGTATCCTGTGACAGGCTAGTACATCTGAGCCAAGCCATTCTACGGAGAGCCACAGATGTAGCCATGACTCTAGATGATACATCATTAGAGTCCACTGCAGCATGGAATTGCACCTTGGATGCCTCAATACCATCAGCGGCCACCTGCTCCAGCTCCTTGGCAAGCTGGCCAGGGACCTGCTTTGCTAGAGCCAAAATAGTATCCCATCTGGATTTCTGGTACCTAGCAACATAAGCCATATAATTTGCCTGTCTGAGTCCCAAGGATGCTGCCATGTACTGTTTCTTTGCCATGGCATCCACCCTTCTGGAGTCCTTGTCAGTGGGGTGAGAGGCCAAGGGAATATTTGCCTTGTCACAGGCTGCAGCCTGCACAACCCCCACATGGCTGCATTGTTGTGTAAGGAACTCCATATCAGAGCCTGATAATGTATACCTTTTGTCCATTCTTTTATCAACAGGAGGTATAGTGTGAGGAGCTTTAGAATTTTTACTGTCTGTTTCCAAAAAGATTTATGCAGAGGAATAGACAGTCTCCTGGACTCTGGGATATCCATCATTTCTACATAATCAGGCTCTTCTTGATCATCCACAGCTTCCTCCATAGGGAGCTGGAGGGTTTCAGCCACCTTTTTATAAAACATAAAATGAGAAGGAGACTCAGAAAGCCTAGGGGGAGACACTCCTGAAGGTCTGTCTGGAGAGATGTCCAGTTCAATGGGCACATCCATCACATACAGACTTTCAAATCCACATTCACTCTCCTCATACTCCTTTTCCCCCTCCTCTGGTTCATAAAATTCCTCTAAATCATACTCTTGAACCGGTGGAACCGAACGAACTGTATGCTTACCTGATGGTGCCGGTTCGGTCGGAACCGGGGAGAGTGACTGAACAATTTTAATTACTTTAGCTATTTCTTCAGCGGTTGGAGAGGGAAGTTTTGGCTCCACACCAGCTGATTTTCTAGTTCTCTTTGCTGGAACCGACTCCTCAGAGTCGGCTCTCCTTTTGCCCAAGGAAGTATCGCCCTGGTCAGAGGGCACTCCCTCCAGTTCGGTTTTAACCGAACCGGGCTGGCCCTCCGGTTCAGCGGACTTTTTGGCCTCCCTTTCCCTGAGCCTACCAAATCTTTTATCCAGGGTAGCTGCAGGAAAACTTTTACAAATCTGGCAGTCTGCATTGAGGTGGTCAAACCACAGACAAACACAGGTGGTGTGGGGGTCAGCCTTGGCAAAGGCTTCCCCACAGACAACACAGTGTTGAAACCCAGTGGGCCCAGTTTTTCTTCTGGGCTTCTCAGACATAGTGCCAGCCTAACCAAAAACGTGCCAGTTTATGGCAATCCGCCAAGCAAGACTCCCTTATTGGTTCCCAACCGAGTCACGGGTCTTGGAAAAAAACGTAATGAAATCCGTCTTTTTAGAACCGATAAGAACTGGGAACCGCACTTCTAAAAGACAGTAAATGTAACAGAAACAACCTGATCGGTTTGAACTGAACCGATGAAACCGTCTACAAGTTCCACACAGAAAGTAAATGTAAAACCTATCTAGTACTTACAAATACCACAGACAGAGCTTGAACCGACCAGTTGCAGTTTAAATTCGGTTAAAAAAACGAAAACTTTATACTTTAACCGACAAAATGAACCGAGCAGAAGGAGAAATCTCCGGAGCGACTGTTCAGTGAGGCGGAGTAAAGAATCTGACAGTTTGAGTTTGAAGAACAACAGATAGAGTTTTCAACCAAGCTCAAGCTCAAAGTTCCATGCCTGGCATGGAAAGTTAAATCTTTCACCTCTGGAGTAGTTCGAAGGTTGGGACTCACTGCATATGTCATAATATAGCAAGATTTCATGTTGTTTAAAATACAGGTTACTCACCTGTAACAGGAGTTCTAGGAATGGTATATGTTGTTCATCCACACTTATTGGCAGGTTCCTTGCCGCTTTAAATCTTGCCGGAAGGTCTTCAAGCTGGCTCCTCCACCCACCGGGTGGTAAAACTCGGCTCTGCCCATGGCGCAGATCTAGCCGCTGGAAGCAGGTTGTCGCGTCCCGAGCGGGGAGGCGGTGGGTGATGTGGATGAACAACATATACCATTCCTAGAACTCCTGTTACAGGTGAGTAACCTGTATTTCTAGGACATGGATATGCTGTTCATCCACACTTATTGGCAGACTCCTAGCAGTTCTCCGGGAGGAGGGGCAAAGCGCACACCCCCTACTTAGGAATACAGACTGGAGAACCGAGGCCCCGACCAACATCCCGGCATGACTCAAGGCCGATGTGGAAGGGGAAATCGGTATAGGCCTGCTTCCAGGCAAGAGCCCTGCGGATATCCTGGAAAGGAGTATCCTCGGAAGCAGCCACCGATGCAGCGGTATGGCGGGTAAAAAGAGCACTTATCCCTCTGGGAGGCTCCATGCCTGCCCGCCTATAGCGGAGACCTATGCAGGAGGTGACCCCCCCGCTCGTCGTCCGCTTGGCCGAAGGTCTGCCAGGTGCAGCTTCAGCGTAGATGATACAAACAGCTGGCGAACCTTTCCCGAACTTCAGCCTTACGCTCCCTGGGTAAGTGAGTGTCAACTAGGGTCCCATGGAACCTATATACGGCCTCCGAGGTGTGAATGGGGATGAACCCCGGCAGAGACAATACCTGCTAGGGAAGACTCCGCCACCGCCTTCGGAAGGAACTTCAGATGGGGCGCAGGACAACCTAGTCCCTGTGGAAGACCAGATAGGGAGATTCAAAGGAGCGCCTGGAACTCTCCCCTCCTTCTGGATGGCAGAGTAACCCCAAGAAGGTGTTCTTCCACAACAGGTGGGGGAAACTCGCACCTGTGCAACGGTTCGAATGGCTTGCCCGTGAGCTAAGCCCATGCCAGTGCAGGTCCCACAGAAATAGGGATACTCTCCCCCAAAGGGGAGGTGTGATCGAGGCCTAGAGAAGGGCCAGACCACCTAATCGGCGCCACCGACTGCCTTCCGGCCCGCGCCCGGAAGACAGGGGTGATCAACAGAAGCACCTAGAGGGTCATCGGCCGAAGCCCCAGTTCAAAGAATGGACCATGGATGGTCCGGAATGCTCGCCCAGGGACAGGAGAGGGGCCAGGCCCTATCCCATCATCAAATGGAGAACTCTTCCAGTTGAAGGCGAGCATGTTTGACCGACTTCTGGCAGGACGCCTCGAAAATGCCGAGGACCCAAGGACCCACCTGGTCCCTATCCACACATGGACCAGGCCTTCAGGTGCAGGGATTGAAGGTCCAGATGGAAAACTTTCCCCTGAAAACAGAGATCAGGACCAGGCAGACTGGAAGCCGCCTCGGGAGCCTGGGGCCGATACTGAGGAGAGCTGGATACCAGAGCTGGCAAACCAGTCTGGGGCTACCAGAATCACCTGCGCCTAGTCCCTCCTCGCCTTGCCTGAGGGTCAAGGGAAATGGGGAAGAGGCGTGAAAGAGGCCCGGGGTCCACGGCTCAAAGGCATCCCACAGCAAACCTTGCTGGGGGCGGCATGAGACAGTTTCGGCCTCATTCTCCCTGGAGGGAAGGAGGGAGAAGATCCTGTGCTATCTCCGGCAGGGGAGACCACTCATGAGGCGCAGCCTATGTCCGGCTTAGGGCATCAGCCAGGGTGCTGGAGGCTACTGCCATCAAATGGCTGGGAAACCACCTCCTGCTGCATAAGAATCCAATGCAGACAACCTCCTTACCCCGAGGTAAGGGTCTCGACCGAACCTGGCGAGGTAGGTAGCACTTGGTCATGGTGTTGTCCGCTTGGACTTAAACCACAAGACCCCGCACAAATGGAGCGAGCGATGCAAGCTAAGCAGACTGCCTAGAGCTCCAGCGGGTAGGAAGGACATCGGGACTCCCGAGAGGACCAGAGGCGAAGCACTCTGTATTCCCCTAGATGGGCACCCCCACCCATCCAAGAAGCATCAGTCGGAGAAGACCGTCGACTCAGGACGGACGAACAGGATGTTCTCCTGCAGGAGCAGGAACGGTCCGAGGGGGAGCGTTCCCCTAACTCCTGGGCTGTAGTCACGAACTGGTCTGAGGAACGCCGCACTGTGACCGCTGGCTGGCCCGTCCCCACTAGGAAGATTCATGAACCAGTGGGTCAAACAGACCACGCTGGAGCCGGCCACCCTGAGGCCCAGGAGGTGCAGGAGGTCCCGGCAGGGCGCAACTGCCCAGTCAGACTTGACTAGGTAAGGGAGAAGAACCTCCGCCCTGTCTGCCAGGAGCCGAGCTCTAACTCAAGAGTCGAGCCTAGTCCCGAAGAAGCATCACCCGCTAAGACACGAGTTCCCACCTGGCTCCGGTAAAGGGAGACCAGTCCGAGCCTGGAAGGGTTGTAATCAGGCCGCCATCCGGGTGGGGTTATGCCTGGACCACTCAATGCCGCAGAAACTGCTGAGCAGAGAACGAAGGGCCTGGCCAGGAACTCGTAAGGAGATCTCCCACTTAAGAAAGGGAGGAGTCTCCCAAGAAACGGATGGAACGAGGAGTAAGTATGACCTGGAGCTCAGGAAGAAGCTGCACGCCTCATTCTAAGGATGGGATATCTGGCAGAGAGACCATCCGGGTGTGAAGAAGGATTGGGCACAAGCCCCCACCGTCCGTTTGAGACCAGGAATACCTGGACACGAACCCAGGGTCAGAAGGAGGGGTCCACCGCCTTCCTGATCACCTCTAATTAGAGGGCCAGGCAGGTCGGCTCCGTGGCCGACAAAAGGCTGTAGACCCAAGATCCCCGTGAGGCAACGGCTCAAAAGGGGAAAAACCTGCTCGCAACCCACGACAGGACCTACCCTTAGCACCACCAAAGAGGAAGAGGTGCAGAGCCATCCCCCCACGGGGAAACCCGGGCAGGGATGACGGGGCCGGGGACAGCACCCCTTATCACGTCACTGAGCAGGCTTGGTGGAGGAAGAGGCCGAGGGGGCTCTCAGATCCCTACCTCCCTGCTTCCTTTTTGAGGAAGACGCTGGTCTGGTGACAGGCCGCCCAGCGCATGCCTGCTGGCCCTCGTGCTGGGCCGGTCAAGCCGCAGGGGCCAGGGGGCAAAGGGGCTTACGCAACGGCTGTTGGCTGCCCTTGTCCCTCCAGGTCGGAGTGACTGAGTCCAGAGTGGCATCGGACTTCTCAGGCCCCTGGAGGTGTCCCTCCACTCCAGGGCCGAAAAGGTCAGTCCCCAAGAAGGGAATGTCCGCCAACTCGTGCTGGGTTTCCAAACAGGAGGAGGATAACCTCAGCCACGCCCTCCGGCACATGTCCACTGCGGCCGCCACCGATCTGGCACAGGAGTCGCCCAGATCCAGAGCCATCTGGAGCTGCTGTTTCGCCATCGCCCTACCCTGGTCCCGCACCCGCCGGACCGTGGTCCGCAGGTTGGCCAGGAGATGAGGGAGGACCTCGTCCAGGGAGCCCAAAAGGACGTGGGAGAAGTGTGTCATCAGTGCCACCGAGCTGGCCTGATGGAGGCCTAGGGAGGACGCAGCATAAACCTTGCGCCCAACATAGTCCATCCTTTTGGACTCCTTGTCGGGGGGCCTATCCACAGCCTAGCGTTTCTGAAACCTTGGAAAACATTGTCGGTGACTACCCCTTCAGCCGAGGGGTGTTCCAAGAAACCGGGCAGAGAACCAACAGGGACAGGGTACTTCCTGGCCACCCTGGCCGAAGGCGCAGGGCAGGAAGTAGGCCGCCGCCAGAGTTCCAAGGCTGGGCCCACGATTGCCTCAGCCACCGGGAAGGCTTCCAAGGGTGAACCCCATCGGTCTAAGATCTCCGTAAGGGGATAAGGGGCCCGTTTGGAAATGGGCTCGAGCTGCATCCTGGTGAATTCCGAGATGAGCCGGAGCAGACCCATAAAGGACGATGGGCTATCGTCCACAGAAGGTTCCGGGAAAGACCATGGGTCCTCCCCACTAGGAAACATAGCGGAGTCGATTTCAGGCTCCGAGGGGTCTGCAAAAAGCTGCCGGAGGCCTGAGTCACTCTTCGTCCGCCGAGGGAGACAGGTCCTGGCCTGGCCTGGGTTCCACTGAGGACGGTGGGGCAGCAGGGGTCGGATGAGCAGCCGGCCCCGGAGAGGGCAACTTGACTGCCTCGAGCGGCTGTATCGGCCGAACAGGCGGCAGCTGCTTACTAGCCGGAGAATGAACCGGGGTCGATTGATTCCCAGACAACAGCAGCTGCTGCCACATAAACTCCTCGTAACATTGACGCCAACGGCATTGAAGCCACTCCTCATCTGAGGAGGGGGACAAGGAAGAACAACAATGACACTTGACTCAGTGCCCTGACCAAGAACGCCGAGGTCGGCATGAGCGGCTACACCGAGAGGAGGACCGAGACTCAAATCCTCGGAGGAACCGAGGACAGGCCTGGGAAGGAGCGGGGTGCGCCCACTCCTCCTTCGGCTCGGAAGAAATGGGCAAGGACTGCCGACCCGAAGGTACAGGCAGAAATTCAGCCTCCACCGAGAGAACCGGCGAAGGGATGGCGGCACTAGCAGAAGACTGCCCAGATGACGGGTCGAGAGGCTCGGCCACGTCGACGGGGGTCCTAGTCAGCTCACCTGACGGGGACACCATGAGGCCAGCAGCCGAAACCACATCCTCGACCGAGGTCGAGCGTCAGCTGGCAGGGGAGGGGGAACTCTCCTGGTCCCTCCGGAGCCCATGCAGGGACTTAGCCTGGAGCTCCTTGGACTTGGGCCGAGAGGCAAGTCCCAAGGGTCCCTCTCCCTTCGAGGAAAGGGACTGGCGAAGCTCCCTGAATGAAGCTGCAAGAGGAGAGTCCAAGGAGAGCGGAATAAGTGCTGCGACCAAGGGAGGGGAGGCCACCCCCTTCCCGGAGGGAAGAAGATCGAGCTGCTCAGAACAGCCGATAGCGGACGCTGGCCCAACGATCCGAAGTCTTCCGGCGGGAAAATTTATCACAGACAAGCCCTAATAGTCACAAGGGTCCTCCAGAGAGCTACCGAAGAGCACAACAAAAATCGCAAAACTGAGGATCATGATCCAGGTCAAGGCAGTAAACACACGTGGAGTGCGGGTCTCTCCTGGAGGAATTAACCGGCGCTTCCCGGGGCCAGAAAAAGAATGAGCCATCGCCGCAGCAAAGAAGAAAGGATTGAAGTTTCAGAAAAACTTCCAATTGATTTCGAAGACCAAAAATTCCAGGAACCAGTCGAAAACGCAGAGCGCTAAGGAGGGAACCTAAGCTTCCAAGCAGTAAGGAAGATCTGACGTCATGGGGCGGAGCCGAGAGTTTTACCACTCGGGTAGGTGGAAGGAGCCAGCTTGAAAACCTTTCAGCAAGATTTAAAGCGGCTAGGAACCTGCCAATAAGTGTGGATGAACAACATATCCATGTCCCTAGAAACATTTTGGGCAGGACATAAACAAGACAGCTGTACTGTTCCATGAGGAGGTGTGCAAAACTGACAATGTTGAAAACCTGGAGCGAAAATATTACAAAGTCTTGACATTACGAGTGTGCATAGAAATTGGAAACTGCGCAACACATTCTCGTAACAGTCATTTTATGGACTTTTGTCACCAAATTTTCATCATAGGCATTTCGTGACCTTCGCTCATGAGCAGTGTCACTGATTTTCGTAATCTGTCCCGAACACCGATTTCCCATCGCAACTGCGCTACTCTGCACCGGAAATGCGAAAATGCATTTTGGCCAGGATACAGCAAGACAACTGTACTGTTCACAAAGAGGTGTACAAAAATGCCAATGTTGAAACTCTGGAGTGAAAATATTTCATATTCGCGACGTTACAAGTTTGCATGGAAACTGCTCAACGCACACTTGTAACACATATCATTTTTGGAATTTTTTCACCAAATTTGCAACGTAGACTTTTTGAGAGCCCATCTCATGAACAGTGACACTGTTGTTTCATTAATCGGTCCCGAAAAGTGATTCTGCGCAGCGACCGCAAAATCACCTTTCGGGACCAAATAACCAAATGAGTCACTGAATTCATGAGGTAGAGTCCCAAGAACCCCAAGTTGAAAATTTGGTGCCAATATTCACACAAATGGTCGAGATATGCACCAAAGTTGGAAAAAAAAAAAGTATTTATGCCATGATACAGCTTACCGGCATTCCTTCAGTTTGTGGTCAGCTTTGAAGAGTGCAGACATGTTCCCGTTCCACCGAAAATAGTCGCGCCAGCTGCAGAGGTAAGTATGGGATTGGGGGAGGTGGGTATGGGGGGGCACGGCAGACAGTTTACAGATAAAGAAAAAGAAAAAAACAAATCCAGTGCAGGAAGGTTTTCTTTTTTAACAGGGACTTTGGCACGCTGGGATGGGCTCCCAGCATGCCACCGGAGTGTTTGCTGGGGTGCTGTAGCCGACAGGGACTGGGCACCCCATTGGCATATACAGAGTGTTTTAGGGGGCAAGAGCTGAGGGGGACTGGGAACCCCCCCTCGGCACATAACAAATGGGGGGGTGGCATTATGTCGATGAGTGATGAGCTCCCCCATTGGCAAATGAACTGGGAGGGGGCATGCCAACAGGAGGACTGGGCACCCCCATCAGTTTATTTGAAACCGCGAGCAGGCATGCCAATAGCCTTGGCTCAGCATGTTCACACTGTTGTAAAGTACAGCAATGTCAACACGCATCCAGAAATTTAACAATGCAGGAATGCAACATCAAAGGACCAAGTCATGGCACTATTGGTGCAGCTCTTTCCTTTGAAAAGTTGGCCAACTCCACCCCAACAGCTAAAAGGGAGTCATCACTAGCCTGCCGACTGATTCGCCTGTCGCTGACCTCCTTCTTGAAACAGAACTCTCCACTGGCACACCCCTGTACAGCACCTCTTATAGCAATGAGTTCATCTGCACCTGCACGCCACAACAAACTCAATAAAGGGGTAGGAGGGGGCCAAAAACTGTCCAGAGCAGAGTAAGGCAGTGGCCGAGCTGTGATTTGAAAAAGACGCCTAGAGCGCTTTCTTGATGAGGATCTGCCGGTGTCCAGTCAGGAAGCTGCCACAGTCCCCAGGAGCCAGTCAGACTCCAGGGACTGAAGCCTGTTAGCTCCAAGCTAGGAGCTGACTGATCGTAACTGCTTTCCTTGGTCAGGGAGGGTGGGCTGGATGAGGAGGTACGGCCACCGGCAGGGCTCAGCACCAGGGCAGCTCAGCTGAAGTGACGAGCCTGATTTGGACTTGCGGCTGAAAAAACAGAAAAGGCGGGCTGTTAGCTAAAAAAAAAAAAAAACAAGACAAAGCTCAGGTAATTGGTGGGAGGGCCCTGAGGAATTTAGTGCTCACGGCAGAAGTAAGTGAAAAAAGTGGGCATGAAAGGAGAGCAAGGATTCCTGCAGAGAGATCTGGTCAAAGACGTCAGGCAGGAATTAAGGAAAAAAAGGCTGGTTGAGGAGGTTGATGGAGGAGGAGGCAGAGGTCCAAGAGCAAGGACAGAGAAGACAGCCAATGGCGCCACGCAGGATTTTAAAAATACGCTGGTTCGGGGTGTGAGTAGAGGGAGCAGGGGGTCCAGGAGCTGGCAGAGAAATGGTGTGAATAACAGAAAAAGAAATGCAGAAGGGGAAAAGGAGAACAGAAAAGGCAGTTCAAGGAGAAAATTCAGGCAGCTGTAATGGAAACAGAATGTGGCAGAAAGACAGCAGGCAGTAAGGCAGTTATTTAGGCGGTAAGCAATAATAATAATTTGGGCTATACTACAATATTGGACAATTAGTTTCGGCAGTTAAAAAAAACAACAAATTCTGCAGTAAAAGCTATACAGGAAACAGGCAATCAGTTAAGGCAGGTTAGCTACCACAGTTAAAACCATGGTTTAAAGTTTCCAGAGTAGCAGGTTACACAGCAGAAATATTCCAAGAAAAAAAAATAATTTCCACAGTAGCAGTACATTCATTAAAAAACTGTCCAGAGAGTAGAGCAAGGCAATGGCAGAGCTGTGATTTGAAAAAGATGCCTACAGTGTTTCTCGATGGGGATCTGTGGCGCCCAATCAGGAAGCGGCCACAGTCCCCAGGAGCCAGTCAAATTTCAGGGATTGAAACCTGACAGCTCCGAGCTAGGAGCTGACAGATCGTACCTGCTTTTCTCGGTTGGGGAGGGCGGCTGGTGCGGAGATGCGGCCACCGGCAGGGACCAGTGCCAGGGCTACTCCGGGCTGAAGTGAAGAGCATGACCTGGACCTGCGGTTGCTTTCCTTGGTCAGAGAAGGCGGACTGGATACGGAGGTGTGGCTGCTGGCAGGGATCAGCGCCAGGGCTGCTCGGCTTGTCTTCAATCATCTGAAGACCAAACTACCGGATCAACCCCTAGGTCAAAGACCTCAAGACTAGTCAAAAATACCAAGTCCAGTGTGTGGCCGCACAAATGGGTCACTGAAGAAACATTTTTGCATCAGGTCCAGGGCCCCCATGTGCCTAAGAAGATCACAACCAAATGCTGAGAGCCCATCGTCGACCCACCCATTGAAGTCCCCCACAATTAACCACCTGTGAGACTCCAACGATAGGTCAGAGATGAGCTCTTCGATCTCCTGCAACAATCCACCCCCATGCCACGGGGTGACAGAGCAGGAGGACCACGTAGCCAGTGCCAGGAACCAACCCCCTCCCCCCCACACACAGCCACACACTCAAAAGACCTGGTAGGACCCAAAAGTAGCATCATGAGGTTCAGGCCAGCCTTAAAACAGAAAGCACCCCCCAACCTCTGTGATCCTTCCTCCTAGTGGGTACTGCCACCTCCAAAATGGGAGCTGCATTTTCATCCAGCCAGGTCTCTGTGATGCAAGCCAGATCAAGCAAGGCAATCAAATCTGCCATTATGGCAGTTTTATTCCTCATAGCCCTGGCACTATATAACATGAACCTGGAAGGATGAGGGGGAGACTGCCAGATCAACTGACTGCCCATTAATTTCAATGGAACCCTTGGGTATGGGTACCGGACAGGGAGAACCCCTCTCTAGCACCCATTTCACCCCAGGGCATCTCCTCGGTCTCATCACCCGAATTCAGGACTCTCCAGCAACCACTTGAATCAACTCCCCACTGGCCGCCTCTTTTGAGCAATCCCCCACTCCCAGCACCTCTTGAACCTCTCAAAAGGTATCAGTGTGAAGTTCTCTCCATGGTATAAAAGACAAGCAAGTAGAGGCATAAGGGCTGCATGGCAAATCTTACAGGGGAATAGCATTATTCCTTTTGCTACAGCTAAGGAAAGAATCGGGCAAACAATGAGCTTATCTATTATTATCAAATTAAAGATTATATAAATAATAAGCTTCGAAGGGTCGACCTACAAGAAGATGACAGACCTTACCCAGGAGTTTTTGAACAAATCTGGGCCCCTACACATGGGAAAGGTGCAATAACCATGTTGTACTGGAATTTGATAGCAGACCACACACATAATATACAGTCAGTGCAAAGCAAATGGGAGCAAGAGCTAGAGCTAGACATTAGATTAAATACCATCACATGGAGACTGATATGTAAGAATATTTGGCAAACTACTTCTTTGTCAAACTGGCAGGAATTTAGTTGTAAAGCTAAACTCGTACTTTTTAGCACCAAGGAAGCAAGTGAGGATGGGTATTGCCAAGCAGGCAGGGTGCTGGAAGGGCTGTGTTTAGGCGGGGGCGCCAAGTACATAGTCTAGTTTGGGCTGACCTTTGCACCTGGTCTGGAAAATACTATTCTAGGTCTTGTCTCCACAGAAATTAAAGGAAAGGAAGGTCAGTACCTTTCAGCTATTTTGAATATAGCAGCTTTAAAAAACTATTACAAAAAAATGGTTGCAGAAATAAGCGCCAGATCTGCAAGAATGGGTAAGGATTGTGGATCAAATCCAGATGATGGCGAGAATTACTTTTACAATAAATCATGAACAAGAAATGTTCACTAATAGATGGAACCGGTGGGATCTATATAAAGATAAGGTATGACTGACCTGTCTGCACCTCCCCCAGTCTTGACTTTTACTCCCCTTTTCTTCTTCCTTCTATGATGCTTTCTCAACTTTTAAGGTAATGGATCCCCTGTATTTGTATCACTACAAGGCTCTTTTGAATTGATTTTAGTGTGGAGGATAGCATAATTTATATTCTCTACATGCATTTTTACCTTCCCCTCGATGATGTGTTGTAACAGTTTTTCTTATATTTAGTACTAAAATGTTTGTGTAGGAATTGTAATATAATGTTTTATATTTTGTTTGACTAAGATATGTGGACATGCATTTACATACTTATGTGAAGAAAAGAAAATGGAATCAGATGTATGGAACTGTATGCCATAACAACAGAAATTTAAATAAACATGAATATATAAAAAAAAAAAATCAAAAGGGAACAGTGTAAGCTCGAAAGGCCGGAGCCCCTGGAGGAGGGTCAAGTAGCCGCACCTTCCTTCACACTGTCCCAGGCACATAATAAAACTTAGATATGACCCAATTATAACTTAAATCCAATATCTTCACACTCAATCACGTCGACTAAACTACGTTCAAACCACACATACCAGGCTAACACACAATGCCCGACCTGCTGTAATTCAGCAGTTCCAAAAATAACCCCACCACCCTCAAGTTAAAACAATCAACCTTATTATAGAAATACCCCACTACCCATCAAAGTTAAAATGATCAATAAACAATAGTGCCCTTGTGGTGAAAGCAAATAGAGACTGTGAGCTGGTCCTGTGGTGAAAGCAAATAGAGACTGTGAGCTGGTCCTCAAGACTGGTTCTTATAATAAATCCAGCACACCACCAGAAAAGCAGCAGTTCTTTCGCAGGAAGTGTTACATACAGTTCTAAAATGATGCACAGTTTCAAGACCCTAGGGTTCTCTCTCTTAAAGTCAAGTCCTATGTAACCCCCAGGAGCGCTACCATTAAGGCTACTACCCCTGCCTGCCCCCACAGAAACAGGGTAAGAGGCCCAGATCCGTTGACTGGTGCCTCCACCCAGAGGTCGGGGTCAATATTGTCGAGATTGCCTTGGTCACAGCCCTCTGGGTTACTGCAACTCTCCGTTCGTCCCACTAGTGGCTCACACTGGGTACAAATAACACTTTTCACCAATACACTCACCCCCCCGGCTAATATCTCTCCACTCCCTCCGGAGACCCCCTGTAAAATAAGGCACAGTTATATTGCAGTCACCAGGCAGCAGTTCACCAGTAATGTACACAATAGCCAGGGTGTAGTTGCACAAAGAATAATCTGATTTATTCAGGGGAGAAATAACAAGGACAGGGGGAATAAAGTTGATTAGCATATCATTATACTTGTCTACCTAGGGCTCTGTGCACAGGCCTGAACCTTGTCTTTACCGTCCCTGGGTACTCAAGCCCTAACGGCTAGTTCACACGTGGCAGCTGGTTGGGGCCCTTGACACAGATAACAGCTACGATCCTGAGAAATCAGAATAAGCAGAAAGTTTGATTAGGCAGTCAGAGGTATAATCATACAACTGGGGACCACTGTTTGCAACATTTGCAGGGAGCTACCCTGATTCAGTACTCACAACTCCATCACATGATGATTCATTCAACACTGGCAGGGCTACACCTGAATGTTCACCAGCCTCCTTTCACATTTATATGGTAAACAACAGAGGGATACCATACCAGGCAGCTGCTTTCAGACTTTTAGTAACTTGCAGAAAACTCAGGCAGCAAACTGCAAGCTTCAACATCACGGATGGACCGAGCACACTTCAGCAATCCTCTCCAGTCCTCTCAGGTTGAGCCTGGTAGGTAGCTGGGCTGACACCAGCCTCCTCCGACCCTTGCCTTGTAGTTTAGTCTGAATTTTACAAGGCAGGAAAATGGCCGCGCCCAGTCTTACGCTTCCCGCACGAACACTACTCCAGCGCAGAAGCACAGAGCTCCTCTCCTCTCCTAAGCCACAACGCATCTGAACCCCAACAGTCAGGGGCTCTTCCTTCTGTCCGAGCACTCCCCACTCCTATTGGCTGGCCGAATGCGCCAGTCACTTCCTCCGGCTCTCAGTGGTGCAAAAAAGCGCCATAGCCCATAATACTTCTCGCAAGGGCAAGCAGTTTCCCATTGGTCAGCCAACTCCGTAGGGTCCCGAGGTACTGATTGATCCAATTCAACAGTTCTGGACCAAAATGCGGAGACAACCGAACAGTCCTCACTGCAAAGAAGGCAGAGTTAGAACAACCACATTATTATCATTATTCTACATTATTTCCACCAAACAATCGCATTTTCCAACAGTACTCCCTCTGCACCACTAGCGATGGCAGAAGGGAGTTATTTTTTCAGTGTCCCGGGAGGGACTCAGGCATACAACTGCATAGCCCCCCCCATTCCAATTAATTATGACTGCAACATGCAGTCCTTAAAGAGACAGCATACGGAGGCTTTAGAAACGCTCGCCGACTGGCCATTTAAACAGCTTTATGCCGATCACCAACCAGGCATGGGGCATAGAAACTAGCTCCAGGAAACTATTAGGAACCCCCACTTGCAAGGGGGTTACACCCTCCCTGGCCTCGAAAAACTTGGCGTCCGCGTCAAGTAATTACCCTTGAACCACTTTAAGGCAAACATCTTAGTTAACACTATATCACAGTTTGCATTACATACATGAATATTAGATCCACAGGGTACTATGGTTTATACAGCATTTTAAACACAGACTCTTATTCCCTGTTCTGAATCAGGTCATTAGGCCCTGCGCATAACCCCAGGATTGGGGGAAATCTCTCCCTTTCAGTTACTTGCAAGTTACCTGAAGCAGGGGCACCACACTCAAAAGGCAATACTAAAACTGGAGTTATCCCCCAAGGCTAACTTAGGCAAGGAACTCGGGGACACATACACCCCTTTGTGGACCACATTTAAGGGCAGGTCCACCGGCTGACCCAGAGACTCATAACTCAACTTTACCACCAGCCGTATTTCTCAGCCGGATCGCCTAAGGGTGTCAAGAGGCCTTAATACAGGCTCGGATTCCACTTCAGTCTCCTTAACATTAGCAACGGGAATCTCTACAGAGGAAACAGGCTCAGCACTCATAGGACTATTGGGAGCCTGACCTATCCCCGGACCCATCCCACTGGACCCAGCTGGGGGCTGTCTAGGTACAGGTGAGGAACCATCAGGGCATTAAAAATATTCTTCCGGTTCTGGCATATCACTTGCTTGTTCCCCCATCTCACTCTTCTTCTGAGAAGTCAGGTAATTCAGCCAGGCCAGACAGTTCAGCCATGCTCAAGGATCCCACCCCCTGGGTGTTGCTGTTACCCAATTCAAGCTCTAAAGACATGGGTTCCGGAGACAAAGCTGGGGGCTCAGACAGTCCAAAAGGCCCAGCCTCATCTCCAGAGTTAACAAGGGGATTGCCCCGAAATAACTGACTTAGTTCATAAGAGGGATAGTATTCATTATCATCTTCGTCGTCTTCTGACACTAATGGTTGATCATTTCCTTCTGCAGACAGTGGGCAAGGCCCTCTGGGTGGGCCTGTTGAAGAATCAATGGGTCTGGTGCTTTTCCTGGCAGCAGATCTAGTCACAGGCCTTGGGAGGGGTGGCATTGGGAGTTTCAGCTTCAATCAGGATTTGCCCGATTGGCAGCAGATGGTTTCTATGTATAGTTTTTACATCTTTGGAATTGTTTTCAGGCTGCACTTTATATACACGTAAATCTGTCAATTTTCCTACAACAATGTTGGGGAGGTGATGCCATCTATCAGCAATTTTATGTTTCCCATGCAGTCCCAAATTTCTCAGTAACACTCTATCCCCTTCTTTTAGTTCCATTGCTTTTACTTTATCATATCTTTCTTTGTGGCCAGGTTTCGTTTAGCAGCCATGGTCTGGGCCAGTTGATAGGCATGGTTCAATTGGGCCTTTAATTTTTGCACATACTGTAAATGGTTCATCGGCTTGCACCACATCAGGGGAAACTCCAAAACACACATCCACTGGCAGTCTAGCCTCTCTCCCGAACATCAGTCGGTATGGGGAAAATCCTATGGCATCACTTTTCGTACAGTTGTAAGCGTGAACTAGGGTGCTAATCTGCTGGCTCCATCTCGGCTTGTCTTTTGGTTGCAATGTGCCCAACATGTCAAGCAATGTACGGTTAAACCTTTCAGGCTGAGGGTCTCCCTGAGGATGGTAGGGGGTGGTTTGTGACTTTCGTACCCCCCACAAAGACAGCATCTCTTTAATCAAACGGCTCTCAAAGTCCCTTCCCTGGTCGGAATGGATCCGCTGCGGAGCCCCATAGTGGACGAAAAAGTTCTCAACAAGTATCTTAGCCACCGTAGTTGCTTTCTGATCCTTGGTTGGGAAAGCCTGTGCATACCAGGTAAAATGATCAGTAACCACCAATATGTTACTGACACTTTTCAGATCGGGTTCTAGACTCAAGAAATCAATACAGACCAGCTCCATAGGGCCACTAGTGGTAATGTTGACCAGGGAAGGAGCTCTCTGGGGTACAGCCTTCCTTTGCAAACAGCGGCTACAGGTCTTGACATATTGCTCTACATCCACACTCATTTTCAGCCAATAGAATCGAGCCCGTACCAGATCCAAGTGTTCGATCTATGCCGAGATGCCCCATTTGATTATGCAAGGACCTTAAGACTAGTTCTCTATAAGCTGATGGCAGCACCAGTTGTTGTTTGTTTACCCGGCCCTCCTTATTCACAGTCTCTCTATACAGTAGTTGGTTAATCAGCTTCAATTTGAGCCCTTCTTTATACAGCAAGGCAGTCCTTAGATCAGTGGAACATAATTTGGATATATCCCTTCCGGCCTGCAAAGCCTCCACAGCCATTCTTATCATAGGATCACAGGATTGAGCCTGTCGGAGACTATCATTCTTGAACTGCAGCAGGGAGCTTGTGTCTAATGCAGAGAAATGATGGTAGGCAGAAGATATGCAGTTTTCAGATGGCCCCAAACAATCCACCACACAATCCACCGTGTCAGGAGACACCTGTTCCTCTTTGACAAATTTCTGGCAGACAGCTCTTATGTCAGGTTCAGACAACCTGACCCAATCAGTCTGTGGCACAGGCCTCCGAGAGAGAGCATCCGCATCTATATGGTTCAGGCCCACCCGATACTCTACAGCATAGTCGTAGGTGGCCAAGGCAGAAAGCCACCTATGGCCAGTGGCATCCAACTTGGCAGAGTCTGTACATAGGTCAGAGGGTTGTTATCAGTCTTTACCAATATTTTGGCGCCATACAAATAATCATGAAACTGATCAACAATGGCCCACTTCAAGGCTAGGAACTCTATTTTGTGCACTGAATAATTTTTTTCTGAAGGCGTCAGACTTCTGCTGGCAAACGCTATACGTCTCAAACCATTCGAGTACTCCTTGTATAACACAGCCCCCAATCCATGTAGGCTGGCATACGGTATGAAGAATGTATGGCTTGGCCGGGTCAGCACAGGCAAGCATGGGGGCATGGGTGAGTTGATATATGATGTCGTAGAAAGTTTCCTCACACTCAATAGTCCAACAATCCCCAAACATATTGTTCGGCCGGAAATACTTCTTTTCCAACTCAGAGTGCACCACCTTTTTTAATACCTTTTGTGCATAGGCGGATACCCCTGAGTGAGGTTGTGGGGCAGCCATATTCAGGCAGACCTTCTGGACACTGAGGTGCTGCCCTATCTGCATGCATCTCTCTGGACTGCGGGATGAGGTAGCCAGACTCAGAGCGGAAGTAAACTGGGTCAGGAGTACCATTACCCTATCCAGAGACCACCCAGTCCAACTGCCTCAAGGATGCCGAGAGCGAGGAGCACTTGGATGACAGTGGGCTCAGGGAGGTTAGAGCAGTCAAGCAGAGGCACATCCCAGATCCTATTCCACTCAAGAACTCATATGCCACACTGGCAAATGAGGACAACAAATAGAGTACCCAGAGAAGTGGAAGGAAGGATGTGAGGTTAGCCAAGGAGGTGACCTCAAGCGGGAAAGCAGTGGACCCCAGAGGAGAAGGAAGCGAATCCTGGTGGGGAGACTTCATCATAAGAGGATCCAGCTAGGAACACAGGAGGGAGGACAGGGAGGTGAGGCGCCACCAGGTGCCCACGGCATGGAGGATGGAAGGAAGATCCTGGGGATCACTGGGAAGGCAAGATGGGAGGTGAGCTGGATGTCATTATCCACCTAGGTACTAATGACCTGGCAAATGGGGAGCCAAAGGAAGTTCAGGAAGAGTTTAGGAACTGGGAGGGTCTCTAAGCAAGTAGCTACTTCTGTCACTTTCTCAGAAGTACTACCTGTGAGAGGCAAGGAGAGCATAGAGTGCATGCACCAGGAACTTTAACTCATGGTTGAAGAACTGGTGCTGTGAGGAAGGGTTTGGATTCATTGGTGACTGGGGACCCACCTGGAGGATGGAGGTTTGTTCAAGCCTGACAGCCTGCATCCATCCTGAGGGAATCCAAGACTCATCGATAAGTTTAAATGCTACACTGACAAGCATTTAAACTAGCAAAGGAGGGTGGCAGGCAAGCAAGGAGGTACCTACTTGTCACCCCCACAGCTAGCAGTGGAACCAGTGAACCAGAGGAGGGCTATCTCTGCAAAGCAGTGTGCAAAAGATGGAGATTAGTGCCCAAGAGGTGGATAAGCAGAAAAGGGGCAAAATTCAGCAGAAGGGCAGACAGCAAGGAGAGCCAGGGATAAATGACAACCAAGGAAGGGGCTGAAGTAGAACAGTGAAACAGTCTAGGGAGGTCAAATCATAGAAAGCCATATGTGCAAATGCCAGGAGCCTTAGCAACAAGATGGAAGATCTGGAGGCTGTCATGGTACAGTCAGACCTGGACATTGTGGCCATCACTGAAACCTGGTGTAATGATAACCACGACTGGGAGATGGCCATACCTGGCTATAACATATTCAGAAGAGACAGAGCAGGCAGGAAGGGAGGAGGAGTGGCACTGTATGTGAAAAATGACATAAGGGCCACAGAGATCCAGGAGGAACAAAATGGGGAGAGATACTGTGGGTTAAGCTGGAAAGGAAAATGGGGACAGCCATCCGACAGGTGTGGTCTATAGACCACCAGCCCAGGAGGAAGAAACAGATAGGAGTTGATGCTAGCCATCCAAAGGATGGCAGACGAGTGAGGTAGTACTGGTTGGAGACTTCAATATTCCAGACGTGGACTGGAGCATCCCAGCAGCAGCATCAACTAGGGAGAAAATTTATCCTGACTCCTTCAGGGTGCCTTCCTCAAGCAACTGGTCATGGAACCAACTCGCCGAAGGCAATACTGGACCTTGTGTGCTCACAAACAGGGACAGTGTGATGGGGTAACAGTGGGGAGCACTGGGAAACACTGACCACCAGTCATTGTGGTTTGAAATCACAGAAAGAGCAGAACCAAACCACACAAAAACACGATCCTGGATTTTAGGGGGCAGACTTTGGGAAAATGGGAGATACTTGAAAGAGGCATTAAGGGAATGGGACAGGAATCAGGGGTTGAGGAACAGTGGGCAGTATTTAAAATGGGGATTACAAGAACAACAGAATTATGCATTGCAGTCAGGTTAGCAAGAGGAAAAGGAAGAGGAGACCATTATGGTTTTCCAAAGAGGTAGCAAAGAAAGTGAAAGCCAAAAAGATTGCATTCAGGCAATACAAAAAGACACAGGCAGAAGGGGATAGGGAGAAGTACCAGGAGAAGCAAAGGGAGGCAGGAGGTCAGTAAGGAAGCCAAAGCTCAGACAGAAGAACACATTACAAAATCAGTGGGTAGAGGGACAAACCTTTTACAGGTACATAAGTGAAAAAGAAAGACAAAGGGAGGGATAGTAGACTGAAGGGGAGGATGGGGCCGTGTGAGGATGACAACAGTAATAGCCGATATATTGAACAGGTATTTCTGGCTCAGTCTTTACTGAGGAAGAGAGGGTAATGGGTCTGAAGGGAGTACAAGGGTGAGAATGGTGTAGAAATGGACACAAGTCCTTTACACGAAAGAGTCCTGAAGGAACTGGAAGTAATAAGAGTTGATAAAGCAATGGGGCCAGATGGGGTGCACCTGGGGTACTTAAACAACTGAGAGAGGTGGTGGCTGAACCTCTGGCTATCCTGTTTAGCCGATCACTGGAAACAGGGGAGGTACCCAAAGACTGGAGGACAGCAGATGTAGTCCCCTTATACAAAAGTGGGAACAAAGAGGAAGCAGGGAACTACAGACCAGTCAGCCTCACCTCGGTAGTGGGGAAGATCATGGAAGAACTACTGAAGGAGAGATTGGTGGAACATCTGGTTGTCAATGGACTACAGGACCCAAGGCAGCATGGTTTCACCAGGGGGAGGTCATGTCAGACCAACCTCGTTGAATTTTTTGACTGGGTGACTAGGGAGGTGGATCAGGGAGGGCAGTGGACATGGCCTATCTGGACTTCAGCAAGGCCTTTGACACTGTGCCACATAGAAGACTATTACACAAACTGGGGAATATGGGTGTGGGCAGGACAGTAGTGTGGTGGGTAGGTAACTGGCTGGGTGGCAGGACACAGAGGGTGGTGGTAAATGGCTGTCACTCCACAGAGGGAAGAGTGACCAGTGGGGTACCACAGGATCAGTGCTGGGAGCGGTCCTATTCAACATCTTCTTCAGTGACATTGCGAGGACCCAGAAGGCAGAATTTCACTGTTCGCTAATGACACAAAGCTCTGTAACAGAGTAGACACACCAGAGGGTGTAGACAGAATGAGAAGCACCTGCAGAAACTTGAAGAATGGTCAGGGTTTGGCAGTTGAAATTCAATGCAAAGAAGTGCAAGATAATGCATATGAACACAAAACCCTGGCACAATATATCAGTTAGAGGGGAGGATATAGCATGCACCAAGCAGGAAAGGGATCTTGGGGTTGTCATCTCTGATGACCTCAAGGTAGGGAAACAGTGCGACAAGGCAGCAGGTAAAGCAAATAGGATGCTGGGATGTATAGGTAGGGGCATCACCAGCAGGAAAAGGGAGGTCATAATTCCGCTATATAAGACACTAGTGAGGCCCCACCTGGAGTACAGTGTACAGTTTTGGAGACCATACCTACATAAGGGCATAGGGTAGAGAAGGTTCAGAGGAGGGCAACAAAGATGGTGCATGGATTGCATCACAAGTCCTACGAAAACAGGTTGAAGGAACTGAACATGTACTCCCTGGAGGAGAGGAGGGAGAGAGGGGATATTATAGAGACATACAAGTATCTTACAGGGAGGAACAGGGTGCAGGAAAACACTATTTTAAGTGAAAAGATGTTCCAGGACTAGAGGGCATGGGATGAAGTTGGAGGGAGGACGATTCAGAGGAAACATGAGAAAGAATTTCTTCACAGAACGGTGGTGGACAAGTGGAACACCCTGCCAGAGGAAGTGGTGGGAGCTGAAACAATCACGGGATTTAAGAATGCATGGGATAGACATAAAGGAATTCTGGAGGTCAGAGGTAAGGGGCAACAGACTTCTAGGAAAACAAACTGAACTTACAAGCTCAAATGGGCAGACTGGGTGGGCCATAGGCCCTTATCTGCCGACACTGTCTATGTATCTATGTTGGTTGAGGAGGGGGCCAATTATTCGAGAATAGTCCTTAACAAACTGCCTATAATATCCACAAAACCCCAAGAAGTGTTGCAGCTCTTTCAAATTCCTGGGTTGAGGCCAAGTGGTCAACACCTCCACTTTGCTAGGGTCAGTCTCTATGCCCTCAGCGGACGCTATACGGCCCACGTATTTCACAGAAGTCTGGAAGAATTGACACTTGTCGACAGACAACTTGAGGCCGAAATCATCCAACCGATCCAAGACCTTGAATAATCGTTGCTCGTGTTCTTCGAACAACTGGCCAAACACTATACCGTCATCTAAATAGACCAGACACTTGAGTAGATTCATGTCCCCCACAGCCCGTTCCATCAAGCGCTGAAAAGTGGCTGGGGCACCCGAAATCCCTTGAGGCATCTGAACAAACTCATAGAAGCCTAAGGGGCCAATGAAGGCAGTCTTCTCGCAGTCGTCTGAGGCTATCAGGATCTGGTAGTATCCACTGCAAAGATCCAACACAGAGAACCACTTACTGCCATTTAAACAATCCAGTGCATCCTGTATGCGTGGTGTGGTATACTGGTCCGGAATGGTCTGCCGATTCAAAGTGCGATAGTCTACACATATCCGAACTGCCCCATTCTTCTTCCTTACTACTAATATGGGGGAGGCATAGGGGCTCCTGGATTCTTGTATTACACCAGCTGCCAACATCTCTTGCAGATGCCGCCTTACATCATCTATATCGGCAGGGGCCAGGCGCCGGGGCCTCTCTCAGAAAGGCCTTTCATCATGCAGCTGAATGTGATGCTCAGCCCCTTGCACACAACCCACATCTCACTCTTTCAGGGAGAAAACCTGGTCTCTTTTGGCAAGCCTCTCACTGACCCTTTGTTTCCATTCAGCTGGCAGTGGGGAGTCACCAAAGTCAAACAAATCAGGAGTAACTATCACCCGTTCTGGAACTCTTTCTGTTTGGTAGTACCGCAGTATCTGCACAATGTACGCTGGCCAAGGTGCACCCCCTTCTTATTCGAATCTTTCTGTCGGACACATTATGCACTTGAACCATCACCCTCTTAACATAAGCATGAGCTCTAGCCGGCAAGATGCTGGGTTTAACCAATAGTCCCTCAGGTAATCTTCCTCCCACAGGCGCATCTAACATTAACAACTTATTCTTAACATCTGTTTTTAGTCGTACTTCTCCATGCAGGACACATTGGGCATTTGGGGCAAGTATCACCGGGGCCAGATCCTTTTTCCGTACCAACCCCACTGGGCCTTCAGGTTCCTCCGGACTACCCTTTTTCTGAGTGGCCCTTGCTTTTTGAATCACAGCAGGTATGCTCAAAGCTCGCCCGGTCTGGAATGCTCATTTCTCTGAGCACAATTGAGCCAGTCGTCTGAACATATGCACATTCATCCCAAACAACAAAGGCACCCCATCATACAGTCCAGTGGGTGGGCAAACTAAAACTAGGGTTTCCACCTGCTCATCTATTCCATCCACAGTTGCAGAGAAAGATAACCAGACTCGGATGTATCCCAAATACGGATAGGCCTAGTCACTCAACCCCCATACATGTAAACCAGTCAGAGGTTGCAGGGGCACCTCAGGTAAGTGTGCCTGGTACCAGTCCTGAAACATAATGGTTACCTGAGAGCCACTGTCTAATACAGCTCAAGTGAGAATTCCATTTATCTGCACCCGGGTCTCTATGGACGGTCTGACCACATCAGACCAGTTGGTGGCCGCAGCACTGATAGCCGGCTGGGCATGGGCCTGAGTCACAAAACTCTTCTTGGGGGCCTGAGACGAGGCCTGGCGATGTCGGGCGATCAGTCTGTTGTTGACTTTCCTTAAATTCTCTGGCCTCTGGCACTTGGGTTGGAAATGCCCATCTTCCTCACAATGATAACAGAACTTGGGGTCCCGGGGGTCACTATTTTGCGGGGGGCTCTGAGAGGTGAGAAGGCTCTCTTTGGTCGGGGTTCGGGTTTCTGCATGACTCAGGGGCCCCGGGCCTAACAGGGTACATAGTAGACTGCTTCAAGTCCCTCACCAGTTCTCGTAAATTCCTGACCTCTGCCCTTAACTCACTCTCTACGTGGGGGTCGGAGGAAACAACTCGCATTCCCACAGTACCTGGAAACTCTGGGGATCCCTTGGACCCTCGAGACAGGCCAGTCTCCTTGGGGGTGCTAGGCTCAGGGATCCCACTAGGGTTTACCTCCCCCACACAGGGTTCCCACCCCTCTTCATCAGTCTCCACCTCCCTAATTTCCCTCATTAATTGACAATATTCAGGAGGGGTGGCCCACTGATCATGTAATTTAAGTTTCAGCAGTATTACACTAGAAAATCTGGCAGATTTTAAAACGTGTTGTAACCAAACCCAATTCAGGGCTGCAGCAGTGATTCCCCCTTTTCTATAGGCCTTCTGCAAGGCCCGCTCCACTCTAGTAACAAAAGCGGACAGTTTTTCATTTCTCCACTGCTTAGCAGACCTGAATTTCCATAATAAGTCTTCAGCAGTCTCTGTACTCCTAAACCCCTTCTAAAGCAGAGAGATATCTGCAGTGGTGGCTTCGGACTGGTGGCCCGGAAGAATCTAATGGCTCTAAAGCAGGACCCTAAGCCTCCATCAGCCTCTTCCTTTTCTCCCTCAGAGCATTGCCATTCCTAAACTAAAGGGTGGCATAGTCCATCCAAGCCTCCAGGTCATCCTCCCTGGAGGCACCGCATCGCATCAGAGAAAAGTTTTAACTTATGGTAGGAATCGAGCTGTATGGGTGGACTACCAGGGGCAGGGAAGCCAGCACAGAACCTTGGGCAGGCAAGGGAGGTGCCAGGGAGCCCTGAGGGTAGCATCACTGGATAAATCTAAGGCTTGTACAGCTCCTGGTAGTTCTCCTCCACGGCAAACAACTTAAGCAGTTTGTCCTATAAACTGTTCATTTTAGAGACCCCAGGAGTGACTGACCCACTGGAATATGGATTAGCCTCCATCCCTGTGAAGCGCCCTCCGGATAAATCACAGGAAGTACCTTCTCAGGGTCGATGGCCACACTGCATAGAAGTAACACCTGCAGCGTCTGGTTAAGCAAATCAGCCATACGCCCTTTTACTTCTACTTTACCCAAACATTTTACTCACTCTGCAGCAGAAATTATGTCAGCAGTTGGGGTTCCCAAAGGCACATCTAACAATAATACAATCTTCTGAGAGTCGAGCTCTTCGGCTTCACCCCAACCCATCAGTCTGTGTACCATGGTCTTGATGGGTCCCAGTTTAATTTTTCCCAACATATCCCCTTCCATTTTTTCCATCTCTTATGTGCTTCCCCACTTGGCCACTAGGGGACACCGATCCCAGCAGTGCTTCCAATTTGTAACCCCCAGAGGCGCTACCCTTAAGGCTACTACCCCTGCCTGCCCCCACAGAAACAGGGCAAGAGGCCCAGTTCCGTTGACGGGTGCCTCCACCCAGAGGTCGGGGTCAATATTGTCGAGATTGCCCTCGTCACAGCCCTCAGTTACTGCAACCCCCTGCTCATCCCACTAGTGGCTCACACTGGGTACAAATAACACTTTTCACCAATACACTCACCCCGGCTAATATCTCTCCACCCTCCGGAGACCCTGCAAAATAAGGCACAGTTATATTGCAGTCACCAGGCAGCAGTTCACCAGTAATGTACACATAGCCAGGTGTAGCTGCACAAAGAACAATCTGATTTATTCAGGGAGAAATAATAAGGACAGGGGAATCAAGTTGATTAGCTTATCATTATACTTGTCTACCTAGGGCTCTGTGCACAGGCCTGAACCTAGTCTTTACCATCCCTGGGTACCCAAGCCCTAACGGCTAGTTCACACATGGCAGCTGGTAGGGGCCCTTGACACAGATAACAGCTACGATCCTGAGAAATCAGAATAAGCGGAAAGTTTGATTAGGCAGTCAGAGGTATAATCATACAACTGGGGACCACTGTTTGCAACATTTGCAGGGAGCTACCTGATTCACTACTCACAACTCCAGCACATGACGATTCATTCAACACTGGCAAGGCTACACCTGAATGTTCACCAGCCTCCTTTCACATTTATATGGTAAACAACAGAGGGGTACCATACCAGGCAGCTGCTTTCAGACTTTTATTAACTTGCAGAAAACTAAGGCAGCAAACTGCAGCTTCAACATCACGGATGGACCGAGAGCACTTCAGCAATCCTCTCCAGTCCTCTCAGGTTGAGCCTGGTAGGTAGCTGGGCTGGTACCAGCCTCCTCCGACTACACTCTGACGGATTTAGTCCGAACTTTCACAAGACAGGGAAAACGGCTGCCGCGGGCCTTCATGCGCGAACACTACTCCAGCACAGAAGCACAGAGCTACTCTCCTCTCCTAAGCCACAACGCATCTGAACCCCAACAGTCAGGGGCTCTTTCTTCTGTCTGAGCGCTCCCCACTCCTATTGGCTGGCCGAACACGCCAGTCACTTCCTCCGGCTCTCAGTGGTGCGAAAAAGCGCCATAGCCCATAATACTTCTCGCAAGGGTAAGCAGTTTCCCCATTGGTCAGCCGACTCTGTAGGGTCCCAAGGTACTGATTGGTCCAATTCAACAGTTCTGGACCAAAATGGCGGAGACAACCGAACAGTCCTCACTGCAAAAGAAGGCAGGTTAGAACAACCACATTATTATCATTATTCTACATTATTTCCACCAAACAGTCACATTTTCCAACAGTACTCCCTCTGCACCACTAGCGATGGCAGAAGGGAGTTATTTTTTCAGTGTCCCAAGCAGGACTCAGGCATACAACCGCATAGCCCCCCTCCCATTCCAATTAATTATGACTGCAACAGGCAGTCCTTAAAGAGACAGCATACAGAGGCTTTAGAAATGCTCGCCGACTGCCCATTTAAACGGCTTTATGCCGATCACCAACCAGGCATGGGGCATAGAAACTAGCTCCGGGAAACTATTAGGAACCCCCACTTGCAAGGGGGTTAAACCTAGACTGTACCAGAAAGACTAGACCCCCAGTCCCTCTCACAAGTCAAGGGCTACTCTGGAACAGGTCAAAAAGTAGGTTCTGGAAATGCATTTTATTTATTTATTGCAATCATTGGAAGCAGCCTTTGAGCAAGCTGCTCTTTTACAAAGGTTCCTCATCATACAAGACAAATAATCAGCCCAGAAAGCTTAAACCACAAAACAGGCAGTGGTGTAGAAATGAGTGAATCATTAAGGCCCTCTCACAGCTACAAAACGTCTGCAAAGCTCACAAAACCCCACAAAATTTCCAGGCATATCCAACAGGATCAGTAAAAACATTCCACGATGCTCACTCACAACAGCTTCAACGAGCAAAGTCAAAACTGCCCCTAATGAACACAAAGTTATTCAACCAGAAAGGGCAGCAGTCCAAACGAAAGTCCTAGGGGAAAGTCAGAGGCTGTAACAGTTTAGCACAGTGTTAGATACTTTTAAAAAGTCACCACATAACTGAGAGTGGTAGCTAAGACCGAAACACTGCAGCTGGAGAGAAAATAAAGAGTGAAATATCTCACACCACCAGTTTCTGTCAGACTCCCGTAACAGCAGGTTTTCACACAGTCCACAGTTCCAAAGAAAGGCAAGTAGGAAGTCCGCTGGTAAAACTATCCCCCTTTTGCCAGGGTTCTCAGGATGAATCCTTTTTAGGATCACAACATCAAGGCAACTTTTCCAATGTTCCAGGGACGAAGATCACCCTGAGCTTAGAAGACCCCACACCTCTCCCCAGACCCATCTGCTTTAGCAGCAGCTCACCAGCCATGGCACAGTGGAACAGAAGTGCCACCGATGCAGCCGCCTACCAACAACGCGGCACGCCGCCAGATCAAGGGACAGGACCAAGGTGTAGCTCTCCTCACCACTTCCCAGTTTTTCACAACTGGGTCAGAAGAGTGCTTCTCTTGTGGTCTCTCCACCTTCTGATTAACCAATTCCAGCACTCTGGGTTCAGGGATTACCGGCTCCGCTTCTTGACCTCCTCTCTGCAAAACCATCGATCTCAAAACTGTACAGGAT